>BSQW01000006.1:17480575-18730575 GCA_030161315.1 Eutrema japonicum
TGCTCAATGCATGAATGGGTAGAGCTACAGCACGTCACACTCCTCTCCAATCCAAAGGTATGATCCAAACTCCATTTCATTGTACATACTTTTGCATATTTTTACCTTCTCTTTGATTTGTGTTGCACCGAGACGTTGCAATTCAAGTTCGGGGGAAGGATTTGTGTCTTTTGATATTGTGTTTTGTGATCTTATTTTTCGTGTTGCATATTTGAGTCTCATTCATTCATATAAGTGCATATAAAAACCATAAAAAAATTTAGTTGCATTTTGCATGTTTAAGATTGAGTCTAGATGCATATAGGTTTGCATTCACTTGCATTGGGAGAATTATCCATGTAGAATATAAACTTAAGAGCTTGAATTAATGCCCTCGTTAGGAGTTCTTTGATGCATTTGAGCGATCACGAAGTTAAGGATGATCCATGCTTTGATCTTGCGGTTTGAATGTTTTTGTCTTGGTTGAAGCATGCTTTGAATTGAATCTAACTCTATCTACATGAACTTTAATCTTGACTTGAAATTATCATGCTTGTACATTGAAAAGTTGAACTCATGGATGTCATATACATATTTGAGCTATCTTACCCCTTTTTACCACTCTCTTGTTAGCTCAAATAGCTGATTCCCATATTTGGAACGGTTAACCACACCCTTAACTAAGCCTTTCCTTCAAGCCTTCATCTCTTGTGTGTGTCGTGAGGCCTAATTTTGAATGAACTTAGCAAAAAGTGTTGAGTTTGGAACGACAAGGAGTTGATAGATAGGTTGGTGATTTGGGTGTTGATGTAAAGAAAAGAAAGTGTGGAGAAAGGAGAAGATTGAGAAAAAGGATAGGGGGAAGTAATAAGTTTGGGTTGGTTGGTATGAAAATGTGGAATAGCTCTAGGGGTTGCAAGTATAAGTCTCTATGTGTGTAGAAGAAAGAAAGAGCCAAAAAAAAAAAAAAAAAAAAAAAAAAAAAAAAAAAAAAAAAAAAATATATATATATGGCTAAAGCATCTAAATGATGATTGAGAGACTAGTTATGAAAGTGAAAAAGAGCTAAAAGAAAAAGATGAAGAGCCAATCCATTTGTTGAAAGAGAAGAAGAAAAGAAATGTGGTCTAAGAAGGCAAAATGCCTTGTGATATGGGTAGTTTAGAATGGATCTTGATGAGTTTAGAAATAGGAGTGGAGTTCATATTGGGGCATTGGGTAGACGGATGTCATCCTTGTACGCATCAATTGTTCTTTACTCTTAGCATTTTGCCAAAGTTCATTCTTTCGTGAGAGATCCCATTGCATTGGAATACCCACATGATTGAGATTATTTTCATCTCGAAACCTTTTCCCTAAGCCAAATGAGTTCACTTGATTTTTATTAAGCATGATTCACCATTGTACTTAATGAATGTTAAAGAGTTAGAGGATATGATTACTTGTAGATGCTAAGGCTTATACCAAATTCGTGTAGCGACGAGTATGGCTAAATCTTTTGAAGTAGAGGTTGTTTGTGCATCACATAACTACTACCAAGGGCATTGAATTGAATTCTTTTGTTAATATTCTCGGATATGATATCCCGCATTCCAACCTCTTCTTCGATTTGTTCTTGTTTGTTTGCTTGCGGACAAGCAAAAGGCAAGTTCGGGGGAGTTGATAGTTGCATAATTTAGCCCATTTTAGCATACATTTTAGTTAGCATTTTGTGACTTATTGCATTCATTTCTTTGTTTTTGGTATAGTTTGCATCCATTTTAGAGTTAGTGAGTCTTAGGTTAGTTTTTGCATATGTTTGTGTGCTATGGAGTCTTTTAGGTACCATTTGGAGCTTATGGAAGCTTATTGGAGTTTTGGGGAAGATCATGGACTAGGAGGAACGTACCCGCAGCAAACGGAGATGATCAAGTGATGAAGGAGAAAACCAGGAAGCGCAGCGGTCAGCTCACAGCGGTCAAACCAGACCGCTGCACTTTCAAGTTTCGCAGCGGCCGGAGCACAGCGGTATGAGCAGGCCGCTGCGGATCCATCCGGAGCAAAAACCAGGCGTTTCACAGCGGTCATGCAGCGGTATAAGGAGACCGCTGCACTTTCAAGTCTCGCAGCGGCCAGCTCACAGCGGTATAGGGAGACCGCTGCGGATCCATCCGGAGCAAAAACCAGACATTTCACAGCGGTCATGCAGCGGTATGAGCTGACCGCTGTGAACCTTCTCGGACACAAAAATTGTCGGGTCAAACCCGGTTTGTCCCGGGTTGACCCGACCCGATCTGTATCTACTTAAGCAAATTAAGCCTAATTAGACAGGGAGTTTTTGGGCTGCTTCTTTTTAGGGTTCTAAGCCACTTATTTCTTTCTTCTTTCCTTGTTTTTGTTTTGTATGAAGGATTCAAGATCCAAACCATTTTAGTGAAGATTTTCTTAAACTCTTTTTTACCAATCTTTTTATTTTGCTTATGGCTTTCATTTGTATGGTTTATATTTGTGATTTAGCTATGTGTGAGTAGTTCTTTTAGGATTCTTGGGTGAAGTAGATTAGGGTGATTCTAGGTTTGTTCTTGATGTTTAAGAACTCGATTAGTTGATATCCTTTCTCATTGAGTGTTATTAATGCTGGATTGGCCTTGACAAAGTTGATTTAGATCATAGGGAATTTCTCGCCCGGAAGGTGTTCGATGAAATTCCCCAACCAATTCAATGAGTGTTTTACATTCCTAGCATATGGAAATAGATGTCTAGGGTGTTTAATGGCTATTTAGACTTGTTATTAATGCTTGTTAGTCATAGAACCGCGAACGGAAGTTTATGACGATTGATGACTAAGAAATGGGTTAATACCATGAAAGTGGATTAATCTTTAGTAGTGTTCTAAGGCCTAAGGAGATATTTAGTCGAATGTTTGAGCATCTTGAGTAGATTAAAGAATCACCCGAGTCGATTGCTTTACCCGAGAATTCGTTTGTTTAAATTTGATATTAATCGTTTTCTTGTTTGCTTTGCTACTCGTTTATTTCTCTATTTTGCACGTTTCAAATTGTTCGATAAATAAACCAAAACCCGATATTTGCTTAGATTAGATAGCGTCCTGTATTCTTAGTGCGTCGTTCTTATTTCCCTGTGGATTCGATCCCAAAGTGCTACAATGACATGCCATTAGATTGAGGCATTGTGCACAGTGGGTAATTGTGCGAACCGTAAAAAGTTCATTATCATGTTCCTCACCTGGGGAGTCTCTAAGTTCACCTTCCCACCTGCGTATCTGGATCCTTTAGTCTTGGTCAACTTCCCCTTCTTTCTTTTTCTCATTGCCCTTTTCTTTACCATAGACATTTTATCGAATAGTTGGTAGGCATATATATCCTCGATGACATCTCTCTGTTTTCCTTCCTCATGTTGATGCGTCTCTCCTCTGTGTATATCGCGAAACCCATTTTTTATAAAAATGGCACCTATGATTTCAAGAGGTCCGTCGGTTTTTATGGAAGCTGCTGCTTCCACTTGTGAACTGGAGCCTGCGTATGCGGAGGATGAGTATTATCTAGTTTTATCGAGAGAGAAAATGCAGAGCCTAAAATATTCCAAACAATGCTCACAAGGCCACGAAACAGTCTTTCCAAATTTATCCAAAGTGGTTCTTGAGCTTTTTAAAATCTTATTGAGCCTCAATACTCCGGAGTCAGAACAGCATTTGGCGGGAGCAGCATTTATTCTGAAATTGTTAGGGGATGCCTGTCTCATTTATGTGCATGCAGCTGCTGTAATCCTTGATTGCGATTCAAAGTTATTAAAGCAACCCAACTCGAAAGGAATTTTCTATCATATCATTGATTTCTTCTTTCATGCATCTTGAAATCATAGGTGCCATAACAACCGGGTTTTTTTTTTTTTACCGCGAATGGTTATGTAACGTCTTCGACAAGAATATCTAACAAATTTTGCGTTTTTGTTAAGGTCTTACGATGGTTTCGCGAACTTGAGCATCGGTGGTTCGTCTCAAGGGATGCAACAACCTCCACGTACCGGTGGTTCGACTCGAGGGGGAGAACCACCAAGTCCGGCCGCATCGACTATCCCTGAGTCGCAGAGTCAAGCTCCTCGAATCATGACCATCGAGGAGTTAGTCCAACAACCGGGCCGGGACTTGCACATCCGGTTTGATCCACATCTCGTTGGAAGATCGACATGGTAAAAACCCTTAGTTCATATATATATATATATATATATTTAATATCAAATTGTTTATAGTTTATCTTTTTTTTTGTAGGTTTGGTATATCGAACAACGGGATTAGCAAGGCCATTACGAGGATGTTACATTCGATCCTCGACAAACCGTACAAGAAGTTTTCAGAAGTCCCGTATGATGAGAAGCAAATTTGGTTTAGACAATTTGCGGTAAGTTGTCAATTACTATATTTTTCCTATATTTATAAGTATTTTATTAATATTTTGCTAAGCATTTTTATTTATGTTTTCGTAGCAAGAGTTTACATGGCATCTCTCTCACAGTGTCATGGTGTAAAAGTTATTTATGAAGGAAGCGGGTACGCAGTTCAAGAGACACATGAACGAGTGGAAGAAAAAGTGGAGGAAAGGGGCAGACAAGCCGAAAGGCTTGAATTTGGAGGTTTGGAATAACTACCGACCATATTGGTAACAGCCGGCGACAGAGAAACTCTCGAAGACTAATTCGGGAAACCGAAAGAGTGAGCGCAACGGGAAGGGCCAATACATCCACAACTCCGGTTCGAGCAGCTTCCAGACCCGAGAAATTCAAATGGTAATCTTTTATTGTTGACATTGTTTTCTATTTTTAATTATTTATTAAATTATTTATTCATATTTGTTTTTATTCGTTTTTATAGACTAATGAGGCCGGAGGTGTGCGTCCGAATCACTTGGACTTAATGAAGAGGTGCCATACGAACAAGACAACCGGGCTTATTCAGGATCCCCTCATAAGGGAGATCTACGAGAACGTGACGAAGCAGAAGATCGACATCGAGCTGACCCAACAGTCACAAGGTGACTCCTCCTCCTCCTTCGAGATGTCGCGGGAAGCGGTCAACAGTCTCGTTATGAGCGTAAGTTTTTTTTTTTTTAAAGTTTTACATTATAATTTTATTATGTTCTAATTTATTTATATTTTATACAGGAATTTCCCCTTGATAAAAAAGGGCGGCGTCGCGGGGGTTTGGGTACGATCCTGTTTATGGACGACCGGTCTTCTTCTGGTTCATTTTTCTCTAAAGATCTCATCTAGCAGAATGAAGAGCTCAAGTCCAAAGTAGAAGCTTTGGAGGCGGCGAAAATGGACACCGAATTCAAGTTAGGTGCCACGCAAGATGAGCTTTCGGAGGTGAGGTCAGATATCGCTAGCATGTCGTCTTGGATGAGAGCGAAGTTTCCGGATTACCCGGGAACGGGATCGGGATCCGCAAATGTTTAATAATATGTTTAATGTTTTAAAAACAATTTCTGTTATTTTATTTTCAAAAATATTTTATTTTATAATATTTTAATGTTTAATATTAATTTAAATTTTTATTTTCGAATTAATTAAATTAAATTAAATTAATTAATCAAAATTCAAAAAATTTCAAAATAATTTCGAATTTATACAGTATTTCAACTTCGTCGGAATTTTGGTTGGTCGGAATTCAGTCGGAATTTAGTTTGGTCGGCATTTGGTCGGAATTTAGGTGGGTCGGAATTCAGTCGGAATTTAGTTTGGTCGGAATGTGGTCGGTATTTAGGTTGGTCGGAATCTAGTCGGAATTTAATTTGGTCGGCATTTGGTCGGAATTTAGTTTGGTCGGAATTTGGTTGGAATTGAGGTTAGTCGGAATGTGGTCGGGATTGTGTTTAGTCGGAAGTTGGTCGGAAGTGAAAGTGGTCGGAATATGGTCGGTATTTGGTCAGAAATAAGTTAGTCGGACTGTTGTCGGGAACTCGTCGGGTAATAACCGACGCTTTATAACGTCGCTAATTGGTCGGGAAAATAATGGTCGGGAATCCGTCGGAAAGTCCAGACCAATTTCCGACCAATATTGATTTGCGATGCGATAGTCCCGACGAGCCAAATCGGTCGGAAATTGGTCGGAAAAACCATTTTCCGACGGTATTCCGACCAATATGGCAGTCGGAAATCGGGATGTTTTCTTGTAGTGTTTCCATAGGTTGAAATATTTCTTCCCATCAAAATTCTCCACCTCAGACCTGTTATGTGTTGAGTCCATGCGCCAACTTTGCTTTTGATTCGATTTCTTGAATCAATACCTTGTTTTAATTCTTTTCAACACCCAAAGAGAATCATACAATCTTGCGCTCTTGTATCACTTGCAAATAACTATATATCTCTCTCTCTAATTTTAAATCAATCGAATCATCAGTTAGAATTACATGATGTGAACACCAGTCCCTTTTACGAGTTCTCCGATCTTTTCACATGGAATCTTGTTGCGAAATCGCAAGTGAAACTAGATTAACTCCTTAAAACCTAAGAATAATAGAGAAAACGACTAAGACGTATACCTTTTTGTTGTGTGAATGAAATTTTACGAACTTTTTATATAAGTTTCAAAAACCGACACGAATAGAAATTAAAAAAATATAGGAAAATATCTCCTCCGCCCCATGGCATTCTATTCTTTGCTCACTTGAGAAGGATCCACTGCAGTAAATTAAATTTGAAGTCCTCTTGAATAATAAACCGTAAATGGATTGCAATGGAGTATTTCTCAAATGAGCAGGCGAATTCTACAAATTTTATTATAAGATTGAATGATTTACAGAGCTTAATCGAATCGAGCTTTTGTGTTTTACATGTAAAGAATTACAAGAATATAAGGACAAGGAAGAAGAAGACATGCGTACTACTAATATGTTTCAACAGCAAAATAGACATGCCTATAATCTCGGTCCATTCTCACAAAGCAGATCCAACAGAACAATAAAAATTTGTTTTGTTTGTCTAAGAAAATAGAAGGTAGGTTTGGAGAGTTGCCAAAAAATAGCCAATGATATTGTTAACTTTTCTTGACCAAATCAGAATGTACTCCGAAATGCATATATTACCCCTGAAGAAAACATAGCAAACCACCCACATTTTGATCCCCAGAAAATTGCTATAGCAACGTTATCGTTAACCAAAATAACTTCGCTTTATCTACGTGGTGTCAAGCTCAAACGTTCTTGAAATCCTACGCATTAAACATTTTCCAAGTTGCAAATCAAATTATGTCCTAAAAAGACACAAATATAATCCTCTCGTTGACAATAAGTGGGAAAACTTTCAATGATTAACTCGTTGCAATAAGTTCAAAAATATTAATTAGATAATATTCTCAAGATCATAAAAAATAACCTAATAGCCATGATCATAGACATATATTAGTCTAAACGCACTTTGATCTCACATAAGTTCAGATTTGAGATAAAAACAGGAAACAAATAGAGTTCAAATCTAGAAAAAGATCATTAAAAAGAAACATGAAATGACTGTTTCACTACTCTTTATGATGTTTCAAACACATCAAAAAGAGCTATTATAATCTGGCATGCTTGGGCACAACCTGAACTTAACCTTAGACAAATTTAATGAGACCTTTCTTTTGAGATATGCTTTTTATGTAATTGATCCTTGCATAATCAGGTTCGAATAGGTTGATCTTTGGATTTCTAGGCTTCGTCAACGTTATCTTCTCTAGAGATTTTCCGTTCCAGACAAAGAACTCCACGATATCTATCTCATGCCAGTGGTTTTTAAAGCCCATGATTTCGACAAACTTGATAGTGTTCAAACAGTAGTTATGAATCTGAATATGTTTCTTCTGATGAAGCACCCAATGATATCCAGGTTCAAATGTGAAATCATTTATCTGCACAGAACAAACCAAAGTTCTAATGGATTAGCCCATTAGTCGAAGAGAAGTATCGTTTGGATATATATATATATACCGAGAGAGAGAGTTTAGGGCACTGTACGTCGATCAAAACCTTTTTGAGGTTACGGCACTGTTAGAGGAATCCAGCGATGTCAAAAAGATTGCAAATTGTGGGAGCTTTGAAACAAATCTGAAATTCTTGTAAGTTCCAAAAGCAGAAAGTCGGTTTTCTCATTGCTCCGTCGTTGTATCTATACGTGAAAGCCTATACATATACATGTGTAAGGAAACATCAAAACTCACTCTAAAGCAAGAGTGCAAAATTATAACCAAAAGAAAAAAACATGTGAAAGTTGCAGTCTATGTGTTATGAACATTCTCTATCATGATCATTAAAAGAGTTCAGGCAAATGATACTCTAAAATCTAACCACTTAAGCTTTAATAATGATGCATGTAACAAAATCAGTACCTAAACTTTTAAAGAATAATATTTCTGTTAGAATTTATTTGTTTTCAGTGTCAGATCTTATTGTACCTTATCTATATATAGATCAAGTACTTTTTGTAATTTTTGTTTGGATTCCACAACTAGGTTAATTCTAAAACTCGTCTATAATTAATGTTTGAGAAACAGATACAGGGCTAAGACAAAAGAGAATATAAAAAATAATTCTAGGCATGTCTAATAAAGATCTTAAATAGGTCTTTCAGAAATTCTTGTATGGTCACAAAGTAAGATTTGCAACTTCATTAACGAAAGGTTACGAGACCGAGTTAAAGGTTTAGTAATCCAAATATATTCTAAAGTGGGCAACGAGATTCTAATGGTGGGGATACATAATGTTTTCTTGTAGACGTCTAAGATAAACATTTTCTAAGATCTCAACTCGTGCATATAATTTCAAAATGATATCATAAACTCCACTCAGCTATTATAAATAAACGTGCAGAAAACTATTTTATAAATTTATAAAAACTAAATTACAAAAAAGACTTACCTCAAGAAAGATGTTTGTCGTTGTGAGGACACGAACTCTTGTATAGGCTCCCATATTAGCAAGCACCATTTCAGTTGGATCGTAAAAACTCCAAAAAAAACTCCGCTTATAATGGAGTTTTGCCTCTTTAAGTGCGTACACTCTCGAAAAGTTTACCATCATGAAATATCCATCATACTTATAGCATTCGAGAGTAGGGTGCATCCAACATAATGGACAAGAGATTCCAGATAGAATCCAAGACCAGCGACTTGAACTTCTTATGATTTTGGGCGTTGATGTTCAATGTCGCATACATTTGACATCTGATTAGCTCAAGCGTCTCGAGGTGGATGCAGTTGCTGAATATCGCACCTATCATCTCTTTTTTCACTTCGATCTTCGTTAGCGCAAGTGTCCTCAATAACTTTAAACCCTTTGGAGGATTATCCGTTATGTTGAACTTACACCAACTTAACTTCAAGACTGTTAGCGTCTCGATGGCTGAGAAATCGACTGGGATCTCTATAACTTTCTTTGCTTTAGAGAAATCCAACACAAGTTCTTGGATGTTTTTACCAAGACATGTATTGATCCATGAGAGTATCTTATCTTCCATGCCTTTGTGCTGGTTGAAAACGCTTTCAATGATGTTTACAGCCTTTACTTGACTGCATCTCACGGAGTATATTCTGCTAAAATCAAGGCCTCGAGAACGAATCTCTATGGCTTTGAATTTTTTGGACATAGAACGGTTTCGTAAAAGAGATTGAATTGGGAGAAACAGCGACATGATGTGTTCCAACAAGTCGTCAGGCAAAGTTTCATCGAATTTTATCTTCTTATGTGAAGATTCTTGCATTTTCACTATACTCTTAGAAGGATTCTTCACAATAATTATCAGTGAGTAAGGATTTATATGCAGACTATGTCATGGAAAACTGAGTTATTTTTTGGTGATGCTTTCAATTTTTTATTGAATGATTATGATACATTTAGTTTATTTGTTTTTGTCTTTTTACATAATACACAACTGTAATTTCTATATTTTTGAAAAAAAAGAGATTGGCTGGTCTATTTTTTTACCTTTTGTAGAATCTCAACAGTACACGTATGTATGCATGTTTGCTAATATATATAGATTTTTTTCTATATTTTACCAATAGTTAGACACATGTCGTTTTTATTACTAACTAGATTTCAAAAAATGTCAAAACAAATTAAGATTTAGATACATGTTCTAATCAAAATTAACTTCTTATGAACTCGATAAAATTTGCTAGCTGGTAAAAAGTTTCAAAAAAAAAATCATTAGATTTTTTTATTAACTTCCATTTAAACCTCTGTTTCTTAATTTTCCATTTTTTCAAATTTAATAAAAATTTATTTATATCTTAAAAGAAGAGTATTTTTAGAATCTGTTTCCAAACACTCCTTATTTATTTTAATAAATTGAACATGTTGCCAAACATGTATTAAATATGTTGTCAAACATTTAAATAGTCTTATTTCTCATTTATACTATTAAAAAGGGAGTACTTTTGGAATATGTTTCCAAACACCCCTTATTTTTTAAATAAATTGAACATGTTACCAAACATGTATTAAAACGAATGATGGAAACCCGATGTCAATTTCATGTAAATTTCCTCCTCTAAGTCACCATGAAGGAACGCGTTGTGTACGTCCTTATGGTGCACTTCCCATTTCTTTGCTGCAACAACACGATGAAGACCACGAACCGTCTTCATTTTAACCACTAGTGAAAAAATCTAATCGAAAACTTCTCCTTCAATTTGCTTATTTCCCAATGCAACAAGTCGAGCTTTATGATATTCAAGAGACATGTCGGCATTATACTTGAGTTTGAAACCCCACTTTCTCCCAATGGCAACTTTACCAGACGGGAGTGATTCGATATCCTACGTGTGATTTTCTTCAAGAGCATGAACTTCTTTTGAACAAGCATTTCTCCATACTTCGTGTTTGATCGCTTCAGAGTAACTCATGGGTTCAACACCAGCTGTGACAGCAGCTAAAACACTTGATGTGATGGAGATAATCCAGTGTTAGAGACATACTTAGTTAAAAGATATGATATCTTACCTTCGACTATTTCAGCGGACAGAGTGGATCAGAGCCATGGAGAGAGAGATGGGGTTCTTCACAACAGTTCACCGTGTAAGTAAGGAAATTTTTCATTTAACGGAGGGTCTCCGTTCTCTCTGTCCTCGGCCCATCAACTCAACATTTTCACTTGCAGAGACCTCTTCATCGGATCTGACCATCGGATCTGACCATCGGATTAGACGATGGCTCAACAACCACAATTTCAGGATTAACATCCTCTGTTTCAACGTACTATGTTTCAACATACGCAGTTTCGGGAGTGGTAACAACAGCTGGTTGTGTATCGGAGGGAACGACTTCAATAGTAACAACATCCGTCAAGGTCCTGCTATTGTTCATGATAGGAACATGTGAAATAAGCCAACCATTATCAACACCAGAAGACAAAGATAACGAAGGCAGAGAAGGTGAATTTTGAGCTGAAGCATTGACGAAGGGAAAGATGCTTACATGAAAAATCACATCTCTTGAAATAATAAATTTTGTTGTATCCATGTCATAGACTTTCCACCCTTTTTGACCAAATAGATATCCGACAAATATACAAGTACGACTCCGAGCACCAAACTTGTCTTTGTCTCTGATCGGAAATGTGTATGACATAGAGATTCAAACACAAACCCAAGCCGCTAGATTAAGCTTTGTTACAAGCCATAAACCATCTATAAAAAATCCAAATCATAAATACTTAATCTGTAAACATTGAATTCTATACCCAAACCACCGACCAAGAGAAAATACAAATCCCTAGTAAGAAATTAGTAAATCCGAACATACTAGTGTAGGGAAATCTAAATTCTAAATTGGAATGAGGGAACCCACACATAATAACGTAACTATCCAAAGAGATTATTATCTTATAAAGGAAATTTCCGACGGATTTCCGACGGATATTCAAAAATCTTGTTTAGGGTATAGGGTATAGGTTTTTTTTGTGGCAAAAGTTTACAAACACTTGTATAATGTATATAAAATAGGTTAACCTTGTATAAAATAGGTTAATCAAGAAAATGTGTTATATAGAATTTATAAATTTTGATGGAAGTGTTTGTATAAGTTATAGTATTAGATATAGTTGATTTATGAGAAATGATATGTTTTGATGTTGTATAATTTTTAAACTAATGCAAAGCCTTTAATATTGATGAACTTAATATATATATTGAATGAAACATATAAATAACATGTCCCTAAATCATATAAAGAAACCCTAAACCCTAAACCCCAAATATACCCTAATTCCGTCGGAAATCCGTCGGAAATTTCCGACGGATTTCCGACGGATCTGAAAAATTAGACACGTGCTTGTTGACTGACTAATCGACAAACATGCAAGGAATATACCTTATCCGTCGGAAAGCCGTCGGAAATTTCCGACGGATTTCCGACGGATATGAAAAATTAGACACGTGCTTGTTGACTGACTAATCGACAAACATGCAAGGAATATACCTTATCCGTCGGAAATCCGTCGGAAATTTCTGACGGATCTGAGACGGATCTGAAAAATTAGACACGTGCTTGTTGACTGACTAATCGACAAACATGCAAGGAATATACCTTATCCGTCGGAAAGCCGTCGGAAATTTCCGACGGATTTCCGACGGATATGAAAAATTAGACACGTGCTTGTTGACTGACTAATCGACAAACATGCAAGAAATATACCTTATCCGTCGGAAATCCGTCGGAAATTTCTGACGGATTTCCGACGGACTTTGATATTTTCGAGACCGCGGGAATATCAACCGCGTAAATGAAATTATTTTTCGAAATCCGACGGAATTCCGACGGACATCGAATTATATCGACGAAACGTAAGTTTTTTTCCTTCTTTCTCTCTTCTTCCTCTCTCTCTTCCGTCGCTTCTTCTCCCTCTTTTCTCTTCTTCTTCCTTACCGAAAATCTGTTCTTCTCCCTCTTCTCTTCTTCTTCTTCTTCTTCACAATTTCAATTTTAATCTTCAATTCATCAACTCCTTTTCATCAATTCCTCAATTCTTCTCCAACAAAACCATGTAAGTTTAATCAATTTCTTTAATTTTTTTTATATCATGTTAGTTTTAGGGAATATATTAGTTAGGTTGTTAGAATTCTATTTATGTGAATTGTTAAGTGGTTATAATAGAATTTGTTATTTAGAATAATATTAGTGTTAGGGTTTATGTGTTTAGATTGTTGATTTAGAATTGTTAGATCTAGAAAACAAATTTTTGATCTTGTTTTATTTTCTAAAAATATTAAAATCGTTTTTAGATCTTGTCTTATTTTCTAAAAATATTTTAAAAACGTTTCTAGATATTGTTTAAATTTTTTAAAATATTGTTTAAGTAATAAAAACGTTTAGACAATATTTGTATATATTAAAAACGTTTTTAATATATTTGTTAAGTAATAAAAACGTTTTCATAATATTTGTATATATTAAAATTGTTTTTAAATTTTTTTATAGTAATAAAAACGTTTTTATAATATGTATATATATTAAAATCGTTTATAATATTTTTTAATTAATAAAAACGTTTTTAAAATATTTCTATATATTTAAGTTGATGTTAAAATATTTTTTTAATAATAAAAACGTTTTTATAATATGTGTATATATTAAAATCGTTTATTATATTTTTTAACTAATAAAAACGTTTTTAAAATATTTCTATATATTTAAGTTGATGTTAAAATATTTTTTAATAATAAAAACCTTTTTCAAATATTATTTTAGAAATAAAATCGTTTTAAATATTTTTTATAGTAATAAAACGTTTTCTAAATATTTTTATATATTAAAACTGATTTTAAAATATTTTAGCAAATTTTGAAAATTTTTGAAAAATTTAAATTTTAGTAAACTTTGAATTTTCGGAAAATTTGAATTTTTTAGAAAATTTGAATTTTCCGGAAAATTTGAATTTTTCCTAAATTTTTTTGCTGAAATTCCAAAAATTTTGGTAACTTTTGAATTTTTTGTTAATTTACTAACAATTTTACCGTTTTCCGCAGGGATCACGACGATGTTCTTCAGTTGGGAGGCGGCAACCAAGGACGCCGTTCTCGGAGTTCTCGGTGTACGCCTCCTCCGGGACCAACGAGCTCGGGAACTCACATCCCTGATTCCCAGCAATCCGCTGCTCGGAGCCACATTGAGATCGAGGAGCTAGTCCGGCAGCCTAACCGGGGCCATTGCATTCGACTCGACCCGAAGTTTGAGGACGGCACTTGGTAAGAAATTTTTTGTACATTATTTCAATTTATTTAGATTTTTAAACTTAACATATTTATATCTTTTCATAATGTTTTCAGGTTTAAGATGTCGACTCAGATCACCAAGGCGATATTACGGATGCTCCACAACATGTTGGACAAACCGTACGAGAAGTATTCGGACATGCCTACCGAGGAGAAAGACGTGTGGCACCGGACTTTCGCGGTAAGTTATTTATTGATATATTATTTATTTTGAATTTCATTTTGTCAATTTTTCTTTTTGATATGTAACATATTTTTTTAAAAAATTGTAGCAAGAGTTCACGTGGGACTCTCATCATACGCGCAAAGTCATTGACACATTCGACAAGTATGCCGCAAACTCGTACTCGAAGCACATGTACGAGTGGAAGCAGAAGTGGAAGCACAACAAAGACAAGCCGAAGGACCTTGACGACGACGTCTGGAAGGGCTTCTGTGAGTACTGGAGTAGGCCTGCGACGAAAAAGACCTCCGAGCAACAGTCGAAGAACCGAAATAGCCAACGAGGCGGGAAATGGGTCTACATCCACAACGCGGGCGCAAAGACCAACGAACGGGAAGCGATGGAAATGGTAAGTTTAATTTAATTTTTTTATTGTTAATTCTGTTTTTTATATTTATTTAACTTAACAAATTTTCGCAGGCGAGAGAATCTGGTTCCGAACCCGATTATCTTCAACTCATCGAGAATAGACACACCAACAAGAAAACCGGTCAGATACAGGACTTGGGGATGCGGGATGTTGTCGAGAAGAGCAAGAAGACGAAGCTGGACCGTGAACTATCATCGCAGCTCACTATCGAAGGATCGACGTCCTCGAACTCTTTGTCCCGGGAAGAGATAAACCAGATTGTACTTGAGGTAAGTTTTAATTTCATTTCGTTTTTTTTTTTTTCGTTATTTATTTATTATCGGTTATAATTATTCGCAGCAAACCCGGCAAGTGAAAGGTCGATTCGCTGGGTTAGGCACCCTTCCGACCCAGGAATCTTCTTCCTCGCTTCCTCGTTATCCTTCGGAGTACCGGGTAGAAATCGAGAGGCTCACCCAAACGGTGAAAGACCGTGACCAGCAGGTTGAAGAGCTACGGACGGAGCAACAGACTACCACCAAGAAGCTCTCCTGCTTGGAGAAGATGATGGAGAAATGCTTCCAGCATATGTTTCGGGATAATAATCCCGACGACCGAGATTCTCCAACCGTTTAAATATTTGCTTTTAATGCTTTTTTTTTGAACAATTTATTTTAATGTGTAATGAATTTTTTAATTTTGTTTAATGAATTTATATATTTATTATTTCTATTTTTAATTTATATTTCAAATTTATATAATTTTAATATATAAATTTCAAAAAAATAAATAATTAAATAAAATTCAAAATACCAATTCCGTCGGAAAACCGTCGGAATAAGTTACCGTCGTAAATCCGTCGGAACCTATTTCCGACGAAGAACCGACGGACTTCCGAGACAACTTCCGATCAAATTATCCGTCGTAACTCCGTCGAAAATAGTTACCGTCGGAAATCCGTCGGAAATATCTTCCGACGGACTTCCGACAAATTCATCCTATCACCATCCGTCGGAAATTCTGTCGGACAAGGGTGGGGCCCACGGGCCGAGAGAGGGCATGGGGCCCACAGGTAGTGGCGGTCGGGGCGTTATAAGTGGTATCAGAGCCGAACCCAAACACGTGTGTGGAGTCAGGTGGGCTCACACCGTCTAGGGTGACGATCCTGGTGCGCAACGAGGACGTTGCGCTCTATGAGTGGGAGTGATTGTAACATCCCGCTTTCTTGTATATGCGGAGAGGCTTATAAGAATTGATTTGGCTACCTATGTCACCAAAGTGCACTTATCTCTTCGGGAACTTGTCCAGAGAGAACTCCAGAGTTAAGCGTGCTTGAGCTGGAGCAATTTAAGGATGGGTGACCTACCGGGAAGTGATTCGCGGTATCGTGTGAGTGAGGACAAAAAAACGGGGAAAGATCACGTGGTGATTGCAGGGTCAGTAAACAAGCCTCCCGGACTAACGCACCGGCCGTCGGACAAGGGTGGGGCCCACGGGCCGAGAGAGGGCATGGGGCCCACAGGTAGTGGCGGTCGGGGCGTTATAATTTTAATATATAAATTTCAAAAAAATAAATAATTAAATAAAATTCAAAATAAAATTCGAAATACCAATTCCGTCGGAAAACCGTCGGAATAAATTTCCGTCGTAAATCCGTCAGAACCTATTTCCGACGAAGAACCGACGGACTTCCGAAACAACTTCCGATCAAATTATCAGTCCTAACTCCGTCGAAAATTGATACCGTCGGAAATCCGTCGGAAATATCTTCCGACGGATTTACGACGGACTTCCGACAAATTCATCCGATCACCATCCGTCGGAAATTCTGTCGGTAATATATCCGTCGGAAGTCCGTCGGAAAATACCGACGGATTTCCGACGGCATTTCCGACTGAATATCCGTCAGAGTATCCGTCGGAACGTACGCGGTCGGAAATTCGTCGGAAATGGCTGACGGCTTTCCGACGGCACAAATCCGTCGGAAATTTCCGACGGATTCCGACGGAAACCATATTTCCGACGAACTGTAACCGACAGCTTAAATCCGTCGGAAATATCCCTGTTTTCTTGTAGTGCTCTTTAAGTGCATATACTCTCGAAAAGTCAACCATCCAGACATATCCATCATACTTGTAGCATTCAAGAGTAGGTGCATCCAGCATAATGCACAAGAGATTCCGCATAGAATACACAACAAGCGACTTGAACTTCTTATGATTTCGAGCGTTGATGCTCAATATCCCATACATTTGACATTTGATTAGCTCAAGCGTATCGAGGTGGATGCTGTTGCTGAATATTGCATCTATCGTCTCTTTTGTCACTTCGATGTTCGATAGCGCAAGTGTTCTCAATAACCTTAAACCCTTTGGAGATTTATCTGGTATGTTGAACTTACACCAACATAGCTTCAAGACTGTTAGCGTCTCGATGGCCGAGAAATCGACTGGGATCTCTATAACTTTCTTTGCTTTACAGAAATCCAACACAAGTTCTTGGATGTTTTTACCAAGACATGTATTGATCCATGAGAGTATCTTATATTCCACGCCAATATGATTGAGAAGTAGAACAAATCGGTTAATCTCCGAGCCTTTGTGCTGATTGAAAACGCTTTCAATGATGTGTATAGCCTTTAGTTGACTGCATCTCACAGAGTATATTCCGCTGAAATCAAAGTCTCGGGACCGAATTTCTGTGGCTTTGAATTTTTTGGACATAGAACAGTTTCGTAAAAGAGATTGAATTGGGAGAAACAGCGACATGATGTGTTCCACCAAATCGTCAGGCAAAGTTTCATCGAGTTTTATCTTCTTATGTGAAGATTCTTGCATTTTCACTATATACTCTTAGAAGGATTCTTCACAATAATTTTCTTTGAGATGATTTATATACAGACTATCGAAAACTCAGAGTTTTTTTTTAGTGATGCTTTCAATTTTTTATTGAATGATTATGATACATTTAATTTATTTTCTTTTCTCTTTTTACATAATACACAGCTGTAATTTCTATATTTTTGAGAAAAAACAGATTGGCTGGTCTATTTTTGACCTTTTGTAGAAACTCAACCGTACACTTGATATTACGTACATTATTAATTTTTACATTAAAATAATAAAAACTGTGAATATGTAACGCAAATTTCGTTTTTCCACAAACTGACAAACATATATTTTAATGCATCTATATAGTATTAATTTTTGGTCCAAATATTTCCGTTCCAGACAAAGAACTCCACGATATCTATCTCATGCCAGTGGTTTTTAAAGCCCATGATTTCGACAAACTTGATAGTGTTCAAACAGTAGTTGTGAATCTGAATATGTTTCTTCTGATGAAGCACCCAATGATATCCAGGTTCAAATGTGAAATCATTTATCTGCACAGAACAAACCAAAGTTCTAATGGATTAGCCCATTAGTCGAAGAGAAGTATCGTTTGGATATATATATATATACCGAGAGAGAGAGTTTAGGGCACTGTACGTCGATCAAAACCTTTTTGAGGTTACGGCACTGTTCGAGGAATCCAGCGATGTCAAAAAGATTGCAAATTGTGGGAGCTTTGAAACAAATCTGAAATTCTTGTAAGTTCCAAAAGCAGAAAGTCGGTTTTCTCATTGCTCCGTCGTTGTATCTATACGTGAAAGCCTATACATATACATGTGTAAGGAAACATCAAAACTCACTCTAAAGCAAGAGTGCAAAATTATAACCAAAAGAAAAAAACATGTGAAAGTTGCAGTCTATGTGTTATGAACATTCTCTATCATGATCATTAAAAGAGTTCAGGCAAATGATACTCTAAAATCTAACCACTTAAGCTTTAATAATGATGCATGTAACAAAATCAGTACCTAAACTTTTAAAGAATAATATTTCTGTTAGAATTTATTTGTTTTCAGTGTCAGATCTTATTGTACCTTATCTATATATAGATCAAGTACTTTTTGTAATTTTTGTTTGGATTCCACAACTAGGTTAATTCTAAAACTCGTCTATAATTAATGTTTGAGAAACAGATACAGGGCTAAGACAAAAGAGAATATAAAAAATAATTCTAGGCATGTCTAATAAAGATCTTAAATAGGTCTTTCAGAAATTCTTGTATGGTCACAAAGTAAGATTTGCAACTTCATTAACGAAAGGTTACGAGACCGAGTTAAAGGTTTAGTAATCCAAATATATTCTAAAGTGGGCAACGAGATTCTAATGGTGGGGATACATAATGTTTTCTTGTAGACGTCTAAGATAAACATTTTCTAAGATCTCAACTCGTGCATATAATTTCAAAATGATATCATAAACTCCACTCAGCTATTATAAATAAACGTGCAGAAAACTATTTTATAAATTTATAAAAACTAAATTACAAAAAAGACTTACCTCAAGAAAGATGTTTGTCGTTGTGAGGACACGAACTCTTGTATAGGCTCCCATATTAGCAAGCACCATTTCAGTTGGATCGTAAAAACTCCAAAAAAAACTCCGCTTATAATGGAGTTTTGCCTCTTTAAGTGCGTACACTCTCGAAAAGTTTACCATCATGAAATATCCATCATACTTGTAGCATTCGAGAGTAGGGTGCATCCAACATAATGGACAAGAGATTCCAGATAGAATCCAAGACCAGCGACTTGAACTTCTTATGATTTTGGGCGTTGATGTTCAATGTCGCATACATTTGACATCTGATTAGCTCAAGCGTCTCGAGGTGGATGCAGTTGCTGAATATCGCACCTATCATCTCTTTTTTCACTTCGATCTTCGTTAGCGCAAGTGTCCTCAATAACTTTAAACCCTTTGGAGGATTATCCGTTATGTTGAACTTACACCAACTTAACTTCAAGACTGTTAGCGTCTCGATGGCTGAGAAATCGACTGGGATCTCTATAACTTTCTTTGCTTTAGAGAAATCCAACACAAGTTCTTGGATGTTTTTACCAAGACATGTATTGATCCATGAGAGTATCTTATCTTCCATGCCTTTGTGCTGGTTGAAAACGCTTTCAAGTCGGAAAATGCATTTCCGACGGCATTTCCGACTGAATATCCGTCGGAACGTACGCGGTCGGAAATCCGTCGGAAATGGCTGACGGCTTTCCGACGGCACAAATCCGTCGGAAATTTCCGACGGATTCCGACGGAAACCATATTTCCGACGAACTGTAACCGACAGCTTAAATCCGTCGGAAATATCCATGTTTTCTTGTAGTGCTCTTTAAGTGCATATACTCTCGAAAAGTCAACCATCCTGACATATCCATCATACTTGTAGCATTCAAGAGTAGGTGCATCCAGCATAATGCACAAGAGATTCCGCATAGAATACACAACAAGCGACTTGAACTTCTTATGATTTCGAGCGTTGATGCTCAATATCCCATACATTTGACATTTGATTAGCTCAAGCGTATCGAAGTGGATGCTGTTGCTGAATATTGCATCTATCGTCTCTTTTGTCACTTCGATGTTCGATAGCGCAAGTGTTCTCAATAACCTTAAACCCTTTGGAGATTTATCTGGTATGTTGAACTTACACCAACATAGCTTCAAAACTGTTAGCGTCTCGATGGCCGAGAAATCGACTGGGATCTCTCTAACTTTCTTTGCTTTACAGAAATCCAACACAAGTTCTTGGATGTTTTTACCAAGACATGTATTGATCCATGAGAGTATCTTATATTCCACGCCAATATGATTGAGAAGTAGAACAAATCGGTTAATCTCCGAGCCTTTGTGCTGATTGAAAACGCTTTCAATGATGTGTATAGCCTTTAGTTGACTGCATCTCACAGAGTATATTCCGCTGAAATCAAAGTCTCGGGACCGAATTTATGTGGCTTTGAATTTTTTGGACATAGAACGGTTTCGTAGAAGAGATTGAATTGGGAGAAACAGCGACATGATGTGTTCCACCAAATCGTCAGGCAAAGTTTCATCGAGTTTTATCTTCTTATGTGATGATTCTTGCATTTTCACTATATACTCTTAGAAGGATTCTTCACAATAATTTTCTTTGAGATGATTTATATACAGACTATCGAAAACTCAGAGTTTTTTTTTAGTGATGCTTTCAATTTTTTATTGAATGATTATGATACATTTAATTTATTTTCTTTTCTCTTTTTACATAATACACAGCTGTAATTTCTATATTTTTGAGAAAAAACAGATTGGCTGGTCTATTTTTGATAGAAACTCAACCGTACACTTGATATTACGTACATTATTAATTTTTACATTAAAATAATAAAAACTGTGAATATGTAACGCAAATTTCGTTTTTCCACAAACTGACAAACATATATTTTAATGCACCTATATAGTATTAATTTTTGGTCCAAATATTTCAATAGGAAATGTGTGCATGTTTGCTAATATATTTTTTTTACCCATATTTTACCAAAAGTTAGACACATGTCGTTTTTATTACTGTCAAACAAATTTAGATTTAGATACATGTTAAAAAATATCTCATGAACTTAAAAACAAAATTTGCCAGCTGGTAAAACGTTTCAAAAAAGAAATTATTAGATTTTCTTATTAACTTCCATTTTAACCTCCGTTTCAAACGTTTCAAAATTTGCCAGCTTGTAAAACGTTTCTTCTTTTTTTTTTTTTTTTTTTTTTGGTCGAACAACCTCCGTTTCTTCATTTTCCATTTTTCCAAACTTAATAAAAAAAAATTGTTATCTTTTTGTTATAGTAGACAAATTATCTAACACTAGTAAACTGTTTTCAATTTATATACGAGTAAACCCTAATTCAGTTTATTAGTATTGTTCAATGTAATATTGTTGTTGTTTGCAAAAAAATTATGTTATAAAATATTTCTTCTATATTAATAATTTTGATTTTAATTTTAGTGTACATATTTGATTTTTTTTAATTAAATTTATAAAGATATAATTGAAATATTTATCAGATGTATAATTATAGGGACTAAAATTATGTTTGTGATATATAATTATAGAATGAAAATATATAATTATAGAATGAAAATATATAAAACAAACAAAATAAGTAAAATTATTTTTGTGATATATAATTATAGAATTAAAATATCACTATATATGAAACCTTTATATATAGTCGGCAAAAAAAAATCTGAAACCTTTATATTTCACTCCTAGTGATATTTACATTCATGACAACTTAATTAATTAGATGTAATGACTAATAAGTCATTCAAACTTTTTTCTCTCGTCTCTCTCTCCGAAAGTAATAGTTTCTGCATATTGCTTCAATTCAAGGCAACCGCGCGGCATCTCCAACAACTCTTCCTAAGCGAAGAAAGTAATAAATTCTATAGAAATCAAAACCTATTTCTAGAAATCTTCACTGGATTATCTCCGTAGGCAATGATTCTCGTCTGTTCACTTTTCCTCTCCACAAATTTCAATAAAATCCATCGGTTCATATAAGTAACCGTTTTATCTCTCATCTGTAGAGTCGTTTTAGAATAAAAATCTAACCGGATGTTAAAGTTTATGATTCAGGGTTTAGGGTAAAATTTATAAAATTCTCTAAATATTGCCGTTTTGAACCATATAAAGTTTATGATTTAGGGTTTAAGGTAAAATTTACAGATATACATTTTCTCATAATTTTAACAAGTTTCAAAAACACTAAATCATAAACTTTGCCCTAAACCCTAAAAATAAATAATAAACGTCAACCCTATGGTTGCAACCCTATGGATTAAACCCAGCAGTTGTGGTCCAGGGGTTGGGAGCACGAGGACCGAGTTCCGCCAAAAGCGTCGCTTCCCGAGTTCGATGCAACCATATGAAGTTACACACACCTGTTGGGCCAGTTGGCTTCTGGGCCTAATGGCCTGGATGATTCACATGATGAAGGGTACCCAACGAGTCACATTATCCCAGGACTGTCCGCGGCCTAAGGCCCGGAATAGCTGAGTTATCCAAAAAAAAATGTTGGATTAAGCTTTGTTAATCCTAAATGCTTAATCTATAAACATTAACCGAGCCCTAAATAAAAAATCTAAATCCTAAATGCTTAATCTGTAAACATTAACCCAATCTGGCGGTCAAGACAAAACGCAAAACCTAGTAAAAAATTAGTGAAACCAAACAAACTAGTGTACAATAGATCATCTATAAAGAACATCTAGTAGGGAAATTTAAACCCTAAATTAGAATGAG
Source organism: Eutrema japonicum (assembly GCA_030161315.1). Lineage (NCBI taxonomy): Eukaryota > Viridiplantae > Streptophyta > Magnoliopsida > Brassicales > Brassicaceae > Eutrema > Eutrema japonicum. The sequence goes on from BSQW01000006.1 coordinate 17,503,542, forward strand.
GGAACCCAAACATAATAATGTAACTACCTATCGAGATGATAATATTCTAAACGCTAGAGCATTAAACCCTACAAGATTAGTGAATTCAAACCGATTAATGTTCAGTAGGCTATCCATAAAAGAAATATAGTAAGGAAAAACTAAACCTTAAATTGAAAATATAAACCATAAAATGTAATGAGGGGAACCCAAACATAATGCCATAACTATCTAACGAGATGATAATATTCTAAACGAGCACTAAACCCTAGTAAAGGATTAGTAAATCCTAACCGTTTAATGTAAGGTATCTATATATATAAAGTAACATTTTCTCTCTTATCATGCTGCCACCTCAGCATCCACCTGTACACTATTTAAAAAAAAAAAAAACTTACAACTTCAAGTCTTTCTCATAAAAACACTAAAACATATTCACACCTTACATCTTCTATATGAAGAGACAAACCCCAAAAAAAAATGTTAAAGAATTAAACACTGATGAACTTTGTCAGACGTGAATTGCGATTCAAGATTCTCCTCTCGGTGACGAAGTAGATCACAACAAAGAAGATGCAGCAAAGTTACTCCGTCACTAGATGAGACAAGATCGAAGGGGAAAAATATGTCAAAAATCCAAATAGATCAAGACCTCGACCGAATTTCACTATCTACCAGATTTTCTCATTAATTCATTCGTTTCTCATTGAAACCACATCAATCGTAAAACAAAAAAATTCACAGGTAAAATTACCACCATTCATTTTTCAAGTTCTCTGACTTTATCATGTCTTCTACCACAAATGTTGCATGAACCAACTGGAATAAACATCAAAGGCATGGACATTAGAAACTCTAACTTATGTTACATTAGATTGAGAGGAGAAAAGGTATATTAAGAATTATACCTCGAAAATGCTTTATGCTGATTTCACAAATGCACGCCAAGCTCGCCTACGGTCTAGATGTGATTTCGATGGTCTTAAAACTTCTTCAGCTAGTGGGAAGTTAATTTTAAGGAACATGAAAACCGACAACGATTTGCATGTAATCCGTTTCAAAATAGCATGTGGAACCACACAACAGTCTTTTGACCCACTACCTGAAGATTTCCTATTCTTCAGCTCTGAGTAGTGAAAACTAGTCTGCTCGGCTTATTCAGTGGACCGCCAAGATCATTTATGACAAATCTATTGAATGACATATTAGATTCAGAATTTAAGCTTTCACCATTGGCTTCAGAACCAATAAAAATCAGATGATCCCCTGAATAACCACCATCTAGCTTATTGGAAGTCCCATATATGAGCATTGAGTCGTTAAGAAATCTTGACGACAGAAGAAATGTTGGAATCCCAACAGAGAGAGTTGAGGAAACCTGTTTTTTTTTTTAATTGTGGAAAAAGGGAAACCTAATCGAGGGATTGTTAAATTTTTTAATCTAATGGGCTTGACCCGTACCAAAAACTTCTTATTATGTGTGTATATTACAATATTTATTTTAAAAAGAACATACCCATTTTTCTTAAAAAGAAAACATTAATTTATGACATTTGAAAAAAAAAATTAATATGTTGAAAAAAATTGACAACAAACAAAGACAAAACAAAAAACTACAAAATATAAAATTTTAAATAAAGCAAAAAATAGAGTTAACACGCGGATCACACCCTAGTGATATCCATAAAAGATAAAAAGAAAAGGTTATTTTGAGAAAAAAATTAATAGTTTTCCTTTTTATGTGGACCAATGATATAATTTTGATATCTTATAATTTTTTTTTATTTTCTAAAACAATTATAATTAATAATTTAAGGGTAGTGTGGGAAAACTATTAATCTAAATTCTAATGGGACAAGCATCGTCATTGGTGAGATACTCCAAGGGTATCTCATAAATATAATACTAATATTTTTAACAATTTTTTTGTTGAGAACCCCATCAAAACATTTTGTCTCCATTAGTGAGATACCCACAAAAGTATTTCATCAATATAATATTATTATTTTAAAATTTTTTATAAAATTAATTTTGAAAAATTTATAACATGTAAAATTACATCTTAAATATATTCAATTATATTAATTAGTTATATTTATTTATATTATCTATAATAGTAAAATTAATATATATATATATATCTTATATAAAAGAAAAATAGTAACAAAATTTTAATTTTTGTTGTTAAAAAAACAAAATTTTAATTTTTCAAATCTCAGATTTTTTTCTGAAATCTAATATTATTGTATTAACTATAACATTACTAATTTATATTATATATTAACCTTAACTAATATTAATTAAAAACAATATTATTATATAAATTAATCTCATACTTAATGGAACTTGGTAGATAGATAATTTTATTTTATGATTTATAAAAAAATAAAAACTAAAAATTAACAATATATAAATTATTTAATTGATATTTTAAAGTGTTGGATATTTTGTTTAATCACAAAATGTATGAACCATTAGGAAATTGACATGTCTCTCATGAGAGGGGTTTTCATAATATCTCAAATGAGAATGGATTCTCACACATTTTTTTCTAAATTTTTTTATTTTTTATTTTTTAATATATTTTAATATGAGATACCCATTGAGATGCTCTAATTCAATAAATATTATATGGACAATTCTTAGGGCAATCCCTTCTCTCTTCATGAGATCAATTGTGGCTCATGCTGATTTGTTGTTGTCGGAGAAAGCTTTCGGTATGCCTGCAAGATGTTTGATCAAATTACCCAACCAAACTCTTTCACTTACTACTTCTAATGGTTTAAGATTTGCGACAGAACAAAAACAAATTCAAGTTGACATTTCAGGTGCAAGAGGCTGTGAGAATAATGGAGATTGAGCTAGGCGAGGAATAGGATTCCTGCAAGGTATGAGTGAGTTAAGTATCAGACATTTTCGGATAAGGGTCAGTCAACAGCCGCAAAAATCTTGAATTTTTAGAGTTCCGGTAAAGCTGCATTTACCAAAACTAAAACTAGCAATCTTAGTGATCCTTTTTGGCTTTATGTGACTATATGATTGCTCAAGCAGTGAAGGCCGTGTTTGTTGGCATGGCATGTATGTCTGCCAGGTAAGAACTCAGATCCAAAAACCAAGGCTTTGAAATAGCGCTTGCATCCTTAGTTCCTCTCTGTAGTATTTTATGACTGATGTTGTGTTTTTCTCTGTTTTTTGCAGTTTTTACTTTCTGGAGCTGAGTTTGCCTGAGACAATGAGCTTGTAAGTTTAATTATGTCATGTGTGCAATAATTGTTTCCTCAAAGAGAAGAAATATGTAAACAAATGAGTATTCTTTTTTAATTCCAAGGAATAATCTCTTTCCTTTTTTCTTTAATATCCCTAAAATTTAGTTGGAATTATATTTTTATGAAGTGATGCAAAACAAAATATAGAAACTCAGGTAAGAAAAGGAAACCAAGAGATTTTAAAGCGGTGACAACGATCGTACCCTAACTTTATTGTTTATCTATATATATATAGAGAGAGATCGAGAGGGAAGAGTAGGCAAGCGTAGAAAGTTACAAAGCGTAGAAAGAATGGCGACGACAATGTCTGATCTTCCAGGGGATTTGGTAAAGGAGATATTAACTAGGACATCTCTGAGAGCAGTGCGATCTACTTGTAAAACGTGGAAAGCTTTATCGAAAAATCATATCTTTGGTAAAACAGAGCGAAGGAAACAGTTTATGGTGATGGATTCGAAGCTTTTTTCAATGGATTTCGATCTCCAAGGATTCCGGGACGACTTCGTCGAGCCATCTATAAACCAAGTAAGCATATTTAACCAAGACAAGGTTTTGAAAGTCCTTGACTGGGAGTGGGACGGTCACTGCAACGGCGAGTTGATTGATCCATCTAGAAAGCAAGCAAGTATACTTAACCAAGCCGAGATATGTGAAGTCTTTCACTGGGACGGCTTACTGTTATGCGTCATCAAAGACAAGAGGTGGCGCGTGGTGTGGGGAAAATCAGGTGGATCCAACCCATAAACAAATCCCACAAATTCCACCTAGCAGACATTTATGCTCTCGGATACGATAACAACAACAACAACCGTAACCACAAGATCTTGAGGCTTTTGGATGTTTTTAAGTGCTCACGCCTCCTTCCCTTTTTCGAAATCTATGACTCTTACTCTAATTCATGGAGGGTTCTTCTTGATGTCAATCCCGGCTGCCATGTAAAACCCAGCGTGTCTTTGAAGGGAAACACTTACTTTTTGGCTCAAGAAAAATCTACGATTTGGTCACAATTTTTTTTACTCTGTTTTGATTTTACATCAGAGATATTCGGACCGCGTCTTACTCTGCCGTTTAACTCTTGGGCTAGGAGTTCGAAAACCGTGACTCTATCTTGTGTTAGAGATGAGCAGCTCGCTGTGTTACATCAACGCAAGGATGGTATAATGGAGATTTGGATTACGACCAAGATTGAGCCCAATGCGGCATCCTGGAGCAGATTCTTGAGATTGCAATTGAAACCGACAAGCTGTGTGGCTGGGACTTTCTTCATTGACGAGGAGAAGAAAGTAACTGTTGTTTCATTCCGCATAGATGTACCTCCCTACCAAAGAGCTTATATCATTGGATTAGATGGATACATCAAACCTGTGAATATCAGAAAAGCTAGGAAAACTGGATCTGAATATTATAACCAACTTGTGTTCTCTTCTTATGCCCCAAGTTTAGTGCGACTACAGATAAACCGACGGGGCAAAAGAAAAGAAAGAGATTATTAATTAAGTAGTTCCATTTGCGATATTTGTTTCTTGTGAATTGGTTCTGTTTGGTTTTGCAGGAGGCTTGCTATATGGGTCTATATATGGTTGGTTGAAAGTTTGGAAATGATGCTTTGGTTTTTATGTCAATTGATGTAGCTTTAGGACTTAACTATATGTTCATGTGTGTACTAAACTGTTTAAGCTTATCTTCATGTCCTTGCAGCTTGGAATGATCATTAGGTCAACCTCATCTGGTCACATTTCGTCTTTTAGCTTTATCTTGGTGACAATGGGAAGTGCTTCTTTCGAAGTCAAAGAAGAAAGATTGCATTCTCTAATTCTGAAAAATCAACATCATCCTGTAATTTTTGGTTTTAGGTGTTTTGTATGTTGTGATTATACATAGTAAAAACAAAATCAGGAGCTTGCCTTTTTTTACATAGTAATATTTGATCTACATACTAAAGTAAACAGAGATACTAATAATATTCAGAACTTTACTTGACACAAACTAAATTGGAATCCAAAGTCTTCAACCTCAAGACTTTATTCAAAATCCTCTTCAATTTCAGAGGCTTCTTCTCTGAGACATCCGTCGATTTCTTCGAAGCTCTTCTGATTCTCAACTTCAACAGAAACGATTTCTTTGAAGCTATGATCTTCTCCTCCGTTTTCTTTTCTTCTTCTCGACGCAAAAACCGATGAAACAACAGCTCATACGCACTTCCTCTCTCCTCAGGTTTCCCTGAGAAACATGTTTCGATAAACTCTCTTGCATCACAAGGCAAGCTCTCTGGAATCTCTGGAGCTGCACCATCAACAAACTAAATTGGAATCCAAAGTCTTCAACCTCAAGACTTTATTCAAAATCCTCTTAAACTGTGGAAATTTTTTCAATTTCAGAGGCTTCTTCTCTGAGACATCCGTCGATTTCTTCGAAGCTCTTCTGATTCTCAACTTCAACAGAAACGATTTCTTTGAAGCTATAATCTTCTCCTCCGTTTTCTTTTCTTCTTCTCGACGCAAAAACCGATGAAACAACAGCTCATACGCACTTCCTCTCTCCTCAGGTTTCCCTGAGAAACATGTTTCGATAAACTCTCTTGCATCACAAGGCAAGCTCTCTGGAATCTCTGGAGCTGCACCATCAACAAAACGAGCTGCGAGATCATCGAATTTAACCCCTCGCCATGGAATCACACCTGTGTACATCTCCAACACCAAGCATCCCAACGACCAAAGATCTAGGGGTTTCCTCGCGACGCCGTCACAGAGAGACTCGGCGGCATGTAAATCGGCGTCCCCACAAACGGGAAATCGATTCCCCAGTAACGAGGAATCTCTCCGACTTGTAACGAGTTTCCGAAATCACAAATCTTCAGTTCGTATGAATCTTTACACGGGAACACAAGGAGGTTGTCGGATTTGAGATCGCAATGAACATAACCGTGGCCGTGAATCGAGACCAAACCTTCGAGAATCATACGAGTGAAGTCTCTGATCATCGGTTCCGGCAGTTTTCTGTCGGTGTAATTGTCCATGAAAGCACTTAAACTACCTTCGGATGCGTACTCGAGAGGCAATTTGTGGACTCTGTTTCCGTAAGAGCTGATACCTTGTTCCAATTTGTCTCCAAAGCACTCAACGATTCTCGCACAGAATATGAAACTCTCTTTGAAGATTGTCGGACTCCTCCTCGTAAGAGGTTTTTATGACGGCGTAAAAGGAGGAGCTGTCGCGTCTAGTGTATCTGACGAGATTAACATAACCGTAAGCACCTTCTCCCAACAACATCACAAATTCTACGTTTGATTGCAAAAACAGAGTTGCTTTAGGGTTTCTTCAAATTTCGAAACTGAGTTACAAGAAGAAATTAAGTTTCGAAACTGAGTTACAAGAAGAAATTGAATCACTTTAGAAATTTGCAGCGACAGAGAAACTGAAAACAAAAGATTGTGATAGAGAGAAAAGAGGAAATAGTAGACTTTCAGAGAGTTAGGGTTTGAGTCGGAGACACGGCCTTTCAAGATTTAAGTGGATTTTTTGACCGTTGGATCTATTAAGTGGCTTTTTAGTCAGATCGTAACTAGAGAGAGAGAGAAAAATGAAACTTTTCGGCGACTTTTTTTTTTTTTTTGGTCTAACGTCTGTTTGATATTTTTGATGATCTTCGAGGAAGAATAGCTCATGTCTTTTTAATGGTGCTCATGACCGGAAAATTTCTACCAACAATCATAGTTCATGGAAAAGGAAATGGGTAGGTAAAGGGTTGGGTAAAATTCTCGAACCCAAACTGAATTTCCAAGCGCACTCGAATTCAAACCGGATGTTATTATATAAAACTGAATGTTTCAAAGTTAATAACTCAAAGATCATGACAAGTGTTACGTTACTCGATAAGATTTTAACACGTGTAAACAAAATTTCAATTAGATTTTTACCACTTAATATTAACAATAAAAAAATTATAATCGATTCATAATTATAAAAATTAAATTTACTAAACAAAAAAAAAATAGAAAATATTTAACTATCATAAATTCAAATTTAATAAGAAAAGAAAAAAAAAAATATTCAATTTTTTTTTGTAATCGAATCATAATCCTAAAAAGTTAAGTTAATAAACAAAAAAAAAAATTTTTAAATTTATCTTAAAATGCAATAATAGTAAGTTTTTGTGATTTCGTGTCGACGTTCTTAAATATTTTTTTTTTCACGGGTGTCAATTTTTTTCCATTGTTTCATTTTTAGTTTTTTTTTCCTCGAGTCATAAAATATTATATTATAACGTATACACAGAACCTATTCTAGTTACAATTAAGAATTGATGCATAACCAATAATGAGATATCACATCTACGATCCTCCAAGTTAAAGTTGGATAACGACGTCACAAAGATACAATTCTTTCTTCATAACTCCTAATTGTAACCAAACTGGATCATGGTTCATACCGGTACCCCACATTTTTTTTTTTGATAAACCATAGTGATTCTAGGCTTTCTAGGCCCATACTAATCTATGGCGGCCTAACACCGGGGTTCACGACATCAATGTGCTGATATAAATGTGGATGGGTGGCCAAGGGGATTCGAAATCAGGGGGCGGGGCACATACCCACGTTAGCGAATTCGCTGCTACCACTGGCCCACGAGCCCTTGGTTAAAATTTTAAATACATAATTGATATGATTCACACTGTAAATTTTCAATTTATAGAGATAATATTATTGTTTTTCATTATGTGTTTGTTCATGTTCAACTTTTGTGGAGAAAACATAATGCAACTAAGATAAAGTTCTATACCAAATAGATTATGTTTTTCAAACAACACCTCTAGCTCATGTAGCTCCTTCCATCATTTAATGGTTGTTCATTTGTTTATTGGCAGGGCTTGAGCTTGATGTTCATGGATGCAATAACTTATTAAAATCATTTTTCAGTTATGTCGACGACTCTGTACGCCTCGAGACTGAAGTAGGAGAACTTGGTTTGCAGGTTGAATGCTATGTCTTTTCTTCACACGTGTTTTTTTTTTGTTTTCTGTTCCTTTTCTATTTTGGTATTATCAAATTTAGATTGCTGATCTAATGTGTTTGTTATTTTTTCAGGTTGATGATAAGAAAATACTATTCATAGGCATGCCACAAGTTCTTGTACTTCAACTCAAGATATTTTCCTATGAGTCGGGCGTGTGCAAGAAAGTTAGTATCTGAAACTACTTCAACCTCATGGCTTTTGTGGTTACTGACAGAGATTTTGTTTGCAGCTAAAGGATTCTTTTGAGTTTGATATTGAGTTTACCCCTGATGAGCAATATTTATCACCTGAGGTTAAAAACACTTTGTACTTACTACATAGGTTTGATATATCGATTTCTTTATATTTCTCTTTAACTTTTTTGTTTCTTTACTTTGACAGGATAATTATTGGTTTGGCCTTTTTTCTGCAACATCATAGTTCACAACAGAGAAGAAGCGGCTCAGGGCATTACTATGCCATCATTCGTCACAGCTTATCAAGCACAGTCTGGCACATGTTGGATGATGAAAGAGTGAGAGTGCATGATGTGGAAAATCGTGTTATGCCGAAAGATTGGTTGTTAAAAAAGGTAGCAAGTTTGTCTATGTCCTTGTTATAAAATATACGAATGCATAGAAAGTTGTACACCGATTTACATGATTCAAACCCGAACTATATGAAACCAAATAGAATTAACTGATTAACCGAACTAACCGAATTTTTTTTTTTAAATTATTATTTTTAATTAAATATAACCGTACAATTAAATATTCTAAAATCTACAATATTTCTTAAAATTAATTAATTATTTTTTAGTTATATATATTTTTGGTCAAAAACCAAACCGAACCGAATCCAAACTCAATCCAAACTGAATTATTAAAAATCGAACCGATATAAAATTTGATTTCGAATAAAACATATTTACTAAAACCCACAAAAACTGAAAACTGAATAACCGAATGTCCACTCCTAGGTAGGAAGACACATGAAAGAATTTGATGTAGATGGTAACAAGAGGAACCAAAAACTCGAGTTCCTCTTTGGATTTCCATCTTGATCAATGACAATTTTGGGCATTGTCATCATATCTTATTATCGTCCAATTGTTATAAGTTTGAGATCTATCTTTAAAAATATGTACAATTAGATCTATCACCATTTTCGATCTTTATAGAGGAATATTTGGTATTCGATCTTTCTAGATGAATATACTTCCTTGTGTACAACACCTATATGAACATAGTGGCGATTACTAGCTCCTATTATTCGAAGACACATCAATTCTCGAATCCCGCTATTTTCTGCTTCTACTACATTCAAATAGATTTTTGGTTGAATAAATTCATTTTTATCGCAACAAAAGCCATCAAAATATTGATATTTGATACAAGAAAGAAAATGAAACTGAAACAGCAACAAACAACAAACAACAAACTCATGAAAAGCGAGGGTAGCAATCAGCCTGCTAAAGAAGGCTCAAATGCGTAAATGACGCAAGACATCTGCTAATGTCATCTCTCTAGCTTTCAATTTTTTTTAACTCGTTTAGCCTCCTTTGACATAAATTTACGCATATCCTTCTTAAAAGTCACTACCTGCAACTTCCTCATAAGATCAGGTTGACCTCTCACAAAATATTTCTTATGCCGAAATTCACAAAATAAATCTCACAAATCCCTATACCAACAACAAAAAACACACATATAGCAAGATTGTTAGTGGGGAATGTAGAACTCCCCGGTTAACCCGGTTTGAACCGAGACCGGCCTAATTGATCCCGGTCTACGACAGTTTAGACTCGGAAGAGATTAAGCCGATGATCGCAGTTGCCGGACTCTGAGCCCATTAAAGCCCAACTCATCATGATTAGCGCCGACCTCCGATATTTACGGAATATTTCCTGATCTTGGAGAAAAAATGAAATTTTCCTTAACCTGATCTAACTTGGAAAATGAAACTTCACAATTTTTAGCCGACTCAATATCTTATAAATAGGGAGACTCTCGCCTCATTCGAGGGACAATCACAATCATTCACGAGACCTAAGAGATTGAGAGCTCAGATTTAACAGCTTTTAATTTTCTTAGTTCTCTTCTTTCTCCGACTTGATCAATCTTATAACTTCGCCGAGCTAAGTTCAATAAAACGAGATTCCGATCAAAAGTTTATTGTTTTACCCATTTGTGTGATTTTTGTATCGTACAAAGAGGAGAGAGAGAGAGATATATATATGATGACGAAGACTAGAGTTAATCTTGCAAATCCAAAACTTACATATGCATCCTAAGCCCATCGAAAAACGCTGGCCAAGTGAGGCAACATATACCTAAGCTCTTCGAAAGGATCCTTCTGTGAAACCCTACCGGATCCCAAATGATGAAACTTATGTTGCTTTTGCTCCACGAGACTATTGAATCCATTGAAGGATCATCCGCAGCCTCATACAGAGCCATGTAGAATGGAGAGAATGCACTATCGCTCACCACCACCATTGCTAGATCTAAATTCCCCAAAAAATTTAGTATCACACAAACGAACAAGATGAAACAAAAACCCTAATCAAGTCATTTTTTTTTAATCTCTCCTTTCCTTTTAATGCAAAGCAAAAACAAAATTGTCAAAAAACCTTATAATTTTTTTACCCTTAAATATCATTTAGCTTTTCCATTCTCTTTTTTTTATCTTGGCTAAGCAAATTCATTGATATCTAAACGAGTTTACAAAATCATTAGATAAACTACGAAAAAAAATTATTACGTAAGTTTTATGCGTTAACAAATTATTAATTAAAAAAACAAATCTTCACCAAATGAAATTTTTCTAATGTTTCCAAACAGAGAAGTTGAATATGTGTGTGTGTGTGTGTTTTTTTGTTTTTAAGCTAAGAATGTAAAGATTTGTGTGTGTGTGTATGTTTTATATTCACTTTTGGTTAGGTTTCTGGAACATGGCACTTTAGATGCACGATACTTCCGCAAGAAGAAAAGATTCCGGCAATAGTGAATCGTGTCATAGAGTTCCACAATAGTTCCATCAACGATAACCCAAAAATAAAAAAAGTTCCACAAGAGTTCCATCAACGATAACCTAAAAAGAACAAAGTTTCAGAAACATAATCGAGGAAGAGTTAAAGGAATATCTTCTCATGGGAATCGTCTTGGTAGATATACTCTTCAAACACTTGAACCCGCTTGGATCACATCTAGACAAATAGAAGCTGGGCAACGAGCAATAGATATAAATTTGTTTCTTTAAATTTTACCTGTGCGAAGAGAGGATCATAGACAACAACTATTCCAGTGGAGTTGAGAAGGCGTTTGCGGTAGAACGCATCTGGTGATGTCTTTGCGGTCTATGCAGCTTCAATCGCCTTTTTAAGAAGATGAATTCGAGGAAATATATACATCCCTTCTTCGGCTATGTTACATGTTACGCCTTCTAAGGGCCATTACATCTTGTCTTGAAACCATGAAGTTGACCACTTTTGATTATGTCTTCAATCAAAGTAAATAAACCTTCCGAGCATAAAAGATATAAATAAGGAGAAATTGGATCACCTTGACGGATGCCTCTTTGTGGTATTATGTTACCAACTGGATAACCATTAGCACCGAATATGAAACCGATGTAATGCACTTCATTATCCATATGCACCATCTCTCTGCAAATCCCAGCTTCTTCATAACTGCTTCAAAAAACCCCATTCAACGTTATCAAAAGCTTTACTAATATCAAGCTTGAAAGACATATATGGTTGAGTTTCATTCCTGGTATGCAAAGAGTGTAGCAATTCATGGGCTATTAAGACATTATCCGTAATTAGTCTTCCATGATTAAAAGCATACTAGTTTTCTGAGATTATATTATGAAGCTAGGGTTTTAATTTTTTGGCTAAAACCTTTGAGATAAGTTTGAATGCAATATTGCACATATTTATTGGTCTACAGTCTTTAACTCCTTATGGTGACTCATTTATGGGGATTAAACATATGTATGTGTGGTTAATTACAAGGACTAGTTTGCCTTCATAAAAAAACATTGAATAAACTTAATTAACCACACATTCTTTTATAGTTGGTCAATGGTCTTTGTAGAAGCATATACTTAAGCCATCAGGGCCATGAGATTTATCTCTATTCATTTGTTGAAGAGCATGATAAACTTCCTCCTCCGTGACAGACTTGGTGAGATTGAGACAATTCTTCGGTAACCCTTGGCTGGATATGGTTCAAGATATATCCTGGGTTTTGGCTGCATTGAGAGGTAAAGAGATCATCAAAATAATTAACTATAACCTTATGGATCTCTTTATCAGTGAACCAAACTTTTCCCTTGCCATTTGTTATAGTAGTTATGCGATTAAAGCTCCTTCTTTGCTTGGTTTTAGCGTGGAAGTACCTTGTGTGATCTTGTCGCCAGCTTGGAGCCAATTTATTCGGCTTTTGGTTCTCCAGTACTCCTCCTCCATTATGTATTCCTTAGTTAGCTCAGACTTTATATTAGCAATATGAGCATAATCTAGAGGAGTATAACTACACACTTTATGCAGTTTGTCTTTGAGCTCTTGAATTTTCTTCTGCGAATTTGTGATGTGAGTCTTGATCTATATTTCCTTAGAGTCTCGCTGAATTTTTCTCTAGGTATATCTTTACAGTCCTTTAACCACATTTTCCGCATTTCCTCTTTTTAACTCCATATTATATCTCCACATGTTGTCATAACGAAACAACTTGTTACCATTCCAATTTTTATCTTATGTGTTAAGTAAAAGGGGCATGTGATCTAAGCCAATCCATGGATAGAGTTGCACATAAGCTTTTGGAAAGATATCTTGCCAATCAGATGATGCTACCACTCTGCCAATTATGGTTTTAATTACTTGAGTGTTTATACCTTTTTCTAGTCCAAGTGTACTTTCCTCCAATCACTTTAAGATCATGAAGGCCATAAACAGTTAACATCTTTCTGAACAATGCGAATGATGATTCTGGTCTAACAGCCCCTCGTTCTTTTTCTTCATTACTTTTTATCATTAAAATCTCCCATGGCCACCTAAGGCTTGCTTCTGTATAAACATGTTTATGCAAGAAAGATCATATTCCTCCCATTTTTTTCTTATTTAGATTACCATAGACATAAGTAAGACAAAAAGTGATTGCACCTTCCATTATATACATATCAATATAGTTCAGCGTTGGTGATTGGAGAAAATCCAGATGAACATCGTCATCCCAAAGTATAGCTAAGTCTCCACTTAACCCATCCATATCTACAACAAAATGGTGGGCATAATTTAGTTATTTACATAGATTTTCAACCATACTACTGCTGTTCTTAGGTTCAACCATATTTATTATTCTAGAGATTTTGAGGAATTCGATAAGAAGAAAAAGATAAATGAGATTTTTTTATTATTAAAATAAGATGTCATTTAGAGGGGGTGCGTATGTGTCAATTCTTTATGACACCTCAATCATTCTTTATATTTTCCAGACAAACTTACTTTATCGAGTGAGGCACACACGTTTTTCATTTTTATTTTATTTTATATTTTAATGATGTGGCGCTAATGTAGAATATGAGTTAGCACTTGTATACGATTTGGTTGATGTAGCAGCTAACTCAACAATCCAAACCAGCATGGTTAACGATTTGACAAATATCCTTTTGATTAATGTAGATATTGGACATAATTTAGTAGTTTGGATATACAAATTAAAAAAAAAAACAGAATTTGAGGTATGTTTATGCATGATATCATAGTTTGAGTATGTATCGTCACATTTGATCAAAGTTCAGGGACAATATGTCGTTTCCACGATATCTGCCCATGTTAATTAACACTAAAGACTCTTATCTTAAGAACTACAATTTATATTCAAATTTCGCATATAATTTTAATTGAACCAAGATGTTCTCCTACTAATTTTGTTGGAATGAAGCTGTTTATATGAACCAAAACTTTATAACTTGTAAATACTCAAGTCAGGAACTTAAGAACTGAAAGAAAACTATGGGAAATGGATATAAACCAACACATGGTAAGACACAATCTGCGATACTTTTAAAACATACAACTTTACAAAATATACCATATATACGTTAAGCCGTCCTACTCCAGCTTTGTCGGCTTCAACTTCTCTTTTACCCTTAATAACACTATTGTCTTTGTCATCGTGGAATAAGTTGGCTAAAAGAAAAAAAAAATCTTTTTGACTTATTTTAGAATGGGGTCCAACTAGAGGCGAAAATGTGCATAAAAGTGATCAAGAAGTGTAGATTATAGCCGAATATTCAACAACTCAAACAATGGTGGATTGCTTAGAAAAAAGGTAAATAGAAGCGTTGAACCATGAATTTTGTCAGATTCGGACGATGCTAACAAAAGAGATTGTGTCATTACACAAAAATGAAAATGAACAAACATTAGACTCGGTTTCTTCTCGTGTTGTTATCAATGGATGTAAGTCTTCATACAATGATAAATCATTTTATTATGTTGGTGGTGGCTCTAAGTATTCAAATCCAAAACTCTCAAATGCTTATTCTTCTTCTGATTCTAGTAGTGTTAACATTGGACCCTCTCAACATTTCTCAGAGTGTGAATTGGAGATTTCACAATGTTCCACAAAGTTTTTGGAATCTCTTCTCATCCACCGCCACTGCTTCTACCGCTTGCTCAGCTTTCAAATAAACGTCTTCACACAATGTATTTGCCAGAAACTAATCTGCAGATGCTTTCATCGCAATTATGTGAAAAAATTGTGATTCTTCCTCAAAGCCAAGTCTTCCGATCAATGTACTGAATTCACAAGAAAATGGTTGTACATCTCAACCGCGTCCACCTCAAAAGCCGCCGCTACCGCCACAACAATTTCAAGTAGCGGGAACGAACAAAACGCCTCCACCGCCAAAGTTGGAATGGTTTTTATTTCTTAAGATAAAAAGTTACAAAACATAGCTTTTAGGTTGTTCAGAAATGTAGTTAACAACAAAAAATCATATACTTATATGCAATTTAAAATCGCATATTTAAAGAGTTTATGAGTCAGCATTTTCACCTCTGCTTATGAGAATCATGTTCTTATTATGTGCTCGCAGCCAAAAAGAAAATCATCACTGCGTCTCAAGAATGGTTTTTTTTTCCTCTTTGCTCGAAACCGTTTCATCCTATAAAATGTTGGATTCATAAGAAGAATCGAGATGCAAATCAGAAAATGAAAAACCCATGAACAAATTAAAGTTCAAGAAAAAGACCATAAAAAGCCATGCTAAGAAAGTGTTTGATTGTATTTATAACACAGAGAGATTCCAAAGTCTGTAATTTCAAATGAAGCATAACTTACTTGTATGTGCTTTACTTGCAGGTTTTGTACATATAGATGTGATTTGAGATTGATCAATCAATTTTAAAACCTAAAATGCTTTATGATCCCCTAAATAAATTCCTTGAGTTTATAAGCTTAAAAGAGAGATAAAATTATTTACTTTTTGAAAGAGAAGTAATTCTTTATCTCAGGCTATGAGCTTAAACGCAAACGATTTTCCATGAGAACATACTTCACTCCAGTTTCTTAGATCTTGACACAAATATAGGAAATAGATTAAAATTCATATAAATATTCTTCAAGACAAAACAAAGATTTTGTATGTTATTCACATCTTGAAGAAACATGTTTGGTTCTTCGTTGTTGTACGACTTCAATTTTCAGAAAATAAAACCATTGTCATCCGGTTTGACCGGGTTGGTTCTAAGAGCATCATCACATCCTTGATTCACTACAAGTAACATTTAGAACAATAAGCTACAAAACATATGATCATTGTTATAAAGAATCACATGAGTTTAGATTTGTACTTTTAGATAGCATTTCTACTGCGTTTTGCATTTCAGAATGAACTTCTTTAGCATTCATTTGTACTACAATTGCAAGACGTTTTTCTCTCGTCAATGAAATTCTTTTATTCTATGTTACAGCTTTGCCCAACTCACCTTGTGACTTATGCTCCAGTTTTTTCACCTACAACAGAAACGTTATAGAATTAATCAAGTGTTGTCAAACTTAAATTGCAAAGACTAAGTAGATTTTACGTTTGCCTTACTTTTTGATGCATTCAACATTTTTTTTTACTTTCTTTTTACTCTCACCAGACTCATCAATGTAATTCCTAATCACCCTGACTATTTTATCACAACATATAAACTCTGAAGCACCATAAAAATTAAAAGAACAATTGATTCAGTATATATGAATATATATCACTATAACTTACGATATGCCAAGCGTTCCATATACATATAGTGATATATATATATTCATATATTGAATCAAATGTTCTCTTGATTTTTATGGTGCTTGAGAGCTAACATGTTGAGATAAAATATTCATGGTGATGAAGAATTGCATTGATGAATCTGCTGAAAGGAAAAAGGAAGCAAAAGAAACGTTGAATGCAGCAAGAAAATAAGATAATTGTAAAATCTATTTAGTCTTTACAATTTAAGTTTGAAAACACTTTATTCATTCTAAAACCTTTCCGTTGTAGGTGAAACAACTGGAGCAAAGCTTACAAGGTGAGTTGAGAAAAATTATAACAGAGAATAATGGGATTTTGTTGACAAGTGAAAAACAGATTGCAATTGTATCACAAATGAATGTTGAAGAAGTTCATTCTGAAATGCAAAATACAATAGAAATGCTATCTAAAAGTACAAATCTAAACTTATGTGATTCTTTATAATAATAATGATCATATGTTTAGAGGCTTATTGTTCTAACTGTTTTTGCAGCGAGTCAAGGATGTGATGATGCTCTTAGAACCAACTTGGTTGAACTGGATGACAATGGTCATATTCTCTGGAAATTGAAGTAGTACAACAACGAAGAACCAAACATGTTTCTTCAAGGTGTGAAAAACATACAAACTCTTTGTTTTGTCTCGAAGAAGAGTTATAGTAACTTTAATATATTTCTTAGGTTTGTGTACATATTTAGGAAGCTGGAGTGAAATATGTCCTCATGAAAAATCGTTTGCGTTTATCTCTTAGCAGAAACCAAAGATAGAGAATTACTTCTCTATCAAAAGGTAAATTATTTTATCTCTCTCTTAGGCTTATAAGCTCAAGAAATTTATTAAGGGTATCATAAAGCATTTTAAATTTTAAAATTGAATGATCAATCTTAAAATCATATATGTATGAACAAAACCTGCAAGTAAAGCACATATTAATAATATAAATAATTTTTGCTTCACTTGAAATTACATAATATGGAATTTCTCAGTGTTGCAAATACAATTAAACACTTTCTTAGCATGGTGTTGTATTGTGTTTTTCTTGAACTTCAATCAATGGTAATTTGTTCATGGGTTTTTCATATTCTTATTTGCATCTCAGTTGTTTCCGAATCTTATGTTTTATAGGATGAAACAGTTCCAAGCAAAGAGGAAAGCAAAAACTATTCTTGAGTCGTAGTTATGATTTAGGGCTGCGAGCACATAATAAGAACATGATTCTGATAAGCAGAGGTAAAAATGTTGACTCATAAACTTTTTAAAGATGCAATTTTAAACTGCATTAGAGTGTTATTGTTAACTATATTTCTGAACAATCCAAAAGCTCCGTTTTGTAACTTTTTATCTTGAAAAATGAAAACCATTCCAACTTTGGCGGTGGAGGCGTTTTGTTCGCTCCCTCTACTTGAAGTTGTTATGGCGGTAGAGGTAGCGGTTGAGGAGTTTTGTTTTTTTGCCATCCGTCAATCAATTGGTCTCATGCCGTCGGCGAATATTTATCTTCTTTCCATCGAACTCTTTCAGTTTTCCATGGCTTTTTTTTTGTGTGCAAAATCTACCAGTTTTGGACTCTCCTCCATCAGAACCTCCAGATCCAGAGATCGATTCCATCTAATTCCTTCTTTGAGGAGAAATCGCTTCCACCAATTTTTCTATTCAATGGAGATATCACTTCCACTTTATCTCCTCTATGGAGAGATCTATACCACAAATCTCCTATTTTATGGAGCGTGTATTTGAAAGTTCTGCCCGGATGGAATCAGAAGCTCAAAGCAATGTTCCCTAGCCTTTAATGACAGAAAGACTAGTGTTAATATCGGCACTCAAGCAAACGTTGAAGATCGATAATCTGATAGTGGTCTTTGACACCCAAAATTTTATCAAATCGATCAATTCTGAAGCCCATTCAGAAGGGCTTCATGGTGTTATGTAAAATTTCTACTATCTATCTTATCTTTTACATGAATTGTCTTTCAATTATGTATCAAGATAAAACAATCAAGAAGCAGATTATTTGGTAAAGAAATCCATGTATTCTTTTGTTGTAATCCTAAGTTAATATTCAATATAAATTTTATTTGCACCCAAAAAAATAGAGTAAATTTTGCTATATTCTAGTGCAAGAATTTTTATATTGCTTCTTCTGTTGTGAATAAAAGAGAGAGAGGAAATTGTTGTGTCTTATAATAAGACTCTTATTCCATGAGTAAAGAGAGATATATATAGGTTTACATAGACTTGGAGAGCAAGCTGAATAAGGAGAATAAGGAAACCGAGAATATTCTAAACCTCCTATAATATGTGCCTTATAATGGGCATCCATATAATTAATTAATAACACTCTCCCTTGGATGACCATTATACAAAAATGATCATGATGCGCATAAGATACTGCCTCATTAAAAACCTTACTAGGAAAACCCAATGGAAAAAACCATAGTTAAGGAATAAAGAGTGCAGCGCACTATTACTCCTCCTCATGAGTACATCACTTGAAATGTTTGAGGTGACGCGATCTAGTATGATGAACTAGCTTCTTGAAAGTAGCAGTTGGAGACGTCTTGGTAAATAAGTCCGTTCAATCTTCACTTGAACGAATTTGTAGTAGACGTACATCGCCATTCTTCTGCAATTAATGGGTGTCGCAGATAATCCATCTTTATCATTCTCTTTGCTCTGATGATCTCAATAATCTTTGGAATGGTGATAGACTTTCATATTTACATTACCTTAGGTATCTATCATTTGCGTGTTCTTTGCTGCCTTGTTAAAACCTTGTCATGGAAAAACCTAGTGGGATAAAAACCATGATAAGGAAAAAGAGTACAACTACGCACATCATCATATTTCTCCCCCTAGAAGCATCTTCTTCAAGAGATGCATTCCAATCATATATATCATCTTTAGGGAATTGATATATGCATAACTTTAGTTAATACACTCGTATGATTATCATAATTTCCCAGGTTATTGGACTTCTAGTCCATAACATCATTTTCAGATATAAGATATTTTCTTCGTCTAATTGGACTTCATGCCAAATCTCATTTTACTTACAATCTTCAAGATATTCATATTGTACGTACTTGTACATATGAGCTATTCGTGCTTCTTGTTATAAAATGTATTGTTTTGACTTTCCTTCTTGTTATATATGAAAGTACATATTTCAATCATAAAAGAGATCAATAAACTACTCAAATAGCATTTTAAGTGTGGTACTTCAAGACCAAACACATGTGAGCATTCTTTATCTCAAATCATGCAAAGATCTTCTGAGATAACATCTCTTTCCTTATATTTACAATTTGGAAGACCTGAAGACAATGTTGTCTTTCCAAAGTCGTTTCATCCAAATTTCGACTTCCAATAAACTCTTCAAAAGTTTTGATTATGTTCAAATCAAGGATCCCATTGATCCATAATCTTTTGATAAATACACATGGGTATATCGGTTAACCTCATATATAATACTCACTTTAAGATTATACCCCATGAAACATATTTTCTTTAAATCAATCCAATAGCTAGTGTTCTCGAGAACTAGAATTTGCAGCTTCTTAGTAATTTAAATTCTTCTAGGCTGCTTCTGGTAGTTTAAATCCTTCTAGGATTAAATCAAGTCTTTCTCGCATTCTCAGAGATCTGAAAAATAGTTGCATCCACCACAAGAAATTATATCACTTCATATATCATTCTCATTCATCTTTCTCATAAAGATCCACTTATGTGTCTTACTAGTTTTACACTTTCAAGTGTACGGACTACTGGTCCAAATACTTCTCTGCAAGAGATTCTAACTTTGCATCTACAGCTTTTTTCATGATTGGCCAATCATCACTTTACGTACTTTTTCAATACATCTTCTTCTACCGCGGTTTATGATCCTCAAATCTCATCAACTGCTTCATTGCATGCAAAATTATTATCGACGTCGATTTGTTTTTGGTTCCATTTTGTTCCAGACATGACAAAACTATTTGAAATCTCTTATCATTACCAGGTACCTGGATTTCCTTCTTAGCCATGTCTAATATCTCTTATGGAGATCCTCCATAATTATTTGATTCCTCGATATTGCCATTTCATAATCTGCTCCATTTTTTTTCGAGGATTCTAATCTTTGGAACCAATAGGTCTATCACGCTTCATGCGATCTCTAGACTCAATAGCAGTTGATATTGTCTCCCTGGGACATCAATATTAATTAGAGCGCATCTGGTATATGTGACTTCGTCACTCAATCAGGGTCAGAAAATGCTTCTGGCATTAAATTTGCTAACTCTGCAAATGAATTATCTTTTGAACTTCTAGTGCACATTGTTTATAAGGATCAAGATAATTTCTTTCACTGAATTTCTTTTCCAGCTGTTTATTTTCTTCTCCCCCCTTAATTGTTGGAAAGACTGACTCACTGAAATTACAGTCTGTAAATCGAATCTTATCCCTTATTGATGTCTCAATACATTTACTCATCAAGGGAGATTCATATCCAACAATTCCTAACCTCATTTGAGGTCCCAACTTAGATCAATGTGGTGGAGCAACATTACATCCAAAATCTTTTAGTTGGGAAATATTTGGTTCTGACCTAAAACCAATCTTGGGAGAACTCAAAATTATTTGTTGGCATACTGCGAATCAATGCGGTTTCACTCTAATCAATTAACCAAATACTTTCGCAAAGATACATAGTGGATGATCAGTCCAAAATATCTCCTTGTATACGTACCAAAAAACTAATATATTCCAAGTATATTGGCTAGTGAAAACCGGATTATCAACTTCCTTTATGGATAACACATAAGAATCTTGTGGTTCTTTTTTCGCATTATTATTGAACCAGAATGGTCTAACCGGTTATGCCAAAACAGTGAGATTTTCAGTAAACTTCTTGTTTACTATCTCATTTATATTATTTCGTTGAGTACAATTTATAGAGAATGCTGGTAGTTTCTCCAAATATTTTTACTCCCTTGGGTAATACTCATGATGTGAAGATGTTCGACATTTCCTTCACTCATTGTCTCAACTTGATAAATCTTAAAATCTTCTGGATTTTCTTTACACATGATTTATCGAACATGAGTGTGAACATGATCTTCTGGATGTTCCAGTTATTATGAATTGTGGGATTATGCAGTTCTCCCCCTCGAGATGATGACACTTCAGGTCCATCCATCTTGAATTGAATCCCACTTTAGAATCAATAACATACCCAACACTTAGATCATTTTGACATTTGAGACTTAGGAGAGTATAAATGATTTCAAATTGCATTCCCATAGGCAAATATATTTGCTCTTCCGGAGCTTTCAATAATCTTTATACTACCTCATCGTGTACTCACAATAGCTTATTTCATTGTCAAATGAGAGAAATATCTCCTGTATGTTACCATCTTTATTTTCTCACTTCTAGTGAGAATCTGAGTTCTTGAAAGAAACTCTTTGACCTCAACCTTGACCTTATCCATATACATATCCACTTTCACATCTACAATCACTTCTATAGCCACTTCCTCGACCAGTGTTATTATTGTGGTCTTTTTCTTTCTCAGTATAGGATGTCACATTCACTTCAGGAAATGGAACATAACTAGTAGAAATGTATCCTGATTTTTTCATCTCTAGCTCATTATTCTGGTCAGCTTCAATTAGATCAAAATACTTCTTAAATCTCTTTTCACGATATTGTGTCTGCATGACAACAATATTTACGTGAAATGTAGAGTATGCCTTATCTAATATTTTTGTATCAATGATATTATCTCCACATAATATCAATTTGCAAATAATTCTGAACATAGATGAGTAATGCCCACTTACAGACTTCAAGTCATGTAATTTTAGATTCAATCAAACATATCATAATGAGCTTTAGCAATATCACATTCTTGTGATCATATATCTTTATTTTAAAAAGAATTTGTTGATATTTTACGATCAAGCATTATTTCATCTTAAAGTCATTAAAGAAGTGATGGCACATAAATAAGATCATTAAAATACATATAGTATGAACAAAGACATTGTGCACTTTTAATAACATCAAATCAGATTCAATTCAAAAATATTCATGGTTTTATCGTTACACTAAGTTTATCATAGTTCTCTGCATATATATTAAGGGCGTACTACAACTACTAATGCCTTGCAATTATCCATGGTTTACTTAAATCAATTAAGCAACGATTAATCTAAAGACTAATATATACATGCACATCATACCGCAGGATTACTTAAACCGGATTCACCATAACAAACCAATATATACCAAGAAAACCGAATAAGCAAAATTCACAGAATAATTGGTTTTAAATGCGTTTTGCATGTGCACAAATTCTCATTAGGATTTCCCAAGTCAAGATACAACATTAACAATATTTATATGTTAATTAATCAACTTCTTTCCAATTGTTAAATTAGTTTCCCTATTTTAACGAACCTTTAGTTAGAGGGTTTAGTCAAGTGACTTACTTGAGAATTACCGGAGTGGTTACTGGAGATATTTCTCGGCCAAAGAATCCCCAAATACTTGTCGGTGATAATATTGTACATCACTGCTAAAACGGTTCCTACTCCACACATGAACGACACGAACATCACTAAAACAGAGTAATCACTTCCAAGTTTTCTTAATTAAAGTACCAAAGCAAACGGTTCTATAGATTATACAATCATTGTATATTCCGCTAGCAACATCTTTATTATATATATTAAACACACAGACGATAATCCATCAAATATAATTTAATAATTATAATCATGAATCATGAAATTAAGCGATAAAGAATGGGTATAAGATTCTCACAAAGAACCGAAACTAAATAATTGAATACCAAACCACCAAATCTAGTAATAATACGCATGATTCAATAGCGATGCAATAAGCGACCAAACCTACGATTCTTTTAACATGCTTCAATTTTCCTTTATAGACAATTTCTAATTAATTAATGACTACCACCAACATCTATGCATGTGTGTCGAGAAAGCTAATAAAATAACATAAATCAGAACCCACAAACATGGCCAACGATCAAACAATAAACGATCAATTAGAGTTTGATAATTATAAGCATGAGGCGACAAGTATAAAGTATGAATACTTATCTCAATCGGTATCAATGACGGAAGAGATCGAGTTAGGGGGTTTGGCAGAGATCTCGTTTTGCTCTGATGGTTAGGACCGATTAGGATTTTGCTTAGGTGGTTAGGGTTTCGTCCAAAGTTGCTTAGACGACTAGGGTTTCGTGCTGATAACGTGTTGTGAATAAAAGAGAGAGAGAAAATTGTTGTGTCTTATTCCATGAATAAAGAGAGGTATATATAGGTTTACATACACTTGGAGAGAAAACTGAATAAGGAGAATAAGGAAACCGAGAATATTCTAAACCTCATAGAATATGTGCCTTATAATGGGCATCCATATAATTAATTCATAACATCTTCATTTAACTAGACTTTTTTATTGCTTTGTTTTTCGAATGCAATTTTATGTTTTAATTCTATATTCCCTCATCATTATATGTTCTCTAATTATACTTTATCTTTGAGTAGATTAGGACCCGCATATATGCGAATTTGTAATTAGATATTTTATAACCCGTAAGAAAACTAAAAATGAAAACAAAATTAAATCATCCTTGAAAATAAATAACATAAAAATTTAGAAATAAAGTTTCCGATGAAGTAAATATATACTATAAAAGAAGAATTTGGCGGAGCATATACACTAAATAGCTTTGAAAACGATTATTAGACTTTTGATTCTTGGTATGTAATTGGCATATACTACCAAATTATTTATATAGAGGTGAAAAAATAGAATTTTTTTTTTCTTTTAGGATTAGTTATCCATTGTTTTATTTCCTTAATTTAAATAGAAAAACTAAGATTTGTTTTTCCTTTTTATTAACTTTGTCTTTTAGGATAAATGTAGAGTTTGTATTTTTTTTTTCATTAACTTTAGCTTTTAAGATTATGAATCGAATATTAATTTTTCCAAATTTTTATGTTCTCCTTTTTATATTTTTCTCTTTGTAATTAATTTTACCATTTAGGATTATGGATCGATTATTAATCTTTCCAAACTTTTATGTTTTTTCTTAATTGGTTATTAATCGATTTTAATTTTTTTCATTATAAAATTTTGGTTTTTTTTCGTTTTATTAACTTTGGTTTTCAGGGTAAATTTATATTTTTTTCCTTTTTGTTTAGTAATTTTATCTCTTAGGATTATGAATCATTTATAAGATTAGTTAAAAAAAATTGGAAGTTTTTCTTAACACATGTTAGAATATGATCAATTAACTTGACACGTGTTGCGATCATGCGAGTTAGCAACTTTAAAACATTATGCTTTATATAATAAGATATTTTTAGACACAATTTATGTTTTTTCTATTTAGATGTATTGGTTATGTGATACGAAAATGATAAATATACAATTTTATTTTAAACCTTGTATTATTTATATTTTAAGACTAAGGAGATATACAATTAAATATTGAGTGTTTATAAATTTTTTTCCAAATTTTGAATAATTTTAATATACATATTTAAATATATTGCACAAAAACTTTTACAAGCGTTGATAAAAAGTTATTTATAACAATATAATTATAAGATTTTTTTAAAAAAAATATGTTTAAGAAAAACATTATTAAAAAATATCCACTAAATAAAAAACGTTTCTAGATCCACCATTGTTGATTAGTATGGATCATATAATGAGTTAATAATATATAGGGGCAAGTTAAGATTATAAAGAGATACAAATTATGTTCACCAACATTGAGATTTATAACTAATTACTGTTTAAAACATGTTATCAATAAGAAGTAAGCACGTTGTTGAACCAAAACATTGCGTGTCTCTCATATTCTTTGTTAATTTCACATAGTTTTATAACAAAAATTATTTACTTAATATGATTTTTATATATAGAGTAGTCATGAATATAATAAAAAAAATTATTAACAATCAAACAAGAAAATGGAAAAGAAAAACATGCTCATACAAAAAAACAAATAAATATATAGAGATGATCGAAGAAACTCATTGATGGAAACATAAAGATGATATGTATATTTTAACAGTTTAAATTAGATTGAACAAAACCTTACAAATCTTTTTTAATTTATACGTACATTTTTTCTTGTATAATTGGATTCAAGATCTTCTTTCACGCGATCAAAATGTCATACACATTCTCATGGAATAAATCGAAACCTTCTTTCAAAATAATAAATCTGAAATAAATATATAAAAAATTAGTGAATCAATAACCTAATATAGATTCAAAATTACCCTAGATGAAGATAAATTTCAAGAAATTTGGTGTTAATCAAATGATTTCATAGACAAAAATAAATATATCAAAGTAAATCCGTCCCTTCGTATTAATATTAAATTTAATTGCAAATCAAATAAAAATAAGAGAAACTTTGAGAAAATAATGTCATTTTACAAAATACCCAGGCCGAGAGATTCGCTCTTTTTCCTCGATGATAAATCAAGATACAATAAAATCTTCGTTGTAATAGCATTTGTTTTTAGAAATCTGGAAAACCTATATTTACCAATATTAAATGAGATGGTTTTATCTATACAACAACTTCTTAACATATCTTTTTATATTTATATCTAAAACTCTATCTATCTAATACAAAACAACTAACAATAAAAATAAATACAAAAGAACAAGGAAAAGTTGAGATGATCAAAGAACTGATAACATGCAAGCACCAAAACATTATTTAAGTATTTGAAAACATAACATGAAATCAAATGAAATCCAAAATCTTAAGAATGTATATTTTTAATAAAACATACCCTTTGTGAATGTTTTACTGGATGTGAGATCTCTCTTCTATCATGTGATCAAAATCTCAAATGAATTCTCAGAGGATATAATCGGCGCTTTTGATTTTTGTTTTTTTTTTGTTTGCGGCGGAAATGAAAACTACATAGAAAATTTCAGAGCTCGAGACCCTTATATAGAATAAAAAATAACCTAGATTAAAACGACGTCGTATGGAATATGGATGTATATAGATCCCTAAACATATGATGTCTTATTTTCATTATAAATAAAATTCTAATATAAACAAAAAAATCGGAATAAAATCAAAGGTATTTAAACAAAATAAGAAGAAAAAAAGTAAAGGTATTGAAGAATTGATATCACCGATAGGAATGTATCAAGGTGCTACAGAGTGGACTACTCCCTAGTTCAATGGTTCAACGAGAATGTTGCTTTCAAAATTTGCTTTTAACAAACAAAAAAAGAAAGGAATAAGAGAATGAGATACAGGATGTTGTTCTGTCACATCTCACCCGTTTCTCAATCAGGCTTATGCCCACTTTTATTGTCTTTCTTAGGAAAATTTGAGATTTTCCTAAGTTTCCTCTGTTTTTGTAATTGATTGTTTTCTCCATATGAAATGTTGGATTGTGGTTTGAAATAAGTCAATGAGAAAATCACAAGAAATCTCAAGTTAATGTGGAGATTGTTGGATTGTGTTTTCTTAAGCTTTTACCTTGTTAGTAAGGGGAAACCATCTGAAGAACGGCTCATTTGCTGAATTCCCATCTTCAGAATAATTGTTTCTATGCCATTTTACCATTTATTAGTGATCTTTGAAAACATTGTTATTGCATAAAGAAAAAGAAAAAACCTTTTGACATGGGTTTATATTGATGGGTTCAGTTGAGTCCATCCAAGGCTGACAAAACTGTCATATGGTTTTCGTTGCGGTAATATTCCTTTCTCAGATTACAAATTTTGTATGAGATTTGTTTCAGAAGTTTTGTTTTGAAATGGAATGTGAAAGTTGTGTTGGCAGGATGGTTTTTGAGTGCTTATTTCTTGAAAGGATATTGCGGAGGACGGGCGAGGAACGAAAGGGTCAGTCAACCGCCGCAAAAATCTTGAATTTTCAGAGTTCCGGTAAAGCTGCATTTACCAAAACTAGCAGTATATGACTGATGTTGTGTTTAATTATTGCATGTTTTTCTCTATTTTTGCAGTTTCCCCGAGAGGCCGAGACAATGAGCTTGTAAGTTTAATTATGTCATGTGTGCAATAAATTAAATATGTCATGTGTGCAATAATATTTTCCCTCCAAGAGAAGAAATATGTAAACAAATGAGTATTTTTTTCATTCCAAGGAATAATCTCTTTCCTTTTTTCTTTAATATCCCCAAAATTTAGTTGGAATTGTATTTTTATGAAGTGATGCAAAAAAAAATATAGAAACTCATGTAAGAAAAGGAAACCAAGAGATTTTAAAGCGGTGACAACGATCGTACACTAACTTTATTGTTTATCTATATATATAGAGAGATCGAGAAAGTTACAAAACTTTTTTGTAAGTTGAAAGAATGGCGACGACAATGTCTGATCTTCCAGGGGATTTGGTAAAGGAGATATTAACTAGGACATCTCTGAGAGCAGTGCGATCTACTTGCAAAACGTGGAACGCTTTATCGAAAAATCATATCTTTGGTAAAACAGAGCGAATGAAACAGTTTATGGTGATGGATTCGAAGCTTTGTTCAATGGATTTCGATCTCCAAGGATTCCGGGACGACTTTGTCGAGCCATCTATAAATCAAGTAAGCATATTTAACCAAGACAAGGTTTTGAAAGTCCTTGACTGGGAGTGGGACGGTCACTGCAACGGCGAGTTGATTGATCCATCTAGAAAGCAAGCAAGTATACTTAACCAAGCCGAGATAGGTGAAGTCTTTCACTGGGACGGCTTGTTATGCGTCATCAAAGACAAGAGGTGGCGCATGGTGTGGAACCCGTATTTGGGGCAAATCAGGTGGATCCAACCCATCAACAAATCCCACAAATTCCACCTAGCAGACATTTTATGTCAATTGATGTAGCTTTAGGACTTAACTATATGTTCATGTGTGTACTAAACTGTTTAAGCTTATCTTCATTTCCTTGCAGCTTGGAATGATCATTAGGTCAACCTCATCCGGTCACATTTCGTCTTTTAGCTTTATCTTGGTGACAATGGGAAGTGCTTCTTTCGAAGTCAAAGAAGAAAGATTGCATTCTCTAATTCTGAAAAATCAAAATCATCCTGTAATTTTTGGTTTAAGGTGTTTTGTATGTTGTGATTATACATAGTAAAAACAAAATCAGGAGCTTGCCTTTTTTTACATAGTAATATTTGATCTACATACTAAAGTAAACAGAGATACTAATAATATTCAGAACTTTACTTGACACAAACTAAATTGGAATCCAAAGTCTTCAACCTCAAGACTTTATTCAAAATCCTCTTAAACTGTGGAAATTTTTTCAATTTCAGAGGCTTCTTCTCTGAGACATCCGTCGATTTCTTCGAAGCTCTTCTGATTCTCAACTTCAACAGAAACGATTTCTTTGAAGCTATGATCTTCTCCTCCGTTTTCTTTTCTTCTTCTCGACGCAAAAACCGATGAAACAACAGCTCATACGCACTTCCTCTCTCCTCAGGTTTCCCTGAGAAACATGTTTCGATAAACTCTCTTGCATCACAAGGCAAGCTCTCTGGAATCTCTGGAGCTGCACCATCAACAAACTAAATTGGAATCCAAAGTCTTCAACCTCAAGACTTTATTCAAAATCCTCTTAAACTGTGGAAATTTTTTCAATTTCAGAGGCTTCTTCTCTGAGACATCCGTCGATTTCTTCGAAGCTCTTCTGATTCTCAACTTCAACAGAAACGATTTCTTTGAAGCTATAATCTTCTCCTCCGTTTTCTTTTCTTCTTCTCGACGCAAAAACCGATGAAACAACAGCTCATACGCACTTCCTCTCTCCTCAGGTTTCCCTGAGAAACATGTTTCGATAAACTCTCTTGCATCACAAGGCAAGCTCTCTGGAATCTCTGGAGCTGCACCATCAACAAAACGAGCTGCGAGATCATCGAATTTAACCCCTCGCCATGGAATCACACCTGTGTACATCTCCAACACCAAGCATCCCAACGACCAAAGATCTAGGGGTTTCCTCGCGACGCCGTCACAGAGAGACTCGGCGGCATGTAAATCGGCGTCCCCACAAACGGGAAATCGATTCCCCAGTAACGAGGAATCTCTCCGACTTGTAACGAGTTTCCGAAATCACAAATCTTCAGTTCGTATGAATCTTTACACGGGAACACAAGGAGGTTGTCGGATTTGAGATCGCAATGAACATAACCGTGGCCGTGAATCGAGACCAAACCTTCGAGAATCATACGAGTGAAGTCTCTGATCATCGGTTCCGGCAGTTTTCTGTCGGTGTAATTGTCCATGAAAGCACTTAAACTACCTTCGGATGCGTACTCGAGAGGCAATTTGTGGACTCTGTTTCCGTAAGCACTCAACGATTTGTCTCCAAAGCACTCAACGATTCTCGGACATCCTCTGAGTTCGCACAGAATATGAAACTCTCTTTGAAGATTGTCGGACTCCTCCTTGTAAGAGGTTTTTACGGCGGCGTAAAAGGAGGAGCCGTCACGTCTAGTGTATCTGACGAGATTAACATAACCATAAGCACCTTCTCCCAACAACATCACGAATTCTACGCTTGATTGCAAAAACAGAGTTGCTTTAGGGTTTCTTCAAATTTTGAAACTGAGTTACAAGAAGAAATTAAGTTTCGAAACTGAGTTACAAGAAGAAATTGAATCACTTTAGAAATTTGCAGCGACAGAGAAACTGAAAACAAAAGATTGTGATAGAGAGAAAAGAGGAAATAGTAGACTTTCAGAGAGTTAGGGTTTGAGTCGGAGACACGGCCTTTCAAGATTTAAGTGGATTTTTGGACCGTTGGATCTATTCAGTGGCTTTTTAGTGAGATCGTAACTAGAGAGAAAGAAAAATGAAACTTTTCGGCGACTTTTTTTTTTTTTTGGTCTAACGTCTGTTTGATATTTTTGATGATCTTCGAGGAAGAATAGCTCATGTCTTTTTAATGGTGCTCATGACCGGAAAATTTCTAGCAACAATCATAGTTCATGGAAAAGGAAATGGATAGGTATAGGGTTGGGTAAAATTCTCGAACTCAAACTGAATTTCCAAGCGCATTCGAATTCAAACCGGATGTTATTATATAAAACTGAATGTTTCAAAGTTAATAACTCAAAGATCATGACAAGTGTTACGTTACTCGATAAGATTTTAACACGTGTAAACAAAATTTCAATTAGATTTTTACCACATAATATTAACAATAAAAAAAATTATAATCGATTCATAATCATAAAAATTAAATTTACTAAGCAAAAATAAAAAAATAGAAAATATTTATTTATCATAAATTCAAATTTAATAAGAAAAGAAAAAAAATAAATATTCAATTTTTTTCTGTAATCGAATCCTAATCCTAAAACGTTAAGTTAATAAACAAAAAAAAATAGAAATTTTAAATTTATCTTAAAATGCAATAATAGTAAATTTTTGTTGTTTCGTGTCGACGTTCTTAATTTTTTTTTTTCACGGGTGTCAATTTTTTTCCATTGTTTCGTTTTTAGTTTTTTTTCCTCGAGTCATAAAATATTATATTATAACGTATACACGGAACCTATTCTAGTTACAATTAAGAATTGATGCATAACCAATAATGAGAGATCACATCTACGATCCTCCAAGTTAAATAGGATAACGACGTCACAAAGATACAATTCTTTCTTCAGAACTCCTAATTGTAACCAAACTGGATCCTGGTTCATACCGGTACCCCCACATTTTTTTTTTGATAAACCAGAGTGATCCTAGGTTTAAGTTGGCCCAGACTAATCTCTGGCGGCCTAACACCGGGGTTCACGACATCAATGTGCTGATATAAACGTGGATGGGTGGCCAAGGAGATTCGAAATCAAGGGGCGGGGCACATACCCACGCTAGCGAATTCACTGCTACCACTGGCCCACGAGCCGTTGGTTAAAATTTTAAATACATAATTGATATGATTCACACTGTAAATTTTCAATTTATAGAGATAGTATTATTGTTTTTCATTATGTGTTTTTTCATGTTCAACTTTTGTGGAGAAAACATAATGCAACTAAGATAAAGTTCTATACCAAATAGATTATGTTTTTCAAACAACACCTCTAGCTCATGTAGCTCCTTCCATCATTTAATGGTTGTTCATTTGTTTATTGGCAGGGCTTGAGCTTGATGTTCATGGATGCAATAACTTATTAAAATCATTTTTCAGTTATGTCGACGACTCTGTACGCCTCGAGACTGAAGTAGGAGAACTTGGTTTGCAGGTTGAATGCTATGTCTTTTCTTCACACGTGTTTTTTTTGTTTTCTGTTCCTTTTCTATTTTGGTATTATCAAATTTAGATTGCTGATCTAATGTGTTTGTTATTTTTTCAGGTTGATGATAAGAAAATACTATTCATAGGCATGCCACAAGTTCTTGTACTTCAACTCAAGATATTTTCCTATGAGTCGGGCGTGTGCAAGAAAGTTAGTATCTGAAACTACTTCAACCTCATGGCTTTTGTGGTTACTGGCAGAGATTTTGTTTGCAGCTAAAGGATTCTTTTGAGTTTGATATTGAGTTTACCCCTGATGAGCAATATTTATCACCTGAGGCTAAAGGCACATTGTACTTACTACATAGGTTTGATATATCGATTTCTTTATATTTCTCTTTAACTTTTTTTGTTTCTTTACTTTGACCGGATAATTATTGGTTTGGCCTTTTTTTCTGCAACATCATAGTTCACAACAGAGAAAAAGCGGCTCAGGGCATTACTATGCCATCATTCGTCACAGCTTATCAAGCACAGTCTGGCACATGTTGGATGATGAAAGAGTGAGAGTGCATGATGTGGAAATCGTGTTATGCCGAAAGATTGGTTGTTAAAAAAGGTAGCAAGTTTGTCTATATCCTTGTTAGAAAATATGCGAATGCATATAAAGTTTTACACCGATTTACATGATTCAAACCGAATCGAACCCGAACTATATGAAACAAAATGGAATTAACTGATTAACAGAACTAACCAAATTTTTTAAAAACAATTATTATTTTTAATTAAATATAACCGTACAATTAAAAATTCTAAAATATACAATATTACTTAAAATTAATTAATTATTTTTTAGTTATATATATTTTTGGTCAAAAACCGAACCGAACCGAATCCAAACTGAATTATTAAAAATCGAACCGATATAAAATTTGATTTCGAATAAAACATATTTACTAAAACCCACAAAAACAGAAAACTGAATAACCGAATGTCCACTCCTAGGTAGGAAGACACATGAAGGAATTTGATGTAGATGGTAACAAGAGGAACCAAAAACTCGAGTTCCTCTTTGGATTTACATCTTGATCAATGACAATTTTGGGCATTGTCATCATATCTTATTATCGTCCCATTGTTATACGTTTGAGATCTTTACAAGTATGTACAATTAGATCTATGACCAATTTCGATATTTTTAGAGGAATATTTGGTATTCGATCTTTCTAGATGAATATACTTCCTTGTGTACAACACCTATATGAACATAGTGGCGATTACTAGCTCCTATTATTCGAAGACACATCAATTCTCGAATCCCGCTATTGTCTGCTTCTGCTACATTCAAATAGATTTGTGGTTGAATAAAGTCATTTTTTTATCGCAACAAAACCCACCAAAATATTGATATTTGATACAAGAAAGAAAATGAAACTGAAACAGCAACAAACCACAAACTCATGAAAAACTTGTTTATTCATGAAAAGCGAGCGTAGCAATCAGCCTGCTAAAGAAGGCTCAAATGCGTAAATGACGCAAGACATCCTCTAATGTCATCTCTCTAGCTTTCAATTTTTTTTAACTCGTTTAGCCTCCTTTGACATAAATTTACGCGTATCCTTCTTAAAGGTAACTACCTGCAACTGCAACTTTCTCATAAGATCAGGTTGACCTCTCACAAAATATTTCTTATGCCCAAATTCACAAAATAAATCTCACAAATCCCTATACCAACAACAAAAAACACACATATAGCAAGATTGTTAGTGGTGAATTTAGCACTCCCCGGTTAACCCGGTTTGAACCGAGATCGGCCTAATTGATCCCGGTCTACGACAGTTTAGACTCGGAAGAGATTAAGCCCATGATCGCGGTTGCCGGACTCCGAGCCCATTAAAGCCCAACTCATCATGATTGGCGCCGACCTCCGAGATTTACGGAATATTTCCTGATCTTGGAGAAAAAAATAAAAAATTTCTTAACCTGATCGAACTCGGAAAAGGAAACTTCTCAATTTTTAGCTGACTCAATATCTTATAAATAGGGAGACTCTCGCCTCATTCGAGGGACATTCACAATCATTCACAAGACCTAAGAGACTGAGAGCTCAGATTTCACAGCTTTTAATTTTCTTAGTTCTCTTCTTTCTCCGACTTGATCAATCTTGTAACTTCGCCGAGCTAAGTTCAATAAAACGAGATTCCGATCAAAAGTTTATTGTTTTACCCATTTGTGTGATTTTTGTATCGTACAAAGAGGAGAGAGAGAGAGAGAGAGAGAGAGAGAGAGAGAGAGAGAGAGAGAGAGAGAGAGAGAGAGAGAGAGAGAGAGAGAGAGAGAGAGAGAGAGAGATGATGACGACAACTAGAGCTAATCTTGCAAATCCAAAACTTACATGCAACCTAAGTCCATCGAAAAACGCTGGCCAAGTGAGGCAACATATACCTAAGCTCTTTGAAAGAATCCTTATGTGAAACCCTACCAGATCCCAAATGACGAAACTTATGTTGCTTTTGCTCCACGAGACTATTGAATCCATTGAAGGATCATCCGCAGCCTCATACAGAGCCATGTATAATGGAGAGAATGCACTATCGCTCACCACCACCATTGCTAGATCTAAATTCCCCTAAAATGTTAGTATCACACAAACGAACAAGATGAAACAAAAATCCTAATCAAGTCATGTTTTTTATCTCTCCTTTCCTTTTAATGCAAAGCAAAAAAAAAAACAATTGTCAAAAAAGCCTTATAATATTTTTACCCTTAAATATCATTTAGCTTTTCCATTCTTTTTATATATCTTGGCTAAACAAATTCATTGATATCTAAACGAGTTTACAAAATCATTACATAAACTACAAAAACAAATTATTACGTAAGTTTTATGCGTTAACAAATTATTAATTAAAGAAACAAATCTTCACCAAATTAAAAGTTTCTAATGTTTCCAAACAGAGAAGTTGAATATGTGTGTGTGTATGTGTGTGTGTGTGTGTTTTACATTCACTTTTGGTTAGGTTTCTAGAACATGGCACTTCAGATGCACGGTACTTCCGCAAGAAGAAAAGATTCCGGCAATAGTGAATCGTGTCAGAGAGTTTCACAATAGTTCCATAAACGATAACCCAAAAAGAAAAAAGTTCCACAAGAGTTCCATCAACGATAACCTAAAAAGAACAAAGTTTCAGAAACATAATCGAGAAAGAGTTAAAGGAATATCTTCTCATGGGAATCGTCTTGGTAGATATGCTCTTCAAACACTTGAACCCGCTTGGATCACATCTAGACAAATAGAAGCTGGGCAACGAGAAATATATATAAATTTGTTTCTTTAAATTTCACCTGTCCGAAGCGAGGATCAGAGACAACAACTATTCTAGTGGAGTTGAGAACGCGTTTACGGTAGAACGCATCTGGTGCTGTTTTTGCGGTATCTGCAGCTTCAATCGCCTTTTTAAGAAGATGAATTCGAGGAAAGAGATACATCGCTTCTTCGGCTATGTTACATGTTACGCCTTCTAAGGGCCATTACATCTTGTCTTGAAACCATGAAGTTAACCACTTTTGATTATGTTTTGAATCAAAGCAGATAAACTTTC
Source organism: Eutrema japonicum (assembly GCA_030161315.1). NCBI lineage: Eukaryota > Viridiplantae > Streptophyta > Magnoliopsida > Brassicales > Brassicaceae > Eutrema > Eutrema japonicum. The sequence continues at coordinate 17,538,946 of BSQW01000006.1, forward strand.
TGAGCATAAAAGATATAAATAAGGAGAAATTGGATCACCTTGACGGATCACCTTGACGGATGCCTCTTTGTGGTATTATGTAACCAACTGGATAACCATTTATCAGCACCGAATATGAAACCGATGTAATGCACTTCATTATCCATATGCACCATCTCTCTGCAAATCCCATCTTCTTCATAACTGCTTCAAAAAAACCCCATTCAAACGTTATCAAAAGCTTTACTAATATCAAGCTTGAAAGCCATATATGGTTGAGTTTCATTCCTGGTATGCAAAGAGTGTAGCAATTCATGGGCTATTAAGACATTATCCGTAATTAGTCTTCCAGGAATAAAAGCATACTAGTTTTATGAGATTATAATATGAAGCTAGAGTTTTAATTTTTCGGCTAAGACCTTTGAGATAAGTTTGTAAGCAATATTGCACAAATTTATTGGTCTACAGTCTTTAACTCCTTATGGTGACTCATTTCTGGGGATTAAACATATGTATGTGTGGTTAATTACAGGGACTAGTTTGACTTCATAAAAAAACATTGAATAAATTTAATTAACCACACCTTCTTTTATAGTTGGTCAATTGTCTTTGTAGAAGCATATACTTAAGCCATCAGGGCCATGAGATTTATATCTATTCATTTGTTGAAGGGCATGACAAACTTCCTCCTCCGTGATAGACTTGGTGAGATTGAGACAATTCTTCGGTAACCCTTGGCTGGATATGGTTCAAGATATTTCCTGGGTTTTGGCTGCATTGAGAGGTAAAGAGATAATCAAAATAATTAACTATAACCTTATGGATCTCCTTATCAGTGAACCAAAATTTTTCCTTACCATCTGTTATAGTAGTTATGCGATTAAAGTTCCTTCTTTGCTTGGTTTTAGCGTAGAAGTACCTTGTGTGATCTTGTCGCCAGCTTGGAGCCAATTTATTCTGCTCTTGGTTCTCCAGTACTCCTCCTATATTATGTATTCCCTAGTTAGCTCAGACTTTATATTAGCAATATGAACATAATCTAGAGGAGTATAACTATACACTTTATGCACTTTGTCTTTGAGCTCTTGAATTTTCTTCTGCGAATTCGTGATGTGAGTCTTGATCTACATTTCTTTAGAGTCTCGCTGAATTTTTCTCCAGGTATATCTTTACAGTCCTTTAACCACATTTTCACATGTTGTCATAACGAAACAACTTGTTACCATTCCAATTTTTATCTTATGTGTTAAGTAAAAGGGGCATGTGATATAAGCCAATCCATGGATAGAGTTGCACATAAGGTTTTGGAAAGATATCTTGCCAATCAGCTGATGCTACCACTCTGCCAATTCTGGTTTTAATTACTTGAGTGTTTATACCTTTTTCCAGTCCAAGTGTACTTTCCTCCAATCAATTTAAGATCATGAAGGCCATAAACAGTTAACATCTTTCTGAACAATGCGAATGATGATTCTGGTCTAACAGCCCCTCGTTCTTTTTCTTCATTACTTTTTATCATTAAAATCTCCCATGGCCACCCAAGGCTTGCTTCTGTATAAACATGTTTCTGCTAGAAATATCATCTTCCTCCTCTTTTTTTCTTATTTAGATTACCATAGACATAAGTAAGACAAAAGTGATTGCACCTTCCATTATATACATATCAATATAGTTCAGCGTTGGTGATTGGAGAAAATCCAAATGAACACCGTCATCCCAAAGTATAGCTAAGTCTCCACTTAACCCATCCATATCTACAACAAAATGGTGGGCATAATTTAGTTATTTACATAGATTTTTAACCATACTACTACTGTTCTTAGGTTCAACCATATTTATTATTCTAGAGATTTTGAGGAATTCAATAAGAAGAAAAAGATAAATGAGATTTTTTATTATTAAAATAAGATGTCATTTAGAGGGGGTGCGTATGTGTCAATTCTTTATGACACCTCAATCATTATTTATATTTTCCAGACAAACTTACTTTATCGAGTGAGGCACACACGTTTTTCATTTTTATTTTATTTTATATTTTAATGATGTGGCGCTAATGTAGAATATGACTCAGCACTTGTATACGATTTGGTTGATGTAGCAGCTCACTCAACAATCCAAATCAGCACGGTTAACAATTTGACTAATATCCTTTTGATTAATGTAGATATTGGACATAATTTAGTAGTTTGGATATACAAATTAAAAAAAAAACATAATTTGAGGTATGTTTATGCATGATATCATAGTTTGAGTATGTATCGTCACTTTTGATCATAGTTCAGGGACAATATGTCGTTTCCCCGATATCTGCCCATGTTAAATAACACTAAAGACTCTTATCTTAAGAACTATAATTTATATTCAAATTTCGCTTATAATTTTAATTGAACCAAGCTGTTCTCCTACTAATTTTGTTGGAATGAAGCTGTTGATATGAACCAAAACTTTATAACTTGTAAATAATCAAGTCAGGAACTTAAGAACTGAAAGAAAACTATGGGAAATGGAGTATAAACCAACACATGGTAAGACACAATCTGCGATACTTTTAAAACACACAACTTTACAATATATACCATATATAGGTTAAGCCGTCCTACTCCAGCTTTGTCAGCTTCAACTTTTCTTTTACCCTTAATAACACTATTGTCTTTGTCAACGTGGAATAAGTTGGCTAAAAGAAAAAAAAAACATTTTTTACTTATTTTAGAATGGGGTCCAACTAGAGGCGAAAATGTGCATAAAAGTGATCAAGAAGTGTAGATTATAGCCGAACATTCAACAACTCAAACAATGGTGGATTGCTTAGAAAAAAGGTAAATAGAAGCGTTGAACCATGAATTTTGTCAGATTCGGACGATGCTAACAAAAGAGATTGTGTAATTACACAAAAATGAAAATGAACAAACATTAGACTCGGTTTCTTCTCGTGTTGTTGTCAATGGATGTAAGTCTTCATACAATGATAAGTCATTTTATTATGTTGGTGGTGGCTCTAAGTATTCAAATCCAAAACTCTCAAATGCTTCTTCTTCTTCTGATTCTAGTAGTGTTAACATTGGACCCTCTCAACATTTCTCAGAGTGTGAATTGGAGATTTCACAATGTTCCACAAAGTTTTTGGAATCTCTTCTCATCCACCGCCACTGCTTCTACCGCTTGCTCAGCTTTCAAATAAACATCTTCACACAATGTATTTGCCAGAAACTAATCTGCAGACGCTTTCATCGCAATTATGTGAAAAATTATGCTTCTTCCTCAAAGCCAAGTCTTCCGATCAATGTACTGAATTCACAAGAAAATGGTTGTACATCTCAACCGCGTCCACCTCAAAAGCCGCCGCTACCGCCACAACAACTTCAAGTAGAGGAAACGAACAAAACGCCTCCATCGCCAAAGTTGGAATGGTTTTTATTTCTTAAGATAAAAAGTTACAAAACATAGCTTTTAGGTTGTTCAGAAATGTAGTTAACAACAACAAATCATATACTTATATGCAATTTAAAATCGCGTATTTAAAGAGTTTATGAGTCAGCATTTTTACCTCTGCTTATGAGAATCATGTTCTTATTATGTGCTCGCAGCCAAAAAGAAAATCATCACTACGTCTCAAGAATAGTTTTTTTTTTCCTCTTTGCTCGGAACCGTTTTATCCTATAAAATGTTGGATTCATAAGAAGAATCGAGATGCAAATCAGAAAATGAAAAACCCATGAACAAATTAAAGTTCAAGAAAAAGACCATAAACTAAGAAAGTGTTTGATTGTATTTATAACACAGAGAGATTCCAAAGTCTGTAATTTCAAATGAAACATAACTTACTTGTATGTGCTTTACTTGCAGGTTTTGTACATATAGATGTGATTTGAGATTTATCAATCAATTTTAAAACCTAAAATGCTTTATGATCCCCTAAATAAATTTCTTGAGTTTATAAGCTTAAAAGAGAGATAAAATTATTTACTTTTTGAAAGAGAAGTAATTCTTTATCTCTGGTTATGAGCTTAAACGCAAACGATTTTACATGAGAACATACTTCACTCCAGTTTTTTAGATCTTCACACAAATATAGGAAATAGATTACAATTAATATAAACAAAGATTTTGTATGTTATTCACATCTTGAAGAAGCATGTTTGGTTCTTCCTTGTTGTACGACTTCAATTTTCAGAAAATAAGATCATTGTCATCCGGTTTGACCGGGTTGGTTCTAAGAGCATCATCACATCCTTGACTCACTACAAATAACATTTAGAACAATAAGCTACAAAACATATGATCATTGTTATAAAGAATCACATGAGTTTAGATTTGTACTTTTAGATAGCATTTCTACTGCGTTTTGCATTTCAGAATGAACTTCTTTAGCATTCATTTGTACTACAATTGCAAGATGTTTTTCTCTCGTCAATTAAATTCCATTATTCTCTGTTACAGCTTTGCCCAACTCACCTTGTGACTTATGCTCCAGTTGTTTCACCTACAACAGAAAAGTTATAGAATTAATCAAGTGTTGTCAAACTTAAATTGCAAAGACTAAGTAGATTTTACGTTTGCCTTACTTTTTGATGCATTCTACATTTTTTTTTACTTCCTTTTTACTTTCACCAGACTCATCAATGTAATTCCTAATCACCCTAACTATTTTATCACAACATATAAACTCTGAAGCACCATAAAAATCAAAAGAACAATTGATTCAGTATATATGAATATATATCACTATAACTTACGATATGCCAAGCGTTCCATATACATATAGTGATATATATTCATATATTGAATCAAATGTTCTCTTGATTTTTATGGTGCTTGAGAGTTAACATGTTGAGATAAAATAATCATGGTGATGAGGAATTGCATTGATGAATCTGCTGAAAGGAAAAAGGAAGCAAAAGAAACGTTGAATGCAGCAAGAAAATAAGATAATCGTAAAATCTATTTAGTCTTTAAAATTTAAGTTTGAAAACACTTTATTCATTCTAAAACCTTTCTGTTGTAGGTGAAACAACTGGAGCAAAGCTTACAAGGTGAGTTGAGAAAAATTATAACAGAGAATAATGGGATTTTGTTGACAAGTGAAAAACGGATTGCAATTGTATCACAAATGAATGTTGAAGAAGTTCATTCTGAAATGCAAAATACAATAGAAATGCTATCTAAAAGTACAAATCTAAACTTATGTGATTCTTTATAATAATAATGATCATATGTTTAGAGGCTTATTGTTCTAACTGTTTTTGCAGTGAGTCAAGGATGTGATGATGCTCTTAGAATCAACTTGGTTGAACTGGATGACAATGGTCTTATTCTCTGGAAATTGAAGTCGTACAACAACGAAGAACCAAACATGTTTCTTCAAAGTGTGAAAAACATACAAACTCTTTGTTTTGTCTTGAAGAAGAGTTATAGTAACTTTAATATATTTCTTAGGTTTGTGTACATATTTAGGAAGCTGGAGTGAAGTATGTCCTCATGAAAAATCGTTTGCGTTTATCTCTTAGCAGAAACCAAAGATAGATAATTACTTCTCTATCAAAAGGTAAATTATTTTATCTCTCTCTTAGGCTTATAAGCTCAAGAAATTTATTAAGGGTATCATAAAGCATTTTAAATTTTAAAATTGCTTGATCAATCTTAAAATCATATATGTATGAACAAAACCAGCAAGTAAAGCACATATTAACAATATAAATAATTTTTGCTTCACATGAAATTACATAATATGGAATTTCTCAGTGTTGCAAATACAATTAAACACTTTCTTAGCATGGTGTTGTATTGTGTTTTTCTTGAACTTCAATCAATGGTAATTTGTTCATGGATTTTTCATATTCTTATTTGCATCTCAATTTTTTCCGAATCTTATTTGCATCTCAATTTTTTCCGAATCTTATAGGGTGAAACAGCTCCAAACAAAGAGGAAAGCAAAAACTATTCTTGAGTCGTAGTTATGATTTAGGGCTGCGAGCACATAATAAGAACATGATTCTGATAAACAGAGGTAAAAATATTGACTCATAAACTCTTTAAAGATGCGATTTTAAACTGCATTAGAGTGTTATTGTTAACTATATTTCTGAACAATCCAAAAGCTCCGTTTTGTAACTTTTTATCTTGAAAAATAAAAACCATTCCAACTTTGGCGGTGGAGGCGTTTTGTTCGTTCCCGCTACTTGAAGTTGTTATGGCGGTAGAGGCAGCGGTTGAGGAGTTTTGTTTTTTTGCCATCCATCAATCAATTGGTCTCATGCCGTCGGCGAATATTTATCTTCTTTCCATCGAACTCTTTCAGTTTTCCATGGCTATTTTTTTTGTGAAAGATCTACCAATTTTTGGACTCTCCTCCATCAGAACCTCCAGATCCAGAAATCGATTCCATCTAATTCCTTCTTTGAGGAGAAATCGCTTCCACCAAGTTTTCTATTCAATGGAGATATCACTTCCACTTTTTCTCCTCTATGGAGAGATCTATACCACAAATCTCCTCTTTTATGGAGCGTGTATTTGAAAGTTATGCCCGGATGGAATCAGAAGCTCAAAGCAATGTTCCCTAGCCTTTAATGACATAAAGACTAGTGTTAATATCGGCACTCAAGCAAAAGTTGAAGATCGATAATCTGATAGTGGTCTTTGACACCCAAAATTTTATCAAATCGATCAATTCTGAAGCCCATTCAGAAGGGTTTCATGGTGTTATGTAAAATTTCTACTATCTATCTTATCTTTTACATGAATTGTCTTTCAATTATGTATCAAGATAAAACAATCAAGAAGCAGATTCTTTGGTAAAGAACTCCATGTATTATTTTGTTGTAATCCTGAGTTAATATTCAATATAAATTTTATTTGCACCCAAAAAAATAGAGTAAATTTTGCTATATTCTAGTGCAAGAATTTTTATATTGCTTCTTCTGTTGTGAATAAAAGAGAGAGATGAAATTGTTGTGTCTTATAATAAGACTCTTATTCCATGAATAAAGAGAGATATATATATAGGTTTACATAGACTTGGAGAGCAAGCTGAATAAGGAGAATAAGGAAACCGAGAATATTCTAAACCTCCTATAATATGTGCCTTATAATGGGCATCCATATAATTAATTAATAACACTCTCCCTTGGATGACCATTATACAAAAATGATCCTGATGCGCATAAGATACTGCCTCATTAAAAACCTTACTAGGAAAACCCAATGGAAAAAACCATAGTTAAGGAAAAAAGAGTGCAGCGCACTATTACTCCTCCTCATGAGTACATCACTTGAAATGTTTGAGGTGACGCGATCTAGTATGATGAACTAGCTTCTTGAAAGTAGCAGTTGGAGACGTCTTGGTAAATAAGTCCGTTCAATCTTCACTTGAACGAATTTGTAGTAGACGTACATCGCCATTCTTCTGCAATTAATGGGTGTCGCAGATAATCCATCTTTATCATTCTCTTTGCTCTGATGATCTCAATAATCTTTGGAATGGTGATAGACTTTCATATTTACATTACCTTAGGTGTCTATCATTTGCGTGTTCTTTGCTGCCTCGTTAAAACCTTGTCATGGAAAAACCTAGTGGGATAAAAACCATGATAAGGAAAAAGAGTACAACTACGCACATCATCATATTTCTCCTCCTAGAAGCATCTTCTTCAAGAGATGCATTTCAATCATATATATCATCTTTAGGGAATTAATATAGGCACAACTTTAGTTAATACACTCGTATGATTATCATAATTTCCCAGGTTATTGGACTTCTAGTCCATAACATCATTTTCAGATATAAGATATTTTCTTCGTCTAATTGGACTTCATGCCAAATTTCATTTTACTTACAATCTTCAAGATATTCATATTGTACGTACTTATAGATATGAGCTATTCGTGCTTCTTGTTATAAAATGTATTGTTTTGACTTTCCTTCTTGTTATATATGAAAGTACATATTTCAATCATAAAAGATATCAATAAACTACTCAAATAGCATTTTAAGTGTGGTACTTCAAGACCAAACACATGTGAGCATTCTTTATCTCAAATCATGCAAAGATCTTCTGAGATAACATCTCTTTCCTTATATTTACAATTTGGAAGACCTGAAGACAATGTTGTCTTTCCAAAGTCGTTTCATCCAAATTTCGACTTCCAATAAACTCTTCAAAAGTTTTGATTATGTTCAAATCAAGGATCCCATTGATCCATAATCTTTTGATAAATACACATGGGTATATCGGTCAACCTCATCTATAATACTCACTTTAAGAGTATACCCCATGAAACATATTTTCTTTAAATCAATCCAATAGCTAGTGTTCTCGAGAACTAGAATTTGCAGCTTATTAGTAATTTAAATTCTTCTAGGCTGCTTCTGGTAGTTTAAATCCTTTTAGGATTAAATCAAGTCTTTCTCGCATTCTCAGAGATCTGAAAAATAGTTGCATCCACCACAAGAAATTATATCTCTTCATATATCATTCTCATTCATCTTTCTCATAAAGATCCACTTATGTGTCTTACTAGTTTTACATTTTCAAGTGTACGGACTACTGGTCCAAATACTTCTCTGCAAGAGATTCTAACTTTGCATCTACAGCTTTTTTCATGATTGGCCAATCATCACTTTACGTACTTTTTCAATACATCTTCTTCTACCGCGGTTTATGATCCTCAAATCTCATCAACTGGTTCATTGCATGCAAAAGTATTATCGACGTCGATTTGTTTTTGTTTCCATTTTGTTCCAGACATGACAAAACTATTTGAAATCTCTTATCATTACCAGGTACCTGGATTTCCTTCTTAGTCATGTCTAATATCTCTTATGGATATCCTCCATAATTCTTTGATTCCTCGATATTGCCATTTCATAATCTACTCCATTTCTTTTCGAGGATTCTAATATTTGGAACCAATAGGTCTATCACGCTTCATGCGATCTCTAGACTCAATAGCAGTTGATATTGTCTCCCTGGGACATCAATATTAATTGGAGCGCAGCTGGTATATGTGACTTCGTCACTAAATCAGGGTCAGAAAATGCTTCTGGCATTAAATTTGCTAACTCTGCAAATGAATTATCTTTTGAACTTCTAGTGCACATTGTTTATAAGGATCAAGATAATTTCTTTCACTGAATTTCTTTTTCAGCTGTTTATTTTCTTCTCCCCCCTTAATTGTTGGAAAGACTGAATCACTAAAATTACAGTCTGTAAATCGAATCTTATCCCTTATTGATGTCTCAATATATTTACTCATCAAGGGAGATTCATATCCAACAATTCCTAACCTTATTTGAGGTCCCAACTTAGATCAATGTGGTGGAGCAACATTACATCCAAAATCTTTTAGTTGGGAAATATTTGGTTCTGACCTAAAACCAATCTTGGGAGAACTCAAAATTATTTGTTGGCATCCTGCGAATCAATGCGGTTTCACTCTAATCAATTAACCAAATACTTTCGCAAAGATATGTAGTGGATGATCAGTCCAAATATCTCCTTGTATACGTACCAGAAAACTAATATATTTCAAGTATATTGGATAGTGAAAACCGTATTATCAACTTCCTTTATGGATAACACATAAGAATCTTGTGGTTCTATTTTCGCATTATTATTGAACCAGAATGGTCTAACCGGTTATGCCAAAACAGTGAGATTTTCAGTAAACTTCTTGTTTACTATCTTCTTTATATTATTTCGTTGAGTACAATTTATAGAGAATGCAGGTAGTTTCTCCAAATATTTTTACTGCCTTGGGTAATACTCATGATGTGAAGATGTTCGACATTTTCTTCACTCATTGTCTCAACTTGATAAATCTTAAAATCTTCTGGATTTTTTTTACACATGATATATCGAACATGAGTGTGAACATGATCTTCTGGATGTTCTAGTTATTATGAATTGTGGGATTATGCAGTTCTCCCCCTCGAGATGATGACACTTCAGGTCCATCCATCTTGAATTGAATCCCACTTTAGAATCAATAACATACCCAACACTTAGATCATTTTGACCTTTGAGACTTAGGAGAGTATAAATGATTTCAAATTGCATTCCCATAGGCAAATATATTTGCTCTTCCGGAGCTTTCAATAATCTTTATACTCCCTCATCGTGTACTCACAATAGCTTATTTCATTGTCAAATGAGAGAAATATCTCCTGTATGTTACCATCTTTATTTTCTCACTTCTAGTGAGAATCTGAGTTCTTGAAAGAAACTCTTTGACCTCAACCTTGACCTTATCCATATACATATCCACTTTCACATCTACGATCACTTCTATAGCCACTTCCTCGACCAGTGTTATTATTGTGGTCTTTTTCTTTCTCAGTATAGGATGTCACATTCACTTCAGGAAATGGAACATAACTAGTAGAAATGTATCCTGATTTTTTCATCTCTAGCTCATTATTCTGCTCAGCTTCAATTAGATCAAAATACTTCTTAAATCTCTTTTCACGATATTGTGTCTGCATGACAACAATATTTACGTGAAATGTAGAGTATGCCTTATCTTATATTTTTGTATCAATGATATTATCTCCACATAATATCAATTTGCAAATAATTCTGAACATAGATGAGTAATGCCCACTTACAGACTTCAAGTCATGTAATTTTAGATTCAATCAAACATATCATAATGAGCTTTAGCAATATCACATTCTTGTGATCATATATCTTTATTTTAAAAAGAATTTGTTGATATTTTACGATCAAGCATTATTTCATCTTAAAGTCATTAAAGAAGTGATGGCACATAAATAAGATCATTAAAATACATATAGTATGAACAAAGACATTGTGCACTTTTAATAACATCAAATCAGATTCAATTCAAAAATATTCATGGTTTTATCGTTACACTAAGTTTATCATAGTTCTCTGCATATATATTAAGGGCGTACTACAACTACTAATGCCTTGCAATTATCCATGGTTTACTTAAATCAATTAAGCAACGATTAATCTAAAGACTAATATATACATGCACATCATACCGCAGGATTACTTAAACCGCAGGATTCACCATAACAAACCAATATATACCAAGAAAACCGAATAAGCAAAATTCACAGAATAATTGGTTTTAAATGCGTTTTGCATGTGCACAAATGCTCATTAGGATTTCCCAAGTCAAGATACAACATTAACAATATTTATATGTTAATTAATCAACTTCTTTCCAATTGTTAAATTAGTTTCCCTATTTTAACGAACCTTTAGTTAGAGGGTTTAGTCAAGTGACTTACTTGAGAATTACCGGAGTGGTTACTGGAGATATTTCTCGGCCAAAGAATCCCCAAATACTTGTCGGTGATAATATTGTACATCACTGCTAAAACGGTTCCTACTCCACACATGAACGACACGAACATCACTAAAACAGAGTAATCACTTCCAAGTTTTCTTAATTAAAGTACCAAAGCAAACGGTTCTATAGATTATACAATCATTGTATATTCCGCTAGCAACATCTTTATTATATATATTAAACACACAGACGATAATCCATCAAATATAATTTAATAATTATAATCATGAATCATGAAATTAAGCGATAAAGAATGGGTATAAGATTCTCACAAAGAACCGAAACTAAATAATTGAATACCAAACCACCAAATCTAGTAATAATACGCATGATTCAATAGCGATGCAATAAGCGACCAAACCTACGATTCTTTTAACATGCTTCAATTTTCCTTTATAGACAATTTCTAATTAATTAATGACTACCACCAACATCTAGCATGTGTGTCGAGAAAGCTAATAAAATAACATAAATCAGAACCCACAAACATGGCCAACGATCAAACAATAAACGATCAATTAGAGTTTGATAATTATAAGCATGAGGCGACAAGTATAAAGTATGAATACTTATCTCAATCGGTATCAATGACGGAGGAGATCGAGTTAGGTGGTTTGGCAGAGATCTCGTTTTTCTCTGATGGTTAGGACCGATTAGGATTTTGCTTAGGTGGTTAGGGTTTCGTCGAAAGTTGCTTAGACGGTTAGGGTTTCGTGCTGATAACGTGTTGTGAATAAAAGAGAGAGAGAAAATTGTTGTGTCTTATTCCATGAATAAAGAGAGGTATATATAGGTTTACATACACTTGGAGAGCAAACTGAATAAGGAGAATAAGGAAACCGAGAATATTCTAAACCTCATAGAATATGTGCCTTATAATGGGCATCCATATAATTAATTCATAACATCTTCATTTAACTAGACTTTTTTATTGCTTTGTTTTTCGAATGCAAATTTATGTTTTAATTCTATATTCCCTCATCATTATATGTTCTCTAATTATACTTTATCTTTGAGTAGATTAGGACCCGCATATATGCGAATTTGTAATTAGATATTTTATAACCCGTAAGAAAACTAAAAATGAAAAACAAAATTAAATCATCCTTGAAAATAAATAACATAAAAATTTAGAAATAAAGTTTCCGATGAAGTAAATATATACTATAAAAGAAGAATTTGGTGGAGCATATACACTAAATAGCTTTGAAAACGATTATTAGACTTTTGATTCTTGGTATGTAATTGGCATATACTACCAAATTATTTATATAGAGGTGAAAAAATAGAATTTTTTTTTTCTTTTAGGATTAGTTATCCATTGTTTTATTTCCTTAATTTAAATAGAAAAACTAAGATTTTTTTTTCCTTTTTATTAACTTTGTCTTTTAGGATAAATGTAGAGTTTGTATTTTTTTTTTTCATTAACTTTAGCTTTTAAGATTATGAATCGAATATTAATTTTTCCAAATTTTTATGTTCTCCTTTTTATATTTTTCTCTTTGTAATTAATTTTACCATTTAGGATTATGGATCGATTATTAATCTTTCCAAACTTTTATGTTTTTTCTTAATTGGTTATTAATCGATTTTAATTTTTTTCATTATAAAATTTTGGTTTTTTTTCGTTTTATTAACTTTGGTTTTCAGGGTAAATTTATATTTTTTTCCTTTTTGTTTAGTAATTTTATCTCTTAGGATTATGAATCATTTATAAGATTAGTTAAAAAAAATTGGAAGTTTTTCTTAACACATGTTAGAATATGATCAATTAACTTGACACGTGTTGCGATCATGCGAGTTAGCAACTTTAAAACATTATGCTTTATATAATAAGATATTTTTAGACACAATTTATGTTTTTTCTATTTAGATGTATTGGTTATGTGATACGAAAATGATAAATATACAATTTTATTTTAAACCTTGTATTATTTATATTTTAAGACTAAGGAGATATACAATTAAATATTGAGTGTTTATAAATTTTTTTCCAAATTTTGAATAATTTTAATATACATATTTAAATATATTGCACAAAAACTTTTACAAGCGTTGATAAAAAGTTATTTATAACAATATAATTATAAGATTTTTTTTAAAAAAATATGTTTAAGAAAAACATTATTAAAAAATATCCACTAAATAAAAAACGTTTCTAGATCCACCATTGTTGATTAGTATGGATCATATAATGAGTTAATAATATATAGGGGCAAGTTAAGATTATAAAGAGATACAAATTATGTTCACCAACATTGAGATTTATAACTAATTACTGTTTAAAACATGTTATCAATAAGAAGTAAGCACGTTGTTGAACCAAAACATTGCGTGTCTCTCATATTCTTTGTTAATTTCACATAGTTTTATAACAAAAATTATTTACTTAATATGATTTTTATATATAGAGTAGTCATGAATCTAATAAAAAAAATTACTAACAATCAAACAAGAAAATGGAAAAGAAAAACATGCTCATACAAAACAAATAAATATATAGAGATGATCGAAGAAACTCATTGATGGAAACATAAAGATGATATGTATATTTTAACAGTTTAAATTAGATTGAACAAAACCTTACAAATCTTTTTTAATTTATACTTACATTTTTTCTTGTATAATTGGATTCAAGGTCTTCTTTCACGCGATCAAAATGTCATACACATTCTCATGGAATAAATCGAAACCTTCTTTCAAAATAATAAATCTGAAATAAATATATAAAAAATTAGTGAATCAATAACCTAATATAGATTCAAAATTACCCTAGATGAAGATAAATTTCAAGAAATTTGGGGTTAACCAAATGATTTCATAGACAAAAATAAATATATCAAAGTAAATCCGTCCCTTCGTATTAATATTAAATTTAATTGCAAATCAAATAAAAATAAGAGAAACTTTGAGAAAATAATGTCAGTTTACAAAATACCCAGGCCGAGAGATTTGCTCTTTTTCCTCGATGATAAATCAAGATACAATAAAATCTTCGTTGTAATAGCATTTGTTTTTAGAAATCTGGAAAATCTATATTTACCAATATTAAATGAGATGGTTTTATCTATACAACAACTTCTTAACATATCTTTTTATATTTATATCTAAAACTCTATCTATCTAATCCAAAACAACTAACAATAAAAATAAATACAAAAGAACATGGAAAAATTGAGATGATCAAAGAACTGATAACATGCAAGCACCAAAACATTATTTAAGTATTTGAAAACATAACATGAAATCAAATGAAATCCAAAATCTTAAGAATGTATATTTTTAATAAAACATACCCTTTGTGAATGTTTTACTGGATGTGATATCTCTCTTCTATCATGTGATCAAAATCTCAAATGAATTCTCAGAGGATATAATCGGCGCTTTTGATTTTTTTTTTTTTTGTTTGCGGCGGAAATGAAAACTACATAGAAAACTTTAGAGCTCGAGACCCTTATATAGAATAAAAATAACCTAGATTAAAACGACGTCGTATGGAATATGGATGTATATAGATCCCTAAACATATGATGTCTTATTTTCATTATAAATAAAATTCTAATATAAACAAAAAAATCGGAATAAAATCAAAGGTATTTAAACAAAATAAGAAGAAAAAAAAGTAAAGGTATTGAAGAATTGATATCACCGATAGGAATGCATCAAGGTGCTACAGAGTGGACTACTCCCTAGTTCAATGGTTCAACGAGAATGTTGCTTTCAAAATTTGCTTTTAACAAACAAAAAAAAGAAAGGAATAAGAGAATGAGATACAGGATGTTGTTCTCTCGCATCTCACCCGTTTCTCAATCAGGCTTATGCCCACTTTTATTGTCTTTCTTAGGAAAATTTGAGATTTTCCTAAGTTTCATCTGTTTTTGTAATTGATTGTTTTCTCCATATGAAATGTTGGATTGTGGTTTGAAATAAGTCAATGAGAAAATCACAAGAAATCTCAAGTTAATGTGGAGATTGTTGGATTGTGTTTTCTTAAGCTTTTACCTTGTTAGTAAGGGGAAACCATCTTCAGAACGGCTCATTTGCAGAATTCCCATCTTCAGAATAATTGTTTCTATGCCATTTTACCATTTATTAGTGATCTTTGAAAACATTGTTATTGCATAAAGAAAAAGAAAAAACCTTTTGACATGGGTTTATATTGATGGGTTCAGTTGAGTCCATCCAAGGCTGACAAAACTGTCATATGGTTTTCGTTGCGGTAATATTCTTTTCTCAGATTACAAATTTTGTATGAGATTTGTTTCAGAAGTTTTGTTTTGAAATGGAATGTGAAAGTTGTGTTGGCAGGATGGTTTCTGAGTGCTTATTTCTTGAAAGGATATTGCGGAGGACGGGCGAGGAACGAAAGGGTCAGTCAACCGCCGCAAAAATTTTGAATTTTCAGAGTTCCGGTAAAGCTGCATTTACCAAAACTAGCAATATTAGTGATCCTTTTTGGCTTTATATGACTATATGCGTGTTTGTTGGCATGGCATGTATGTCTGCCAGGTAATAACGCGGATCCAAAAACCGAGGCTTTGAAATAGCACTTGCATCCTTAGTTCCTCTCTGTAGTATTTTATGACTGATGTTGTGTTTAATTACTGCATGTTTTTCTCTATTTTTGCAGTTTCCCCGAGAGGCCGAGACAATGAGCTTGTAAGTTTAATTATGTGTGCAATAAATTAAATATGTCATGTGTGCAATAATATTTTCCCTCAAAGAGAAGAAATATGTAAACAAATGAGTATTCTTTTTTAATTCCAAGGAATAATCTCTTTCCTTTTTTCTTTAATATCCCTAAAATTTAGTTGGAATTATATTTTTATGAAGTGATGCAAAACAAAATATAGAAACTCAGGTAAGAAAAGGAAACCAAGAGATTTTAAAGCGGTGACAACGATCGTACCCTAACTTTATTGTTTATCTATATATATATAGAGAGAGATCGAGAGGGAAGAGTAGGCAAGCGTAGAAAGTTACAAAGCGTAGAAAGAATGGCGACGACAATGTCTGATCTTCCAGGGGATTTGGTAAAGGAGATATTAACTAGGACATCTCTGAGAGCAGTGCGATCTACTTGTAAAACGTGGAAAGCTTTATCGAAAAATCATATCTTTGGTAAAACAGAGCGAAGGAAACAGTTTATGGTGATGGATTCGAAGCTTTTTTCAATGGATTTCGATCTCCAAGGATTCCGGGACGACTTCGTCGAGCCATCTATAAACCAAGTAAGCATATTTAACCAAGACAAGGTTTTGAAAGTCCTTGACTGGGAGTGGGACGGTCACTGCAACGGCGAGTTGATTGATCCATCTAGAAAGCAAGCAAGTATACTTAACCAAGCCGAGATATGTGAAGTCTTTCACTGGGACGGCTTACTGTTATGCGTCATCAAAGACAAGAGGTGGCGCGTGGTGTGGGGAAAATCAGGTGGATCCAACCCATAAACAAATCCCACAAATTCCACCTAGCAGACATTTATGCTCTCGGATACGATAACAACAACAACAACCGTAACCACAAGATCTTGAGGCTTTTGGATGTTTTTAAGTGCTCACGCCTCCTTCCCTTTTTCGAAATCTATGACTCTTACTCTAATTCATGGAGGGTTCTTCTTGATGTCAATCCCGGCTGCCATGTAAAACCCAGCGTGTCTTTGAAGGGAAACACTTACTTTTTGGCTCAAGAAAAATCTACGATTTGGTCACAATTTTTTTTACTCTGTTTTGATTTTACATCAGAGATATTCGGACCGCGTCTTACTCTGCCGTTTAACTCTTGGGCTAGGAGTTCGAAAACCGTGACTCTATCTTGTGTTAGAGATGAGCAGCTCGCTGTGTTACATCAACGCAAGGATGGTATAATGGAGATTTGGATTACGACCAAGATTGAGCCCAATGCGGCATCCTGGAGCAGATTCTTGAGATTGCAATTGAAACCGACAAGCTGTGTGGCTGGGACTTTCTTCATTGACGAGGAGAAGAAAGTAACTGTTGTTTCATTCCGCATAGATGTACCTCCCTACCAAAGAGCTTATATCATTGGATTAGATGGATACATCAAACCTGTGAATATCAGAAAAGCTAGGAAAACTGGATCTGAATATTATAACCAACTTGTGTTCTCTTCTTATGCCCCAAGTTTAGTGCGACTACAGATAAACCGACGGGGCAAAAGAAAAGAAAGAGATTATTAATTAAGTAGTTCCATTTGCGATATTTGTTTCTTGTGAATTGGTTCTGTTTGGTTTTGCAGGAGGCTTGCTATATGGGTCTATATATGGTTGGTTGAAAGTTTGGAAATGATGCTTTGGTTTTTATGTCAATTGATGTAGCTTTAGGACTTAACTATATGTTCATGTGTGTACTAAACTGTTTAAGCTTATCTTCATGTCCTTGCAGCTTGGAATGATCATTAGGTCAACCTCATCTGGTCACATTTCGTCTTTTAGCTTTATCTTGGTGACAATGGGAAGTGCTTCTTTCGAAGTCAAAGAAGAAAGATTGCATTCTCTAATTCTGAAAAATCAACATCATCCTGTAATTTTTGGTTTTAGGTGTTTTGTATGTTGTGATTATACATAGTAAAAACAAAATCAGGAGCTTGCCTTTTTTTACATAGTAATATTTGATCTACATACTAAAGTAAACAGAGATACTAATAATATTCAGAACTTTACTTGACACAAACTAAATTGGAATCCAAAGTCTTCAACCTCAAGACTTTATTCAAAATCCTCTTCAATTTCAGAGGCTTCTTCTCTGAGACATCCGTCGATTTCTTCGAAGCTCTTCTGATTCTCAACTTCAACAGAAACGGTTTCTTTGAAGCTATAATCTTCTCCTCCATTTTCTTTTCTTCTTCTCGACGCAAAACCGATGAAACTGTAGAGCATATAAGGAAAGAATAGATTAGCAAATCATATATACCTAATGTATTGCCTATATATTGTAATTACCTTCTCTAATAGAATCATTCAGCTCCTTATTCTATATGGTATCAGAGCCACGATACCTAAACCTAAACTAATCTTGGCCACCACTTTTCTCTTTCAATTTTTTTTTTCCTCCGATATCAAACGCTATGTCTGCTCCGGCCAATCCTTCTGAAACAGTTGCTGTCTCTGATTCTCACAATCTTCTCAACGTCAACATGATGAATGTTACCAAACTTACGGCATCCAATTTTCTCATGTGGAGCCGTCAACTGTAGGCTTTGCTTAATGGTTATGATCTCGCAGGCTACATCGATGGATCTACTGTAGCACCACCTTCCTCCATCACCACCAACGGCATCGTTACTGTGAATCGTGAGTACACCTTATGGAAGAGACAAGACAAGCTCATCTATAGTGCCCTTCTCGGCGCAATCACGGTTTCAATTCAACCAATCCTATCGACAACGACAACGTCGGCTCAGATCTGGGAAACACTGACATCTACCTATGCCAAACCAACCCGTCGGCACATGAACCAGTTGAAACAACAAATCAAACAATGGACAAAGGGCAACATGTCAATCGGTTCGTATTTTCAGGGTCTTACAACTCGGTTTGATCAATTGGCTCTTTTGGGCAAACCGTACGATCACGAGGATAAGATCGACTTCATTCTCGGAGGACTCACAGATGATTACAAGCAGATCATCAATCAGATTGAGGGTCGTGATACTCCTCCTTCTCTCACTGAAATCCATGAAAAATTGATCAACCATGAAGTGAAACTTCAATTAATGGAGGTTCCTGCCTCGTCGTCTCTTCCAATCTCCGCTAACGTTGCGAATTATCGTGGACCAAGCAACAAACAGAACAACAACAATAACTCTCGTGGCTAGCCTCGCTTCAACAACAACAACACTCATCGCAGCACTCAAACATGGCAACAACAACAGTTTCAACCACGACATAACCAGCAATCTCCTCGTGGTTATCAAGGTCGATGCCAACTCTGTGGCGTTCACGGTCATAGTGCGAAGAGATGCTCGCAACTTCAGCCTTCTGGAGGCTCTTACAACTCGTCCTCGAGCCAGTACTCTCCATCTCCTGCCCCATGGCAGCCTCATGCTAATGTCGCCACTACATCATCATACAGTCCGAACAATTGGATTTTCGACAGTGGTGCCACTCACCATCTTACCACAGACTTGTATAATCTCTCGCTCCATCAACCATACAATGGTGGCGACGAAGTGACTATCGCAGATGGTTCGGGTCTCACTATCTCGCATATTGGTTCTTCTACTATCCCTACTCCATCTCGCTCCCTTGCCTTAAATGATATACTTTATGTGCCCAATATCCATAAAAACCTCATTTCCGTTTACCGCTTGTGCAACACTAACAAAGTATCGGTGGAATTCTTTCTTGCTCATTTTCAGGTGAAGGATCTCAGAACGGGGGCCCGATTACTCCAAGGCAGAACTAAAGATGAGTTATACGAGTGGCCAGTCAATCCCAACCCCATCACTACCTTGTTTGCCTCACCTACACCAAAAACATCACTTTCCTCGTGGCACTCACGACTTGGTCACCCGTCCCAACCGATCTTAAATACTATTGTTTCTCAATTTGCTTTACCGCTTTCTCAGTCTTCTCAAACACATTTACCTTGTTCCCATTGTCTTATCAATAAAAGCCATAAACTTCCTTTTTACTCAAACACTATTACCTCTACGAAAACTCTTGAATATGTATATACTGATGTCTGGACTTCACCACTAATCTCAGTTGACAGCTTCAAGTATTATCTCATACTTGTGGATCATTACACACGTTACACCTGGATGTATCCGTTGCGGCAGAAATCACAAGTCCGCGACACCTTTATTGCGTGCAAGGCTCTTGTGGAGAATCGTTTCGAAGCCAAAATCAGAACCTTATACTCTGATAATGGCGGTGAGTTTGTGGCATTACGACCGTATCTGTCGTCTCATGGCATTGCTCACTTCACCTCTCCGCCACACACTCCCGAGCACAATGGAATTTCAGAACGCAAACATCGACACATAGTGGAAACGGGTTTGACTCTTCTTCATCAGGCTTTTGTTCCGACGGGCTATTGGACGTATGCGTTTGCAGTCGCCGTGTATCTAATCAATCGCTTACCGACTTCAGTGCTCAACAATGATTCACCATACACGAAGCTTTTCCAGCAATCTCCCAACTACTTGAAGCTCAGAGTGTTCGGTTGTATGTGTTTTCCGTGGCTGCGTCCATACACAAAACACAAGTTGGAGAAACGATAAACACGGTGTGTGTTCCTTGGCTACTCGCTCACCCAGAGTGCGTATCTTTGTCTCGATCCAGCATCAGGCCGCGTCTATACCTCCAGACACGTTCAATTTGACGAATCCAGTTTTCCATTCTCCCAGGCCACTGATATTACAAAGTCCAACCTTGAACCAGCAAACTCGTCCCCTTTGACGAGCTCTACCCCGACCCTTATTCTGATACCCTCTGCGCCACTCGTCACTGCTCACCCGCTGTCGCCCCTGGTCTTGGATCCTCACCCCGCGTCACCAGCAGCATCGTCGACTTCAATGGCTCCTCCATCGTCGACCTCTGATGCAGAAATTCCAGATATTGTGGGCTCAGACCTTAATTCCACAGGCCCACAAACATCAACTCATACTTCAAGTGTTGCACAAGCCCAAAACCAAGGTGATCCAGGCCCAACAGCAATAAACCCAACTCCAAATCAAACCCAAAACCAAATTCATCCCAACCCATCGTCGTCCCCAACCTTACCTTCGTTGACACCAAATAATCCAACACCACCCTCACCAATGCTGATCAATGCCCATCCCATGAGAACCAGATCCAAAAACAATATTGCCAAACCTAAAACCAAACTCTCTCTTGTGACCACAACCACCACAACGAAACCTCAAATTCTCAGTACTGTGAACCAAGCTATGCGAGATCCCCACTGGAGAAATGCAATGGCCGAGGAATACAATGCCCAGATTCGAAATCATACATTTGATTTGGTCTCGCCAAGTCCAAACCAACATGTTATTGCCACAAAGTGGATTTTTACACTAAAATATAAGCCTAATGGTGTTCTTGGCAGGTATAAAGCAAGGCTGGTGGCAAGAGGTTTCAATCAACAGTATGGAGTGGATTACTCAGAGACATTTAGCCCAGTGGTAAAATTCCTCACCATTCGACTGATACTTCAACTTGCCGTGAGCCGATCCTGAAGCATCAAACAGTTGGATGTTAATAATGCATTTTTGCACGGAACTCTCACCGATGAAGTATACGTATCTCAACCTCCAGGATTTGTGGATAACGATCGACCGCACTATGTTTGTCGTCTCAAAAAGGCACTCTACGGTCTAAAAAAAGCCCCTCGAGCGTGGTATCAAGAACTGAAGAATTTTCTGTGTTCTATGGGCTTTCTCAACTCCATGGCAGATACTTCGGTATTTATTCACATCCAAGGTGCTCAGATTGTCTATATTTTGGTGTACGTCGATGATATTATAATCCCAGGCAGTCATGATTTCTTAATTGCTGGATTCATTGATGCCCTTGCTCGTCGCTTTTCCTTAAAGGATCCGACAGATTTGTCTTATTTCTTGGGCATCGAAGTAACTCGGACATCGACTGGTCTTCATCTCATGCAGAGGAAGTATATCTGTGATTTGCTGGCCAAGACAAATATGCTGGACGCCAAGCCTGTCACAACACCAATGGCACCTACACCAAAGCTGTCGAAATCCAATGGAACCGTTCTTGATGATGCGTGTGAATACAGGAAAATTCTTGGAAGTCTTCAATACTTGGCATTCACTAGGCCAGACATTGCTTATGTTGTCAATAAGTTGTCCCAATTTATGCATCAGCCTACTGACGTTCACTGGCAAGCGGCGAAACAAGTGCTTAGATATCTTGCGGGAACACTAAGTCATGGTCTCTTTCTGCGAGCCGATTCTCCTATGTCTTTACATGCGTATTCTGATGCAGATTGGGCAGGCGATACTGATGATTTTGTATCCACAAACGCATAAATTCTGTATCTTGTATCCACACCTATTGCTTGGTCATCAAAGAAACAAAAAGGTGTGGCTCGCTCTTCTACGGAGGCGGAATACAGAGCGGTTGCAAACACAGCTTCGGAAATCCGATGGGTCTGCTCTCTTCTCACGGAACTTGGCGTCACATTACCTTCCACACCAGTTGTGTATTGTGTTAACGTGGGCGCTACATATCTTTGTGCCAATCCTGTTTTCCATTCACGTATGAAACATCTGGCTCTCGACTATCACTTCATCAGAGATATCATACAATCCGGAGCACTACGAGTTACTCACGTCTCGAAGAAAGACCAACTTGCAGATGCATTGACAAAGCCATTGCCTCGCCCCATATTTCTTGAGCTATTTGACAAGATTGGAGTGACACAAGTCCCTCCATCTTGCGGGGCGTGTAGAGCATATAAGGAAAGAATAGATTAGCAAATCATATATACCTAATGTATTGCCTATATATTGTAATTACATTCTCTAATAGAATCATTCAACTCCTTATTCTATAGAAACAACAGCTCATACGCATTTCCTCTCTCCTCAGGTTTCCCTGAGAAACACGTTTCGATAAACTCTCTTGCATCACAAGGCAAGCTCTCTGGAATCTCTGGAGCTGCACCATCAACAAGACGAGCTGCGAGATCATCGACTTTAACCCTTCGCCATGGAATCACACCTGTGTACATCTCCAACACCAAGCATCCCAACGACCAAAGATCTAGGGGTTTCATCGTGACGCCGTCACAGAGAGACTCGGCGGCATGTAAATCGGCGTCCCCACAAACGGGAAATCGATTTCCCAGTAACGAGGAATCTCTCCGACTTGTAACGAGTTTCCGAAATCACAAATCTTCAGTTTTTTTGAATCTTTACACGGGAACACAAGGAGGTTGTCGGATTTGAGATCGCAATGAACATAACCGTGGCCGTGAATCGAGACCAAACCTTCGAGAATCGTACGAGTGAAGTCTCTGATCATCGGTTCCGGCAGTTTTCTGTCGGTGTAATTGTCCATGAAAGCACTTAAACTACCTTCGGATGCGTACTCGAGAGGCAATTTGTGGACTCTGTTTCCGTAAGAGCTGATACCTTGTTCCAATTTGTCTCCAAAGCACTCAACGATTCTCGGACATCCTCTGAGTTCGCACAGAATATGAAACTCTCTTTGAAGATTGTCGTACTCCTCCTCGTAAGAGATTTTTACGGCGGCGTAAAAGGAGGAGCCGTCGCGTCTAGTGTATATGATGAGATTAACATAACCGTAAGCACCTTCTCCCAATAACATCACGAATTCTACGTTTGATTGCAAAAACAGAGTTGCTTTAGGGTTTCTTCAAATTTCGAAACTGAGTTACGAGAAGAAATTAAGTTTCGAAACTGAGTTACAAGAAGAAATTGAACCACTTGAGAAATTTGCAGCGACAAAGAAACTGGAAAACAAAAGATTGTGATAAAGAGAAAAAAGGAAATTGTAGACAGACTTTTAGAGAGTTAGAGTTTGAGTCGGTGACACGGTCTTTCAAAATTTAAGTGGATTTTGGACCGTTAGATCTATTCTCTGGCTTTTTAGTCAGATCGTAACTAAAGAGATTGTAACGCGACATAAAGAGAAAAAGGAAACTTTTTGGCGACTTTTTTTTTTTTTTTTTTGTTATTGGTCTATCGTCTGTTTGATATTGTTGATGATCTTCGAGGAAGAATAGCTTTTGACCGGAAAATTTCTAGCAACAATTATAGTTCATGGAAAAGGAAATGGGTAGGTATATGGTTGGGTAAAATTCTTGAACCCAAACTGAATTTCCAAGCTCACTCGAATTCGAACATGATGTTAATATATAAAACTGAATGTTTCAATGTTAATAATTCAAAGATTAGATAAGTGTTACGTTACTCGATAAAATTTTGACACGTGTAGATTTTTTTTTTTTTTTTAACATCTATCTTTATTTATATGAAAATCAAGTTACATAATAACAATAATACATAAAAAGAAACATACAAAGCAATAGAACAACAAAATTGAATTTTGACGATTCTTTTTTCCGAGTTTTCTTCACTGAGAAAATATCCATCCTTCCTTTCCTCATAATCGCATTTGATCTGATTCGATTTTCTTTAGCTGTGATCCATCTTTTCTCCTGTTGTATGTCATTGACACATTTCCAAGTAAGAAATAAATATATTATTCGAAAAAGAACCCAATTTATTGATTCTTTCGAATGAAAAAAAACTGGAAATTACCAATTTTCAACGACTGTACGAATGTCGCCATACAACGAGGTTGCATCTTCCGCTCCAAAACCTCATGGTGGTTGTTCCCATGGTAATACTATACCCAGCAAAGCAAAATCATCGACAAAAAATGAACGTAAATCACAATTTCGCCAATCAGCATCTTCGTTGACCCTATATTCTTCAATTCCCGGATCGAAAGTCCAGATTATATACCTGAACCATAAAATGGTGGTTAGTAAAATTTGTTTTCGGAACAAAACCGTCAAGTTTTGTTCCAAATTTTGTAAAGCCAGAGCAAACGATCCACTGGAATTTGTATCCAACGGAGATAAGACATCGGAACTTACCGGACAATAGACGCTTATGACGGTAATATACCGCCGATCATCGGACGGATAGATCATCTTCGTGGAGTAAAATCGATTGGGAAAAGGATTCACAAAACCGTTAGATTTAACGGGAAACATAGAATATGAGAATCGATAGAAGAAGAGAATGGAGAGGAGAAAAGAAACGACCACCGGCAGTTGGTCTCTCTGTTGTGACACCAACGGTGAAGGTTTGGCCATAACAATAACCGTCCTCTCTAACTCGTCTTCTCCCACTATAAACTGAAATTAGAAACAGAGAGAATAAAACCAACCGACGCTGAAGACGACGTCGGCCGGAGAAGAGGCAGTGAACGGAATGTGTTATAGTCCGAAAATCCCACAAATTATCGCCCCCGCGGTTGCTAGGAACGGCCTACCAAAGATAAGAGGATCCTTCGGTTCCTCATCCATTTCAAGTACCACAAAGTTCGTGGGGACAATGAAATCCTTCACCACGATAGGAAGATCCTCAAGTAAACCAATAGGAACTCTCACGCTCCTATCCGCCAATATTAGAGAAATGTTGCATGCCTTGTAGCGTGTGAAGCCTAGTCTCTTGGCTACCGAAAACGGCATGAGGTTTATAATTGTTCCAAGATCACACAAACAATGGTTGAAAGCTAAAGGACCAAGGGCACAAGGTAGAGAAAATGATACCGGATCTCCTAGATTCTTTGGCACCATCTTCTTTTGTATGATGGTGCTACATTCGTGAGTTAGAATGACCATAGACTCCATTTCCTTAGCTCTCTAATTCATGACATCTTTCAATAATTTGGCGTATTGAGGGACAAGTAAGAAGGCATCAACCAAAGGCATTGTGAGTTCTACCTTCTTCATTCGCCTATCAAAGATGGCTTTGTACTTGTCCATAAGTTGCTTCTTGAACCGCCCAGGAAAAGGTAACTTAGGAATGTATGACTTAGGGACAAACACATTGTTCTTCGGCTTCTCTTGAGCAACAACAACCCTAGGCTTGACCTTCTCAACTTCTTCAACCTTGTCTTGCTCTCTCACTACCTCATATTCAACCAAATCGTCATCTTCTTGAAGTTTCACCCCCCCCCCCCCCCCACTTTGCTTCTCAATGTTCTCATTGAGAGTAAAAGGAGCTTCTCTTGGAGGCAAAACCGTACCACTCTTTAAGGTGATGGCGTTTACATACTCTTTAGGATTAGCTTCAAATTTACCCGGGAGTTGACCTTGTGGACGTGAAGAAGAAGCAACACCTTTGTTCTCCATTTGTTTTACCTTGGAGTTCAAAGCCTCAATCTTTGTGTTGAGGAAGTTGTAAGAGCAATCCACCCACGTATTGATCTCCGCTTGTCCCTTGAGTAATTGTTGGAACATGGAGCTCAAGTCAAGCTCTTGCGGTTTAGACGTAGTTGCTGGAACTTGAGGCACAAACCCTTGTTGTTTGCCTTGAAAACCGGGTGGGGCTTTGGTTTGGAATCCACTTTGGTTCCCTTGGAATTGGTTCCTTGGGACAAAACCTTGTTGGTTGGTGTTAGAAACTTGGCCTTGAGGTTGGAATTGCTTTTGTGGGACTCCTTGTGCTCGATTAGGTTGCGGAGGGTAGACTTGGTCTTGTGGATTCTCCACATTTGTGTTCCGGTAAGAGAAGTTGGGGTGATTCCTATAGTTTTGGTTGAACCCTTGTCTTTGGTAGTTCCCTTGGTTTTGGTAGTTCCCTTGGTTCCCCACATAGTTCACCTCCTCTTGGGTGTTCATGTCCACGTTCTCCTCTTGATAGCAACCTTGATTCTCATCATAAGCATCCACAAAATTAACCGTCAAGACACTATAAGTTTATCAATCAAATTGGCTTGCTTGTCCAACTTTTCATTAAGAGCTTTCATGTCTTTGGCCCGCTTGCTCTCCTCAAAGTTGCTAGTGGTCCTTGTGGCGCTGTCATAGTCGTTGCCATAGGTACCGTCACTTTGGGCTTAGTTCTCGAAAAGCTCCATGGCTTCTTCAACGTCCTTAGCCAAGAAGTTACCGTTTGATGCCGTGTCAAGTAGCATACGAATCTTAGGCAAATCACCTCAGTATAGAGTGCTAAGGAGAGAGGCATTGCTAAAGCCGTGATGTGGGCATTGAGAAGTGTAGCTTCTAAATCTCTCCTAAGCCTCGTTGAAAGACTCATTGGACCGTTGTGTGAAGCTTGAGATCTCGTTGCGAAGCTTGGCGGTTCTAACCGGTGAAAATAATTTGACAAGAAACGTACGTTTGCAATCATCCCACGAGGTAATAGATCTTTGGGGTAAGATCTTTTCCCATTGGTGAGCCTTGTCACCTAAAGAGAACGGGAAGAGACGAAGCTTGAACCCATCTTCGGAGACCCCATTGATCTTAGTGAGACCACATATCCGGTCGAATTGGTCTATGTGGTCTAAGGGATCCTCCATGGACAAGCCGTGAAATTTTTTGGCTTGAACCATGTTGATAACCCCCGGTTTCAATTCGAAGTTGTTGATCTCCACCAGTGGAGCTTGAATGCCTTGCCGGTTTTGGTGAGCATTAGCGGCATCACCCTCTCCAACAACGTTTCTAGCTCTTGGTGGATGGTTGGGACGGTGATGGTTTCCATTGCCACCACCTCCTTGATTGTTTCCGTTTCCATTCCCATTCCCACCGTTCCTTTGGTGGGGAATGGGTTCGTTGATGTTCCCAAGTGGAACATTCTCAAAGTGCTCCATGTCGTTACCAACCTCTTCTTGAACTATCACACGTGCTTCCCTTGCTCTAACTCCTCGGTATGAGCGATGTATGTCGTCTCTTGGTTCAACTAGATTGTTGTTGCCTAGAGATCGCGTATGAATTCACTTATAGGTTTGAGAGATAGCAATGGAAAGTAAACGACATTAGTACTCAAAGGAAAGTAAAACTTAATCTCTAAAAGAACTTAAATCTTAATGTGGAAATTAAAACCCAATTGGCAACATCGCCAAATTGATAGTAGACTTTTTGCAAGTCTTTGAGACCAATTACTCAATATACAAATAGTATAAAAGGTATCGAATCCAATGGGTTAATTCCAAACACCAAGAATACAAAGCACTAATCGAGTTAAGCAAGTATGAAAAGGGTGTTGATTAGCTAATGAATCTAGCAACTTAAATAAAGGAAGAGAGATAGCAAACTACAAAAGTGTGATGCAAAAGATATAAGCGAATCTAAGGATGGGGTAATCGAGTTTAGGTTATCCAAGTTCAAATTTATGATGCTCAATGAACAATCAAACTAATCCCTAGGCTTAAGACCCTTTAACTTGACTAATTCTCTTTCAAGCAATTAATCACTATGCTAATCACTTAATCCATTAACAAATTCTCGTTTGTGGATTATTGATTAGCAAGCATTAAGTTTATATAAATAGGATCAACCAAAAATACACCCTAGACAACTATTATCATAGCCTAGGAGCATAAATCTCTTGTTTAGCTTATCAAGGCATTTCATCAAACACTTGGTGTTCATGAAATGCCTTATGGTCTAAGCCCACTTTCTCAAGCTAGATCTAGTTTTAAGGACACTAAACAAGAAGGGGTATAAGAGTATCTAACCCTAAACATCATAATTTAATCTTGGAATCATCCTAACTCTAACCCATCCTCAAACTCTAAGAACTACTCCCTAATCATCATGGTTTCAACAAGTCCAATAAAAGAAGAGTCAAAACTCATTATCAAGATAATTGGATGATTAGAAAAATAAAAGATAGATAGATTCAATCAAGAAAACAATACTCAAATTGTATAAATCAAAAGGATCAATCTCTTACAAATCACTCTTAGAGAGGGGTTTTGCTTAAGAAAAGACTTAGCCCATCAAAATTAGGTTTTTGGGCATAAATAGTGAATAATGACGAACCGGGTCGACCCGGGACAAACCGGGTACCGATCCAGTTTAGATGGATAAAAAGTGTTATGGGCGGCAAATACCGAGGTCACTCGTCGGTACCACACCTCGGTATTGAACCTGGGTTTGTGTACCGACGAGGGATACCGAGCAATGACATCAATATTGAGGGGGAATGCTTTGATGTTCCTTCGATGAATACCGAGGTCACTCCTCGATATTGTAGCTCGGTATTAAGATTGTTTCCCCGGGTTTCCACCGAGAGCAGCACTGATCAGTTGCACCAAGGAGTGACCTCGGTAAAATCCCCTGAAGCTGCCATACCGACGTCACTCCTCGGTATTGCATGTCGGTATTGTAGCTGCTTTCCCCCGGATTTCTGTACCGATCAGCCATACCGATCAGTGAAATCGGTATGACTCCTCCGTCTTCAATACCGATGACCCATTCCGACGTGTGACATCGGTATAGCATCCGTCTTCTCTCCGCGTGTCTCGAATCTCCTCCAAAGCACCTAAAACACGATCCAAAACATGCAAGGACTCTCTAGGATTTGATGTGGATACGCTAAACTCCTAAAATGACTAAAATGCTAAAGAAATATCATGAACTATGCGCGAATGACTCGAAACCTAAGCGAAACGGATGCTAGAATGATGACATATATGATGATATCAGTTTCGCGTGAATCAGTTACAAAGCAGCTGTGTCGAGCGATACCAATAATGGTATCGATCGACACCACTTGCGCGACAAAGGAGTTGAGCTTATCAAATCGATGAAAAGAGTTACCTGTGTCGACCTAAGCCTGGTATCGATCGATACCAGTGCTGTGTGTCGGTCGACACTCCTACCCCAACGCGCTGGTAACTTCTTTGATTTTCACGCCTCCACTCAGCTCTTATGATTTCTTTTACCAACTCTAGATTCGATAACACTGGGGACATTGTTGTTTAAGTCTGGGGGAGGTAGCTGCTGACAGTGTGTTTGTTTTTCTTAGAGTCAGTCGTTTTTGAGTCAAAAAACGTTTTATTGAGTCAAAACCTGTTGGAGACTATGATCTTTTTCTTGAATCTATTGTTCTGACTTCACTTCTAAGTGACCATTGTTACATAATCAGTTCTAGATCGGACTAATGAAAAATCCAAAGGTTGACCAGTTAACTAGAAGACACCCATGTTTCCAGCAGAGTTCATTCAAGCCTGAGCTAATTCTTTGCACTTCATCGATGTGATTGATGTTCACAGAGCTTGATTCCTCATTCATATCTGACAAAGGAACCCATGTGTAGAAAGTAATGGTATTCCTCTCCCTTGTTATAATTTAATAAATAAAAGCATGAAAAGAAGAAATAATTTTCTTCTCAGTAGAGGGCTAGGAAAATTTCCAACGATCCCATTATTCTACTTGAAAAGAAATGATCACACAAAGGTTGGAAGCGAGGTTAGGAAAATTTCCTGTGATACCATTATTCGCTTACACCTTTGATACATAGATAGGGGAGAACTGGGGATTCGGTGGCAAACCCCATCAATACTCGCGTTTCAAACCTTAATATGTATATGCAAGAGAACATGATATGAAATAAGTCTGAGGGAGAGAAAAAAATACCAAAAAGTGTGAAAATTGGGTGGTTCTTTTGTCATGATATTGTATGGGAAAGAGTCTAGAAGGTTCTTGGCATTGATTACAGCGATGAAACTGGCGATGAGGGCTTTATTGGACAATGCTACGAAAGTATGTGTGGAGTTTGGAAGGCTGCAAATGTCTACGGAGAAGTACATGGTGGTTGGATTTGGAATTGGTTAGGTGATATGTAGAGTACTAAGAAAAATGGTCATTGCAGTGTTTCAAGAACAAGTGAGTCTCTGTGTTTTTCAAACCTCTTTCTCTTGTTTAGCTTTCTGTTTGCTTGAGGGCAAGCAAATGCTAAGTCTGGAGGAGTTGATATATCATGGTTTTTACCCGCTTTTAACCATGATATAAGTCTTTTTTATAGAGTCTTTCTAGTATTTTTGGAATCTTTTCGAGTCTTTACAGGTTTAGGTACGTTGGAGCTAAATTGGAGATATTAGAGCATTTTGGAGCCAAGCAAGATCATGCAGATGAAGGATCAAGTTGAAGTCCTGGTGTCGAGCGACACCAGCCTGAAGAGTCGACACAGAAGCTGTGTATCGATCGATACCACTTATGATGTTGGTCGATACTGATCGCATGAAGAGAAGGATCGCGACTTTTTGCAAGTCTGAAGATTTTACACTTTGGTTCAGAAGTCTTTATTATTTACAAGAAGCCCCAAAAACGTGTTTTAGCTTATAATTAGGTTTTTCAGTCACCTTTTCCGGGGGAAGCTTTTTATTTCCACTTTTGATACTTTGAGAGAGATTGTTTTCAGGCTTTTTGGGGAGATAAGTCTGAAACTTTGTTCGTCCGAGAGAAGATTTCGAACCCTTGTTTTCTTTCTCCTTTATTATAAATTTCAGAGATTTATTCAATCATATTGTTTGTTTCAATCTCCATGTCTGAGTAGATCTCATGTTAGGTTTAGGGTTCTCAATAAAGGATCTCTTTGAATGTTAGGTTAATTAGTTGGTTAGGGTTTATAATCTGAATTAGTTATTCACCATAGGTTGTTGATATATCATGGTTTTTACCCCTTTTAGGCCATGATATAAGTCCGTTTTATAGAGTATTTCTGCTATTTTGTAGTGTATTAGAGTTTTTTGCAGGTCTTAGCATGTTTGGAGCATAATTGGAGATATTGGAGCTTTTTGGAGCATTTTGGAGCAAAGCTGAAGTTCGTGTTGCTGAGTACCCGATTTCACGTCAAGTATCGATCAATACCTCCTTGGTATCGATAGAAACTCATCGAGGCAGACACGACCCGCGACTTTAATGAAGAGTTGAATAATTGCAACTTGGTCCAGAAGTCTTTAATAATTACAAGAAGCCCCAAAACGTGATTTAGGTTATTTATAGGGATTTTTACAGCCACTTTGTTGAGGACGCTTATTTTTATTCTGGATTTGTGAGATTGCTTTTGAGGGGAGACAAGTCTGATACTCTGTTCGTCGAGAGAAGATTTCGAACCCTTTTGTTACTCTTTCTTATTTTCTATTAAGTATTTTATTCAAACATGTTTATTGATTTAATTTCCATGTCTAAATAGATCTCTTGTTAGGTTTAAAGATTCTCATAAGGGATTTCTTTGAATGCTAGGTTGATTAGTTATTTAGGGTTCATAATCTGAATTAGTTCTTCGCCTTAGGTTGTTTTCAAAGCTAATTCTAGATTGATCACCTGGAACTTAGATCTTAGATTAATCGATTAGGCACGACAGTGCAATTGAGTAATTTGATAGAACCTTAGGTGAGCAAATTAATTATTCGCAAAGAGATTTGGTTTAATTGATTTGTGAACATATCAAACCTGAAATTAAAGCTGATTTACTCTTAGGAATTTGCAAAGAAATTTGGGATTCTGAAGTTTAGGTTTAGATAATTCTCGCAACGACAGTTGGTTAATTATACTTTAGTGATTTGAGTTCGAGAACCGTGCGTAACCTGAACCCTGATTAGTTAGTTTATTTTGCATTCATTGATTTCCTGAGAAATATCCCTGAACCTATCTTTTTCCCATCGATTTACAACTCGTTTACTGCTTACTGCTTTTTGTTTAACCTGAATTGCTTAGCTTGATTTGATAACTATATAATATATTGTGCGATTTCTCTGAGTTCTTGTGTTCGACCCCTGATATACTGCAGCAACTGCTTTAGTACTTTTTAGGGTATTAATTTGAGCATATCAAATTTGGCGCCATTGCCGGGGACTCAATTTCGCCATTAGATTTTAGTTGTCGAGTCTCGACTAAGCCCGTCGGTATCGATCGATACTACCTAGTATCGGTCGATACGGGTCGTTTCTTTTTGTTGCTATTGATCGACACCACCCAGTGTCGGTCGATACTCATCGTGTCTTTGGTTACTTACGTTCTTGACTTTTGTGTTTCAGGTGCATGCCTAATCATGAAAACAGAAAGAACAAGAGCACTCCGCTAGTTAATCTATCGTTAGAGAAGCTAGCACGTTTAGAAGGCGCAAACAGAAAGGCAAAGCACAGATCAGGGATGAACAACCCAGTGGTATTAAGAGCTGATGAAGCTGGAGTCTTGAGAGACCAAGAGGGTCAAGTGTGCAATGAGAGAGGGCAGCGACTTGATGTGGCTGGAAACGTCATTGTCCCTCCTGCTGTTGTTGGTCAGATTGTCGAGCCAGATGCGCAAGCCAACATCGGGAATGCTGGAGTTGATCGAGGTAGAACACTTGGTGAGCACAACATACCTTATCAGTTCTATGCCAATCGAGCTGCGATTCGCATCCCAACTTTTCAGGGGAATGACTTCGAGCTGAAACCTGCGTATTACGCTCTTGTAAGTCAGAACCCTTTCCATGGCCTACCTCATGAGCATCCCATGGATCACATCGAAATGTTCGAGGATTTGGTCACTGGTATGAAGTACAATGGAGTACCCAATGAGTTCCTTTTCTACAAACTCTTCTTGTACTCTCTTGGTGGGGATGCTGTTTATTGGCTGAAGCAGTTAGCTCCTGATTCGCTAACTACATGGGATGAGACGAAGAATGCGTTCCTGATCAATTTCTATAATGATGCAAGATCCGAGGAGCTCAGGAACAAGATCTCTCAGTTCGCTCAGGGTCCGACAGGGGCATTCAAAGCTGCTTGGATCCGTTTCAAATCTTATCAAAGAGATTGTCTGCACCATGGGTTCACTCAGGTTCAGCTGCTGGGCACTTTCTATAGAGGGGTTGATTGGAGGTACCAGATGGGTATGGATGCTGCGAGTAATGGGAACTTCTTCACCAGGTATCCGGATGATGCAGTTGTGCTGATTGAGAACTTGGCGTCTAGTAATAGCACCAAGAATGCTGATTTTGAGCGGAAGAAGCAGGCTAGAGGAGTTGATGGATCGCAGATTGCTGAGGTTCAGGCCAAGTTGGATTTCCTGATTGGGAAGTCGAATAAAGTTGTACACCTTGCTGATGAAGTCGTGAATGTGGAAGAAGAAGAAGTGGAAGATGTTAACTACGTTGGTGGTTTTGGTTTTCAGGGTTAGCGATTTGGGTACAATAACAACCGAAACTTCAACAACAACAATCAGCAAGGTGGGTACAAGTTTGAAGGGAACCAATCTGGTTTTGGAACAAAACAATTTACTCAGAAACCACTCCACAGCGGCGATTTCACTCGCAATTATGGGAACTTTTCGTACCAACCAGTCTCTCCAAAGTCCACAGATAATAAAATGGAATCCATGCTTGAACAACTTCTTCAGGGATAACAGAAGTTGCAATTGGATTTCAATGGAAAGTTTGACTCTCTGTACATTGATCTGAACGGGAAAATTGAAGCTATCAATCAGACCCAGAGGAAGCTGGAAACTCAGGTCGCTCAAACAGCAGCAGCTGTGAAAAGGTAGGAAGGTTTTCTTCCAGGAAAAACTGAGAATCCAAGGGCACACATCAATTCTATCACCTTTAGGAGTGGAAAATAGGTGATTACAGGAGTGAAGAACAGCCAAATCGCAGAGAATCTCGTCAATCTTGCTGAAGAAGATGATTGGGACTCTGAAAAACCCCAGGTATCGATCGATACCAGCCAGTGTCGATCGATACCCGTCGCGACACCTAGACGAGAGGATCCAAAATCCCGTGTATCGATCGATACCCCTCAAGTATCGATCGATGCTGATACACAGGTCATGAAGGAGCCCGAGATTGTCAAGGAGAGGGTGTATAAATCCAAGATGCCTTATCCTATGCCTCCTAAGATGACAAAGAGGGAATGGGAGGATGCCAGATGCAAGGCTATGCTGGATAAGTTGGTTGTGGAGCTTCCTTTTGATGATGCTATTAAAACTTCTCCAGCTTTCAGGAGGTATGTGAAGAAGATGGTCTCTAGCAATGTGAACCTGGAGGAAGGTGTCATGATGATTACAGCTGAGTGCAGTGCGATCCTACTCAACAAAATTCCCAAGAAGATACCAGACACAGGGAGCTTTGTTTTGGACTGCACTATCTTCACAGAGAGATTTGAGCGTGCTCTCTGTTATATTGGGTCGAGTGTGAACCTTATGCCACACTCAGTTGCCAAGCGAATGGGAATGACAGATTTCCAATCTACAAGGATTTCGCTAGCACTTGCTGATCGCTCAATGCGACTTCCAGAGAGACTACTCGAAGATGTCCCAATCAAGATTGGGAATTGCTTGATCCCAACAGATTTCATCGTCCTGAAGTACGATGCTGAGCCTAAGGATCCTTTTATCCTGGTCAGACCATTCCTTGCAACTGCTGGAGCCTTGATTGACTGCAAGAATGGACATATATCCCTCAACATCGGCGATTTGGTGATGTCCTTTAACATGGAAAAGATTATGAAGAGGCCAACCATCGATGGGCAGACATTCTATGTGGACACCTTCAGTGACATAGATTAGGAGTACTTCCTGGAGATACACCCTGAGGATCCACTGGAGAGAGCATTGGTTTGTTCGGCCACTTCATAGGTCCGTTCGTGTGACGATACTGCTGGATACTCGAAGATGCTTGATTCAGCATCACCGGTATCGATCGATACCCCTCTGGTATCGGTCGATACTCTGCGACCAGAAGGAGAGTTGGTCGACATTTATAAGCAAACTGCTGGGCTTGGAGATTGGAGTGCAGAGAATGTTCCTAAGGTGGAACTAAAACCACTTCCAGCAAATCTTGAGGTATAGTTTTCTTGGTCCTAATTCCACATACCCTGTAATCGTTAATGCTTCCTTAAACAACACAGAGAATGCCTTACTGCTGAGCAAGCTGCGCAAGTATCGCAAAGCTCTTGGCTATTCTCTTGATGACATTTCAGGTATATCACCAGACTTGTGCATGCATCGGATTCACCTCGAGGATGAGTCAAAGTCTTCGATTGAGTGTCAGAGGAGGCTGAATCCGAACCTGAAGGAGGTGGTCAGGAAGGAAGTTATGAAGCTGTTGGAGGCAGGGATTATCTATGCCATCTCAGATAGTTCTTGGGTTAGACCAGTTCACGTTGTGCCTAAGAAAGGAGGCATAACTGTGGTGAAGAACGAGAAGGACGAGCTGATCCCTACAAGGACAATCACTGGTCACAGGATGTGTATTGACTACATGAAGCTGAATGCGGCAACAAGGAAGGATCACTTCCCATTGCCATTCATTGACCAGATGCTGGAGAGGTTAGAGTCACCCATACTACTGTTTTCTTGATGGGTACTCAGGCTTCTTCCTGATTCCTATACATTCTGATGACCAGGGAAAGACGATCTTTACATGTCCCTATGGCACATTCGCCTACAGAAGAATGCCATTTGGATTATGTAACGCTCCAGCGACCTTTCAGCGATGCATGATGTCGATTTTCACAGACATGACTGAGGAGTTTATGGAGGTGTTCATGGATGACTTTTCAGTGTATGGATCGTCTTTCAAGGATTGTCTGGAGAACATGTGCAAGGTACTTCAAAGATGTGAGGAGAAGCATTTGGTTCTTAATTGGGAGAAGTGCCACTTCATGGTACAAGATGGGATTGTTCTTGGGCACAAGGTTTCTAAGGCAGGGATCGAAGCCGACAAGGCTAAGATTCAGGTCATGACGAGCTTGCAACCTCCACGATCTGTTCCTGAGATACGAAGCTTCCTTGGTCATGCTGGGTTTTATAGGAGGTTCATCAAGGGTTTTATAGGAGCTTGCACGTCCACCCACAGCCCTGTTATGTAAGGAAGTCAAGTTTGATTTCACATCTGATTGCCTTGCAGCCTTCGAGGAGATTAAGAAGGCATTGGTGAGTGCTCCTATTGTCCAACCACCTGATTAGAGCTTTTCTTTTGAGGTTATGTGCGATGCAAGTGATTTTGATGTTGGAGCTGTGTTGGGTCAGAGGAAAGACAAGAAGCTCCATGCTATTTATTATGCCGGCAGGACGTTGGATGATGCCCAGCGAAATTAGAGCACCACTGAGAAGGAGTTACTTGCAGTCGTTTTCTCTTTTGAGAAATTTTGGTCCTACTTGATTAGAAGCAATGTTATTGTTCACACAGACCATGCTGCTCTCAAATACCTGCTGAAGAACAAGGACCTCAAGCCTCGTTTATGCCGATGGGTTCTTTTGCTCCAAGGGTTCGACATCGAGATCAAGGACAAGCGAGGAGTAGAGAATGGCGTTGCAGACCATTTATCACGATTAAAGGTCGATGAAGTCGTACCTATTGATGATTGCCTGCCAGAAGAGGGTATTTACTTCCTTGAAGCTCAAATTCAAGACGTCTGTCCCAAAAATCTGAAATTTTCACGAGTGCAGACTTTCGGTATCGATCGATACTCACCTAGTGTCGATCGATACCCTACGCGATTTGGACCTGTTTTGTCCACATAGCACTTAAACTCTTATGCTGTATATCTAGCTGCTGTATCTAGTCATGCACGACTATGGTACGCCGACATTGCAAACTAGCTTGCTGCAGAGACGGAGCCACAGCATCCCACCAAGTATGCGAGAAAGAAGTTTATGCGCGAGATGAGGAGGTTCTTCTGGGATGAGCCTTACCTATACAAGCACTGGTCAGATGGTATCTACAGAAGATGCGTTGCAGAGTCTGAGGTGCCAACAATTCTTTTTCATTGCCATGGGTCTGAGTATGCTGGTCACTTTGCTACCTTCAAGACGGTATCCAAGGTTCTTCAAGCAGGCTTCTGGTGGCCTACTATGTTCAAGGATGCTCATGCTTATATCTCACAGTGTGATGTCTGTCAGAGGAGAGGGAAGATCAGCAAGAGACATGAGATGCCACA
Source organism: Eutrema japonicum (assembly GCA_030161315.1). Taxonomy (NCBI): domain Eukaryota; kingdom Viridiplantae; phylum Streptophyta; class Magnoliopsida; order Brassicales; family Brassicaceae; genus Eutrema; species Eutrema japonicum. The sequence continues at coordinate 17,576,636 of BSQW01000006.1, forward strand.
AAATTTCATCCTTGAGGTTGAAGTTTTCGATTGTTGGGGCATCGATTTTATGGGTCCCTTTCCCTCGTCACACGAGAACAGGTACATCCTGGTTGCTGTGGACTATGTGTCCAAATGGGTGGAGGCGATTGCTAGCAGAACCAATGATTCTTCGGTGGTCATTAAGCTGTTTAAGACCATCATCTTCCCTCGATTTGGAGTACCTCGAATTGTGATAAGTGATGGTGGTTCTCACTTTATCAACAAGATTTTCGAGAGGTTGCTGAAGAAGTATGGTGTAAATCATCGCGTGGCTACTCCATATCACCCTCAGACCAGTGGGCAAGTCGAGGTTTCCAACAGGCAAATCAAGGAAATTTTGGAGAAGACAGTGGGTGCTTCTAGGAAGGATTGGTCTAAGAAGCTGGATGACGCGCTATGGGCGTATCAGACTGCTTTCAAGACACCGCTGGGCACTACACCATTTCATTTGCTGTATGGCAAAGCATGTCACCTTACAGTGGAGATTGAGCACAAGGCAGCGTGGGCGACGAAGTTGCTGAATTTTGACATCAAGCCTGCTGCAGATAGGAGATTGATTCAGCTGAACGAGTTGGATGAGATTAGGCACCACGCCTACGAGAACTCAAAGCTGTACAAGGAGAGAACTAAGGCCTATCATGATAAGAAGATAATCTCCAGGCATTTCGAGCCGAACGACCAGGTACATCTGTATAACTCTCGTTTGCAATTTTTTCCTGGTAAGCTGCGTTCTCGTTGGTCAGGTCCCTTCACAATCAAGGAGGTCAGACCACATGGTGCTGTCGTGCTGATTAGTCATACAGGTGATGAGTTCACTGTCAATGGACAGAGGGTGAAACACTATTGGGCGAAAGCCGAGATTCCAACATGGCATATAATGCCTTTGGATGATGCACCCACAGCCTGAATGGCGTTACAGTCAAGCTAATAGCGTTAAAAGAGCGCTTGGTGGGAGGCAACCCACTGGTGAGTCTGCTTATAAGTCTTTTTTTTTTTCATTTTTCGTTTTGTGTTTGTGTCAGGATAAACAAGGAGCAAAACTCGAAATCGCCTTAGTGTCGATCGATACCCAATTGGTATCGGTCGACACCAATCGCGAATAAGATGTTCATCATGTCGACTTAAGCCTGATATCGATCGATACCTGGCCGTGTGTCGGTCGACAACAGATGTTCCTGCTCGGTAACTTCTTGTTTCTCTTCGTTTTATTCTGTTCTTTTGTTTCCTTTTACCTACTCTAGGCTAGATAACACTGTGGACAGTGTTGTTCAAGTTTGGGGGAGGTGTCTGCTGACGTTGTGTTTGTTTTTCTTAGAGTCAGTTGTTTTATCAAGTCAAAAACGTTTTATTGAGTCAAAACTTGTTGGAGATGATGATCCTGTGCTTGAATTGTTGTTTTGATTTTGTTTTTGAGTGACCATTGTTGCAGGATCAGCTCTATATCGACTAATGAAAAATCCAAAGACTGACCAGTTGACTAGAAAACATTCATGTCTCCAGCATAGTTCTTCTAAAGCCTTAGCCAAATTTTTGCACTTCATCGATGTGGTTAGTTTTTACAGAGCTTGATTCATGATATATCATGGGTTTTACCCTATATAAGCCATGATATAAGTTCTTTTTATAGAGTCTTTCTAGTGTTTTGTAGTATTTTAGAGTCTTTTACAGGTTATAGCACGTTTGGAGCATTATTGGAATTATTGGAGCTTTCTGGAACAGTTTGGAGCAAAAGCTGAAGTCGTGTTGCTGAGTACCTGATTTCACGACAAGCATCGATCGATACCCCCTGGTATCGATCGATACTATTCGAGGATGACACGACATGCGACTTTAATGAAGAGTTGAAGAATTGCAACTTGGTCCAGAAGTCTTTAATAATTACAAGAAGACCAAATTCGTGTTTTAGGTTATTTATAGGATTTTTACAGCCACTTTTAGGCTATGCTTTTTATACTTTGATTTTACTTTGGTTGAGAGAAACAAGTCTGAATCTCCCTTCGTCCTAGATCAGATCTCAAAACCTTTTGTTACTCTGATTTTCTATTGATGATTTATTCAGTTATGTTTATTGTTTCATTCTCCATGTCTGAGTAGATCCACTTTAGGTTTAGGGTTTTCTCATAAAGGATTTCTTTTAATGCTAGGTTGATTATCTATTTAGGATTCACCATCTGAATTAGTTCTTCTCTTAGGTTGTGTTAAAAGCTAATTCTAGGTTGACGAATCTGGAACTTAGATATTAGGATAATTGATTAGGCACGACAGTGCGATTAATTACCTTATAGAACCTTAGGTGAGCAAATTGATTATTCGCAAAGAGATTTGGTTTAATTGATTTGTGAACGCATCAAACCTGATATTAAAGCTGATTTAGACTTTAGGATTCGCAAAGAAATTTGGAATTCCTAAGATTTAGATTTAGATAGTTTTCGCAACGACAGTTGGTTAATTATACCTTAGTGATTTAAGTTCAAGAACTGCGCTAAATCCGAATCCTGATTAGTTAGTTTATCTGCATTCATTGATTTCCTGAGAAATACCCTGAGCCTATATTTTCCCAATTGAATTACAACTCTTTTAATTTCTGCACTGCTTTCAATTACATCTTCTGGCTTAGTTTAATTCGAAACTACATAATCTATTGTGCGTCTCTTTGAGTCTTTGTGGTTCGACCCCTAGCTATATTACAACTACTGCTTTAGTACTGTTAGGGTATTAATTTGAGCATATCAAATTTGGCGCCGTTGCCGGGGACTCAATTCGCCATTAGATTTTAGCTGTAGAGTTTCGACTAAGTTCGTCGGTATCGATCGATACTCACCAGTATCGGTCAATACTAGGGCGATTTCTTTGTCGATATCGATCGATACCATCAGTATCGATCGATACTCAACATGTTTTTGTTACTAACGTGTTTTACCTAGTGTGTTTCATGTGTGAATTTGGAACGTGCAAACAGGAAGACGAAGTAGACATCAGAGATGAGCAACACAGTGATATTAAGACCTGATGCAGCTGGAGTTCTGAGAAACCAAGAGGGTCAAGTATGTAACGAGAAGGGGCAGCGACTTGATGAAGCTGGAAAATTCGTTATTCCTCCTGCGGTTGTTGATGAGATTGTCACGCCAGCTGGGCACGCCAATGTTGGAAATGATGCAGTCATTAATCGTGGTCGAACGATTGGTGAGTACAACATGCCTCATCAGTATTATACCAATCGATCAGCGATCCGTATTCCTACGTTCCAGAGGAATGACTTTGAGCTGAAGCCTGCTTACTTTGCTCTTGTGGGATCGCATCTCTTTCATGGTCTTCCTCATGAACATCCTATGGAACACATTGAGAAATTTGAAGATTTGGTCACTAGCGTGAAATACGATGGAGTGCCCAATGAATTCCTTTTCTGTAAGCTGTTCCCATACTCTCTTGGTGGAGAAACTACTGACTGGCTGAGGCAGTTACCTCCTGGATCACTGACTACCTGGGAAAAGACTAAGAGCGCCTTTTTGAACAATTTTTTCGATGATGCGAGATCCGAGGAGCTCAGGAACAAGATCTCTAAATTTTCTCAGGGAGGAACTGAGGGACTTAAGGTTGCTTGGGTGCGATTCAGATCTTATCAGAGGGATTGTCCGCATCATGGGTTCATTATGGTTCAGCTGTTGAATTTCTTCTTCAGAGGGATTGACTGTAGGTACCAAATGGCATTGGACTCTGCTAGCAATGGAAATTTCTTTACCAGATATCCTGACGATTCTTATCAGTTGATTGAGAACTTTGCATCTAGCCATAGCGCCAAGAATGCAGACTTTGAGAGAAGGAAGCAGGCTGGGATCATGGATGGGTTGCAGATTGCTGAGGTGCATGCGAAGCTGGATTCAGTGCATAATTTGTTCATGGGCAGAAGAAGACTGTTCGTTTTACTGAAGAAAATGCAGTGGAACATGTTAACTACGTTGGTGGAGCTGGATCTCAAGATCAAAGGTATCAATATCCATCCACACCACCCAGAACTTCTGAAAACAGGATAGAATCCATGCTTGAACAGCTTCTTCACGGACAGCAGCAGATGACAACGACTTTCAACGGGAGGATAGATACCTTGTACACTGATTTGAATAGCAAAATCGAGGCTCTCAATGTTCGTCAAACGATTTTGGATACACAGTTAGCCCAGACTGGCAAGATTTTGGCCAATTTTCCCAAAAATTACGATGAGGATTCGGAAATCACCAAGGTATCGACTGACACAACCGAGTATTGATCGATACCAGTCCAAATCCTTTCTCGAGACGTGTCAGAATCCCTAGTATCGATCGATACCATGCCTTGTATCGATCGATACCCCTCGCATATCGAGCCAGAATTGATGACACCACCTGAGTTGATTGAAGAAAGGGGCTACAAGCCTAAAGTGCACTATCCTCGACCACCTCCACTGACGCAGCTGACTAAGAGGGAAGACCCAGGAATCTTCTCAGTTCCATGCTCTATCTCTGGAGCTAAATTCAAAGAGTCTCTCGTCGACTCAGGGGCTAGCGTTAATGTCATGTCAAGGGCAATTGCAGAGAGATTGGGAGCTGATATTCGATCTCCCAAGACATCTATCACATTCGCGCACTCTTCAACCTCAACTCCATATGGCGCAATCGCTGATTTACTTGTCACAGTAGGAGGTTGTCTGGTCCCTACTGATTTTCAAGTTGTTGAGATGAGTGCAAAATCTATTACGCAGCTGATTCTTGGACGACCGTTTATGGCCACCGTTGGAGCGATTATGGATACGCCAAGCAAGAGAATATCGTTCTCATACATTGACAAGCAGGTGTACTACGAAGCCATCCCTATTAGAAGAACTCTTACACATATCTCTTGCATCACCATTGTCACCGGAGAGACGTTGGTCACTGATCTTTTAGAAGAACCTCCTGACGAGCCAACTGTTACAGACGTTCTAGATAGTCCTTCTGTCCTCATCAAGAAAGATGTTGAAACAGTTAAAGCAAAGGAGAGGGGGAAGAGCAAAGAAGTAAAGGGTGATCCCTCTGTGACTTTAACCCCTCACAAGTGCGATGGAGATTCAATTCAATATAAGGTGAAGTGCAAGAGAACTTCGAAACCATTCTCCAAAGCAAGAGTTCTACTCACTTCGGAGCTGAAAGAAAAGGGATAGGAGTTTTTGGAAAACATGATGAGCAGGACTCTGACGCTGGCGATGTCAAATTGTGGAGCTTGTTTCGGCGCAAGTTCTCATTTTTCGCCTGACTGATCGCCCGTAAAGTCAAGCTCGTGACGTAAAACAAGCGCTTGGTGGGAGGCAACCCACTGGTGAGTCGGTATATAAACCTTTCTATTTTTATTTTTTATTTCTTTGTGTCTTGTGTATTTAGTGGATCAGATGAACGAGGGAAACAAACTTACATCGAGCAGATCACCTCTGTATCGATCGATGCCCTGATCGTATCGATCGATACTCATCGCGCAGATAAGTCCTTCCTTAAAATCCTTGGGTTTTCTTTTCTTCTCAACAGTGCCCATCGGTCGATACACATCCGAAACCTAATCCCAAAATCACCAAATCTTCGTTTTTTCACGGATTTGACTGATTCCAGTGCCTAATCTCGTTGGATTTTCATCCTCTATCTATTTCTATCATCTATCCATCCGATCGGCAAGGTATGGCACACTATTCCTCCTTTTTATGTCACAAGAGCACAAGGTTTGGTTTTTCATGGTTCCTATCTCTTTTCACTCGTTTTTCTTGAGCAATGCCTGCTAGATAAGTGTTTAGAGCAGATTATCGAACCCCCTTTGTGCTAGTTAATTGGAATTTTGGACGGATTTGATGGATTTTGAGATTCTGGTTCGCAAATCATCAGGGTATCGATCGATACCCTGATGGTATCGATCGATACCCGACGTGCAGTTATGGGATTTTGAGAAATTTGATGCTGATTGTTGCTGTGTTCTTTGTCTTTGATTGCAGATGAATACTCGAAAGAGAAACCGAACGGATGATGCATCAAGCTCCAACCCGCGCCCAAAGGAATACCACATGTTTCAACGTGTCAAGATTTGGGATGGAAGACATTGGCGGATGGGTGTAGTGCACGGTTGCCTACGCAATGACCACTACAAAGTGCAGGTTGATGGAACTTCAGAACGTATTGAGGTTCCACATGATTCTTTGCGCAAAATCCCACCACTACCAGAGACAGGGCCTTCACTACCTCCTACTGATCATGTGGCTCCTAACATCACATGTAGAGCTCCTTGGCCTAAGAGGAACGAGAAAGCTAGGATTCCTTGCAATCGAGTTTGGGAAGGAACGGACAGGGAAATCGCTGAGAGCACAGAATGCATCTACAGGCCCGTCTCTGATAACTGGGATGACTACGATACATTGCATTACAACGGATGGCTTGGCATTGATGTGCAGCCCGCTCGATTCGTTGATGGAGTCGCCATGCGTCGCTTGGGCATAGATGGTGAGCTCCAGTGTCTACTTGGGAGGATAGGTGGTGTAAGCCTCGGTGGTGAGGTCTTAACCGGGATAGTCGATGGAACCAAAGACAGGCGGTCGCCCTCTCCTTTGGTCGAAAGATGATCGATTTGCGGAAGGACTTGACACGATGGCGATCGCTTCTCTCGTGTGGAGTCGATGGATGGGCTGTGGGTGGAGTGAGTACACGACACGAAGGGGATGATGAGGTCTTCGATACGGTGCAAGACTGGTCTTGGTCGAATCACACGAGCAAGATCGAGTCGGATTTGAGAAATCGCTTCTCAAGAACACTTAGAAGAAAGTGCGGCTATTTTATTGATCAAGGTAAAAAGTTGTGTCTACAATGCTGCGTGTGGGGCTTTATTAATAGCCCTTCAGCCTGAACCTTCTAGGGCTCTCGTAAAAACAACAAGCAAAGACTCAAAACAACAGGACGTTTAAAACAAAACTACACGAAACAAAAGACTCTAAAAAAACATAAACTCATCGTTTCATTTAAAGCAAATAAGGAAAGTTTGTGCCGCGCATTCTACTAAGGACTTAAGGTCGATTTGATGCTGTTCTTTAGTCGTTGTTGGTGCTTGGGACACCTGCAAGAACAGTGTATAATGTAAATAACTTACATTGATGTGAAGCGGCCCAAGGTGGTGCGTGAGGCGCCTTTGAAGGTGACTCGGACTTTGGTGCGTCTTGTGCACGTAGCAGCTTGGTGAAGTCTTCTAGGAGATCTTCTGGAACAGAGAAGCCATCATCTTCAAGTCCTTGCAATTCTTTAGCTTCAACTCCTTCTTTGGCCCTTTGAAGGTTCTTCCCGGCTAGGTGGCTTGGGATTGAAGCAGCTGGCTGTTCTGCATCTTTAAGAAGGAAACTACCTGTCCCATTAGCCTTAGAATACCCAATTGGTCGAGAGAACTTACCTCCCTCAGTGCTGATTGGATCGTTTGGACCGTCGTATGAGCTTGCCTCCTTTGTCTCGGCTAAAACCGTCTCCGGGTAAGGTCCCTCGGCTAAAATTGGTTCCGGGCCTGTATGGCTAAAACCACTCGACCTGTTAGTCTTATCATAGTCACTTGGGTGTGGGAACTTACATCCCTCAGTGGAGATCAGGTCGTTCGGACGGTCATTCTGCCGGTGATTTCTTCTCTCGGCTGCAATTCCAAACGGGTCGCCTGGTCCGGGTGAATTGACGAACGCCTGTATGGCCGTTCCGAATCTTCTTCTGAGCTGTTTGGCCTTGGAACGGGTCATGGGACCTTCTGGTACGATAGGCATCTCAGTTGGGTCGGTTCTAGAGCCGATGTCCTCATCATTCCCTCCCTCTTCAAGAGGTTTTGTCCACAAAACTGGATCTCCTGTATCAAAGGAAGATAAGTCAGCGACATTGAATGTATGTGAGATGTTCAACTCACCTGGTAGCTCTAGTTGGTAAGCATTGTCGTTGATTTTGGCTAGAACTTTGAATGGGTCGTCGCCTCTTGGAGCGAGCTTAGATGCACGCTTGTCCGCGAATCTTTCTTTGGTCATGTGTAGCCAGACCCAATCTCCTGGTTCAAACGTGATCTCCTTCCTGCCTTTGTCATGGCTCCTCTTGTACCCTTCGGTCTTCTTCTCAATATTGGCTTTAGCTCTCTCATGCAACTCCTTGATGAGCTCGGCACGCCTAAGCCCGTCTTGGTTAACCTGTTCTACTTGAGGAATTGGCACAAGATCTACTGGAGATAGAGGATTAATCCCATAGACAACTTCAAAAGGAGATAGCTTAGTGGCCGAATGAAGAGCCCTATTATACGCAAATTCTATGAACGGAATGCAATCAAGCCATGTTTTCATGTTGTTACCAAGAGTAGCTCTAAGTAAAGAGCCAAGTGTACGGTTTACCACTTCCGTTTGTCCATCTGTTTGTGGGTGACATGTAGTGGAGAACACGAGCTTGGTCCCTAGCTTCTTCCACAAAGTCCTCCAAAATTGACTCAAAAATTTCGTGTCACGATCGGACACTATAGTCCTAGGGATCCCATGTAGGCGCACCACCTCCTTGAAGAACAAATTGGCAATGTTGGTCGCGTCATTTGTCTTGTCACACGGGATGAAGTGTGCCATCTTAGAGAACCGGTCCACAACAACAAAGATGCAATCTTGATGTCGTATCTTGGGAAGTCCTAAAACAAAATCCATAGAAAGATCTACCCATGGGGCGTTAGGAATAGGTAAAGGAAGATAAAGACCGTGGGGATGTGACCTGGATTTGGCTTTGAGGCATCGAACGCATCTAGCACAGTATTTCTTCACGTCTTTCTTGAGGTGCGGCCAATAGAAATGGTCTTTGACTATGGCCAAGGTCTTGTCTACACCGAAGTGTCCCATCAATCCTCCTCCATGTGCTTCGCTAAGCACTATCTCCCTCATTGATCCCTGTGGAATACACAAGCGTTTACCTCTAAAAAGAAAATCATTTTGGAGATAGAATCGACCGTATATTCCTTTGCCGTGATTAGTGTAGCATTCTTTGAAATCAGGGTCGTCTTTGTAGAGTTCCTTGATGTGTTCGAATCCTAGCACTTTGGCCTCCATTGTTGAAATGAGAGCATGCCTTCTTGACAAGGCATCGGCTACCACATTTTCTTTGCCCTTTTTGTACTTGATGACGTAGGGAAACGTCTCCACAAATTCAAGCCACTTGGCATGTCTTCTTTTGAGTGCGGTCTGACCTCTCAAGTGCTTAAGAGTCTCATGGTCCGTATGAATGATGAACTCCTTAGACAACAAGTAATGTTGCCAAGTCTCTAAGGCTCGGACAAGAGCGTAGAGCTCCTTGTCATAGGTCGGATAATTTAGTGTGGCTCCACTTAGCTTTTCACTAAAGAAGGCTACTGGTCTTTTCCTTTGATGTAGCACAGCTCCAATCCCTAAGCCGGACGCATCACACTCTACTTCGAACATCTCGTCGAAATCGGGCAAAGCGAGAACAGGTGCTTGAGTGAGCCGGTCCTTGAGCTCGTTGAAGGCAGCTTCTTGAGCTGCTCCCCATGTGAATGGCACATTCTTCTTGATCACAGCTGTGAGTGGGGCAGCAACAGTACTGAAATCCCTCACAAATCGTCGGTAAAAGCTTGCTAGGCCATGGAAGCTCCGGACATGTCCTATAGATGTCGGTGTGGGCCAATCTCTTATGGCCTTGATCTTCTCCTCGTCCACTCGGAGCCCCTGTTCACTTACTACAAAACCTAAGAACACAAGTTCATTAGTACAAAATGTGCACTTCTTAAGGTTAGCATAAAGGCCTTCCTTGCGAAGTGATTTGAGCACTAGTTCTAGGTGTTTTAGATGATCTTGTAGGTTCTTACTATATATAAGTATGTCATCAAAATAAACCACCACAAATTTACTTATATAGGCACGAAGAACCTGGTTCATTAGTCGCATGAATGTGCTTGGTGCATTGGTCAAGCCGAAAGGCATGACTAGCCACTCGTATAGGCCTTGCTTGGTCTTGAAGGCCGTTTTCCATTCATCTCCTTCACGCATCCTGACTTGGTGGTATCCACTTTTCAAATCTACCTTTGAGAAGATAGTAGAACCACTTAGTTCGTCTAGCATGTCGTCTAGGCGTGGGATAGGGTGCCGGTATTTGATGGTGATATTGTTGATAGCTCGGCAATCTACACACATCCTCCAAGTGCCATCTTTCTTTGGCACTAACAGCACAGGAACAGCACATGGGCTTAGACTTTCCCTTATGTAGCCATTGTCTAACAAATCCCGGACTTGTTTCTCCAACTCCTTAGTCTCCTCGGGATTCATTCGGTATGCGGCCTTATTGGGCAAGGCCGAGCCTGGGACAAGGTCTATTTGATGTTCTATTCCCCGTAGAGGGGGCAGGCCTGGTGGGTTCTCTTCGGGAAAGAGATCTCTGAATTTGCTTAGCAAAGCATCCATTTCCGGCGGCAATGCTATTTCCCTGTTTTCTGTACTTAGACACTCTTTAAACAGCATTAGTAATATAGTGCCCTCGGCACTTATAGCACGTTTTAAACCACCAGCATTGATGTATAAGTTAGAAACACTTACCTTGGTCTCCTTGCTCATTCTGGCTTGAAGTTCTTGCACTTCTGTCGGACTTAGAGGGGCCAAATTATATTTGCGCTCCTTGTGTACGAATGAGTAGTAGTTGGTCCGGCCATTGTGAAGTGTTGCACGGTCAAATTGCCACGGTCTCCCCAGCAGGAGATGGCCAGCTTGCATCGGCACTACGTCGCAAAGTACTTGGTCTTGGTATTTGCCGACGCTAAAGGGCACACTCACTTGCTCCGTCACTTTTAGCTCCGTGGTGTCATTAAGCCATTGTAGCTTGTAGGGTCTAGGGTGCTTAGTCTTTTCCAAGCCTAACCTGTCTACCATGAACTTGCTCGCCACATTAGCACAAGATCCTCCATCTATTACAAGATTACATACCTTGTTGTTAATGGTGCATCGGGTGTGGAACAAGTTTTCCCGTTGAACTTTTTCTTCGGGCTGAACCAGCATACTAAGGACTCGCCTAGTGACTAGTAGGTCACCGGTATCTGGATACTCAACGTCGTCATCTTCTCCACCTACTTCTTCTTCCATCTCGTCTTGAGACTCATATCCACCACTCGCCGTGATGATCATGACTCTTTGGTTCGGACAGTCTCTAGCATAGTGTCCTCTTCCCTGACATTTAAAACAGGTAATATCACGAGTTCTAGCTTGACTAGTATTAGGGAACTTACCTTGGTCGGGCCGAGAGGCCTTCGGGAAGTCATTGGTTCGGTTTTTGAACCGAGAGTCTATCTCGGCAGCTTTGCCTTTGTCGACCGGCTTGCTGCTAGTGGCTTGCCAAGGCGTGTTGGTCCTGGTTCGGTTGGTGAGTGAAGTCTTTCTTTTGATTTGTTGCTCTATTTGCACCGAGAGGTGTAGTAGCTCATGGAGCCCACTATACCTAGTCCTCTCCACCTTTCTAGCTATGCGCTCTTGAAGGCCGTCAATGAATTGAGCCATCAAAGCCTCCTCGGATTCTTCCAACTCCAATGAGTTCATCAATTTTTCGAATTCCTCGAAATACTCCTCCACCGTCCGGTTGCCTTGTGCTAGTTTTCTGAAACGCTTTTGAAGATCACGGTGATAATGATCAGGTACATACCTTAGTCGTAGGAGATATTTCATGTCGTGCCATGTTTGGACCGGTCCAAAAAGTTGCCTTCTTCTTTCGGCCACAGTCCGATCCCACCATGCAAGTGCATTCTCGGTGAGTTGTGCGGCTGCCAAGGCGACCTTCTTGCCTTCTCCATAGCCATAGCACTCGTAGATGTACTCCATGCGTCTCTCCCAATCCAAGTACACTTCCGGATTAGACTTTCCTGCAAAAGTAGGAGGTGACAATTTCATGTCATGATTGGGCTCATGTTCTCTTGGCCGAGGCCCTCTAATGGGATCACGTCTTCGTTGGTTCATGTGACGTCTAGGATCAGGGGGAAATTCATCTTCCATCTCCGGCATGCTATCACGGTCTTCAGGCATCGCATCTTGTTGGCCATTCATCGGAGCATTCCTCCTTGCCGGTTGTTGAGCTCCTTCGGCTCCGCCTAGTTGTGGCTGCTCGAGCTGGCCTATTCTTTGGCCTAGTCCTCTCAACTCTTCTCTCATGAGAGTAAGCATCTGCATAATGGCGTCTTGTGGGACGTTGTTAGCTTCGTCGTCCATGATTAATAACCTGTTGCTACAAAGTTACTCAAAAACAACGAGTCGTTAAAATACCGAATGGGATTAAAATTCAGGAAACAACTCGAAAAATATTTTAACACCTTTGCCAAATTTCCTAGATGATCTAGCAAATATTCTAAATGATCGGCAAGTCTTAAACATGCAGGGAAAAATTTCTAAAAATTCCCCCGGGGAATTTTCCAAAACTATTCGTACCGATAAGGCAATTTTCCCGAGAACAAATATACTGAACTATTTTAAATTCCTTGCCGACTTTACTAGGTGATCTAACACGGGGCCCAGACAATTGGTAAACTTTAGACACGCGGGGAAAATTTCCTAAATTCCCCCGGGGAACTTTCCCTAACTCCCCAAATCCGATACGGTAAAATTTTTTTTTTTTTTTTTGACTTACGGGAAATTAACTAATGATCTAAACTAGACTCTATATTTTTTTTGTTTTTTTTGCTTTTCTTAAACTAAACAAGAAGACACGACAACTAACAAAACCCTAGCAAGAGATGTATATATATATTTTTTTTGTTTGAATTGAAATTAACAACCTAGCGATAGATCTATGAAAATAACTCGAAGTAAAGGATAGAAAAGAAACCAAAGGTGGAACCTTTGGCTCTGATACCAGATGGTGTAAGCCTCGGTGGTGAGGTCTTAACCGGGATAGTCGATGGAACCAAAGACAGGCGGTCGCCCTCTCCTTTGGTCGAAAGATGATCGATTTGCGGAAGGACTTGACACGATGGCGATCGCTTCTCTCGTGTGGAGTCGATGGATGGGCTGTAGGTGGAGTGAGTACACGACACGAAGGGGATGATGAGGTCTTCGATACGGTGCAAGACTGGTCTTGGTCGAATCACACGAGCAAGATCGAGTCGGATTTGAGAAATCGCTTCTCAAGAACACTTAGAAGAAAGTGCGGCTATTTTATTGATCAAGGTAAAAAGTTGTGTCTACAATGCTGCGTGTGGGGCTTTATTAATAGCCCTTCAGCCTGAACCTTCTAGGGTTCTCGTAAAAACAACAAGCAAAGACTCAAAACAACAGGACGTTTAAAACAAAACTACACGAAACAAAAGACTCTAAAAAAACATAAACTCATCGTTTCATTTAAAGCAAATAAGGAAAGTTTGTGCCGCACATTCTACTAAGGACTTAAGGTCGATTTGATGCTGTTCTTTAGTCGTTGTTGGTGCTTGGGACACCTGCAAGAACAGTGTATAATGTAAATAACTTACATTGATGTGAAGCGGCCCAAGGTGGTGCGTGAGGCGCCTTTGAAGGTGACTCGGACTTTGGTGCGTCTTGTGCACGTAGCAGCTTGGTGAAGTCTTCTAGGAGATCTTCTGGAACAGAGAAGCCATCATCTTCAAGTCCTTGCAATTCTTTAGCTTCAACTCCTTCTTTGGCCCTTTGAAGGTTCTTCCCGGCTAGGTGGCTTGGGATTGAAGCAGCTGGCTGTTCTGCATCTTTAAGAAGGAAACTACCTGTCCCATTAGCCTTAGAATACCCAATTGGTCGAGAGAACTTACCTCCCTCAGTGCTGATTGGATCGTTTGGACCGTCGTATGAGCTTGCCTCCTTTGTCTCGGCTAAAACCGTCTCCGGGTAAGGTCCCTCGGCTAAAATTGGTTCCGGGCCTGTATGGCTAAAACCACTCGACCTGTTAGTCTTATCATAGTCACTTGGGTGTGGGAACTTACATCCCTCAGTGGAGATCAGGTCGTTCGGACGGTCATTCTGCCGGTGATTTCTTCTCTCGGCTGCAATTCCAAACGGGTCGCCTGGTCCGGGTGAATTGACGAACGCCTGTATGGCCGTTCCGAATCTTCTTCTGAGCTGTTTGGCCTTGGAACGGGTCATGGGACCTTCTGGTACGATAGGCATCTCAGTTGGGTCGGTTCTAGAGCCGATGTCCTCATCAATAGGTCTAGGTACTCTTGCCACACAGCAGTACGATCTATTCCCTGACTTGGTTCGTCAGTTCATGGCGACAGTTCGCGTCTACTACAGAGACGAGGTTCTCAGGGACACACAGGAGGGTATCTTGACCTTCATGATTCGCGGAGTGAGGTACAGGATGCCCATTCCTGATTTATGTGATATCTATGGCTTTTAGAGAGCCTTTAGGAGGGTTGCGCTTCCTGCATCACACCCTGACATACATAGCTTCTGGGCGCATTTTGGGACTGGTGTCTATCATTCTAGGACATCCACTCAAATGGATGTGCGTCACCCAGTCCTGAGTTTCTTGGTTAGGATTCTGAGCAACACCCTTCTGTGCAAGATGGAGCCCAGCAAAATGAGAGTTTCTGAGCTTTTGGTGCTGGCCTTGGCTATTAGAGACGTCATTCCAGGAGAGGATTATGAGTGGCCTGAGCTTACAGAGGTCAACCTAGGAGCTGTTTTTGCACATCATTTTGTCTCCTTGAAGACCAAGCCTTTTGTAGGTAAGAGCACGAGGAGCACAGCCAGGAATACCGAGTCTGTTGGGAGTCTTCTCACTCCTATCTTCCAACGCTTTGGGATCAGTAATGCGAGTTGCTCTATCTCCACTACACGCCTTCTCATGGATGAGCAGCATTTTCAGAACCTGAGGTGGCTGAAACCTCAGCGACATTGGTTTTTCTCTACATCTGGTGGAGATTTTCTGGTTCAGCTGCCCAATAGAGGGTTGACAGAGATTGGTGACACTCCACAGCAGCTGCGTTTTGAGCCTGCTGAGTATCTATTGATAGCTGCACCTGCTACTCGACGTCGTGCACCTGTCACTAGAGCTCTTGGATGAGCCGGTACCTGACCTTGCTGGAGGTCGATCTCGACGTGCGCATCATCATCGACCTTCCGCGAGTACTCTCGCTCCACCACCTGCGATCCCGATGGATACTGACACATTTCAGAGGTACGTGACTGAGAGTTTCCAGAGCATCTGGAACGCGATTTTGACACTCTCTCGTTGTGGTTGCATTGCATCATCTCGCCCGCGCTCACCATCCGGAGAAGGACCATCTCACACCGCTGGAGATGATGATTCTGATGAGGATTAGTCCTTTGTTCTATCTGGTTCATTTTTCTTTTTCTTTTTCTGTTGAACTTATGTCGGTGTTTGGTTTTGCACTTGAACTTCTTTGGATTTATGTTTGATTTATCATGTTGCTTTTAACCTGTTTTTGAGTTTTCCTAACAGTGCTAACTTCTAACACAATGGAACGCTTTCCCTGGTTAAGCAACTCGTCACCCTTGATTTTTAATCATTGAGTCGACATACAGTTGGTATCGATCGATACCCTGTAAAGGTACGGTTCCTAATTTTCATAATCCACTCAGTTCATTTGTTTTCGTTCACCAACTCTAGGCTAGATAACACTGGGGACAGTGTTGTTCAAGTCTGGGGGAGGTGTCTGCTGACATTGTGTTTGCTTTTCTTAGAGTCAGTCGTTTTATTGAGTCAAAACTTGTCGGAGATAATGATCCTGTGCTTGAACCTATTGATTTGATTTTGTTTTTGAGTGCACAGTGTTACATGATCGGTTCTAGATCGACTAATGAAAAATCCAAAGACTGACCAGTTGACTAGAAAATATCCATGTCCCCAGCAGAGTTCTTCTGAAGCCTGAGCCAAATTTTTGCACTTCATCAATGTGGTTAGTGTTCATAGAGCTTGATTCATCATTAATATCTGATAAAGGAACCCATGTGTTTAGATTAATAGTATATTCTCCCCTGTTATAAGTTGATAAATAAGAGCATAAAAGATTGAAATGATTTTCTTCTGAGTAGAGGGCTAGGAAAATTTCCAGCGATCCCATTATTCTACTCAAGATGGGATGATCACACAGAGGATTGGAAGCGAGGCTAGGATTTTCCTATGATGCCATTATTCGCCTACATCCTTTGATACATAGATAGGGAAGAACCGGGGATTCGGTGGCAAACACCATCAATACTCGCGTTTCGGACCTTGATGTGTATATGCAAAGCTGAAAATATATAAAAAGAGAACATAATAAGAAATAAGTCTGGGGGAGAGAAATAATACCAAAAAGTGTGAAAAAGGGTGGTTCCTTGTCATGATATTGTCTGGTAAAGAATCTAGAAGGTTCTTGAACATTGGCTACATCAATGAAACTGGCGATGAGGGTTTTATTTGAACAATGCTGTAGGATAATGTGTGGAGTCTGGCAAAGCTGCGAATGTCTACGGAGAAGTACATGGTGGTTAGATCAAAAGCTGATTAGGTGACATTTGGGTACTTGGAAAAAAGTTCATTTCGATGGTTCATGAACAGGTGAGTCTCCGCGTTTTCAAACCTCTTTCTCTGGTTTAGTCTACTATTTGCTTGAGGGCAAGCAAAGGCTAAGTCTGTGGGAGTTGATATATCATAGTTTTTACCCTATTTAAGCCATGATATAAGTCCTTTTTATAGAGTCTTTCTAGTGTTTTGTAGTCTTTTAGAGTCTTTTACAGGTTATAGCACGTTTGGAGCATTATTGGAATTATTGGAGCTTTCTGGAACAGTTTGGAGCAAAAACTGAAGTCGTGTTGCTAGTACCTGATTTCACGACAAGCATCGATCGATACCCCCTGTATCGATCGATACTCTTCGAGGCTGACACGACATGCGATTTTAATGAAGAGTTGAAGAATTGCAACTTGGTCCATAAGTCTTTAATAATTACAAGAAGACCCAATTCGTGTTTTAGGTTATTTATAGGATTTTTACAGCCACTTTTAGGCTATGCTTTTTATACTTTGATTTTACTTTGGTTGAGAGAAACAAGTCTGAATCTCCCTTCGTCCGAGATCAGATCTTAAAACCTTTTGTTACTCTTATTTTCTATTGATGATTTATTCAGTTATGTTGATTGGTTCATTCTCCATGTCTGAGTAGATCCACTTTAGGTTTAGGGTTTTCTCATAAAGGATTTCTTTGAATGATAGGTTGATTATCTGTTTAGGATTCACCATCTGAATTAGTTCTTCGCTTAGGCTGTGTTCACAGCTAATTCTAGGTTGACGAATCTGGAACTTAGATCTTAGGATAATTGATTAGGCACGACAGTGCGATTAATTACCTGATAGAACCTTAGGTGAGCAAATTGATTATTCGCAAAAAGATTTGGTTTAATTGATTTGTGAACGTATCAAACCTGATATTAAAGCTGATTTAGACTTTAGGATTCGCAAAGAGATTTGGAATTTCTAAGATTTAGATTTAGATAGTTTTCGCAACGACAGTTGGTTAATTATACCTTAGTGATTTGAGTTCAAGAATTGCGCTAAATCTGAATCCTGATTAGTTAGTTTATCTGCATTCATTGATTTCCTGAGAAATACCCTGAGCCTATATTTTCCCAATTGAATTACAACTCTTATAATTTCTGCACTGCTTTCAATTACATCTTCTGGCTTAGCTTAATTCGAAACTACATAATCTATTGTGCGTCTCTTTGAGTCTTTGTGGTTCGACCCCTAGCAATATTACAACTACTGCTTTAGTACTGTTAGGGTATTAATTTGAGCATATCAATTCATCATTCATATCTGACAAAGGAACCCATATGTTTAAATTAATGGTATCTCTCTCCCCTGTTATAAGTTGATATATAAGAGCATAAAATATGAAATGATTTTCTTCTGAGTAGAGGGCTAGAAAAATTTCCAGCGATCCCATTATTCTACTTAAGAGGAAATGATCACACAAAGGTCGAAAGCGAATTTAGGAAAATTTTCTGTGATACCACTATTCGCCTAAACCTTTGATATATAGAGAGGGAAGAACCGGGGATTCGGTGGCAAACACCATCAATACTCGCATTTCGGACCTTGATGTGTATATGCAGATCTAAAAAAAAAAAGAGAACATAATAAGAAATAAGTATGGGGGAGAGAAAGTGTTACAAAAAGTGTGAAAATGGGTGGTTCCTTGTCATGATATTGTATGGTAAAGAATCTAGAAGGCTCTTGAACATTTGCTGCAGCGATGAACCTGGCGATGAGGGTTTTATTTAAAAAATGCTGCGAGATTATGTGTGGAGTCTGGAAAAGCTGTGAATGTTTACGGAGAAGTACATGGTGGTTAGATCAAAAGCTGGTTAGGTGATATTTGGGTGCTTGAGAAAATGATCTTTGCGATGGTTCCTGAACAGGTGAGTCTCCGCGTTTTCAAACCTCTTTTTCTGGTTTGGTTTTCTGTTGTGCTTGAGGGCAAGCAAAGGCTAAGTCTGGGGGAGTTGATATATCATGGTTTTTACCCCTTTTAGGCCATGATAAAAGTCCGTTTTATAGAGTCTTTCTGCTATTTCGTAGTGTTTTAGAGTCTTATAGAGTCTTTCGGAGCATAATTGGAGATATTAGAGCTTTTTGGAGCATTTTGGAGCAAAGCTGAAGTTCGTGTTGCTGAGTACCCGATTTCATGTCAAGTATCGATCGATACCTCCTTGGTATCGATCGACACTCATCAAGGCAGACACGACCCACGACTTTAATGAGGAGTTGAAGAATTGCAACTTGGTCCAGAAGTCTTTAATAATTACAAGAAGCACCAAAACGTGATTTAGGTTATTTATAGGGATTTTTACAGCCACTTTGTTGAGGACGCTTATTTTTATTCTTGATTTGTGAGAGAGCTTTTGAGGGGAGACAAGTCTGATACTCTGTTCGTCGAGAGAAGATTTCGAACCCTTTTGTTACTCTTTCTTATTTTCTATTAAGTATTTTATTCAAACATGTTTATTGATTCAATTTCTATGCCTGACTTGTTAGGTTTAGGGATTCTCATAAGGGATTTCTTTGAAGGCTAGGTTGATTAGTTATTTAGGGTTCATAATCTTAATTAGTTCTTCGCCTTAGGTTGTTCTCAAAGCTAATTCTGGATTGATCACCTGGAACTTAGATCTTAGATTAATCGATTAGGCACGACAATGCAATTGAGTAATTTGATAGAACCTTAGGTGAGCAAATTAATTATTCGCAAAGAGATTTGGTTTAATTGATTTGTGAACATATCAAACCTGAAATTAAAGCTGATTTACTCTTAGGAATTTGCAAAGAAATTTTGGATTCTGAAGTTTAGGTTTAGATAATTCTCGCAACGACAGTTGGTTAATTATACTTTAGTGATTTGAGTTCGAGAACCGTGCGTAACCTGAACCCTGATTAGTTAGTTTATTTTGCATTCATTGATTTCCTGAGAAATATCCCTGAACCTATCTTTTTCCCATCGATTTACAACTCGTTTACTGCTTACTGCTTTTTGTTTAACCTGAATTGCTTAGCTTGATTTGATAACTATATAATCTATTGTGCGATTTCTATGAGTTCTTGTGTTCGACCCCTGATATACTGCAGCAACTGCTTTAGTAATTTTTAGGGTATTAATTTGAGCATATCAGTTGTTCTTAAAGCTAATTCTGGATTGATCACCTGGAACTTAGATCTTAGGTTAACCGATTAGGCACGATAGTGTAAATGATGATCTGATAGAACATAGGGTGAGCAAAATAACTATCTGCAAAGAAATTTGGTTTAGTTGTTTTGTGAACATATCGATCATGGACTTTAAGCTAGTTTAGTCTTTAGGATTTGCAAAGAAATTTGGAATTATGAGATTTAGACTTAGATAATTCTCGCAACGACAGTTGGTTAATTATATCTTAGTGATTTGAGTTCAAGAACCGGGTTTAAGCTGAATCCTAACTAATTAGTTTATCTGCATTCTCTGATTTCCTGAGAAATACCCTGAACCTATCTCATTTCCATTGAATTTACAACCCTTTAATTTACGTTACTACTTTCTTATTTCATTGATTTACTTAGCTTAATCAAAACCTATATAATCTATTGTGTGATTCTTGAGTCTCTGTGGATTCGACCCCTAAATACTACAATCGACAAAGCTGTTAGTACTTTAGGGTATTACATTTGAGCCTATCGCTCACCACCACCATTGCTAGATCTAAATTCCCCTAAAATTTTAGTATCACACAAATGAACAAGATGAAACAAAAACCCTAATGAGCGATAGTGCATTCTCTCACAAATTTTAGTATCACACAAATTTTATTACGTAAGTTTTATGGATTAACAAATTATTAATTAAAGAAACAAATCTTCACCAAATGAAAATTTTCTAATGTTTCCAAACAGAGAAGTTGAATATGTGTGTGTGTGCTTTTTTTTTAGCTAAGAATGTAAGGGTTTATGTGTGTGTGTTTTACATTCACTTTTGGTTAGGTTTCTGGAACGTGGAACTTCAGATGCATGGTACTTCCGCAAGATGAAAAGATTCTGGCAATAGTGAATCGTGTCAGAGAGTTCCACAATAGTTCCATCAACGATAACCCAAAAAAAAAAAGTTCCACAAGAGTTCCATCAACGATAACCTAAAAAAGAACAAAGTTTTAGAAACATAATCGAGGAAGAGTTAAATGAATATCTTCTCATGGGAATGGTCTTGGTAGATATGCTCTTCAAACACTTGAACCCGCTTGGATCACATCTAGACAAATAGAAGCTAGGAAACGAGAAATAGATATAAATTTGTTTCTTTAATTTTTACCTGTCCGAAGCGAGGACCAGGGCCAACAACTATTCCAGTGGAGTTGAGAAGGTGTTTGCGGTAGAACGCATCTGGTGCTGTCTTTACGGTCTCTGCAACTTCAATCGCCTTTTTAAGAAGATGAATTCGAGGAAAGAGGTACATCGCTTCTTCGGCTATGTTACATGTTACACCTTCTAAGGGCCATTACATCTTGTCTTGAAACCATGAAGTTGACCACTTTTGATTATGTCTTGAATCAAAGCAGATAAACCTTATGAGCATAAAATATATAAATAAGGAAAAATTGGATCACCTTGACAGATGCCTCTTTGTGGAATTATGTTACCAACTAGATAACCATTTATCAACACCGAATATGAAACCGATGTAATGCACTTCATTATCCATATGCACCATCTCTCTACAAATCCCAGCTTCTTCATAACTGCTTCCAAGAAACTCCATTCAACGTTATCAAAAGCTTTACTAATATCAAGCTTGAAAGCCATATATGGTTGAGTAGCTTTACTAATATCAAGCTTGAAAGCCATATATGGTTGAGTTTCATTCCTGGTATACAAAGAGTGTAGCAATTCATGGGCTATTAAGACATTATCCGTAATTAGTCTTCCAGGAATAAAAGCATACTAGTTTTCTAAGATTATATTATGAAGCTAGGGTTTCAAGGAATAAGTCCTTTGAGATAAGTTTGTATGCAATATTGCACAAATTTATTGGTCTACAGTCTTTAACTCCTTATGGTGACTCATTTCTGGGGATTAAACATATGTATGTGTGGTTAATTACAGGGACTAGTTTGCCTTCATCAAAAAACATTGAATAAAATTAATTAACCACACCTTCTTTTATAGTTTGGTCAATGGTCTTTGTAGAAGCATGTACTTAAGCCATAAGGGCCATGAGATTTATCTCTATTCATTTGTTGAAGGGCATGATAAACTTCCTCCTTTGTGACAGACTTGGTGAGATTTAGACAATTCTTCGGTAACCCTTGGCTGGATATGGTTCAAGATATTTCATGGGTTTTGGTTGCATTGAGAGGTAAAGAGATCATTAAAATAATTAACTATAACCTTATGGATCTCTTTATAAGTGAACAAAACTTTTCTCTTACCATCTGTTATAGTAGTTATGCGATTAAAGTTCCTACTTTGCTTGGTTTTAGCGTGGAAGTACTTTGTGTGATCTTGTCGCAAGCTCGGAGCCAATGTATTCGGCTCTTGGTTCTCCAGTACTCCTCCTCCATTATGTATTCCTTAGTTAGCTCAGACTTTATATTAGCATTATGAGCATAATCTAGAGAAGTATTACTATACACTTTATGCATTTTGTCTTTTAGCTCTTGAATTTTCTTCTGGTCTAACAGCCCCTCCTCTTTTTCTTCATTACTTTTATCATTAAAATCTCTCATGGCCACCCAAGGCTTGCTTCTGTATAAACATGTTTCTGCTAGAAATATCATCTTCCTCCCCCTTTTTCTTATTTAGATTACCATAGACACAAGTAAGACAAAAAGTGATTGCACCTTCCGTTATATACATATCAATATAGTTCAGCGATGGTGATTGGAGAAAATCCAGATGAACACCGCCACCCCAAAGTATAGCTAAGTCTCCATTTAACCCATCCGGATCTACAACAAAATGCGGGCATAATTTAGTTATTTACATAGATTTTCAACCATACTACTGCTGTTCTTAGGTTCAACCATATTTATTATTCTAGAGATTTTGAGGAATTCGATAAGAAGAAAAAGATAAATGAGGTTTTTTATTATTAAAATAAGATGTCATTTAGAAGGGTGCGTATGTGTCAATTTTTTATGAGACCTCAATCATTCTTTATATTTTCCAGACAAACTTACTTTATTGAGTGAGGCACACACATTTTTCATGTTTTTTTATTTTTTTATTTTTTTATTTTTTATTTATTTTAATGATGTGGCGCTAATGTAGAATCTGAGTCAGAACTTGTATACGATTTGGTTGATGTAGCAGCTCACTCAGCAATCCAAATCAGCACGGTTAACGATTTGACTAATACCCTTTTGATTAATGTAGATATTGGACATAATTTAGTAGTTTGGATATACAAATTAAAAAACATAATTTGAGGTATGTTTATGCATGATATCATAGTTTGAGTATGTATTGTCACATTTGATCATAGTTCAGGGACAATATGTCGTTTCCCCGAGACCTGCCCATGTTAATTAACACTAAAGACTCTTATCTTAAGAACCTACAGTTTTTATTCAAAGTTCGTTTATAATTTTAATTGAACCAAGATGTTCTCCTACTAATTTTGTTGGAATGAATCTATTGATATGAACCAAAACTTTATAACTTGTAAATACTCAAGTCAGAAACTTAAGAACTGAAAGAAACCTATGGGAAATGGAGTATAAACCAACACATGGTAAGACACAATTTGCGATACTTTTAAAAACACAACTTTACAAAATATACCATATATAGGTTAAGCCGTCCTACTCCAGCTTTGTCGGCTTCAACTTCTCTTTTACCCTTAATAACACTATTGTCTTTGTCATCGTGGAATAAGCAAGCTAAAAGAAAAAAAAAACCTTTTTGACTTATTTTAGAATGGGGTCCAACCACATGCGAAAATGTGCATAAAAGGGATCAAGAAGTGTAGAGTAAAGCCGAACATTCAACAGCTCAAACAATGGTGGATTGCTTAAAGAAGAGGTAAATAGAAGCGTGGAACCATGAATTTTGTCAGATTCAGACGATGCTAACAAAACAGATTGTGTCATTACACAAAAATGAAGATGAACAGACAGTAGACTCAGTTTCTGCTCGTGTTGTTATCAATGGATGCAAGTCTTCATACGATGATAACTCGTTTTATTCTGTTTGTGGTGGCTCTAAGAATTCAAATCCAAAACTCTCAAATGCTTATTTTTCTTCTGGTTCAAGTAGTGTTAACATTGGATCCTCTCAACATTTCTCAGAGTGTGAATTGGGGATTCCAGAATGTTCCACAAAGTTTTATGCAATTTAAAAACGCATAAGCAGAGGTAAAAGTGCTGACTCATAAAATGCGATTTTAAATTGCATATAATTATATGATTTACCTCTGCTTATGAGAATCATGTTCTTATTATGTGCTCGCAGTCAAAAAGAAAATCATCACTACGTCTCAAAAATAATTTTTTTCTTTCATCTTTGTTCGAAACCGTTTCATCCTATAAAACATTGGATTCAAAAGAAGAATTGAGATGCAAATAAGAAAATAAACAATGCATGAACAAATTAAAGTTCAAGAAAAAGACAATTCAAAACCATGGTAAGAAAGTGTTTGATTGTATTTATAACACAGAGAGATTCCAAAATCTGTAATTTCAAGTGAAGCATAACTTACTTGTACGTGCTTTACTTGCAAGTTTTGTACATATAAATGTGATTTGAGATTGATCAATCAATTTTAAAACCTAAAATGCTTTATGATCTCCTAAATAAATTCCTTG
Organism: Eutrema japonicum; assembly: GCA_030161315.1. Lineage (NCBI taxonomy): Eukaryota > Viridiplantae > Streptophyta > Magnoliopsida > Brassicales > Brassicaceae > Eutrema > Eutrema japonicum. The sequence continues at coordinate 17,600,951 of BSQW01000006.1, forward strand.
AGTTTGTAAGTTTAATTAAGAGAGAGATAAAATGATTTACTTTTTGAAAGAGAAGTAATTTTATATCTCTGGTTATGAGCTTAAACGCAAACGATTTTCCATGAAAACATATTTCACTCTAGTTTCTTAGATCTACATACAAATATAGGAAATTGATTAAAGTTAATATAAATATTCTTCAAGACAAAACAAAGATTTTGTATGTTAATCACTTCTTGAATAAACATGTTTGGTTCTTCGTTGTTGTACGACTTCAATTTTCAGAAAATAAGATCATTGTCATCCGGTTTGACCGGGTTGGTTCTAAGAGCATCATCACATCTGAAACAACAGCACCCATTTTTTTTTTTTTTTTTTTGCAAATAGTTACTAAAATCCCATAAATAATAATAATTGAACCTCACCAATTAATTTCGGTTAAAGATTAAAAATCCGAATAATCAATATCAAAAATTATTAAATAAAATAACCAAATAAACGACAAGTCTAGATCACCCCCTCTTCCTCGCCCTGATCCCACGGTCACACTTTCTCTTTTCCTGCATCAATTAAAATATAAGAGATGCATAAGTATTTCGAAAAATACTTAGTGAGACAATCCTCCCATCTACAGGCTAACAAATAATTAAGATAATTAATATAGACTATCACGAAAATACCGAATAAATCAAACATTTCATGAAACACTCGATCTAGACCCTCCGAGATCGTAAACGGCCTATAATCACGAAATCACATCAATTATCAAAATTATTTAATTACGCCTATGGTCCTGCACTCACCTTATTCCCGCACAGCAAGTTTCACGAGAAAATTCAGCAATTTTCTAGAACTCCCCGTGATGAATAACCTTCTATTAATCCACCTAAAAATAAAAATAATAAAATAATCAAAAAAACCAAATCTTAATTATTCATAACTCGATACGTCTTCTTCCTCCTCTTCCCTTCGCCGGCGCGACCACACCACCGCCGGAGCTCCCCACCGGAACCGCCATGATCCAACCCCCGATCACCACCACAAGACTCGCTACACACGGCCGGCCCTAATACAACGACCCCGACCACAACGCCGCCAACCCACGGATCTCACGCAACGACCAAACCAAACGACAAGGGGCGGAAGCCTTACCGTGAAAGAGGGAGGCGCGGCTCGAAGCTTCTCCTTGCTTCCACGCCGAAACCAGCGCAAATCCTTTTCCTTGACGGCTAGGGTTCGATCACGCACGGAAGAGGCGATACATACACCCATATATACTATTCAAGTTTTCTTATTACACCAATCGGTCCTCACACTTCCTCCCCTTCCGAAAGTTAACCCCAAACTTTCAAAATTATCAATCACACCCGCCAGTAAAAATTGATTTATTCAATTTAACCCCCCTAACTTCTGGAAGGTCAAATTAAACCCAATTAATGGATTACGGGTGTTACAACATCCTTGACTCACTTCAAATAAAGGTTAGAACAATAAGCTTTTAAACATATGATCATTGCTATAAAGAATCACATGAGTTTAGTTTTGTACTTTTAGATAGCATTTCTATTGCGTTTTGCATTTCGGAATGAACTTCTTCAGCATTCATTTGTACAATTGCAAGCCGTTTTTCTCTCGTCAATGAAATTTTATTATTCTCTGTTACAGCTTTGTCCAACTCACCTTGTGACTTATGCTCCAGTTGTTATAGAATTAATCAAGTGTTGTCAAACTTAAATTGCAAAGACTAAGTAGATTTTACGATTACCTTACTTTTTGATGCATTCAACGTTTTTTTTAATTCCTTTTTACTTTCAACAGACTCATCAATGTAATTCCTAATCACCCTGACTATTTTATCACAACATATAAAGTCTCAAGCACCATAAAAATTAAAAGAACAATTTATTCAGTATATATGAATATATATCACTATAACTTATGATATGCCAAGCGGTTACATATACATATAGTGATATATATTCATATATTGAATCAACTGTTCTCTTGATTTTTATGGTGCTTGAGAGTTAACATGTTGAGATAAAATATTCATGGTGATGAATAATTGCATTGATGAATACGTTGAAAAGAAAAAGGAAGCAAAAGAAACGTTGAATGCATCAAGAAAATAAGATAACTGTAAAATCTAATTGGTCTTTAGAATTTAAGTTTGAAAACACTTTATTAATTCTAAAACCTTTATGTTGTAGGTAAAACAACTGGAATAAATCTTACAAGGTGAGTTGGGAAAAATTGTTACAGAGAATAATGGGATTTTGTTGACGAGTGAAAAACGGATTGCAATTATATTACAAATGAATGCTGAAGAAGTTCATTCTGAAATACAAAATACAATAAAAAATGCTATCTAAAAGTACAAATCTAAACTCATGTGATTATTTATTATAATGATCATATTTTTAGAGGCTTATTGTTCTAACTGTTTTTGCAGTGAGTCAAGGATGTGATGATGCTTTTATAACTAACTTGGTCGAACTGGATGACAATGGTCTTATTCTCTGGAAATTGAAGTCGTACAACAACGAAGAACCAAACATGTTTCTTCAAGGTGTGAAAAACATACAAACTCTTTGTTTTGTCTTGAAGAAGAGTTATAGTAACTTTAATGTATTTCCTAGGTTTGTGTACGGATTTAGGATGCTGGAGTGAAGTATGTCCTCACGAAAAATCGTTTGCATTTATCTCTTAGCAAAAACCAGAGATAGAAAATTACTTTTCTATCAAAAGGTAAATTATTCTATCTCTCTCTTAGGCTTATAAGCTCAAGGAATTTATTAAGGGTACCATGAAGCATTTTAAATTTTAAAATTGCTTGATCAATCTTAAAATCATATATGTATGAACAAAACCTGCAATTAAAACACATATTAACAATATAAATAATTTATGTTTCACTTGAAATTATAGAATTTGGAATTTTTCAGTGTTACAAATACAATTAATGGTAATTTGTTCATGGGTTTTTCATATTCTTATTTGCATCTAAATTATTTTTTTGAATCTTATGTTTTATAGGATGAAACAACTCCAAGCAAAGAGGAAAGCAAAACCTATTCTTGAGTCGTAGTGATGATTTAGGGCTGCGAGCACGTAATAAGAACATGATTCTGATAAGCAGATGTAAAAATGTTGACTCATAAACTCTTTAAAGATGTGATTTTAAATTGCATTAGAGTGTTGTTGTTAACTACATTTCTGAACAACCCAAAAGCTCCGTTTTGTAATTCTTTATCTTGAAAAATAAAAACCATTCCAACTTTGGCGGTGAAGGTGTTTAGTTCGTTCCCGCTACTTGAAGTTGTTATGGCGGTAGAGGCAGCGGTTGAGGCGTTTTGTTTTTTTGACATCCGTTAGTCAATTGGTCTCATGCCATCGGGAATATTTTTATTCCTTCCATCGAACTCATTCAGTTTCCCATGGCTTTTTTTGTGCAAGATCTACCAGTTTTGGATTCTCCTCCATCAGAACCACCAGATACAGAGATCGATTCCATCTAATTCCTTCTTTGAGGAGAAATCGCTTCCACCAATTTTCTATTCAATGGAGATATCTATACCACAAATCTCCTCTTTTATGGATCGTGTATTTGAAAGTTCTGCCCGGATGGAATCAGAGTGCAAGTATTTTTTTTTCTTCATTTGACTAGACTTTTGTATTGCTTTGTTTTTCGAATGCAATTTTTTTTTTTAATTCTATATTCCCATTATATGTTCTCTAATTATACTTTATCTTTGATTAGATTAGGACCCACATATATGTGGGTTTGTAATAAGATATTTTATAACCCGTGAAAAAACTAAAAATAAAAAACAAAATTAAATCATCCTTGAAAATTAATAACATAAAAATTTAGAAATAAAGCTTCCGATGAAATTAATATATACTATGAAAGAAGAATTTGGTGGAGCATATACACTAAATAACTTTGGAAACGATTATTAGACTTTGATTTTTGGTATGTAATTGACATATAATACCAAATTATTTATATAGAGCTGAGAAAATAGAGTTTTTTTTCTTTTAGGATTAGTTATCCATTGTTTTATTTCCTTAATCTAAATAGAAAAACTAAGTTTTTTTTTCCTTTTTTTTTAACTTTGTCTTTTAGGATAAATGTAGATTTCGTATTTTTTTTCTTTTTAATTAACTTTAGATTTTAAGATTATGAATCGAATATTAATTTTTCCAAATTTTTATGTTCTCCTTTTTTATATTTTTCTTTTTTGTTAATTAACTTTACCATTTATGATTATGGATCGATTATTAATCTTTCCAAAATTTTATGTTTTTATTAATTGGTTATTAATCGATTTTAATTTTTTTCCATTATAAATTTTTGATTTTTCCTCGTTTTATTAACTTTATCTTTTAGGATCAATTTATATTTTTTGTTTTTTGTTTAGTAATTTTATCTTTTAGGATTAGGAATCAATTATAAATTTAGTAAAAAGGTTTGGAAGTTTTTTTCAACACATGTTAGAATATGATCAATTAACTTGACACGTGTTGAGATCATGCGAGTTAGAAACTTTAAAACATTATGCTTTATATAATAAGATAATTTTAGACACATTTTATGTTTTTCTATTTAGATGTATTGGTTATATGATACGAAAAATGATAAATATACAATTTTCTTTTAAACCTTGTATTATTTATGCATTAAGACTAAGTAGATATACAATTAAATATTGAGTGATTATAAATGTTTTTATCAAATTTTGAATAATTTTAATTTACATATTTAAATATATTATACTAAACATTTATAAGCTTTTATAGAAAGTTATTTATAACAATATAATTATAGGATTTGTTTTGTTTTTAATTATGTTTAAGAAAAACATTATTAAAAAATATCCACTAAATAAAAAAAGTTTCTAGATCCACCATTGTTGATTAGTATGGATCATATAATGAGTTAAAAAATATATAGGGGCAAGTTAAGATTATAAAGAGATACAAATTATGTTTACCAACATTGAGATTTAGAATTAATTACTGTTTAAAACATGTTTTCAATAAGAAGTAAGCACGTTGTCGAACCAAAACATTGTGTGTCTCTCATGTTTTTTGTTAATTTCACATAGTTTTTTAACAAAAATTATTTACTTAATAGGAGTATGATTTTTATATATAGAGTAGTCATGAATCTAATAAAAAAAATTTTACTAACAATCAAACAAGAAAATGGAAAAGAAAAACATGCTCATACAAAACAAAATAAATATATAGAGATGATGGAAACATAAAGATGATATGTATATTTTAAAAGTTTAAATTAGATTGAACAAAACCTTACAAATCTTTTTTAATTTATACTTACATTTTTTACATGTATAATTGGATTCAAGGTCTTCTTTCACGCGATCAAAATGTCATACACATTCTCATGGAATAAATCGAAACCTTCTTTCAAAATAATAAATCTGAAAAAAAAATTAGTGAATCAATAACCTTATATAGATTCAAAATTACCCTAGATGAAGATAAATTTCAAGAATTTTGGGGTTAACCAAATGATTTCATAGACAAAAATAAATATATCAAAGTAAATCTGTCCCTTCATTTTAATATTAAATTTAATTGTAAATCAAATAAAAATAAGATAAACTTTGAGAAAATAATGCCATTTTACAAAATACTCAGGCCGAGAGATTTGCTCTTTTTCCTCTATGATAAATCAAGATACAATAAAATCTTCGTAGTAATAGCATTTGTTTTTAGAAATCTGGAAAACCTATATTTACCAATATTAAATGAGATTATTTTATCTATACAACAACTTCTTAACATATCTTTTTATATTTATATCTAAAACTCTAACTCTATCTATCTAATCCAAAACAACTAACAATAAAAATAAATACAAATGAACATGGAAAAGTTGAGATGAACAAAGAACTGATAACATGCAAGAACCAAAACATTATTTGAGTATTTGAAAACTTAACATGAAATCAAATGAAATCCAAAATCTTAAGAATATATTTTTTTTATAAAACATACCCTTTGTGAATGCTTTACTGGATGTGAGATCTCTCTTCTTTCATGTGATAAAAATCTCAAATGAATTCTCAGAGGATATAATCGGCGCTTTTGTTTTTTTTTTTTTTGCGGCGGAAATGAAAACTACATAAAAATTTTCAGAGCTCGAGACCCTTATATAGAATAAAAAATAACCTAGATTAAAATGACGTCGTATGGAATATGGATGTCTATATCCCTAAACATATGATGTCTTATTTTCATTATAAATAAATTTCTAATATAAACAAAAAATCGGAATAAAATCAAAGGTATTTAAACAAAATAAGAAGAAAAAAGTAAAAGTATTGAAGAATTGATATCACCGATAGGAATGCACCAAGGTTCTACAAAGTGGACTACTTCCTAGTTCAACGGTTCAACGAGAATGTTGCTTTCAAAATTTGCTTTTAACAAACAAACAAAAAGAAAGGAATAAGAGAATGAGATACAATATGTTGTTCTCTCGCATCTCATCCGTTTCTCAATCAGGCTTATGCCCACTTTTTTGTCTTTCTTAGGAAATTTTGAGATTTTCCTAAGTTTCCTCTCTTTTTGTAATTGATTGTTTTCTCCATATGAAATGTTGGATTGTGGTTTGAAATAAGTCAATGAGAAAATCACAAGAAATCTCAAGTTAATGTGGAGATTGTTGGACTGTGTGTTCAGACAAATTCAAGAAGAAACAATAAATTATTGGATTTGTTATACTTCAAATCCCATGTGTTGTATATTCGGATAAGTTCCATAGCTCATGAGTGGCTTTTTTTCTTGCATGTTTTCTTAAGCTTTTACCTTGTTAGTAATGGGAAACCATCTGAAGAACGGCTAATTTGCTGAATTCCTATATTCAGAATCATTGTTTCTATGCAATTTTACAATTTATTAGTGATCTTTGAAAACATTGTTATTGCATAAAGAAAGAGAAAAAACCTTTTGACATTGGTTTATATTGATGGGTTCAGTTGAGTCCATCCAAGGCTGACAAAATGGTCATATGGTTTTCGTTGCGGGTTTATATTCCTTTCTCAGATTACAAATTTTGTATGAGATTTGTTTCAGAAATTTTGTTTTGAAATGGTATGTGAAAATTGTGTTGGCAGGATGGTTTCTAAGTGCTTTTTTCTTGAAAGCATATTGCGGAGGAACAAAAGGGTCAGTCAACCGCCGCAAAAATCTTGAATTTTCAGAGTTCCGGTAAAGCTGCATTTACCAAAACTAAAACTAGAAATCTTAGTGATCCTTTTTGGCTTTATGTGACTATATGATTGCTCAAGCAGTGAAGGCCGTGTTTGTTGGCATGGCATGTATTTCTGCCAGGTAATAACGCGGATCCAAAAATCGAGGCACTGAAATAACGCTTGCATCCTTAGTTCCTCTCTGTAGTATTTTATGACTGATGTTGTGTTTTTCTCTGTTTTAGCAGTTTTTACTTTCTGGAGCTGAGTTTGCCTGAGACAATGAGCTTGTAAGTTTAATTATGTCATGTGTGCAATAATTGCTTCCTCATAGAGAAGAGATATATTAGTCTCTGGATTAAATTCTCTTAGTATCTGTAAAGACAGTGAAATATGTAAACAAATGAGCATTTTGTTTTAATTACAAGGAATAATCTCTTTTTAACATCCATTTTTATAACAGTTTACACAAAATTCACATCGTACTAGGTCATGATCAGGAGTCAGACGCGCTACCATTGAGCTACAATTATGTCGTTTTTGTGACGAGTTATTAAGTAAGGTTGTATATGCGTAGAGACGGGAGAGGACAACAAATATTTACAATTTTTTTTTAAGTTGAAAGAATGGCGACGACAATGTATGATTTTCATGGGGATTTGGTAGAGGAGATATTAACTAGGATTCCATTGACATCTCAGAGAGCAGTGCGACCCACTTCACTACAAGAAAAAACAGTTTTTGTGACTACCAAAATAGTCCCAAAATAGTCGCAAATGAGTCATTTGCGATCATTTTGGGACTAACAAAAGTAGTCGCAAATATTTGGTCGCTAAATACAGTGGTTACAAAACAGTAGCTCTTTTGCGACTAATATGTGATACCAAATATCAATCCTAATTTACAGACTATGTTTGCGACTACTTGTAAAAAAAAAATTCCAAAAACAATTCCAAACAAAATTCCAAAAAAAATTCCAAATTTTTTTTTTATTATATTAATTAATTACAGAAAATAAAAATAAAAATAAAAAACAAAAAAACAAAAATCTAAATTAAAAAAAAAAAAAAAGATTCTCGATCGCATCCCGATCTGCTCCCTCGCCGGCGCCAATGTGATCCCTCGCCAGCGCCGATCTTCTCCCTCGCCAACGCCAATCTGATCCCTCGCCGGCGACGATCTGCTCCCTCACCGGCGCCGATCTGATCCTCCGGGCTCCTCCTCCTCCATAGTTAGACTCGAACCTGCATCGCACAGAGAAAGATCGGCGCCGGCGAGCCTCAATGAACCTCCATCCCGATATGCTCCTCCTCGCGAGCTCCTCCGTCTGACTTAGGCCGTCGAGCTCCTCTGGTGGTGGTGGGTGGTGGATTGTTCAAGCTCTTCGCATCTGAGGTACCTGAACCCAAAAACAGAATTAAAATCAATGGAGAGAGAGAAATCGAGGAAGAGAAAGAGAGTTAGATGTCGAAGAGAAAGAGAGCCTCGCCGGCGGTGAGCATCTGAAAAAAAAAGAATTAGATGTGTAAGGAAGAAGATAAAGAGATTAAGATGTCGAAGAGAAGGAAGAAGAAGAAAATCGCAGGAAGGAGAGAGAGAAAAAAAAGATAAACTCAATTAAAACAAAATTAAATCCTCCATCGTTGGATTAAACCAATCAATGGTGAATGTTCTCAATCCTCGTCACAATGAACTAGCCAATGAGAAACTTTTATTATTTTGTCATTTTGTCGTAAATTAGTCATAAATTTGGGACTATTTTGTGACTACAATTGAAAACAATCGACTGAAGTTGCTAAACAGTCCCAAATTTGGGATTATTTTTGTGACAATAAAAAATATTTATCCTAAACCCTAAATTTTAAGAACCTAGAAGATTTGAATATAATTTTACAATGATTATGTGTATCTAGCATTTCAAAAAAATATTAAAACTTAAAAATAAGTAAATTTTGAGAAATTTTTTATATTTCAAAATCATTCCTTATAAAACACCTGTAACACTTAGTAGATGTTATGATTAGATTGAAATTTTTGTAAGTGTTATATTTTTTTGTTTATTATTTGAAGTTTATGTGTAAGATCTAGTTTACAATTTAAGATGTATAGTTTATGATTTAGGGTTTAGATTTTAGGATTTATAAAAGTGATTATAAATGATCATATTTAAAAAAATTGTAAGTTTTGATTTTCTGTATATTATTTGATGTTTATGTGTAAGATTTAGTTTAAAATTTAAGATTTAGATCAAGTTTATGATTAAGGGTTAGAGGTTTAGGGTTTAGGGTTTAGGGTTAAGGGTTTGTGGTTTGAGTTTAGAATTTATGGATTTCTATAAAAAATCGAGTGGAGTTGCAAATTAGTCCCAAATTTGGGACTATTTTGTTACTACTATTGCAAATTAGTCGTAAATTAGTCGTAAATTAGTCTCAAATTGGTCACAAAAACTGGGTTTGCAAATTAGTATACATGTTACCCTAAACCCTAAACTTTAAGAACATATAAGGTTTGAATATCACTTTACAATGATTTTGGGTATATAGCTGTTCAAAAATATATTTTACAATTTAAGATTTAGAGTTTATGATTAAGAGTTAGAGGTTTAGGGTTTATAATTTAGGATTTATAAAATGATTATATATATTTTAACAATTGTAAGTGTTGAATTTTTTTGTATATTATTTGATGTTTATTTATTTGATATTTTGTATATTATTTGATGGTTTAGGATTTAGAATTTAGGGTTTAGATTTTTTTTTTGTATATTATTTGATGTTTATTTAAACAAAAATCGACTGGAGCTGCTAAACCGAAGCAAATCAGTCACAAATTTGGGACTACTTTTGCAAGTCCTTAAACAGTCGCAAATAAGCGACTATTGTCTGACTACTTTTTTTAGTCGGTAATTTGTGACTATTATGCCTCTGCATTATGAGTAGTCGCAAATTAGTCACAATATCTTCCCTATTTTTTGCGACTAAAAAAAGTAGTCGCAAAAAATAGTAACAAAAACTGTGTTTTCATGTAGTGCTTGGAAAACGTGGAACGCTTTATAGAAAAATCATATCTTTTTTTTTTTGAATTGAATGTAAAATGTATTCAAACAAAAAACCGTTTTTACAAAGAATGCTTCTTTCTTCGAAAAAGACATATTACAAAGATCAGAAAATTATATGCCAATCAATCAATAGTAATCATCGGCTTCCAAACCAGACTTGCATTCCTTCTTCATATCTTGTGTCTCCTAATCTTCGTATCGAAGTTAGTCTGTTGCGAACTTGTTTATCAATGAGTTGAATCAGCCTATTAGGAAGAATTGGAGGCTCACCATGTCGTCTTCTGTTTTGCTCTCTCCAAAGGGAGTGTATCGTTATCGGAAAAGTATATCTTACAAGGAAAAGTCTGATCATGTCCAAATCGGTGTCGAGGAGAATAGCGATGAGTTCTTACCATCTTGCCGAGAATTTCCTACCCATAATTTTCCAAGTTAATCATGCCCATATTTCTTCTGATACCTTGCATCCGAAGAACAAGTGATCTCTGCTCTCCAGGTCCTGGCAAAAAACACACGACCCTGTTATGCCGATATTCCAGTTTAACATTCTATCTCATGTAGAGAGACGGTTGTGCATCGCAAGCCATGATATGAATGAGTATTTGGGCGTTGCATATGGGAACCATATGCCCTTATACCATTCATAAATAGGTTGTTCTACATGTATTTGGTTCCACGTTGATTTGGTGTTGAATCTGGCTTTGAATTTATTTTCTTTTAGTCTCCACATAACCAAATCAGTTGATTGCCGGTTACCTTATTGCCTTTGATTCTGAATTGTATCCTCAATCGCGTTCATGATCTCCACTCTATGCCGACGTCTTCGATGGGTATTAATTACCTTACCAACCGAATAATGAATGTCAATGCCGAGATTAATGCACCCCCTTATCCCCGTATGATTTATCATATCTTTGGTAAAATAGAGGTAGGGAAACAATTTATGGGGTTCTGATATATCATGGTTTTTACCCCTTTTAGGCCATGATATAAGTCTGTTTTATATAGTCTTTCTGCTATTTCGTAGTGTTTTAGAGTCTTTTACAGGTTTTAGCACGTTTGGAGCATAATTGGAGATATTGGAGCTTTCTGAGCATTTTTGAGCAAAGCTGAAGTTCGTGTTGCTGAGTACCCGATTTCACGTCTAGCATCGATGGATACCTCCTTGGTATCGATCGACACTCATCGAGGCAGACACGACCCGCGACTTTAATGAAGAATTGAAGAATTGCAACTTGGTCCAGAAGTCTTTAATAATTACAAGAAGCCCCAAAACGTTATTTAGGTTATTTATAGGGATTTTATAGCCACTTTGTTGGCTATTTTTTATTTTACTTTGTTTAAGAGAGAGAACTTTGTGAGGAAAACAAGTCTTAAACTCCCTTCGTCCGAGAGAAGATTTCGAACCCTCTTGTTACTCTTTCTGTTTTATTTGATGATTTATTCAAACATGTTGATTGTTTCATTCTCCATGTCTGAGTATATCCACTTTAGGTTCAGGGTTCTCATAAGGGTTTTCTCTTAATGCTAGGTTGATTAATTTATTAGGATTCACTATCTGAATTAGTTCTTCACCTTAGGTTGTGTTCAAAGCTAATTCTAGGTTGACGAATCTGGAACATAGATCTTAGAATAATTGATTAGGCATGACAGTGCGATTAATTACCTGATAGAACCTAGGGTGAGCAAATTAATTATTCGCAAAGAGATTTGGTTTAATTGATTTGTGAACATATCAAACTCGGTATTAAAGATGATTTAGACTTTAGGATCCGCAAAGAGATTTGGAATTCCTAGGATTTAGATTTAGATAATTCTCGCAACGACAGTTGGTTAATTATACCTTAGTGATTTGAGTTCAAGAACCGCGCTAAATATGAATCCTGTAAGTTAGTTTATCTGCATTCATTGATTTCCTGAGAAATACCATGAGCCTATCTTTCTCCAATTGAATTACAACACTTTTAATTTCTGCACTGCTTTCAATTACATCTGAATTTCTTAGCTTAATTCCCACCTATATAATCTATTGTGCGTCTCTGTGAGTCTTTGTGGTTCGACCCCTAGCTATACTATAACTACTGCTTTAGTATCTAAATAGGGTATTAATTCGAGCATATAAAATTTGGCGCCGTTGCCGGAGACTCAATTCGCCATTAGATGTTAGTCTGATAATTTCGACTAAGTTCGTCGGTATCGATCGATACTACCTAGTATCGGTCGATACTCGTGGTCTTTGTTTTCGTCGATATCGATCGACACCACCCAGTGTCGGTCGATACTCAACGTGTTTTTGGTTACTTACGTGCTTTGCGTAGTGGGTTTCAGGTGTGAATTTGGAACGTGCAAACAGGAAAGCAAAGAAAACATCAGGGATGAACAACCCAGTGGTATTAAGAGCTGATGAAGGTGGAGTTCTGAGAGACCAAGAGGGTCAAGTGTGCAATGAGAGAGGGCAGCGACTTGATGAAGCTGGAAACATCATTGTCCCTCCTGCTGATGTTGGTCAGATTGTCGCGCCAACTGCGCAAGCCAACGTTGGGAATGTTGTGGTTGATCGAGGTAGAACATTTGGTGAGCCCAACAGACCTAATAAGTTCTATGCCAATCGAGCTGCGATTCGCATCCCAACTTTTCAGAGGAACGACTTTGAGCTGAAACCTGCGTGTTACGCTCTTGTAAGTCAGAATCCTTTCCATGGCCTATCTCATGAACACCCCATGTATCATATCGAGAGGTTCGAGGATTTGGTCACTGGTATGAAGTACAATGGAGTGCCCAATGAGTACCTTTTCTGCAAACTTTTCCCATACTCTCTTGGTGTAGATGCTGCTTATTGGCTGAAGCAGTTGACTCTTGGTTCACTAACTACATGGGAGGAGACGAAGAATGCATTCCTGAATAACTTCTATGATGATGCGAGATCCGAGGAGCTCAGGAGCAAGATCTCTCAATTTTCTCAGGGTCCGACAGAGGCATTCGAAGCTGCTTGGATTCGTTTCAAGTCTTATCAGAGAGATTGTCCGCACCATGGGTTCACTCAGGTTCAACTACTGGGCATTTTCTACAGAGGGGTTGATTGGGGGTACCAGATGGGTATGGATGCTGCGAGTAATGGGAACTTTAACGCCAGGTATCCAGATGATGCGGTTGTGCTGATTGAGAACTTGGCATCTAGCAATAGCACCAAGAATACTGATTTCGAGCCAAAGAAGCTAGATGGAGGAGTTGATGGATCGCAGATTGCTGAAGTGCAGGCCAAGCTGGATTTTCTGATTGGGAAGTCGAAAAAGGTTGTACACTTTGCGGATGGAGTCGATAATATCAGTGGAGATGAAGTGGAGGATGTTAACTACGTTGGTGGTTCTGGATTTCAGGGTCAGCAATATGGGTACAACAACAACACTCGCAACTATGGGAACTCTTCATACCAACCAATCTCTCCAAAGTTCACAGAGAATAAGATGGAATCCATGCTTGAACAAGTTCTTCAGGGACAACAGAAGTTGCAGGGGGATTTCAATGGAAAGTTTGACTCTCTGTACATTGATCTGAATGGGAAAATTGAAGCCATAAATCTTTCTCAAAGAAAGCTGGAAACTCAGGTTGCTCAGACAGCAGCAACTGTGAAAAGGCATTAAGGTTTTCTTCCAGGGAAAACTGAGAATCCAAGAGCACACGTCAATGCAATCACCATCGGAAGTGCTAAAGAAGCCACTGCGGTGGTAGAAAAGGGTTTTGATGCAGGAATTTTCGACGATGCTGTTGAAGATGACGACTGGGATTTTGAAATCTCCCGGGTATCGATCGATACCAGCCAGTGTCGATCGATACCGGTCCAAATACCTGCACGAGTTGATAGAAAGTCACATGTGTCGACCGATACACTCTTGTATCGATCGACACCCGTCCAAGAATCTGTCAAGGACGTCTCGAAGGAGAAAGCATCGATCGACACCCTCCCTGTATCGATCGATACCAACCCAGATACTGCGAAGGAGCGGCGTATGAGTGTTGACAGACTTCGCAAGCCCAAGAAGATGAATCCTATTCCTCAACACCTCCGAGCCCCCATAACTCCAAAGCAGCTGCGTGGCTTTGAGAAGAGGGTACGAAGGATTCCCCGCTCGTTCACTTTTGAAGAAGCTCTAGAGGGCTGGCCTCTGCTAAGTCACTTCAAAGATTGCAGAGAAACTCTGGAAGAGATCGAAGCGCTCTTCATCAAGGCCATAAGTCAATCACTACCGCTGAGGCAGTTGACCCAGAGGGAAGACCCAGGGAAATTCGCAGTTCCATGCTCCATCTCTGGAGTTGAATTCGGTGAGTCTCTCGTTGACTCAGGGTCTAGCGTCAATGTAATATCAAGGTAAATTGCCGAGCAATTGAAGGCTGATATAAGACCCCCTACGATGCTTCTCACGTTTGAGAACTCCTCCACCTCACCTCCATACGGTACTATCCATGCTTTTCCTGTTAAAGTAGGAGATTGTCTGGTGCCCACTAATTTTCAGGTTGTGGAGATGAGCGAAGGATCTGAGGTTTCTTTGCTCCTGGGACGACTGTTTATGGCTACTGCTGGCGCGATCATAGACACACCTAATAAGAGACTCTCTTTCTCTTACATTGACGGAGAGGTCTACTATGATGCCATTCCCCCCAAAGTCCACACATGTCTCATGCTTCACTGTTGTCATAAGAGAGACATTGGTAGTTGATCTTTTGGAAGAGCCTCATGATGACCCAATTGTCATAGACGTTTTGGTTGAACCGCCCAGCATCCCCGCGAAAGTTGTCAGGAAGGCTAAGGCAACAAAGAAGAAGACGAAGAGCAAAAGAGTCGAGAGTGTTGCTTCTATGACCTTAATCCCTCTGAAGTTTGATGGGGATTCGATTGAATACAAGGTGAAGTGCAAAGGAGCCTCGAAACCATTCTCTAAGGCTAGAGTTCTTCTTACTTCGGAGCTAAAGGAGAAAGGAAAGAATTTTGTGGAGGGCATGATGAGCAGAACTCTGAAGCTTGTGGAGCTTGTTTTGGAGTCAGCTCTCAATCTTCTCCTGACTGATCGTCCGTACAGTCAAGCTCGTGACGTAAAACAAGCTCTTGGTGGGAGGCAACCCACTGGTGAGTCTGCTTTTGAGTATTTTTCTTTTATTTTTCGCTTTGTGTTTGTGTCAGGATGAACAAGGAGCAAAACTCGAAATCGCATGAGTATCGATCGATACCCCTTTGTTATCGGTCGACACCCTACGCCAATAAGGAGAACATATGTCGATTTAAGCCTGGTATCGATCGATACCAGGCCGTGTGTCGGTCGACACCAGATGTTCCAACACGGTAACTTCTTGTTTTTCCCAATTATATTCTATTCATTTGTTTTCTTTTACTGACTCTAGGCTCGATAACACTGGGGACAGTGTTGTTCAAGTCTAGGGGAGGTGTCTGCTGACATTGTGTTTGTTTTTCTTAGAGTCAGTTGTTTTATTGAGTCAAAAATTTATCTGAGACTGTGATCTTTTTCTTGAATCTGTTGATTTGACCTTGCTTCTAAGTGACCATTGTTACAGAATCAGGTTCTTGGTGATGGATTCAAAGCTTTGTTCAATGGATTTCGATCTCCAAGGATTCCGTGACTTCGTCGAGCCATCTATAAATCAAGTAAGCATATATAACCAAGGAAGCTTTTGAAAGTCCTTGACTGGGAGTGGGACGGTCACTAGAACGGCGACTTGGTTCATCCAGTGACCAAGCCGAGATATGTGAAGTCTTTCACTGGGACGGCTTACTGTTATGCGTTATCAAAGACAAGAGGTGGCGCGTGGTGTGGAACCCGTATTTGGGACAAATCAGGTGGATCCAACCCATAAACAAATTCCACCGAGCAGACATGTATGCTCCCGGATACGATAACAACAACAACAACAACCGTAACCACAAGATCTTTAGGCTTTTGGATTTTTTTTTACTCTGTTTTGATTTTACATCAGAGAGATTGGGACCGCGTCTTACTCTGCCGTATAACTCTTGCGCTAGGAGTTCAAAAGCTGTGACTCTATCTTGTGTTAGAGATGAGCAGCTCACTGTGTTACATCAACGCAATGACTCTATAATGGAGATTTGGATTACGACCAAGATTGAGCCCAATGCGGCATCCTGGAGCAGATTCTTGAGATTGCAATTGAAACCGACAAGCTGTGTGGCTGGGACTTTCTTCATTGACAAGGAGAAGAAAGTAACTGTTGTTTCATTCCGCATAGATGTACCTCCCTACCAAAGAGCTTATATCATTGGAGTAGATGGATACATCAAACCTGTGAATATCGGAAAAGCTAGGAAACCTGGATCTGAATATTATAACCAACTTGTGTTCTCTTCTTATGCCCCAAGTTTAGTGCGACTACAGATAAACCGACGGGGCAAAAGGAAAGAAAGAGATTATTAATTAAGTAGTTCCATTTGCGATATTTGTTTCTTGTCAATTGGTTCTGTTTGGTTTTTGCAGGAGGCTTGTTATATATGGTTGGTTGAAAGTTTGGAAATGATGCTTTGGTTTTTATGTCAATTGATGTAGCTTTAGGGATTTAAATATATATTCATGTGTGTACTAAACTGTTTAAGCTTATCTTCATTTCCTTGCAGCTTGGAATGATCATTAGGTCAACCTCATCCGGTCACATTTCGTCTTTTAGTTTTATCTTGGTGACAATGGGAAGTGCTTCTTTCGAAGTCAAAGAAGAAAGATTGCATTCTCTAATCCTGAAAAATCAACATCATCCTGTAATTTTTGGTTTTAGGTGTTTTGTATGTTGTGATTATACATAGTAAAAACAAAATCAGGAGCTTGCCTTTTTTTACATAGTAATATTTGATCTACATACTAAAGTAAACAGTGATACTAATAATATTCAGAACTTTACTTGACACAAACTAAATTGGAATCCAAAGTCTTCAACCTCAAGACTTTATTCAAAATCCTCTTAAACTGTGGAAATTTTTTCAATTTCAGAGGCTTCTTCTCTGAGACATCCGTCGATTTCTTCGAAGCTCTTCTGATTCTCAACTTCAACAGAAACGATTTCTTTGAAGCTATAATCTTCTCCTCCGTTTTCTTTTCTTCTTCTCGACGCAAAAACCGATGAAACAACAGCTCATACGCACTTCCTCTCTCCTCAGGTTTCCCTGAGAAACATGTTTCGATAAACTCTCTTGCATCACAAGGCAAGCTCTCTGGAATCTCTGGAGCTGCACCATCAACAAACTAAATTGGAATCCAAAGTCTTCAACCTCAAGACTTTATTCAAAATCCTCTTAAAGTGTGGAAAATTCTTCAATTTCAGAGGCTTCTTCTCTGAGACATCCGTCGATTTCTTCGAAGCTCTTCTGATTCTCAACTTTAGAAACAATTTCTTTGAAGCTATAATCTTCTCCTCCGTTTTCTTCTCTTCCTCTCGACGCAAAAACAGATGAAACAACAGCTCATACGCACTTCCTCTCTCCTCAGGTTTCCTTGAGAAACACGTTTCGATAAACTCCCTTGCATCACAAGGCAAGCTCTCTGGAATCTCTGGAGCTTCACATCAACGAGACGAGCTGCGAGATCATCGACTTTAACCTCTCGCCATGGAATCACACCTGTGTACATCTCCAACACCAAGCATCCCAACGACCAAAGATCTAGGGTTTTCCTCGCGACGCCGTCACAGAGAGACTCCGGCGGTATGTAAATCGGCGTCCCCACAAACGGGAAATCGATTCCCCAGTAACGAGGAATCTCTCCGACTTGTAACGAGTTTCCGAAATCACAAATCTTCAGTTCGTATGAATCTTTACACAGGAACACAAGGAGGTTGTCGGATTTGAGATCGCAATGAACATAACCGTGGCCGTGAATCGAGACCAAACCTTCGAGAATCATACGCGTGAAGTCTCTGATCATCGATTGCGGCAGTTTTCTATCGGTGTAATTGTCCATGAAAGCACTTAAACTACCTTCGGATGCGTACTCGAGAGGCAATTTGTGGACTCTGTTTCCGTAAGACCTGATACCTTGTTCCAATTTGTCTCCAAAGCATTCAACGATTCTCGGACATCCTCTGAGTTCGCAAAGAATCTGAAACTCTGTTTGAAGATTGTCGGACTCCTCCTCGTAAGAGGTTTTTACGGCGGCGTAAAAGGAGGAGCCGTCGCGTCTAGTGTATCTGACGAGATTAACATAACCGTAATCACCTTCTCCCAATAACATCACGAATTCTACGTTTGATTGCAAAAATAGAGTTGCTTTAGGGTTTCTTCAAATTTCGAAACTGAGTTACGAGAAGAAATTAAGTTTCGAAACTGAGTTACGAGAAGAAATTAAGTTTCGAAACTGAGTTACAAGAAGAAATTGAATCACTTGAGAAATTTGCGGCGACAGAGAAACTGGAAAACAAAAGGAAATTGTAGACTTTTAGAGAATTAGGGTTCGAGTCGGTGACACGGCCTTTCAAGATTTAGGGCTTGATTAGAAGGAGCTTTAGAAGCTGCACACAACCATATTTATTTCTACAGCTAATTTTTGTTTCCAATAATGATTTCTACATATTTTTAAACTTACAGCCCGTTGTATTCTTTTTTTGCTGTAAAAAGCCAAAATCCTACAGCCAAAATCCTACAGCTACAAAACCTACAGCAAAAAAAACACAGCATAAAACCGAAAGCTACAGCTGTTACCAATCAGACCCTTAAGTGGATTTTGGACCGTTGGATCTATTCAGTGGCTTTTTAGTCATATCGTAACTAGAGAGAAAAAAGGAAACTTTTCGGCGACATTTTTTTTTTTTGGTCTAACTGGTTCTGTTTGGTATTTTTGATGATCTTCGAGGAAGAATAGCTCATGTCTTTTTAATGGTGCTCGTGACCGGAAAATTTCTAACAACAATCACAGTACATGGAAAAGGAAATGGGTAAAAATATGGTTTGGCAAAATTCTCGAACCCAAACTGAATTTCCGAGCTCACTCGAATTCGAACCGGATGTTATTATATAAATCTGAATGTTTAAAAGTTAATAATTCAAAGATCATTTATCCTTGTTACAAAAAAAAAAAATCAAAGATTATGATAAGTGTTGCGTTATTCGATAAGATTTTGACACGTATAAAAATATTTCAATAAGTTTTGCCACATAATATTAACAATAAATGAAAAAATTATAATCGATTCATAATCTTAAAATAGAAATTAATTAAACAAAAATACAAAATACAAAATATTTATTTACCCTAAATTCAAAGTTAATAAGAAAAGGAAAGATTAAATATTCAAAACAAAATTGTAATTAAATCCTAATCCTAAAAAGTTAATTTATAAACAAAAAGAAAAATTTAAAATTTAAATTTATCCTAAATGTCAATAATAGTAAGTTTTTGTGGTTTCGTGTCGACGTTATTATTTTCTTTTTCTTTTTCACGGGTGTCAATTTTGTTTTCATTTTTTCGTTTTTAGGTATTTCCCCCTAAGTTATAAAATATTATATTATAGCGTTTTTAGTACTAGATTAGGTCCCGAGTGATACGCGGATAAAAAAGTAAAGATTTATATTCTAAAATTGACAATGCTTAATTATGACCCGTATAGTTAGATTCTAAATTAAAATTCCGTTTAGTTATCCATAAATTACGTTAAGTAATTGATATTTAAAAAAATTCAAAATTGATTCATATTACTCATAAATATGATAAACAATCCCTTTAAATGAATGAGAGTGTTACATAATTATCAAACACACGATAACAAATTTTTCTTCTTCTAATTTTATATATTATGAATCATATATATTTTTTATATTTAACACTTTTTATTTAGTAGTTTTTATTTTTTTCTCTTACTTTACTTTACTTTTTCAATGTTATTAGTTTCCATTAAATAAAACACAATTATCTTTCCTTTTTTGTTATTTTGATTTGGTAGTTTTTAGTTTTTTTCTCTTATTTTAATTTTTAAATATTATTAGTTTCCATTATATAAAACACATTTTTTGTTATTTTTCGTTTCTTAAATAAATAACTAACAATAAGAAAGTTTATATTATTACTTTGACACATGTCGTGATCTTAATTAACAACGACAAATGTTACGATCTCCTGAGTAAGAATTACCTTACATGTCACACTCATATTACGTTTAGTTATCCATGAATTACGTTTAGTAATTCGTATTTAAGAAAATCAAAATTGATTCATATCGCACATAAATCTGATAAACAATCATTTTAAATGAAAATGAGATGGTTCCAATATTACCAAACACATGATAACAATTTTTACTTCTTCTAATTTTATTTATTATTAATCGTATATATTTTTTTTTTATTTAACACTTTTTATTTGGTAGTTTTTATTATTCTCTTACTTTACATTTTCAATGTTATTAGTTTCCATTTTATAAAACACAATTCTTTTTCATTTTTTGTTATTTTTATTTAGTAGTTTTTATTTTTTCTCTTACTTTACTTTTTCAATGTAATTAGTTTTCATTATATAAAACACAATTCTTTTTTATTTTTTATTTTTAAAAAATAAATAACTAACAATAGGAAAGTTTATATTATTACTTTGACACATGTTACGATCTCGTGAGTAAGAATTATCTTACGTGTTACATTAACATTGAGATATTCAACTTTATATAATAAGATATGTGGGACCTATTCTAGTTACAAATATGAATTGATGCATAACCAATAATGAGATATCACGTCTACGATCCTCCAAGTTAAATTTGGATGACAACATCCCAAAGATACAATTCTTTCTCCGGAACTCCTAATGTAAATGTAACCAAACTGGATCCCGGTTCATACCGGTACCCCTAATTGTCGAACTCATTGACGACCTCCTTGTCGACCTTCGATCCTAAAAATCAGAAAACAAAAGAGGAAATTAATACTTAACCAGCATATGTATGAACAAATAATGCCATAAATATGAAAAATAGAAATGATAACTAAATTCATCACCATTTCCAAGTTGATAATGCATTTCTCAAAAAAAGAAATTATAACCAAATTCATCACCTTTTAAAATTTCAAATACATAATTGATATTATTCACACTGTAAATTTTCAATTTATAGATATAATAATATTGTTTTTCATTATGTGTTTGCTCATGTTTAACTTTTGTTATGTTTTCAAAACAACACATCTAGCTACTTCCATCATTTAATGGTTGTTCATTTGTTTATTGGCAGGGCTTGAGCTTGATGTTCATGGATGCGACAACTTATTAAAATCATTTTTCAGCTATGTCGCCGTAGGCATGACCACGGTGACGGTTAATGCGGTTAAGGTTTTTTAACCACCGGTTACGGTTAGATTTTTTTAAAACATTAACCTTAACTGTTTAATATACGGTTAAAACGGTTCCGGTTAAATACTGTTACATTTAGACACGGTTACAGTTACTTGATGACAATAAACGGTTAATATAACGAGATATAATTAAATAATTATAAGTTTTATAAACTAGTTTTCATTCCACCTTGTCCATGACTCCACGATTTGTTTTTTTTTTTCTTTTAATTTTATATATTTCATCATAAAACTGTTTTGTTAAAATATTCTTTATATTTGTTAGAAAAATATTAATTAGTTTAGCATGTTTAAGTGTTAATTAATATTTCTTGTTTTTTAGATTTGCATTTGCATTTGTTATTGGTAAATTGATTATAAATAATTTTTCTTTGAATTTTTAATTTTACAGAACTAATTTTAATTATTAGTATATATAATTTTATTTTTAAAACGGTTACAGTTAAAATTTTACGGTTTTAACATTGCGGTTAACCAACGGTTTTGATATGATTACGGTTAATTAACGCTTGCGGTTAATAATTTTTTTAACCATAACTAATATATTTTTACGGGTAATAGTTACGGTTTTTAACCGTCTGGCACGGTTACGGTTTGGTTACAGTTTGAAAACGGTACGGTTACGGTCCAAAATACGGTTACGGTTCCATTTTTGTCATGCCTATGTCAACGACTCTGTACGCCTCGAGATTGAAGTAGGAGAACTTGGTTTGTAGGTTGAATGCAATGTCTTTTTTCACACGTGTTTTTTTTTTGTTTTCTCTTCCTTTTTTATTTTGGTACACAACAAGAAAACATACCTATTCCCGACGGGAAACAATCGGTCGGAAATTTCTGACTGATTTCCGATGAAATACCGAGGAGAAAAATCTGGTCGGTAATTGGTCGGAAATTCCCGACCAATTTTTAGTCGTCGGAATTCCCGACCAATTTCCGATGATATAAAGACCAATTTAATATCGTCGGGAATTCCGACCGATTTCGGACAAAATAGATATGTTAATCTGCCTGTTGCACTAGCCATTTTATAGACGTTTAAAAATTATAAATCGGTCGGGAATTCTGAACGATTTTCGAAGAAATAGATCCATTAATCTGTATGTTGCACCAGCCATTTTATAGACGTTTAAAAATTATAAATCGGTCGGAAACCGGTCGGATATCTGTCGGGAATCAGGGAAAAATCCATTATAAATATGTCTCCACCCTCATTCACAACTTACACACAACAAAACTTAGAAAATGTCTTGTTCAAACCCAAACCCTTATGATTATTTTCGATCGTGGATGGATAAACCACGACAAGATACAGCGACGGGTCAACTGACGGATGAGTATGCACAAGGTGTTGAGGAATTCATGACATTTGCGACAAACAATAGCACGACGTCAGAATACGGTAAAATGTATTGTCCCTGTACTAAATGTCGGAATCATAGATTAGTCTCGATTAGGGAAGAATTGAATCACGTTTATAGGAATGGGTTTATGCAGGGTTACAAGATTTGGTATACACATGGAGAAACAGATTCAATAGTGCAATATTATGGTAGTAGCAGTAATTACAAACATCAAATTTAGAATGTTGATCTAATGTATTTGTTATTTTTTCAGATAAGAAAATACTATTCATAGACATGCTACAAATTCTTATACACCGATTTACATGATTCAAACTGAATCGAACCCGAACTATATGAAACCGAATGGAACTAACCGAAATTTTTGAAAACAATTAAATTTTTTAATTAAATATAACCATACAATTAAATATTCTAAAATCTACAATATTACTTAAAATTAATTAATTATTTTATTTTAGTTATATATATTTTTGGTCAAAAACCGAACCAAACCGAACCAAAACTGAATTACTAAAAATCGAACTGATTTAAAATTTGATTTCGAATAAAACCTATTTACTAAACCTCACAAAAACAGAAAACCAAATAACCGAATGTCCACTCCTAGGTAGGAAAACACATGAAGGACTTTGATGTAGATGGTAACAAGAGGAACCAAAAACTCGAGTTCCTCTTTGGATTTCCATCTTGATCAATGACAATTGTGGGCATTGTCATCATATCGTGTTATCGTCCTATTGTTATACGTTTGAGATCTTTACAAGTATGTACAATTAGAGTTATGACCACTTTCAATTTTTTTAGAGGAATATTTGGTATTCGATCTTTCTAGATGATTATTTAGTATTGCTTCCTTACGTACAGCACATATCTGAGCATAGTGGCGATTACTAACTCTTATTATTCGAAGACACATCAATTCTCGAATCCCGCTATTGTCTGCTTCTGCTATATTCAAATAGATTTGTGGTTGAATAAAGTCATTTTTTTATCACAACAAAAGCCACCAAAGTATTGATATGTGATACAAGAAAGAAACGGGAACTGAAACAGAAAAATCAACAATTATCAAACTCATGAAAAGCTTGTTTATTCATGAAAAGCGAGCGTAGCAATCAGCCTACTAAAGAAGGTTCAAATTCGTTTATGACGCAAGCCATCTATAACGCCCCGACCGCCCCTACCTGTGGGCCCCATGCCCTCTCTCGGCCCGTGGGCCCCACCCTTGTCCGACGGCCGGTGCGTTAGTCCGGGAGGCTTGTATGACTTGTTTACTGACCCTGCAATCACCACGTGACCTTTCCCCGTGTTTTGTCCTCACTCACACGCTACCGCGAATCACTTCCCGGAAGGTCACCCATCCTTAGACTACTCCAGCCCAAGCACCCTTAACTCTGGAGTTCTTTCGGGCAAGTGATCGGAAAAGATAAGTGCACTTTGGTGACATAGGTAGCCAAATCAATTCTTATAAGCCTCTCCGCATATACAAGAAACCGGGATGTTACAATCACCCCCCCTCACAGAGCGCAACGTCCTCGTTGCGCACCAGGATCGTCACCCTAGACGGTGTGAGCCCACCTGACTTCACACACGTGTTTGGGTTCGGCTCTGATACCACTTATAACGCCCCGACCGCCCCTACCTGTGGGCCCCATGCCCTCTCTCGGCCCGTGGGCCCCACCCTTGTCCGACGGCCGGTGCGTTAGTCCGGGAGGCTTGTATGACTTGTTTACTGACCCTGCAATCACCACGTGACCTTTCCCCGTGTTTTGTCCTCACTCACACGCTACCGCGAATCACTTCCCGGAAGGTCACCCATCCTTAGACTACTCCAGCCCAAGCACCCTTAACTCTGGAGTTCTTTCGGGCAAGTGATCGGAAAAGATAAGTGCACTTTGGTGACATAGGTAGCCAAATCAATTCTTATAAGCCTCTCCGCATATACAAGAAACCGGGATGTTACCGGGATGTTACACCATCTGCTAATGTCGTCTCTCTTGCTTTCAATTTTTTAACTCGTTTAACCCCCCCTTTGACATACTTTAACGCGTATTCTCAGTCACTACCTGCAACTTCCTCATAAGGTTGACCTCTCACAAAATATTTATATTAAGCCAAATTGACAGTGCCAGATTTAAATCTCACAAATCCCTATACCAACAACAAAAAACACACATATAGCAAGATTGTTAATGGTGAATTTAGCACTCACCGGTTAACCCTGTTTGAACCGAGGTCGGCCCAATTGAGCCCGGTCTACGATGGTTTTGACTCGGAAGAGATTAAGCCCATGATCGCGGTTGCAGGCCTCCGAGCCCATTAAAGCCCAACTTATCATGATCGGCGCCGACCTCCGAGATTTACAAAATATTTACTGATCTCAGAGGAAAAATGAAATTTTCCTTACCCTGATCGAACTCGAAAAAGGAAACTGCCAAATTTTTAGGCGACTCGATATTTTATAAATAGGGAGACCCTCGCCTCATTCGAGGGACATTCACAATCATTCGCTAGACCTAGGAGATTGAGAGCTTAGATTTCACAGCTTTTAGTTTTTTTAGTTCTCTTCTTTCCCCGACTTGATCAATCTTGTATCTTCGCCGAGCTAAGTTAAATAAAACGAGATTCCGATCAAAAGTTTAATGTTTTACCCCTTTGTGTGATTTTCAGATCGTACAAATGAGAGAGATATATATATATATATATATATATATATATATATATGACGACGGCTAGAGTTAATATTTCAAATCCATAACTTACATGCAACCTAAGCCCGTCGAAAAACACTGGCCAAGTGAGGCAACATGTACCTAAGCTCTTCAAAAGAATCCTTCTGTGAAACCCTACCGGATCCCAAATGACGAAACTAATGTAACTTTTGCTCCACTAGAATATTAAATCCATTGAATGATCTGTAGGACC
Source organism: Eutrema japonicum (assembly GCA_030161315.1). Classification (NCBI taxonomy): domain Eukaryota; kingdom Viridiplantae; phylum Streptophyta; class Magnoliopsida; order Brassicales; family Brassicaceae; genus Eutrema; species Eutrema japonicum. Next base: position 17,626,847 of record BSQW01000006.1, read on the forward strand.
AAAATTTACACTACAGACAGGAAAGATTTAATCACAATAATATGTAAATAAACAGTTTAAGGAACAGACGATTTATAAACGATAAAGCAATACAAGATCTGAGGAGGCGAGATAAATCTCTTTCCTTAACTCTAAGAATCTCCCGTAGTGTGACGGGGTTTTATAGATCCATGAGTCCCAGGATACAACCAAAGTTTAACTGAATCATCAACACCATGATTCATGTCTATCGACCATTATTCTACGATACTCTCGAAATTAAAACTTACTCTAATCAGTAGGGAATTGAAGAAACGATTGCTAGAACTTTTAGTAAGTGTTTTTTGTGTATCAGAGGATGATTTTTTAGGTGAAAATCGTGTTGTATATATAGGAGAGAGGCTAGGGTTTTTCCATGACAGAAAAGGAATATTTCTAGAATAACCTAGGCGGCTGCGATTTTTAAGTCGGCCCGCTGGGTATCGATCGATACCAAGGGGTATCGATCGATACCTCAAAAAGTCCACGGGCCCAATCAAGGCCCAAGATGCGAACGTCGCACGTATGGCTTTTCTTCTCTCATGTTGTTCGTTTAAGACACAACCATTCCAACATATATACACGAGAAAACATTTCTCGGTTAATGAAAACATTTCATTAGAAAGAGCTTAACTCATTTCTTTTCACACTAACACAATTTTATCAAACCCTCAGGCTTTGACAAAAAATTAGTTCCAACAATCCCCCACATGAATAGAAATGACTCTAGAACATATGAACATTGTACAGACTAGACTTTACTAGACATACTTGACTAGACTCATCTAGACGTAGACAGACTTTCGAGAGTATACGAAAATGTAACTGTATCTGAGAGGTAGCATTTTCCAGCTTTGAACCAAACATTTTTAATATCTGTCGAGTTTACTCGGCCAGGAGGTGAACATGATGTCTTGAACCGCCCGGATTTTTATGTAAACTTAGACAACAGGTATCGCACAGAGACATCTTCTCGTAGAACTTTGTTCTCTATTGTGTTCATTTTGGCCTTGAACATTCCTGGTATTCGTGAGTGAATTTGGAGAATATAGCCTTCTCTTTCATTCTCCTAGAAACGGCCCCATTTCACACTTCACTAGGTGATCTTTTATTAGCTTGTTTTTCAGAAGTGTCCTGTCACACTCCACTATCTACATAGCTATGCAATCATTAAAAGCCAACGCTTATCCTTACTATCCACAGGTAGCACTGTTATATCATCCTAGGAACTGGGCAGAGACATAGTCTCACAGTGCTCAATTCGAATCAGTTTAATTTTGTTTCCCTTTGAACCTAGATCTTGGGATCTCCAGTCACATAGGTAGGGTATCTGTCAAACATCATCTTTTTCTATAGGCTTTAAACCCATTCCTTTTGATGATTTTACAATTTGATCTCGCGGCAAACCTTTGGTAAACGGATCCGCTAGGTTATCAGCCGACTTGATGTAATCTATCGTTATTACACCAGTTGAGATCAATTGTCTAATGGTCTTATGTCGTCTTCTTATATGACGAGACTTGCCATTATATAGATTACTCAGTGCCCGAGAGATAGCCGACTGGCTATCACAGTGTACACGTAATGCTGGCACTGGTTTCTCCCACATTGGGATATCTTCCAAAAAGTTTCGAAGCCATTCTGCTTCCTCAGCAGCTTTGTCTAAAGCTACAAACTCTGACTCCATGGTTGATCTGGCCAGGAGTGTTTGTTTGGAAGATTTCCAGGATATTGCTGCACCAGCAAGAGTAAAGACATATCCACTCGTGGATTTGGAGTTTCTTGAATCTGAAATCCAATTGGCATCACTGTACCCTTCCAGCACTGCTGGTTCTTTACCAAAGTGCAGCCCATAACTTTTGGTGTATCTTAGATAATTTAATACCCTAGTTATGGCTCTCCAATGGGTATGACCTGGATTGCTCGTGTAACGACTTAGTACGTTTACCGAGTGTGCTAAATCTGGTCTAGTACAATTCGTTAAGTACATTAGACTCCCGATGACTCTTGCATACTCCACTTGTAACACTGCTTCACCTGAATTCTTTGTCAAGTGAAGATGAGGATCAAGTGGAGTTTTTGCAGTCCCATTGGAGTAGGTCTTAAACCTCTCTAGGATTTTTGTAGCGTAATGATCTTGAGACATAATTATTCCTTTTGAATTTCGAATAATCTTAATCCCTAGAATTACATCAGCTAATCCCATGTCTTTCATATCAAACTTTCCACTTAGCATGTTCTTTGTTTGAATGATTATATCTTTGTTGCTTCCCATGATTAGCATGTCATCTACGTACAGACACAACAACACATAACCTTGTGAAGTACTTTTGATATAGATGCACTTATCACATTCATTGATGTGAAAGCCATTTGACATCATTACACTGTCGAATTTTTCATGCCATTGTTTCGGAGCTTGCTTGAGTCCATATAGCGATTTGACAAGTCTACAGACTTTCTTTTCTTTTCCGGGAGCAACATAACCCTCAGGTTGATTCATATAGATCTCTTCCTCTAAATCTCCGTTTAGAAAAGCAGTCTTAACATCCATCTGATGTATTTCAAGGTTTCTTAAAGCTGCGATTCCAATCAACATGCGAATCGAAGTAATTCTCGTCACTGGAGAATAAGTGTCAAAGAAGTCCAATCCTTCCTTTTGACGAAATCCTTGTACCACAAGCCTGGCCTTATATTTGTCTATAGAGCCATCGACTTTTAGCTTAGTGGTGAAGACCCATTTACAGCCCAGAGGTTTACAACCTTGAGGTAGGTCTACCAACTCATAAGTATGATTTTGCATAATTGAGTTGATTTCACTGTTAGATGCCTCCCTCCAGAAAGGTGCATCAGGTGTAGACATCGCTTCCATGAAAGTTCTTGGACCACTTTCCGCTAGGAATGCCATTATGAACTCAGAGCCAAATGTCTTCTCCTTACGAGCTCTCTTGCTTCGTCTCGGTTCAGCTTCTTCTACTTCTGTAGAAGTGCCTGAAGTGCTTGCCTCATTGCTAGCATCTCGTTCGTGACGAGTTCGTTTAGGATTTCCTCTATCCTTACATGGAAACACATTTTCGAAGAAGTATGCATTCCTTGACTCCATTATTGTGTTTACATGAATGTCTGGTATATCTGATTTATGTACCAAGAATCGATAGGCACTACTATTGTGCGCGTATCCGATGAAAATGCAATCTACCGTTTTAGGTCCGATGGTGACCTTTTTTGGAAGTGGTACTGCAACTTTTGCCAGGCACCCCCACACTTTCAGGTATACATACGAAGGTACATAACCTTTCCAAAGTTCATAAGGAGTTTTCCCTGTGACTTTGTGTGGAATTTTGTTCAGGATATAATTCGAGGTAAGCAGGGCTTCCCCCCACATGTTCTGGGCTAACCCAGATTCCTGCAACATTGCATTCATCATTTCCTTGAGAGTTCTGTTTTTTCTTTCAGCAACTCCATTGGATTCCGGTGAGTAGGGAGCAGTTGTTTGATGGATAATGCCATGTGCTCTACAGAATGCATCAAATGGTTCACTATATTCACCACCCCTATCACTTCTGACCTTTTTTATGGTCTTGCCGAGTTGGTTTTCAACTTCCAGCTTGTATTCTTTAAATTTGTCCAAGGCTTCATCTTTACTTCGCAGTAGGAAGATGTAACAATATCTCGTGCAATCATCTATGAAAGTCACGAAATATTTCTTGCCTCCTCTGGTTTGAATATATTTCAAATCACATAAATCTGTGTGAATTAAACCTAGAGGTTCTGTTGTTCTTTGAACGCTGGGTGATGGCGTTTTAGTGAGTTTGGCTTGGACACAAACCTCACATTTGTCTTTGCTTAATTTGCATTTAGGAATCATGTTCATGTTCATTAATCTACTCATAGACTTGAAATTAACATGTCCTAGTCGTTCATGCCAAATATTAAAAGACTCAGCGAGATAAGCAATTGGTTTCTTATCATTAATCTTAGGGTTCTTCGAGGTGGAAGCCTCGGTTACATTATCCTTTCGGATTACTGTCTCAACAGACATCTTAAAAAGATTATCACAAACAAAACCCTTACCCAAATACATCCCATTCTTCGTTAGGATCAGCTTATCACCTTCCAGCTTCACAGAGAATCCATGCTTACTTATGAGCGATCCAGAGATCAGATTCTTGCGTATATCTGGTACATGGACGACGTTCGTGAGTACCAGTTCCTGTCCAGAGGTGAGCTTCAGAACAACCTTCCCGTGACCATCAATTGTCGACGAGGCTGAATTACCCATTAGGAGTTTTTCACCATTCTTGGTCTTTGTGTATGTGGAGAACATCTCTCGATCCATACAAATGTGTCTGGTTGCACCAGTATCGAACCACCAAGTCTTTGGATGGCTTTCAGCAACATTGGCCTCAGTGACCACAGCACACATGTCAGCTTCTGTCAAGTTGGCTTGAGCCTTCTTGCTACGACAATCGACGGATTTGTGTCCTTGCTTCCCACAGAAGTTACACAGTCCTAAGAACCTTTGAGAAGTCTGACCATTCTGACCACTCTTGTTCTTGAACTTTTGGAAGTTCTTTGGTGGCATCTTCCCTTTGCCTTTGTTTAGGCGACCTTTGTTCTGCCACTTGCCTTGATTGGGGTTTTGGTGTTCAACCATGTTCGCATTGTGTTCGCGAATTTTCACACCTACATTGATCTGTTGTTCCCGATTCGTAGACTCTACGCGGAGCTTAACAATCAGATCTTCAAGGCTCATCTTCTTTTTCTTCAGCCTGAGGTAGTTCTTGAAGTCCGTCCAACCAGGAGGTAGCTTCTCAATGATGCAGCAACCTTGATAGGTTTCACACAACCGCATTCCCTCAGCAAAGATATCGTGTAGGAGCCTCTGCACCTCATCGACTTGTTCCATTAGTGGTCTTGAATCCACCATCTTGTACTGCTCGAACTTCGCCACAGTGAATTTCTGAGTACCAGAATCTTCAATGCGGTACTTCTTGTCTAAGGAATCCCACAGATCCTTAGATGTCTCAGCATTTTCGTACACCCCAAACAGAGAGTCCGAAAGGCTATTCAGAATATAGCCTTTGCACAAGAAGTCAGCATGTTCCCAGGCGTGGACACTCGCAAGCGCACGTGGATCAGTGTTATCTTCTGGGAGAACAGGTTTCACCTCACTGGTGTATTTCTGCAGATTCAATGTTGTCAGATAGAAGAACATCTTCCTTTTCCACATCTTGAATGCTGTCCCATCAAACTTGGTTGGAGGAGCGACATGGTTCCCAGATGGAACTTTGACCGTCTCGATCTGACTCGCAGTCGATTCAACCTTCTCGCTGGTTTTCTCCACCAATCCAGAGTTGTTTTCCACATCAATTGTCATTCTGTTAAGACAAAAGAAACAACTTTTAATTAGTATCGATATATAAACTTTAAGAATCGCAATTCTAATATCGAACTAAATCGCATTGGTGTCGATCGATACTCCTTGGTATCGATCGATGCACACTCAATGTCTATTGATGCACCCGTATGGTGTCGATCGATGCACCGTAGGTGTCGATCGATGCTCGATGCACATACCGTGTTAATCGAAGCATCTTGGTGTCGATCGATACACAATGAGTGTCGATCGATACACCCTGGGTTCCGATTGATGCTCGATGCACATACTGTGTCATTCGAAGCAACCTGGTATCGATCGATACACGCTCAGTGTCGATCGATATACCCTGGGTGTCGACCGATGCAAGTGAATTTCACAGGATCGATCATAGCACCAGTGTCGATCGATACCTGTGTCTTATACACAGTATCGATCGACATAGACCAACTTGGTCGATGCAAAGTATCGATCGATACACTGAGGTGCCGACCGATACACTGTTTGCATGGTATCGATCGATACACTTAAGTGTCGACCGATACAATTTAGTCCAATATCGACCGATACCATAGGGTGTCGATCGATACTCACAAGGCCTCGATCTGAATCGAACCTATCAAGAACAGATGTGTGTTCGTTGATTATACCGTTCTTTAATCGCAATTAAAGACGGGTTTTTAGAAGATGTTTAAGCAGATCTGCTTCTACTACACGTTTCAAGTTGCTAAATAGCTGTTTGATTAACGTTTGAGTATCACTAGCAGAAGAACATCTTCTTAAAAAATAGAGAGAGATGAAGATTGCCTCTACTACACGTTTCAATTTGCTAAAAGCTTTTTGACAACGTTTGAGTATCATCAGCAGTAGAAGAATCGTTTAAAAACCGTTTGAAAACGTTTATTTACTCGTGATTAAAGATCCAATTGAAGTATTAAAACAGAAATTGGATCTTCTTAGAGTTAAGATTGTAGGACCAAAATTTACACTACAGACAGGAAAGATTTAATCACAATAATATGTAAATAAACAGTTTAAGGAACAGACGATTTATAAACGATAAAGCAATACAAGATCTGAGGAGGCGAGATAAATCTCTTTCCTTAACTCTAAGAATCTCCCGTAGTGTGACGGGGTTTTATAGATCCATGAGTCCCAGGATACAACCAAAGTTTAACTGAATCATCAACACCATGATTCATGTCTATCGACCATTATTCTACGATACTCTCGAAATTAAAACTTACTCTAATCAGTAGGGAATTGAAGAAACGATTGCTAGAACTTTTAGTAAGTGTTTTTTGTGTATCAGAGGATGATTTTTTAGGTGAAAATCGTGTTGTATATATAGGAGAGAGGCTAGGGTTTTTCCATGACAGAAAAGGAATATTTCTAGAATAACCTAGGCGGCTGCGATTTTTAAGTCGGCCCGCTGGGTATCGATCGATACCAAGGGGTATCGATCGATACCTCAAAAAGTCCACGGGCCCAATCAAGGCCCAAGATGCGAACGTCGCACGTATGGCTTTTCTTCTCTCATGTTGTTCGTTTAAGACACAACCATTCCAACATATATACACGAGAAAACATTTCTCGGTTAATGAAAACATTTCATTAGAAAGAGCTTAACTCATTTCTTTTCACACTAACACAATTTTATCAAACCCTCAGGCTTTGACAAAAAATTAGTTCCAACATGATCATCCACATCCTCATATTAAATCCATTGAATGATCATCCACAGCCTCATATATAGCCATCTAGAATGGAGAGAATGCACTATCGCTCACTACCACCATTGCTAGATCGAAATTCCCCTAAAGTTTTGGTATCGGATAAACAAACAAAATGAAACAAAACTCTAATCAAGTCATTTTTTATATATCTCCTTTCCTTTAATGCAAAGCAAAAAAAAAATTGTCAAAAAAAACCTTATAATTTTTTCACCCTTAAATATCATTTAGCTTTTCTCTTTTTTTTTTTTTATATTGATTAAACAAATTCATTGATATTAAAACGACTTTACAAAATCATTACATAAACTACAAAAACAAATTATTAGGAAAGTTTTATTCTTTAACAGATTATTAAATCTGTTTATTTTCTCCTGTAATGAATTTGGTTTTTATAGGAATTTTTATGCCGCTATGGATCCATTAATCTGTCTGTTGTACTAGCCATTTTATAGACGTTTAAAAATTATAAATCGGTCGAAAACCGGTCGAAAATCTGTCGGGAATCAGCAGAAAATCCATTATAAATATGTCTCCACCCTCATTCACAACTTACACACAACAAAACTTAGAAAATGTCTTGTTCAAACACAAACCCTTATGATTATTTTCGATCGTGGATGGATAAACCACGACAAGATCCAGCGACGGGTCAACTGACGAATGAGTATGCTGATATGCTCAAATTAATACCCTAAAAGTACTAAACCAGTAGTTGTAGTAAGTGTAGGGGTCGAACACAAGGACTCACAGAAATCACATAATAGATTGTATAGTGTCAAATCAAGCTAAGCAAATAAGATGAAACAAAAGACAATAAGCAGTAAATGAGTTGTAATTCGATGGAAGAAATATAGGCTCAGGGTATTTCTCAGGAAATCAATGAATGCAGATAAACTAACTAGCAGGATTCAGATTACGCACTGTTCTTGAACTCAAATCACTAAGGTATAATTAACCAAATGTCGTTGCGAGAATTATCTAAATCTAAATCCTAGGAATTCCAAATCTCTTTGCGTATCCTAAAGTCTAAATCAGCTTTAATATCAGGTTTGATATGTTCACAAATCGATTAAACCAAATCTCTTTGCGAATAATCAATTTGCTCACCTAAGGTTCTATCAGGTAATTAATCGCACTGTCGTGCCTAATCAATTATCCTAAGATCTAAGTTCCAGATTCGTGAACCTAAAATTAGCTTTGAACACAACTTAAGCGAAGAACTAATTCAGATGGTGAATCCTATAAACTAATCAACCTAGCATTCAGAGAAAACCCTTATAAGAACCATGAACCTAAAGTGGATCTACTCAAATATGGAAAATGAAACAATCAACATGTTTGAATAAACCATCAAATAAATAATCAGAAAGAGTAAAACAAGGGTTTGAAATCTTCTCTCGGATCAACAGAGTTTCAGACTTGTCTCCCTCTAAAAGCTCTCTCTCAAACCAAAGTAAAATAAAGCATAGAATAAAGTATAGCCTACAAAGTGGCTGTAAAATCCCTATAAATAACATAAATCACGTTTTGGGGCTTCTTGTAAATATTAAAGACTTCTGGACCAAGTTGCAATTCTTCAACTCTTCATTAAAGTCGCGGCTTGTGATCTGCTCCGATGGGTGTCGATCGATACCAAGGGGTATCGATCGATGCTTGACGTGAAATCCGGTACTCAACAACACGAACTTCAGGTTTGCTCCAAAATGCTCCAGAAAGCTCCAATATCTCCAATTATGCTCGAAACGTGCTAAGACCTATAAAAGACTCTAAAACACTACGAAATAGCAGAAATACTCTATAAAACGGACTTATATCATGGCCTAAAAGGGGTAAAAACCATGATATATCAACTCCCCAGACTTAGCCTTTGCTTGCCCTCAAGAAAATAGAAGACTAAACCAGAGAAAGAGGTTTGAAAACACAGAGACTCACCTGTTCATGAACCATTGCAGAGATCATTTTCCCAAGTACCCAAATGTCACCTAATCAGCTTTTGATCTAACCACCATGTACTTCTCCGTAGACATTCACAGCTTTTCTAGACTCAACACATTATCCCACAGCATTGTTCAAATAAAACCCTCATCGCCAGTTTCATCGCTGCAGCCAATGTTTAAGAACCTTCTAGATTCTTTACCATACAATATCATGACAAGGAACCACCCTTTTTCAATTTTTGTATCACTTTCTCTCCCCCAGAATTATTTCTTATTATGTTCTCTTTTTTTTTTTTCAGCCTTGCATATACACATCAATGTATGAGACGCGAGTATTGATGGTGTTTGCCACCAAATCCCAGGTTCTTCCCTCTCTATGTATCAAAGGATGTAGGCGAATAATGGCATCATAGGAAAATCCTAGCCTCGCTTCCAATCCTTTGTGTGATCATTCCCTCTTAAGTAGAATAATGGGATTGCTGGAAATTTTCCTAACCCTCTACTCAGAAGAAAATCATTTCAATATTTTATGCTCTTATTTATCAACTTATAACAGGGGAGAGAGATACCATAACTCTAAACACATGTGTTCCTTTATCAGATATGAATGATGAATCAAGCTCTAAAAACACTAACCACATTGATGAAGTGCAGAAATTTGGCTCAGGTTTCAGAAGAACTCTGCTGGAGACATGGATGTTTTCTGGTCAACTGACCAGTCCTTGGATTTTTCATTAGTCGATCTAGAGCTGATCCTGCAACACTGGTCACTCAAAAACAAAATCAAAACAACAATTCAAGCACATGATCATCATCTCCAACAAGTTTTGACTCAATAAAACGTTTTGACTCGATAAAATAACTGACTCTAAGAAAAGCAAACATAATGTCAGCAGACACCTCCCCCAAACTTGAACAACACTGTCCCCAGTGTTATCTAGCCTAGAGTCAGTGAAAGAAAACAAAAGAACATAATAGAATTGGGAAAAACAAGAAGTTACCTTGCTGGAACATCGAGTATCGATCGACACACAGCTTGGTATCGATCGATACCAAGCTTAAATCGACATAATGAACCGTACATTCGCGATTGGTGTGGACCGATACCAATGGGGTATCGATCGACACTAAGCGATTTCGAGTTTTGCTCCTTGTTTATCATGACTCAAAAACAAAACGAACAAAAAGAAAAAGAAAAAGAATCAAACGCAGACTCACCAGTGGGTTGCCTCCCACCAAGTGCTTGTTTAACGTCAGTAGCTTGACTGTACTGCCATTCAGGCAGGATAAGAATGAGAGCTTGCACCAAAACAGGCTCCACAACTTGACATTGCTAGCTTCTGAGTTCTGCTCAGCATGCCATCCACAAACTCTTTTCCTATTTCCTTCAGCTCCGAAGTGAGAAAGACCCTAGCCTTAGAGAATGGCTTCGAAGCTCCTTTGCACTTCACCTTGTACTCAATCGAGTCTCCATCACACTTCTGAGGGATTAAAGTGACATGGGGATTTTCGACTCTTTTGCTCTTCACCTTCTTCTATGTTGTCTTAGCCTTCTTGACAACTTCCTTGGCGATGCTGGGCGGTTCAACCGAAACGTCTATGACAGTTGGCTCGTCAGGAGGCTCTTCCAACACTACAAGAAAACAGGCATTTTGCAACGATTTTTTGCGACGATTTTATTTCGTTGCAAATTGCAATCGTTTTTGCGACGACTTTACGACGATTCTTAAAGACGTCGTAAAATCGTCGCAAAATTGGGACGAAAATATTCGTTGTAAAAGCGTCGCTAATTAGCGACGATTTTACAACGATTACCGACGACATTACGACGATTATCAAAATCGTCGTACAATCGTTGTAACTTAGCGACGATTTACCGAGGTTTATATAAAACGTTGTAATATCGTCGTAAAATTACCCACGAATTAGCAATGATTATTATAATTTGAACTTTACATCGATTTCCCAACGATTAATCAGTTAGGTGAGCACGTTTTAGAACTTAGTCGAAATTCTCAAACTAAAATCTAATGGCGAATTGAGTCCCCGGAAACGGCGCCAAATTTGATATGCTCAAATTAATACCCTAGCAGTACTAAAGCAGTAGTTGTAATATAGCAAGGGGTCAAACCACAAAGACTCACAGAGATGCATAATAGATTGTATAGTATCGAATTAAGCTAAGCCAAGAGATGTAATTAAAAGTAGTGCAGAAATTAAAAGAGTTGTAATTCAATTGGGAAAATATAGGCCCAGAGTTTTTCTCAGGAAATCAATGAATGCAGATAAACTAACTAGCAGGATTCAGATTTAGCGCAGTTCTTGACCACAAATCACTAAGGTATAATTAACCAACTGTCGTTGCGAGAATTATCTAAATCTAAATCTTAGGAATTCCAGATCTCTTTGCGAATCCTAAAGTCTAAATCAGCTTTAATATCAGGTTTGATATGTTCACAAATCAATTAAACCAAATCTCTTTGCGAATAATCAATTTGCTCACCTAGGTTCTATCAGGTAATTAATCGCACTGTCGTGCCTAATCAATTATCCTAAGATCTAAGTTCCAGATTCGTCAACCTAGAATTAGCTTTGAGAACAACCTATAGTGAAGAACTAATTCAGATAGTGAATCCCTAAACAGATAATTAACCTAGCATTCAAAGAAATCCTTTATGAGAAAACCCTAAACCTAAAGTGGATCTACTCAGACATGGTGAATGAAACAATCAACATAACTGAATAAATCATCAATAAAATAATCAGAGTAACAAGAGGTTTTGAGATCTGATCTCGGACGAAGGGAGATTCAGACTTGTCTCTCTAAAACCAAAGTAAAATCAAAGTATAGAAAATAAAGCTTAGCCTAAAAGTGGCTGTAAAATCCCTATAAATAACTTAAAACACGAATTGGGTCTTCTTGTAATTATTAAAGACTTCTGAAAACTTTTGCAATTCTTCAAGTCTTGGAAAACTCGCGGGTCGTGTTAGCCTCGATGAGTATCGATCGATACCAGGGGGTATCGATCGATGCTTGTCGTGAAATCAGGTACTCAGCAACACGACTTCAGCTTCTGCTCCAAACTGTTCAAGAAAGCTCCAATAATTCCAATTACGCTCCAAACGTGTTAAGACCTGCAAAAGACTCTAAAAGACTACGAAACACTAGAAAGACTCTATAAAAAGGACTTATATCATGGCCTAAACAGGGTAAAAACCATGATATATCAATAAGCTCAGGGTATTTCTCAGGAAATAAATGAATGCAGATAAACTAATTAACAGGATTCAGATTTAGCGCGGTTCTTGAACTCAAATCGCTAAAGTATAATTAACCAACTGTCGTTGCGAGAATTGTCTAAATCTAAACTTCAGAATCCCAAATCTCTTTGCAAATTCCTAAGAATAAATCAGCTTTAATTCCAGGTTTGATATGTTCACAAATCAATTAAACTAAATTTCTTTGCGAATAATCATTTTGCTCACCTTAGGTTCTATCAGGTAATTAATCGCACTGTCGTGCCTAATCAATTATCCTAAGATCTATATTCTAGGTAGCTAATCTAGAACAAGCTTTGAACACAACCTAAGCGGAGAACTAATTCAGATGATGAATCCTAATAAACTAATCAACCTAGAATTCAGAGAAAACCCTTATGAGAACCCTGAACCTAAAGTGTATCTACTCAGACATGGAGATTGAAAACAACATGATTGAATAGATCATCAAAGAAATCAATAAAAACAGGAGTTCAAAGTTGTCTCTCCCAAAAACCAAAGTAGAATCAAAGTAGAATAAAGCATAGCCAACAAAGTGGCTGTAAAATCCCTATAAATAACCTAAATCACGAATTGGGGTCTTCTTGTAAATATTAAAGACTTCTGGACCAAGTTGCAATTCTTCAACTCTTCATTAACGTCGCGGGTCGTGTCTGCCTCGATGAGTGTCGATCGATACCACGGACTTATCGATCGATGCTCGACGTGAAATCGGGTACTCAGTAACACGATCTTCAGCTTTGCCTCAAAAATGCTCCAGAAAGCTCCAATATCTCCAATTATGCTCCAAATGTGCTAAAACCTGTAAAAGACTCTAAAATACTACGAAATAGAATAAAGACTCTATAAAACGGACTTATATCATGGCCTAAAAGGGGTAAAAACCATGATATATCACTAGCATTGCCTGATTTTGACGAAATGTTTGAAGTGGAATGTGACGTTTCTTGATTGGGAATTGGAGCAATGCTACACCAAAAGAAAAGGCCAGTAGCATACTTCAGTGAGAAGTTGAGTGGAGCCACCCTCAACTACCCAACCTACGACAAAGAACTCTATGCTTTGGTTAGAGCATTAGAGACGTGGCAGCATTACTTGCTTTCCAAGGAATTCATTATACATACAGATCATGAGACCTTGAAGCATTTGCGTGGCCAAACATCACTTAATAGGAGGCATGCTAAGTGGTTAGAATTCGTGGAGATCTTCCCATATGTCATAAAATACAAGAAGGCCAAGGAGAACGTGGTCGCGGATGTATTGTCTCGGAGACATGAGCTGATTGCAACAATGGAAGCTAAAGTGCTAGGGTTTGAGCATATCAAGGAACAATACAAGGACGACCCTGAGCTCGTAGAGAGCTACCAAGAGTGTTGCAAAGGACCCCACGATTGTTTTTACTTACGAGATGGCTTTTTATTTCGAGATAAGCGTTTGTGTATTCCATAGGGATCCATGAGGGAGCTAGTGCTTAGTGAAGCACATGGAGGAGGTCCAATGGGGCATTTCGGAGTGGACAAGACCTTGGCAGTATTGATGGATCATTTCTATTGGCCATATTTGAAGAGAGATGTGGAGTGTTTCTGCGCAAGATGCATCCAATGCCACAAATCCAAATTCAGGTCACATCTTCACGGTCTTTACATGCCTTTACCTATACCTAATGCCCCTTGGGTAGACATTTCCATGGATTTTGTCTTAGGTCTACCCAAGATCAGACACAAAGACTCTATCTTTGTTGTCGTTGTTCGATTTTCAAAGATGGCGCACTACATACCGTGTGAGAAGACCATTGATGCAACTCAGATTGCTAACTTGTTCTTCAAGGAGGTGGTGCATTTGCATGGGATCCCGAGGACTATCATTTCTGACCGTGACACAAAATTCTTGAGTCACTTTTGGATAACCTTGTGGAAGAAGTTAGGAACAAAACTTTTGTTTTCTACGACTTGCCATCCACAAACAGATGGTCAAACTGAAGTGGTAAATTGTAATCTTTCCACTTTACTTAGAGCCGCTCTTGGCAAAAATATGAAAACTTGGTTAGATTGTATACCATTTGTGGAATTTGCTTATAACCGAGCAAGACATTCGGCTACTAAGCTGTCACCTTTCCAGGTTATTTATGATACTAATCATTTGTCTCCAGTTGATTTAAGGCCCATAGCACATGTAGAACATGTTTATCTAGATGTCTTAAGACGTCGAGAGCTCTTTAAAAAGCTATATGAGATGGCCAAGACCAATATTGAGAAGAAAACCGATGGCTACAAGAAAGCCGCGGACAAGGGCAGAAATGAAGTGATCTTTGAACCAGGAGATTGGGTGTTGTTGCACATGAGGATAGAGAGGTTTCCAAACAAGCATGCATCAAAGCTTTCACCTAGAGGCGATGGCCCATTCAAAGTTCTAAGCAAGATCAATACAATGCTTACCGCCTTGACTTGCCAGGTGAGTATAACATCTCACACACGTTTAATGTTGCTGACTTGTCTTATTTTGATGCAGGAGATCAAGTTTTGGGGTCAAAACCTTCTGAAGAGGGAGGGAATGATGTGGACATCAACCCAAGTTACATTCCAAGCATCACGCCAACGGTCCAAGAAGGAGCCATGACGCGGTCCAGTATCAAACTGATGAGAAATAGATACAAGAAGGCCCTTCACACCTACATCAACTCACTGGACCCAACTGATCCATTGTTACCTGACCTGAATGTCATACACGGCCATAACGGCCTAATGGAACCAGTTTCAGCCGAGACATTTTTTGCCGATGTCCCAGTTTTAGCCGAGACAATTCTTGCTGAGGTCCCAGTTTTAGCCGAGACAATTTTAGTCGAGGCACCAGTTTCAGCCGAGACAGTTTTAGCCTAGACAGTTTTAGCCGAGACAATTCTTGTTGAGGTCCCAGTTTTAGCCGAGAAGAATTTTGCTAACTTAGGCAATTACCAAAGCAATGATATCACCAAGGCAGATAATTCTCATCGACAAAACACATATTTTAAAGCTAATAGTCAAGCTGGTTTGTTAGTTAAAAACCAAGGAATGGAGTTGCCTCACAACAATCTTCTCATAGTCGAGGGAGGCCAAGCTAAGCAAGAAAAGAAGACAGAGGCTTATGAAGAGCAAGAACTTGAAGACAAAGACTCTTCTGACTTTGAGGACCCCAGAGAAGACTCCTACATCACTTATCACGTCAATAACACACTTACACCAGAGTAGTCCTCAAAGACCATGCATGCATCCTATCGGGCCTCTACAAATCAATGTAAGCTTTTAAATTAATATATTGTGCTTGAAGGTGATCGTAACATGATCAACGACTAAAAGCTTCACCAAAACGAAATCAACCGTCTAGTTTTAAGTGTCGAGTCCAAACTTTCCTTTTATGGATTAAATGAAACATTGTGCTTTTGTTTTAGCTTAGGTTTTGCTATTTCTTAGACTTCTTGTTGTTTTCTTCACAAGTCATGTTGTTATAGAGTCTTTACCATTTCTTTGAGTCAAACCCTAGAAGGTTCAAGCTGACGGACTATTAATAAAGTCCCACACGCGGCTTTGTAGTCACCAGTTTTTACCATAATCAATAAAGACGAACTTTCTTCAAGTTTCTTGAGAAGCGGCTTCTCACCCTTGTTCTCAGTTTGTTTGTGTGATTCAAGCAAGCTCAGAGCCTTCACCGTATCAGAGACTCATCACACCTCTGTGTCGTGACATCAATCTGCCATCACTTCATCTCTAGAACCCACACGAGAGGGCGACCGCCTGCGTGTTAGTTCCTTCCATCTTCAACCATCAAACGAACCAAGGAGAGGGCGACCGCCTGTATTGTTCACCATCTCTATATGTGACGTGAGAACCACCACCGGTTCTTACATGAAAGACTAGCAATTTTATGGTGCAATTGTGCCCCTTTACATTTTAGGTGAAGGATCTCAGCACGGGGGCAACACTTCTCAAAGACAAAGTCAATGACGGAGTGTATGAGTGGTCGACGACTCCTTTTTCTTCAATTTCTGCTTTTCTGTGCATCAAGTCATCACTTTCGATTTGGCATTCGCGATTAGGACATCCATCCCCTTCGATTCTTCACAAATTATTTCTGATTTTTAGTTACCAACTTCTTCTTTGTCGTCTTCTCTATTTTGCAACTAGTGTTCAATCAATAAAAGCCACAAACTTCAACCACCTCTATTTGTTCTTCTGGACCACTTAATATTATCTTTACCGATGTATGGACTGCACCTATTTACTCATTTGATGGCTTCAAATATTATGTCATATTTGTTGATCATTTCACCCGCTATATTTGGTTATATCCGCTCAAATTCAAGTCACTAGTTGCACATATTTTTCCTCGCCTTAAGGCTCTTGTGGAGAATCAATTCACCACCACAATCAAGACGCTTTACTCCGATAATGGTGGTGAATATCTCGGACTCAGACCTTTCCTCTCAACTCATGGAATCACACACTATACCCCTCCTCCTCACACTCCGGAGCACAATGGTATTGCAGAGAGAAGACACATGCATATCGTGGATACATGAATGGCTCTGCTCACACATGCGAGGATTCCCACGACATATTGGATATTTGTTTTTACGACGGCAGTCTATTTAATCAACATAATGCCTACTCCAACACTGGCGAAAGTCTCTCTGTTTCAACTGATGTTCAAAGTCGCGCCGAACTATACGAAGCTTCACACTTATGGATGCATGTGTTATCCGTTGCTTCGACCGTATGGAAAAGATAATTTTAGCTCCAAATCCACTCCATGTGTCTTTATCGGTTATTCTCTCACCCAAAGTGCATTTCGTTGTCATGATGTGCCCAATAATCGTATTTACACTTCTCATCATGTCATTTTTCATGAACATATTTTTCTATTCTCATCACTCACAATTGACTCATTTCCTTGTGAGCCTTCCACTACTCTTCCTTCAGCCTCACCCTTAGCCTCCTTTGCTCCTATCAATCGTCCGCCACTCATTCTGGATACGCCCTTGAGCTCGGCTCCTTCACCAGCGGACTCGTCGTCTCTGCCGCAACAAGAAGCACCAGATCCAGCTGCTGAAACAGCGGAATCGTCGTCTTTGCCACAACATGACTCAACACCAGCGGATTTAACTAATTCTCATATGATGGTTACTAGAGCGAAGAATCAGATACATAAGCCAAATCCAAAATATGGCTTGATTGCTCAAGTTATTGAAATTGAACCACGATCTATGACAGAGGCGTTGAAAGATGAGTGCTGGCAGAAGGCCATGGGAGCAGAAATGAATTCACAAATCAAGCTTGGAACATGGGATCTTGTTCCACTGGATATGGCTCATAATATTATTGGTTGCAAGTGGGTATTCACCATTAAACGTTTACCTGATGGTTTAATTGACAGGTTTTAGTCGTGTTTGGTGGCCAAAGGATTTCATCAACAACCTGGTGTGGATTTTCATGAAACATTTAGTTCGGTGATCAAACATGCGACGGTCAGGCTGGTGCTTGGAGTAGCAGTGGCTCGAAACTAGCTGTTACGGCAATTTGATGTTAACACAACTTTTTTACAGGGCAATCTCACGGAAGAAGTATACATGGTTCAACCTCCGGGCTTTGTCGCCAAATGCAAACCCAACCATGTGGGCTTAAGTAAGCACCGCAGGCATGGTATAATGAACTCAGGTTGTTTCTTTTAATCGCCGGATTCACGACTTCTCTTGCTGATACTCCTCTCTTCACTTTTCGATCGGTTACACATTTCATCTACATGTTTATTTAAGTAGATGATATTGTTGTCACATGGAGCTCATCGAAGTTGGTTGATGATGTGATCTCGACGCTAGCTCAACGATTCTCCATAAAGGATCTCGGCAATCTTTCATATTTCCTTGGCTTATAATCTCATCGATCATCCTCTGGAGTTCGTCTTACTCAAAAATGATACATTACTGATTCACTCATATAGACGAGGATGGAGAATGTGAAACCTGTTGCTACTCCTATGTGTTCCGGCCAACCACTAATGGTCTCTCTTGGTGCTCCGATGGAAGATCCAAGCATTTATCATGCCACAGTTGGCAGCCTACAGTACTTGGGTTTGACGAGACCAGATATCTCCTTTGCCGTGAATCGCTTGTCTCAGTATATGCATTAGTCGAGTGTTGTTCATTGGGAAGCCGTGAAAAGAGTACTAAGATATCTTGCAGGCACAGTTAATCTGGGCATTTTCTTCTCGGCGTCTACACTTATGACGCTACATGCTTATTTCGATGCTGATTGGACATGGAATCGCGATGAATACACATCAACAGGTGCATACATTGTGTATCTTGGGAAGCAGCCTATTTCTTGGGCTTCTAAGAAGCAGAAAGGGGTTGCATGCTCGTCGACAGAAGCAGAGTATCGCTTCGTTGCTGATACGGCTGTTGAACTACGATGGATTCTCTCAGTTGCGAATTAGCTGAGATTGAAGATTTTGGCTCCTCCCACCATATACTGTGACAATATTGGTGCGACTCAACTATGTGCTAATACAGTCTTCCGTTCTCGGATGAACACATAGCACTTGATTATCATTTTTTTCGGGAGAAAGTTTGGAATGGTCAACTTCGTGTCACTCATGTTAGCTCCGCAGACCAACTCTCTGACAAATTAACTATGTTGTTACCACAAACAAGATTTCAGAACTTAACAAACAAGATTGGCCTTACTTCAGGACGTCCATCTTGAGGGGGATATTAGTATATATGAGCATATCCTGTAGATATTCTATTATAGTTGCTAGAGTCTATCTTGTATAGATATGATACGATCTTGTGTGAAGATCTCAACTGTATTGTGTATATAAGCCATTGGCATAACTTCAATAGAAACAATCAGTTCATAAATCCTACAGAATCTCTCCGACTTCTAACGAGTTTCCAAAATCTGAAATCTTCAGTTCGTATGAATCTTTACACGGGAACACAAGGAGATTGTCGGATTTGAGATCGCAATGAACATAACTGTGGCCGTGAATCGAGACCAAACCTTCAACAATCATACGCGTGAAGTCTATGATCATCGGTTCCGACAGTATTATGTCGGTGTAATTTTCCATGAAAGTACTTAAACTACCTTCCGATGCATACTCGAGAAGCAATTTGTGGACTCTGTTTCCGTAAGCGCTGATACCTTGTTCCAATTTGTCTCCAAAGCATTCAACGATTCTCGGACATCCTCTGAGTTCGCACAGAATCTGAAACTCTCTTTGAAGCTTGTCGGACTCCTCCTCGTAAGAGTTTTTTATGACGGCGTAAAAGGAGGAGCCGTCGCGTCTAGTGTATCTGATGAGATTAACATAACCGTAAGCACCTTCTCCCAAGAACATCATGAATTATACGTTCGATTGCAAAAACAGAGTGGCTTTAGGGTTTCTTCAAATTTCAGAACTGAGTTACAAGAAGAAATTTAATCACTTGAGAAATTTGTAGCGAAAGAGAAACTGGAAAACAAAAAATTGTGGTAGAGAAAAAAGGAAATTGTAAACTTTTATAGAGTTAGGGTTCGAATCGGTGGCACGGTCTTTCTTCAAGACTTAAGTGGATTTTGGACCGTTGGATCTATTCAGTTGCTTTTTAGTTAGATCGTAACTAGAGAGGTTGTAGCGCGACAGAAAGAGAAAAAATGAAACTTTTCGGCGACTTTTTTTTTTTTTTGTGGCTCCAACGTTTGTTTGATAGTTTTGATAATCTTCAAGGAAGAATAGCTTGTGACCGGAAAATTTCTAGCAACAATCATAGTTCATGGAAAAGGAAATGAGTAGGAATCGGGTTGGGCAAAATTCTCGAACCCAAACTGAATTTCGGAGCTCACTCGAATTCGAGCTGGATATCAATATATATAAAGGAGAATGATTCAAAGTTAGTAAATCGCAAGATCGCGATACGTGTCGAGTTAATCAATTAGATTTTGAAACGTCCTTCTGCGAAACCCTGCCGGATCCCAAATGACGAAACTCATGTTGCGTTTTCTCCACGAGACTATTATATCCATTGAAGGACCATCCACATCCTCTTACAGAGCCATGTAGAATACAGAGAATGCACTATCGTTCACCAACACAATTGCTAGATCGAAATTCCCTAAAATTTTAGTATCTGACAAACGAACAAGATGAAACAAAAACCCTAATGAAGTCATTTTTTTTTATCTTTCCTTTCCTTTTAATGCAAAGCAAAAAAAAATGTAAAACAAAATAGTTTATAATTTTTTTTAAAGAAAATTACCTAGAATAACACTACTCTTTTGGTTAATTACTAGTATAACATCCCCAAAAGTGACATTACTCAAATAACACTAATCTTTGATAAAAAAAAGACATAAAATTCTATTCTAAATAACGTATTAACGAAAATGCCATTCTGATTTATTTTTGTGAGAAAAATAGTTAAAAATATTAGTTTCCAAATTCAAATACCCAAAAGATTTCTAAACCTTCCCCACTTCCTAAAACTTCTCCGCTTCCTTTCTTCTCCGTCATTTCATCTCCCATCGTCTCCGTCGTTGCCATCTTCCTTCTTGGTGGTCGTCGTCATCGTCTTTCACTGTCGTCATCGTCTTTCTTGTCGTTGTCGTCACTTCGTCCTTCGCCGTCATTGTAAACTTATCTCTTCATCTTCAAAGTTCGTCATCGTTAGCGTCCATCCTCGCCTTCATCGTCCATAATTGTCCTCAACATCGTCCACCACTATCGTCGCTATCATTGTCACTTTTCTCTCTCTGGCGTCTTTTCATGTTCTTCACAGATCCAGACTTGTTTTCATGTATTGCAGACTTGTTTTTATGTGTTGCAGACTTGTTTTTAGATGCTTAAAACCCTAGCCCCGAGTCGTCCTCCAAGCTCGCCGCGCCGCCCTCGCGTCTCTTCATCTTCCACACAGATCCAGACTTGTTTCCATATGTTGCAGACTTGTTTTTTTTTTGCAGATTTTTTTTTATGTGTCGTATATTTGTTTTTATGTGTCGCATACTTGTTTTTATATGTTGCAGACTTGTTTTCATATGTTGCAGATTTGTTTATATGTGTTGCAGATATTTTTTTATGTGTCACAAATTTGTTTTCATATGTTCCAGACTTGTTTTCATATGTTGCAGACTTGTTTTCATGTGTTGCAGACTTGGTTTTTATGTGTTGCAAACTTGTTTTTATATGTTGCAGACTTCTTTTTATGTGTTGCAAATTTGTTTCATATGTTCCAAACTTGTTTTCATATGTTCCAAACTTGTTTTCATATGTTGTAGACTTGTTTTTAGATGCTTAAAACCATAACCCCGAGTCATCCTCCAAGCTAGCCGCACTGCCCTTACATCTCTTCATCTTCCTCACAGATCCATACTTGTTTTCATATGTTGCAGACTTGTTTTTATATGTTGCAGACTTGTTTTCATATGTTGCTGATTTGTTTTTTGCAAACTTGTTTTTTATGTGTTGCAGATTTGTTTTTATATGTTGTAGACTTCTTTTTATGTGTTGCAGATTTGTTTCATATGTTCCAAACTTGTTTTCATATGTTGCAGACTTATTTTTAGATGCTTAAAACCCTAACTCGAGTCGTCCTCCAAGCTCCCCGCGCCGCCCTTACGTCTCTTCATATTCCTCACAGATCCAAACTTGTTTTCATATGTTGCAGACTTGTTTTTATGTGTTGCAGAATTGTTTTCATATGTTCAAGACTTGTTTTCATATGTTGCAGACGTGTTTTCATGGGCTCGAGTGATTTTTACAGATTTTATTTCATGTGTCGCATATTTGTTTTCATTTTCTCCTTGATTTATTTGATCATGTATTGCACACTTGTTTTCATGTGTTGCAGATTTGTTTTTTGCATATTTTTTTTGTACTGTCGTAGATTTGGTTTCACGTGTCGCAAATTTATATTGCATGTCTCACAGATTTATTTTTCATGATCTGCATACATGTTTTGCCTATCTACACCTTCAAATTATGTGTTATGTTTTGAACCTTTTCAATGATTGTTACTTTGTTTCTCCATAAACTGAATCAGAACATTAGCAATGATCATACAATAATCCTCAATTGTCCAAGTGATATCATATCGTACAAGAATTTAGCTGTAATACGAATGTCTACTACATAACATCATAGAAGAACTGAAATCACAATACTCGAAGACCCTTCCCCAAAAATTGAAAATTGAAAGATCTTGAGGTTGAAAAAGTCTAATGCATAACATTAAGGCTATTACTTATCTACTTAAACAAATATATAAGGAAGGCTACGACAACCACAACAAGAGCAAGACCAAACATAATATTCATTTCCTTAACCAAGCATTTTCCTTCAAGCTTTGTGGCAACAATCATGAATTGAAGATTCAGAACAATCTCCTCAAGCTCATCGATGGCATAAAACATAAAATTGCTCGTAAAGAAAAGATGAAAATCGATGGCATGCAAATAAAATGGAAAAGCGGTTTGTAAACTATAACGAAACGGTGTTGGGTCGATAGGAATATCTAGGGGTATGCTCGATTCAATCACGGTCTCTTAGTAACTGTTTCTAGTTTTCAACTCAACGAACTGAACATAATATACGGCGTAGCCTACTCTCGTATATCCTACGCACCAACAATCTATACACTCAAGCATAGATAAACTGAAAATCATAATTAAATAAATTGCAAAAGATTGATGAAAGAGCCTCACGAGTTCAAGGACTAAGTTCGGTGAGAACCTCTTCACCAATCTGGAAAAGTAAAGAACAAGAGTCTCAAAGCAAGAACAAAACTAAACTAAAAAATGGTGTAAGAACACACTCAATTAGATCTTCTAAGAGGCATATTTATATGTCCCCTCTTCTATTTTCGTCGGTCTTTAGGGCTTTAAGTGACGGGAGTTGAACGGGCTTCGCAAATTGGGTTTACGGGACGAAAATGACTTGGCTGTAGGTGCAGTGGCATTTTTCGTAATGGTGCAGTGGCATTTTTCGTAAATTTGTTACTTTTTAGGGACATATTAGGAACATCACCCATACAACTCGAAGTTCGAAATAAGTCTGCAACACATTCAATAAGTCTGCAACGAAAGTTTAGGACAAACAAATTCGTTAACTCTGCAACACATTCAATAAGTATGCATAACAAGTCTGCGACAAATAAAGTGTTATTCTTGTCAGAAAACAAGTTTGAACACGGTCAAAATAAGTTTGCAGTTTTTAATGCCACGTAAGCAATTTACAAATAAGTCTGCGACGTTGAACATCAAATCTGCGACATTGTAAATAAATCTGCGACAATCGATGTTATTTCAGTAAGACCTTTTAGTGTCGCAGACTTAGTCTTTTTTGTCGCAGATTTTCCAAAAGTCTGCAACAAACAGCTGCAGATTTTATATAAGTCCGCATAATAAGTCTGCAAATTGAAGTTAAGTATGCGACAAAGGGAATAAATCTGCGTAATAAGTCTGCAAGTCTGCAACAAAGCACATTAAGTCTGCGTCGAAAAGTATGCAACACGCATAATAAGTCTGCAGATCTGCGCAGACTTAATAAGTCTACATCATTGAAAAATAAGTCTGCATAATAAGTTTGCAGATCTGCGCAAACTTAATAAGTCTGCATAATAAGTATGCGCAGACTTGCAGATTTATTAAGTTTGCAACAAAGGTCCGAAAACTTATTGTGAAAAACAAGGTGGCATTTTTGTAAATAAGTAAAAAATTTTGCTTACATGGAAATAATTTAGTAATGGCAGTTTCGTAATAACGTTTTTTCCTAACAAAAGCAAATAAGGGTACAATGGACACAAAAACACGTTTTTTCCTTCCTAGTAAATATATGTTAGTCTAGTAATTAACCTATTTTATATGTTAGTCTAGTAATTAACCTATTTTTATATGTTATTCTAGTTTTTTTTCTTTTTTTACCCTTAAATATCATTTAGCTTTTCCATTCTATTTTTTGTATCTTGGCTAAACAAAATCATTGATATCAAAACGAGTTTACAAAATCATTACATAACGTTCAAAAATAAATTATTACATAAGTTTTATTCATTAACAGATTATTAAATCTGTTTATTTTTCTCCCATAATGAATTTGGTTTTTATAGGCATTTTTGATGCCGCTATGGAAATAGCTTTTCTAGCTATTTTCTCGGATACACCACCCATTTCATAAAGGATTTTACCTGGTTTAACCACAGCTACCAAAAACGCTGGGGATCCTTTCCCACGACCCATACACGTTTCCGTTGGTTTTATTGTAACTGGTTTGTCTGCATATATACGTACCCAAATTTTTTCACCACGTTGTACATTTCGTATCATTGCTCGCCGCCATGCTTCTATTTGTCTAGATGTGATCCAAGCGGGTTCAAGTGTTTGAAGAGCATATCTGCCAAAACGATTCCCATTAGACGATATTCCTTTAACTATTCTTCGATGATGTTTCTGAAACTTTGTTCTTTTTAGGTTATCGTTGACGGAACTTATAACGCCCCGACCGCCCCTACCTGGGCCCCATGCCCTCTCTCGGCACGTGGGCCCCACCCTGGTCCGACGGCCGGTGCGTTAGTCCGGGAGGCTTGTATGACTTGTTTACTGACCCTGCAATCACCACGTGACATTTCCCCGTGTTTTGTCCTCACTCACACGCTACCGCTAATCACTTCCCGGAAGGTCACCCATCCTTAGACTACTCCAGCCCAAGCACCCTTAACTCTGGAGTTCTTTCGGGCAAGTGATCGGAAAAGGTAAGTGCACTTTGGTGACATAGGTAGCCAAATCAATTCTTATAAGCCTCTCCGCATATACAAGAAATCGGGATGTTACAATCACCCCCACTCATAGAGCGCAACGTCCTCGTTGCGCACCAGGATCGTCACCCTAGACGGTGTGGGCCCACCTGACTCCACACACGTGTTTGGGTTCGGCTCTGATACCACTTATAACGCCCCGACCGCCCCTACCTGTGGGCCCCAACGACATCTCCCGGCCCGTGGGCCCCACCCTCGTCCGACGGCCGGTGCGTTAGTCCGGGAGGCTTGTAATACTTGTTTACTGACCCTGCAATCACCACGTGACCTTTCCCCGTGTTTTGTCCTCACTCACACGCTACCGCGAATCACTTCCCGGAAGGTCACCCATCCTTAGACTACTCCAGCCCAAGCACCCTTAACTCTGGAGTTCTTTCGGGCAAGTGATCGGAAAAGGTAAGTGCACTTTGGTGACATAGGTAGCCAAATCAATTCTTATAAGCCTCTCCGCATATACAAGAAATCGGGATGTTACAGAACTCTTGTGGGACTTTTTTCTTTTTGGGTTATCTTTGATGGAACTCTTGTGGAGCTCTCTGACACGATTTACTATCGCCGGAATCTTTTCTTCTTGCGGAAGTATAGTGCATCTGAAGTGCCATGTTCCATGAGCCTAACCAAAAGTGAATGTAAAACACACACACACACACACACACATATATTTACATTCTTAGCAAAAAAAAAAAGCACACACACACAGATTCAACTTCTATGTTTGGAAACATTAGAAAATTTTCATTTGGTGAAGATTTGTTTTTTTTTACCTGTCCAAAGCGAGAACCAGGGACAACAACTATTCCAGTGGAGTTGGGAAGGCGTTTGCGGTAGAACCCATCTGGTGCTGTCTTTGCGGTCTCTGCAGCTTCAATCGCCTTGTTAGGAAGATTAATTCGAGGAAAGAGATACATCGCTTCTTCGGCTCTGTTACATGTTACGCCTTCTAAGTTGTTAGGAGCCTCTTCAAGAGTCTGCACATTCATTGTCAAGCTTATGAATTATACAAGAAACTGATAAAACGTCTTCCGAGGGTACTGTAATCTTCAACTAACCTTTGCACGTTTAGCCATGGATGAGTCATATGAGTCATCACCAGGCTGATCAAATTATATAAAAGACTAATTTAGTCATCATCGGTTGCAAGAAATAACTTAGCGAAAACCGGTTAAGAGAGAACTTGACCAGAGTTGTTAGAACAGAGATTCACAGAAGCAACTTTGTATATATATTCTCTTACATCAGAAGTGAATCCGGTAACCTCCATGTAACCTCCTCTTTTTCCACATCCTCCATAGTAACCTATCAACAGAAAAATAAGAAAGCCGTAAAAAGAAAACCCCATATTTGAGATGACAAGCATTCGACAGTTAAAAAAGTTGTTCTTGTACCTTTGGAGACTGATTGGAACGAGACTAAGGCGATATCCCTTTCGCCATATCCCAATAACCGAGCTACTTTCTTGAAAGAATGGAACTTTTGGTCTGGAATGTAAACATTTTCTTGGTAGACCTCGTCTGATAAAAGAACCAAACCCTCTTGCTTGCAGAAATTAACAATGTCACGCTGGTTTTCTTCCGCAAGAACCTTAACGAGAATAAGAACACAAAAATTTAGACAAATGTAAAACATTTGGCATCGCAAGCGCTAATATTTTTCGGTCTAAGTCTTGAAAATCTCGCTTACCATCTCGGAAGTACTTTAACATGTAAGATAAACACTAAAACTATCCACTCTATCTAATGAAACACATATCAAAAGTAGTTCCGATCATGATTCTCAAAGAATACACATAAGAGAATATGAAAATGCCGATTGGTGAAGGAGGAATCTGCGAACAAAT
The DNA here is from genome assembly GCA_030161315.1 of Eutrema japonicum. Lineage (NCBI taxonomy): Eukaryota > Viridiplantae > Streptophyta > Magnoliopsida > Brassicales > Brassicaceae > Eutrema > Eutrema japonicum. The sequence continues at coordinate 17,653,854 of BSQW01000006.1, forward strand.
CATTTAATCATGACAATAATCGAGAGGAAAAAGGAAGAGCTTTTATATGTTTGTATAAGCAGAGTGAAATAACAAACAGGAATCCAGAAATTTTATCGATTTCATTTCAAACAGTAATCCTACAAATCAAATAGTTAATGAATCAGACAAAAACACAGAAACCAACATTTCAAACAATAATCCGAAAAATCAAATACCTAATAAATCAGACAAATCAATGAATCAAATAGTTAATGAATCAGACAAAAATACAGTAATCCGACAAATCAAATCAAATCAAATAGGTAAAGAATTCGAACCCACCTTAGGATTGATGGAGTCAAGAGTAACGGGAAGAGAGGAAATGGAATCAGAAGCAGCCATCTTCAAAGTAAAACGAGATAGAGAAAGAAGAGGAGCAGGAGAAGGAGCAGGAGGAGATAGAGATGGAAGAAGAGAGAGAAAGCGTCGGTTTTGTTGATCCAAAAGATCACTAAAGTTGTTTAGAGGATGATTGGGGAGTAGAGAGCCGATATTTCCGTTAAATAGAACGAGTTAACCAAAACTTATAGCAGCCCGGGGTTATGATGAACAGGTCGGGGACCGTATCCTTTTTATTAATGACGAAAAGAGGAGCAATTTAGATTTACGAACTAGTTCCGACGGGAATCCAGTTCGGTGTTCTAAATGTGATGCATTCTTACAAATGAGAGAGGTCGGGTATATTTTATAGAGAATGAGATCCCAAAAGTCTCCTTCTTAATGCATACTAAGGGATATATATAGTGGGAGTCGACTTCCTACTTTCCAGGATTCCGGGACCACGTGGCATCCTCAGCCTGTTTCGCGGGTAAGGTGCTCTAGGAGACGTGTTCCGGCTTTCAGGGTGAGAGGTCATGATGAGCTCGGAGCCATACTTCTCTAGGATAGTGCACTGTCCGGCCAACTTCCCTCCACGTGTCTTTTTCTCCTTCGTTCGCTCTGCAGGGTTGGTGAAACGTAAGGTCGAAACAGTACCTCCATTCGGATAGCGTACTGTTCGACCAGCTTCCACGCGTCTTCTTCTCTTGTGACATCCCTGTTTAGGAGAAGTGTCAGTGCGGACCCGGGGTGTACCCTTGAGAGCTCGGGAGTTTCGGATGGATGTGAGCGCGGGGTTTCCAGGTCGGTGCTCCCCCGGTTAAAGGTTGACTATATGCTGACCGAATCGAGGAGGGCTTTTTACTAAGATGGGCTTAACTAATTGGGGGTGCTAGGCCCACCTCCAACAGGCTTGTGTGATGTTGACGACGAGTTTGGTCCAGGACGCTTTTAGCTTGCCTAAACAAGAATCTCCGCATCTTTGCGATTCAGATATAAGATTCTCGCGAGGAAGAAGGGTCACAATGTCCTCTAAACCAGTGCCTGCACACCGATTTTTGTACCTTCATTTTGCCTTGTTTTCCACGGATTTTGTTTTTTTTTGTTTTTTTAAGTCAAATCTTAAAATTACTCTTCAAATATGGGTCAAAATAGAATTACTCTCCAAGTTTACATAAGTAATATCTAATGGGTAGGCACGAACACTTCGTGCCTAACTTGTCCGCATTTGTGTTGTTTGCGCGTGGGATGAGAGAGATAGAGAAAAAAGTAAACACATCCTTACTCTTCACGAATTCCTTCAAATGTAATGTGAATGTCGGCCACTCCTCGGGTGTAGACACCATCTTCACCAGCTCGGAGCAGTCGGTTACAAAAGTTATCGCCGTCTTCTGGTTTGCAATCATACAATGCATAGCCCAAAAGTGCTTCTAATTCCGCGTGCAGGGGAGAGAGACTTTGCTCCTACGATAGTTGCTTCCACGCCTTCTTGAAAGTAGTACCGTCCTATTCCAAAAAAATTATTTGTGTCCTTCCAAGATCCATCAATAAAGCACTTCCATCCGTCATAATGTGAAATCACCGGGGAAGGGCCAAAATTTTGGGGTACCATTGTTTGATCGTTGCTTTGTGCTGTTTCCCAGATTGTTGCCTAGTTTCCTCAATCTTCAGAGTTTCTTGTGGATCTTTATCCACATTCGAAAAAACCTTATCATTCCTCGCTTTCCAGATATACCACACAATCCAAATAATTTTTTCTTTGTGATTTTCTTTTTGCATTCTCCAAAAAGATAATCAAAATTAGAAAACACCGATGACAAGGGGAAAACACTCGGGGGTGACGGTATCTGAGAAAGTTTCCATGTTTGTAAGTTTGTAAAGCGGAAGGACATTCAAAAAGGACGTGATTGGTAGTTTCCTCTTCTGCTCCACACCGTACACATTATGTATAATAATTAATACCTCTGGATCGTAAATTTGCTGAAAAACATCTCGATATGGCTTGCCAAATAAAATATCGGAATTTTGGTGATCATCGTAGACGATATTAACTTTGTTAACATTTAGTATACATACCTTTCATGTCTCAAGATCCTATTAACATGGCAAATGACTTGTTTTCTTGACAAACCCCATTGCAACTTTACAATACAATTCATGATATGTTAACGATATTATACGTTAACTTGACTTGTTAACGATGTCTACATGTTAACTTTACTTGGTAACGATGTTATACGTTAACTCGAATTGTTAACTTGACTTGTTAATAATGTTATACGTTAACTCATATTACTTAGCATGTTAACCACATATCAAATATTAATGTTACCACATTATAAGTATTCAAAAATTATTGTTAACACGTTAACATTCTATATAATATGTTGTTGTAATTGTTATCATGTTATTTACGTAAGAAAAATACAAATTTTTTTATTAAACTTATATATACATAAAGAAAAAACTTTAATTCACGATTTAAATTTAAATGTATATATTTTGTATGATTTTATAACTAGGTTAACACGATAAATATAAACTTAACGCGATATGATAACTTGATTAACACGATAGCCGGATTAATGAATGGTATCGCCGATAACTGTGTTAACTCGTTTAGCGACAAAAGATATGATGCATCATCAGTGCATTTAATGCTGCGAAAGAACACTTACTGTCCTTAACTCAACTTGCTATTATCTTTCATGTATGTGTCAGAGCATTTAATGCTTCTTGATAAATATAACTTCGCTGACGGCATCTAAGATAGAGGAAAAAACGGGTAAGAAATCTTGTGGTCAGCGAAGACAACTAATTTTCCATTTTCAAATTAACATTTTCCTAATTTTTTGGTCAATTAACTATATACACTCAATTCACCCTTTAAAATTTGACATGCATCAATATTTTGTTTGGATAGGGGTCAATTCAAAATACATAATAAACATTAACTTATTTTTTAAAATTTAATGGGTGTCAACTGATCCCCTTCATATATTACCTCTGCCACTGACCACGAGTTCAATAATTTATTATTTATCATTATAATAACCAAGGACATAATTTGTTTTGTAATGTTATTATATTTCACAAGAATCTCCTCCCGGCCCACCAAACGTGAACAAATGTTTTTTCCCCCGTTTTAGTCCATAACATTTTTCACTGTCTAATAGCTTCTCCAAGTTAGATGATTTGGTAACTTCTTTGAATGGTCATGTATTAGAATCTACGAAGAGAATGGTATAAACTCGCGCTGAGTCCATGTCGTCTTTTGTTGGTAATGGTAGATGACCATTACCCATTGGTGGGCTTCTTCCAGACGGAGAAGACTCGACTGCTCCTCGACTCCAATTATGTTCACACCATTACTTATCAGATCAAATAGTTCCCCTGGCCAATAACCAATTGGTATATCTGGCTTGTTGGGTTCTATATCTAATACCCACCAGTTGCTTGATTTTATATCCTTTAATGAATAATTAAAAAAAAAACATGTTAGATTTGATATATTAAAAAAACACATGGAAGACTATCAAAAATCTTGTTAGAATTGATATATCCCAAAAACAAACAAAAAAGTATCTAGTATCTAGGAAAGTGTATTTTATCCACCATCCATGTCCTTAAATCTTTATCTTTTATTATATTTTAACATGATCATTTTATTGTACAAAATATGTTAGAACAATTTAACTTACTAATATAACAATACAAAAGTTTTCAAACAGTGTTTTCCAATCAACGGTCATATGAAATTAAATCTAGAATTATTATTCTACACTATTAAAACAAGGTGACATTTTGTAACCAAACAGATTTTAGTCTAATCTCATTCCGGATATCTACTATCCCTTCTTTTTTAATTATGTTTCCAAACAGAAATATTTTATTTTAAAAAAATCTGAAAAAATCTTTCCAATGTAATCTACTTTTTTAATTCCTTTTTTTTTTCCTACTATCTCTATATCCAAAAACGAATTTCTGAGATAATTTAACATTATGTATACATGACAACTTTTCTTTTAATTGATTTCCCATATATACACATTAAAAATACATGAAATTGTCAAAATAAATAATTTAACACTACTTAAATATGTAATGATCAAGAAACAAAAAAATTAAAATATTTATAATTTTATTATTTTATTTTAAATAATTTACTTATTTACATGAAATTGTCAAAATACTAATTTACTTATTTTTATTATCATATGTTCCATACCAATATAACACAAAATAGATTTTGATTAACGAATTGTTTTTTGTAATATTTTGATTAATGGATTTTAAAAAATTGTATATGCACACAAAATATTTTAATTATTCACAAATTAAGTTATTTACTATAAATTAAATTAATTATTAACAAAAATAATAATTTTATTCATAATATGATAATACACATTATTTTTGATTTGAAATATATTCAGCTAACTATTTCTTGATTTTAATCTTATAGAAAAACAAAAAATGTCAAAAGTATATAAATTTATTTCATAATTATTTATGTTCGTATTTATAAAAAGTATGAAAATTAAAATATGATATAAAATATAGTTTTTTGTGAAAATATACAAAATATAGATTTAGTGTATTACCACAATTTAAGTTGGAAAATATCATTCAAATCCATTAGCAATATCATTTCCATTTATTAATATTTTCATTTTATTTTAAAATTTTGTTTTAGAAGCTAACAATTCTAAATTTCATTTTAATTTATCTTTTCATTCGGTAGTTTAGTATTTCAAATCGTATTAATTATTCGATGGGAATTTTTATTTTTAAGCAATCAAAAATCTTTTTTTGGTATCATTTAATTTAATATTCTATTGTTTCATAATTTTCAGCCTTAAACAACTCAACATTATATAAAAAGGAAGTACGTGATAGCAATTTTGATTATTAGCATTTATTTCAAAATGTATTCAAATTTGGTTAGTTATTATTACTACCTTCAAAAATGTATTCAAAAGGTATGAAAATCCATAACAATAAGGTATGAAAATCCATAACAATAATTTGGATATTACGATCGATAAAATTGCCTAAATAGTTGCAGAAGAGATCAACAAAATTGAGGTATGATATTACGATAACTAACAATCATATTTTATGGATTTATTATTGATGAAACAAATATACGATTAATAAGTATATATGAGTAATCATTAGCACTCATTTTTCTAAATTTACAAAAGATTTGATGTTCGAACAGAAATTATTCCTTCAAAGTTTCGTAATTTCCAAGCATGTTAATAATACATTACATTTTTTAAACAATGTCATTAACTAAATATATTGTTCTCTACATTAGATTCAAAACATCTAAATCTACCTAATTAATTTTATTTGCATCAAATCTCTAAAATGGAAAAGATTTGTTATAGTTCAATCGCATCCCGTGCACTAGATTTTCACTCAATCATAATAAAATGTTGTAGATAATTTGAATTTAAATTAAGTGAATAGGTAGAAATTTAATAGAAAAATAAGGTTTTATTTTGTTGATTTTTTAAAAATATACCATCGTATGAAAAAAAGACAGTTAAACTGTGTGAATTTTTAATAGAACTTTATAGATTTTAGAAGTGTTAAACTTTGATTGGATGAATTATAACTTTAATGATTTTGAAATAAAGTTAAAATTTACAAGAATTGGCACTTAAAATAAAATAAATATTCAAAGTATGAGACGGAAAAACAGTAAAAGATATGAGATGGGTAGATATAACGATTTAGATATGAGAATAAATAAAAAACTGATAAGATTAGATTTAAGTAGAAAACCGAGTATAAGCAAAAGACAGATGCCAGTAGTTGAGATTTTGAACGGTTCTAATGTATATTCACCATACATGTAGAAGTCTAAGCGATTAGTTTGAGCTTGGTTTTAAAACTTTTGTTATGTGTCACTCCTACAATTAATTTTGTAGATAATTTGACTTTAAATTAAGTGAATAGGTAGAAACTTAATAGAAAATAAGGTTTTATTTTGTTGATTTTTTAAAAATATACCATTGTATGAACAAAAATACAGTTAAAGTGTGTGAATTTTTAGTAGAACTTTACAGATTTTAACTTTGATTGGATAAATTAAAACTTTATTGATTTTAAAATAAAGTTAAAATTTACAATAATTGTCACTTAAAATAAAATAAATATTCAAAGTATGAGACGGAAAAACAGTAAAAGATATGAGATGGGTATATAGAAAGATTTAGATATGAAAATAAATAAAAAACTGATAAGATTAGATTTAAGTAGAAAACCGAGTATAAGCAAAAGACAGATGCCAGTAGTTGAGATTTTGAACGGTTCTAATGTATATTCACCATACATGTAAAAGTCTAAGCGATTAGTTTGAGCTTGATTTAAAAACTTTTGTAATGTGTCACTCCTACAATTAATTTTGTAGATAATTTGACTTTAAATTAAGTGAATAGGTAGAAACTTAATAGAAAAATAAGGTTTTATTTTGTTGATTTTTTAAAAATATACCATTGTATGAACAAAAAGACAGTTAAACTGTGTGAATTTTTAGTAGAACTTTACAGATTTTAGAAGTGTTAAACTTTGATTGGATAAATTAAAACTTTAATGATTTTAAAATAAAGTTAAAATTTACAAGAATTGGCACTTAAAATAAAATAAATATTCAAAGTATGAGACGGAAAAACAGTAAAAGATATGAGATGGGTAGATAGAACGATTTAGATATGATAATAAATGAAAAACTGATAAGATTAGATTTAAGTAGAAAACCGAGTATAAGCAAAAGACAGATGCCAGTAGTTGAGATTTTGAACGATTCTAATGTATATTCACCATACATGTAAAATTCTAAGCGATTAGTTTGAGCTTGATTTAAAAACTTTTGTTATGTGTCACTCCTACTGTAACACCCGCAATCCATTAATTGGGCTTAATTTGACCTTTTAGAAGTTACGGGGGTTAAATTGAATAAATCAATTTTACTGGCGGGTGTGATTGTTAATTTTGAAAGTTTGGGGTTAACTTTCGGAAGGGGAGGAAGTGCGAGGACCGGTTGGTGTAATAAGCAAACTTGAAACACACCTAGGTTTATATGCGTGTGTGTATCGCCGTCTTGGGACAGAAGGATCGAACCCTAGCCGTCAAGGAGGAAGATTCGCGCTGGTCTTCGGCGTGGAAGCAAGGAGAAGCTTCGAGCCACGCCTCCCTCCTTCTCGGTAAGGTTCTTGTCCTTGTCGTTTTGGTTTGGTCGTTGCGTGAGATCCGTGAGTTGGCGACGTGTGGTCGGGGTCGCTGTATTTAGGGCCGGCCGTGTGTAGCGGTCTCGTGGTGGTGATCGGAGGTTGGATCATGGCGGTTCCGGTGGGGAGCTCCGGCGGTGGTGTAGCGCCGGCGAAGGGAAGAGGAAGACGAAGACGTGCGGTTTGATTATTTGAGTTTTAGTTTTTGAATATTTTATTATTTTTACTTTTAGGTGGATTAATAGAAGGTTATTCATCCCGGGGAGTTCTAGAAAATTGCTGAATTTTCTCGTGAAACTTGCTGTGCGGGAATAAGGTGAGTGCAGGACCATAGGCGTAATTAAATAATTTTGATAATTGATGTGATTTCGTGATTATAGGCCGTTTACGATCTCGGAGGGTCTAGATCGAGTGTTTCATGAAATGTTTGATTTATTCGGTATTTTCGTGATAGTCTATATTAATTATCTTAATTATTTGTTAGCCTGTAGATGGGAGGATTGTCTCACTAAGTATTTTTCGAAATACTTATGCATCTCTTATATTTTAATTGATGCAGGAAAAGAGAAAGTGTGACCGTGGGATCAGGGCGAGGAAGAGGGGGTGATCTAGACTTGTCGTTTATTTAATTATTTTATTTAATAATTTATGATCTTGATTATTTGGATTTTTACTCTTGAACCGGAAATTAATTGGTGAGGTTCAGTTATTATTATTTATGGGATTTTAATAATTATTTGCAAAAAAACAAAAATGGGTGCGGTTGTTTCAATTTGGTATCAGAGCATTTACGGTTCTAGGACGGTTTAAAAAAAAAAAAAAAAAAAAATTCCGCTATTAGAACTGTCTATGTGAGTTAGTCAATTGTTGAGCTTGAAGTTCTAGATCATCCTCTTCGAGCCTTCAATGAGATTCCACGGTAAGACTCGTGTTTGTTTTACTATTGCTGTTGTCAATTAGTAACAAGTGGTTATTGCAGATGGTTGATTCTGATAGCGTTGGGCAAGGTCTCAGAGGTCGGGGTGGTCGTGGCGGCCGTGGTCGGGGCGGCAGAACCGGCCGTGGCGGCAGAGGTGGTAGAGGTGGCAGAGCAGCTGTGAATGTGACGCAGAGTGTCACGGTGGAGCAGGGGGCGTATGATCACGCCGAGGGGGAAGGTCAGTCGGAGCCAGCGGCCGTGTATGGTGCGATGCCGGCGCCGGGTGGTGCTCAGGCGGGTGCGGGCCCGAACCCGATGGCGGCTGTTTTGGGCATGTTGGCCCAGCTCTTGGAGAGGTTACCTGGTGTGGTACCGGCTCCAGCTCCAGTGGCGCCACAGGGGGTTGCCGCGATGCCGGGTGTTGTTGCTCCGGGAGTTCCGGGAGTGGTTGCTGAGGCCGAGCCAGTGGTTCCGTCATACCTGAGGGTGATGGAGCATATGCAGAGGTTGGGCACCAAGTTTTTCAGTGGTGGTGCTCGACCGATTGAGTCTGATGAGTGGAGGTCCAGGTTGGAGAGGAACTTCCAGTCGATCAGATGCCCTGAGGAGTATAGGGTTGACTTGGCGGTGCATTATCTGGAGGGAGATGCACATGAGTGGTGGCAGAGTGTTGCTGCGAGGAGGGCGGGAGTAGTGTGGTCTTGGGACGAGTTCCGGAGGGAGTTCGATCTCAAGTATTTTCCGCGGGAGGCTCGCGACAGGTTACATGGGGAGTTTCTGTACTTGGCACAGGGGACTCGTTCGGTTCGGGAGTACGAGGCCGAGTTTAACCGGCTGAAGCGGTTTGCTGGGCGGGGTGCAGATACCGAAGATGAGCTGATTTGTGCTTTCATGCGAGGTATGCGTATCGATCTCAGGAACCGATGCATAGTCCGCAAGTTCGAGTCGGTGTCCGAACTGGTGGAGTGTGCAGCGCAGCTTGAGGAGGGGATGAGGCAGGAGGCCAGTTTAAAGGCTGCAGTACCAGAGGTTCCGCGGCGGCCTCAAAGTCAGGGTGTTGCTCCGAGCAAGGGCGGTAAGTCTGGTCAGCAGCAGGGACAGAAGAGGAAGTGGGAGGATACTTCCAAGGCAGCGGGTTCTGGACCACGTTGTTTCGGGTGCGGAGCCTTTGGACATCGCGTGGCGGATTGTTCTCGAGGGGGTCCGGTGTGCTTCCATTGCAAGGAACCCGGTCACATCAAGAAGGATTGTCCGAAGTTGGCTCAGCCATTTGTGAGGATCGAGGCACCGCCTCCGAAACGGGCTGCAGTGGCACCGAGGGTGTTCACCATAGGCGCGGAGTCAGGCGAGGCGAGCGGCAGCAGACCGATTACTGGTTAGTTACCTTAATTATGTTCTTGTTTGATTGTAATTTTAGTTACTCGCTCTGTAATTGGTGTTTGCTATTTGCCGTGAATCCTTTTCGTGCTTAGGGACCCTTAATGTGGCTGGGGTAGAGTCACATGTGTTGTTTGACTCCGGAGCGTCCCACAGTTTTGCCACACCGGATTGGGTGTCGGGGAGCGGTATCCAAGAGGTGTTTGGGGACCACTCGGGTGTGGTGAGAGTTGCTGGGGGTCGTTTGTTGAGGACTCAGGGCTGTGTGGAGAGTGTCGACATTCTTATCGCCGGAGAGTTGATGCCAGCGGATTTGATAGTGTGCCCAGTGGAACTCTATGACATCATTTTGGGTATGGACTGGCTGGGAAAGTTCAAGGCTCATTTGGATTGTCACCGGGGTCGTGTGGTTTTCGAGCATGCTAATAGAAGACTGGTTTATCAGGGAGTGAAACCGGTGCCGGGAGGCATCGTCGTTTCCGCGGTTCAAGCGGAGCGTTTGATCGAGCAGGGTTGTGAGGCCTATTTGGCTACCATTTCGATACCTGGTGAGGTTGGGGAGTCAGCGGTGCGGGATATTGAGGTGGTCTGGGAGTTCGAGGATGTGTTCCAGCAGTTGAGCGGGTTACCCCCATCCAGGTCGGATCCTTTTACCATTGAGTTAGAGCCGGGGATGACCCCGTTGTCTAAGGCTCCTTATAGGATGGCTCCAGCGGAGATGGCTGAGCTTAAGAAGCAGCTTGAGGAGTTGTTGGAAAAGGGTTTCATTAGACCGAGCAGTTCTCCGTGGGGTGCACCGGTACTGTTCGTCAAGAAGAAGGATGGGAGCTTCCGGTTGTGCATTGATTATCGGGGGCTGAACGGGGTTACTGTGAAGAACAAGTACCCATTACCGAGGATCGATGAGTTGTTAGATCAGTTGCAGGGTGCTTCGTGGTTCTCTAAGATTGATTTGGCATCGGGTTATCATCAGATCCCGATAGCGGAGTCGGACATCAGGAAGACGGCTTTCAGGACGAGATACGGGCACTACGAGTTTGTGGTGATGCCGTTTGGGTTGACGAATGCACCGGCTGCGTTTATGAGGTTGATGAACGGCGTGTTCCAGGAGTATCTGGATGAGTTCGTCATCATTTTCATCGACGACATTCTAGTGTATTCGAAGAGTCCTGAGGAGCACATGGTTCACCTGAGGAAAGTTCTGGAGAAGCTACGGGAGCAGAAGTTGTTCGCTAAGCTGAGCAAGTGTAGTTTCTGGCAGCGGGAGATCGGATTTCTGGGGCACGTCGTATCTGATCGTGGTGTTTCAGTGGATCCGGAGAAGATTCGCTCGATTGAGGAGTGGCCGAGACCGAAGAATGCCTCGGAGATTCGCAGTTTTCTGGGTCTGGCGGGTTATTACAGGAGGTTCGTCAAGGGGTTTGCTAGTATGGCGCAGGCCATGACCAAGTTGACCGGGAAGGACGTTCCTTTCGTGTGGTCGGACCAGTGTGAGGAGAGCTTTGTGAAGCTCAAGGAGATGCTGGTGAGTACTCCGGTGTTAGCCTTGCCTAAGCAGGATGAGCCATATGTTGTGTTCACAGACGCGTCCAGGCTGGGGCTGGGTTGTGTATTGATGCAGCAGGGTAAGGTAATCGCATATGCTTCCAGGCAGCTGAGGAAACATGAATGCAATTATCCTACTCACGATCTTGAGATGGCTGCAGTGGTGTTTGCATTGAAGATCTGGAGGTCTTATCTGTATGGCGGTAAGGTTCAGGTGTTCACAGACCACAAAAGTCTGAAGTACATCTTTACCCAGCCGGAGCTGAATCTGCGACAGAGGCGATGGATGGAGCTTGTTGCGGATTATGACCTGGAGATAGCTTACCATCCCGGTAAAGCGAATCTTGTAGCCGATGCTTTGAGCAGGAAGCGGGTTATTTTAGACACTGAGCGAGATACGGAGGCGTTGGTAGGCATGGTGAGTGCCCTGAGACTGTGTGCTGTGTCTGAGGAACCTGAGCCGTTGGGTTTAGAGGCGGTGGATCAGGCGGACATTCTGACTAGGGTGCGGGTAGCACAGCAGTTGGATGCGGAATTAATGCAGGCTGGCAGGGCAGAGCGGTCTGAGTATGAGTTATCCAGCAATGGAACGATCCTTTTGAGGGGCAGGGTGTGTGTACCGAAGGACGAAGTGCTGAGGCAGGAAATCCTGAGGGAAGCACATCAGAGCCGTTTCTCTATTCATCCCGGAGCTACCAAGATGTATCGTGACCTCAAACGGTATTACCAGTGGGTAGGGATGAAGAAGGATGTTGCCAACTGGGTTGCGGGGTGTGATACCTGTCAGTTGGTGAAGGCTGAGCATCAGGTTCCGAGCGGGTTGTTGAGGAGTTTACCCATTCCGGAGTGGAAGTGGGACATGATCACCATGGATTTCGTGGTGGGTCTGCCGGTTTCGCGAACCAATGACGCTATTTGGGTCATCGTGGATAGGTTGACCAAGTCGGCGCACTTCTTGGCCATAAAAAAGACCGACGGTGCGGAAGTGTTGGCCAAGAGGTACGTCAGGGAGATTGTGAAGCTGCATGGGGTACCGGTGAGTATAGTGTCAGATCGAGATCCGAAGTTCTCCTCGCTGTTCTGGGGCGCTTTCCAGAAGGAGATGGGCACTAAGGTACACATGAGTACAGCTTATCATCCCCAGACCGATGGGCAGTCGGAGAGGACTATCCAGACGTTGGAGGATCTGTTGAGGATGTGTGTGTTGGACTGGGGTGGACATTGGGCGGATCATCTGAATCTAGTGGAGTTTGCGTACAATAACAGCTACCAGGCTAGTATCGGCATGGCACCATTTGAGGCGTTGTATGGTAGGCCTTGCAGGACCCCGTTATGTTGGACACAAGTGGGGGAGAGGAGCCTGTTGGGAGCTGACTTTGTGCAGGAGACGACTGAGAAGGTCCGGATTGTGAAGTTGAACATGAAGGAAGCTCAAGATCGTCAGAAAAGCTACGCAGATCGGCGTAGGAAGGAGCTGGAGTTCGCAGTTGGCGATTTGGTCTACTTGAAAATGGCCATGTTGAGGGGTCCGAACAGGTCCATTTCCGAGACGAAGTTGAGTCCACGGTATATGGGTCCCGTCAGGGTGCTGGAGCGGGTCGGACCGGTGGCTTATCGGTTAGAGTTGCCGGAGTCCATGCAGGCATTTCACAAGGTGTTCCACGTGTCGATGCTGAAGAAATGTTTGCACAAGGATGATCAGGTGGTCACGGGGGTGCCATCAGATTTGACACCGAGCATGGTGGTGGAGGCGAGGCCTCTGAGAGTCCAAGATCGTCGGGTGAGAGTGATCAGGAGGAAGAAGGTTCCTGAGATGCAGGTGCTGTGGGACTGCAATGGAGCCGAGGAGGTGACTTGGGAGCCGGAAGCGAAGTTGAAGCGCAAATTTCCCAAGTGGTTCGGCAAACTGGAGGGTTAGCCGGGTGTTTCCATATCGTTGTAACCATGGTGTTGGGATTTTGGGAGTTATTGCGTTGTTGTACTCGTCTATTTTTATGGTGTTATAATTAATCGATGTACTTTGGAGTTTTTGACTATTCAATAAAAAGGTGTTTTCATTGAATATGTTGAGTGGTGGGTTTACTAGGGGAATTGTAGACAGGTTGGCGGGCTACTAGTGGTAGTGGTCCGATAGCGGGGGTGCGGATACTAGGTGTTTGGTAGCCGCATAAGGCTGATAGTTCCGGATTGGTTTGGCACGGGGTGGTGGCCCCATATAGCGGCATCGGAGTGCACTGGTGAGTCACTGCCGAGTGTACCTGGCCGGTTGGGTTTCGATGTGATTCCTGATTGGTGAGACAGGTCACTAGAGAGATTGCCGTTGTCTGGCTCTCTATGCGTTAGACGGACCGATCCATGGTGTTGGGTCGTGAAGTCGTTGTACTCCCGGGTGTTGGAGTGGTTGGCCAAACCAAGTAGGGAACTATGGCACTATGGTGTTGAGCCGTGATACCGTTGTTGGTAGAGTTGGAAGAGCGGTCGTGCGACGCTGAGTTGGAATAGCGGTTGTGCTATGTTGTGGATGTTCGTTGGACGTTAGATTCGAGGACGAATCTATGTTAGTGGGGGAGAATTGTAACACCCGCAATCCATTAATTGGGCTTAATTTGACCTTTTAGAAGTTACGGGGGTTAAATTGAATAAATCAATTTTACTGGCGGGTGTGATTGTTAATTTTGAAAGTTTGGGGTTAACTTTCGGAAGGGGAGGAAGTGCGAGGACCGGTTGGTGTAATAAGCAAACTTGAAACACACCTAGGTTTATATGCGTGTGTGTATCGCCGTCTTGGGGCAGAAGGATCGAACCCTAGCCGTCAAGGAGGAAGATTCGCGCTGGTCTTCGGCGTGGAAGCAAGGAGAAGCTTCGAGCCACGCCTCCCTCCTTCTCGGTAAGGTTCTTGTCCTTGTCGTTTTGGTTTGGTCGTTGCGTGAGATCCGTGAGTTGGCGACGTGTGGTCGGGGTCGCTGTATTTAGGGCCGGCCGTGTGTAGCGGTCTCGTGGTGGTGATCGGAGGTTGGATCATGGCGGTTCCGGTGGGGAGCTCCGGCGGTGGTGTAGCGCCGGCGAAGGGAAGAGGAAGACGAAGACGTGCGGTTTGATTATTTGAGTTTTAGTTTTTGAATATTTTATTATTTTTACTTTTAGGTGGATTAATAGAAGGTTATTCATCCCGGGGAGTTCTAGAAAATTGCTGAATTTTCTCGTGAAACTTGCTGTGCGGGAATAAGGTGAGTGCAGGACCATAGGCGTAATTAAATAATTTTGATAATTGATGTGATTTCGTGATTATAGGCCGTTTACGATCTCGGAGGGTCTAGATCGAGTGTTTCATGAAATGTTTGATTTATTCGGTATTTTCGTGATAGTCTATATTAATTATCTTAATTATTTGTTAGCCTGTAGATGGGAGGATTGTCTCACTAAGTATTTTTCGAAATACTTATGCATCTCTTATATTTTAATTGATGCAGGAAAAGAGAAAGTGTGACCGTGGGATCAGGGCGAGGAAGAGGGGGTGATCTAGACTTGTCGTTTATTTAATTATTTTATTTAATAATTTATGATCTTGATTATTTGGATTTTTACTCTTGAACCGGAAATTAATTGGTGAGGTTCAGTTATTATTATTTATGGGATTTTAATAATTATTTGCAAAAAACAAAAATGGGTGCGGTTGTTTCACCTACAATCGATTTCATCTGTAAGTTCCCGGATATGATAAAAAGGTGATTAATAGGGACTTTAACCTTACGTTATTAAAGTATTTCAAAAAAAGGTTGTAGAGAATTTGACTTTAAAATAATGGGTAGTGATTTAAAAAAAATATGTCTTATTTTGTTGGCATTTAAAAAATAAACCACCGCAAGAACTTAAAGACGAAGTTAGACAGTGTGAATTTTTACTTATTATTTTTAAGAGTTTTAACAGTGTTAAGCTTTAGTTGGATAAATTAAAACTGTAAAGATTTTAAAATAAAATAAAACTCTTCAAAGTGTCACACGGAAAAACAATAAAGATAGTGAGTTAAATATGAAATTACAAATAACAAAATCGATAAGATTGAGTTTGAATTTAAATTCAAATCCTCGCACGAAAAAACAGTAAAAATAGCGATAATGGAGCGACTTAGATATGAGATTACAAATAACAAAATCAATAACATTGAGTTTGAATTTAAACTCGAGTATAAGAAGGAGACGGATGACGATAGTTGAGTTGAAATTTTGAACGGTTCTAATGTATCACAAAACGGGTAAAGGTCTAAGCGATTAGTTTGAGTTTCATTTTTTTTTTTGCTGATGTGTCTCTTTCACAATTATTCTCAGCTGGACGTTCCTCGATCTGATAAAGATGAGATTGGTAAGGAATATAACTTTAGATTGTTAATGTACTTTAAGAAATTGTTGTAGAGAATTTGACTTTAAAATAATGTGTAGCAATTTAAAAGAAAAAATTAAGGTTTTATTTTGTTGTTTTAAAAAATTAACCATCAGAGGAACAAAAAAAGCTAAGTTAGGATATGTGAATTTTTAGAAGAATTTTACGAGTTTTAAAAGTGTTAAACATTGACTGGGTCAATTAGAACTTTAACGATAATTTAAAATAAAGTAATAGTTTATAAAGTTTCACAATTAAAGTAAAATAGGTATTCAAAGTCACAAGAAAAAACAGTAAAGATAGCGAGAAATGAACGATTTAGATATAAGAGGGAGAGGGATGACAAAGCTGAGTTGAGATTTTGAACGATTCAAATGTATTATAACAATACAGATAAAAGTCTAAGCCAAAAGTTTGATCTCGATTCAAAAATGTTTTGATGATGTGTCATTACCACAATTATTCTCAGCTGGATGTTCCTCGATCTGATACAGAGGTGATTAGTATGGACTTTAATTTTATATTATTAATGTATTTCAAAAAAATATTGAAGATAATTTGACTTTAAATTAATAGGTAGCGATTTAAAAGAAAAAAATAAGGTTGGATTTTGTTGGTTCTTTAAAAATTAACCATGGTAGGAACAAAAAGACAAAGTTAAACTGTGTGAATTTTTAGAAAAATTTAACGGGTTTTAAATGTGTTAAACATTAACTGAATTAATTAGAACTTTAACAATAATTTAAAATAAAGTAAGAGTTTATAAAATCTCACAATTAAAGTAAAATAAAAGTATTCAAAGTCTCACATTGAAAAGCAGTAAAGATAGCAAGAAATGAACAATTTAGATATGAGATTACGAATGAAAAACCAATAAGATTGCGTTTAAACCCGAGTATAAGAGGGAGAGGGATGACAAAAGTTGAGTTGAGATTTTGAACGATTCGAATGTATAATGAAAATACCGATAAAAGTTTAAGCGATAATTTTGAGCTTGATTCAAAAATGTTTTGCTGATGTGTCATTCCCACAATTATTCTCAGCTGGATGTTCGTCGATATGATAGAGAGGTGATTAGTATGAAATTTAATTTTAGGTTATTAATATATTTGAAACAAAATGTTGTAGATAATTTAACTTTAAATTAATATGTAGCGATTTAAAATAAAAAAATAAGGTTTATTTTGTTGGTTTTTTTAAAATTAACCATGGTAGGAACAAAAAGACAAAGTTAAATTGTGTGAATTTTTAGTAGAACTTTAAAGATTTTATAAGTGTTAAACTTTGATTGGATAAATTAAATCTTTAAAAATTATAAAATAAATAAAAATTTCTAAAATCTCGCACTTAAAATAAAATAAAACTTGAAAGTGAGAGACGGAAAAACAGTAAAAGATATGATATGGCTAGAAAAGAACGATTTAGATATGAGATTATAAATGATAAACTGATAAGATGGAGTTTGAGTAGAAAACCGAGTATAAGCAAGAGACGGATGACAATAGTTGAGTTGATATTTGAAAGGTTCTAATGTATAATCACAATACAGTTAAAATAAAATAAAAGTTTTCAATTGTTCACATAGAAAAACAGAAAAATGAACGATTTAGACAAGAAATTACAAATGAAAAAACCGATAAGATTGAGTTTGAGTAAAAAACCGAGTATAAGCAAGAGACGAATGACAATAGTTGAGTTGACATTTTGAACGGTTTTAATGTATAATCACAATACAGTTAAAATAAAGTAATAGTTTTTAAAGTCTCACATAGAAAAACAGTAAAGATAGCAAAATTGATCCCGCTTTAGACATGAAATTACAAATGAAAAACTGATAAAATTGAGTTTGAGTAGAAAACCGAGTATAAGCAAGAGACAGATGACAATAGTTGAGTTGAGAACATCTAATTTTATAACAAAACATATTAAAAATGTTAAAAAAATTAGATATCTAAACACCAATATTACATGTAACCTCTAAACCCGTTACAATAAGTAAACAACTTATGAAAACTAAACCCACAAATGATTTTTTATGTCTAAACAGGAATTGTTGTGTTTCATATTACGAAAATTATATATACAAAAACAAAGTATTGTTAAACCCAAAATAAATCTGTCTCATATTACAATCCGTTCGTCCGCAACACCAATTATACTAAACACAATAAAGACAATATATATTATAAAATTTCATAAACCAAATAAATAAAAAATTCCCGTGCGGGCGTACGGGTTATAATCTAGTATATAATTTTAAATCGAATAGAAGATGGGTTACCTTCTGAACAGAAAGAGCAATGTTTCTTATTTCTACCGGGGCTTGACCTAAGGGTTCAGTTAAAGGATCCGTTTTAGACACTTGAACAAAACCAGGACATATTGTATAACGCCCCGACCGCCCCTACCTGTGGGCCCCAACGACATCTCCCGGCCCGTGGGCCCACCCTCGTCCGACGGCCGGTGCGTTAGTCCGGGAGGCTTGTAATACTTGTTTACTGACCCTGCAATCACCACGTGATCTTTCCCCGTGTTTTGTCCTCACTCACACGATACCGCGAATCACTTCCCGGAAGGTCACCCATCCTTAAATTGCTCCAGCTCAAGCACCCTTAACTCTGGAGTTCTCTCTGGACAAGTTCCCGAAAAGATAAGTGCACTTTGGTGACATAGGTAGCCAAATCAATTCTTATAAGCCTTTCCGCATATACAAGAAACCGGGATGTTACAATCACCCCCACTCATAGAGCGCAACGTCCTCGTTGCGCACCAGGATCGTCACCCTAGACGGTGTGGGCCCACCTGACTCCACACACGTGTTTGGGTTCGGCTCTGATACCACTTATAACGCCCCGACCGCCCCTACCTGTGGTCCCCAACGACATCTCCCGGCCCGTGGGCCCCCCGGTGCGTTAGTCCGTGAGGCTTGTAATACTTGTTTACTGACCCTGCAATCACCACGTGACCTTTCCCCGTGTTTTGTCCTCACTCACACGCTACCGCGAATCACTTCCCGGAAGGTCACCCATCCTTATACTACTCCAGCCCAAGCACCATTAACTCTGATGTGCAAGTACAATACAAACTATATGTACACTAAGTGGGTATAATTACTTAGAATTAAAATATATTACGTATAACATGCTTATTAAGACAATTAAGATGTCCTTATATTAGATTTTGAATTTGATTTGTATTAAGAAGGTGGTAAAGAATGAATGTATGAGTAGATGTACCTTCCAAAATCCATAACTCCATGGGCGTCCATCACCAAATATACTTGGATTTATCTGTGAGTCAAATTAAAAAAATTTCTTTTCTTAAAGTCTTTTAATATAATAAAACAACTTTTATAGAATATATCATTAACATAAAATTTACCATCCAACCAACTTGGATCAAATTATCTTTGTTATTAACTCGACTGCCAACATATATGTTAGCATATGAAGCTTGGTCTCCACTAATATTCAAGTCACGTACACTTAACCAAGATCCTATACCATAATAAGGACCATGACGCAATCTAACCCCTGCAAACTTCAAATTCAAGCTTTAATAAGTTTCAAATCATTGTAATATACATAATAGTAACACAAGTATCAGAAACTAGAATAATGAGGATAAAATTGAGTACTTACATGTGTCCCATGACTTTCAACTGTGAACGGATTAAAATGTTTTTCTGCGAAATTTTGAGCATTTGCTACATACTCTTTTATGTTCCTCAGTATAGGAACTGTACCATTCGGACAGTCGACTATGTTTTTATAAATTTTTCTTTCAATTTGTTCTTTTGATTTAGAAACTGAAAAAGATGGTTCCATCTACACATATTGTCACACCATATATGATATATAGATGAAGTTAGGGGATTAAATCAAATTAGCCTTACAAAAAGCTATTATATGAAATAAACAAGGTTGACATATATAATTTGTATGTGAGAAATTTTGATGAACAAAAATAGCTGAATTTTGTGGTTTTGGAGTAATGGATAATTTAACGAAGGTTGTTTGTATATATCCACACAATCGTATATCATCTTCTCATTTAACTATGTGAAAAACATATACATGAGATAGACGATTTAACCAAAAATATCAGTATAAGTAATGCATATATCTATAGTATCGCCGTCGAACACATCAACGATTTAACCAAAAATAATAATAAAATTTAGTTTACCTTAATAAATTTTGAAACTCTTATAGAGTCTCCGGATTGAATTAAACAGAATGATATTATAAATGCAACGAGTTTGAGAACGAAATCCATGGACTAGGATCAATGTTTTGGAAGGTCTTCTAATAGTAATCTCTTGTTATATTGAATTTTTAGACCCAACACTCAAGCATTTATAATATCTAGGGGTGTTAAATACTAGTTCGGTTCGAGTTTTTTTTTAAAAAGTTTTCTCAACAATAAATACACATAAAAGGTTTTGTTATTTTCCTATTTTGGCCCATGTTCTTAAAACAAATAATTATATATATACACTTTCATTTTCTTTAGTGTTTTACTTTTTGTTACATCGAATAGTTTTTTAGTTCAACTGTTTTAGTATCAGCGGATTCTTTTTTCTTTTTTTCATATTAACTTTAGTTTTGTTTATTGTGTTCAGATTTCATCTACATAAAAAACAATTTTTTCTCTTTTTATTGGTATACTTTTGTTTATTGTGTTCAGATTTCATCTACATGAAAAAAACTTTTCTCTTTTTATTGATAAACCTGAATTTTTTTCTTCTAAAAAATTGTAGATACGTATATATTGGTCAACTTGATTTTGAGAGGAATTTTGGTTTTCATCTAATTTTCATTAAAATAACAAGGTATAATACAAAGTAGAATACATTGGTGGAATACGGGGTGAAATACTAAGCTGGCAGGTTCCAAACCTCCAGAGACAAAACCCCAAAAACCGGGGAAACTAAGAAACATCAAAGAGAAAAAACACTAAGACTTTAAAGACCAAACTTAATTTACAGAAGACACCAAAAATCTTAAAGAATACAAACAGAAAAACAAAGATCCAGAAAGCAGAAACCAGATATGAGATTAGAGCAACACCAAACAGATTCATATTCAGAACCGTCCTTACCAGATTTTGAGAGGAATTTAAATTATACTTTTAGTTATTATTTATTTTTTGTTTAAAAGAAAGAAACTTTGTTCTCTCTTTTTGAGATGCGGAATTTTTTTTTTTTTGTCAACTTGATATGCAGATGATGTGAGCTAAAAATTGGACGATTATGAAATACATCAGACATGATATCAAAATGTAAACAAGTTGGCAAAAAAAACAAAAAAAAAACCACAAATAAGCTAAACATATGAAAAATATAAGCAAAATTTATGACAAAATATATAAATTATAGGAAATTTATATATAATTTATAAAGAACAAAGACTAACTTAAGGCTCTGAATGGTGATAGCGTATTGGGCGGTGCGGGAACAGCGGATTAAGGGGTGCGGTTCAAGTGTGGTTTGTGCGGGAGAAACGCATCATGCGGAACTAGTGCGGGTAGTGGAAAACAAGCGGTGCGGGACAATATTTGAATGGGGAATATCACAATTGTGGTGCGGGTATAATAATTATTAAACTTTGATTATTTATTTTTAAGAATTCAAATTTCCAAAACAATTTTTGTTTTAATAGAAATTGATAAAATTTATTTGCATTAAAATTTTCAAATTTTTATGAATTAAAGATAAAATAAAATAAAATGGAACGCACTTAAACCACACCATATTTGTGGTATTTGGCAATAAGTGCGTTTCAAGCATATGAAATGAAACGCACTACTTTTTCATCTTTAAAAACAAAAAAAACAAAAATAGAACGCACATGTTAAAAATACTTGAATGGTATACGTGTAATTGTAACGCATGCGTTTCTTATGGAACGCGTCCCCCATTTATTGCCTAAGTACTAAACATTCAAATACATAATTTCGATGACTAACACGTAAGGTTAACTTTTTAGTTGCTAGATATATATTGACATGATTTGTAGTGTGTTTATGTTAAAGAAAACAAAACCTTCTCTCTCCTTAAAACCTTTGCTCTCTCTCTTTTTCTCTTTCTCTTTTTAGTTTCTAATTTTCTTTCTCCTCAAAATCTTCTCTTCGAATACACTCTCATTCTCTTCGAATCTTCTCTTCTTCTTACTTTTTCCAATCAAGGTTTGTCTCTCTTTTCCTCTCTATCACTCTCTCCATTAAGTTTCTAATGTGTTCTTTAATTTTGAATCGATTTTAAGTTTTTGAAAAGATTCAAAATAAGTATTGGTGCAAGCGTCATGTTGGATTTGCCCAGGTTTGACCAAGGCAATGGTAGACAAAAAATGCCTTCAAAGTGTTCGACGAAATGCGTGAAAGATACATGTGTGTCCATTTAGCAATGAACATATGTTCCACTTTCCGAAAGCGGAACGTAACTGGGGTTCCGGTGAGCCTCCTTTGAGGTGGACATTCAAAGATGGACAAAGGGGTGGTGGATGTTCAAAGATGGACGAAAGGGTGTGGACACTTTTATGTGGATAATGGACTTTTGATGTTGTGGTATCTCTTGTATCAACTAGTGATCGATTGTTCTTTTACACTTTCATGAATTATATGCAGACCATCCATTCTCATCTGGACATTTATTCTCCTATATGTGAACAAAAATAAGATATTATTGAAAGTCATGCAAGATTAAATTCTTCTATTACCGCAATTTTGGACACATGTACATGTCTACATGGACAAATTATCATGGACACGGTATGAAAAATAACTATTCGTGTATATGTATAAAAAAAACAAATTTATCATGGAAAAGAGATGTGTGTCCATTTAGTAACATTAGCATCAAACAAATTTTTCATATAAGATGGATGAATTTGTTGATTTAAACAAAATAAGATGGTTAAGAACGGTTATGCGGGATAAAATGTTTTTATTACCGCATTTTTGGCCGTATGGACATGTTTGTATAGACACATTATTATGGACAAGATGCATATGATCATTGTGTCTTAAAATTATTAAACTTTTTCTTCTATTTATCACACCAAAACATGTCCACGATATGGTGACACCGAAAACTATCCACAAAATATTTGTCCACCTAAGACTGATTATAACACTATGGAAAAGAAGAGAAACAATCCATTATCCACAAAACAGTGTCCACACCCATATATCCATCTTTGAAAATCTACTATCCATTTGTCCATCTATGAACATCCACCTCGAAAGAGGCTCATCGAAAACCCAGTTATGTTTAAGCTTGCCGCTTTTAGAAACTAGAACATGTGTTCCTTGCGTCTGTATGGAAACATTATTATGGACAAGATGCATATGATCGTTGTGTTTTAATTTCTATTTATCAATACCAAAAAATGTCCACGATATGGTGACACACCGAAAACTATCCACAAAATATTTTCCACCTAAGACTGTTTATAACACTATGGAAAAGAAGGAAAGCAATCCATTATATATCCACAAAACAGTGTCCACACCCATCTATCCATCTCTGAACAACCACTATTCATATGTCCATCTCTGAACATCCACCTGGAAGGAGGCTCATCGAAAACCCATTTAGAGATGGATAGATGGGTGTGGACATCCACCTCGAAGGAGGCAAATCAAAAACCCAATTACGTTTAACCTTGGCGCTTTTTGAAAGTGGAACATGTGTTCCTTGCGTGTGTATGGGCACATTATTATGGACAAAATTCATATGATCGTTGTGTTTTAAGATTATTGAAATTTTCCTTCTATTTATCAACACCAAAACATGTCCACGATATGGTGACACACCAAAAACTATCCACAAAATATTTGTCCACCTAAGACTGTTTATAACACTATGGAAAAGAAGGGCAACAATCCATTATCCACAAAAAATTGTCCACACCCATCTATCAATCTATGAACATCCACTATCCATATGTCTATCTCTGAACACCACCTCGAATGAGGCTCATCGGAAACCCAATTACGTTTAAGTTTGCCTCTTTCGAAAAGTTGAACACGTTTTCTTTGCGTGTGTATGTGATATGCTCAAATTAATACCCTAAATAGTACTAAAGCAGTTGATGCAGTAAATCAGGGGTCGAACACAAGAACTCAGTTATCACACAATAGATTATATAGATCCAAAATACGCTAAATCAAAAGATGTAATTGAAAACAAGTATGCAAATAAAAGTGTTGTAAATTCAGTTGGAGGCAGATAGGTTCAGGATATTTCTCAGGAGATAAATGAATGCAGCTAAATTAACTAACATGATTCAGATTACGCACGGTTCTTGAACTCAAATCACTAAAATATAGCTAACCAACTCTCGTTGCGAAAACTATCTAAATCTAAATCTTAGGAATTCCAAATCTCTTTGCGAATCCTAAAGTCTAAATCAGCTTTAAAGTTCAGGTTTGATATTTTCACAAATCAATTAAACCAAATCTCTTTGCGAATAATCAATTTGCTCACCTAAGGTTCTATCAGGTAATTAATCGCACTCTCGTGCCTAATCAATTATCCTAAGATCTATGTTCTAGGTGATCAATCCAGAATTAGCTTTGAGAACAACCTATGGTGAAGAACTAATTCAGATAGTGAATCCTAACAGATAATCAACCTAGCATTCAAAGAAATCCCTATGAGAAAACCCTAAACCTAACAGGTGATCTACTCAGACATAGAGATTGAATCAATAGACATATTTGAATAAATACTCAATAGAAAATAAGAAAGAGTGACAAAAAGTTTTGAGATCTGATCTCGAACGAAGGGGGATTCAGACTTGTCTCTCTCACCAAATTCTCTCTTAAACCAAAGCAAAATAAAGCATAGCCTAAAAAGGTGGCTGTAAAATCCTATATATAACCTAAAACACGAATTGGGGTCTTCTTGTAATTATTAAAGACTTCTGTGCACTTTTGCAATTCTTAAAATCCTATATATAACCAGGGGGTATCGATCGATACTCATGTGATTTCGATGTCTCAGCTACACGGATCTTCTGCTTCGCTCCAAAATGCTCCAAAAAGCTCCAATAATTCCAATTATGCTCCAAACGTGCTAAGACCTGTAAAAGACTCTAAAAGACTACAAAACACTAGAAAGAATCTATAAAAGGACTTATATCATGGCCTAAACAGGGTAAAAACCATGATATATCAGTATGAAAACATTATTATGGACAAGAAGCATATTATCGTTGTGTTTTAAGATTATTGAAAATTTCCTTCTATTTATCAACACCAAAACATGTTCACGATATGGTGACACACCGAAAACTATCCACAAAATATTTGTCCACGTAAGACAGTTTATAACACTATGGAAAAGAAGGAAAACAATCCATTATCCACAAAAAAATGTTCACACCAATCTATCCATCTATGAACATCCACTATCCATTTGTCCATCTCTGAACATCCACCTCGAATGAGGCTCATCGGAAACCCAATTACGTTTAAGTTTGCCACTTTCGAAAAGTGGAACCTATGTTCCTTGCTATATCGACACACATGTCTCTTTCACGCATTTCGTCAAACACTTTGCAGGCGTCTTTTGTCTACCATTACCTTGATCAGATATGCGCAAATCCAACATGAAGCTTGTACCAATACTCGTTTCGAATCTTTTCAAAAACATAAAATTGATTCAAAATTAAAGAACACATTAGAAACTTGATGGATAGAGTGAGAGAAAAAAATAGAAAGAGAGAGAGAGAGAGAGAGAGACAAACCTTAATCGGGAGCTTGCGAAAAATTGGGTTTTTGCAATGATTCAGTGAAGAAATGGAATAAAAAAAATAGGAGAGTTTGAAGAGAATATCAAAGAGAAGAATCGTATTGAAGAATTGAAGAGAGAGAGCGAGAAAAAGAGAAAGACGTTTGGTTTTGGGTGAATAAGCCAAGTTTTCACTAACCTGTTAGGGTGGGAGAGTATATGATGAAGGGTAAGAAAGTCATTTTACCTTCTAAAATGTGGTCAATTTGCTAGAGTTACCAATTGTGTTATAATTTGTAAATACAAACAAATAATGTGCTATAGGAAGTAAGTCACTCATCCCTTTTGAGATTTATGAGTAACACATGATATGTAAGGCCTACGGCCACTGATAGTCATTAATAAAAAAATATTCATTTTTCACAGTCTCTCTCTTTTCTGTTTTTTGCCTCAAGCGCATACATACACCATTGTCAATGAACCCATATTTTTGGGAAGACGCTTTGGGTGAACTCTTCCTTCTCCTTGTCCAAGTCCGGAAGGTTTCAACTCCATGTCCCCAAATGTTCTCCAAAACACCTAAAATAGACACCAAAATATGCAAGAACTCACTATGACCTAATGCAAATGTCCTAAACTCTAAATGAGACCTAAATGCAAGACAAAACCGTGATTATGCATGCAAATGGCACAAAACTCTAAGTAAAATGTATGCTAGAACATGTAAAATATATGAATATCAACTCCCCCAAACTTACTTCCTTGCTTGTCCTCAAGCAAAAAATTAGGAAAAAAGAAAGGGAGAAAGGTTGAAATGAGAGCTCAAATCCACAACATCATCGAAAAAGTTCAAATTCAATTGCCAAGTTACTAGCTCCAAGATGCGATCAAACAAGTCTACTCAAAATGAGCTAGCCATATCCTTTCCTACATGAATCAAACTCAAGCCTCGACCTACACAAGCAATTATTTCATCCAATCCTTTGACATTCATTAAATCGTTCAAGTGAATCATGTTTATGCAAGACAAGTGAATTCATTTGGCTAGGGTGAATGTCTTGAGATTAAGATGATCTCAAACGTATGGGCTTATTCCGATGCAAGGGATCTCTCAATGAATGGGTAAGCTTTATAAAAATGCTAAGAGTAAAGAGCAATATATGCATACAAGGATAGATTTACATCTACCCATTGCCTAAAAGAAATGTCTCAACCCCTAGCAATACTACCCATAAAACCCCAACCTAGGCTACCCTTATTCCATATGGCTTTTTACCTTCTTCTTCCACACGTTTTCATCGTCTTTTTTCACTTGGGGGATTTTCTTCTTCTTCCTTGATTCATGGTATGGTGCTTTCACCTCACTTCTTTTAGCTCTTGTTGATTTCTTTTGCTTTGTCTCCATCCTCATCACTTTGATGCTTTAGCCATATTTTTGGCTTCTTTTCCTTTTCTTTGAACATTTGGAGATCAACCTTGATGTTAAGAGCCAATTCAAACTTTAACACCAACCATGTATTCTTTGACAATTTCCCCTTCTTCACCTTTTTCTTCTTTTGACCTCAATTTTCATTCCCACAATGATTCCATCGATCAAACACTTTTTTTCATTCCAAACCCCAAAACTTCCCTTCATAGCTAGCCTAGCCTAGTATAGCCCGCGTTGTCGATCTAGATCTACATGCAAACATATCCTTGTCGCTCAAAACTCAACACTTTTTGCCAAGCTTACTCAAAAATTAGGCCATACATACGCTCACTAAAGATTTGGTTTGAAAGGAGGGTAGGTTAGTGGTAAACCGTTCCAATGATGGGAATCGGCTATTTGGGCTAACAAGAGAGTGGTAAAGTGAATAATATAGCCCACATATGTATGTGGTATCCATGAATTCACTATGCAATGCACAAACACGATAATTAAGTGTCAAAATTAAGGTTCTCACTTAGGTAGGATTGGAATCAAATCAAAACTTGCTTTAGCCAAGACATGAGTAATGAAACATGAGATCAAAATATGGTTCATCCTTGATTTCAAACTCAATCAAAAGCATCAAACAACTAACAACGATGGCAATGAGCCAAGCTCTTAGAATGATATTACACATGGAAATCAAATCATTTCTCTCAATGAAAATGCAAATGCAACCTATATGCAACTATAGACTCAATCTTAAGATGAGATGCAACTAGATCCTTCTTTTTATTTTCAAAATTTTCAAATTTTTGTGGATGCATGATATGCATGAGACTGAAGTATGCAAAGAGAAAAAATAAGAAAACAAAACACAAAGTCAAATGACACAAACCTCTCCCCCAAACTTGAATTGCACCGTCTAGGTGCAACAAAAGTCAAAGAGAGCGCAAACATAATGCAAGAATGTATATACAATGAAGTGGAGTGAGAATCATACCTTGGAATTGAATCGAGGAGGAGAGGAGTGTGATACGTTGTGGCTTAAGCCCTCATTTCATCACATATCACGACCTTGGACCCAAGAGACCCTTATTGATTGCTTGTTTTGTGTCTCAAGCTCGACAATGGATATGCTTGGGGAGGTCCCCAAGGGCACGTTTAACGTCACTAGCTTGACAGTTGCTTCCTCATTGTCACTCCCTTCATGAAAATCACAAGAAAAGTGAAAAGATTAGCAACAAAAGAAAATAAAAAGCTCTAGTCTCAAGAAGAATCAAAATCCTAATGATCAATGCTAAACCTACCCGGCAACGGCGCCAAATTGATAGTAAGAATTTGGGTGTTAGGCTCATATCAATTACTCAAACCTACTCATATCATTGTAGTATTTGAGGATCGAACCAAAGAGGTTAAGATTGAAGCACTAAGAATACATGAACCTTTCTAATCTAGAGCAAATATTTTGGGTTTTTATGTTTATGGAAAAGAAAAAAATGCAAGAAAGAAAACAAAAGATAGAAGTGTTGGAAAATGAATTAACTATCAAGAAGATGATTAATGATCAAAAAATGATGATAAAGGTTGAATTAAACACTATCTTAAAACATGGAATTCACAATTATGACTAATCCACTCTCGTGGCACTAATTACTTTGTTAATCACCAAATCAAGAACAAACTATCGTTTGTGATAAGATGATTAACAAGCATTAATCTTCAATCTCACTTAGTTCACTAATAACCCTAGACATCAACTATCGTTGGCTAGGAAAGAAAAGCTCACAAAATGTTTGGTTCAAGCATTTCATCGAACACCTATCGGGCGTGAAATGCTTAAGCTCTAGCTTTGATCTCTCAATCCAAAACTAGCATTAAGAGATAGCATAAGTGAAGGATCTAACAAGATGCAACCTAAATCATCATCATCTAACCATCAAGACAATTGACTAACGATACCTAAACATTCAATGCACATTTATTCTTATAACATGAATATTTTCAAGTAGATTAGTTCACTCTCGTGACACTAATCATTGTACGAATAATCTAAAGTCACCATCCACCGATCACTTAGATAATCCATAATTTACCACAAGTCCATTTTAGTCAACAATTCATCCTAAAGTCAGCATCCACCGATCACTTAGAATGAAAAAGCATGCTTAGAAGTTTTCTAGACATTTCATCGAACACCTTGTGTGCATGAAATGTCTAAGTTCTAGAAATGAGTTTTCAATTCAATCCTAGCATTAAGATACTTCCTAACATGAGAACAAATGTTTATCTAGTCCTAAGCATCAACAATCAACCATCAAACCATCAATAATCAAGCAAAATCCAAAATCCAACAAAAAGGTCCGAGGCCTAAAGAACATGAAGAACAAAAGAGAAAAAGACATAAAAATAAAGAAATTGCATAAATAAAAGATAGAGTTGAAGAAATCTTCTCTAGAATGGCATAGATGTGAAGAACAATCCAAATCCCTCAAGAGAGAGAGTTAGGGTCGAGCCCCCACTCTTACAAGAAGAAAACTTAGGTTTAGAAATGTCTAAAATTTGCATAAATACACAAAGTGTTCGAACCGGGTCGACCCGAGGCAAATCGGGTCGGATCTTAGACTGGGGAGAGTTGATATGTGTCCACTAAATCGATGCTAACTCCTGGAATATTACTCGGAATGAGCGTAATCTTCTTGAGTTAGAAAGCTAACTCAATTGCGCATACGTTTTCAAGAGCTCAGATTAAACTTGACATGATAAGGCTTCCATCCGACATGATCTTTCAGCTGCTTTGGACTGCCTCTGCATTTTCCGACAGTGACATGTCTTTAGTATATCACCCGTATTTCCTACACCTGACATCCGATTGACTTGATTCTAGCTGATCTGAACAGCTCAGTCACTCCTCTACAACTTCTATGAATACCATTGAAGGTGAATCAGGAGGGAAGGTTCTCGTCCGGCCACATCTTTGAGACGCTTTGGGTGAACTCTTCCTTCTCCTTGTCCAAGTCCGGAAGGTTTCAACTCCATGTCCCCAAATGTTCTCCAAAACACCTAAAATAGACACCAAAATATGCAAGAACTCACTATGACCTAATGCAAATGTCCTAAACTCTAAATGAGACCTAAATGCAAGACAAAACCGTGATTATGCATGCAAATGGCACAAAACTCTAAGTAAAATGTATGCTAGAACATGTAAAATATATGAATATCAACTCCCCCAAACTTACTTCCTTGCTTGTCCTCAAGCAAAAAATTAGGAAAAAAGAAAGGGAGAAAGGTTGAAATGAGAGCTCAAATCCACAACATCATCGAAAAAGTTCAAATTCAATTGCCAAGTTACTAGCTCCAAGATGCGATCAAACAAGTCTACTCAAAATGAGCTAGCCATATCCTTTCCTACATGAATCAAACTCAAGCCTCGACCTACACAAGCAATTATTTCATCCAATCCTTTGACATTCATTAAATCGTTCAAGTGAATCATGTTTATGCAAGACAAGTGAATTCATTTGGCTAGGGTGAATGTCTTGAGATTAAGATGATCTCAAACGTATGGGCTTATTCCGATGCAAGGGATCTCTCAATGAATGGGTAAGCTTTATAAAAATGCTAAGAGTAAAGAGCAATATATGCATACAAGGATAGATTTACATCTACCCATTCCCTAAAAGAAATGTCTCAACCCCTAGCAATTCTACCCATAAAACCCCATCCTAGGCTACCCTTATTCCATAAGGCTTTTTACCTTCTTCTTCCACACGTTTTCATCGTCTTCTTTCACTTGGGGGATTTTCTTCTTCTTCCTTGATTCATGGTATGGTGCTTTCACCTCAGTTCTTTTAGCTCTTCTTGTTGATTTCTTTTGCTTTGTCTCCATCCTCATCACTTTGATGCTTTAGCCATATTTTTGGCTTCTTTTCCTTTTCTTTGAACATTTGGAGATCAACCTTGATGTTAAGAGCCAATTCAAACTTTAACACCAACCATGTATTCTTTGACAATTTCATCTTCTTCACCTTTTTCTTCTTTTGACCTCAATTTTCATTCCCACAATGATTCCATCGATCAAACACTTTTGTTCATTCCAAACCCCAAAACTTCCCTTCCTAGCTAGCCTAGCCTAGTCTAGCCCGTGATGTCGAGCTAGATCTACATGTAAACCTATCCTTGTCGCACAAAACTCAACACTTTTTGCCAAGCTTACTCAAAAATTAGGCCTTACATACGCTCACTAAAGATTTGGCTTGAAAGGAGGGTAGGTTAGTGGTAAACCGTTCCAATGATGGGAATCGGCTATTTGGGCTAACAAGAGAGTGGTAAAGTGAATAATATAGCCCACATATGTATGTGGTATCCATGAATTCACTATGCAATGCACAAACACGATAATTAAGTGTCAAAATTAAGGTTTTCACTTAGGTAGGATTGGAATCAAATCAAAACTTGCTTTAGCCAAGACATGAGTAATGAAACATGAGATCAAAATATGGTTCATCCTTGATTTCAAACTCAATCAAAAGCATCAAACAACTAACAACGATGGCAATGAGCCAAGCTCTTATAATGATATTACACATGAAAATCACATCATTGCTCTCAATGAAAATGCAAATGCAACCTATATGCAACTATAGACTCAATCTTAAGATGAGATGCAACTAGATGCTTCTTTTTATTTTCAAAATTTTCAAATTTTTGTGGATGCATGATATGCATGAGACTGAAGTATGCAAAGAGAAAAATAAGAAAACAAAACACAAAGTCAAATGACACAAACCTCTCCCCCAAACTTGAATTGCACCGTCTCGGTGCAACAAAAGTCAAACAGAGCGCAAACATAATGCAAGAATGTATATACAATGAAGTGGAGTGAGAATCATACCTTGGAATTGAATCGAGGAGGAGAGGAGTGTGATACGTTGTGGCTTAAGCCCTCCTTTCATCATATATCACGACCTTGGACCCAAGAGAACCTTATTGATTGCTTGTTTTGTGTCTCAAGCTCGACAATGGATAGGCTTGGGGAGGTCCTGATATGCTCAATTTAATACCCTAAAGTACTAAAGCAGTTGTAATAGTATAGCTAGGGGTCGAACCACAGAAGACTCACAGAAACGCACAATAGATTCTATAGTGTCGAATTACGCTAAGCCAAACAGTTGTAATTAAAAGCAGTGCAGAAATTAAAGGAGTTGTAAATCAATTGAGAAATATAGGCTCAGGGTTTTTCTCAGGAAATCAATGAATGCAGATAAACTAACTAACATGATTCAGATTTAGCGCAGTTCTTGAACTCAAATCACTAAAATATAGCTAACCAACTCTCGTTGCGAAAACTATCTAAATCTACATCCCAAGAATTCCAAATCTCTTTGCGAATCCTAAATTCTAAATCAGCTTTAATATCAGGTTTGATATGTTCACAAATCAATTAAACCAAATCTCTTTGCGAATAATCAATTTGCTCACCTAGGTTCTATCAGGTAATTAATCGCACTCTCGTGCCTAGTCAATTATCCTAAGATCTAAGTTCCAGATTCGTCAACCTAGAATTAGCTATGAACACAACCTAAGGTGAAGAACTAATTCTGATGGTGAATCCTAAACAGATAATTAACCTAGCATTCAAAGAAATCCTTTATGAGAAAACCCTAAACCTAAAGTGGATCTACTCAGACATGGCAATTGAATCAAAAGACATGTTTGAATAAATCATCAATAGAATAGGAAGAAGGGTTTAGAGATCTGATCTCGGACGAAGGGAGATTCAGACTTGTCTCTCTAAAACCCAAGGTAAAATCAAACTATAAAATAAAGCATAAAAAGGCATGAAAAGGCATAGCCTAAACAATGGCTGTAAAATCCTATTTATAACCTAAATCACGATTTGGGGCCTTCTTGTAATTATCAAAGTCTTCTGGGTGCTTTTGCAATTCTCCAAGACTTCATAATTAGTCGCGGCCCATGAAATCTTGATGAGTGTCGATCGATACCAGGGGGTATCGATCGATGCTCGGTGCTCAGATCGGGCTCTTAGTCATCAGACTTCAGTCTCGCTCCAGAATGCTCCAGAAAAGCTCCAATAATTCCAATTAAGCTCCAGACGTGCTATAACCTGTGAAAGACTCTAAAAGACTCCAAAACACAAGAAAAGACTCTATAAAAGGACTTATATCATGGCCTAAATAGGGTAAAAACCATGATATATCAGGTCCCCAAGGGCGCGTTTAACGTCACTAGCTTGACGGTTGCTTCCTCATTGTCACTCCCTTCATGAAAATCACAAAAAAGTGAAAAGATTAGCAACAAAAGAAAATAAAGAAAAGATTAGCAACAAAAGACAATGGATAGGCTTGGGGAGGTCCCCAAGGGCGCGTTTAACGTCACTAGCTTGACGGTTGCTTCCTCATTGTCACTCCCTTCATGAAAATCACAAGAAAAGTGAAAAGATTAGCAACAAAAGAAAATAAAAAGCTCTAGTCTCAAGAAGAATCAAAATTCTAATGATCAATGCTAAACCTCCCCGGCAACGGCGCCAAATTGATAGTAAGAATTTGGGTGTTAGGCTCATATCAATTACTCAAACCTACTCATATCATTGTAGTATTTGAGGATCGAACCAAAGAGGTTAAGATTGAAGCACTAAGAATACATGAACCTTCCTAATCTAGAGCAAATCTTTTAGGGTTTTATGTTTATGGAAAAGATAAAAATGCAAGAAAGAAAACAAAAGATAGAAGTGTTGGAAAATGAATTAACTATCAAGAAGATGATTAATGTACAAACAATGATGATACATGTTAAATTAAACACGATCATAGAACATGGAATTCACAATTATGACTAATCCACTATCGTGGCACTAATTACTTTGTTAATCACCAAATCAAGAACAAACCATCGTTTGTGATAAGATGATTAACAAGCATTAATCTTCAATCTCACTTAGTTCACTAATAACCCTAGACATCAACTATTGTTGGCTAGGAAAGAAAAGCTCACAAAAGGTTTGGTTCAAGCATTTCATCGAACACCTATCGGGCGTGAAATGCTTAAGCTCTATCTTTGATCTCTCAATACAAAACTAGCATTAAGAGCTAACCTAAGTGAAGGATCTAACAAGATGCAACCTAAATCATCATCATCTAACCATCAAGACAATTGACTAATGATACCTAAACATTCAATGCACATTTATTCTTATGACATGAACAATTTCAAGTATATTAGTTCACTCTCATGACAATAATCATTGTACGAATCATCTAAAGTCAGCATCCACCGATCACTTTGATAATCTATAATTTACCACAAGCCCATTTTAGTCAACAATTCATCCAAAAGTCAGCATCCACCGATTACTTAGAATGAAAAAGCATGCTT
Organism: Eutrema japonicum; assembly: GCA_030161315.1. NCBI lineage: Eukaryota > Viridiplantae > Streptophyta > Magnoliopsida > Brassicales > Brassicaceae > Eutrema > Eutrema japonicum. The sequence continues at coordinate 17,688,197 of BSQW01000006.1, forward strand.
AGAAGTTTTCTAGACATTTTATCGAACACATTGTGTGCATGAAATGTCTAAGTTCTAGAAATGAGTTTTCAATTCAATCCTAGCATTAAGATCCTTCCTAACATGAGAACAAATGTTTATCTAGTCCTAAGCATCAACAATCAACCATCAAACAATCAATAATCAAGCAAAATCCAAAATCGAACAAAAAGGTCCAAGGCCTAAAGAACATGAAGAACAAAAGAGAAAAAGACATAAAAATAAAGAAATTGCATAAATAAAAGATAGAGTTGAAGAAATCTTCTCTAGAATGGCATAGATGTGAGGAACAATCCAAATCCCTCAAGAGAGAGAGTTAGGGTCGAGCCCCCACTCTTACAAGAAGAAAACTTAGTTTTAGAAATGTCTAAAATTTGCATAAATACACAAAGTGTTCGAACCGGGTCGACCCGAGGCAAATCGGGTCGGATTTTGGACTGGGGAGAGTTGATATGTGTCCACTAAATCGACGATAACTCCTGGAATATTAATCAGAATGAGCGTAATCTTCTTGAGTTAGAAAGCTAACTCAATTTCTCATGACTTTTATCAAGAGTTCAGATTAAACTGGGCATGATAAGGTTTCCATCCGACATGATCTTTCAGCTGCTTAGGACTGCCTCTGCATTTTCCGACAGTGACATATCTTTAGGACATCACCCGTATCTCCTGAACCTGACATCCGAATGACTTGCTTCCAGCTGATATGAACATCTCACTCACTCCTATACAATTTCTATGAATATCATTGAAGCTGAATCAGGCGGGAAGGTTCTCGTCCGGCCCCATCTTTTGGACACTTTGGGTGAACTCTTCCTTTTCCTTGTCCAAGTCCGGAAGGTTTCAACTCCATGTCCCCAAATGTTCTCCAAAACACCTAAAATAGACTCCAAAATATGCAAGAACTCACTATGACCTAATGCAAATGTCCTAAACTCTAAATGAGACCTAAATGCAAGACAAAACCGTGATTATGCATGCAAATGGCACAAAACTCTAAGTAAAATGTATGCTAGAACATGTAAAATATATGAATATCAACTCCCCCAAACTTACTTCCTTGCTTGTCCTCAAGCAACAAATTAGGAAACAAGAAAGGTAGAAAGGTTGAAACTCAATCAAAAGCATCAAACAACTAACAACGATGGCAATGAGCCAAGCTCTTAGAATGATATTACACATGGAAATAACATCATTTCTCTCAATGAAAATGCAAATGCAACCTATATGCAACTATAGACTCAATCTTAAGATGAGATGCAACTAGATGCTTCTTTTTATTTTCAAAATTTTCAAATTTTTGTGGATGCATGATATGCATGAGACTGAAGTATGCAAAGAGAAAAATAAGAAAACAAAACACAAAGTCAAATGACACAAACCTCTCCCCCAAACTTGAATTGCACCGTTTCGGTGCAACAAAAGTCAAAGAGAGCGCAAACATAATGCAAGAATGTATATACAATGAAGTGGAGTGAGAATCATACCTTGGAATTGAATCGAGGAGGAGAGGAGTGTGATACGTTGTGGCTTAAGCCCTCCTTTCATCACATATCACGACCTTGGACCCACGAGACCCTTATTGATTGCTTGTTTTGTGTCTCAAGCTCGACAATGGATAGGCTTCGGGAGGTCCCCAAGGGCGCGTTTAACGTCACTAGCTTGACGGTTGCTTCCATATTGTCACTCCCTTCATGAAAATCACAAGAAAAGTGAAAAGATTAGCAGCAAAAGAAAATAAAAAACTCTAGTCTCAAGAAGAATCAAAATCCTAATGATCAATGCTAAACCTCCATGGCAACGGCGCCAAATTGATAGTAAGAATTTGGGTGTTAGGCTCATATCAATTACTCAAACCTACTCATATCATTGTAGTATTTGAGGATCGAACCAAAGAGGTTAAGATTGAAGCACTAAGAATACATGAACCTTCCTAATCTAGAGCAAATATTTTGGGTTTTTATGTTTATGGAAAAGAAAAAAATGCAAGAAAGAAAACAAAAGATAGAAGTGTTGGAAAATGAATTAACTATCAAGAAGATGATTAATGAACAAACAATGATGATAAAGGTTGAATTAAACACTATCCTAGAACATGGAATTCACAATTATGACTAATCCACTCTCGTGGCAGTAATTACTTTGTTAATCACCAAATCAAGAACAAACCATCGTTTGTGATAAGATGATTAACAAGCATTAATATTCAATCTCACTTAGCTCACTAATAACCCTAGAAATCAACTATCGTTGGCTAGGAAAGAAAAGCTCACAAAAGGTTTGGTTCAAGCATTTCATCGAACACCTATGGGGCGTGAAATGCTTAAGCTCTAGCTTTGATCTCTCAATCCAAAACTAGCATTAAGAGCTAACCTAAGTGAAGGATCTAACAAGATGCAACCTAAATCATCATCATCTAACCATCAAGACAATTGACTAACGATACATAAACATTCAATGAACATTTATTCTTATGACATGAACATTTTCAAGTAGATTAGTTCACTCTCGTGACACTAATCATTGTACGAATCATCTAAAGTCAGTATCCACCGATCACTTAGATAATCCATAATTTACCACAAGTCCATTTTAGTCAACAATTCATCCTAAAGTCAGCATCCACCGATCACTTAGAATGAAAAAGTATGCATAGAAGTTTTCTAGACATTTCATCGAACACCTTGTGTGCATGAAATGTCTAAGTTCTAGAAATGAGTTTTCAATTCAATCCTAGCATTAAGATCCTTCCTAACATGAGAACAAATGTTTATCTAGTCCTAAGCATCAACAATCAACCATCAAACCATCAATAATCAAGCAAAATCCAAAATCCAACAAAAAGGTCCAAGGCCTAAAGAACATGAAGAATAAAAGAGAAAAAGACATAAAAATAAAGAAATTGCATAAATAAAAGATAGAGTTGAAGAAATCTTCTCTAGAATGGCATAGATGTGAAGAACAATCCAAATCCCTCAAGAGAGAGAGTTAGGGTCGAGCCCCCACTCTTACAAGAAGAAAACTTAGGTCTAGAAATGTCTAAAATTTGCATAAATACACAAAGTGTTTGAACCGGGTTGACCCGAGGCAAATCGGGTCGGATCTTGGACTGAGGAGAGTTGATATGTGTCCACTAAATCGACGATAACTCCAGGAATATTACTCAGAATGAGCATAATCTTCTTTAGTTAGAAATATAACTCAATTTTGCATGACTTTTATCAAGAGGTCAGATTAAACTGGGTATGATAAGGCTTCCATCCGACATGATCTTTCAGCTGCTTCGGACTGCCTCTGCATTTTCCGACCGTGACATATCTTTAGTAAATCTCCGGAACCTGACATCCGAATGACTTGATTCGAGATGATCTGAACAGCTCACTCACTCCTCTACAACTTCTATGAATATCATTGAAGATGAATCAGGCGGGAAGGTTCTCGTCCGGCCACATCTTTGAGGCTCTTTGGGTGAACTCTTCCTTCTCCTTGTCCAAGTCTGGAAGATTTCAACTCCATGTCCCCAAATGTTCTCCAAAACACCTAAAATAGACTCCAAAATATGCAAGAACTCACTATGACCTAATGCAAATGTCCTAAACTCTAAATGAGACATAAATACAAGACAAAACCGTGATTATGCATGCAAATGGCACAAAAATCTAAGTAAAATGTATGCTAGAACATGTAAAATATATGAATATCAACTCCCCCAAACTTACTTCCTTGCTTGTCCTCAAGCAACAAATTAGGAAACAAGAAAGGTAGAAAGGTTGAAATGAGAGCTCAAATCTACAACATCATCGAAAAAGTTCAAATTCAATTGCCAAGTTACTAGCTCCAAGATGCGATCAAACAAGTCTACTCAAAATGAGCTAGCCATATCCTTTCCTACATGAATCAAACTCAATCCTCGACCTACACAAGCAATCATTTCATCCAATTCTTTGACATTCATTAAATCGTTCAAGCGAATCATGTTTATGCAAGATAAGTGAATTCATTTGGCTAGGGTGAATGTCTTGAGATTAAGATGATCTCAAACGTATGGGCTTATTCCGATGCAAGCGATCTCTCAATGAATGGGTAAGCTTTAGAAAAATGCTAAGAGTAAAGAGCAATATATGCATATAAGGATAGATTTACACCTACCCATTGCCTAAAAAACATGTCTCAACCCCTATCAATTCTACCCATAAAACCCCAACCTAGGCTACCCTTATTCCATAAGGCTTTTTACCTTCTTCTTCCACACGTTTTCATCGTCTTCTTTCACTTGGGGGATTTTCTTCTTCTTCCTTGATTCATGGTATGGTGCTTTCACCTCAGTTCTTTTAGCTCTTCTTGTTGATTTCTTTTGCTTTGTCTCCATCCTCATCACTTTGATGCTTTAGCCATATTTTTGGCTTCTTTTCCTTTTCTTTGAACATTTGGAGATCAACCTTGATGTTAAGAGCCAATTCAAACTTTAACACCAACCATGTATTCTTTGACAATTTCCCCTTCTTCACCTTTTTCTTCTTTTGACCTCAATTTTAATTCCCACAATGATTCCATCGATCAAACAATTTTGTTCATTTCAAACCCCAAAACTTCCCTTCCTAGCTAGCCTAGCCTAGTCTATCCCGTGATGTCGAGCTAGATTTACATGCAAACCTATCATTGTAACTCAAAACTCAACACGTTTTGCCAAGCTTACTCAAAAATTAGGCCTTACATAGGCTCACTAAAGATTTGGCTTGAAAGGAGGGTAGGTTAGTGGTAAACCGTTCCAATGACGGGAATCGGCTATTTGGGCTAACAAGAGAGTGATAAAGTGAATAATATAGCCCACATATGTATGTGGTATCCATGAATTCACTATGCAATGCACAAACACGATAATTAAGTGTCAATATTAAGGTTCTCACTTAGGTAGGATTAGAATCAAACCAAAACTTGCTTTAGCCAAGACATGAGTAATGAAACATGAGATCAAAATATGGTTCATCCTTGATTTCAAACTCAATCAAAAGCATCAAACAACTAACAACGATGGCAATGAGCCAAGCTCTTAGAATGATATTACATATGGAAATCACATCAATGCTCTCAATGAAAATGCAAATGCAACCTATATGCAACTATAGACTCAATCTTAACATGAGATGCAACTAGATGCTTCTTTTTATTTTCAAAATTTTCAAATTTTTGTGGATGCATGATATGCATGAGACTGAAGTATGCTAAGAGAAAAATAAGAAAACAAAACACAAAGTCAAATGACACAAACATCTCCCCCCAAACTTGAATTGCACCGTCTCGGTGCAACAAAAGTCAAAAAGAGCGCAAACATAATGCAAGAATGTATATACAATGAAGTGGAGTGAGAATCATACCTTGGAATTGAATCGAGGAGGAGAGGAGTGTGATACGTTGTAGCTTAAGCCCTCCTTTCATCACATATCACGACCTTGGACCCAAGAGACCCTTATTGATTGCTTGTTTTGTGTCTCAAGCTCGACAATGGATAGGATTGGGGAGGTCCCCAAGGGCGCGTTTAATGTCACTAGCTTGACGGTTGCTTCCTCATTGTCACTCCCTTCATGAAAATCACAAGAAAAGTGAAAAGATTAGCAACAAAAGAAAATAAAAAGCTCTAGTCTCAAGAAGAATCAAAATCCTAATGATCAATGCTAAACCTCCCCGGCAACGGCGCCAAATTGATAGTAAGAATTTGGGTGTTAGGCTCATATCAATTACTCAAACCTACTCTTATCATTATAGTATTTGAGGATCGAACCAAAGAGGTTAAGATTGAAGCACTAAGAATACATGAACCTTCCTAATCTAGAGCAAATCTTTTGGGTTTTTATGTTTATGGAAAAGAAAAAAATGCAAGAAAGAAAACAAAAGATAGAAGTGTTGGAAAATGAATTAACTATCAAAAAATGATTAATGAACAAACAATGAAGATAAAGGTTGAATTAAACACTATCCTAGAACATGGAATTCACAATTATGACTAATCCACTCTCGTGGCACTAATTACTTTGTTAATCACCAAATCAAGAACAAACCATCGTTTGTGATAAGATGATTAACAAGCATTAATCTTCAATCTCACTTAGTTCACTAATAACCCTAGACATCAACTATCGTTGGCTAGGAAAGAAAAGATCACGAAAGGTTTGGTTCAAGCATTTCATCGAACACCTATCGGGCGTGAAATGCTTAAGCTCTAGCTTTGATCTCTCAATCCAAAACTAGCATTAAGAGCTAACCTAAGTGAAGGATCTAACAAGATGCAACCTAAATCATCATCATCTTACCCTCAAGACAATTGACTAAAGTCAGCATCCACCGATCACTTACAATGAAAAAGCATGCTTAGAAGTTTTCTAGACATTTCATCGAACACCTTGTGTGCATGAAATGTCTAAGTTCTAGAAATGAGTTTTCAATTCAATCCTAGCATTAAGATCCTTCCTAACATGAGAACAAATGTTTATCTAGTCCTAAGCATCAACAATCAACCATCAAACCATCAATAATCAAGCAAAATCCAAAATCCAACAAAAAGGTCCAAGGCCTAAAGAACATGAAGAACAAAAGAGAAAAAGACATAAAAATAAAGAAATTGCATAAATAAAAGATAGAGTTGAAGAAATCTTCTCTAGAATGGTATAGATGTGAAGAACAATCCAAATCCCTCAAGAGAGAGAGTTAGTGATGAAGACACCGACTCTATAACCGACCTAAAGGAGATGCCCATCGTCCAAGAAGGTCCCATGACCCGCTCTAAGGCCAAACAGCTCAAAAGGAGGTTTGGGACAGCCATACAAGCTTTCATCAACTCACGAAGACCAGACGATCCATTTCAAGAAATAGCCGAGACAAAATTAGTTTTAGCCGAGAGAGCTTGCGCGGAACCAGTTTTAGCCGAAGGAAAAGAGGCCATTCCAAATGACAATCCAAACGATCCGATCATCACTGAGGGAGGCAAGTTCACTCGTATAAGTGATCATTTTAAGACTAACAGGACGTGTGATTTTAGCCCTAAAGGCGCGGAACCAGTTTTAGCCGAGAGACCTTATTCGAAGGCAGTTTTAGCCGAGAGAGAAGAGCCCATGCCAAATTATAGCCCAAACGATCCGATCATCACTGAGGGAGGTAAGTTCTCTCGTCCAAATGCATATTTTAAGACTAACAGGCCATGTAGTTTCCTTTTGAAAGATGCAGAACAACAAGTAGCTTCCCACACAAGTCATTTAGCCGAGGAGAATCAAAATGAGCATGAAAGAGAGATTGAAGCTAATGGATCGCAAGAACGTGAAGATAATGGTTTTTCTGATCAACAAGGCTCTCGAGAAGACTTTCCCAGACTGCTACACACACGGAACACACCAGAGCCAAAGTCATCTTCAAGAGCTCCACAAGCACCACTTTGGACCCCTTCGCATCAATGTAAGCTTTTTACATTATACACTGTCCTTGCAGGTACTTCAAGCTCTTCCAACAACTAAAGACCACCTCAAAACGACTCCAAGACAAGTAGTTTAGGTTTCGCGGCCATAGTTTCCTTTTCTTGCTTTAAATGAAACGATGCACTTTTGTTTTTAGTTAGGGATGCGGATTTTCCATTTTTTCGTTTCTGTTTTGCGTTTTGTTCATTTTGTTTTGCGTTTTAATTTGACCTAAGGGTCCCCTAGCTGACGAGCCATTATAAGGTTCCCCTGCAGCTTGTATCTTTGGTTACCTTTGATTATCAATAAAGCGCCGCACTTCCCCTAGCTCTTGAGAGAAGCGAATTCTCTTCTTGTTCTTGTTGTTGTTCTTGTTCGTGTGATTCGACCAAGACCAAGTTCTTGCACCGTATCAGAGATCTCACCATCCTCTCTGTGTTGTGTATTCACTCCATCAACATCTCACTCACTAGACTCCACACGAGATAAGCGACCGCCATTGTGTCAAGTCAACTCCACCTTCAACCATCAATCGGCTAAAGGAGAGGGCGACCGCCTGTCTTTAGCTCCACGTCTATCCCCTATAAGCTCTCACCACCGAGGCTTATACCAGTTAGGGTCGAGCCCCCACTCTTACAAGAAGATAACTTAGGTTTAGAAATGTCTAAAATTTGCATAAATACACAAAGTGTTCGAACCGGGTCGACCCGAGGCAAATCGGGTCGGATCTTGGACTGGGGAGAGTTGATATGTGTCCAAAAAATCGACGATAACTCCTGGAATATTACTCGGAATGAGCGTAATATTCTTGAGTTAGAAAGCTAACTCAATTTCGCATGACCTTTATCAAGAGTCAGATTAAATTGGGCATGATAAGGCTTCCATCCGACATGATCTTTCAGCTGCTTTGGACTGCCTCTGTATTTTCCGACAGTGACATATCTTTAGTAAATCACACGTATCTCCTGAACCTGATATTCGAATGACTTGATTCCAGCTGATATGAACAGCTCACTCACTCCTCTACAACTTCTATGAATACCATGGAAGCTGAATCAGGCGGGAAGGTTCTCGTCCGGCCACATATTTGAGACGCTTTGGGTGAACTCTTCCTTCTCCTTGTCCAAGTCCGGAAGGTTTCTACTCCATGTCCCCAAATGTTCTCCAAAACACCTAAAATAGACTCCAAAATATGCAAGAACTCAATATGACCTAATGCAAATGTCCTAAACTCTAAATGAGACCTAAATGCAAGACAAAACCGTGATTATGCATGCAAATGGCACAAAACTCTAAGTAAAATGTATGCTAGAACATGTAAAATATATGAATATCAACTCCCTCAAACTTACTTCCTTGCTTGTCCTCAAGCACCAAATTAGGAAACAAGAAAGGGAGAAAGGTTGAAATGAGAGCTCAAATCCACAACATCATCGAAAAAGTTCAAATTCAATTGCCAAGTTACTAGCTCCAAGATGCGATCAAGCAAGTCTACTCAAAATGAGCTAGCCATATCCTTTCCTATATGAATCAAACTCAAGCCTCGACCTACACAAGCAATCATTTCATCCAATCCTTTGACATTCATTAAATCGTTCAAGTGAATCATGTTTATGCAAGACAAGTGAATTCATTTGGCTAGGGTGAATGTCTTGAGATTAAGATGATCTCAAACGTATGGGCTTATTCCGATGCAAGGGATCTCTCAATGAATGGGTAAGTTTTAGAAAAATGCTAAGAGTGAAGAGCAATATATGCATACAAGGATAGATTTACATCTACCCATTGCCTAAAAGAAATGTCTCAACCCCTAGCAATTCTACCCATAAAACCCCAACCTAGGCTACCCGTATTCCATAAGGCTTTTTACCTTCTTCTTCCAGACGTTTTCATCGTCTTCTTTCACTTGGGGGATTTTCTTCTTCTTCCTTGATTCATGGTATGGTGCTTTCACCTCACTTCTTTTAGCTCTTCTTGTTGATTTCTTTTGCTTTGTCTCCATCCTCATCCCTTTGATGCTTTAGCCATATTTTTGGCTTCTTTTCCTTTTCTTTGAACATTTGGAGATCAACCTTGATTTTAAGAGCAAATTCAAACTTTAACACCAACCATTTATTCTTTGACAATTTCCACTTCTTCACTTTTTTCTTCTTTTGACCTCAATTTTCATTCCCACAATGATTACATCGATCAAACACTTTTGTTCATTCCAAACCCCAAAACTTCCCTTCCTAGCTAGCCTAGCCTAGTCTAGCATGCGATGTCGAGCTAGATCTACATGCAAACCTATCCTTGTCGCTCAAAACTCAACACTTTTTGCCAAGCTTACTCAAAAATTAGGCCTTACATACGCTCACTAAAGATTTGGCTTGAAAGGAGGGTAGGTTAGTGGTAAACCGTTCCAATGATGGGAATCGGCTATTTGGGCTAACAAGAGAGTGGTAAAGTGAATAATATAGCCCACATATGTATGTGGTATCCATGAATTCACTATGCAATGCACAAACACGATAATTAAGTGTCAAAATTGAGGTTCTCACTTAGGTAGGATTGGAATCAAATCAAAACTTGCTTTAGCCAAGACATGAGTAATGAAACATGAGATCAAAATATGGTTCATCCTTGATTTCAAACTCAATCAAAAGCATCAAACAACTAACAACGATGGCAATGAGCCAAGCTCTTAGAATGGTATTACATATGGAAATCACATCATTGCTCTCAATGAAAATGCAAATGCAACTTATATGCAACTATAGACTCAATCTTAACATGAGATGCAACTAGATGCTTCTTTTTATTTTCAAAATTTTCAAATTTTTGTGGATGCATGATATGCATGAGACTGAAGTATGCAAAGAGAAAAATAAGAAAACAAAACACAAAGTCAAATGACACAAACCTCTCCCCCAAACTTGAATTGCACCGTCTCGGTGCAACAAAAGTCAAACAGAGCGCAAACATAATGCAAGAATGTATATACAATGAAGTGGAGTGAGAATCATACCTTGGAATTGAATCGAGGAGGAGAGGAGTGTGATACGTTGTGGCTTAAGCCTTCCTTTCATCACATATCACGACCTTGGACCCAAGAGACCCTTATTGATTGCTTGTTTTATGTCTCAAGCTCGATAATGGATAGGCTTGGGGAGGTCCCCAAGGGCGAGTTTAACGTCACTAGCTTGACGGTTGCTTCCTCATTGTCACTCCCTTCATGAAAATCACAAGAAAAGTGAAAAGATTAGCAACAAAAATAAATAAAAAGCTCTAGTCTCAAGAGGAATCAAAATCCTAATGATCAATGCTAAACCTCCCCGGCAACGGCGCCAAATTGATAGTAAGAATTTGGGTGTTAGGCTCATATCAATTACTCAAACCTACTCATATCATTGTAGTATTTGAGGATCGAACCAAAGAGGTTAAGATTGAAGCACTAAGAATACATGAACCTTCCTAATCTAGAGCAAATCTTTAGGGTTTTTATGTTTATGGAAAAGAAATGCAAGAAAGAAAACAAGAGATAGAAGTGTTGGAAAATGAATTAACTATCAAGAAGATGATTAATAAACAAAAAATGATGATAAAGGTTGAATTAAACACTATCCTAGAACATGGAATTCACAATTATGACTAATCCACTCTCGTGGCACTAATTACTTTGTTAATCACCAAATCAAGAACAAACCATCGTTTGTGATAAGATGATTAACAAGCATTAATCTTCAATCTCACTTAGTTCACTAATAACCCTAGACATCAACTATCGTTGGCTAGGAAAGAAAAGCTCACAAAAGGTTTGGTTCAAGCATTTCATCGAACACCTATCGGTAAGCTCTAGCTTTGATCTCTCAATCCAAAACTAGCATTAAGAGATAGCCTAAGTGAAGGATCTAACAAGATGCAACCTAAATCATCATCATCTAACCATCAAGACAATTGACTAACGATACCTAAACATTCAATGCACATTTATTCTTATAACATGAATATTTTCAAGTAGATTAGTTCACTCTCGTGACACTAATCATTGTACGAATCATCTAAAGTCAGCATCCACCGATCACTTAGATAATCCATAATTTACCACAAGTCCATTTTAGTCAACAATTCATCCTAAAGTAAGCTTCCACCGATCACTTAGAATGAAAAAGCATGCTTAGAAGTTTTCTAGACATTTTATCGAACACCTTGTGTGCATGAAATGTCTAAGTTCTAGAAATGAGTTTTCAATTCAATCCTAGCATTAAGATCCTTCCTAACATGAGAACAAATGTTTATCTTGTCCTAAGCATCAACAATCAACCATCAAACCATCAATAATCAAGCAAAATCCAAAATCCAACAAAAAGGTCCAAGGCCTAAAGAACATGAAGAACAAAAGAGAGAAGGACATAAAAATAAAGAAATTGCATAAATAAAAGATAGAGTTGAAGAAATCTTCTCTAGAATGGCATAGATGTGAAGAACAATCCAAATCCCTCAAGAGAGAGAGAGTTAGGGTCGAGCTCCCACTCTTACAAGAAGAAAACGTAGGTTTAGAAATGTCTAAAATTTGCATAAATACACAAAGTGTTCGAACCGGGTCGACCCGAGGCAAGTCGGGTCGGATCTTGGACTGGGGAGAGTTGATATGTGTCTACTAAATCGACGATAACTCATGGAATATTACTCGGAATGAGCGTAATCTTCTTGAGTTAGAAAGGTAACTCAATTTCGCATGACTTTTATCAAGATCTCAGATTAAACTGGGCATGATAAGGCTTCCATCCGACATGATCTTTCAGCTGCTTTGGACTGCCTATGCATTTTCCGACAGTGACATATCTTTAGTAAATCACCCGTATCTCCTGAACCTGACATCCGAATGACTTGATTCCAGCTGATCTGACCAGCTCACTCCTCTACAACTTCTATGAATACCATTGAAGCTGAATCAGGCGGGATGGTTCTCGTCTGGCCACATCTTTGAGACGTTTTGGGAGAACTCTTCCTTTTCCTTGTCCAAGTCCGGAAGGTTTCAACACCATGTCTCCAAATGTTCTCCAAAACGCCTAAAATAGACTCCAAAATATGCAAGAACTCACTATGACCTAATGCAAATGTCCTAAACTCTAAATGAGATCTAAATGCAAGACAAAACTGTGATTATGCATGCAAATGGCACAAAACTCTATGTAAAATGTATGTTAGGACATGTAAAATATATGAATATCACTTAACTACGCTATCGGGACAGGTGTGTTAATTTTATTTGTTGTAAGAGAAGATGATCTGTTCATAGGTAGAAGGATTGGTGTTTGAAACCCATCATTGTCTAAAGATGAATGAGAATGTTTCGTTGAAGATATTGGTTATGATGAAGGTACAGCTTCTGAGTCTGATAGTTCATCTGTGGTAAGGGATCATTTTAGCAGCAGTGATAGTGATGACAACGGAAAGGCAGAGATTGATGAAACCAAGTATCGACGGTTTGAGTTAGGTCAAGAATACATGACGATACAGAGCTTTAAAATGCAGTGACTAGGTATGATGAGGACATCGACCTTAGCAACGACCGAGCCATATGCCAACGGTCCTAGAACGTTCCATGACCCGTTCAAATGTCAAACAACTCAAGAAGAGGTTTAAAATTGATGTACAATCATTCATCAACTCATTGGAACCAGAGAACACTCTTTTAGCCGATCCAAACGCTAAAACTGACCGTACCGGCTACAACGGGTCGGTAACAAAGGAGAAATTGAGGGAAGACTAGAATGACCGAATTTCCACTGAGGGAAACCACATTGGAAATTTGTTCTCTTTGCACTGATCAGAACTGAGGGATGCTATGATCTGTTCATAGCTACTAATAATTATGGTCTAATTGGTTCTCTTTTTAACACTTAAACAACAAAAGTCTAATTGATTACTCATTATACTTAAACAAAAGTCGAATTACAACAAAAGTCTCACATACCACATTTAACTTAAACAAAAGTCGAATTACACTTAAAAAGGCATCGGTCTAAATTCATCTTTATTACATATCATCCCGATTACAAGTCATCCCCATTACAAGTCATCACTAAAATATTCCACTTCTACTTTAAAAAGGTACATAATCACATCTAGGAGAACAAGAAGTGCATCAAGCACATTCTTCACAGCAACAATGCTATTGCCTTCATTCTTCATGGCATCAACATCATTCTTCATGGCATCAACATACAACCTCTTCCTTGAGGTTAGCAATTTCATCAATCCTGTCAGTTTGATATCCCATATCATACTGTATCTTACTCAATTATTCTATCATAGTCTCACGCTACCATTTAAAGATATGACACTCTCCATCCTACACAAAACAAAACTTGTCAAATAATCCAATTTACCCAATCTACTTACCCAAATAACTTAGCAAGTTCACTTACATCGATATTCAGCGCACATGTGTAAAACAGCCTTCCAGGATTCACTTGGGATTCCAAAAGCATCGGTCCGACCTCTCGAACTTACAATTGATACAGAGGTTGATGGTTGACTGTAGATGTAACGCCCGCGTTCCGGAGGAATTAATTATTGGGGAAAAATAATTAATTCGGAATTGTTCCGGGCTAGTATCGATCGATACTAGGGGTATCGATCGATACCAGTCGGGTTTTCTCCTTATAAGTCTTCTTCCTCTTCTCTTCTTGCGCGTGGAAACCATTCTTTTGGGAAAGAAAAGTCTTGGTCGCGAGAGAGAGAGAGAGAGAGAGAGAGAAGGAGAGCGTGAGAGAGGTGGAAGCTTGGTGAAGCTTGGATCTTGCGAGATCGAGAGAGATTCGAGCTTGGGAGAAGCTTGAAGAAGAGATCGGAAGAGTTTGGTCTTGGTTTTGGGCGTGAGCTTGTGGGAAGCAAGGGAGGTCGATTTTGAGCTCGATCCAGCCGATTTAAGGTGAGTTGGGACCAAAGGTTAGCAAGTAAGCTTGTGTGGTGCTTAGTTAAGCTTGATTGTTGAGTTTGGGGCTTTGCCTTGGTGATTTGTGGCGATTTCTGGGTTTAGATCTCGCGGAAGGTTGTGATTTGCAGGTGGGTATCGATCGATACCATGTGTGTGTCGATCGATACTAGACTCTTGTCGGTGGACTCGAGTCGTGTAGGCATCGATCGATACCAGGCGTGTATCGATCGATACCAGTTGTTGCCTGTGGGCATGTGTTGCTTGGCATCGATCGATACCAGGGGTGTATCGATCGATACCGGTTGTTTGCCTGAGGGCATGTGGTTGGGGTATCGATCGATACCAAGGGGGTATCGATCGATACTGGTTGTGGTTTATGCTTTGAAGGCGTGTTGTGTGTTGCCTTTCAGGCTGTGTGTCTAGCTTTCCTTGGGATGGAATTGCTAGGCGTTGGTATAGTTTTTCATAGTGATGAATTGCTATTTGTGTTGGAAGTTTTAATTGGTGTTAATTAATTCTTCGTATTGTTAATTGTTGTTGATTGTGCTTATTGTTTAGCCTGTTGTTGGGATGATCTCTCACTCAGCGTTTGGTTAGCCAAATGTTGATGCATCACTTTTGTCGATGCAGGTAAAGATAAGGTGTGATCGTGGAATCGAGGCAGTGAAGAGGGGATGGTTAGGACCCGGGGTTTTTTTATTGTTGGTGTTGTTTGCTTTTGCTGTTTTAGAACTGTTGGCTTGTGTAAGCTGTAGAACTTGGATTGTTCTTGTATTTGTAATGTTTAATTATTTCTGCAAAAAAGAAAAAAAAAAAATGCGGTCGTTTCAATTTGGTATCAGAGCCCATACGGTTCTAGGAGCCTAGGTGGTTCTAGAATAGATTGGGTGTTGTGTGGGGTCTTAGAATCATCCTCTTCGAGCCTTGTGAGATTCCACGGTGAGTATCTTTATTGTGAGGATTGTTTTAGTTTTCTTAGCTTGTGCTTCTGCACGTGTGCAGATGGCTAGAGGGCGTGGTAGAGGTCGTGGCCGTGGTAGAGGTCGTGGCCGTGTGCCGGCGGAGCAGGTCGAGGATTCGCGTGCGAGTCAGATTGGGTCTGAGGGTGCGGCCGGTGTGAGTGCCGTTGGGGCTGGCGTGAGCGCCAGTGTGGCTGGTGTTCCAGCGGGTGCTGCGGGTGTAGCAGCGGGTGATGCTCGGGCCCGAGATGATCGCATAGCGGATCTGTTGACGAGGTTGTTGGAGCGGTTACCAGAGAGGGTACCGGCTCAGGCTCCTGTGGATCCGGTAGTTGTGGAGGCTCAGCCTCAGGTGGCAGCTGCGGTTGCTGAGGAGCTCCCATCCTACCTTAGGATGATGGAGCAGATGCTGAGGATTGGCACGGGGTTCTTTTCTGGAGGTGCTAATCCTGAGGACGCTGATGCGTGGTTGAGGAGGATAGAGAGGAATTTCCTCTCGAGTAGGTGTCCCGCAGGATACCAGGTGGACATTGCGGTCCATTTTCTGGAGGGTGATGCGCATCTCTGGTGGAGGGGTGTGGCAGCACGGAGAGTTCAGGCCGCGATGGCTTGGGCGGATTTTGTGGAGGAGTTTAACTCCAAGTACTTTCCTCAGGAGGCGTTCAACCGGTTAGGGTCAAGGCTTGCGAGTTTGACTCAGGGGGATCGGTCGGTACGCGAGTATGAGGTGGAGTTCATCCGGCTCGGGTCTTATGTTAGACGAGCGGGTGAGAGTGAGTCGGCCCGTGTGCAGAGATTCTTGATGGGTCTTCGGGTTGACTTGAGGAACCGTTGCATGGTGAGGCCTTTTTGCACGGTTGATGAGTTGGTTGAGACTGCGGCTTTGCTTGAGGAGGGTCTGAAGGACGAGGTGGTAGTGGCTACACCGCGTTTTCAGGCGAGTTATGTGCAGCAGCAGTCCGGTCCGAGCAGAGGCAGTAGTAAGCCGATGCAAGGACAGAAACGGAAGCGGGAGAGCGCTTCGAGTGGTAGTCGGGGTGGTCCGGGTTGCTTTGGTTGTGGGAGCATGGATCACCGAGTGGCGAGCTGTCCTCAGAAGGGCGGAGCGCGAGTGGATTCTCGAGTGTGCTATCACTGCAAGGAGGCGGGGCACATCAGGCCTCAGTGTCCCCAGTTGCGGCAGAGTGAGTCCGCGGTAGTGCAGCCTCTCAGGCAGGTGGCATCAGCGCCTCGAGTGTACTCCATCACCGAGACCGGCGAGCCGAGTTCCAGGCCGATCACATGTATTTTCTTAGACTCCTCTAAGTTTAATTCTGTGTTGGGGAATGTCGGGCTTGTCGGGGTGTTAAGGTTCGCGGCACATGTATATGTGCAGGGACCTTGTGTGTTGGAGGTGTAGAGTGTCATGTGTTGTTTGACACGGGAGCATCGCATTGCTTCGTTTCCCCGGAGTTGGCCGAGAAGGCTAATTTACGGAGCGAGCCCGGTGTGAGTTTGGGTTTCGTGGAGGTTGCCGGAGGGAAGCTCCTGAGGATTCACGGTCGTGTGCGGGACGTGGATGTTCAGGTAGCAGGAGAGTCCATGGCTGCCGATCTGATTATCTGCTCAGTGGAGCTGTACGATGTCATCTTGGGCATGGATTGGCTCGGGAAGTTCAGGGCGCATCTGGACTGTCACCGAGGGCGAGTCGAGTTCGACCAGGGGAAAGGGAAGTTGGTGTATCAGGGTGTGAGACCGACTTCCGGGAGTCTCGTAATCTCGGTTGTGCACGCGGAGCGTCTAATCGAGAGGGGTTGCGAGGCGTATTTGGCTACTATTTCTTTGCCGGAGGCTGTCGGAAAGGCTAGGGTTCAGGATATTCGGGTGGTTCGTGAGTTCCAGGATGTGTTCCAGTCGTTGCAGGGGTTGCCACCATCTAGGTCGGATCCTTTCACGATCGAGTTGGAACCGGGGACGGCACCGATATCCAGGGCTCCTTATAGGATGGCTCCTGCAGAGATGGCAGAGCTGAAGAAGCAGCTGGAGGAGTTGTTGGGTAAGGGATTTATTCGTCCGAGTTCTTCACCGTGGGGAGCGCCAGTGTTGTTCGTGAAGAAGAAGGACGGGAGTTTTCGGTTGTGTATTGATTATCGGGGACTTAACCGAGTCACAGTGAAGAACAGGTATCCTCTTCCGCGGATTGATGAGTTGTTGGATCAGTTGAGAGGGGCTACTTGGTTCTCCAAGATTGACTTGGCGTCGGGATATCATCAGATTCCCATCGATGAGGTAGATATCCGGAAGACGGCTTTCAGATCTCGTTATGGTCACTACGAGTTTGTGGTGATGCCATTTGGGTTGACTAATGCACCGGCTGCATTTATGAGATTGATGAACAGCGTTTTCCAGGAGTATCTAGATGAGTTCGTGATCATCTTTATCGATGACATCTTGGTGTATTCGAGGAGCCGGGAGGAGCATGAGGTGCATCTGCGTGTGGTTCTTTCGAGGCTGCGGGAACAGAAGTTGTTTGCTAAGTTGAGCAAGTGTAGCTTCTGGCAGCGGGAGATCGGTTTTCTGGGTCACATTGTCTCTGCGGAGGGAGTGTCGGTAGATCCGGAGAAGATCCAGGCCATTAGTACTTGGCCGAGGCCGAGGAATGCTACTGAGATTCGGAGTTTTCTTGGGTTAGCAGGGTATTATCGGCGGTTCGTCAAGGGTTTCGCGAGTTTGGCTAAGTCTATGACGAAGCTGACGGGGAAGGATGTTCCTTTCGTGTGGTCTTCAGAGTGTGAGAAGAGTTTCGCAGGACTGAAGGCCATGTTGTCTAGTACTCCAGTATTGGCGTTACCTGAGTCGGGTGAGCCTTACGTGGTGTACACCGATGCGTCGGGAGTGGGTCTTGGTTGTGTGTTGATGCAGAGGGGGAAGGTTATTGCCTATGCTTCGCGGCAGCTGCGGAAGCATGAGGGCAACTACCCTACCCATGACTTGGAGATGGCTGCAGTAGTTTTCGCTTTAAAGATTTGGAGATCTTATCTTTATGGCGGAAAGGTGCAGGTGTTCACAGATCATAAGAGCTTGAAGTACATTTTCACTCAGCCTGAGTTGAATTTGAGGCAGAGGCGCTGGATGGAGCTAGTGGCCGATTATGATCTGGAGATAGCTTACCATCCTGGTAAGGCTAATCTGGTTGCGGATGCGTTGAGTCGGAAGCGGGTGGCTTTGGCTCGGGGGCTCGAGGTAGAGTCCTTGGTGAGCGAGATTAGCACATTGCGCTTATGTGTTGTATCTCAGGAACCTTTGGGCTTAGAGGCGGCTAACCAGGCGGATCTTTTGAGCAGGGTTCGGGTGGCTCAGGGAAAAGATGAGGGTTTGGTTAAGGCTTCGAGAGCAGAGGGTTCTGAGTATCAGGTATCTGCGAACGGCACTATCCTTGTTAGTGGGAGGGTATGCGTACCTTTGGATGAGGATTTGCGGCGAGAGATCCTGAGTGAGGCTCATTCGAGTATGTTTGCGATTCATCCCGGAGCGACTAAGATGTACCGCGATCTTAAGCGCTATTATCATTGGGTCGGGATGAAAAAGGATGTGGCTAACTGGGTTGCTTCGTGCAACGTGTGCCAGTTAGTGAAGGCGGAGCACCAGGTCCCGAGTGGTTTGTTGCGGAGTTTACCCATTCCAGAGTGGAAGTGGGATATGATCACGATGGATTTCATGGTGGGTTTACCAGTTTCTCGGACCAAGGATGCTGTTTGGGTCATCGTCGATCGATTGACCAAGTGTGCGCGTTTTCTGGCCATTAAGAAGACCGATGGGGCGGCAGTTTTGGCAAGGAAGTACGTGCAGGAGATTGTGAGACTGTATGGAGTACCGGTGAGTATTGTTTCGGACCGGGATCCTAAGTTCACATCGGAGTTCTGGAATGCGTTTCAGGCGGAGATGGGCACGAAGGTGCACTTGAGCACGGCGTATCATCCTCAGACAGATGGGCAGTCCGAGCGAACCATCCAGACCTTGGAGGATCTGTTGAGGATGTGCGTGCTGGATTGGGGTGGTCATTGGGTGGATCACTTGAGCTTGGTTGAGTTTGCGTATAACAATAGTTACCAGGCGAGTATTGGGATGGCTCCATATGAGGCTCTGTATGGGAGGCCATGTCGTACCCCGTTGTGTTGGACACAAGTGGGGGAGAGGAGCACTTTGGGTGCGAGTTTTGTTCAGGAAACTACGGAGAAGATCCGGGTTTTGAAGCTGAACATGAAAGAGGCCCAAGATCGGCAAAAGAGTTATGCTGATCAGAGGCGGAAAGAGCTTGAGTTTGAGGTGGGAGATAGTGTGTATCTCAAGATGGCTTTACTGAGAGGTCCGAACAGGTCCATTGTTGCGACTAAGTTGAGTCCGAGGTATATGGGACCGTTCCGGATTGTGGAGCGTGTTGGACCGGTAGCGTATCGGTTGGAGTTACCCGCGGTTATGCAAGCATTTCATAAGGTCTTCCATGTGTCGATGCTAAAGAAGTGTTTGCATAGGGGTGACGAGGTATTGGCTGAGATTCCGTCAGATCTCCAGCCCAATATGACCGTTGAGGCGAGACCTTTGAGAGTTCTCGAGCGGAGGGTCAAGGAGCTTCGTCGGAAGAAGATTCCGATGATGCGAGTTCTGTGGGACTGTGACGGGGTGCAGGAGGAAACTTGGGAGCCAGAGGCTAGGATGGAAGCGAGGTTCCAGAAGTGGTTCCAGAAGCAAGCTGCGGCTTGAGTTCCATCGAGAGGTTCCAGTTTCGGTTGTAGCTGTGTGCTATGTGTGTTTCATTTTGTATTGCCGTTGTGTAGAACGATGTTACATTATGATGCGTAATAAGATGAGTATTTCTTATTGGTGACTGTGAGTCACGGTTTCGCATTGCGTTTGGGGTAAGAAGCGTTAATGCGAGAGAGTAATAAGATAGATGTTCTTATTGCTGTTGTGAGCATTGCGTGTTTTAGTTAAGCTTGTTCGGGAAAATGAGTCGAGTGACGAGACCGGGTTATTTCACTTAGCGGTTCTATGTGGTGGGTTGGATTGCAGGCGTATGGTACTTGTTTGTTTTATTACGTTTGTATTGAGGACCTACTGCAGAGAGTTGTTGGGTGTTAAAGGTAGCCTAGTCATAGTTGTCTTGACAAGTCCTTCTAAAGCAAGCTGACACTGGAAGGTGCGCAAGGGAGGTGCGATGGCCGGGTTATTGGTCATGCACGGCAGATATTCCGGGTATGGAATATGGGTGATGCCAGTGTTGCCTTGCGAGGATTTACACGGATCACGGGAGGTAGTTCAGTCGAGATGCTTAGAGATATGTGATTTATTGCTCGTTGAGAGGACTGGTTCCTCTGGTGCCGATAGCTCGCAGGACTGTGTGTCTTGGGAGTGTGAGTGGCGATGTACCCAGACTCGGGAGGTTTATAGCCTAGAGTGATACGTGATACCGTGGATTCGTAAGGAGTATGTCCCAGACGTGGGATATATTGCCTAGAATTGAGTGGTATGGGGTATTGAGACTCTTGTAGGTTATATTACTGAGTGGAGTGGTACGGCATATACCTAGAACTCGGAGATGCTGCGGTGTCTTGGGTGAGGTGGTATGGTGGATATCCTGCGGGATATGGCCGATGCTCGGAACTCAGAGATGTTGCGGTGTCTTGAGTAATGGGGTTGGCTGGTGTTTGAGCAATAAGTACATATGATGCCGCGGTGTTATAAGCATAGGGACTGAGTGGGAAACCTCGGAGGTTGGTATTGGACCTCGTGTGAGTATTGAGATGGCCGGGTTGGCCAAGGATTGTGTAATCGTTGCGACGATTGAGGTTCATTGGAGATGAACGGTTCATGGGAGATAACGGTAACGAAGATTCGAGGACGAATCTAAGTTAGTGGGGGAGAATTGTAACGCCCGCGTTCCGGAGGAATTAATTATTGGGGAAAAATAATTAATTCGGAATTGTTCCGGGCTAGTATCGATCGATACTAGGGGTATCGATCGATACCAGTCGGGTTTTCTCCTTATAAGTCTTCTTCCTCTTCTCTTCTTGCGCGTGGAAACCATTCTTTTGGGAAAGAAAAGTCTTGGTCGCGAGAGAGAGAGAGAGAGAGAGAAGGAGAGCGTGAGAGAGGTGGAAGCTTGGTGAAGCTTGGATCTTGCGAGATCGAGAGAGATTCGAGCTTGGGAGAAGCTTGAAGAAGAGATCGGAAGAGTTTGGTCTTGGTTTTGGGCGTGAGCTTGTGGGAAGCAAGGGAGGTCGATTTTGAGCTCGATCCAGCCGATTTAAGGTGAGTTGGGACCAAAGGTTAGCAAGTAAGCTTGTGTGGTGCTTAGTTAAGCTTGATTGTTGAGTTTGGGGCTTTGCCTTGGTGATTTGTGGCGATTTCTGGGTTTAGATCTCGCGGAAGGTTGTGATTTGCAGGTGGGTATCGATCGATACCATGTGTGTGTCGATCGATACTAGACTCTTGTCGGTGGACTCGAGTCGTGTAGGCATCGATCGATACCAGGCGTGTATCGATCGATACCAGTTGTTGCCTGTGGGCATGTGTTGCTTGGCATCGATCGATACCAGGGGTGTATCGATCGATACCGGTTGTTTGCCTGAGGGCATGTGGTTGGGGTATCGATCGATACCAAGGGGGTATCGATCGATACTGGTTGTGGTTTATGCTTTGAAGGCGTGTTGTGTGTTGCCTTTCAGGCTGTGTGTCTAGCTTTCCTTGGGATGGAATTGCTAGGCGTTGGTATAGTTTTTCATAGTGATGAATTGCTATTTGTGTTGGAAGTTTTAATTGGTGTTAATTAATTCTTCGTATTGTTAATTGTTGTTGATTGTGCTTATTGTTTAGCCTGTTGTTGGGATGATCTCTCACTCAGCGTTTGGTTAGCCAAATGTTGATGCATCACTTTTGTCGATGCAGGTAAAGATAAGGTGTGATCGTGGAATCGAGGCAGTGAAGAGGGGATGGTTAGGACCCGGGGTTTTTTATTGTTGGTGTTGTTTGCTTTTGCTGTTTTAGAACTGTTGGCTTGTGTAAGCTGTAGAACTTGGATTGTTCTTGTATTTGTAATGTTTAATTATTTCTGCAAAAAAGAAAAAAAAAAATGCGGTCGTTTCAGTAGATGTAAGACATCTTCCCTGATTTCAATTGAAGAAACAAGTCAAATGCAATTCATAAACACGACATCAACAATTTGTAACACATCGATGCACAAGCTCAAAAATACAATATCAACAATAGGTAGAATCACGACATGAATTTACAAAATCAAACCCATAAACACGAGTAGTGAACAGAACCTCCATTGATTTCTCTTAAAAGAGTAAGAACATCAAAACTAGATGAGCTCAGACTTGCACAAGAATCCAACGAGAAGAAAAAGAAAGGAAGCGTTGTTGAATTGTCTTAAAGATAAAGAACATCAATCATTCAGGGATCTATTTCGACATTCTGGCAAAAACATGAAACAACACAGAGTAAGAGGAAGACTCGCGAATCATCAGTGACATCGACAGAGATTTGACAGAATTTGAAACCCAAAAAAACTAAAATATAGACAAATGAACTCCGAATCCAAACCCCAAAAGCACTCGACACTAGAGATTCATCTACAAATTTATTGGATCTAGAGTTGTGGTCGGATTGTTTCGATTCTTCTCTGTCGATGAACCCTAATATTTTTTCTCTCCCAAATCGACTACTTTTTAATCTTATCCTCTCAATTTTTAGACACATTTTTCATTCTATGTTGAAAACAACACGATTTTTCCTTCATTCATTTTATTCAAAACGCAGTGTTTTCAAAACTGTTATAGATATAACGACGATTTCACATAGGGGCTGTTTTGCCAGTGACTTTGGAGGTGAGAGGATTGACTTGCATTTTCCAGAGCTGAGGGTTATTCTTGCAAAAAAAAAATTAAAAGTTATGGGATTTTCAGCAAAAACCCCTTAAATAATATGTAAAATACAAATTAATTCTGTAAAAATATAACTTAATTATATTACCTCTTCAAAAATCTTGTCCATCTCGGCTGTGGTCAAAGACGGTATGGATTGGATCAAGCTACCGCCATGTGATAGCTGCTGAGATCTTTGCCATAGCGTCATTGTAGACCTTCTCCGCCAGAGCATCCACAAAAGCGCCATTTTTCTTTTTGTGAGTTTACTCAAAAACTCTGGTCATTGGAGGAAGTTCGCCTCCGTTTGCCTAAGATAACATACCAAACAAAACTTAAACGGTTAATGGTTATAATTAAAAACAAAAGCACAAAAATAGAAATTAAGAAATTAATCATACCATCTGAAGGCGCCTTCCCGCAAAAGGAGTTTGACCATAAGTATGTGGCGTAACCGTCGAAAGACCGTCTGGACCGATAATTTTCAGAGAAGCCAAACACTTAGCAACCACACTCTGCTCATGCAGATCTATCCAATAGAGGTTCAAGCCGTTCCAAATTTCGGAAGACATGTAAACAGTTTTTTGCGTCATCGCCATTCACCTCCCACTTCCTCTGCCAATCGGAGACGGTTTTATTGATCTGCAATTTTGCCCTCCCTTTATCCTACTTGCAGTTGATAAAGGGGAATGTCCACCTCTACACCCATGATATAGCGAATACTTAGCAGCGTCTAACATAACAAAAAAATCTCCGAGCTTCAAGGTTAGGTTCTTCTCCCCTATCTCCATACTCAGCAACCGATGGTATACTTTCACGAAATGCATCGTTCCCCATATAAACATGACCCATATTTTTTATTTCCATTGCAGGTTCTTCTAAGCTAGCGCTATCCCCAATATACATTTCACTAGTACTAGCATAATCCGCCATTGTATAGTTTTCTCCATGATAATACCAAATCTTGTAACCTGGCTCAAACCCATTACAATACAGGTGTGACCATACTTCATCTATCACGATTAATCTATGATTCCGAGAATTGGTACAAGGGCAGTAGATTTTACCGGTTTTTTGGGTTTTCTTCTGCGTATCTGATAAGCTCAAATTAATACCCTAAAAGTACTAAAGCTTTGTCGATTGTAATACTTAGGGATCGAATCCATATAGACACAAGAAAACGCACAATCGATTTTAATGATTGAATTAAGCTAAGTGATCAATGGAATTGAAAGCAAATACGTAAATTAAACAAGTTGTAATTCGATTGGAAAAAAGATAGGTTCAGGGTATTTCTCAGGAAATCAATGAATGCAGATAAACTAACTAATCAGGGTTCATGAAACAACCGCACCCATTTTTTTTTTTTTTTTTTGCAATTAATTATTAAAATTCCCATAAATAATAATAACTAAACCTCACCAAATAATTTCCGGTTCAAGATTATAAATCCGACTAATCAAGATCATAAATTATTAAATAAAATAATCAAATAAACGACAAGTCTAGATCACCCCCTCTTCCTCGCCCTGATCCCACGGTCACACTTTCTCTTTTCCTGCATCAATTAAAATATAAGAGATGCATAAGTATTTCGATAAATACTTAGTGAGGCAATCCTCCCATCTACAGGCTAACAAATAATTAAGATAATTAATATAGATTATCACGAAAATACCGAATAAATCAAACATTTCATGAAACACTCGATCTAGACCCTCCGAGATCGTAAACGGCCTATAATCACGAAATCACACCAATTATCAAAATTATTTAATTACGCCTATGGTCCTGCACTCACCTTATTCCCGCACAGAAAGTTTCACGAGAAAATTCAGCAATTTTCTAGAACTCCCCGGGATGAATAACCTTCAATTAAATCACCTAAAATAACAAAATAATAAAATAATCAAAACCAATCGAACAACTCGATCTGATTAAACGATACGATTACTAAACCAGTCTAAACCGGTCGTCGACTCCATCGTCGACTTCCATAGCCGGAGCAGCGACGCCTCACCGGAGCTCACCACCGGACTTCACCTCGGCTCAACCCCGATCCACCAACCCGACCGGAGCTCACCGCCGGAGCTCACCGCGGGAGCTCTCCACGGCCTAGCCCGATCCACGATCACGACCCCAAATTCACACGCCGGCGAGTGCTCATCGCCGGAGCTCACCGCGGAAGCTCAACCACGGCCCAATCCCGGTTCCAACCACGCACCGTCGCCCACCACCGAAGCTCACCACCGCCCAACCCGATCCACAATCCCGACCTTCATCACGCACAACCCCGCACGCGAGAACTAACTACGGAGAGAGAGGTTTCTTACCGTGGAGGAGAGGAGGTCGCGTCCCGGCTTGGCTCACGGCGGTCACCCACTCGAGCTTTCTCTTGCAGCAGTCGACGGCTAGGTTAATCGTAGAGGGAGATACATACGCACATATAAACATATGTGTGTGGGATCTATTTCTTTTTTTGACCCCAAACTCCCAAAGTTATCAATTAAACCCACCCAGAACAATTGATTTTTCGCGAATTAACCCCAAACTTCTAATTATTCAATTTCAACCTCAAAATTGAATTAGGGATGCTACAATTCTCCCCCACTAACATAGATTCGTCCTCGAATCTAACATCCAGCTAACATCCACAACATAGCACAACCGCTATTCCAACTCAGCGTCGCACGACCGCTCTTCCAACTCTACCAACAACGGTATCACGGCTCGACACCATAGTGCCATAGTTCCCTACTTGGTTTGGCCAACCACTCCAACACCCGGGAGTACAACGACTTCACGACCCAACACCATGGATCGGTCCGTCTAACGCATAGAGAGCCAGACAACGGCAATCTCTCTAGTGACCTGTCTCACCAATCAGGAATCACATCGAAACCCAACCGGCCAGGTACACTCGGCAGTGACTCACCAGTGCACTCCGATGCCGCTATATGGGGCCACCACCCCGTGCCAAACCAATCCGGAACTATCAGCCTTATGCGGCTACCAAACACCTAGTATCCGCACTCCCGCTATCGGACCACTACCACTAGTAGCCCGCCAACCTGTCTACTAATCCCCTAGTAAACCCACCACTCAACACATTCAATGAAAACACCTTTTTATTGAATAGTCAAAAACTCTAAAGTACATCGATTAATTATAACACCATAAAAATAGACGAGTACAACAACGCAATAACTCCCAAAATCCCAACACCATGGTTACAACGATATGGAAACACCCGGCTAACCCTCCAGTTTGCCGAACCACTTGGGAAATTTGCGCTTCAACTTCGCTTCCGGCTCCCAAGTCACCTCCTCGGCTCCATTGCAGTCCCACAGCACCTGCATCTCAGGAACCTTCTTCCTCCTGATCACTCTCACCCGACGATCTTGGACTCTCAGAGGCCTCGCCTCCACCACCATGCTCGGTGTCAGATCTGATGGCACCCCCGTGACCACCTGATCATCCTTGTGCAAACATTTCTTCAGCATCGACACGTGGAACACTTTGTGAAATGCCTGCATGGACTCCGGCAACTCTAACCGATAAGCCACCGGTCCGACCCGCTCCAGCACCCTGACGGGACCCATATATCGCGGACTCAACTTCGTCTCGGAAATGGACCTGTTCGGACCCCTCAACATGGCCATTTTCAGGTAGACCAAATCGCCAACTGCGAACTCCAGCTCCTTCCTACGCCGATCTGCGTAGCTTTTCTGACGATCTTGAGCTTCCTTCATGTTCAACTTCACAATCCGGACTTTCTCAGTCGTCTCCTGCACAAAGTCAGCTCCCAACAGGCTCCTCTCCCCCACTTGTGTCCAACATAACGGGGTCCTGCAAGGCCTACCATACAACGCCTCAAATGGTGCCATGCCGATACTAGCCTGGTAGCTGTTATTGTACGCAAACTCCACTAGATTCAGATGATCCGCCCAATGTCCACCCCAGTCCAACACACACATCCTCAACAGATCCTCCAACGTCTGGATAGTCCTCTCCGACTGCCCATCGGTCTGGGGATGATAAGCTGTACTCATGTGTACCTTAGTGCCCATCTCCTTCTGGAAAGCGCCCCAGAACAGCGAGGAGAACTTCGGATCTCGATCTGACACTATACTCACCGGTACCCCATGCAGCTTCACAATCTCCCTGACGTACCTCTTGGCCAACACTTCCGCACCGTCGGTCTTTTTTATGGCCAAGAAGTGCGCAGACTTGGTCAACCTATCGACGATGACCCAAATAGCGTCATTGGTTCGCGAAACCGGCAGACCCACCACGAAATCCATGGTGATCATGTCCCACTTCCACTCCGGAATGGGTAAACTCCTCAACAACCCGCTCGGAACCTGATGCTCAGCCTTCACCAACTGACAGGTATCACACCCCGCAACCCAGTTGGCAACATCCTTCTTCATCCCTACCCACTGGTAATACCGTTTGAGGTCACGGTACATCTTGGTAGCTCCGGGATGAATAGAGAAACTATAACGCCCCGACCGCCCCTACCTGTGGGCCCCAACGACATCTCCCGGCCCGTGGGCCCCACCCTCGTCCGACGGCCGGTGCGTTAGTCCGGGAGGCTTGTAATACTTGTTTACTGACCCTGCAATCACCACGTGACCTTTCCCCGTGTTTTGTCCTCACTCACACGCTACCGCGAATCACTTCCCGGAAGGTCACCCATCCTTAGACTACTCCAGCCCAAGCACCCTTAACTCTGGAGTTCTTTCGGGCAAGTGATCGGAAAAGGTAAGTGCACTTTGGTGACATAGGTAGCCAAATCAATTCTTATAAGCCTCTCCGCATATACAAGAAACCGGGATGTTACAATCACCCCCACTCACAGAGCGCAACGTCCTCGTTGCGCACCAGGATCGTCACCCTAGACGGTGTGAGCCCACCTGACTTCACACACGTGTTTGGGTTCGTCTCTGATACCACTTATAACGCCCCGACCGCCCTTACCTGGGCCCCATGCCCTCTCTCGGCACGTGGGCCCCACCCTGGTCCGACGGCCGGTGCGTTAGTCCGGGAGGCTTGTATGACTTGTTTACTGACCCTGCAATCACCACGTGACCTTCCCCGTGTTTTGTCCTCACTCACACGCTACCGCGAATCACTTCCCGGAAGGTCACCCATCCTTAGACTACTCCAGCCCAAGCACCCTTAACTCTGGAGTTCTTTCGGGCAAGTGATCGGAAAAGGTAAGTGCACTTTGGTGACATAGGTAGCCAAATCAGTTCTTATAAGCCTCTCCGCATATACAAGAAACCGGGATGTTACAATTCTCCCCCACTAACATAGATTCGTCCTCGAATCTAACATCCAGCTAACATCCACAACATAGCACAACCGCTATTCCAACTCAGCGTCGCACGACCGCTCTTCCAACTCTACCAACAACGGTATCACGGCTCGACACCATAGTGCCATAGTTCCCTACTTGGTTTGGCCAACCACTCCAACACCCGGGAGTACAACGACTTCACGACCCAACACCATGGATCGGTCCGTCTAACGCATAGAGAGCCAGACAACGGCAATCTCTCTAGTGACCTGTCTCACCAATCAGGAATCACATCGAAACCCAACCGGCCAGGTACACTCGGCAGTGACTCACCAGTGCACTCCGATGCCGCTATATGGGGCCACCACCCCGTGCCAAACCAATCCGGAACTATCAGCCTTATGCGGCTACCAAACACCTAGTATCCGCACTCCCGCTATCGGACCACTACCACTAGTAGCCCGCCAACCTGTCTACTAATCCCCTAGTAAACCCACCACTCAACACATTCAATGAAAACACCTTTTTATTGAATAGTCAAAAACTCTAAAGTACATCGATTAATTATAACACCATAAAAATAGACGAGTACAACAACGCAATAACTCCCAAAATCCCAACACCATGGTTACAACGATATGGAAACACCCGGCTAACCCTCCAGTTTGCCGAACCACTTGGGAAATTTGCGCTTCAACTTCGCTTCCGGCTCCCAAGTCACCTCCTCGGCTCCATTGCAGTCCCACAGCACCTGCATCTCAGGAACCTTCTTCCTCCTGATCACTCTCACCCGACGATCTTGGACTCTCAGAGGCCTCGCCTCCACCACCATGCTCGGTGTCAGATCTGATGGCACCCCCGTGACCACCTGATCATCCTTGTGCAAACATTTCTTCAGCATCGACACGTGGAACACTTTGTGAAATGCCTGCATGGACTCCGGCAACTCTAATACCACTTATAACGCCCCGACCGCCCCTACCTGTGGGCCCCAACGACATCTCCCGGCCCGTGGGCCCCACCCTCGTCCGACGGCCGGTGCGTTAGTCCGGGAGGCTTGTAATACTTGTTTACTGACCCTGCAATCACCACGTGACCTTTCCCCGTGTTTTGTCCTCACTCACACGCTACCGCGAATCACTTCCCGGAAGGTCACCCATCCTTAGACTACTCCAGCCCAAGCACCCTTAACTCTGGAGTTCTTTCGGGCAAGTGATCGGAAAAGGTAAGTGCACTTTGGTGACATAGGTAGCCAAATCAATTCTTATAAGCCTCTCCGCATATACAAGAAACCGGGATGTTACAGAAACGGCTCTGATGTGCTTCCCTCAGGATTTCCTGCCTCAGCACTTCGTCCTTCGGTACACACACCCTGCCTCTCAAAAGGATCGTTCCATTGCTGGATAACTCATACTCAGACCGCTCTGCCCTGCCAGCCTGCATTAATTCCGCATCCAACTGCTGTGCTACCCGCACCCTAGTCAGAATGTCCGCCTGATCCACCGCCTCTAAACCCAACGGCTCAGGTTCCTCAGACACAGCACACAGTCTCAGGGCACTCACCATGCCTACCAACGCCTCGGTATCTCGCTCAGTGTCTAAAATAACCCGCTTCCTGCTCAAAGCATCGGCTACAAGATTCGCTTTACCGGGATGGTAAGCTATCTCCAGATCATAATCCGCAACAAGCTCCATCCATCGCCTCTGTCGCAGATTCAGCTCCGGCTGGGTAAAGATGTACTTTAGACTTTTGTGGTCTGTGAACACCTGAACCTTACCGCCATACAGATAAGACCTCCAGATCTTCAATGCAAACACCACTGCAGCCATCTCAAGATCGTGAGTAGGATAATTGCATTCATGTTTCCTCAGCTGCCTGGAAGCATATGCGATTACCTTACCCTGCTGCATCAGTACACAACCGAGCCCCAGCCTGGACGCGTCTGTGAACACAACATATGGCTCATCCTGCTTAGGCAAGGCTAACACCGGAGTACTCACCAGCATCTCCTTGAGCTTCACAAAGCTCTCCTCACACTGGTCCGACCACACGAAAGGAACGTCCTTCCCGGTCAACTTGGTCATGGCCTGCGCCATACTAGCAAACCCCTTGACGAACCTCCTGTAATAACCCGCCAGACCCAGAAAACTGCGAATCTCCGAGGCATTCTTCGGTCTCGGCCACTCCTCAATCGAGCGAATCTTCTCCGGATCCACTGAAACACCACGATCAGATACGACGTGCCCCAGAAATCCGATCTCCCGCTGCCAGAAACTACACTTGCTCAGCTTAGCGAACAACTTCTGCTCCCGTAGCTTCTCCAGAACTTTCCTCAGGTGAACCATGTGCTCCTCAGGACTCTTCGAATACACTAGAATGTCGTCGATGAAAATGATGACGAACTCATCCAGATACTCCTGGAACACGCCGTTCATCAACCTCATAAACGCAGCCGGTGCATTCGTCAACCCAAACGGCATCACCACAAACTCGTAGTGCCCGTATCTCGTCCTGAAAGCCGTCTTCCTGATGTCCGTCTCCGCTATCGGGATCTGATGATAACCCGATGCCAAATCAATCTTAGAGAACCACGAAGCACCCTGCAACTGATCTAACAACTCATCGATCCTCGGTAATGGGTACTTGTTCTTCACAGTAACCCGGTTCAGCCCCCGATAATCAATGCACAACCGGAAGCTCCCATCCTTCTTCTTGACGAACAGTACCGGTGCACCCCACGGAGAACTGCTCGGTCTAATGAAACCCTTTTCCAACAACTCCTCGAGCTGCTTCTTAAGCTCAGCCATCTCCGCTGGAGCCATCCTGTAAGGAGCCTTAGACAACGGGGTCGTCCCCGGCTCTAACTCAATGGTAAAAGGATCCGACCTGGATGGTGGTAACCCGCTCAGCTGCTGGAACACATCCTCGAACTCCCAGACTACCTCAATATCCCGCACCGCTGACTCCCCAACCTCCCCAGGTATCGAAATGGTAGCCAAATAGGCCTCACAACCCTGCTCGATCAAACGCTCTGCTTGAACCGCGGAAACGACGATGCCTCCCGGCACCGGTCTCACTCCCTGGTAAACCAGTCTCCTGTTAGCATGCTCGAAAACCACTCGACCCCGGTGACAATCCAAATGAGCCTTGAACTTTCCCAGCCAGTCCATACCCAAAATGATGTCATAGAGTTCCACTGGGCACACTATCAGATCCGCTGGCATCAGCTCTCCGGCGATAAGAATATCAACATTCTCCACACAGCCCTGAGTCCTCAACAAGCGACCCCCAGCAACTTTCACCACACCCGAGTGGTCCCCACACAACTCTTGGATACCGCTCCCCGACACCCAATCCGGTGTGGCAAAACTGTGGGACGCTCCGGAGTCAAACAACACATGTGACTCTACCCCAGCCACATTAAGGGTCCCTAAGCATGAAAAGGATTCACGGCAAATAGCAAACACCAATTACAGAGCGAGTAACTGAAATTACAATAAAACAAGTACATAATTAAGGTAATTAACCAGTAATCGGTCTGCTGCCGCTCGCCTCGCCTGACTCCGCGCCTATGGTGAACACCCTCGGTGCCACTGCGGCCCGTTTCGGAGGCGGTGCCTCGATCCTCACAAACGGCTGAGCCAACTTCGGACAATCCTTCCTGAGGTGACCGGGTTCCTTGCAATGAAAGCACACCGGGCCCCCTCGAGAACAATCCGCCACGCGATGTCCATGGGCTCCGCACCCGAAACAACGTGGCCCAGAACCCGCTTCCCTGGAAGTATCCTCCCACTTCCTCTTCTGTCCCTGCTGCTGACCAGACCTACCGCCCTTGCTCGGAGCAACACTCTGACTTTGAGGCCGTCGCGGAGCCTCTGGTACTGCAGCCTTTAAACTAGCCTCCTGCCTCATCCCCTCCTCAAGCTGCGCTGCACACTCCACCAGTTCGGATACCGACTCGAACTTGCGGACTATGCACCGATTCCTGAGATCGATACGCATACCTCGCATGAAAGCACCAATCAACTCATACTCGGTATCTGCACCCCGGCCAGCAAACCGCTTCAGCCGGTTAAACTCGGCCTCGTACTCTCGGACCGAACGAATCCCCTGTGACAAGTACAGAAACTCCGCCTGTAACCTGTCGCGAGCCTCCCGCGGAAAATACTTGAGATCGAACTCCCTCCGGAACTCGTCCCAAGGCAACACTACTCCCGCCCTCCTCGCAGCAACACCCTGCCACCACTCATGTGCATCTCCCTCCAGATAATGCACCGCCAAGTCAACCCTATACTCCTCAGGGCATCTGATCGACTGGAAGTTCCTCTCCAACCTAGACCTCCACTCATCAGACTCAATCGGTCGAGCACCACCACTGAAAAACTTGGTGCCCAACCTCTGCATATGCTCCATCACCCTCAGGTACGACGGAACCACTGGCTCGGCCTCAGCAACCACTCCCGGAACTCCCGGAGCAACAACACCCGGCATCGCGGCAACCCCCTGTGGCGCCACTGGAGCTGGAGCCGGTACCACACCAGGTAACCTCTCCAAGAGCTGGGCCAACATGCCCAAAACAGCCGCCATCGGGTTCGGGCCCGCACCAGCCTGAGCACCACCCGGCGCCGGCATCGCACCATACACGGCCGCTGGCTCCGACTGACCCTCCCCCTCGGCGTGATCATACGCCCCCTGCTCCACCGTGACACTCTGCGTCACATTCGCAGCTGCTCTGCCACCTCTACCACCTCTACCACCTCTGCCGCCACGGCCTGTTCTGCCGCCCCGACCACGGCCGCCGCGACCACCCCGACCTCTGAGACCTTGCCCAACGCTATCAGAATCAACCATCTGCAATAACCACTTGTTACTAATTGACAACAGCAATAGTAAAACAAACACGAGTCTTACCGTGGAATCTCATTGAAGGCTCGAAGAGGATGATCTAGAACTTCAAGCTCAACAATTGACTAACT
Organism: Eutrema japonicum; assembly: GCA_030161315.1. NCBI lineage: Eukaryota > Viridiplantae > Streptophyta > Magnoliopsida > Brassicales > Brassicaceae > Eutrema > Eutrema japonicum. Next base: position 17,721,727 of record BSQW01000006.1, read on the forward strand.
CCCATAGACAGTTCTAATAGCGGAAAATTTTTTTTTTTAAAAACCGTCCTAGAACCGTAAAGGCTCTGATACCAAATTGAAACAACCGCACCCATTTTTTTTTTTTTTTTTGCAATTAATTATTAAAATTCCCATAAATAATAATAACTAAACCTCACCAAATAATTTCCGGTTCAAGATTATAAATCCGACTAATCAAGATCATAAATTATTAAATAAAATAATCAAATAAACGACAAGTCTAGATCACCCCCTCTTCCTCGCCCTGATCCCACGGTCACACTTTCTCTTTTCCTGCATCAATTAAAATATAAGAGATGCATAAGTATTTCGATAAATACTTAGTGAGGCAATCCTCCCATCTACAGGCTAACAAATAATTAAGATAATTAATATAGATTATCACGAAAATACCGAATAAATCAAACATTTCATGAAACACTCGATCTAGACCCTCCGAGATCGTAAACGGCCTATAATCACGAAATCACACCAATTATCAAAATTATTTAATTACGCCTATGGTCCTGCACTCACCTTATTCCCGCACAGAAAGTTTCACGAGAAAATTCAGCAATTTTCTAGAACTCCCCGGGATGAATAACCTTCAATTAAATCACCTAAAATAACAAAATAATAAAATAATCAAAACCAATCGAACAACTCGATCTGATTAAACGATACGATTACTAAACCAGTCTAAACCGGTCGTCGACTCCATCGTCGACTTCCATAGCCGGAGCAGCGACGCCTCACCGGAGCTCACCACCGGACTTCACCTCGGCTCAACCCCGATCCACCAACCCGACCGGAGCTCACCGCCGGAGCTCACCGCGGGAGCTCTCCACGGCCTAGCCCGATCCACGATCACGACCCCAAATTCACACGCCGGCGAGTGCTCATCGCCGGAGCTCACCGCGGAAGCTCAACCACGGCCCAATCCCGGTTCCAACCACGCACCGTCGCCCACCACCGAAGCTCACCACCGCCCAACCCGATCCACAATCCCGACCTTCATCACGCACAACCCCGCACGCGAGAACTAACTACGGAGAGAGAGGTTTCTTACCGTGGAGGAGAGGAGGTCGCGTCCCGGCTTGGCTCACGGCGGTCACCCACTCGAGCTTTCTCTTGCAGCAGTCGACGGCTAGGTTAATCGTAGAGGGAGATACATACGCACATATAAACATATGTGTGTGGGATCTATTTCTTTTTTTGACCCCAAACTCCCAAAGTTATCAATTAAACCCACCCAGAACAATTGATTTTTCGCGAATTAACCCCAAACTTCTAATTATTCAATTTCAACCTCAAAATTGAATTAGGGATGCTACAGTTCAGGTTACGCACGGTTCTTGAACTCAAATCACTAAAGTATAATTAACCAACTGTCATTGCGAGAATTATCTAAGTCTAAATCCTAAAGTTCCAAATCTCTTTGCGAATCCTAAAGTCTAAACCAGCTTTTAGTTCAAGTTTGATTTGTTCACAAAACAACTAAACCAAATCTCTTTGAAAATAGTTATTTTGCTCACTCTAAGTTCTATCAGATTACTCAATTGCACTGTCATGCCTAATTGATTAACCTAAAATCTAAGTTCCAGGTGATCAATCTAGAATTAGCTTTGAGAACAACCTAAGGTGAAAAACTAATTCTGATTATGAACCCTAAACAACTAATCAACCTAGCATTCAAAGAAATCCCTTATGAGAACCCTAAACCTAACAGGAGATCTACTCAGACATGGAGATTGAAACAATAAAAATGACTGAATAAATACTTGAATAAATAATAAAGAAGAGAGTAAAACAAGGGTTCGAAATCTTCTCTCGGACGAACAGAGTTTCAGACTTGTCTCCCTCAAAAGCTCTCTCACAAAACCAAAATATAATAAAGCTTGAATGAAGTGTGTTTGCCAAAGTGGCTGAAAAACCTAATAAATAACCTAAAACACGTTCTGGGGCTTATTGTAAATAATAAAGTCTTATGGGGTAATTTGCAGTTTCTCAAATCTTCAGAAAAATCGCGATCCTTGTGTTTCTTCGACGGGTATCGATCGATACCATAAGTGTATCGATCGATACTCAGGCATCAAATCGGTGTCTCAGCTACATGATCTCTGCTTGGCTCCAAAATGCTCCAAAATGCTTCAATATCTCCAATAATGCTCCAAACGTACCCAAAACCTGAAAAGACTCTAAAAGACTCCAAAATACTAGAAAGACTCTATAAAAAAGACTTATATCATGGCCTAAAATGGGTAAAAACCATGATATATCATTATCCGCAAATGCCATGAATTGCTTAAGACATTTTTGTATTCTTCTGTAATTAGGTTCGTCTCCGGAATTTGATGAGGCTTGTCCATCCATGATATAAAATAATTATAAGGATCTGAAGAAGACATTTTGGTAAGGTTGTAGATGAGAGAATTTTTTTTTTTTTTTTTGTAATTGTAAATGAGGAGGTGGATACGTTTTATAGGGAAATTGTGCGCGATTTCCGACATAATCGAAAATATTCAAACGGCTATGTAAGCGATTTCCGACGGATTTTCGACGGATTTCCGACGGTAGTCCAACAGTATTCAAACGGCTATGTAATGGATCCAACATTATTTCAAACGGCTCCAACATCCGTCTAAAAGACGTCGGAAATCCGTCGGAAATATACCGACGGACACATGTTGTCGGAAAGCCATCGGAAAGTTCCGACGGATTACCGATGGGCACTAGTTTCCAATGGATGTTATTTTCGTCCAAATCCCGACGGGCACAAGTTTCCAATTTAAAAGTTGTGTTTAGATTAAGAAAATTAAATAAAAACCAATTTTTTATTTTTAAAAAAAGGAAAAACCAAATTTCAGATTAGAATAAAGTAATTAAAAAAAATAGATAACAATCATAAAAAGAAAAAAGAATAAAAGGAAAAAAAGGAAAAAGGAAAACCCATATTTTGTTTTTGTCAACAGCCTAAGTACCTATACCGATTCAGTAAACCAAACCGGGGGTACCGAGTTTACATAAATTAAATCTGATGGGTAGACTCGAGCACCTCGTGCTAACTTGTATGCCTCTGTGTTGTTTGCACGTGGAATGTGTGAGATAGAGAAAAAAGTAAACTCCTCCTTACTCTTCTCGAACTCCTCCAAGTATATTTCAAAGTTATTAATTCGCATGATCGTGACACGTGTTAAGTTAATCAATTAGATTTTGACATATGTTTAATAAATTTCTAATTATATTTTTGACACGTGTTTAATAAATTTCCAATTATATTTTAACACATAATATTAACAATAAAAGTAAAATTTATAAGAGATTCTTAATCCTAAAAGCTAAAAAGAAAAAAATAGTAGTTATGTTTAAATTAAAAAATAAAAATAAAAACCAAAGTTTTTTTGAAAAAAGGAAAAACCATATTTTAGATTAGAATAAGGAAATTAAACAATATATAAAATCATAAAAAGAAAATGAATAAAAGCAAAAAAAAAAAAGAAGGTAAAACCATATTCAGTTTAGAATAAGTAAATCTTATCTTATTATATAAAGAAGAATGTTTCAAAGTTAGTAATATCGCGACACATGTCAAGTGAAAGTTGGAAAAAATTAAAATTGATTAATAAAAATTCTGATTCATAATCTTTAAAGATAAAGTTACTAAAAAATAAAATTAAAAGTTTAAAATATTAATTTATACTAAAAGGAAAAATTAATATAAAAAAGAAAAAAACATTCCTTAGTTTTTCCATTTAGATTAAAAAAAACATTCCTTAGTTTTTCTAATTTATCACCTCTATATAAACTACAATTTGGTAATATGTCAATTACACACCAAAACATTAAAAAGTTGATAATCGTATCCAAAGTTATTTACTGCATTTTTCACCATATTTTTCTTTCAAGGTATATAATTATTTCATCGTAAACTTTGTTTCTAAATTTATGTATTATATATTTTTACGGTTAATATAATTTTGTTTTCTATTTTTTGCAATTCTCCTAAATGGCACAAAAAAGTAAAAATTCCTAAAATAGCACCCTCTTTTTCAAGGGAACAAAACTAGCATTCATTAAACCCAGCCTATGAACACACGATTACAAACCTATTTTGTTTTCACAAACCTCTGAAAAATCACAAACGTCAGAATTTTTGTTGGGGTTTGACGGAATCGTCGTCAGAGTTACCGAATCTTCAAACATTTCTATGGAAATCGAGGTAATTTATTACCTCTCTTTTTCTCCCTCAAACAATTCTCCAACTTATTTGAAACCTAAATCGAAATCTCAAAATTTTAAGGAATTCAAAGCATTCATCAGTGTCTATGGCTTTGACTGAGAGATATAGAAAGTTTCGATTTTGTCTTAAAAACTATTTGAGATTTTGTTTGTTTGTAGAATTTTCAAGTTTTCGGTTACGACAAAAAATTGGTGGTTTTGAAAATTGCAGTGTTCCTTACTTACTGGTTTAACTCACGTTCCCTATAGTCACCACATCTAAACTGGAATCATTTTGAAACCATTTCCGAAACTAGAGATTGTCAAAGCATCTTCGATTTGATACTTAATTTTATTCCATTGTTCATTCGATTTAGTTCTAGTTAATTAAACATTCCAATGTTTACTCTTCATGAATTGCAGGTGTAGTTTTAGAGTTTGACAGAGCTTTCGAACATTCCACCATCTCTTGGGGCTTGTTTGCTAAAGGAAAGGTAACTACTTTCGTTTGGGAAATGTGAATCTTTTACATTTGGAAATCCTTTTGGAAATGGAAATCTTCTTGGTGTTTGCTTTGGGTATTGTGTTGTCTTTTACATTTCGTTTGTTTTTCTTGGTGTGAATGTCTTAAACATCTCCATGTGAAGTGAATTATAGTTAAAGCACTTTGTTTGAGCAAATTCTCCTGTCGAGTTTCAAGATATTTTGTTCTGCATGGAAGGCACTAGGATTACGTATGTGATTGTTTTGAATCTTATTTTTTCTCACCAAATCTCTTTATCTGACTAGAGATACGTGTTTGTTTCAAAGGCTAATCTACATTGATTAGATTATGATTTCGAACTTGTGTCTTGGTTCATTGATTTGTGCAATTTTAGTAACATTTCGTGGTGATTTAGGAAGGCTTCTTAATATTTTAGGAAGGTATTCCTAAAACCGTCAATTTGAGTTTTAAAGCTTTAAGATTCTCATTACTAGTAGATATTAAAAGTAACAGTTGTGAAAAGATCAAGCACGTGCTGTTGAGTTAGAGAAGTAGTCGAGACTCTATGTGTCTGAATGTTAAACTTGTTCTTGCTCATTAATTTCATGAAGCATTTTCGAATTTTAAATGCTTCAACCATGTTTCGGGAAAGCGTTCCCAAACATGTGTGAACTCTTCCAAAAACGTTATTACTGACAAATGTTTAATTGTTTGTTTGTTTTAACAGTTGAAAACACAATGGGAGATTCAATGACTACAAGGATCAGGCTCCATGGGCTCCAATTTGCAATAGGAGATGAGCCTAATCAAGTTGTAGGGGCAGCAGTAAACCAATTTGCAGTATACAAAAAATCAACGAAGTCAAATTAATTGAAATTGAATGTGGATTTTGCCTTCTTTTACTTATCATCATATTTATATTAAACTATTATAAAACATGATTCAGGAAACCCTACCCAAATACTTGAAAATGATTCCTAAATAATAAATGGGCTTATAATTAAAGTGTGATTTTAGGCTCATATTGTCTAGTTGATAACGAAGAGTCTTCCTATAATTGAAGATAATTCCATAAAAATATAGTTATGTCTTCCTAAAACTTATGTAAAGTATCCTAAATCTATTCCTATTCATAAACATATTGATTACAAACATTATGGATGACGGATTAAATAGTCAAAAATGGATATATACATGTAGTTTTTAGAGAACAATCGAATGACCAGTGTCAGGAAGGCTATCCTAAATATTTTTAATAACTTCCAAAACCTCTACTTGTAATGGAATTGGTATATTTTTGATTAGTGGATCACAGAATACATAATATCATCCATTATAACAGTTCAAAAGAAATCATACACTACAAGAAAACTGTCTATTTCCAACGAAAATTTACGACCGATTTAAATCGATGTAACTTTACATCGACATTACGACGAATTTACGACGAAATATGTGTTCGATATAAAATCGTCGTAAATATGTGTCGTCGTAATATCCATGTAAATTTACGACTAGTTTACGACGACAACATAAATCGTCGTAATGGCGTCGTAAAATTACATCGATATTACGACGAATATTTCTTCTGTATATTACGTTGATATTACGACGATTTGACGGCACATGTTCCCAGTTAGGTAGACCACGTTTTTTAATAGGTCCACCTACTAAATTTACATCGAATTTACATCGTAAAATTCGTCGTAAATCCGTTGGAAAATCGTTGGTAATTCTGAAAAAATTTCTATAAATACAGCCTAACTTCAAACGAAAGAATAAAAAAAAAAACAAACAGAAAAATATATATATATATATATATATATATATATATATATATATAAATGTCTATATACGAACTATGAAAATGGATGTATACACAAAAGGATTCAGAAGGAGATTTGACGGAAGAATTCAAAGAAGGGCTTGAAATATTCATGTATCAGGCCGGAAATATGCAAACAACCCTGGAAAGTGGTAAGATGTTCTGTCCTTGTCGTAAATGTAAGAATACGAGATATATGTTTATTGAGACGGTGTGGAAGCATTTACTAAATTGAGGGTTTATGCCGCAATATTATGTTTGGTATCAACATGGAGAGGGTTTTGAAAGAACTCAAGCAACGGATAGTAGTAGTAATTATCAAGGTCAAGTAGAATCAAATTATCAAGGTAGTTATGATCATGGTCAACATCAATTTGATCAGGGTGCAGATCATGATAGGATGCATGCCATGGTTAATGATGCATTTAATGAAACAAATGCTGATAATAGTACTGTTGAGGAATCCAACGTAGATAATAGTACTTCAATGATAATAGTACTTGTTTAGGTAGGCTTGTCTAAATGACAAGAAACAAAAAAAAAACATGATTTCACTTGAATCATGCAGAGACGACCTATAATGACTATATTACATGTTGATTTTCATGCATGAATGAAGCATCGTCATGAGAATTACCATTTACAGTTCGCGACACGTGTGTGCGTTGGGTAGGATTTGAAATGCATACATGAGAAGGAGGAGGAATTGAAGCAAGACGTAAAACATCAGCACCCGAACATGTGTTTTTGTTTGCCTTGGATATTAAAGTGTTACTTCCATTTGATCCATGAATTGGCTACACAAAATAAAGAAAGATGCAAATGCTTTCAGGGAACATTTAGGAATATGTATAACTTGTTTAGGAAGGCCTGTCTAAATGAAAAGAAACGTAAAAAAAAAGCATTATTTCACTTGAATCATGCAGAGACTACCTATGATTTCCATGCGTGAATGAAGCGTCGACATGAGAATCACCATGTACAGCTCGCAACACGTGTGTGAGTTGGGTGTTATCCACTTCAAAAATCTCTTCAATGCATATAGTCTTTGATTGAATGCTGATAACACCGTATTTTTACCCATTTTGCTATATATTTTAGAACACTTTAATAAGTGTTCCACTTGATTTTCTATGATTTTATTACGGGTTTTATAATGCCCCGACCGCCCCTACCTGGGCCCCATGCCCTCTCTCGGCACGTGGGCCCCACCCTGGTCCGACGGCCGGTGCGTTAGTCCGGGAGGCTTGTATGACTTGTTTACTGACCCTGCAATCACCACGTGACCTTTCCCCGTGTTTTGTCCTCACTCACACGCTACCGCGAATCACTTCCCGGAAGGTCACCCATCCTTAGACTACTCCAGCCCAAGCACCCTTAACTCTGGAGTTCTTTCGGGCAAGTGATCGGAAAAGGTAAGTGCACTTTGGTGACATAGGTAGCCAAATCAATTCTTATAAGCCTCTCCGCATATACAAGAAATCGGGATGTTACAATCACCCCCACTCATAGAGCGCAACGTCCTCGTTGCGCACCAGGATCGTCACCCTAGACGGTGTGGGCCCACCTGACTCCACACACGTGTTTGGGTTCGGCTCTGATACCACTTATAACGCCCCGACCGCCCCTACCTGGGCCCCATGCCCTCTCTCGGCACGTGGGCCCCACCCTGGTCCGACGGCCGGTGCGTTAGTCCGGGAGGCTTGTATGACTTGTTTACTGACCCTGCAATCACCACGTGACCTTTCCCCGTGTTTTGTCCTCACTCACACGCTACCGCGAATCACTTCCCAGAAGGTCACCCATCCTTAGACTACTCCAGCCCAAGCACCCTTAACTCTGGAGTTCTTTCGGGCAAGTGATCGGAAAAGGTAAGTGCACTTTGGTGACATAGGTAGCCAAATCAATTCTTATAAGCCTCTCCGAATATACAAGAAATCGGGATGTTACAGGTTTCGCATGTTTACGGTTTTAAGACTATTTTCAGGTAACTCAGGATTAAAGAGTGAATTTCGGAACAAAAATACGTTTTGGATAAGTCTTGCAATCAAAGAAGATCTTTTCACCGTCAATAAGTCTTGCAATCAAAGAAGATCTTTTCACCGTTTGGTCATCACCAAATTTGGATACAACGAAGTAGAGACAACTAGATTTCAAATGCAATTCGATTGGTGACAATCCAATGGTTGGATCCTTAAATATACCCAAAGCACTGAAGGCAAATGAAGCTACCCGAAGAAGAAGTCCACTGCAGGTCGAGCAGTCGGACGTTCGGCCAAGCACCATTCTGCAGCCCCTGGAGCCATTCCACCCGCGGCCAGGGCCCAGTTCGCCGCAGCCAGCGAGGGCGCACCCGCGGCCAGGGAGGACGCCCCCGCGGCTAAGCCCAGTTCTACTCACGAGTCGTTTATTAACCTGAGGCCAAAACCGTCTTTTCTCGTCAAACCCTAAAACGACCCAAGCATGTTGAAGACCTATAAATACTTGTTTTAGACTGAAATTTCGACAGAGACCTAGAGAGACCCTTCTACACATTAGTTTTGCTTTCATTATTGTACTCTTGCATCGAGATTATCTGGATTGGTGAGGAGGTTTCTCACCAAGGTTAGTTCTTGAATTCGTGAGGCTTCTTCACCAATCTCATGTTTAATTTAATCATGTCTTTTTCCAGTATGTGTGAGTAGTTAAGATTGTTGGGTTTAAAGGATTATCGAGGGGAATTCTATGTTCGATAAGGATTTCACTCGGTAAACCCTAGCAGATTTCTAGAGCTCTTCTTGTGGAAAGTTGTTAATGCATGAATCTAGTATCATGAACTAGAGGCTGATAGGGGGAGTTTAGAACCACGTAAGTGTTGCATCTAATCACCAGCAAAGTTCATCCACAAGGCGTGTGCGTTGTAAGATTTCGAAAGTATACATACGGAGTGCCGTGAACCTATGGACCCACTAGCATATCACAATCTTACGTGCGGCCAGAGACGAAAGCTACTGGTCGAGTGAATAGATTGTAGGACGTATGTTGTACGGGAGTAGACTACGTCATTATTATGTCCTGTTCGTGGAGTTATAATCTAGAAACACCGGTTACTAATGATCTAAGGGCCGTTTGATTGAATCATACCCCGAGATATTTCTCTCGACCCAGCAACGTTTTAGAATAGTTACAACCGTCTCTAGTAGTGTAGTTTAGCAATAGAGTCCGTAGAACTAGTTTAGTTATCGATTTCATTAGGTTTAGGTTAGTAGTCGATTTTCTTAGGTATTAGATTGGTCTTAGAATTTCTTAGGATATGTTTAGTTTCTCTTAGCATTAGTTTAGTAGTTGAAATTCTCTTAGTTTAGAGTAGCTATCGATTTTCTTAGATTAGATTAGTAGAAGTTTTCTGTTTTTCGTTCTTTACAATTCTAGTTACAAAAAGCCCTATAAAAATATATTCTTTCTAGTTTTATTTACTATACAGTGTATAAGATCTCATAGAACAACACCCTCTCCATGTGGATCGATACCTCAAGTACTACAACGCACATCTGTGCACTTGCAGGCTTTAAAATTTATAAATTTAAGACCTGAAGTTTCGGAGACGAATCCGATACGCATCAAGTTTTTGGCGCCGTTGCCGGAGAGAGATCGCTATAATTTCTATCACACCTTAGAGGTTAGTTATCGATTTCATTAGGTTTAGGCTAGTAGTCAATTTCTTAGGTATTAGGATAGTTTTAGTTTTTCTTAGGATAGGTTTAGTTTCTCTTAGCATTAGTTTAGTAGTTAATATTCCCTGAGTTTAGAGTAGCCATCAATTTTCTTAGATTAGATTAGTAGAAATTTTTCGTTTCTCGTTCTTTACAATTCTAGTTACAAAAACCCTATAAAATATATTTGTTCTAGGTTTATTTACTATACAGTGTCTAAGGTCTCATAGAACAGCACCATTTCCCTGTGGATCGATACCTCAAGTACTACAACGCACATTTGTGCACTTGCAGGCTTTAAGGTTTAAAAATTTAAGACCTGAAGTTTCGGAGATGAATCTGATTCGCATCAAGTTTTTGGCGCCGTTGCCGAGGAGAGATCGCTACAGCTTCTATCACACATTAGAGGTTAGTAAAACGACTCTAGAATAATCTTTTTCTATTTGATTTTTGGTTTTTTTTTTCTTCGTTTCAGGCTTTGAAACATGAACTCGCCTCTGGAGCGAGATTGCTACTACGAGCGGGGTTACTATGACCCATCTTGCGCTCACCACTGTCACGACTCACATGATGTGTGTGACTCGTTCTACATGGATCGGAAACCGGCACCGATCAACTACTCTCAAGGAAGCCACAAGCCTCCTTACTACCGAGACGAGCCTTTTGCGTCTCCCGTTGTCAACTCTAGACAACAAGCATACCGTCTTCCTCACCAAATCTTGAACTAGCATGATGAAAGCATGGAATTCAGCGCTTGTTTGAAGTGAATAGAAGACGTCACCAACAAAACCATCAGGTCCCAAGCCAAGTTCGGAGCCACTTTAAATGAGAGAATAGATTCCATCTCCATCGAATTCAACAAGAAGTTCTATGACCTTACTGCCCACGTCAAAGTCCTTGAAGAACAAACTCTTAAAGACGATACAACACTAAACGAGAGGATGGAACTCTTTGAAGAGGAACAAGGAAGACAAAAGTTCGATATCCAAAAAGCTAATGATGGGGTACGTATTTTGAACTATAAGCTTGATGATTTGGATAATTCCGTCAATGACAACAGTAACACCACCTACAACTACACCCTCGTGCTGTGGAAAGGAGTAGGAGAAGTTGAGGACAAAATGAGAGAGCTCGATCTTACACTAGACCGACTTATTTACGCTATCGACGAAGTAGAAGAGAAAGTGGAGAGACTATCTAAAGATCATGAGGATCATGATACAACACTGGAAGTACATGTCTCTGACATGGAAGAGAAGCCAAATGACTCCCAAGAACAAGAAAACACCGAAGCAGACGAAGAAAATGACGAACCGAACAAGTCCCCACGGACTCCTCTCACCACTGGCGTGAGCTCTCCGGCCGCGGCCAGCCCTCCTCTCGCCGCGCCTCCCCCTGCTTGACCCACGGCCACACCACCGTCCGTCGCGCCTCCGCTCCTTGGACCCGCGGCAAGCTCCTGTTTGTCTCCCTCCGAACCGTTCGAGTCCCGAACACTCTTCTTCGAGCAAGCTGCACTCTCTACTGATTCTCAAGCCTCAACAGAGCCTACAACCAAACTAGAACAAGACTTCATTTCACCGTGCAGCATGGTTTTATCAGCTCAATCCTCCAATGAAGTCAAAGGACAATACTCCGAAGAAGAAGACTCGAGGTTATTCTTTCGAGAATCAGATTTCAGCTCGTTGAGTGACTCTGACCTTGCACCAACACCACCAAAAAGTCTAATACCGGAAGAGCCAAGGACAGAATGCATCAACCGAGAGAGATTGATCGAGTTTAATAGATTTGTGAAATCAATCCTGATGTACACCTCTTTCGAAGAAGTTTTGGAAAAATGACCTACATACGCTTTCTTCTGCTACAGCAATGAGAGCAAGGACGACATTCACGCCTATTTCATGAGAGCGAGACGTTCAACAACGCCTTATGCCGCTTATCACGCTATCCGAATCTACCATCCCGAGAAGTACCGAGAGTACCCGAACAAGATAAGCCGAGAGAAGTTAGAGGAATTCAACAACGTGGTCCATAATCTACCTAGAGGTACTACTTTTTCTAGAGCTTACATGGATCATATGATTGGTCATTTCTTTTGTGAAAGCAAGGAGTCCATAACGGATATAGAAGATCTTTTCGACAATGCCATGAACGGAAAACCCATTAGGAGTCTCCACAAAATCGAAGAACAAGGTCAGTTCCTTATCACTTGTTGCATCCGTTGAGTTGAATTTAAGAAAGTTCTTTGTGATTCCGGAGCTTGCTTGAGCATCATGTCAAAATCGACCGCAACGCACATCGGTATTAAGCACATACACCATACCCGGACAAAAATCAGCATGGCCGACGAGACTTGTGCCACACCAAAAGGGATTGCCCGAGACATACCAATAAGAATCGGATATTGCATAGCCCCCGTCGATTTTTACATCGTTCAAACAACGAAGAAAGATGCAACAACGATAATTCTAGGATGGCCATTCTTATCAACCGTTGGAGCCATCATGGATTGGCCAAATCGACGTGTTTCATTCGCTAACATCGAAACATACGTGTTCTACACTGCTGTCCCGCTCAATCCCAAGAGGGAAGGTCACTTCAATGCAAAAGACCATGATCCCGACTCATTATGGAGCGATGATTCTCTTGACGAGGAAACCAAAAGGAGACCGAAGAAGACTTGTCGTAAGACACTGTCTTTCTACGACTGAGCTCACCTCGATACCAACGTCAATGGGAGGCAACCCATTTTAGGTATGTTTTTCTTTCTAGTTTTTTTTTTCTTTTTCCACTAACTTTTTCTTTTCTTAGTTTTCAGTCTTCTAAAAAACCAAAAAACCCAAAAAAAAATCAAAAAACCGAAAAGACAAAAAGATGGAGACACGGTTCGAAACTGCTCGGTCTAGCCCGAACCGCAAGTAAGGACTCGGCCACAAAAGAAGCTCGACCGCGGCTGCACAAGCCAGACCCGCGGCGGGCTAGCCCTTGGCTGTGGTCGCGATCAACCGACACGCGGCCGGCTTACCAGTGGCCGCGGCCGCACAAGTCCGACCCGCGGCCAGCCCCATCCCATTCCCGAACGATTTGTTTTGTCCCTCGATCGATTCCAAACCATTTCCAAACATCCCCACATCCATTATCATCACCATATCACCATCTACCATCCCCAAATCCATTCCCAGACCTCATCCAGGTATGTTTTCTTTTTCCTTATACTTTTTCAATTATTACATACATCTATTATTCGTCCTTACTCGATTTATTTCACACTAAGGAAAGTGTGATTTAAGTATGGGGGAGGATTACATCCTTTACTAACCACCACTTCTTTCATTTGTGTTTTGCATTTTGCATTTTTTCGACGTTTTTCTTAAAAAATTTAAAGTTTTTCGAAAAGCGTAAGAATACGTTTTGAGGGAATGATGAAAGAAATTCATGACGATAACCGACCATTGTGCTTCTACGCTATCTCCTAGTAACATGCTCTTTCGTAATTTGGTTCTAGACTATGCGGTAGCTAGAGTTTCTGTTAATTCGAAATCCCCACAGGAATTTAGACCGTAGAGATTCTCTAGGATGGAATATGCTAGCTCTATTTTATTTGGACTTAATCTTGACTTAATTTTCTCATCAAAGGTTTAGGAAAAGATAACGAATCATACATTCATGACGTTCTTTCACCTTTTACCACTCTTTGTCGTACATGAATGGCCAGCTCATCTTTAGTTGGTATCCCACCCGAAACTTAACCTTTGTTCAAACCTCATGCAACTCTCTTTGTGACTTATGGGCAGATATGTGCAAAAGCGCCGGAGAGGGAAGAACGACACATCTTTCAGTCACTAAAGACGAAAACTATACGCGATCAGTGGTGGTGAATTCAACAAAGATGTAGCTTGGTAAATTTTCGTGCCCCTAAGACTCTACTTTAATAAAAGGTGTTTCCCCCCTTTCGAAAAAAAAAAAAATCGAAAATAAGTGAAAGGGAAAGGTCTGTCATTAAAAGAGTCTTTAAAAATCGAAAATAAGTGAAAGGAAAAGGTATGTCATTAAATAAGTTAAAGGGAAAGGTCTGTCATTAAAAATCGAAAATAAGTGAATGGGAAAGGTTTGTCATAATTTCGCCGGAGGGTGCGAGATATTATGCAAAACAACAAGAGCCTTAAAAGAGTCTAAGTTGGTAGAAATACATATGAGGCATCCATGGTTCGTTTGTGATAAGTCTGTCATTCTGAGCCCACAGAAAATTCTAAGTCTGGGGGAATGACAGAAAACTTCTATTTTGGGAGAAATGGGGAATTGCAATATTTTTACGCAAGACGAAGTGACTGGAAGTTGTGGTGATCAATAGGTCATTCCTCTCTTGCTGTTTTGCATAATATCTCGCACCCTCCGGCGAATTTTCAGTAACCTGAAACACTCTTAACCTCACATCTAAATGCCCTTAAATATCTAGCATCGATTGTCTTGATTTAATCCTTTTGATGAGAAACCCACGCCTATACTTAATGAATGTAGAGAGCTAGTTGACCTGATTTTTGGATTATGAAAGTTTATATTTTGTATGACGGATACCGTGGACTAGTGTTACGGGAACTTCTAGTGAGAATTTTCTAGGCTAGATTGTGATTGATGTAGTTCGATGGTTATGGTTTAGAAGGACGGTCTCTGAGATTTCTAGTTCCCGATGATTTTCGTTTGATCATTTCCAAGCTTGAGCTTTGTCTTGTTTGAGGACAAACAAGGTTTAAGTCTTGGGGTGTGATAACACCGTATTTTTACCCATTTTGCTATATATTTTAGAACACTTTAATAAGTGTTCCACTTGGTTTTCTATGCTTTTATTACGGTTTTCGCATGTTTGCGGTTTTAAGACTCTTTTCAGAAAACTCGGGATTAAAGAGTGCATTTCGGAACATAAGTACGTTTTTGGATAAACTTGGACCGTCAAGAAGTCTTGCAATAAAATAAGACCTTTTCCTTGTCTGATCATCATCAAATTTGGATACAACGAACTATAGACAACCAGCTTTCAAATACAATTGGATTGGGGACAATCCAATGGTTGGATCCTTAAATATACCTGAAGCACTGAAGGCAAATGAAGATGCCCGAAGAAGCAGTCCACCGCGGGTTGAGGAGTCGGACCCATGGCCAAGCATAATTCCGCCACCCCTGGAGCCATTCCACCAGAGGCCAGGGAGGACGCACCCGCGGCCAAGCCCAGTTCTGCCCAAGAAGAGTCGTTTCTTAACCCGTGGCCAAAACCATCTTTTCCCGTCAAACACTAAAACGACCCAAAGCATGTTGAAGACCTATAAATACTTGTTTTAGATAGAAATTTTGATAGAGACCTAGAGAGACCCTTCTACACATTAGTTTTGCTTTCATTCTTGTACTCTTGCATCGAGATTCTCGGGATTGGTGAGGAGGTTTCTCACCAAGGTTAGTTCTTGAATTCGTGAGGCTTCTTCACCAATCTCATGTTTAATTTAATCATGTCTTTTTAGTATGTGTGAGTAGTTTAGATTGTTGGGTTTAAAGGAATCCAGGGGAATTCTATGTTCTATAAGGATTTCACTCGGTAAACCCTAGCCGATTTCTATAGCTCTTCTTGTGGAAAGTTTTTAATGCATGAATCTATTATCATGAACTAGAGGCTGATAGGGGGAGTTTAGAACCACGGAAGTGTTGCATCTAATCACCAGTAAAGTACATCCACAAGGCGTGCACGTCGTAAGATTTTGAAAGTATACTTACTGAGTGTCGTGAACCTATGGACCCACTAGCATATCACAATCTTACGCGGGGCCAGAGATGAAAGCTATTGATCGAGCTAATAGATTTTAGGACATAGGTTGTACGGGAGTAGACTACGTCATTATTTTGTCCTGTTCGTAGAGCTATAATCTAGAAACACCGGTTACTAATGAACTAGTGGCCGTTTGATTGAATCGAGCATACCCCGAGATATTCCTCTCGATCCAGCAACGTTTTAGAATAGTTAAAACCGTCTCTAGTAGTGTAATTTAGCAATAGAGTCCGTAGAAGTAGTTTAGTTATCGATTTCATTAGGTTTAGGTTCGTAGTCGATTTTCTTAGGTTTTAGATTAGTCTTAGAAATTTTTAGGATATGTTTAGTTTCTCTTAGCATTAGTTTAGTAGTTGAAATTCCCTTAGTTTAGAGTAGCCATCGATTTTCTTAGATTAGATTAGTAGAAGCTAGTTTCCCGTTTTTCGTTTTTTACAATTCTAGTTACAAAAACCCTTATAAAAATATATTCGTTCTAGGTTTATTTACTATACTGTGTCTAAGGTTTCATAGAACAGCACTCTCTCTTTGTGGATCGATACCTCAAGTACTACAACGCACATAAGTGCACTTGCGGGCTTTAAGGTTTATAAATTTAAGACATGAAGTTTCATAGACGAATCCGATAAACATCAAATGCTATTACCAGAATTCTCAGGAGCAAGAATGTTGTCTCTGTCAGTCACCTGAACCAAACAAAAGAAAACTTATACTGAAAGTGTGCTAACTGAACTATAAAAACTGAAAATTCAATATTTTGGAAGTTGTTACCAAACAGAAATATTACTCATTGTTACATACAAAGGAATCAGCTTAGGATCTAATTTTATTTTGTTGATGAAACTTCTCAGTTGGCGATCGTTTTTTTAAAAACACCGGAGGAGACTTCTCTACCACCAACCTCATCTTTAACGGAAATCCGTAGCTAAGTGTAATGATTATAAATGAGAAATCAATCCCAAAGTCTTCAAAAACCATCTCAAGTAAATCGTTGTGTTTGAGATCCTAATTAAACTCAAAAATTGATGATCCTTGGTTTGTATTCAGTACAAAATCCCATTGTATCTTTTCATTTTTTTCCCCCACTCTCCACAAACACAAAAGATCTCCACCATATTTCACAAACACAATAGAACCTATCAAAAGAAAGACCAGAAAAAACTTCAATGACCAACGGATTTCAATTTGTGGTTGTATAATCAAATCATGCTAACAAAGCAAATGCTCCAACATAAACATTCATGACTCACCAAAACAAATGCTCTTTGTTTTCACTCTCACATGCTAACAAAGCAAATGACACTAATCTCTCTGCATAATCTCACATGCTAAAAAAGTTACAGCATTTCTCTCTCGCTCTATCACGAATCCACACTTGAAAACAAACAGATCTTCGATCAACATCTCTTCTTCAACCATAATTCTCTCTCATTCAACTTTGAGAACGATTCACATTCCCAAATAGTAAAGAACAATACTAGTTCATGTTCACTAAATTAATAAACTAAACAAAATTTGATCTACTATACATGAATTTGCAAAAGACATACTCAAAACTGGATTTACCGGACACCAAATCGAATCGAAAAATATAATAGTCAAAAAAGGTACATGCGATCGTGAGGCGTGACGACGGCTGGATTGTCGATGACTCTCCAAACTTTTGGATTGTCGATAGGGTGCTTTATTCTCGAAAATTGTCAATTCTGGGAAATTCTCAAATACTATCAAAGCTACAGATCGGGATAATATCTGAGAAATTCGATCGCCGAGGATGATGATGGATGTGAAATCGTCGATGATGAATGAGTTAGAATCGTCGATGATCGTCGGCGGCAATCAATTCAATCTGCCAAATTATCGGCTAATTTGTCATTTTAATCTTTTAATCATTTTAATCTTTAATGAATGTTAATTTAGGTAACTTCCCATATAGGGTGCTATATTTGTCAAGTGTTAGGTTTTAGTGTCATTTTGATCAATTTTTTTGTCTTTAATTTTTTGTTTATTAAATTACAAATCCGCATAACTTATCTAGTTTATTTATAAATCAAGAGATTATATTGAAAAACAATAAAAGTTTATTTTATCGTCGTTTTTTTTTTTTTTGGTAAAAATAAAAGTTTATTTTATCGTCGTTGCTACGCCTACGCTCTACTATGCCAAGAAATCATACTTGACTGAAACTTCACTCCGACGTCTTGTCGTTGATTTTGAAGCGCTTGAGCTTTACAGATTTCGCTCGAGCAAAAACCGTTTGTTTGACAAAACAGAAGTCGCGCGAGTGAGATCCACTTGCGGCGATTTCTCTTTCAAAAAAGAGTTTGAGAGTCGTCAGTTTCTTTTTGTTCTGAGAGGTCCTCCGGCCACCGGATTGTGGCATCTCCAGTGGTGCGCGAAGATCTCCACCTTTTGTCACCAGCGGTGCTTCATCCGTGGTGGGTTTCTCCTTCAGATGCGATTTGGATGCGATTCCAGTTCTGCGGCGACGAGTTGAGGCGGTTAGTGGCTCCGGTGGTGGTTCCAGCTCCGGCTCTGTGAGGACGTGATTCGGCGGTGGCTCTCCTCCTGGATCTCTTTCTTCGGCTAGGTTGGCTTCAAGGGTTTCTCGGATCTGACTTTGTGTTGGGTTTTGGCGGTTGGTGGGCTTGCGGAAGAGGCTCTCGCCGGATGTCGCCTCTTGTGAAGTGATTCCGCTCGGGGACGGCGGATCTACAGACGGTGGAATTTTCCCGGTGGTTGTTCCCCTCCAAATAGCTTTCTCCCCTCTTCCGTCGTGCTCTTCGTGAAGGAGGTGATGTGTTTTTCCTGATGGTCTTTCTTGTTTGCTTATGCTCTTCGGTGGCTAGTTCTGGTTTGGCGGTGGTGGCCCTGTTCCACCGTCTGTGCTGGTGGTTCTCCCTGTTTCCTGCTTCTCTCTGTTCTTCGGCAAGCTTCGGTTTTGTGGTGGCTCTCGGGTGGTGGTGTTGTGGTGTTGTTTAGTCTGGTGGATCGCTTGCTTGCTGGTGGTGTCTTAGGGGGGATGTCTTCGGCAAGCTTCGGATCTCGGTGGGGTGGTGTCTTCTAGACTGGCGGTTTCTAGACTGGTGGTTCGCTTGCTGCTGGCAGTTGTTTTCCGGTGACGAGAGTTTCACCTGGTTCGTGCTGCGGCGATGGTGGTCCGGTGCCGTCGTCTTCTCCGGTGGAGTCTGGTCTGACTGTGAGGCAGCGCAGTCCCTGGTGGCGGCGGTCTTCCTCTCCGTTGTTTGCTAGGGCTTCGTTTTGCTTCTGGTTTGACCCGGTTTTCTTTTCTGGTTCAGTTCGGTTTTCAGATTCTTTTTGTATTCGATTTAGTTTCCTAACCAGACCAATTTTCGGGATTTGGCTGGTTTTTAATTTTCATGTACCAAAAACCAAAAAAAAAAAACCCAAAAAATTTAATTGAAAAATTGTTTTAAAAAAAAAAAAAAAAAAAACCGTTTGTTCGGGATGGAACATCGCGTCGAGATTTTCCTCTCTTAAGAAAAACCAGACCCCATGGTTGATTCTCCACGATTCCGAAAGCAATGAGGGACGGTACTGGAAACTTTACAATCCGGAAGAATAAATGTGTTATCGAACGGAATATATGGGTGACTTCACCAAGGATCGTGTGTTGGCGACTTCGGGAAACTGGGTTTTGATGTTAGAAGAGGAAGCAGATTTCTACGTATTGAATCCCTTCACGCGCTAGATCATCGATCTCCCATCTCTAGATTCAAACGCTTCTTCAAAATTCAAAAGAAGTGGGAATTACACATTCGACATAACATACCTCCGCAACGGTGAATGGTTTACGGGAGGTTTCAGGGTAGGAGTTGGGAGTGCGGTTTTGTGGGTAGACGAAATAACCAGAGAGTATTTTGTTGGGTGGACATTCGATGAACAAACAATGGGAGGCGATTACGTAGCTTTTTGCAGGACATGAGATGAGCAATGGAGAGAGATTCCGAGACGCGATGGGTGTTTGGATATGGCGTATAAGGACAACAAGCTTTACATGTGTACCTTTACTGGGAGAATCAGAATCTTGTGTTTCGATGATACAGGTTTAGCTAGAGACATCATAAACCATCCATACACTTGTCCCTTTTGAACAGTGATCTATCGGAGCATCCTAGAAAATCCATACAGTTGTCCCTTCGAGATGAATAGCATGGGTCATGTCAAGGTTGGAATCAGACTTACTGTGTCGGGAGATGTTCTGATTATACTGCGTGTGCGATCTGGTGAACGAAATCTGTTTGGAGTGTATAAGATGGATGGGAAAGGGTGGGAGCAAGTGTATTAATTCTTTTGAGGAAGAGGAAGTTCTGGTTTGGGATTTGAGTGTTACTTTTCCTATCAGTCATACTTATAAATCTCGTCGGGAAGTCGCCGCCTTTGTGATATCTACTCAGAGTCTCCAATTATTTGAACAACCTGACCTTTTTTTATAAGGGTTTCTTTTTTTTATTGCGTATCATTTATGGTAGTCACAAGAATGTTATATTGGCTCAGACTCTGTCAATGATCATGGACATGATCAAGATGCTGGCTGCTGCTACTTTTGATGATTATACTCATTTTTGATTTTCTGGAAGTGGTTGTTAATTAGATGAAAGGGGGGGAACTAACATATGATTTATCTCTAGTCATGTGAAGTACAAATTTTTCCCTCTAGAGAGAAAATCAAAGATGATTCCAGAACAAGAGAAAGAATCGGACTCGGAGTTGAGGTTTGGAGCTATGATTTAGACAAAGAAAGCATACAACACCGAGAATTGCAGCAACTTCAATCAATAAGGTGGTCCGGTTGGCTTATCTTGCTTTGCTTCCCTCTTCATCGCCTTCCTAAATTCCTTATCAATAACCAAAATGCCTAAGCTTGTAACAGAGTACAAATTGCTGCGAGAATCTCCAACTAAAGTCCCATTAATTCCTTATAACATTACTTATATTTATAGCAAGTTTTTGATATTTCACACCAATTCAAAAAAAAAAATGATGCTAAACATATTTCTCCATTTTTAACCATAACGTCGGTTTTGTAAACGATGTTTTTGAATATGATGTTTCTAGCTAGACTGGCTGCTATTTTTGGATATGGTGTTTTAGGATCAGAATTCGGAAACATCTCTTGAGCTTTGAGTTTTAACCCGTTTTGGTTTGTTTCTCTGAAAATATCAGTTTATCGGCTTAGGTTTGTTTTGTTTTGCAATTAAGAAAAACACTACAATTTATAGAAAACTTTCGATGAACATTCATGTTTTTCAAATTGTAACTCTTCTTCAACAAACCTTTCTTACAATATATCAATAATTACCATAAAATAGAACTTAAAACATCAAAATACGAAAAATTTGAGCATCGTGTAACTAGTTTGAGACAAAGACACACGCAACTATTCTGGTCAGCTAGGAAACTTAAATGGTCGACTCCAAGATGTTTGCAATGTTGCTCCCGTGAGACCTACGCAAGAGGTGGAGAAACGGCATGAGCTTATGCACCAAACCCCAAAACAGATCAGCCCTAGACATCTCCGGCGTGGCTTTCAGTGCCTTGACCACCACGAAATTCCCAAACTCATTCCTCGATAACCTCATCAACCTGTCTCCTTCGCACTCCAAAAGCTCCATTACCACCACAACCATTGACTCCTCCGCATCCAGAAGCTTCTCTACGACGTAGCTTCCGTACTTCTTAAATGACAGGTCAACGCAATGTCCACGAAGATTAACCGCGACGTTGTGAGTGCAACGCAAATCATACAGTTTAAGCACGTGTTGTACCACGAAGTTCCCTGAAGTGTCGTTGCTTAGGAAGAGAGCGTTGTGCGCGACTACGTCTAGTAGCAGATTTCTGTAGAAAGAATCATCGGCGTCGGTTATGACCTCGTTGAGCGCGATGCAGCCGTGTTGGTCACGCGCTATGTCTAGAGCGTAGTGGAGAATGTTCTCGTACATCGCATATTTCTTCTCCTGGTCGAAAACGACCATAGCTCGTATGGCCACGTAGGATGCGTACTTGTCGGTGATGATGTGGAGGAAACGGCGCAAGATAGCGGCGTAGAAGAACGCGTCCACGTCATCTGATATTCCGAGGAGCTTCTGCACGCGTCTGGAGCCGTACTTGTTTCGGACGATCTCGGTGAAGTAGCCGGAGTCTGACGTCAGCAACGACGCGAGCAACTGAAGCTCTCTCCGGTCAAACTTTGAGATCATCTCTTTAAACTGGGCCACACCTTCGCCGCTAGTCATTATGTTGAACAGCTCGTTTAAGCGCGTGTTTGTTACGGCGGAAGAGGCGCGTGGGGCGAATCCCAGAGGAGGAATGCAACCGGAGATTCCTTTTGAGAAACGGATTTGCTGTAAAGCATTGAACATGGTCGACATCGAAAATGGACTATCGGCGATTGCCATATCTTAGAGAGTGATTAATAATCTGTGTGATTTTGGAGAATAGTGTGAGAGGTTTTAGAGCGATTGTTGAATCTGTGAGGGGTGGTGATATATTTATACTAGTTAAGAGTTTTTCTCAGTAACGATTATTTGCTTCTCCAAAAAGGAAAGTTATTTCGAGTTTCCTTTTTTCTTCTCTTTTCGTAACTACGATAGTTGTTTTACCGTTAATTATTTATGTGAAAAAAATGGAAACATATAGAGTTTTGTACAATGTACAACGTTTTACGAATTAATATGTAGCTTTGATAATTAAATTAATTAGGTTTCATAAAAAAGGAAAGTCTCGGAAAAAGAAAAAACAATAAGGCTTCGAATGGTGACAGCGGTTTGAGCGGTGCGGAACCAGCGGTTTAGGAGGTGTGGTGCGGTTATAGTGCGGTGCAGTTGGAAGAAACTCATCATGCGGAACAAGTGCGGTTACTGCGGAACAAGCGGTGCGGGACAATATATGAATGGTGAAAAAAAACAACATGCGGTTTGATCCAAATGTGTGAATGGTGAAAATGTAAAAAGCGGTGCGGAATATATATTTTAGATAAATATTTTATAAATAAAAATGGATTAAAGATATTTATATGATCATAAATTAAAACTTATTAATTTGTTAATGATCAAATATTTTACATAAATTAATTACGAACCATAACTAAATAATTATTAAAATTTTAATAAATTTGTTTGGCATTTTATAATAATACATTTATTGCTAAAATAAAATTAAAAATACATCCAAAAAAACCAAGTAAAATAATATAATACAATATAGCCATAATCAAATTATTTTAAAAGTTAAAGTTTTAATTTATAAATATAACAAACTATATTTGTTGTTAAGAAATACATTAAATTCAAAATATTAAGTATAATACAATACATAAAAACATTTATCGACTATTTTGATTTGCCCATAACATATTTGCTATATTGTCCCTTAGTCGTGTCATATATCCTCTATCTGCTCCATCTTCTACATCAGTTACTCCCATGTCATATAAATCAGGCTCCTGATCTGTGTTGTTTATTCTTGTCTCTGTCATTACTTCTGCAAAGTCTGCATCTGAGAAGTTTGAAATTTTAATAAAATTATGTAGTTCCATAGTAGCCATTATCACTCTTTTTTGTACGTGAATGTTGTATCTTGGAAAATCAGAAAGAATCCTCCATTTCTTCTTCCAGACTCCAAAAGTCCTCTCAATAACAGAACGTAAAGAAGTATGACGTCGATTGAACAATTCTTCTTTATTCGTCGGAGGAGGACCAGAGTTGATGTAACGCCCGTGTTCCGGAAGAGTTAATTATTGTGGAGGAATAATTAATTCGGGTTGTTCCGGGGGGCGGTATCGATCGATACTGGCAGGCATCGATCGATACCAGCCGGGTTTTCTCGTGGTTATCTTCTTCTCTTATCTTCTTTCGAGTATAAAAGGATGTCCTTGTGAGGATAAGACGAAGGAGGTCACAAGAAAGAGAGAAGGAGAGAGAGAGAGGGAAGAAGCTTTGCGAAGCTTGGATCTTGCGAGATCAAGGAGGTCTGAGCTTGTGAGAAGCTCAGAGAAGCTTGAAGGAGAGCTTGGGAGAAGTTTGGCTTGGGAGTGGGCTTGCGAGAAGAGAGAGGTCTTCTAGAGCTCGATCCAGCCGGTTTAAGGTGAGTTGGGACCAAAGGTTAGCAATTGAGCTTGTGTGTGTGTTGTTAAGCTTGATTGGTGTGTTATGTGGGTGGTCCTGGCGAGTTCTGGGTGAGATCTCGCGGTGGTGCTTGGGTTTTCGCAGGGAGTATCGACCGATACCATGTGGGTATCGATCGATACCTGTCCCTTGGCGGTGGTCTCGAGTTGTGTGTGGATAGACTCGAGTTGTGTTGGCATCGATCGATACTAGTGTGTTGTTTGGGCATCGATCGATACCAGGGCCTTGTCGGTGGTCTCGAGTTGTGTTGGCATCGATCGATACTAGTGTGTTGTTTGGGCATCGATCGATACCAGGGCCTTGTCGGTGGTCTTGAGTTGTGTTGGCATCGATCGATACCAGTGTGTTGCTGGGGTGTCGATCGATACCAGGACCCTGGTTGGGGGGTCATGTGTTGTTGGGCATCGATCGATACCCGTGGAGTATCGATCGATACCGGTGGCTTCGTGCCGGGAAGTTTAATTGGTGTTAATTAATTCTTGGTTTGGCTATTTGATATTGCTGTTGTTGTGCTTATTTGATAGCCTGTTGTTGGGATGATCAATCTCACTCAGCATTTGGTTAGCCAAATGTTGATGCATCACTTTTGTCGATGCAGGTAAAGATAAGGCGTGATCGTGGAATCGAGGTGGTGAGGAGGGGATGATTAGGACCCGGGAGTTGCTTCTGTTGTTGGGGTATCGATCGACACCAGGGGGTATCGATCGATACGTGTTGTTTGGCGATTGTAACCGTGAGCTTGTGTAAGCTGTAGACCGTGTGTGGTTGTGTATTAATAATTGTTTATTATTGTTATATGTTTAAAATAAAAAAAAGTGCGGTCCTTTCAATTTGGTATCAGAGCCTATGCGGTTCTAGGAGCCTAGGTGGTTCTAGAATAATTGGGCATTGTGCGGGGTCGTAGAATCATCCTCTTCGAGCCTTGTGGGATTCCATGGTGAGTATCTTTATTGTGATGATTGTTGTAGTTCTCTTAGCTTGTGCTTCTGCACGCGTGCAGATGGCTAGAGAGCGTGGTTGAGGTCGTGGCCGTGGTTGAGGTCGTGGCCGTGGGCCGGGGGAGCAGGTCGAGGAGTCGCGTGCGAGTCAAGTTGGGTCTGAGGGTATGGCTGGCGTGAGTGTCAGTGTGGCTGGTGTTCCAGCAGGTGCTGCGGGTGATGCTCGGGCCCGAGATGATCGCATAGCGGATCTGTCGAGGTTGTTGGAGCGGTTACCAGAGAGGGTACCGGCTCAGGCTCCTGTGGTTCCGGCGGTTGTGAGGCGCAGCCTCAGGTGGCAGCTGCGGTTGCTGGGGAGCTCCCATCCTATCTTAGGATGATGGAGCAGATGCAGAGGATTGGCACGGGGTTCTTCTCTGGAGGTGCTAATCCTGAGGACGCGGATGCGTGGTTGAGGAGGGTAGAGAGGAATTTCCTCTCGAGTAGGTGTCCTGCGGGATACCAGGTGATCTTTGGTAATGCGCATCTCTGATAAGGGGTGTGGCAGCACGGAGAGTTCAGGCAGCGATGGCTTGGGCGGATTTTGTGGAAGAGTTTAACTTCAAGTATTTCCCTCAGGAGGCGTTCAACCGGGTCGAGTCAAGACTTGCGAGTTTGACTCAGGGGGATCGGTTGGTACGCGAGTATGAGGTGGAGTTCAACCGGCTCGGGTCTTATGTTAGACGAGCGGTTGAGAGTGAGTCGGCCCGTGTGTAGAGATTCCTGATGGGTCTTCGGGTTGACTTGAGGAACCGTTGCATGTGAGGGCTTTTTGCACGGTTGATGAGTTGGTTGAGACTGCGGCTTTGCTGGAGGAGGGTCTGAAGGACGAGGTGGTAGTGGTTACACCGAGTCTTCAGGCGAGATCTGTGCAGCAGCAGTCCGGTCCGAGCAGAGGCGGTAAGCCGATGCAAGGACCGAAGCGGAAGCGAGAGAGCGCTTCGAGAGGTAGTCAGGGTGGTCCGGGTTACTTTGGTTGCGGAAGCATGGATCACCGAGCGGCGAGCTGTCCTTAGAAGGGCGGAGTGCGGAGTTCTGGTCTGGAATGCGTTTCAGACAGATGGGCACGAAAGTGCACTTGAGCGGCGTATCATCCTCAGACAGATGGGCAGTCCGAGAGGACCATCCAGTTTCTAGAGGATTTGTTGAGGATGTGTGTGCTGGTTTGGGGGTGGTCACTGGGTGGATCACTTGAGCTTGGTGGAGGTTGCCTATGGCAATAGTTACCAGGCGAGTAGTGGGATGGCTCCATATGAGGCTCTGTATGGGAGGCCATGTCGTACCCCCTTGTGTTGGACACAAGTGGGGGAGAGGAGCACTTTGGGTGCTAGTTTTGTTCAGGAAACCGCGGAAGAGATCCGGGTTTTGCAGCTGAACATGGAAGAGGCCCAAGATCGGCAAAAGAGTTATGCTGATAAGGGGCGGAAAGAGCTTGAGGTGGGAGGTAGTGTGTATCTCCAGATGGCTTTACTGAGAGGTCCGAACAGGTCCATTGCTGTGACTAAGTTGAGTCTGAGGTATATGGGACCGTTTCGGATTGTAGAGCGTGTGGGACCGGTAGTGTATCGGTTGGAGTTACCCGTGGTTATGCAAGCATTTCATAAGGTCTTCGAGGTGTCGATGCTGAGGAAGTGTTTGCATAGGGGTGACGAGGTATTGACTGAGATTCCGCCAGATCTCTAGTCCAATATGACCGTTGAGGCGAGACCTTTGAGAGTTCTCGAGCAGAGGGTCAAGGAGCTTCGTCGGAAGAGGATTCCGATGATGCGTGTCCTGTGGGGCTGTGGCGGGGTGTAGGAGGAAACTTGGGAGCCAGAGGTTAGGATGGAACGTGGTTCCACGAGTGGTTCCAGAAGCAAGCTGCGGCTTGAGTTCCATCGAGAGGTTCCAGTTTCGGTTATAGTTGTGTGCTATGTGTGTATCATTTTGTATTTCCTTTGTGTAGAACGATGTTACATTATGATGTGTAATAAGATGAGTATTTCTTATTACTGGTGACTTTGGGAGTCACGGCTTCGCATTACGTTTGGGGTAAGAAACGTTAATGCAAGAGAGTGATAAGATGGATGTTCTTATTGCTATTGTGAGCGTTGCGTGTTTTCAGTTAAGCTTGTTCGGGAAAATGAGTCGAGTGACGAGACCGGGTTATTTCACCTAGCGGTTCTATGTGGTGGGTCGGATTGCGGGCGTATGGTACTTGTTTGTTTTATTACGTTTGTATTGATGACCTACTGCAGAGGGTTGTTGGGTGTTAAAGGTAGCCTAGTCAAAGTTGTCTTGACAAGTCTTTCTAAAGCAAGCCGACACTGGAAGGTGCGCAACGGAGGTGCGATGGCCTGGTTATTGGTCATGCACGGCAGATATTCCGGGTACGAAATATGGGTGATGCCGGTGTTGCCTTGCGAGGATTTACACGGATCACGAGAGGTAGTTCAGTCGAGATGCTTAGAGATGTGTGACTTATTGCTCGTTGAGAGGACATGCTCCTCTGGTGCCGATAGCTCCCAGGACTGCGGTCTTGAGAGTGTGAGTGGCGATGTACCCAGACTCGGGAGGTTTATAGCCTAGAGTGATATGTGATACCGTGGATTCGTAAGGAGTATGTCCTGGATGGAGGATATATTGCCTAGAATTGAGTGGTATGGGGTATCGAGACTCGTCAGGTTATATTACCGAGGGGAGAGGTACGGCAGATACCCAGAACTCGGAGATGCTGCGGTGTCTTGGGTGCTGTGGTATGGTTGATACCTTGCGAGGTATGGTGGATATCCTGCGGGATATGGCTGACGCTCAGAACTCAGAGATGCTGCGGTGTCTTGAGTGATGGGGTTGGCGTGTGTTTGAGCAATAAGTACATATGATGCCGCGGTGTCATAAGCATAGGGACTGAGTGGGAAACCTCGGAGGTTAGTTTTGGACCTCGTGTGAGTATTGCGTTGGCCGGGTTGGCCAAGGGTTGTGTAATCGTTGCGACGATTAGGGTTCATTGGAGATGGACGGTTCATGGGAGATGAACGGTAACGAAGATTCGAGGTCGAATCTAAGTTAGTGGGGGAGAATTGTAACGCCCGTGTTCCGGAAGAGTTAATTATTGTGGAGGAATAATTAATTCGGGTTGTTCCGGGGGGCGGTATCGATCGATACTGGCAGGCATCGATCGATACCAGCCGGGTTTTCTCGTGGTTATCTTCTTCTCTTATCTTCTTTCGAGTATAAAAGGATGTCCTTGTGAGGATAAGACGAAGGAGGTCACAAGAAAGAGAGAAGGAGAGAGAGAGAGGGAAGAAGCTTTGCGAAGCTTGGATCTTGCGAGATCAAGGAGGTATGAGCTTGTGAGAAGCTCAGAGAAGCTTGAAGGAGAGCTTGGGAGAAGTTTGGCTTGGGAGTGGGCTTGCGAGAAGAGAGAGGTCTTCTAGAGCTCGATCCAGCCGGTTTAAGGTGAGTTGGGACCAAAGGTTAGCAATTGAGCTTGTGTGTGTGTTGTTAAGCTTGATTGGTGTGTTATGTGTGTGGTCCTGGCGAGTTCTGGGTGAGATCTCGCGGTGGTGCTTGGGTTTTCGCAGGGAGTATCGACCGATACCATGTGGGTATCGATCGATACCTGTCCCTTGGCGGTGGTCTCGAGTTGTGTGTGGATAGACTCGAGTTGTGTTGGCATCGATCGATACTAGTGTGTTGTTTGGGCATCGATCGATACCAGGGCCTTGTCGGTGGTCTCGAGTTGTGTTGGCATCGATCGATACTAGTGTGTTGTTTGGGCATCGATCGATACCAGGGCCTTGTCGGTGGTCTTGAGTTGTGTTGGCATCGATCGATACCAGTGTGTTGCTGGGGTGTCGATCGATACCAGGACCCTGGTTGGGGGGTCATGTGTTGTTGGGCATCGATCGATACCCGTGGAGTATCGATCGATACCGGTGGCTTCGTGCCGGGAAGTTTAATTGGTGTTAATTAATTCTTGGTTTGGCTATTTGATATTGCTGTTGTTGTGCTTATTTGATAGCCTGTTGTTGGGATGATCAATCTCACTCAGCATTTGGTTAGCCAAATGTTGATGCATCACTTTTGTCGATGCAGGTAAAGATAAGGCGTGATCGTGGAATCGAGGCGGTGAGGAGGGGATGATTAGGACCCGGGAGTTGCTTCTGTTGTTGGGGTATCGATCGACACCAGGGGGTATCGATCGATACGTGTTGTTTGGCGATTGTAACCGTGAGCTTGTGTAAGCTGTAGACCGTGTGTGGTTGTGTATTAATAATTGTTTATTATTGTTATATGTTTAAAAAAAAAAAAGTGCGGTCCTTTCAGTTGAACTGTGACATATGATATCTCACAACTCTATTACGTGTTGATTTATAGGGAGCCAAAAACCCTTGCTTGTTTCGATAGCCAGAATCAACGACGTAATATTTATCGAAAGGAGGCATAGGGAACTCAGAATCACTTCGTTGTGCCATGGCCAAAACGGCTGTGTCGTGACATGACCTCGGGGCTCCATTCCAAATATATGTGAATAACATATTTAAATCACATATTGCCATGATATTCAAGGATGCATTATCATGTCGATTCCAATATATTCCTTGTAATTCAGGTTTCACTTTGACGCAAACATTAGTCCCATCCATAGCTCCAACGCATCCACTAAAATATGGATAATATAATCGGTCTACTTGAAGCCTTTCAGGAATACGTTGGAGTTCTTGAATTGTCGGAGTTCTAATATAATCACATGCAAGTAGTTCAATTGCCGTTAGAACTTCACTAAATTTTCTCTTCATAGTCTCCTGATTTCGTCCAAACCTTAAACCAACATCTCTTTGAACTTCATTGTGTCCACATATCCGTAGAAACATAGCAACACTTTCTTCAATGCTTATATTTAATGTTGGTTGTAGCCCGTAATTCGTTTGTAGAATGTTACACAATGTTGTAAAACATGGAAGTGACATTCATAGTAATTGAAGACAAGCAGCATCATCTTGTTGTAATCGTCGCCAAATATTCGTCCATCCCAAACCTCTATCAGTTAGGGACGGTGCTCTTTGGAAATGTTGATCATAATAACTCAAAGCTGGTTGAATTACTAACTCCTCAAATTGCTCATTTTCCAAATTCCACAATTCAATTCTCTCTTCGTAACTTAGAATGTGGATGCCTTGTGATCGCAACTGGCATATACGAAAAGCCTGAAATTTTATAAGCAAACAAAAAAAAATCATCAGCCAAATATCAACTACCATTAAACAATAACATAAAATACACTTATCAATATAACTATTCATAAAAATAATTACACAGTATGCATAGATATACTACTGAAAAACAAATAATATTTCAAACATTAACGAGAATGATAAACCATAGGAAACTAATTCTCGTCTCCTGAATCACTTTGATGATCTTCATTTGTACTTGCATTTATTCCTTCTGAGGTTCCCCAAATATTGAATAGACATCCTGGTCTAGGAGTTTGTGAAACATGAAAAGTTTCAAAATAATTTGTGAAACCGAGACCGGGTGATGATACATGTTCAACATTTTGTGAAGCCCCTACTGGTGCAACATGTGAAACTTCTTGTTCAGTATTACTCATACTTTCTTCTTGTTCTCCCACTAAAAATCCATATTGAACATTTGTTGGAGTCGTTCCCGATGATCCGCCTTGTTGAAAATTTGGTGTCTGGCGTACTGCGTGAAAGTTGGATGGCGAACCCCAGGGTTGAACGTTTGGTGGAAGCCCCCACTGTGCAGCAGTTGGTGGTATCCCCCATTGTCCGCCATTTGGTGGTGTGCCCCCATTGTCCGACATTTGGTGGTGTGCCCCATTGTCCGGTAGTTGGTGGTGTGCCCCATTTTCCGGCAGTTGGTGGTGTGCTCCATTGTCCGGCAGTTGGTGGTGTGCCCCATTGTCCGGCAGTTGGTGATGTGCCCCATTGTCCGGCAGTTGGTGGTGTGCCCTATTGTCCGGCAGTTGGTGGTGTGCACCCATTGTCCGGCAGTTGGTGGTGTGCCCCATTGTCCGGCAGTGGGTGGTGTGCCCCATTGTCCGGCAGTTGGTGGTGTACCCCATTGTCCTAAATGTTGACTCCCATATAAGTGGCCCGAGCTCAACCTTTTTGGCAAATCTTGATCGTTCCGTGAAACACTAGTCATAGCTTCCAACAGTTGTATCTTATCCTCTTCGGTACCTCCAGTTATATCTATGAAATACTTACGCCAAAATTTTAGCTCTTTAAGTGAATCAATGCATGCCTAATAAAATATGGTGTTCTTTGGAAGCTCCAACTCAAAGAATATCGCTTCCGCCTTTTTGAATTCATCGTAATCTTCTTGGTCAAAACTACCTGGGCAAAGTTGTTGCAAACTTTGTCGTTGGAACTCTCTATAGCCAGTAATGGTGTCTTGTATGGTTGTCTCAAAAGATTATCTTCTACGACCTCCTGAGCTACCTCCAAATATATGCGAGCTACTCCCCCGCTTGACACTTGACTTAGAATTTTGTCTCCTCCTTTGCTCACCTCTTCCAACAGGGTTTCGTAATGTATCACGACTAAACTCATTCGAAGGGTGTCCATCATCATCAAGGTTAACACGATACACTTCATCTTCTTGGGCCTCATGAGCTTGAGTTTGAGGCATGTCACCACCATCGATGTCTGAGTAACCATGGCTGACATCATCTATCCGTCTCTCATTCATTATCTCTTCTCTTCTTTGTCGTGAGGAATGTTGTGGTTGCGAAGAAACATCGTGTAATACAAAACAGCGTTGCATCACATCCCAAAACTCAGGCGATTTTCGGTTGAACTTACTAGTTAATTTGCACCCCTATAATACAAAATATATATCATTTGTGTGATTATGTTAGTATTTATAAATTTACAAAAAAGGATTATGAGTTATTACCAACTCACGAGCTTTCCACCTCTCGTCAAATGCATGAATCTCGAATGTCTCAGAATCAACTGAGATCCCGGTGAAACCTATAAGTTCCTTCCACTTTTTATACATTTTTTTGAAATCATCTAGTTTGTTTTTAAAAAACCCGTATTTTATATTCATGTTAAATGCTAAGTTGAATTTATCAACCATGTACTCTCGACCAAGGTGCGACGGATCCTTAAGAGTGTAATTATTCATAGAAATTGCATGATCAAACAACTCAATCAAAGTTTTTTCTTGTTCATTCGTCCATTTATGCCTCGGTGTGCTCTACAAATTTTAAAAATTTGTAGAGTTAGTTTAATCTATTTTTCAAAAACTATAACTTATATAGTAAAATGTCTTTGCTGAAAAAAATATAATAAAAATTTTACTCTTGTTGTTGTTTAAGAGGGAGCATTTGTGTCTCTTTGACCAGAATAATTTGTGTTTGATCGACCCCTAGATGACATATCTGCATTTAACAATACAATACCATAAATAATTAAATCACTAAGATATTATAATACAATTTTATTCATAACATTGGGTTTTCATTGTTATATAAAATAACATATATTAAATTTATCAATGATCATTTCACGGGAATAAATTGAAACATAAATTATATATCTAATATAATCATAACCTTTCTT
The DNA here is from genome assembly GCA_030161315.1 of Eutrema japonicum. Taxonomy (NCBI): domain Eukaryota; kingdom Viridiplantae; phylum Streptophyta; class Magnoliopsida; order Brassicales; family Brassicaceae; genus Eutrema; species Eutrema japonicum. The sequence goes on from BSQW01000006.1 coordinate 17,754,462, forward strand.
TATTTGTCGTTGACATGTGATTTTATTTACCCATAAATTATATATCTAATACAATCATAATAAACATTTACTCTTATATATATATATATTTTAATGTGAACAATAGTTAAAACGGCACAAAAGCAAATTGAATATTGTAGTCGTAAATAAAACGATTATTTTGGTCACCGAAACCATAAATTTATATAGCGGATTTTGATGACCTAATGACCACATGGCAAAAAAAAATTGGTATCAAAAAAATTTCCAAACATAAATGCAGCAATTTGTTTTTTTTGTTTTTAATTTCAGTAGATGCAAAAGCATAACTATTTGTTAGAGGCGTGTACAAATAATTATAAAGTAATTATAATAGATAAAATATTATAATTAAAATATTTTTTTAGTGAAATTATTCTTTTTAATATATATTAATAACGAGTTCATAAGAAGTTTTTTCCATTTTTATTAACATAAAAATCTATCATTTTAATTATCTGTAAAAGCTTGTTTTTTATATGCGTTAGAAATAGAAAGATTTTCTAATGAGATAATAAACAAATTCCGAGATAATATTATTGTCCCACATGAGGAACAAAAGATGAAATATAGAAAACTATTCTCCTATATAACCCATTACTCTTGATTATGTTTAAGATGGACACCAAATATTTTAATTACATATAAAGTTTAAGTTAATTTGTAAAGTAGGAGTGTTACAAACATATTTACATCTTTTTAAATAAAAAATACAAACATTATTATTAATATTTTTTAAAAACAAGAAAAAGTACGAAAATTATTTATCATCTAGTTGTATTTATTTATGGATACAAGTTTTACATCAATTATAAAAAGTAATATAAATATTTGATATCAATTATTATAACCGTATTTTACTTGTAGTTATAATTTAAAACACTAAATTTTCAAACATAATTATTTAAAATTTTAAAATTGCTACTATGTATTTCCTAAAAGCATAGATAACATCAACTTAACTTGTTACTATGTATATCATGAGAACTAAAATATTATTTATTTTTAATGTTTGGGAGTGAAGAGTTTTACAATTTTTTTATATTTTAAATGTTGCATTATAATGTTAATCACACATATATATATATATATATATATATATATATGTATTATCTAACATATTATGTTTACAAAAAAAAATTGCATATTGTCGGAAAACAAATTGCTTACTTGGTGCAAATGAATTGGAGAATTTTTGGAGACTGTGTTTTGGAGAGAATTTTTTGGGAGTGTTTACGTTTGGAGATAAATTTTGGGTTAAGAGTGATTTATGGAAGTAGTGGAATTTTATCGAGTTGTTATTTTGGATTTAAATAAATAAATAAAATTTAAAAAAATGAATGAACCACAACCAAAACACACCCACTCCTCTGCTTTTCTACTTCAAGTGCGGAACCTGCCTCTTTCCATTATCTCCAAATTTTTTTTTTTTTATAATCAATTGTCAACTTGTTGTTTTTCACCGTGAATGGTGACATTAAAATTAAACCACCGTGTGTTTGGTTTAAACACAGTAAACATTCACAACCTAAGTAAAGAATATTTTTTTTTATAACGTAGGGATAAATCCTATACCCAAACTAATCTCCTCGGGGTGTATTACCAACGGACTAAGGGTACATCCGGGTTTGCAAATGAGGCGTAGACATTAGCCACATATCCCATTTGATCAAACAATAACATTTTGTGTTCCTACTGGGAATCGAACTCAGAGGGGACCACTGTTCACGTATTCCAAAGTCGACAACCACTAGGGTACCACTGTCTGGTTATAAGTAAATAACTTGCATAAAACGATACTAATTTAGTTATTTACAAGAAATCGCCCAAATAATAGGACTTTCCTTTTTTATGAAACCTAATTAGTTTAAAATCGACTATAAATTGAAGGTCTGATAAAACAAAGATTTTGTAAAGTTTAGGGATCTTCTCGAAAAAAAAAACAGAAATACCGAAATAATTACAAGATTATTGGAAACAAACGTCGTCTTTCTATATACCAACTTTAAACACTGATAATGAATCCATGATTTACAAGAATTTGGCCACCGGAGCTTTCACATGGTCTCTCTGGGCCCCAAGATTAGTCGGTGTTGGAGGGATGATGCATTGATCTACAATCATATAAAAAACCCGAAGCTGCTCCGTCAGCGGTCCGCTAATTCAACCGGATCACCTGAGTTATCAAACAAACAGCTTTAAACACTCACAACGATCCACCATGAAAGATTCACTTTAATTGCATACCAATATTTAACTTTAACCTCCCAGGCTCCCAGGTTTTGATTTTGTCCACGTCACCAATTCGGAAATGTACAAATCGCAACACGCACGTCGGGTCCCACATTACATGTGGGCTAAGTATACCACGTCATCAACACTCCCACAAATAATATCTTCCGACTTATCCCAATTGCTGATATTCCCATATTTTACCTCTTTTTAGCGTGCATTCTTGTTATTGTTTTGTGTTTCATACATGTGTCTTACATAGTTTTTATAGCATTTTGGTATTTATTAGAGTATTAGGTGTTTGCATTAGGTCCTAGTGAGTCTTTGCAGGCATTTGGAGTGTTTTTAGGTGATTTGGAGACAATTTATGATATTTGGAGAAATTGGCCAAAGCAGAATTCAAAGTCTATCCAAGATGCCGGAAATACGTGGCTGGACGGAGACCTTCCGATCCGATTCAGTTTCAACTGCCTTTATAGAAGTTGTAGAAGAGTGAATCAGATTTACACAAGAGTTTGAATCGAGTTATTTGGATGTATTGATAGGGAGATAAGATGGATTTACTGAAGGTATGTCCGTCTAGCCGAGAGAAGATGACACCGTCCAAAGAACCGGAAAAACGAAAGCCCTCCGGTATAAATCAGCGTTGAAGCTCTCCATAGGAGTTGTAGAGGAGTGAGTCATCTATCTACAGGAGTTGTAATCAAGCAATTTGGACATTTGGTTAAGGAGTTATCGCGGATTTACTGAAGACGTCTCTGCCTAGCCTAGGAGCTTTCTCTTGTCTCGGCTAAATATCTCTTAGCATCGACCCAGCTTCTTCCCACAGGTCGATGCAACAGCTGGATGCAACATCAGGCCCTTAGCATCGACCATCCACATCGACCACAGGTCGATGCAACTGATCGATGCAGTACCAACCAAAGTGACTCAAAGATCAGGCCAAATGAAGACCTTTCCCTGCCCAGTTTAATCCGAGGCCTTCATGAAAGTCATAGATAATCGAGCTGACGTTCGTTTAGTGGTGGTTTCATGTCATTCAGATCAGCCGTTCAAGAGATATGGTAAATATAGCAAGGATATGTCTGTCTGGCATCCAAACGAGTTATGCTCCAAATATGACGTCTGAAATACCAACCAAGACGAAGGGTTTTCACTCCGATTCAGATTCTGCGTTCTTCATAGAAGTTGTAGATAATTTAGTTGGCTGTCTTCTGGAGGTGGTTTGAGGTCATTCAGATGTCAGGTTCAGGAGTTATGGCTGATTCACTGCAGGTGTTCTTGACCACGACCCAGATTCGGCCGGGTCAATATCCGGTTTGTCCCGGGTTGATCCAGTCCGACCCAAACTTCTTTAAATAGTGAAAAACCTAATTTTTAGATCTAAGGTTTTTTTTTCTAGAGTTGGATTTTATTCCAAACTCTTCTTATGATTTTGAGAGGGATTTTGATTGTTCTTCATACAAATGCCACTCTAGAGAATATTTCTTCACCCTTATCTTTATATTAATGCATCTTCTTTATCTTTATTTCTTTATCTTTTATGTTCTTCATATTTAGGCCTTATGCCCTTTTTTGTTGGATCTTAGAATTAGCTTGATTTAGATGATTTGATGATTGATTCTTGATGCTTATGTTCTTAATCCTTGCATTCCTTTCTTGTTTGGTGTTCCTAATGCTAGATCTAGCTTGAGAAAGTAGATCTAAATCATAAGGCATTTCATGCACACCAATTGTTTGATGAAATGCCTTATGAACTATTCAAGAGATTTATGTTCCTAGCCTAAGGGATTAGTTGTCTAGGGTGTATTTTGGTTGATCATGTTTATATTCTTAATGCTTGCTAATAATTGATCCACAAATGAGAGTTTGCTAATGGATTGAGTGATTATCATAGTGATTAGTTGCTTGAAAGAGAATTAATCAAGATTAGTGATCTTAACCTAAGAATTAGCATTGATTGTGTGTATTAGCATCATTAGTTAATTGTCTTGATAATTAGATGATGATGATTTAGGTTGATTTTTGTTAGATCCTTCACTTAGATTGGTTCTTAATGCTAGATTTGATAAGATAAACCAAAGTTTAGAACTACACCTAGATTAGGTAGCTCTAGTTGGCGTGACAAACCAATCTAGAGCTACACCTTAGGATTTTTGGTCTCATCCCATGCATTAGGGAGAGATTCGAGTAAACGGTGTTAGTGCTAGATTAGATTTATCGATTCGAGTCTCGAACTTAGGCATTTCACTCCTAACCCGAGTTTAAATGAATTGCTTGAACAAAACCTTTTGTGAGCTTTTCTTGCCTAGCCAACGAGAGTTGATGTCTAGGGTGATTAGTGAACTAAGTGGGATTAGAGATTAATGCTTGTTAATCATCTTATCACAAACGATGGTTTGTTTTTGATTTGGTGATTAACAAAGTGATTAGTGCCACGACAGTGGATTAGTCATAGTTGTGAATTTCATGTTCTAGGATAGTGATTAATGCTTCCAAATGATTCATTGTTTGATTGTTAATCATTCATTTGATAGTTCATTCCATGATCCAACACCTCTATCTTTATTTTCTTTCTTGCATTTGTTTCTTTTTCCATAAACATAAAACCCAAAAACATTTGCTCTAGCTTAGGAAGATTCATGTATTCCTAGTGCTTCAATCTTAACTTCCTCGGTTCGATACCTCAAATACTACAATGACATGAGTGGGATTTGAGTAATTGACTAGTAAAAATCCTACTATCAATTGCCCCCATAGTCTCTCATTCTTTTTGGCTTCTCTCTTTTGAGTTTTTTTGTATCCTCAATTTCCTCACCAGTCAACAACTTCTCTCTTTTAGCTTTCTAAATTTAGTAGCAACGATCTTTTGATTATGTATAGTTTTGGTAAAAGGAATAGTATTAGTCTATGCATGATGTTATCAAAAAAAGTTATTTTCAATGTATATGACATCAAGATTGTGTCTCAACATATGATTTTTCCAGTAAGGAACACTACAAGAAAACAGGCATTTTGCAACGATTTTTTGCGACGATTTTATTTCGTTGCAAATTGCCATTGTTTTTGCGACGACTTTACGACGATTCTTAAAGACGTCGTAAAATCGTCGCAAAATTGGGACGAAAATTTTCGTTGTAAAAGCGTCGCTAATTAGCGACGATTTTACAACGATTACCGACGACATTACGACGATTATCAAAATCGTCGTAAAATCGTTGTAACTTAGCGACGATTTACCGAGGTTTATATAAAAAGTTGTAATATCGTCGTAAAATTACACACGAATTAGCAATGATTATTATAAGTTGAACTTTACATCGATTTCCCAACGATTAATCAGTTAGGTGAGCACGTTTTAAGTTCACGGTGTTCGGTTAGGTTAACATGTTTAATGTCGTTGTAAAGTCGATGTAAACATTTTTAGATTCATTGTAAAATCGATGTGAAATCGATGTAAAATCGTAGGTAATTCGATGGTAATGAAAATAAAAATCTATATATAGTGGCCAACTTCATAATAAAAATTTCATATTCAAAAACATTTACTTCTTTCTGACCAACAAAAAATGTCAATATACGAAATTATAATATGGATGTATAATCGTCTTGATTCAGAGGGATCGCTAACAAAGGAGTTCAGTGATGGGGTGGAGGGATTCATGCATCAGGCAGGAAGTATACATAATACGATTATCAGTGGTAAGATGTACTGTCCTTGTGCCAGATGCTTGAATAGGAAATTTATCATTATCTCGAAGGTGTGGTCGCATATATTAAATAGAGGGTTTATGCCGCATTACTATATATGGTATTATCATGGAGAGGGTCATGGGGGAAATGCAGCTAGTAGTAGTAGCAATTATCAAGCATCGAATTTTGATGAGTAAAATAATTTTAATCAATTTGATGATCATGCGGAGCAGCATGGTGAAGATAATGATAGGATTCATGACATGGTTACGGATGCATTTCATGAAACCGTAAGTACATTTGCACATGATCATCATGATGAGGAACCCAATCTAGATGCAAAATTTTTTTATGATATGCTAGATGCTGCAAATCAGCCACTCTACGATGGATGTAGAGAAGGACATTCTAAATTGTCGTTGGCGGCTAGGATGATGACTATTAAAACTGATCATAACTTAGCTGAGGTTTGCATGGATGATTGGGCTGATTTGATTAAAGAGTATTTGCCAGAGGACAATTTAGCAGCTGAAACTTACTATGAGATACAGAAGCTGGTTTATAGTATTGGGTTGCCTTCTGAGATGATAGATGTCTGTGTTGACAATTGTATACTTTTTGGAAAGATGATGATAAGTTTCTGGAATGTCGATTTTGCCATAAGCCAAGATATAAGCCGCAAGGTACTGGTCGTAGTAAGGTACCGTTCCAGCGGATGTGGTACCTTCCTATAACTGATAGATTAAAAAGAATGTATCAGTCTGAGAGGACAGCTGCATCGATGAGATGGCATGCAGATCATTTGCAAACAGATGAGGAGGTTACTCATCCTTCAGATGCAAAAGCGTGGAAACACTTTAAGACGGTACATCCAGACTTTGCTAGAGAGAAACGTAATGTATATCTTGGTCTTTGCACAGATGGATTTAGTCCATTTGGTATGTCTGGTAGGCAATATTCTTTATGGCCAATAATCCTAACGCCTTACAACCTACCCCCAGATATGTGCATGCAAAGGGAATTTTTATTCATGAGTATTTTAATACCAGGTCCGAAGCATCCGAAGCGTTCCCTTGATGTGTTTTTGCAGCCTCTGATACAGGAATTGGAGCAGTTGTGGTATACCGGGGTTCGGACATATGATTTTGCAAGGAAAAAAAATTTACAATGCGTGCGGTGCTTATGTGGACAATAAGCGACTTCCCTGCGTACGGGATGTTATCAGGTTGGACTACGCATGGGCGATTGTCTTGTCCATATTGTCTCAATCGGACAGATGCGTTTCAATTGAAACATGGTCGGAAAACAAGTTGGTTTGATTGTCACCGCCGATTTCTACCGATTCATCATGCATATCGAAGAAATAAGCGGTTGTTTAGAAAGAACAAAACTGTTCGTGTTCCTCCTCCTGTTTATATTTCCGGGGAAGATCTAGAAGCAGAAATTGATCATTATGGTGCATTGGAAACAGTCAATCGTGGTGGAAATTGGCACACTCCAGCTAATATGCCGGATGGATATGGGGAGCATCACAATTGGCATAAGAAAAGCATATTCTGGAAGCTTCCGTATTGGAAGGATCATTTGCTTAGACACAATTTGGATGTCATGCACATTGAGAAAAACTTTTTTGATAACATCATGCATACATTGTTAAACGTGCGTGGAAGGACTAAAGACAGCGGTAAGTCAAGGTTAGACTTGCCTGATCTTTGTTGTCGGAATGAGTTACATATTACAAGCAATGGGAAAGCACATGTCCCCATATTTCGAGTGGGTGCGGAAGAAAAGTCAGCTTTGTTCAAATGGGCGACATCTGATGTGAAGTTCCCGGACGGGTACGTATCTAATTTAGCTAAATGTGTTGAGAATGGCCAAAAGTTTTCCGGGATGAAGAGTCATGACTGTCACGTCTTTATGCAACGACTACTTCCTTTTGCATTTGCTGAACTTCTACCAGGAAATGTACACGAAGCAATTGCAGGCATTGGAGGGTTTTTTCGGGATATTTGTACCCGTACTTTGTCAGAAGATGTTATTGCACAACTTGATGCTAGTATTCCTATTTTGTTGTGAAACATGGAGAAAATATTTCCCCCAGCCTTTTTTGATGTTATGGAACATCTACCTATTCATCTACCTCACGAAGCAGAACTTGGGGGACCTGTGCAGTATCGATGGATGTACCCATTCGAGCGATTCATGGGACATTTGAAGCGGAAGGCTAAAAATCTAGCCAAAGTTGAAGGCTCAATAGTAGCAGGAAGTTTAACAGAAGAAACTTCTCACTTCACGGGGTACTATTTTGGCTCGAAGGTTCGCACACGGAAAAAGGCAGCACGGCGATATGATGATGGAGGTGTAGGCCGAACATATGCTAATGAAGGTGTCCCAGATATCTTTTCTTCAATCGGTCGATTATGTGGAAGAGTGAAGTCAGTTTGGTTTGCCAATGAAAAAGACCATCATAGTGCACAAACGTATATCCTCTTAAATTGCGAAGAAGTTAGTCAATTTGAGACGTAAGTGTATAAATATATGTCTTATATATATGGCTAAATTATATATATACTAGCTTTATACCAATTACAAATACTTTTGTATGCAGTGAATTTGTTAGACAAGTCCGAGAAGTCATTGAAGGAATCTCAGACGATGAAATCAACAAGCGTAAAGATCAACATTTTTCCCCGTGGTTGAAGACGCAAGTACGTAAAATTTTAAGTGATATGATTAATTACTAACTTGGACAATTAACCTATAATACATATTTTGATTACTTTTTAATTAAATTAATTAATGATATAGGTCGAGTATGGGGATACCGCATATCCACTATGGTTCCATGAGTTAATAAAAGGCCCCATATCGAAGATAATGAGTGCACCCATGTATTGCACACGCGGATATATATTTCATACATTCAAATACGGAAATCAAAGAGCTACTGCCAACTACGGGGTATGTGTGCGGGGCGAAATAGATTTTTATGGAGTGTTGCAAGACATAATTGAAGTTGAGTACCCTGGTTGCTTAGGTTTGAAATGCTTTCTGTTCAAATGCGACTGGTTCGATCCAACAGTTGATCGAGGCGTCCGTAAAAACAAATTTGGGGCAGTAGATGTCAACCAATCACGACGTTACAATAAGTATGAGCCATTTATCCTAGCATCACAAGCAGAACAAGTCAGCTTTGTTCCATATCCGCGAGTTCGCACCACCCGTATCTCATGGTTATCAGTTATAAAAGTTTCTCCGAGGGGTCGAATTGTGGATGTTGATGAGGAACTACCAATGCAGCAATATCATTGCTCTGATATGCCAGAACTAAATGAGAGCAATGAAGACATCATTTTGATAGATCCTCAAAACAGGCAAGTTGAATATCTCCCAGACGATACAGAGGAAGAAGATGAGGAAGATGAGTTCGAAGAAAGTGATGAACCAGATGATCAAGAAACGGATGTGTACTACTCTTCGTCCGAAAATGAATCAGAGTGACCTCGCTAGCTAGTAATTATTGTGAATTTAATGTATTAATATAATATTGTGATCGAATAATTATTGTGAAATTTAAGTGATAAGTGTCTATGTGTCATGTAATTTATTAATTGCCCCAACAACGGGGGGAAATGAGTGGTGATCGGAAATGTGATTTAGTTTGGGGTTTAAGGGATTTCAAAGAAATCGTCGCTAAATCGTCGCTAATTGTGATAGTCACAAAATCGATGCAAATTAGCGACGATTTGGCAACGAATTGAACTAATCGTGGCTAAATCGTCGCAAACACTGAATGTCACAAAATCGATGCAACGTTGCGACGATTTAGCAACGATTTGTCATAAACCCTAAACCCTAAACCCTTTGCCCTAAACCCTAAACCCTAACGTATTACCATCTAATTGTATTATGCATCTTTCAATGAATTGATCGTGATTTTAGAGAATTGTCCGAAAATGAAAACTCGGTCAATCACAGTAATATCCACAAACTGAATCATTGTATTAATAATCTCTAACATATACGCAAACTATATGTTTTACTTATTTTTCAATATCGATGAACTTATTGATAATTTCATGAATTTGGATTTATAGTAAACATGTCAAGTTGTTTATGGAATGTTGCAATCGACGTTACAATTTTGTACCTATAACCAAAACCCTAAAACCGATTTTACAAATATCATCACTAATTCGATGCAAATTGGAGACGATTTAGCAACGAATTGAACTAATCGTGGCTAAATCGTCGCAAACCCTGAATGTCACAAAATCGATGCAACATTGCGGCGATTTAGCAACGATTTGTCATAAACCCTAAACCCTTTGCCCTAAACCCTAAACCCTAACGTATTACCATCTCATTGTATTATGCATCTTTCAATGAAATTGATCGTGACTTTAGAGAATTGTCCGAAAATGAAAACTCGGTCAATCACAGTAATATCCACAAACTGAATCATTGTATTAATAATCTCTAACATATACGCAAACTATATGTTTTACTTATTTTTCAATATCGATGAACTTATTGATAATTTCATGAATTTGGATTTACAGTAAACATGTCAAGTTGTTTATGGAATGTTGCAATCGACGTTACAATTTTGTACCTATACCCTAAACCCTAAAACCGATTTTACAAATATCCTCACTAATTCGATGCAAATTGGCGACGATTTAGCATCGAATTGAACTAATCATGGCTAAATCGTCGCAAACCCTGAATGTCACAAAATCGATGCAAAGTTGCGACGATTTAGCAAAGATTTGTCATAAAATATACCGTGTGTCGGTCAATTAAACTCCCGCGTGTTTGAATGTCACAAAATCGTTTCAAAGTTAGCGACGAATTACCTACGGTTCGATTGCCTCGATATAGCGACGACAAGTAATCTTATATATACACGCGAGTTCCTTGCGATTTCATTTACAAACAAATCAAAAAAAATACTAATCATAACTTCTTATCGAATTTCTTGCGAAAAAGGTAAATTTTTTTAAAAATGTTTTTAATTAATTAGTATAGATAATTTTTTTTATATAGTACTTTTTGCGAAAATAATTAGCAGACTGCCCGGATATTTATAGATAGTAATATTTTTATTATTATTATGCAGATGGGCCAGCGTCGTTCACATTACGCTCAGTTTTTGAGAGAGATTGGTGATGCTTCGGGTACCGGGGTGCCCGTGTCTTCTGAGGCTACAGAGACGGATTTCGTCCCGGTGACGCAACCACAGAGTGCTCCGCCGCCTCCACAACCACCTCAGATTCCGCAACCTGGAGGCCATGCCCCGGCCTCATATGCACACATGACGGTTCTTGATTTGCTTGCGCAGCCGGGCCGTCATAGGCTTAAAAGATTAGATCCGGATCATACTGACGGGTCGGAATGGTAATATATATATAAATATATATTTTTTACATTTATTATTACATATTTATATTTATTTCTAACAATTCAAAATTTTACAATTTTTTGTTTCAGGTTTGGAGTTGAATCCAAAGTTGGACGCGCCGTTTCCGACATCATCAAGTCTTATTTTATCGAGCCGCATACCAATTTTACCCAGCTTCCTCTACATGTCAAGGAGACATGGTTCAAGATGTTTGCGGTACGTATGAAAAAAAAAAATTTTTCTCCCATAATTATTTTAATTATATTTAAATATATATTTAATTTAATTTTATAAAATATGTAATTATTTTTGTTTCTCATGCAGCAAAAATATCACTGGGATCTTTCGATTCATGGCGAGGTTGAAACTTTATTTCTCGAGAGGGTGAAGTTTCGTATCCAAGGCGTGGTTGGTGAGTGGAAGAAAGCATGGAAGAAGGATGGCGATGAAGCAAAGCCCCTGCACATGGATAAAGCCGTTTGGGACGGCTTGGTGCGGTATTGGATGGATCCGAAATCCATCATAACTGCTGAGAAGTGTTCGGCTTCCCGCAACACCGTTGATTCGGACGGGAGACTCAAGGCTCTGCCTCATACAGCTGGGCAAACACCTTTTGCGGGTGTTCGTCTACAGATGGTAATTAAATTTATTTTAATTTATTTATTTATTTAATTTACTTCGTCAATAACATAGTTTTTTTCTTTAGGCCGCCGAAGACGGAGGTGTACTCCCTCCGATGACCAAGGTTTTTGGCGGACGCACCGGAAGAAGGATGGTTCCTTTGTTTCCGAGACTGCCGAGCACATCTTCAATGAGGTGACTTCCAAAGTCACCGAACGAGAGACACAGCTCTCTCAACAGGTATCTCCAGGTGGTTCGTCGGTCATGTCTGGAGGGTTGACCACACCCGATATTGACCGGATCTTCGAGCAGGTATATAGAATAGTTAGTACTTATTAATTTTTAGTTTTTTGATTATTTAAAAATTTCTAATTGTAAATTTAAATATAGGTTGCCCCTAAGAGAAAGGGGAAGGTTGTCGGGATGGGATCTATTCGAGATGTCTCGGCTGCTTCTTCATATGCTCCGCGACGACGATCGCCAGAAGATGATCCAGTCGTGTTACGTGCCACGATTACGAGTCTTCAGGAGCGGGTTGAGACCGAGGCTACTCGGTCTCAGGCATATCAGGCGAAGATTGCGAGTTTTCAGCAGCGGGTTGAACTGGATGCTACGCAGAATGACGAACTCTTCGACATCTTGGCAACAGGGAACCCGACAATGCAGGCCATGCTACGGGAAAAGCGAAGACTCCGAGCAGAGGCAGATGCAGCGGCAGAGGCAGTGGCAGCGGCAGAGGCAGTGGCAGGCCCATCCGGTTCGTCGAGACGTCCCGAAGACGATGTGAATCTCGACGATTACGATATAGTTATTTAGATTTAGGATTTCGAATTCTAATTTTGGTTTTTTTTTTTGTAACAGATTATAATATTTTTTTTTAATAAAATATTATTATATATTATTTTTAAAATTTTTATTTTATAATTTCGAAATTAATAAAAAAATTAAAATAATAATAAAATCATATATAGAATCGTCGTTAATTCGATGGTAAACACTAATCCTCGTTGATTCGTTGCTAAATTAATCGTCATAAAATCGTGGCTAATTTACAACGATTATACGACGATTTATTAGCAACGATGTTGCGACGATTATTTAGCAACGATTTTAGGACGATTTATTAGCAACGATGTTGCGATGATTATTTAGAAACGATTTTATGACGATTGATTAGCAACGAATTAACGACGATAATTTTTTGCCATCGAATTAACAATGAAATATTTCCCTTCGAATTTCCATCGTTTTTACGACGTATTTATATTCGTCGTAATTTCAATGTAATATTTACGACGATTTTACGACGGAAATTTACCGACGATTTAGCGACGAATTTTTTTCCCTCGTACTTTCCCGACGAATTTACGACGATTTGTGGTTTGCGACGATCAGTTAACGACGATCTCTTTTTCGTCGCAAATTCGATGCAAACCCTCTTTTGCAACGATTTTACAACGATATCGTTCGTTGCAAAAATGGTGTTTTCTTGTAGTGGAAGTTCTCAAAAAATATTGTTTTTGTGCCAATTGTGATTCACTTGGTATCCATCATTCATATTAGCTGGAATATGTCAATTTCCGCCACGAATCACCGTTTTTGTGCCCCCAAAATAATTTATTTGCGCTTCAAGATCTTCCCTAAATAGATACACATGTGGGGGGACACGCACAATTTTGTTCTTCCTAAACAGTCACTTGTTTCACCAATATGGATGGTTGATTAGTATAAACCGACGGTGACAATCAAGTCAACATGTTTTTCAACCATGTTTAAGCTGAAACGCATATGTCTGATCGAGGCAATAAGGACAAGATAACCTCTCATGCGACGTCCAACCTGATAGCATTCCGTATATAGGGAAGTTGTTTATTATCCACATAAGCACTGCACACATCGTAAAAAAAATTTTCCTCGAACAGTCATATATGTAAGAATTCATATATACTGATATTCCCTTATTTTACCATTTTTAGCATGCATATAATTTAGTGTTTTAGGTCTCATGCATGTGTCTTTCATAGTTTTCATAGCATTTTGGTATTAAAATAGAGTCTAAGGTGTGTGCACTAGGTCCTAGAGAGTATTGCATGTTTTGGAGTGTGTTTAAGTACCTTGGAGGCATTTTGGGAATATTTGGATAAATGGACAAATGTAGAATACAAGGGTCATCCGAATCGTCCAAAATAACCTGCAGAACGAATGCTTTCCGATCTGATTTAGCTTCGGAGGTGTTCATTAAAGTTTTAAAGGGATGAGTTATCTTTCTACTGGAGTTATAATGAAGTCATTCGGGCATGTGGTTTGATAGATATGGCTGATATACCAGAGACAGGTCCGCATGGCCGAGACGGTTAATTTTTTCAACACCGAGGTCACAAGTCGGTGCAACATATCGGTGTGGAAACAGGAGCTAAATGTCCTTAGTACCAATGTGTAGCACCGATCTGTGACATCGGTATTGAAGCTTCAAGGAATTACACCGACGTCACAAGTCGGTGTCGGTGTGACTGATCGGTGTAACACTTATCTCACCCAAACCAGCCGAGCTCACCCGAGGTGTCTGAAAGACCTGGCTGGACGAAGGGGCTGCAATCCGAATTAGCCTCGGTGGTCTACACAAACGTTGTAGCCCAGTGAGTTAGCTGTCCACAGGAGGTATTTTGGAACCATTCGGACATGTATTCCAGGAGATATAGCGATTTTACCAACCGGTGCTTTTCTCACCTCAACGCACTTTCAACCGGGTCAATACCCGGTTTGTCCCGGGTTGACCTGGTCCGTCCAGCTTCCTATAAATTTCAAAAAGACCCAAATTTCATGCTAAGTCTTTTTCTCAAAATTTTCCTAAGGCATAAACCTCTCTTGTGTTTTGTTCTTGGATTTTTGAAAGAAACATTTTGATTTTAATGCAATCTTAAGTTTAATTATTCTTAATCTATCTTGTCTTTAATTTATTTTAATCTTTCTAATATCTAATCATGGATTCAATCATCTTCCTTATGGATTTGAGGGTTTCACCATGATTAGTGGATACGTCCTTTGAGAGCTCATGGATGAGGTTGATTAGGGGTTTTCTTGTTTGATCTATGATGTCTAGTGATTAGATTACATGTTTCCTCTCTTATTTAGGGTTCATAATGCTAGATTAGGCTTGAGAAAGCTAATCTAGACCATATGGCATTTCATGCACACAAGGTGTTCGATGAAATTCTCCAAGAACTAAATAAGAGATTTTACTTGCTTAACCTATGAGAGTAGTTGTTTAAGGAGTGTTATGGCCATATGAACATGTAATTAATGCTTGGTAATCAACTTTTCACAAATGATAGTTTGTTTTTGATTAGTTGATTAGCAAAGTGATTAGTGCCATGAGAGTGGATTAGTCTTGTTTAAGTGTTCTATGCTAAGGAAAACATGTTTGATTATGTGTTTAGACATCATAAGTTAATTATAGAACTCCCCAAAGTCCATAACCTCATCCAAGAGCTTGCCTTTATTAATTTCTTAATCTTGTTTGAGCATTTTAGTCTTGTTCACTTGTTTGTTTGTTTAAATTTGGATTAGGTTTCTAGAACTTCAAACTCAAAACACTTTGTTAGCGTGAATTAGAGAGCATCTTGCATTCTTGTTGCATTGAACTAGACCCTAGATTAGATTGACACCTAAAACACTACAATGACATGTGTATTTAGGATTGATTCTTGAGTAGGTAAAATCCTATTTATCAATTGGCGATGTTGCCAATTTGGGGTTCTAGTGTTGTCAATATGATTTAGATTATTTTTGAGATCAAGATTTTTATTTTCTTTGTTTACTAATCTCTCTATCTAGTTTTCTCTTTTCATATAGGTGTATGAACACAAGGGCTAGAGGTGCACAAAACCTTGTTGAGCCAATATACGACATACATCTCTTGGAACGTGGGATTAGAGAAAGGAGAGAAAGAGGACGAGCTCAACACATTGAGAGGTTAGAAATGGCAAACGTCGAAGAAATTCCGGTTGATCCCAACAATGAGCACGTGGCTTATGAGCAAGAACACCCACCACACCCCGCCCGTAATGCTAGAGCTCAAAACCACCCTCCACAAGCCCAAAACATTGTTGGAGCGGGTGATGCGGCCAATGCTTATGCGAACCGCCTAGGCATAAGACCACCACCGATGGACATGACGTCAAGATGGGTCTCATTAACATGGTCCAAAGTAACAAATTTCATGGCTTGCCAGTGGAAGACCATTTGGATCATCTTGATCATTTTGATAGAGTATGTGGCTTGACAAACATGAATGGAATCTCCGAGGATAGTTTCAAGCATCGTTTGTTCCCGTTCTCCCTTGGTGACAAAGCACATCAATGGGAGAAAAAATTGTCTCAAGGGTCTATCACTACATGGAATGAATGCAAGAGATCCTTTATTGCCAAATTCTTCTCACCTTCAAGGACGGCCAAGCTAAGAAAAGAGATCTCGAGCTTTACTCAACGCTCAAATGAGACTTTCAATGAGGCGTGGGAAAGGTTTAGGAGCTACAACATGCAATGTCCTCATCACGGTTTCAATGATGCTTCTCTATTGAGCACACTATACTGTGGAGCACTTCCAAAGACAAGAATGTTGCTAGATTCCACTTCCAATAGAAACTTCTTGGCCAAGAAGGTGAATAAAGCAATGGAATTAGTAGAGAACCTTGCCCAAAGCGATGGCACCAATGGTGATGAGTATAATCGGGCCACACGAACCACTAGCGATTTTGAAGAGCAAAGGAGGGCTAAGGAGATGAAAACTATCAACGACAAGATTGACAAGCTTCTTAATGCTTCTCCAAAATCGGTTCACTTTGTTGGTGAGTTTGAAGGAAATCAAGGGTCCCATGGGTAAATGGTGGATTTGAGCAACCAAGGGGAAGTGCATTATGTTGGGAACCATGGTGGCTATCAACGGGTTTTCAACAACAATCAACACCAAGGCGGCTACTACAACAAGGCTCCATTCATCCATCCACCGGTTTTTCAACAAGGTCTTGCACCACAAGCTCAAGGTAACAACTAAATGTCTTAAGACCTTGAAATGAAGAATGTGCTTCAACAATTCCTACAAGGACAAGCCAATGGAGCAATGAATATGAGAAAGAAGATGGAGGAAATCAATACCAAAATGGCTTGCTCATACAACGATCTCCACAAGAAGCTTGAAGCATTGACCTCTAAAGTGCAACAAATGGAGACCAAGGTAGCCATTTCTTCATCACCTCATCCTCAAGGTTCTTCACATGGAAAAGCCATACAAACCTCAAAGTAGTATTGCAATGCCATATTATCTAATGAACCACATTCTAATGATGTGAATGAAGCCGTTATTCGGGAAATTGAGCTTTTACTCTATGGTTCACAAGTCGAAGAACTTTGTCCAAGCCACGTTCCCTTGAAGCTCAATGTGGACATTGAGGAACAAGGTGGGGGGGGGGGGGGGGGGTGGCCCTTGGGAATGATGAAGACGTGACCATGGTTGAAGACAAGGGTAGTGTTTCTTGCATTGATTCACAAGAATTAACAAATGTCGAGCCTAAGACTATCCCCAAGCTCGGGAACCCCGGTAAATTCTCTATAGCTTGCTTTCTTGGAGATTTGGAGATTGAGGATGCTCTATGTGACTCCGGTTCAAGTGTAAACGTCATGTCCTGCAAGATGCTTAAGAGTCTAGGGATAAGAAACATCACACATCACCCATCTCCCACCACTTTTGGAGATCCTTCTTCACGGAAGCCACTTGGTCTCCTTGAAGATTATCCGCTCAAAATTGGGCATTGCATAGTACCAACGGATTTCGTTGTTATGGAAATGAAGAAGGCCAACAAGCTCCCACTCCTCTTTGGAAACCCATTCCTCAATACTACCGGTGCAAGCATGGACTTCAAAAACTAAAGGGTAGCTCTTATGAATGTGAACGACAAGGTTTACTACCCAATGAAGGCTTCTTCCACCAAGCTTTGTGGCACAATTAATATTGATGATGATGAGTTTCGTGCCGAGGAAGTGAAGTATGCGGCTGGTTGTGAGATGGTTCATGAAGCTTCACCCCCACAAGTTTGCGAAGAGAAAGAAGAATCTCATGAGAAAATGGTTTTGGGTTATGGTGATGATGAAGAAGCCTGTGCATTGGAGGGTTATTGCTTAGGGTCCCTCTTCCAAAACACGATGGAGAATGAGGTTCAAAGTAGCAAGGCTGTTAAGAAGAGGGCAAAGACCAAGGCCAAGGTGAAAAACGAGCCAAGTATGCTTGATGGGTCTAAGTCCGAGCTAAGCCAACCTTTCACCATTACTCTCACCCCTTGGAAACGTCAAGACGGGGTGATTGAGTACAAAGTCAAGTGTGAGGGACGGTCCAATCCCTTTGCCTCGGTCAAGGCAATCCTCACACCCGAGCTTAAGGAGAAAAGGGAAGCCGGTCTTCAAGAGGTCATGAGCAAGGTCCTCAAGCTTGAACTCAAAGACCCACCATGGAGTGCTCACACTCCTCAATTACCCGCATAAAAGGGTAACCAACGTCGAATTTAGTGACGTTAAACAAAATACACTTGGGAGACATTCCCATGTTTATCATTGTAAATATTCTCTTTGCTTTCTAGTTTAATTTTGTGTTTCTTGGGCGTTTTGTTCTTTTGTTGAGTGGTTGCAAGGTTTCTTGGTGGTCTAGTTGTCATGAGCTTCAAGAAAAGATGTGAGGAACCCACGTGATGAGTATGGTTTCTTTTGGCCCTTCGATCCCTCTAGTCAACTCCAAACTTCCAAGGGTATACTCCAAACTTTGTTAATAACATTTAGAATTATGTCTTTTTCTTTCTTTCATGCATTGTTTAGCTCTCTCTTAAGCTTTTATTACATAATAGATTATGTAATTTAAGTTTGGGGGAGGGTTTATGTGTTATCTAATCTTGTGTTTTATTTTCTTATTTTTCTCTTTCCATACTTAAGTCTCATGCATAGAAAAACCTCAAAAGTTTGAAACTTTTGAACATAAAAAGAAGCATGTAGTTACATTTCGCATGATTAAGATTGAGTCTAGATGCATATAGGTTTGCACTCACTTGCATTGGGAGAAATGTCCATGTAGAATATAAACTTAAGAGCTTGAACTAATGCCCTCGTTAGGAGTTACTTGATGCATTTGAGCGATCACGAAGTTAAGGATGATCCATGTTTTGATCTTGCGGTTAAATGTTTATGTTTTGGTTGAAACATGCTTTGATTTTATCCCAACTCTATCTAGTGAACTCTAATCTTGACTTGAATTATCATGCTTGTACATTGAAGAGTGGACTCACGGATACCATATACATATTTGAGCTATCTTTTCCCTTTTCATCACTCTTGTTAGCTCAAATAGCCGATTCCCACCTTTGGAACGGTTAACCACACCCTAAACCAAACCTTCCTTTGAACCTACATCTCTTGTGTTGAGTTTGGGACGACAAGGAGAAGCTTTCATGTAGAACTAGCTCACATACCAATCAGCTAGACATAGGCTAGGATAGATAGGTTGGGAGTTTTGGGTGTTGTTGAAAAGAAAAAAGAGAATGTGGAGAAAGTGAAAGAAATGGAGAAAGGAATGGGGAAAAACAAAAGTTGGATTGGTTTGAAACAAGAAAGTGATATAGCTCCAAGTGTTGAATTGCAAAGATCTCTAAATGTGAAAGAAAGAAAAGAGCCAAAATGGCTAAGGCATCCAAAGGATGAAATGGGGACAAGTCCTGCAAGAAAAAGAGGAGCTAAAGGAAAAGAAAAGATGAAAAGCCAATCCAATCAAGTTTGAAGAAGAAGTCCCCCAAGTGAAAAAGTGATGAGAAGTGTGAGTTTGAGAAGACAAAAACGCCTTGTGATAAGGGTAGTTTAGGAGCGGATCTTGATGGGTTTAGAGATAGGAGTGGGGTTCATATTGGAGCATTGGGTAGATGAAAGTCATCATTGTATGCATCGGTTGTTCCTTACTCTTAACATTTTGCCAAAGTTCATTCTTTCGTGAGAGATCCCTTTGTTTCGGAAATACCCGCATGATTGAAATCGCTTTTATCTCAAGACCTTTCCCTAAGCCAAATGAGTTCACTTGATTTGCATGAGCATGATCCACCATTGAACTTAATGAATGTTAAAGAGTTGTGGGTTTAGGAATGCTTTTGAATGTTAAAGCTTAAACCAAATCCGTGTAGCAACGAGTATGGTTATATATTTTAAAGTAGAGATTGTTTGTGCATTATGTAACTACTCTCAGGGGCATTGGTTCGAACTGTTTTGTTAATATTCTCGGACTCTATCTCTCACTTCAACCTCTCTCTCTTCTTATTCTTATTTGTTTGCTTGAGGGCAAGCAAATGAGTAAGTTTGGGGGAGTTGATATTCTCATATTTTACCATTTTTAGCATGCATATAACTTAGTGTTCTATGTCTCATGCATGTGTCTTTCATAGTGTTCATAGCATTTTGGTATTAAAATAGAGTCTAAGGTGTGTGCACTAAGTTCTAGAGAGTATTGCATGTTTTGGAGTGTGTTTAGGTAACTTGGAGGCATTTTGGGAATATTTGGATATATGGACCAAAGTAGAATACAAGGGTCATCCCAACCGTCCAAACGAACCTGCAGAACGAAGGCTTTCCGTTCTGATTTAGCTTCGGAGGTGTTCATTAAAGTTTTATAGGGATGAGTTATCTTTCTACTGGAGTTGGAATAAATTCATTCGAACGTGTGGTTTGAGAGATATGGTTGATTTACCAGAGACAGGTCCGCCTGGCCGAGACGGTTTCTTCAACACCGAGGTCACAAGTCGGTGCAACAAATCGGTGTGGAAATAGGAGCTAAATGTCTTTAGCGCCGATATGTACCACCGATCAGTGACATTGGTATTGAATCTTCGGGGAATTACACCGATGTCACAAGTTGGTGTGACTGATCGGTGTAACACTTATCTCACCCAAACCAGCCGAGCTCACCCGAGGTGTCTGAAAGACCTGGCTGGGCGAAGGGTCTCCAATCAGAATTAGCCTCAGTGGTCTTCACAAAATTTTTAGCCCAGTAAGTTAGATGTCCACACGAGGTGGTTTGAGACCATTGGGACATGTATTTCAGGAGATATCGCGATTTTACCAACCGGTGCTCTTCTCACCTCGACCCACTTTCAACCGGGTCAATATCCAGTTTGTCCCGGGTTGACCCGGTCCGCCCAGCTACCTATAAATTGTAAAAAGACCCAAATATCATGCTAAGTCTTTTTCTCAAAATTTTCCTAAGGCATAAACTTCTCTTGTGTTTTTTTCTTGGATTTTTGAAAGAGACCTTTTGATTTTAATGCAATCTTAAGTTTAATTATTCTTAATCTATCTTGTCTTTAATTTATTTTAATCTTTCTAATCTCTAATCATGGATTCAATCATCTTCCTTATGGGATTTGATGGTTTCACCATGATTAGTGAGTAGGTCCTTTTAGAGCTCATGGATGAGGTTGATTAAGGGTTTTCTTGTTTGATCTATGATGTCTAGTGATTAGATTACATGTTTTCCTCTCGAGATTACATGTCCTTCTCTACATCAATCGTAGAGTGGCGAATTTGCAGCGTCTAGCATATCATAAAATCGTTTCGCATCTACGTTGGGTTCTTCAACAATATTATCAGCATTTGTTTCATGAAATGCATCAGTAACCATGTAATGCATCCTATCATGATCTTAACCATGATCAATGGATTGAGAAAGACGATTATAATGAAGGAAAAATGACTATGTGTAAACCAATCTTCTCAGATATAAAATAATATTTTTACTTCAATATTATTTGCAATAACCCCTAAGTATGAGAATTAAATCCTCATCACTTAGGTTTATGATCTCATCGAAAACCCATTGAAAATTTACCACAACTAATATGTCACCAGACAAAATTTCTGATTCTATCTCTCCAATGTAAAATTTACAAAATATACATTTATTTTGTCGGTTTTTTTGTTATTATAACTTTGTTTCAAAGTTCATATCATATTCATATATTGTTTTGGTTTCAAAATTGATTTTTTCATCGATATGAGAGCAAGAGTTGTGTTTATTACATTGTTTTTTTATTTGTATATTAAATTAAAATTTTGTATTGATTAAAATAGTTTAAGGAAGGAAAATAATTTTCGACTTTTTGCTTTTTTGTTGTTTTTATAGAAAACGGATATAACGAGAATGAAAATAAATATGATAAAAAACTATTCAGTCTGATTGGAAGAAGTAAGGTACAATCATTGAAAAATCATTTAAAAATTGCCACAACCAATATGATACCAGACAAAAGTCCGGTCTTTACATCTTCAAGATAAAACTGACAAAAAATTGTCGATCTTTTGTGATTTTAAATTAGTTTCAAAATTCATTTCATATTCATCTATTGTCTTAATTAGTTTCAAAATTAAAGTTGTCATGAAATTGAAAGCAAGAGTTGTGTTTATTAGTTTTTTTTCAATTAAGTAGATTAAATCAGAAATTTGTATTGGTTAAATTAGCTAAAGAAAGAGAATAACTTTATAATTTTTTTGTTGTTTGCATAGAAAACATATATAAACAAGATGGAACTGAAAATTATTTTAAAAAACTTATTTTCTTGATTTAAAGAAGTCATGTATAATATTTTATGTTCGTGTCAATTCTATGGTTATTAAAATAGCATTTGATTACTTTGGTACACTTTTAGTTGACTTTGATATGCTAACTTATAAATGTTCGACCATATAATACATTTTCAAACGGGACATATATAGATTCAAAACAAGACCGTTGAAACCTCACAAACTATATATAATTACTGAGATTAAAACTGCAATATTTTTAATATATATTATTACAATCACCATTATACATAAAATAATATCTCAATAGATATAATTGCTCGCATATGATTTTTATCAAAATAGTATTAGAAACAATACCGACGCGTAGCGAGGGTGCAAAACCTAGTATTATAATAAGATGTTTCAAAGTTAGTAACTTGCATGATCGCGACACGTGTCAAGTCAAAGTTGGAAAATTTTAAAATAGATTTATAAAAAAACTTAAAAATTTTGATTCATAATTTTAAAAGATAAAGTTACTAAGAAAATAAAATTATAAATTTAAAAAATGAAATTTATCTTAAAATGAAAAATTAATTTAAAAAAATGAATTGGGAGTGCGGTTTTGTGGGTAGACGAAATAACAAGAGAGTATTTTGTTGGGTGGACATTCGATGAACACACAATGGGAGGCGATTACGTAGCTTATTGCAGGACATGAGATGAGCAATGGAGAGAGATTCCGAGACGCGATGGGTGTTTGGATATGGCGTATAAGGACAACAAGCTTTACATGTGTACCTTTACTGGGAGAATCAGAATCTTGGGTTTCGATGATTCAGGTTTAGCTAGAGACATCATAAACCATCCATACACTTGTCCCTTTTGAAAGCAAAGGATAAACTCAGAGAATAAAGCTGAGAGCGATGAACATTGATTTGATTTCTTCTTTTCTTAAAGATTTACAAAGAAGAGAGACTATATTTATACACATAGCATAAATCCTAATGTCTCATGACAGGTGTTGAAAATAAACCAGTATTTAAGCCATCAAGGGCTGAGAAACGATTTGTCAGCTTGATCTTATCTCTTTGCCCCATACTTGTCTTTAACGTCCCACTGTCCTTGTGAATTAATGAAGCTCTGCTTTTGTCGAAGGAAGTTGGTGATGAAGATGATTGAGTGGGCATTGTCTTCACAACATATTGATTTGATTTGGGCTTTTCAACATATTGGCCCAAAATCAATTTGACGTTTAGTGCAGACTCTGCTTCCTCTGTGTTTCTCAGTTCAATAGCCCCTCTCAAACTTGATGTGGGAGGAGCATCCACACCAAGTTTGTACCGAATAGAGACAAAGGCATTATACGGAAGTGGCTTAGTAAATGTATCGGCTATCTAAAGTGTTCATGGGATATGTGTAACCACAAGAGTGCCGAGTGCTACACGTTCCCTCACATAGTGATAATGAACACTAAAATGCTTTGTTCTGGCGTGATAAGCAGGATTCGCAGTGAGGTACACAGCAGAAAGGTTGTCGCATAACAACTATGGTGTCTTATACAGTGGTACGCCAAGTTCCTTTAACAGTGAACCAATCCAAGTTAGTTCGCCTGCAGTTTCTGATAAGGCTCTGTATTCTGCCTCGGTTGAACTTTTGGCAACCGTTTCTTGCTTCTTCGCAGACCAGGATATTAGATTTTTACCAAGGAATGTACAAAAGCCTCCTGTTGAACGTCTTGTAACGGGACAGCCCGCCCAATCACTGTCACTATACGCTCGTAAGGCAAAATCTGAGTTTTTAGTAAATGAAACTCCAAAGGTGATGGTGCCCTTGATATATCTTAGAATCCTTTTGAGGAGATGGAAGTCAGAAACAGTGGGAGCATGCATCTTTTGACACACGTAGTTAACCGCAAACTGTATATCCGGGCGACTAAGAGTAAGGTATTGCAGTTTACCTGCAAGACTTCGGAAGTAAGTAGGATTCGAAAACAGTTCAAACTGAATTGGAATACGATTGAGCTGGAGAGAGAGTGGAGTCGGCATTGGTGCACAGTCACTCATTTGTGCACAAGCTAAGAGATCTTTAGCGTATTTTTGTTGAGATAAGAACAGCCCCTCTGTGTGAAATTGTGCCTGAATCCCAAGGAAATAATGGAGTTGACCCATGTCTTTCATACGAAACCGTTTGCTAAGTTCAACAAGTAAATTATTAAGAACAGACGAGTTGTTTCCAGTGATGACCATATCGTCCACGTAGAGAAGCAGTATGATGGCATCCTGGTTTTTAACATAGACAAACAATGATGGGTCAGGTATGCTGCAGATAAATCCAAACTCAATGAGAAAATTGCTAAACATGTCAAACCATGCTCTAGGGGATTGTTTTAATCCATAGAGAGACTTGTGCAAGAGACACACATGATCAGGCTTAGTGGGATCTACAAAACCAGCTGGCTGCTTCATATAAATGGTTTCAGTGAGATCGCCATGGAGAAAGGCGTTTTGAACATCCATTTGCTTGATCTCCCAGTTCATTGTAGTGGCAACCTGGAGAACTGATCTGACCGTAGCACTCCGCACCACAGGACTATAAGTTTCCAAATAATCTATACCCTCTTCTTGATCGAAGTCTTGTGCCACCAATCTAGCCTTAAACTTATGAAGAGACCCATCTGCATTCAATTTGGTTCGAAAAACCCATTTACTACCCAATACATGCATATTTTCATAGTACGGAGCAAGAGACCAGGTATTTGTCTCATGACAGTTTCCCATTTCAACATTCATTGCGTCATTCCAGCATGGATCTTTTAAGGCCATTGTGACCGTTTTTGGTTCAAGATATGAGGTTCTTTGAGTCATGAGGACATATCGTGGATTTGGTTTTCGAATTCCAGATTTTGCTCTTGTACGCATAAGATGTGTTGATGTCTCTGCTTCTGGTGATGAGGAAGATGAAGTCGAGGCTGGAGCCTGTGATGAGCAAGGGATGTATGTCCTAACTGCAGAGGTTGGAGCACTGTCGTCTATAGATGCAGGATCAAAGCCTGTCGTACGCTCAGAATACTCACCTTCTGCACTAGTAGACAAATCTTGCGAAGCTGTAGCTTGTGATGTTAGGAAAGGTGGAAAATCAGCTGCGGAGAACAGAGAAGAATCAAGTGATTGAGTATGAGCTGGTAGAACGATAGGATCCATTACTGCAGGGATTGGAGTTGTAGTATTTTGTGATGCAGGTGAATAGTCTGTAACTACAGGTTCAGTAGAGGCTTGCTTTGGAGGGGTAAAACACTTTTGCCAAGCATCAAGCAAAGGAGTAACATCAAGCGATTGTAAATTTGCATACAAGTCTTGAAAGAGATAAGTTTTTTCATCAAAAATCACATGGCAGCTGATGTAAACTCTTCCTGTTGGAGAATATAAACATCGATACCCCTTGTACTTGTCATTATATCCAAGAAAAACACACCTCAAGGATCTAGGATCAAACTTATTTGCTGCATAGTCTCGGAGTGTGGGGAAGTAAGCACATCCAAAGGTTCTCAACGCAGAATATTCAGGTGGTTTACCATAGAGTTTTTGAAAAGGAGAAACTTTGTTGTCAACAGCAGATGAAGGAAGCAAGTTACTCAAAAAGTTTGCTGTGAAAAAGGCTTCAACCTAGTACTTTTGAGGAGTTTTGCTCTGAAAGAGCATAGACAAGCCAAGTTCTGTTATGTGCATGTGCTTTCTCTCAGCAATTCCATTTTGCTGAGGAGTATACGGACATGAAATGAATTGTCGTATGCCTGCTTGTTGTAGATGAGAAATAATTTTTTTACTTGTGAATTCTCCTCCACCATCACACTGAAAGATTCCAATCTTAGATTGTAACTGGTTTTCAACCAGATTTTGAAATGCAACAAAAGTGGGATATAAATATGATTTCATACGCAGAGGATAGAACCAGCAATATCTTGAGAAGTTGTCAATAAATTCAACATAGTATCTGAAACCTTGGACACACTGCTGGTGAGGGGCCCCAAAGGTCACAATGAATCCTTTCTAAGGGTCTAGATGCAACAAAAATAGAAGTATAAAATGGTAATCTAGAACTTTTCCCAAG
The DNA here is from genome assembly GCA_030161315.1 of Eutrema japonicum. NCBI lineage: Eukaryota > Viridiplantae > Streptophyta > Magnoliopsida > Brassicales > Brassicaceae > Eutrema > Eutrema japonicum. Next base: position 17,781,117 of record BSQW01000006.1, read on the forward strand.
ATGACAGGCTTCACAATATGTCATGGTACTTTTATTTATTGAAATGGCTTTAGCAGCTACCAATTGGTGGAGGACTTTATCATTCGGATGTCCAAGGCGCTTATGCCACACCTCATTACTTGCTGAGTGTTGACGTGACGAGTAGAAGACTTGAAAATTTGGAGCCTCCAGTAGGTATAGACCATCATGATTTTTTCCCATTACCAACAACCTCTTTGTGTCCTTACATTTATGCGCACACCATCACAGTCAAACTCAAAGGAGCAAGGGTAATCTTTAGTAAGTTTAGAGATAGAAAGCAAAGATTTGGCTATATCTGGACAAACTAGAACATCTTTTAATGGAAGATTACCTGAGGTTGAAGCAATGTTGGCTGATCCCGTGTGAGTAATACGAAGAAACTCTCCATTTTCAACCATGACAGAGTCGGATCCATTGTAAGGCTGAGAGAACTGGAGATGTCTAGGACTGTTTGTAACATGAGAGGAGGCACCAGTGTCAGGGTACCACTCCTGTCCACCCTGATCATATACCTCTGTAATGCGTAGAGCAGCAAGAGCTAAAGGCATTTGTTCATCCTGATAACTATGGTTGAAACGATGCCAGCACTATAGGGCTTGATGACCTTTTTCCACATATTTGGCAAGTTGGTCTACTGTCAGTATCAGAAGATGACCTTTTGAACAGTGATCTATCGGAGCATCCTAGCAAATCCATACAGTTGTCCCTTCGAGATGAATAGCATGGGTCATGTCAAGGTTGGAATCAGACTTACTGTGTCGGGAGATGTTCTGATTATACTGCGTGTGCGATCTGGTGAACGAAATCTGTTTGGAGTGTATAAGATGGATGGGAAAGAGTGGGAGCAAGTGTATTAATTCTTTTGAGGAAGAGGAAGTTCTGTTTGGGATTTGAGTGTTACTTTTCCTTATAAATCTCGTCGAGAAGTCGCTGCCTTTGTGATATCTACTCAGAGTCTCCAATTATTTGAACAATCTGACCTTTTTTGATAAGGGTTTCTTTTTTTTATTGCGTATCATTTATGGTAGTCACAAGAATGTTATATTGGCTCAGACTCTGTCAATGATCATGGACATGATCAAGATGCTGGCTGCTGCTACTTTTGATGATTATACTCATTTTTGATTTTCTGGAAGTGGTTGTTAATTAGATGAAAGGGGGGAAACTAACATATTATTTATCTCTAGTCATGTGAGGTACAAATTTTTCCCTCTAGAGAGAAAATCAAAGATGATTCAGAACAAGAGAAAGAATCGGACTCGGAGTTGAGGTTTGGAGCTATGATTTAGACAAAGAAAGCATACAACACCGAGAATTGCAGCAACTTCAATCAATAAGGTGGTCCGGTTGGCTTATCTTGCTTTGCTTCCCTCTTCATCGCCTTCCTAAATTCCTTATCAATAACCAAAATGCCTAAGCTTGTAACAGAGTACAAATTGCTGCGAGAATCTCCAACTAAAGTCCCATTAATTCCTTATAACATTACTTATATTTATAGCAAGTTTTTGATATTTCACACCAATTCAAAAAAAAAAATGATGCTAAACATATTTCTCCATTTTTAACCATAACGTCGGTTTTGTAAACGATGTTTTTGAATATGATGTTTCTAGCTAGACTGGCTGCTATTTTTGGATATGGTGTTTTAGGATCAGAATTCGGAAACATCTCTTGAGCTTTGAGTTTTAACCCGTTTTGGTTTGTTTCTCTGAAAATATCAGTTTATCGGCTTAGGTTTGTTTTGTTTTGCAATTAAGAAAAACACTACAATTTATAGAAAACTTTCGATGAACATTCATGTTTTTCAAATTGTAACTCTTCTTCAACAAACCTTTCTTACAATATATCAATAATTACCATAAAATAGAACTTAAAACATCAAAATACGAAAAATTTGAGCATCGTGTAACTAGTTTGAGACAAAGACACACGCAACTATTCTGGTCAGCTAGGAAACTTAAATGGTCGACTCCAAGATGTTTGCAATGTTGCTCCCGTGAGACCTACGCAAGAGGTGGAGAAACGGCATGAGCTTATGCACCAAACCCCAAAACAGATCAGCCCTAGACATCTCCGGCGTGGCTTTCAGTGCCTTGACCACCACGAAATTCCCAAACTCATTCCTCGATAACCTCATCAACCTGTCTCCTTCGCACTCCAAAAGCTCCATTACCACCACAACCATTGACTCCTCCGCATCCAGAAGCTTCTCTACGACGTAGCTTCCGTACTTCTTAAATGACAGGTCAACGCAATGTCCACGAAGATTAACCGCGACGTTGTGAGTGCAACGCAAATCATACAGTTTAAGCACGTGTTGTACCACGAAGTTCCCTGAAGTGTCGTTGCTTAGGAAGAGAGCGTTGTGCGCGACTACGTCTAGTAGCAGATTTCTGTAGAAAGAATCATCGGCGTCGGTTATGACCTCGTTGAGCGCGATGCAGCCGTGTTGGTCACGCGCTATGTCTAGAGCGTAGTGGAGAATGTTCTCGTACATCGCATATTTCTTCTCCTGGTCGAAAACGACCATAGCTCGTATGGCCACGTAGGATGCGTACTTGTCGGTGATGATGTGGAGGAAACGGCGCAAGATAGCGGCGTAGAAGAACGCGTCCACGTCATCTGATATTCCGAGGAGCTTCTGCACGCGTCTGGAGCCGTACTTGTTTCGGACGATCTCGGTGAAGTAGCCGGAGTCTGACGTCAGCAACGACGCGAGCAACTGAAGCTCTCTCCGGTCAAACTTTGAGATCATCTCTTTAAACTGGGCCACACCTTCGCCGCTAGTCATTATGTTGAACAGCTCGTTTAAGCGCGTGTTTGTTACGGCGGAAGAGGCGCGTGGGGCGAATCCCAGAGGAGGAATGCAACCGGAGATTCCTTTTGAGAAACGGATTTGCTGTAAAGCATTGAACATGGTCGACATCGAAAATGGACTATCGGCGATTGCCATATCTTAGAGAGTGATTAATAATCTGTGTGATTTTGGAGAATAGTGTGAGAGGTTTTAGAGCGATTGTTGAATCTGTGAGGGGTGGTGATATATTTATACTAGTTAAGAGTTTTTCTCAGTAACGATTATTTGCTTCTCCAAAAAGGAAAGTTATTTCGAGTTTCCTTTTTTCTTCTCTTTTCGTAACTACGATAGTTGTTTTACCGTTAATTATTTATGTGAAAAAAATGGAAACATATAGAGTTTTGTACAATGTACAACGTTTTACGAATTAATATGTAGCTTTGATAATTAAATTAATTAGGTTTCATAAAAAAGTAAAGTCTCGGAAAAAGGAAAAACAATAAGGCTTCGAATGGTGACAGCGGTTTGAGCGGTGCGGAACCAGCGGTTTAGGAGGTATGGTGCGGTTATAGTGCGGTGCAGTTGGAAGAAACTCATCATGCGGAACAAGTGCGGTTACTGCGGAACAAGCGGTGCGGGACAATATATGAATGGTGAAAAAAAACAACATGCGGTTTGATCCAAATGTGTGAATGCTGAAAATGTAAAAAGCGGTGCGGAATATATATTTTAGATAAATAGTTTATAAATAAAAATGGATTAAAGATATTTATATGATCATAAATTAAAACTTATTAATTTGTTAATGATCAAATATTTTACATAAATTAATTACGAACCATAACTAAATAATTATTAAAATTTTAATAAATTTGTTTGGCATTTTATAATAATACATTTATTGCTAAAATAAAATTAAAAATACATCCAAAAAAACCAAGTAAAATAATATAATACAATATAGCCATAATCAAATTATTTTAAAAGTTAAAGTTTTAATTTATAAATATAACAAACTATATTTGTTGTTAAGAAATACATTAAATTCAAAATATTAAGTATAATACAATACATAAAAACATTTATCGACTATTTTGATTTGCCCATAACATATTTGCTATATTGTCCCTTAGTCGTGTCATATATCCTCTATCTGCTCCATCTTCTACATCAGTTACTCCCATGTCATATAAATCAGGCTCCTGATCTGTGTTGTTTATTCTTGTCTCTGTCATTACTTCTGCAAAGTCTGCATCTGAGAAGTTTGAAATTTTAATAAAATTATGTAGTTCCATAGTAGCCATTATCACTCTTTTTTGTACGTGAATGTTGTATCTTGGAAAATCAGAAAGAATCCTCCATTTCTTCTTCCAGACTCCAAAAGTCCTCTCAATAACAGAACGTAAAGAAGTATGACGTCGATTGAACAATTCTTCTTTATTCCTCGGAGGAGGACCAGAGTTGAACTGTGACATATGATATCTCACAACTCTATTACGTGTTGATTTATATGGAGCCAAAAACCCTTGCTTGTTTGGATAGCCATAATCAACGACGTAATATTTATCGAAAGGAGGCATAGGGAACTCAGAATCACTTCGTTGTGCCATGGCCAAAACGGCTGTGTCGTGACATGACCCCGGGGCTCCATTCCAAATATATGTGAATAACATATTTAAATCACATATTGCCATGATATTCAAGGATGCATTATCATGTCGATTCCAATATATTCCTTGTAATTCAGGTTTCACTTTGATGCAAACATGAGTCCCATCCATAGCTCCAACGCATCCACTAAAATATGGATAATATAATCGGTCTACTTGAAGCCTTTCAGGAATACGTTGGAGTTCTTGAATTGTCGGAGTTCTAATATAATCACATGCAAGTAGTTCAATTGCCGTTAGAACTTCACTAAATTTTCTCTTCACAGTCTCCTGATTTCGTCCAAACCTGAAACCAACATCTATTTGAACTTCATTGTGTCCACATATCCGTAGAAACATAGCAACACTTTCTTCAATGCTTATATTTAATGTTGGTTGTAGCCCGTAATTCGTTTGTAGAATGTTACACAATGTTGTAAAACATGGAAGTGACATTCGTAGTAACTGAAGACAAGCAGCATCATCTTGTTGTAATCGACGCCAAATATTCGTCCATCCCAAACCTCTATCAGTTAGGGACGGTGCTCTTTGGAAATGTTGATCATAATAACTCAAAGCTGGTTGAATTACTAACTCCTCAAATTGCTCATTTTCCAAATTCCACAATTCAATTCTCTCTTCGTAACTTAGAATGTGGATGCCATGTGATCGCAACTGGCATATACGAAAAGCCTGAAATTTTATAAGCAAAAAAAAAAAAAAAATCATCAGCCAAATATCAACTACCATTAAACAATAACAAAAAATACACTTATCAATATAACTATTCATAAAAATAATTACACAGTATGCATAGATAGACTACTGAAAAACAAATAATATTTCAAACATAAACGAGAATGATAAACCATAGGAAACTAATTCTCGTCTCCTGAATCACTTTGATGATCTTCATTTGTACTTGCATTTATTCCTTCTGAGGTTCCCCAAATATTGAATAGACCTCCTGGTCTAGGAGTTTGTGAAACATGAGAAGTTTCAAAATAATTTGTGAAACCGAGACCGGGTGATGATGCATGTTCAACATTTTGTGAAGCCCCTACTGGTGCAGCTTGTGAAACTTCTTGTTCAGTATTCCTCATACTTCCTTCTTGTTCTCCCACTAAAAATCCATATTGAACATTTGTTGGAGTCGTTCCCGATGATCCGCCTTGTTGAAAATTTGGTGTCTGGCGTACTGCGTGAAAGTTGGATGGCGAACCCCAGGGTTGAACGTTTGGTGGAAGCCCCCACTGTGCAGCAGTTGGTGGTGTCCCCCATTGTCCGCCATTTGGTGGTGTGCCCCATTGTCCGGCATTTGGTGGTGTGCCCCATTGTCCGGTAGTTGGTGGTGTGCCCCATTTTCCGGCAGTTGGTGGTGTGCTCCATTGTCCGGCAGTTGGTGGTGTGCCCCATTGTCCGGCAGTTGGTGGTGTGCCCCATTGTAATGTCGATTTTAAACTAATTAGGTTTCATAAAAAAAGTAAAGTCCTTTTATTTGGGCGATTTCTTGTAAATCACTAAATTAGTATCGCTTTATGCAAGTTCTTTACTTATAACAGGGTTTCGTAATGTATCACGACTAAACTCATTCGAAGGGTGTCCATCATCATCAAGGTTAACACGATACACTCACTACAAGAAAACACAGTTTTTGCGACCACTTTTTGCGACTCTTTTTTCGGTCGCAAACAGCTGCGACGAAAGTGAGACGAATTTGCGACTATTTTGCGACTGTTAGTTAATTAGAAGCAAAAGAGTCGCAAATTAACGACACAATTTAATAGTCAGAAAAGAGTAGCTTATTTGCGACTATTTAGGAAATGTCGTCCCAAATTTGCGACGGAAAAATGTAGTCGCAAAAGTAGTCCCAAATTTGAGACGGATAAATTTGGTTGCAAACGTTGTCGCAAATTTGCGACCAATTTGCTACTGAAAATTAAAGAAAAAAGTGGTCGCTAAAAGTTGGTAGAAAACGTGGAAAATACGTGAAATAAGTTGGTATACCAAACTTTTGGGACTCTATTTTAGAGTCGCAAAAGAGTCTCAAAATTTTGCATATATAACAACCCACGCTTGACATATACATTCATCGAAGCAAAAGAAAAAAAAACGAGTGAGTCACAAAAAAAAAAATGTGGAATTCATCACGAGAGTGGATGTATAATAGGATCGATCCACACACAAATCATATCTCCAGTGAATTCTTGGCGGGGGTGGATCAGTTCATGAATTTTGCTAATAGCCAACCACTAGCGCAAAGCAGTGGAGGTAGGTTTCATTGTCCTTGTATTAAATGTAAAAATTCCAAATTTTTGCATGGAAATACAATTTCGAAGCATTTGCATAGTAGAGGATTTATGCCAGGATATTATGTATGGTGTGAACATGGTGAAGATTATGATGTGGTTGGGGGAGGATCGAACAGTCATTATGCTAATGTAGATTATACTAGTGGTAATCATCAACCAACAACATATGATGGGGGGAATGTATATGCTGGGATGGTGAATGATGCATTTCATGGTGCTACGCCATTTAATCATCATCATGAACATGATGAAAGTGGATATGATCATCATGTTCATGAAGAAACTACCCAAGAGGCAAAACGGTTTTACGACATGTTAGATGCTGCAAATACTTCACTTTATGATGGTTGTCGTGAAGGTCTGTCGAAGTTATCTTTGGCTGCTCGGTTCATGAACATTAAGTCAGACCATAATATGGCCGAAAGCTGTATGGACGCATGGTCTGAATTGTTTACGGAGGTTTTACCAGAGGGTAATCAATCACCTAGTTCGTACTACGAGACAGAAACTTTGATGCGAAAGCTAGGATTGCCGTACCATACATTTGATGTATGTATAGATAATTGTATGCTCTTTTGGAAAGAAGATGAGAAGTTGAAGCATTGCAAGTTCTGTGCAAAACCAAGATATAAGGCTAGTGAGGGACGAACTAAAATCCCGTTTAGTCGTATGTGGTATTTACCTATCACTGACAGATTGAAGAGAATGTACCAATCAGAGAAGACTGCATCATCGATGAGATGGCATGCTGAGCATGATTCAAAAGACGGAGTAATGTGTCATCCATCTGATGCGGCGGAGTGGAAGAATTTTCAATATTTGCATCCTGCGTTCGCAGAAGAAACGCGAAACGTATATCTTGGGTTATGTACTGATGGTTTTAATCCTTTTGGTATGTCAAAAAATCACTCGTTGTGGCCTGTGATCATGACTCCATACAACTTACCGCCATATATGTGCATGAATACTGAGTATTTGTTCCTGACGATTTTGAATTCGGGACCAAATCATCCACGAGCCAGTCTTGATGTTTTCCTCCAACCATTGATCGACGAGTTAAAGGAGTTATGGTATAACGGAGTTGAGGCATATGATGTGTCATTAGATCAAAATTTCAACCTGAAAGCTGTTCTAATGTGGACTATAAGCGATTTTCCAGCATATGGTATGTTGTCGGGATGGACGACACATGGAAGACTATCGTGTCCTATTTGTATGGATGATACAAATGCTTTTTATCTTCCGGCTGGTAGGAAGACATGTTGGTTTGACTGTCACAGAAGATTTCTTCCTGCAAGTCATTCGTTACGGAAGAATAAAAAAAACTTTTTGAAGGGAAAGCACGCATTGAACGACTACCCACCACAATCTTTAACTGGCGAACAAGTTTTATATGAGCGTATAAGGCATGCAGAACCACACAAAACATCTGAAGTCGGTGGAAATGGTCATGAAAATAAAGTGGACGGCTATGGAGAGTGGCATAATTGGCATAAAGAAAGCATATTTTGGGAGCTACCGTACTGGACCGATCTGACGCTACGACACAATCTTGATGTGATGCATATCGAGAAGAATTTTTTCGATAATATCATGTATACTGTTATGAATGTTAAAGACAGATCAAAAGATACAGTAAAGTCAAGATTAGATATTGCAAAATTTTGTTCTCGGAAAGATTTGCATGTAGATGATCGAGGGAGAGCTCCATTTCCTATTTGGCGATTAACTTCAAAAGCGAAAGAAAGCTTACTACAATGGGTAAAACATGAGGTTAGATTCCCCGATGGCTATGTAGCAGATTTAGCTAGTTGTGCAGACATCAAAGGTGGAAAGCTCTCGGGAATGAAAAGTCACGACGGCCATGTATTTATGGAACGATTACTTCCGTTTGTCTTTGCAGAACTTCTGCCGCGGAACGTGCACCTTGCATTATCAGGTATATATATATATATATTATCATATATGTTTCACTTATATATATATATATATATATATATATATATATATATATATATATATATAATTATGATTTTAATATTGTCGTAGGGATTGGAGCATTTTTTCGTGACTTATGTAGTAGATCATTGGATCAAACCCGCCTCAAAATTCTGAAGGATAACATTGTCATGATTTTGTGTAATTTGGAAAAAATCTTCCCACCTTCTTTGTTTGATGTGATGGAGCACCTACCAATACACCTACCTTACGAAGCGGAGATTGGTGGTCCTGTGCAATATAGGTGGATGTATCCCTTCGAAAGGTTTTTTAAACGTTTAAAAGGACAGGCGAAGAACAAAAGATATCCAGCGGGATCAATAGTTCAATCATACATAAATGACGAGATATCTTATTTCTCAGAACACTACTTTGCTTCACACATTTCTACAGCTCGCAGAAGAAGGTATGGTGTTGAATATTTCTCCGAACACTAATTTCAATTTTCGCTTTAAATTATACGAGCTAAAATAAAGGTGACTATTTTTGTTCGTCAATATATATATTACTATTTCTCAGGTCAAGTCGGTATGATGAAGGTGAAGTACCCGTATATCCTATACATGTACCGGATATATTCACTCAAGTAGGTCGTCCAAGTGGCCAAAGTAGTGAATTTTGGTTAACTGAGAAAGATTATAAATGCGCACATGCATATGTCTTGCGGAATTGTGACTATTTTCAGCCGCTTGAGAGGTACTTTATATATGGTTCATTAACTTAATTGTGATTTTTTATTAATTTATATTTCTTATTCTTGTTAATTGGCAAATCAGATTGTTGGAAGCGCAGATTCGATTTGAATATCCGGAACTCTCTGATGATGAGGTGAAGTCAAAAGGAGATGAAGATTTTCATATATGGGTTCGCCAATATGTACGTATTTAATTTACTATCCATCTATTGATTATTAAAGAATATTTATGAATTTATTTTTTAATTAATATATTTGCATATACATATATAGGTGAGTACAATGAAAAGTCAAGAAAATTTTCCTCCTTGGGTTATTGAAATAGTGGAAGGTCCTGAAAATAAAGTCAAGTCATGGCCCATGTATTTTACAAGAGGGTATTTGTTTCACACGCGAGACCATGGACTCACGAAAAAAACAATGAATTATGGAGTATGGGTGCGAGGACAAAATTATTCTGAAGCATCTGAAGGGGATGATTTTTATGGGACTGTGGAAAACATCATAGAGCTCGAGTATCCAGGATTTCTAAATTTGAAAATCACACTTTTCTATTGTGAATGGTTTGACCCTACGATTGGCAAAGGCACCAGAATGCGAGAAGGAGGCGTTGTCGATGTGCTATCATCGAGGAGATATCAAAATTACGAACCTTTTATTTTAGGTAAGTTTTGTTTAATTTAATTAAATATGTATATGTATGTGTATATATGTATACTTCTAATTTTACACCTACTTAATGTACAGGATCTCAAGCTGATCAAGTTTGTTATCTTTCATACCCATACATTAAACGACCTCGGAAGGTGTGGCTCACAGTTCTCAAAGTAAATCCAAGACCAGGTGTTCAAGGAAAGTTTAACGAAAAAGAGGTGGTTATATTGCAGCAAACAGTTGATGATGGCCTCACGGATACGATTGATGAAATCATAATTGATAGTTTAGTAGAGGGAAATAATCCTTATGAAGAAATTGATTTTGAAATCGAAGACCAAGAAGGTGAGGACGAATTTCGTTTTAATTTATCATCTTCCGATGATGAAGATGAGGAATTTGAATAAAACTTTACTTTACTCTGTAATAAATTTTGTAAAAAAAAATATATCATGTATGTTTTGTAATATAATTATCATGTATAATTCTCATGTATAATAACTTTGTAATATAATTATCATGTATAATTATTGTCTTTGTGTTGTTACAAAGAGTATTTATATATTAGTAAATGTTAACAAATAACGAATAATTGTAATGGCACATTTGGTTACACACTTAGTTTGTGGATCACATATCTGTGGTTCGAAACTCAGGAAAAACAATTTTTCAACAATTTTCTAATTAATCAAAAAAAGGCTGTATAAATTATAGTTAACGTATTCACATACAGAATTATCGTAATGGCACTTTGGTTACACAGCAAGCTTATGTTTCAGAGTTCTGCGGTTCGAAACTCAGGAAAACAGTTTTTTTACAATTTTCAAAATAGTCACAAAAGAGTCTTAAATTACCCACTAATTTGCGACCACTTTCTGACCAACACCTGAAAATGTGACTGATTTGCTACTGTTTAGCAACTACCCTCTATATTTTCCAAAAAACCATCAATATAGAATTGTAAATATGTTAATTTGTACGTTTTTACATAGATTTGAACTTATAAATACACTGATTCATGATAACAGAGAAAAATATATAAATTCTAATATTTTTAAACTTATGGTTGTATATTTTCATAACATGTAGTAAATACATATAAGTTTTATATGAAATGATTTAGTAATATATAATTTTTTACAAATTTTCAACATTTCTTAGTTTACTTTTTAAATAGAGAAATTTAGAGTTAGGATTAGTCAAAGAATTAAAAAATCATCATATTTTTATTAAGAATGATTGGAAGTTTAGGGTTCAAAGTATATGTTTAAGAATAGTCACAAAACAGTCGCAATTTGCGACCATTTTGTGACCAGTTTGCGAATTTTTCATCAATTTAATATGTAGTCACAAAATAGTCTTAAAATACCCACTAATTTGCGACTACTTACGTACCAACATCTGAAATTGTGACTGATTAGCAACTGTTTAGCAACTCCACTCTATTTTTTTTTAAAAAATCCAAAATATAGAATTGTAAATATGTTAATTTGTACTTTTTACATAGATTTGAACTACTAAATACACTGATTCATGATAACATACATAAAACATATCAATTCCCATATTTTAAAAATTTAGTTGTATATTATCATTAGATGTAGTAACTACATATGTGTTTTATATGAAAAGATTTAGAAATATATAAAATTTTCAAAATTTACTTAACATTTTTTAGTTTACTCTTTAAAAAGAGAGTTTAGTGTTAGAATTCTTTAAAGAATAATTGTTTAGTCATATTTTTATTAAGAATGATGGAAAGTTTAGGGTTTAGGGTATAAGTTAAAGAAGAGTCACTAAACAGTCGCTACTTGTGTCCATTTTGTGACCATTTTGCGACCAACTCAAAATTAATATTTTTTTGGGTCAAATAACACGCGGCAATTTATCCCTCTTTTTGTTATTTTGCGACTCTTTCGCGACTCTTTAGAGACTGCTTCGTGAAACCCTAAATGAAACTATTTCTCTTCTTTGTCTCTTATCTTCCTAAACCCGAAAAATCCTCTCTTTCTATCGCTCTCACTCTCCGATCCTCTCTTTCAATCGCTCTCACTCTCACTCTCCGAATATATCTATCTCTCGATCTCCGAAGGTAATGCCTGTGACGGGAAAGACAAGTAGAGGCCGCGGCACCGGCAAAGGCCGCGGTGATGGCAAAGGCCGCGGTGACGGCAAAGGCCGCGGTGACGGCTCGTCTTCTCACGCCTCCAACCGATCCTCTGATGCGACAGTATCCTATTCCCAGACATCTAGACCATCTCTTCCAGCCCAATATCCACCGACGACACAACAGCAAACCTCTAATCAACAACCGCAAGTAGCCAATGTACAGGCCGAAAGCGCGATTCAACAACCGCAAGTAGCCAATGTACAGGCCGAAAGGGCGATTCAACAACCGCAAACCTCTAATCCCCAATCACAAGCTCATCCTTTTCACATTCAGCAGCAGCAATCGCATCCTTATCTGTTTCCCCAACAACAACTGCCGCAATTTCAGATACTAGAGCATCTCAATCCGCAGCAGATACCGAATAATCCTCCTCCTCCTAATGATCCAGAGCAACAACCGGACTACCAACAACTGTTAGATGATTTGTTGGCCCTTCCTGGCCGAGAACATCTAACAGTTTTGAGTCCCCATCCTCTTCCCGAGGTTCAAAACACATGGTAAAGTCTTCCTTTGATAAAATTGTGGTTGCTGGATTGATTTGTGGTTGCTGGATTGATTTGCTTGGTAATGTTTTTTGCTGGTTTGAATTTGTAGGCTTTCATTGAAATAAATAGTATTGCTTGGATTGATAGATAGTTGCTGGTTTGAATCAGTATTGGCTCAACTCAGATTATTGAATCCGCTGATTTAGATGGAAGTCTAGGTCTCTCCGTGTCTCTTAACCAATCTGGTTTAGTGATTTAATTCAATGTGTTGTTGTTTCTGTCTCTTCAGTTGTGTTAGGTCGAGTTTTTGGTGTGATAGATCTTCAAGTACTGCTTCAGTTTGTTGTTGGATCGAGTCTATGGAGTCTGATAGTTCAAAATCATTTTACAAAAAAACTGCAGTTTGTGTTTTCATTCTATTATGAGTGTTAACAGTTCATGTCTCATTAGTTTAGTGAGCTAATTCAAAGTTCTTAATAATCTGGTACATGTAAAATACTATAGCTAAGTGTGAATTGTGTATTTGTTTATGAATAAACAATCTGCTTTTTGTTTGTGGATTTTCATTTAACAGGTTTAACCGAGACAAAGGAAAACTATCTCGAGTCATTGCTGGCATATTTCGGAGGAAGTTTGATGGCCCGTACTATAGCTGGCGCCAAACCCCTATAGACATTCAAGAGAGATACTTCAGAACATTTGCGGTAAGAGTCTTTATATAGTTTTCATTGTAAGTGACATATAAAATGATACTTACCATTACTGTATTCTGTAGCGGAAGTACAATTGGGATAGCGGGATTACCGATCTGGTCAAAGCAGGCTTCTTGAAGAGAGCCAAAAAACGGATGAAAGGTATCGTTAGTCAAGCTAAACACAAAGGTGAGAGACCACCTTGGATTGGCGAGACGCTTTGGGCTGAAATGTGGGCTCATTGGGACAGTCCGGATGCTATTGAGAGGAGCTCTACTGCGACACAATGTCGTAACTCTGACCGTGGCGGTCTTGGTCCCCACAAGCACGTATCCGGCCAGAAATCGTACCTGCAAATTAAACAAGAAATGGTAAAGCGTTTTCTGTTTATTTTATATATTGCATTTCTGTTTTTAATATGTTTTTGTATCGTTATAGGAGGAAGCATTAGGGCGTCCTGTCTCGCTTGGGGAAGTGTTTATCAAAACACATACAAGGGCAGATGGAAGTTTTGTTGATTACAAGGCCAAAAAAGTTGCTGAGACTTATGACAAGAACATCGAAGAGATGATGTTACAAATGGAGGTCGATGGTTCTGCAACTTCAGAGAATTCTTCTCAACATTCTACTCATCGCACCCTCACCATTGAGGAAAAGAATGACATCTTTCTTAAGGTATTTTCTGTTTTCTGGTTTTGAGTTTTGTTTTTCTGTCTAGATGATGTATACTATTTTTTTTTAGTTTCCATGAGGTTTTGAGTTTGCATTGGTTATGTTTGTTGCTGTGTATATTGTGGTCTGTCTGTTTTTTTGAGTTTGCATTGAGTTTCCATGAGGTTTTGAGTTTGCATTGTAAACTGTTTTTCAGCAAACAAAACTTGAATTCTTTCATTCTGTTCATTTTTTTTGCCTGAATTGGTTCTACTGATGATTGAGTGATTGAATTGGTTGTGATTCATTTTCTGTTTTTGTGTTTTGTTTTCCAAGTCTACTGAAACAGATGAGAAAGGAAATGCTTTTGGACTTGGCGAGCTTGGCGAGTTGTTCAACAACGGGAAAAGCAAAGAAAGTTATTCAAGCTCTTCATCATCGATTTTAGAGATGCAAAGCCAACTTCAAGCTGCAAATCAGAAGATCGCTGAACAAGAAGCGGAAAATGCTCGACGTGATGAGGAGCAACGACTTGCTCAATCTCGGATTTCAAGCTTGGAGGCGTACCTCAAGAAAAATGATCCCGCGTTTGCATCGTTTGTGGCTTCTCAAGTAGCCAACCCAGCCACCGCAGCAACCACCACACCAGCCTCTGTACCAGCCTCCGCAGGAACCATCAGACCACGCACAAACGGTTCTTCAATCTCTCCCTCTTAGCCTTGTTTTTTGTTTGTAAACGATGCAAACATTTGTAGCTTTGTTTGTTGAATCATCAATGTTTTGTTTTGGATATTGTAAGTGTTTTTGTATAAAAAAACCTTTGTTTGAATGATTTTTTTGATTTTAGTTTTTTTTAGATTCTGGATTTCAATTTACAGGATTGATCTTCGACATACATGACAAGCCTGATTTGCGACCAACAAGACAAGAACAAAAAGAGTGGAAAATTGGTTGCTAATACGCGACGCTTTTGCGACTGACTTGTTAACAAGTAGTCTTTAATCAGTCGCAAAAATTTGCGACCACTTTAAGACCATCTGAAAACAGTCGCAAATATACGACTACAATACCGTCCTTAATTAGTCTCGATAAAACGACTCCTGAGTCAGTCACAAATCTACGACTAAAATACCGTCCTTAATTAGTCTCGATAATACGACTCCTGGGTGAGTCTGAAAAGAGTCGCAAAAATAACGTAGTCACTATATAGTCGTTAATAAACGACCAATATTTTAAGTGTCAATTCAGTCGCTTATTAACGACTAAAATATGTAGTCACAAAGTAGTCGTAAATTTGCGACCATTATGCGACTACTTTATTTAGCGACCAAAAATTTGCGACCACTTTTAATAGTCTTAAATAAGTCGTAAATACAGTTTTTGCGACCGTTTTGGGACTCTTTTGGGAGTCGCAAAAACTGTGTTTTCTTGTAGTGACTTCATCTTCTTGGGCCTCATGAGCTTGAGTTTGAGGCATGTCACCACCATCGATGTCTGAGTAACCATGGCTGACATCATCTATCCGTCTCTCATTCATTATCTCTTCTCTTCTTTGTCGTGAGGAATGTTGTGGTTGCGAAGAAACATCGTGTAATACAAAACAGCGTTGCATCACATCCCAAAACTCAGGCGGTTTTCGGTTGAACTTACTAGTTAATTTGCACCCCTATAATACAAAATATATATTATTTGTGTGATTATGTTAGTATTTATAAATTTACAAAAAAGGATTATGAGTTATTACCAACTCACGAGCTTTCCACCTCTCGTCAAATGCATGAATCTCGAATGTCTCAGAATCAACTGAGATCCCGGTGAAACCCATAAGTTCCTTCCACTTTTTATACATTTTTTTGAAATCATCTAGTTTGTTTTTAAAAAACTCGTATTTTATATTCATGTTAAATGCTAAGTTGAATTTATCAACCATGTACTCTCGACCAAGGTGCGACGGATCCTTAAGAGTGTAATTATTCATAGAAATTGCATGATCAAACAACTCAATCAAAATTTTTTCTTGTTCATTCGTCCATTTATGCCTCGGTGTGCTCTACAAATTTTAAAAATTTGTAGAGTTAGTTTAATCTATTTTTCAAAAACTATAACTTATATAGTAAAATGTCTTTGCTAAAAAAAATATAATAAAAATTTTACTCTTGTTGTTGTTTAAGAGGGAGCATTTGTGTCTCTTTGACCAGAATAATTTGTGTTTGATCGACCCCTAGATGACATATCTGCATTTAACAATACAATACCATAAATAATTAAATCACTAAGATATTATAATACAATTTTATTCATAACATTGGGTTTTCATTGTTATATAAAATAACATATATTAAATTTATCAATGATCATTTCACGGGAATAAATTGAAACATAAATTATATATCTAATATAATCATAACCTTTCTTTATTTGTCGTTGACATGTGATTTTATTTACCCATAAATTATATATCTAATACAATCATAATAAACATTTACTCTTATATATATAATATATATATATATATATATTTTAATGTGAACAATAGTTAAAACGGCACAAAAGAAAATTGAATATTGTAGTCGTAAATAAAACGATTATTTTGGTCACCGAAACCATAAATTTATATAGCGGATTTTGATGACCTAATGACCACATGGCAACAAAAAATTGGTATAAAAAAAAGTCGAAAAAAAATTGTCGAAAAAAAAATTGGAGAATTGGTGCAAAGGAATTGGAGAATTTTTGGAGACTGTGTTTTGGAGAGAATTTTTTGGGAGTGTTTACGTTTGGAGAAAAATTTTGGGTTGAGAGTGATTTATGGAAGTAGTGGAATTTTATCGAGTTGTTATTTTGGATTTAAATAAATAAAATTTTTTTTAAAAAAATGAATGAACCACAACCAAAACACACCCACTCCCCTGCTTTTCTACTTCAAGTGCGGAACCTGCCTCTTTCCATTATCTCCAATTTTTTTTTTTTTATAATCAATTGTCAACTTGTTGTTTTTCACCGTGAATGGTGACATTAAAATTAAACCACCGTGTGTTTGGTTTAAACACAGTAAACATTCACAACCTAAGTATATAATTTTTTTTTTATAACGTAGGGATAAATCCTAGACCCAGACTAATCTCCTCGGGGTGTATTACCAACGGACTAAGGGTACATCCGGGTTTGCAAATGAGGCGTAGACATTAGCCACATACCCCATTTGATCAAACAATAACATTTTGTGTTCCTACTGGGAATCGAACTCAGAGGGGACCATTGTTCACGGATTCCAAAGTCGACAACCACTAGGGTACCACTGTCTGGTTATAAGTAAATAACTTGCATAAAACGATACTAATTTAGTTATTTACAAGAAATCGCCCAAATAATAGGACTTTCCTTTTTTTATGAAACCTAATTAGTTTAAAATCGACTATAAATTGAAGGTCTGATAAAACAAAGATTTTGTAAAGTTTAGGGATCTCCTCGAAAAAAAACAGAAATACCGAAATAATTACAAGATTATTGGAAACAAACGTCGTCTTTCTATCAACTTTAAACACTGATAATGAATCCATGATTTACAAGAATTTGGCCACCGGAGCTTTCACATGGTCTCTCTCTGGGCCCCCAAGATTAGTCGGTGTTGGGGGGATGATGCATTGATCTACAGTCATATAAAAAACCCGAAGCTGCTCCGTCAGCGGTCCCCTAGTTCAACCGGATCACCTGAGTTATCAAACAAACAACTTTAAACACTCGCAACGATCCACCATGAAAGATTCGCTTTAATTGCATACCAATATTTAACTTTAACCTCGCAGGCTCCCAGGTTCTGATTTTGTCCACGTCACCAATTCGGAAATGTACAAATCGCAACACGCACGTCGGGTCCCACATTACATGTGGGCTAAGTATACCACGTCATCAACACTCCCACAAATAATATCTTCCGACTTATCCCAATTGCTGATATTCCCATATTTTACCTCTTTTTAGCGTGCATTCTTGTTATTGTTTTGTGTCTCATGCATGTGTCTTACATAGTTTTTATAGCATTTTGGTATTTATTAGAGTATTAGGTGTTTTAATTAGGTCCTAGTGAGTCTTTGCATGCATTTGGAGTGTTTTTAGGTGATTTGGAGACAATTGATGATATTTGGAGAAATGGGCCAAAGCTTGTTACCTTGAGCTTGTGGTGCAAGACCTTGTTGAAAAACCGGTGGATGGATGAATGGAGCCTTGTTGTAGTAGCCGCCTTGGTGTTGATTGTTGTTGAAAACCCGTTGATAGCCACCATGGTTCCCAACATAATGCACTTCCCCTTGGTTGCTCAAATCCACCATTTACCCATGGGACCCTTGATTTCCTTCAAACTCACCAACAAAGTGAACCGATTTTGGAGAAGCATTAAGAAGCTTGTCAATCTTGTCGTTGATAGTTTTCATCTCCTTAGCCCTCCTTTGCTCTTCAAAATCGCTAGTGGTTCGTGTGGCCCGATTATACTCATCACCATTGGTGCCATCGCTTTGGGCAAGGTTCTCTAATAATTCCATTGCTTCATTCACCTTCTTGGCCAAGAAGTTTCTATTGGAAGTGGAATCTAGCAACATTCTTGTCTTTGGAAGTGCTCCACAGTATAGTGTGCTCAATAGAGAAGCACCATTGAAACCGTGATGAGGACATTGCATGTTGTAGCTCCTAAACCTTTCCCACGCCTCATTGAAAGTCTCATTTGAGCGTTGAGTAAAGCTCGAGATCTCTTTTCTTAGCTTGGCCGTCCTTGAAGGTGAGAAGAATTTGGCAATAAAGGATCTCTTGCATTCATTCCATGTAGTGATAGACCCTTGAGACAATTTTTTCTCTCATTGATGTGCTTTGTCACCAAGGGAGAACGGGACCAAACGAAGCTTGAAACTATCCTCGGAGATTCCATTCATGTTTGTCAAGCCACATACTCTATCAAAATGATCAAGATGATCCAAATGGTCTTCCACTGGCAAGCCATGAAATTTGTTACTTTGGACCATGTTAATGAGACCCATCTTGACGTCATGTCCATCGATGGTGGTCTTATGCCTTGGCGGTTCGCATAAGCATTGGCCGCATCACCCGCTCCAACAATGTTTTGGGCTTGTGGAGGGTGGTTTTGAGCTCTAGCATTACGGGCGGGGTGTGGTGGGTGTTCTTGCTCATAAACCACATGCTCATTGTTGGGATCAACCGGAATTTCTTCGACGTTTGCCATTTCCAACCTCTCAATGTGTTGAGCTCGTCCTCTTTCTCTCCTTTCTCTAATCCCACGTTCCAAGAGATGTATGTCGTCTATTGGCTCAACAAGGTTTTGTGCACCTCTAGCCCTTGTGTTCATACACCTATATGAAAAGAGAAAACTAGATAGAGAGATTAGTAAACAAAGAAAATAAAAAGCTTGATCTCAAAAATAATCTAAATCATATTGACAACACTAGAACCCCAAATTGGCAACATCGCCAATTGATAAATAGGATTTTACCTACTCAAGAATCAATCCTAAATACACATGTCATTGTAGTGTTTTAGGTGTCAATCCAATCTAGGGTCTAGTTCAATGCAACAAGAATGCAAGATACTCTCTAATTCACGCTAACAAAGTGTTTTGAGTTTGAAGTTCTAGCAACCTAATCCAAATTTAAACAAACAAACAAGTGAACAAGACTAAAATGCTCAAACAAGATTAAGAAATTAATAAAGGCAAGCTCTTGGATGAGGTTATGGACTTTGGGGGGTTCTATAATTAACTTATGATGTCTAAACACATAATCAAACATGTTTTCCTTAGCATAGAACACTTAAACAAGACTAATCCACTCTTATGGCACTAATCACTTTGCTAATCAACTAATCAAAAACAAACTATCATTTGTGAAAAGTTGATTACCAAGCATTAATTACATGTTCATATGGCCATAACACTCCTTAAACAACTACTCTCATAGGTTAAGCAAGTAAAATCTCTTATTTAGTTCTTGGAGAATTTCATCGAACACCTTGTGTGCATGAAATGCCATATGGTCTAGATTAGCTTTCAAAAGCCTAATCTGCATTATGAACCCTAAATAAGAGAGGAAACATGTAATCTAATCACTAGACATCATAGATCAAACAAGAAAACCCCTAATCAACCTCATCCATGAGCTCTCAAAGGACATACTCACTAATCATGGTGAAACCCTCAAATCCATAAGGAAGATGATTGAATCCATGATTAGATATTAGAAAGATTAAAATAAATTAAAGAAAAGATAGATTAAGAATAATTAAACTTAAGATTGCATTAAAATCAAAATGTTTCTTTCAAAAATCCAAGAACAAAACACAAGAGAGGTTTATGCCTTAGGAAAATTTTGAGAAAAAGACTTAGCATGAAATTTGGGTCTTTTTGCAATTTATAGGAAGCTGGACGGACCAGGTCAACCCGGGACAAACCGGGTATTGACCCGGTTGAAAGTGCGTTGAGGTGAGAAAAGCACCGGTTGGTAAAATCGCTATATCTCCTGGAATACATGTCCGAATGGTTCCAAAATACCTCCTGTGGACAGCTAACTCACTGGGCTACAACGTTTGTGAATACCACCGAGGCTAATTCAGATTGCAGCCCCTTCGTCCAGCCAGGTCTTTCAGACACCTCGGGTGAGCTCGGCTGGTTTGGGTGAGATAAGTGTTACACCGATCAGTCACACCGACACCGACTTGTGACGTCGGTGTAATTCCTTGAAGCTTCAATACCGATGTCACTGATCGGTGCTACACATTGGTACTAAGGACATTTAGCTCCTGTTTCCACACCGATTTGTTGCACCGACTTGTGACCTCGGTGTTGAAAAAATTAACCATCTCGGGCATGCGGACCTGTCTCTGGTATATCAGCCATATCTATCAAACCACATGCCCGAATGACTTGATTATAACTCCAGTAGAAAGATAACTCATCCCTTTAAAACTTTAATGAACACCTCCGAAGCTAAATCAGATCGGAAAGCATTCGTTCTGCAGGTTCTTTTGGACGATTCGGATGACCCTTGTATTCTACTTTGGTCCATTTATCCAAATATTCCCAAAATGCCTCCAAGGTACTTAAACACACTCCAAAACATGCAATACTCTCTAGAACCTAGTGCACACACCTTAGACTCTATTTTAATACCAAAATGCTATGAAAACTATGAAAGACACATGCATGAGACCTAAAACACTAAGTTATATGCATGCTAAAAATGGTAAAATAAGGGAATATCAGTATATATGAATTCGTACATAAATGACTGTTCGAGGAAATTTTTTTTTACGATGTGTGCAGTGCTTATGTGGATAATAAACAACTTCCCTATATACGGAATGCTATCAGGTTGGACGTCGCATGAGAGGTTATCTTATCCTTATTGCCTCGATCAGACATATGCGTTTCAGCTTAAACATGGTTGAAAAACATGTTGGCTTGATTGTCACCGCCGGTTTATACTAATCAACCATCCATATTGGTGAAACAAGTGACTGTTTAGGAAGAACAAAATTGTGCGTGTCCCCCCCCCCCCCCCCCACAAGTGTATCTATTTAGGGAAGATCTTGAAGCGCAAATAAATTATTTTGGGGGCACAAAAACGGTGATTCGTGGGGGAAATTGACATATTCCAGCTAATATGCATGATGGATACCAAGTGAATCACAATTGGCAAAAAAAACAATATTTTTTTAGAACTTCCCGTACTTGAAAAATCATCTGTTGAGACACAATCTTGATGTCATATACATTGAAAATAACTTTTTTGATAACATCATGCATAGACTAATACTATTCCTTTTACCAAAACTATACATAATCAAAAGATCGTTGCTACTAAATTTAGAAAGCTAAAAGAGAGAAAAGTTGTTGACTGGTGAGGAAATTGAGGATACAAAAAACTCAAAAGAGAGAAGACAAAAAGAATGAGAGACTATGGGCGCAATTGATAGTAGGATTTTTACTAGTCAATAACTCAAATCCCACTCATGTCATTGTAGTATTTGAGGTATCGAACCGAGGAAGTTAAGATTGAAGCACTAGGAATACATGAATCTTCCTAAGCTAGAGCAAATGTTTTTGGGTTTTATGTTTATGGAAAAAGAAACAAATGCAAGAAAGAAAACAAAGATAGAGGTGTTGAATCATGGAATGAACTATCAAATGAATGATTAACAATCAAACAATGAATCATTTGGAAGCATTAATCACTATCCTAGAACATGAAATTCACAACTATGACTAATCCACCGTCGTGGCACTAATCACTTTGTTAATCACCAAATCAAGAACAAACCATCGTTTGTGATAAGATGATTAACAAGCATTAATCTCCAATTCCACTTAGTTCACTAATCACCCAGGACATCAACTCTCGTTGGCTAGGCAAGAAAAACTCACAAAAGGTTTTGTTCAAGCATTTCATTTAAACTCGGGTTAGGAGTGAAATGCCTAAGTTCGAGACTCGAATCGATAAATCTAATCTAGCACTAACACCGTTTACTCGAATCTCTCCCTAATGCATGGGATGAGACCAAAAATCCTAAGGTGTAGCTCTAGATTGGTTTGTCACGCCAACTAGAGCTACCTAATCTAGGTGTAGTTCTAAACTTTGGTTTATCTTATTAAATCTAGCATTAAGAACCAATCTAAGTGAAGGATCTAACAAGAATCAACTTAAATCATCATCATCTAATTATCAAGACAATTAACTAATGATGCTAATACACACAATCAATGCTAATTCTTAGGTTAAGATCACTAATCTTGATTAATTCTCTTTCAAGCAACTAATCACTATGATAATCACTCAATCCATTAGCAAACTCTCATTTGTGGATCAATTATTAGCAAGCATTAAGAATATAAACATGATCAACCAAAATACACCCTAGACAACTAATCCCTTAGGCTAGGAACATAAATCTCTTGAATAGTTCATAAGGCATTTCATCAAACACTTGGTGTGCATGAAATGCCTTATGATTTAGATCTACTTTCTCAAGCTAGATCTAGCATTAGGAACACCAAACAAGAAAGGAATGCAAGGATTAAGAACATAAGCATCAAGAATCAATCATCAAATCATCTAAATCAAGCTAATTCTAAGATCCAACAAAAAATGGCATAAGGCCTAAATATGAAGAACATAAAAGATAAAGAAATAAAGATAAAGAAGATGCATTAATATAAAGATAAGGGTGAAGAAATATTCTCTAGAGTGGCATTTGTATGAAGAACAATCAAAATCCCTCTCAAAATCCCTCTCAAAATCAAGAATCAATCATCAAATCATCTAAATCAAGCTAATTCTAAGATCCAACAAAAAAGGGCATAAGGCCTAAATATGAAGAACATAAAAGATAAAGAAATAAAGATAAAGAAGATGCATTAATATAAAGATAAGGGTGAAGAAATATTCTCTAGAGTGGCATTTGTATGAAGAACAATCAAAATCCCTCTCAAAATCATAAGAAGAGTTTGGAATAAAATCCAAATCTAGAAAAAAAAACCTTAGATCTAAAAATTAGGTTTTTCACTATTTAAAGAAGTTTGGGTCGGACTGGATCAACCCGGGACAAACCGGATATTGACCCGGCCGAATCTGGGTCGTGGTCAAGAACACCTGCAGTGAATCAGCCATAACTCTTGAACCTGACATCTGAATGACCTCAAACCACCTCCAGAAGACAGCCAACTAAATTATCTACAACTTCTATGAAGAACGCAGAATCTGAATCGGAGTGAAAACCCTTCGTCTTGGTTGGTATTTCAGACGTCATATTTGGAGCATAACTCGTTTGGATGCCAGACAGACATATCCTTGCTATATTTGCCATATCTCTTGAACGGCTGATCTGAATGACATGAAACCACCACTAAACGAACGTCAGCTCGATTATATATGACTTTCATGAAGGCCTCAGATTAAACTGGGCACGGGAAGGTCTTCATTTGGCCTGATCTTTGAGTCACTTCGGCTGGTGCTGCATCGATCAGTTGCATCAACCTGTGGTCGATGTGGATGGTCGATGCTAAGGGCCTGATGTTGCATCCAGCTGTTGCATCGACCTGTGGGAAGAAGCTGGGTCGATGCTAAGAGATATTTAGCCGAGACAAGAGAAAGCTCCTCGGCTAGGCAGATACGTCTTCAGTAAATCCGCGATAACGCCTTAACCAAATGTCCAAATGGCTTGATTAAAACTCCTGTAGACAGATGACTCACTCCTCTACAACTCCTATGGAGATCTTCAAAGCTGATTTATACCGTAGAGCTTTCGTTTTTCCGGTTCTTTGGACGGTGTCATCTTCTCTCGGCTAGACGGACATACCTTCAGTAAATCTATCTTATCTCCTTATCCATACATCAAAATAACCCGATTCAAACTCTTGTGTAAAGCTGATTCACTCTTCTACAACTTCTATAAAGGCAGTTGAAACTGAATCGGACCGGAAGGTCTCCGTCCAGCCACGTATTTCTGCCGTCTTGGATGGACTTTGAATTCTACTTTGGCCCATTTCTCCAAATATCATCAATTGTCTCCAAATCACCTAAAAACACTCCAAATGCATGAAAAGACTCACTAGGACCTAATGCAAACACCTAATACTCTAATAAATACCAAAATGCTATACAAAACTATGTAAGACACATGCATGAGATACAAAACAATAACAAGAATGCACGCTAAAAAGAGGTAAAATATGGGAATATCAGCAATTGGGATAAGTCGGAAGATATTATTTGTGGGAGTGTTGATTACGTGGTATACTTAGCCCACATGTAATGTGGGACCCGACGTGCGTGTTGCGATTTGTACATTTCCGAATTGGTGACGTGGACAAAATCAAAACCTGGGAGCTTGGGAGGTTAAAGTTAAATATTGGTATGCAATTAAAGCGAATCTTTCATGGTGGATCGTTGCGAGTGTTTAAAGTTGTTTGTTTGATAACTCAGGTGATCCGGTTGAACTAGGGGACCGCTGACGGAGCAGCTTCGGGTTTTTTAGATGACTGTAGATCAATGCATCATCCCCCCAACACCGACTAATCTTGGGGCCCAGAGAGACCATGTGAAAGCTCCGGTGGCCAAATTCTTGTAAATCATGGATTCATTATCAGTGTTTAAAGTTGATAGAAAGACGATGTTTGTTTCCAATAATCTTGTAATTATTTCGGTATTTCTGTTTTTTTTTCGAGGAGATCCCTAAACTTTACAAAATCTTTGTTTTATCTGACCTTCAATTTATAGTCGATTTTAAACTAATTAGGTTTCATAAAAAAGGAAAGTCCTATTATTTGGGCGATTTCTTGTAAATAACTAAATTAGTATCGTTTTATGCAAGTTATTTACTTATAACCAGATAGTGGTACCCTAGTGGTTGTCGACTTTGGAATCCGTGAACAGTGGTCCCCTCTGAGTTCGATTCCCAGTAGGAACACAAAATGTTATTGTTTGATCAAATGGGATATGTGGCTAATGTCTACGCCTCATTTGCAAACCCGGATGTACCCTTAGTCCGTTGGTAATACACCCCGAGGAGATTAGTCTGGGTCTAGGATTTATCCCTACGTTATAAAAAAAAAAATATTATTTACTTAGGTTGTGAATGTTTACTGTGTTTAAACCAAACACACGGTGGTTTAATTTTAATGTCACCATTCACGGTGAAAAACAACAAGTTGACAATTGATTATAAAAAAAAAAAAAAAATTGGAGATAATGGAAAGAGGCAGGTTCCGCACTTGAAGTAGAAAAGCAGGGGAGTGGGTGTGTTTTGGTTGTGGTTCATTCATTTTTTTAAAAAAAAAATTATTTATTTAAATCCAAAATAACAACTCGATAAAATTCCACTACTTCCATAAATCACTCTCAACCCAAAATTTTTCTCCAAACGTAAACACTCCCAAACAATTCTCTCCAAAACACAGTCTCCAAAAATTCTCCAATTCCTTTGCACCAAGTAAGCAATTTTTTTTTTCGACAATATGCAATTTTTTTTTGTAAACATAATATGTTAGATAATACATATATATATATATATATATATATATATATATATATATATAAATATGATTAACATTATAATGCAACATTTAAAATATAAAACAATTGTAAAACTCTTCACTCTCAAACATTAAAAATAAATAATATTTTAGTTCTCATGATATACATAGTAGCAAGTTAAGTTGATGTTATCTATGCTTTTAGGAAATACATAGTAGCAATTTTAAAATTTTAAATAATTAGGTTTGAAAATTTAGTGTTTTAAATTATAACTACAAGTAAAATACGGTTATAATAATTGATGTCAAATATTTATATTACTTTTTATAATTGATGTAAAACTTGTATCCATAAATAACTACAACTAGATGATAAATAATTTTCGTACTTTTTTCTTGTTTTTAAAAAATATTAATAATAATGTTTGT
The DNA here is from genome assembly GCA_030161315.1 of Eutrema japonicum. NCBI lineage: Eukaryota > Viridiplantae > Streptophyta > Magnoliopsida > Brassicales > Brassicaceae > Eutrema > Eutrema japonicum. The sequence continues at coordinate 17,807,697 of BSQW01000006.1, forward strand.
ATTTTTTATTTAAAAAGATGTAAATATGTTTGTAACACTCCTACTTTACTAATTAACTTAAACTTTATATGTAATTAAAATATTTAGTGTCCATCTTAAACATAATCAAGAGTAATGGGTTATATAGGAGAATAGTTTTCTATATTTCATCTTTTGTTCCTCATGTGGGACAATAATATTATCTCGGAATTTGTTTATTATCTCATCAGAAAATCTTTCTATTTCTAATGCATATAAAAAACAAGCTTTTACAGATAATTAAAATGATAGATTTTTATGTTAATAAAAATAGAAAAAACTTCTTATGAACTCGTTATTAATATATATTAAAAAGAATAGTTTCACTAACAAAATATTTTAATTATAATATTTTATCTATTATAATTACTTTATAATTATTTGAACACGCCTCTAACAAATAGTTATGCTTTTGCATCTACTGAAATTAAAAACAAAAAACAAATTGCTGCATTTATGTTTGGAACTTTTTTTGATACCAATTTTTTTTTGCCATGTGGTCATTATGTCATCAAAATCCGCTATATAAATTTATGGTTTCGGTGACCAAAATAATCGTTTTATTTACGACTACAATATTCAATTTGCTTTTGTGCCGTTTTAACTATTGTTCACATTAAAATATATATATATATATATATAATAGAGTAAATGTTTATTATGATTGTATTAGATATATAATTTATGGGTAAATAAAATCACATGTTAACGACAAATAAAGAAAGGTTATGATTATATTAGATATATAATTTATGTTTCAATTTATTCATGTGAAATGATCATTGATAAATTTAATATATGTTATTTTATATAACAATGAAAACCCAATGTTATGAATAAAATTTTATTATAATATCTTAGTGATTTAATTATTTATGGTATTGTATTGTTAAATGCAGATATGTCATCTAGGGGTCGATCAAACACAAATTATTTCGGTCAAAGAGACACAAATGCTCCCTCTTAAACAACAACAAGAGTAAAATTTTTATTATATTTTTTTTAGTAAAGACATTTTACTATATAAGTTATAGTTTTTGAAAAATAGATTAAACTAACTCTACAAATTTTTAAAATTTGTAGAGCACACCGAGGCATAAATGGACGAATGAACAAGAAAAAACTTTGATTGAGTTGTTTGATCATGCAATTTCTATGAATAATTACACTCTTAAGGATCCGTCGCACCTTGGTCGAGAGTACATGGTTGATAAATTCAACTTAGCATTTAACATGAATATAAAATACGGGTTTTTTAAAAACAAACTAGATGATTTCAAAAAAATGTATAAAAAGTGGAAGGAACTTATGGGTTTCACCGGGATCTCAGTTGATTCTGAGACATTCGAGATTCATGCATTTGACGAGAGGTGGAAAGCTCGTGAGTTAGTAATAACTCATAATCCTTTTTTGTAAATTTATAAATACTAACATAATCACACAAATAATATATATTTTGTATTATAGGGGTGCAAATTAACTAGTAAGTTCAACCGAAAACCGCCTGAGTTTTGGGATGTGATGCAACGCTGTTTTGTATTACACGATGTTTCTTCGCAACCACAACATTCCTCACGACAAAGAAGAGAAGAGATAATGAATGAGAGACGGATAGATGATGTCAGCCATGGTTACTCAGACATCGATGGTGGTGACATGCCTCAAACTCAAGCTCATGAGGCCCAAGAAGATGAAGTGTATCGTGTTAACCTTGATGATGATGGACACCCTTCGAATGAGTTTAGTCGTGATACATTACGAACCCCTGTTATAAGTAAAGAACTTGCATAAAGCGATACTAATTTAGTGATTTACAAGAAATCGCCCAAATAAAAGGACTTTACTTTTTTCATGAAACCTAATTAGTTTAAAATCGACTATAAATTGAAGGTCTAATAAAACAAAGATTTTGTAAAGTTCAGGGATCTACTGAAAAAAACAAAAATACCGAAATAATTACAAGATTATTGGAAACAGACGACGTTGTTCTATCAACTTTAAACACTGATAATGAATCCATGATTTACAAGAGTTTGGCCACCGGAGCTTTCACATAGTCTCTCCGGATCCCAAGATTAGTCAGTGTTGGGGGGATGATGCACTGGTCTACAGTCAGGAATAAAAACATGAAGCTGCTCCGTCGGTGGTCCCCTAATTCAACCGGATCACATGAGTTATCAAACAAACAACTTTAAATACTCGCAACGATCCACCGTGAAAGATTCGCTTTAATTGCATACCAAGATTTAACTGTAACCTCCCAGACTCCCAGGTTTTGATTTTGTCCACGTCACCAATTCGGAAATGTGCAAATCACAACACGCACGTCGAGTCCCACATTACACGTGGGCTAAGTATACCACATCATCAACACCCCCAAAAATAATATTGCATCCCGCAAGCAGCGGAAATGGCGGGAGATTCTATTCAGAGCGACCGTTGTGTAAGGCTTAGCTGCTCCAAGACCTGTTACCATCTCGAAAGACGAAGCTAGAGCTTCCATTTGATGGTAATATTGGTTATACCTTTTATCTACCTGCAAAAATCCTCAAAAACAAATCATCAACAACAACAACAAAAAGCTTATTCCAAAAATAGCCATATATTTATACTAGTTAAGAGTTTTTCTCAGTAAACGATTATTTGCTTCTCCAAAAAGGAAAGTTATTTCGAGTTTCCTTTTTTCTTCTCTTTTCGTAACTACGATAGTTACACCGTTAATAATTTATGTGAAAAAAATGGAAACAAGTAGAGTTTTGTACAATGTACAACGTTTTACGAATTAATATCATAATATGTAGCCATGATAATTAAATTAATTAGGTTTCATAAAAAAAGAAAAGTCTCGGGAAAAGGAAAAACAATAAGTAAAAAACTTTTTTTTTGATAATTTATGGGCTAAATCCATGGGGTATACTATCAACGGACTAAACATACATCCGGGTTTGCAAATAAGCCATAGACATTAGCCTCATATCTCATTTGGCCAAACAAATACATTTTTTGTTCCTAGTGGGAATCGAACTCAAGAGATAACCGCTGTTCACGGATTCCAAAATCGACAACCACTAGGCTACCACTGCCTGGTTATAAGTAAAGAACTTGCATAAAGCGATACTAATTTAGTGATTTACAAGAAATCGCCCAAATAAAAGGACTTTACTTTTTTATGAAACCTAATTAGTTTAAAATCGACTATAAATTGAAGGTCTGATAAAACAAAAAATTTGTAAAGTTCAGGGATCTACTGAAAAACCAAAAATACCGAAATAATTACAAGATTATTGGAAATAAACGTCGTTGTTCTATCAACTTTAAACACTGATAATGAATACATGATTTACAAGAGTTTGGCCACCAGAGCTTCACATGGTTTCTTTGGACCCCAAGATTAGTCGGTGTTGGGGGGGGGGGGGGGGGGGGGGGGGGGGGGGGGGGATGATGCACTAGTCTACAGTCAGGAATAGAAACCCGAAGCTGCTCTGTCGGCGGTCCCCTAGTTCAACCGGATCACCTGAGTTATCAAACAAATAACTTTAAACACTCGCAACAGTCCACCGTGAAAGATTCGCTTTAATTGCATACCAAGATTTAACTGTAACCTCCCAGGCTCCCAGGTTTTGATTTTGTCCATGTCACCAATTCGAAAATGTGTAAATCATAACACGCACATCGGGTCCCACATTACCTGTGGGCTAAGTATACCACGTCATCAACACCCCCAAAAATTATATCTTCCGACTTATCCCAATTGCGCCCATAGTCTCTCATTCTTTTGGTCTTCTCTCTTTTGAGTTTTTTGTAGCCTCAATTTCCTCACCAGTCAACAACTTTTCTCTCTTTTACCTTTCTAAATTTAGTAGCAACGATCTTTTGATTATGTATAGTTTCGTAAAAGGAATAGTATTAGTCTATGCATGATGTTATCAAAAAAGTTATTTTCAATGTACATGACATCAAGATTGTGTCTCAGCAGATTATTTTTCCAGTACGAAAGTTCTCAAAAAAATGTTTTTCTTGTGCCAATTGTGATTCACCTAGTAACCATCATGCATATTAGCTAGAGTGTGCCAATTTCCCTCACGAATCACCGTTTTTGTGCCCCAAAATGATTTATTTGCGCTTTAAGATCTTCCCTAAATATATACACATGTAGGGGGCACGCACAATTTTGTTCTTCCTAAACAGTCACTTGTTTCTCCAATATGGATGGTTGATTAGTATAAACTGGCGGTGACAATCAAACCAACATGTTTTTTACAAAAGTTTGATCGATGTATTCATGAAAAGTTTCTTCAAAATTTTGATTTGAAATGCCATGAGGAGGAGATGCCATGACTTTTTGCAATGAAGAAAACACTAACCGGAAGACAAAATAAAGCAATGAAAACTTAATTGTGTTTTTAAATTTTCCAACTAAACCGGAAGACAAAATAAACACAAACCGGGGGAATTAGGAAGCACTACCCACAAACTTAATTGTGTTTTTAAATTTTGCAATTGTTGATGATAAGATAGAGAATGAAAACAAAATATGGGAATGAAAAGGCACTTCGTGTTTTTGAAAAAGAGATTGAGAATGAGAAGACTATAAACAAGGAGAAGGAACTTTGAGTTTATGAAAATGAGCTTGAGACTAGAATGTAGCCGAACATATAGATGAAACAAATTACAAATAACAAATTACAAATAACACATTACACAGTACAAAAATAATTTGGTACAACCACCAAAACACATGCGTTTACATATATCCGAATGTGTTTGGTACAACCACCAAAACACAACATTACAAAATACCAAAAGAAGCCAAAGGAAAACAACAAATTACATTAAAGCAAGGTAGTGTATCAGTCTTACCACAGTCTGAATCACCCACCACACTTGATTCCTTGCCGACACACTAGGATCCAAGCTCTTCTTCCTGTAGACCATTAAGCAAAGGAAGAGAATCATTAAGCAAGCAAAACAAATCAGGTCATATACTTTAACCATTAACGAATAAAAACACAAAAACACTTACGATTTCAGGCTGATTGTAAGCATACAGGAGCTCAGTGAGTAGGTTGTCTTTAAGACACATTTCTTTCTCTGACAGTGAGTCAGATCTTCCAATTAGGCTGTCAAGCAGCTTACGCTTCGACATTCTCTCATTAAATTTGTTGTTCTTCTCCTTTATCTCCCAGAGAGACTGAAGCTCCTTCACACAATCAGTAGCTTCACTCTTACCTTTTCCCTTTGCCTTTGCCTTGGCAGCCTTAACACCAATAGGCCTCACCATTGGGTCTTCTTCTCGATTCGCAAGAGCAGCATCATTTAGCTTTGATTTCTTCTTCCTTGGTTTTGTTTTATTAGTGCAGAAGCTTTGCCATTTCTGCTCATTCTTCAGAATTCTCCAAACATGGTCAAGTGTGAACTTCACCTTGTGATCCTGGAAGTATAACTTGTGTGCCAGCACAAGTACATCATCAGCATTCTCTCCACTACGAGGAATACATTCTGCACACTCATATCAGCCCGCAAATTTCATCACTAGCTCATTCATCTTTTGCCATTTCTGCTTGCAAGTATTAAACTCTCGGATTGGAAGATTTGCAACCTCAGGACACTCTCTATAATAACTAGCAACTCTCTCCCAAAAAGCACTTGATCTCTGCTCATTGGACACTATTGGATCTTTCGAAGTGTTCAACCAAGCAGAGGCAAGGTCCTTTTCTTCAGGGAGAGTCCATCTAACCTTACTTAAGGATGTAGGTGTTGGGTTACAAGGGGAAAGTGGTTGTTCAAAAGTTTCAGGATAAGTGAGGTCTTCTTGACTGAACAAGAGATTGGTGAAGGATTGAGAGGAAGAAAAAGGAGCAGAAGAATACATTATCATACGTAATGAAGAAGATTTGTGTTTTGTTTACATGAGTTTAAGTCATTATAAGGCACAACCTCAATAAATGGCACCTAAGCTGGATTCAATTACGGTGAATTGTGTAATTTAATTCACTGAGACACTAGCCATCACCATAAACACATACTTATATGACTAATGTCTCATCATCATTAACTGAACTGTGTACATTTTACTTAAAGCGCCATTTTAGAGCAGTTAAGAGTGTACAAAACAAAAAACATATTACAACTCACGAATCCGTATATTCAAAATCCGAAACAAGTATTAATTTACAAACAAAAGCATTCTTCTTGAGAAACCCAAACAAACCCAGAACAAAATCTAAATCAGATTGATTTTTGGGATGAAATACGAACCTGTGAGGGCTGATATTCGACATGCATGAGAACGACCACCACCGATGAAGAGAGGAAGAGATTATCGCCGGAGTTTTGGTTCAGATCGACGGAAAATCTTTGTTCTCTCCGTCGGCGACGAGAACGAAGAGAGAAAATAAAATTTTGCAAATGAATTTTTTTTATCTTTGTTTTCTCTCTTCCCCCTATCTGATAATTACACGGAGCCAATAACATCATGCCACGTACACAATAAAACCGTATCATTTAACTCATCAGAGTGATACGGTTCAGACCAAGTTTTATTTCCAAATCCATTTTAAAATTATTTTTGGGCCTATGAAACCCAGCAAAAATCATTGCTGGACATGCTCTTAGTATTGGTCTCAAATTTTAGTTGGCTCATATAAAAAATAGAAACCCATATATATTACAAACAAATTTATGAGCAAAACAATATATAACTAAGATGGTCCAATCAATTAAAAAAAACATAAAACTACAAAATATGTTATTAGTTTTTTTTTTTTTTTGGAAAACTTGTGTTTCATTAGCAGTTTAGAATTTTTTTTATAAGAATTTTTATTTTATTAAATTGTTATGATATAATTTCCCCCCCCCCCTCATTTTTTTTTCGAGTCTCCATAATTTCAGGACCGGTTATGCCTAAACTTATTGGAATTTGGGAAACTTCAACCGATTCTAGCATGTCATTTATTTCTAAACTCGATTAGACTACATTCACAACATTCTTAAAATCAAATCGATTGCAGATAGGTCTACAAGACCAACTGTGTCGGTATATTGATATATCATGGTTTTTACCCCGTTTAAGCCGTGATATAAGTCTGTTTTATCGAGTCTTTATTCTATTATAGAGTCTTTTAGAGTCTTTTACAGGTCTTAGCACGTTCGGAGCATAATTGGATATATTGGAGCTTCCTGGAACATTCTGGAGCGAAGCAGAGATCTGTGTAGCTGAGACATCAAAATCACCTGAGTATCGATCGATACTGCCTAGTATCGATCGATACCCGTCGAGGGAACAGAAGGATCGCGACTTATTGAAGAGTTGAAGAATTGCAGAATTGGCCCAGAAGACTTTGATATTTACAAGATAGCCCAGAACGTGTTTTAGCTTATAAATTAGGTTTTCAGCCACCTGTTTAGGCTAAGTTTTATTTTATATACTTTGATTTTACCTTGGTTTGAGAGAGACAAGTCTGAATCTCCCTTCGTCCGAGATCAGATCTCAAAACCTCTTGTTACTCTTATTTTCTATTGATGATTTATTCAGTTATGTTGATTATTTCATTCTCCATGTCTGAGTAGATCCACATTAGGTTTAGGGTTTTCTCATAAAGGATTTCTTTGAATGCTATGTTAATTATCTGTTTAGGATTCACTATCTGAATTAGTTTTTCACCATAGGTTGTTCTCAAAGCTAATTCTAGGTTGACGAATCTGGAACTTAGATCTTAGGATAATTGATTAGGCACGAGAGTGCGATTAATTACCTAATAGAACCTAGGTGAGCAAATTGATTATTCGCAAAGAGATTTGGTTTAATTGATTTGTGAACATATCAAACCTGAACTTTAAAGCTGATTTAGACTTTAGGATTCGCAAAGAGATTTGGAATTCCTAGGATTTAGATTTAGATAGTTTTCGCAACGAGAGTTGGTTAGCTATATTTTAGTGATTTGAGTTCAAGAACAGTGCGTAATCTGAATCATGTTAGTTAGTTTATCTGCATTCATTCATTTCCTGAGAAAAACTCTGGGCCTATATTTTCCTCCATTGATTTACAACACTTTTAATTTCGTACCTGTTTTCGTTTACATCCTTTGATTTAGCGTATTTTGGATCTATATAATCTATTGTGTGTCTCTTTGATTCTTTGTGGTTCGACCCCTAGCTATACTACGATTACCGCTTTAGTATCTGTTAGGGTATTAATTTGAGCGTATCAAATTTGGAGCCGTTGCCGGGGACTCAATTCGCCATTAGATTTTAGCAAAAAAATTCGTCTAAATCGCCCGAGTATCGATCGATACCCTTGAGTATCGGTCGATACCCTACGTGTATTACAGTTACTTACATTCTTGATTTTTGTTTTCAGGTGCATGCCTAATCGAGAAACCAGAGGCAACAAGAACGCTGAGCTAGTTGATCTATCACTGGAACAACTTGCACTTGTGGAACGCACAAACAAGAAAGCAAAGAAATCAGCTAAGATGAACAACAATCAGTTGGTTCGTGATGCAGCTGGTGCTTACAGAGACCAAGAGGGTCGGTTGTGCAATGACCAACGACAACGTCTGGATGGAGAGGGTTTCGTCATGCCACCTTCTCCTGTTGTCGCTGCGAATGTCGCTGGGAACGCGAGGAATGATGTGGTTAATCGTGGAAGAACGATTAGTGAGTACAACAGGCCTGACCAGTTTTTCGCCAATCGTTCAGCAATTCGTCCTCCTGCGTTTGAGAGGAATGACTTTGAGCTGAAGCCTGCTTACTTTGCTCTTGTGGGACAGCATCTCTTTCATGGTTTTCCTCATGAACATCCGATGGACCATGTGGAGAAGTTTGAAGATTTGGTCACTAGCATCAAGAGCAATGGAGTGTCCTACGACTATCTCTTCTGCAAACTCTTCCCCTACTCTCTAGGTGGAGATGCGACCTACTGGCTGAGGCAGCTACTTCCTGGTTCGCTAACTACTTGGGAAGACACTAAGAGAGCCTTCCTGATCAACTTCTACGATGATGCACGATATGAGGATCTGAAGAATAGAATCTCCCAATTTTCTCAAGAACCTACTGAGGCGTTCAAGGCTGCTTGGACGAGATTCAGATCGTATCAAAGAGATTGTCCACATCACGGATACTCTGATGTACAGCTGCTGGGTATCTTCTTTAGAGGAGTAGATTGGAGGTATCAGATGGCTCTGGATGCTTCGAGCAATGGTAATTTCAACACCAGGTACCCTGAGGATGCTTATGTGTTGATTGAAAACTTTGCATCTAGCAGTAGCACCAAGATCGCAGACTTCGAGCGCAAGAAGCTGGCTGGTAACATGGATGGGTCGCAGATCGCTGAAGTTAAAGCTCAGCTGGATTCTATGCACAGTCTTCTGCTGGGAAAGACAACAAAGACCGTCCACTTTGCTGCTGAGAATGAAGTGGAAGATGTTAACTACATTGGTGGTTCTGGTTTTCAGGGTCAGCGATTTGGGTACAACACCAATCGAAACTTCACCAACTATGCTCATCAAGGAGGGTACCAATCCCCACCACCCAAAGCTCCTGAGAGTAAGATTGAGGCTATGCTTGAACAGCTGGTTCAAGTGCAGGAGAAGATGACAGTAACCTTCAATAAGAAATTGGATGCTGTGTACACCGATTTGAGTGGAAGGATTGAGGCTCTAAATACGAGTCACAGGATGCTGGAAACGCAAGTAGCTCAGACTACAGCAAATGCCAAGGGAAAGACGGTTCATTCACACAATGCTCACGTCAATGCAATCACTTCAACTGCAGAAAATTTCGATGAGGATCCTGAAATCACCATAGTATCGATCGATACACCCTGGTATCGATCGATACACCCTGGTATCGATCGATACACCCTGGTATCGATCGATACCAGCCCAGGCACTTGCTCGGATGGATCCAAAAATATGTGTATCGATCGATACCCCATTGGTATCGGTCGATACTGAGGCGATTTCTGAGGAGACACCTGAGATGTCAACTGTGGTGCCTAGAATAGTTGCAGAGAGAGTCTATATACCGAGGATACCTTATCCCAGAGCTCTTGGAAAGGCAAAAAAGGAGGTAGAGGACGTAAGATGCAAAACCATGGATAATCTGATTGTGAAGCCTCTTGATGATGATATATCTGCCAAGGACAATTCAATTGCACTAGTATCGATCGATACCCTACCTAGTATCGATCGATACCCCTCGCAGAACGAGCCAAAAACTGTGAAAACACCTGAGCTGATTGAAGAAAGAGTTCGCAAGCCCAAGAAGTTAAATCATATTCCTCGACACCTCAGAGATCCTATCACTCCAAAGCAGATGCGTGGCTTTGAGAAGAGGGTACGAAGGATACCTCATTCGTTCACTTTTGAAGAAGCTCTAGAGGACTGGCCTCTGCTGAGTCACTTCAAGGATTGCAGAGAAACTGAGGAAGAGATCAAGGCACTCTTCATTAAGGCCAGAGGTACACCTCCACTGAGGCAATTGACACAGAGGGAAGACCCAGGGAAATTCGCGGTACCATGCTCTATCTCTGGAGTCGAGTTTAAAGAGTCTCTCGTTGACTCAGGAGCTAGTGTTAATGTCATCTCAAGGGCAATTGCAGAACGGTTGGGCGCTGATATTCGATCTTCAAAGGTATCTATCACATTCGCGAACGACTCCACCTCATTTCCATACGGTACAATCTCTGCTTTGCTGGTCAAAGTAGGAGATTGTCTGGTGCCGACTGATTTTCAGGTTGTGGAGATGAGTGCGATATCTCGTATGCCTATACTCCTGGGACGACCATTTATGGCTACTGCTGGCGCAATCATAGACACGCCTAATAAGAGAATCTCTTTCTCTTACATTGACGGAGGGGTCTATTATGATGTAATTCCCCCTATGAGTGCTCCCACACGTATCTCTAGCATCGAGGTTGTCATAGGAGAGTCGCTAGCTATTGATATTTTGGAATAGCCTCCTGATGAGCCTACTGTCACAGACGTTTCAGTTGAACCGCCCAGCATCCCCAAGGAAGTTGTCAAGAAGGCTAAGGCAACAAAGAAGAAGGCCAAGCGCATAAGAGTCGAGAATCCCCATGTCACTTTGATCCCTCAGAACTATGATGGAGATTCGATTGAGTACAAGTTGAAGTGCAAAGGAGCTTCGAAGCCATTCTCTAAGGCTAGAATTCTTCTTACTTCGGAGCTGAAAGAGAAAGAACAAGAGTTTGTGGAAGGCATGTTGAGCAAAACTCTGAAGCTAGCAATGTCAAGTTGTGGAGCCTGTTTTGGTGCAAGCTCTCATTTCCATCCTGCTTGAGCAGCAGTTACAGTCAAGCTACTGACGTTAAACGAGCGCTTGGCGGGAGGCAACCCACGGGTGAGTCTTTTATTTTTCGTTTTTGTGTCTTGAGTGAATCAGATTGGAGCAAACGAGGAGAAGCTGAACTGGCCTTGACGAAATCGCCAGGGTATCGATCGATACCTTGTTGGTATCGGTCGATACCATGCGGGCAATGATGAAATTTTGTGTCGATTTAAGCATGTATCGATCGATACAGGATGTGTGTCGGTCGATACTCTATTATTCCAGCAAGGTAACTTCTTGTTTTTCCCAATTATATTCTATTCATTTGTTTTCTTTCACTGACTCTATGCTAAATAACACTGGAGACTGTGTTGTTCAAGTCTGGGGAGGTGTCTGTTGACATTGTGTTTGTTTTTCTTAGAGTCGGTCATTTTATTGAGTCAAAATTGTTTTTATCGAGTCAAAACTTGTTGGAGATAATGATCATGTGCTTGAACCTATTGATTTGATTTTGTTTTTGAGTGCACAGTGTTACAAGATCAGTTCTATATCGACTAATGAAAAATCCAAAGACTGATCAGTTGACTAGAAAACATTCATGTCTCCAGCAGAGTTCTTCTGAAACCTGAGCCAAATTTCTGCACTTCATCAATGTGGTTAGTGTTTTTAGAGCTTGATTCATCATTCATATCTGATAAAGGAACCCATGTGTTTAGAGTTGTGGTATCTCTCTCCCCTGTTATAAGTTGATAAATAAGAGCATAAAATATTGAAATGGTTTTCTTCTGAGTAGAGGGTTAGAAAAATTTCCAGCGATCCCATTATTCTACTTAAGAGGGAATGATCACACAAAGGATTGGAAGCGAGGCTAGGATTTTCCTATGATGCCATTATTCGCCTACATCCTTTGATACATAGATAGGGAAGAACCGGGGATTCGGTGGCAAACACCATCAATACTCGTGTTTCGGACCTTTATGTGTATATACAAAGCTGAAAATATAAGAAAAGAAAGAACATAATAAGAAATAAGTCTGGGGGAGAGAAATTGATACAGAAAAGTGTGAAAAAGGGTGGTTCCTTGTCATGATATTGTCTGGTAAATAATCTAGAAGGTTCTTGAACATTGGCTGCAGCGATGAAACTGGCGATGAGGGCTTTATTTGAACAAAGCTGTGGGATAATGTGTGGAGTCTGGGAAAGCTGCGAATGTCTACGGAGAAGTACATGGTGGTTAGATCAAAAGCTGATTAGGTGACATTTGGGTACTTGGGAAGAGGGTCATTTCGATGGTTCGTGAACAAGTGAGTCTCTATGTTTTCAAACCTCTTTCTCTGGTTTAGTCTTCTATTTGCTTGAGGGCAAGCAAAGTCTAAGTCTGGGAGAGTTGATATATCATGGTTTTTACCCCGTTTAAGCCATGATATAAGTCTGTTTTATCGAGTCTTTATTCTATTATAGAGTCTTTTAGAGTCTTATAGAGTCTTTTACAGGACTTAGCACGTTTGGAGCATAATTGGAGATATTTGAGCTTTCTGGAACATTCTGGAGCGAAGCAGAGATCTGTGTAGCTGAGACATCAAAATCACCTGAGTATCGATCGATACTGCCAAGTATCGATCGATACCCGTCGAGGAAACAGAAGGATCGCGACTTATTGAAGAGTTGAAGAATTGTAGAATTGGCCCAGAAGACTTTGATATTTACAAGATAGCTCAGAACGTGTTTTAGCTTATAAATTAGGTTTTCAGCCACCTGTTTAGGCTAAGCTTTATTTTATATACTTTGATTTTACCTTGGTTTGAGAGAGACAAGTATGAATCTCCCTTCGTCCGAGATCAGATCTCAAAACCTCTTGTTACTCTTATTTTCTATTGATGATTTATTCAGTTATGTTGATTGTTTCATTCTCCATGTCTGAGTAGATCCACATTAGGTTTAGGGTTTTCTCATAAAGGATTTCTTTGAATGCTAGGTTAATTATCTGTTTAGGATTCACTATCTGAATTAGTTCTTCACCATATGTTGTTCTCAAAGCTAATTCTAGGTTGACGAATCTGGAACTTAGATCTTAGGATAATTGATTAGGCACGAGAGTGCGATTAATTACCTGATAGAACCTAGGTGAGCAAATTGATTATTCGCAAAGAGATTTGGTTTAATTGATTTGTGAACATATCAAACCTGAACTTTAAAGCTGATTTAGACTTTAGGATTCGCAAAGAGATTTGGAATTCCTAGGATTTAGATTTAGATAGTTTTCGCAACGAGAGTTGGTTAGCTATATTTTAGTGATTTGAGTTCAAGAACAGTGCGTAATCTGAATCATGTTAGTTAGTTTATCTGCATTTATTGATTTCCTGAGAAAAACCCTGGGCCTATATTTTCCTCCATTGATTTACAACACTTTTAATTTCTTACCTGTTTTCGTTTACATCCTTTGATTTAGCGTATTTTGGATCTATATAATCTATTATGTGTCTCTTTGAGTCTTTGTGGTTCGACTCCTAGCTATACTACGATTACCACTTTAGTATCTGTTAGGATATTAATTTGAGCGTATCATATATCTTAATTTACAAGCTCACAATTCTTTTTAAAGTGTCTTACTAATTTAGAGATTCTTTGAGTAACCTAACAAAACCATCAAACATGCAACTAGCCGTTGGAATTGTAAACCACAATATTAAAACTTATTTTCAAAAAAATTGTAGAAAACCATTTCTGCTTTGACAAAAGAGAAAAGAAGGTCAGAGATAATACGACATTGACTGTTGTGTGCCTCTCTTTCATCTCCAACGGCTCCATTTGCCTCTGCGTTGGAAATTACTCACTCACTCACCGTTCTGTCTTTAAACAAAATAAATTAATTTCTATTTGACCCCAATTTTCTTCAATGGTTGGGATCTTACCCTCACGTTTCACATAGGGGAGTAATTTGAGAAAGTAAAGGGGCACCAATCCGAATGATTTATGGGTGTCGCTAATCGCATTCAAATAAAATAAAATAAAATAAAATCATTTTCAAAATTATTTTCGATCTTTAATAAAAATAAATTAATTTAAATTTAACCCTAATATTCTTCAAAAGTTATAATCATACCCCACGGTTCATAAAGCTGATAAATTTGAGAAAGTAAAAGGGAGCAATCCGAAAGTAATCTGAAATACAAGGATTTATGTCTGTCACTAATCGCATTAAACGAAGAAAAAAAACATTTTCAAAATCTTTAATAAAATAAAAATTTAACCCGAAACTTCTTCAAAAGTTACAATCACACCCCCACAGTTCATAATTTTGGAAATTAAAATGGACCAATCCAAATGTTTTCTGAAATACAAGGATTCATGTCAGTAAACTAATCACATAACAAAAAATAAACGTAATAATATTCTCAGAAAATTTGAAGTTTTGAAATCTTTTTGTCATTATACACACAAAGACATTCCCCTCAAATATCTCTGGTTTCTTGGTCGTCTCTAACTCAATTTTTCACTGTTCTTTCACAATTTCTTTAGCAAAATGGGTTGCTGTCTGAGTAAGAAATCTTCTCCTTCTCATCCTTCGATTTCTCTCTCCAATGGCACCTCTTGTGCTGTTAAATCCCCAGATCCCAAAAAACCCATTAAAGCGGTGATTGAGTTTCCGGAGAATCCGTCAAGAGAAGAAGCGAAACCCATAATATCTGAGAAATTGCATCAAGAAGAAGAAAATGGTACGACGAAGGAAGTTTTGGTGATAAAACATCGGAAAAGCCATGAGAGATCCAAGAAGACAGACTCAGAGGAGGAATCTCCAGCTTCTATGGCGGCGGAGAAAACAATAGATTCGAACTCCGTCGTGGTGAGGACATCGAGCTGTACGAAAGAAGAAGTTGATGCTATACTGATACAATGTGGGAAGCTAAGTAGGAGCAACTCCGCCGCTAAAACCAGGAGATACTCTGGGTCGAAAAGAAGCTTCGATTTCGACCAGAACGAGAGGATCCGCGACGGCGATGTGGAGGAGGAAGACGCGGAGAGGAAGACGCCGCAGCGTCATCGCCACCGAGGAGTAGAGAGAGTGAATGGTTCGCCTCGTGAACGGAGAAGACGAACTCCGAGCAGAGAAAGAGAAGATTCCAAGAGTTACCGATCAGGGAGAAGAGAAAGAGGAAACAACGGCGGCGGCGGCGGTGGAAGCAGACGGGTGAGCAGATCTCCGGGAAAACGAACGGAGACTACAAACCCTAATTCGTTCGGCGGAAGTGGCGTTTCGGTAATTTCTAGCAATATCAGACCGGGAAAGTTTGTTACAGTTCCGGCGACTGACAAGAGCAACAACAACGGAGAGCCGTCGAGCAAACGAATTACTGTTAAGAGAAACATAGGAGAAGCTTGTAGAGCCGCCGCGTCTCCGGCAAGAACAGCGGCGATTAATGTTCAACCTCCTCCGCCGCCGTCGTTAAGCCGGAGCTCTTCAAGGAAGGCGGAGCAATCACCGTATAGGAGAAATCCACTCGGAGAAATCGATCAAAACTTGACGAAAGGGGACAATTGCAACAAGAAGATGATAAAGAGAGAAAACGAATCCGCGAATCAGAAACTCGCGAAACCTCAAGTGATAAGCAGAAGCAGATCATTGAGGAAATCACGAGATTTCGATTTCAATCCAGAACCGTTGTTGCAATCAAACGAAGAAGACAAGAACACGACGAGCAGTAATTACACGGCGTTGTTGTTAAAAGACATCAAGAATTTTCATGGGAAGAGTAATGTCGATGATGATCCTTCGGTTTCGTTTAATCTTCTTCCATCTTGTGTTACAAAAGCTTGCTCCATTGTTGAAGCAGTGGCGGATCTTAACTCTATGACCATTAACGCTTCTTTGAGCTCTGATTCGAGCCAGTTTAGGTTCACATCTGCGGTGAAGAAAGCGGATTTGATGGAACCAAGCTTTGAAAAGTATGTGACTGTGAAGAGAGGTGGTTCGTTGGAAGAGCAAGAATCATGCGGTAGCAACAATCTTACGTGACCAGAGTTCGATTTCAGACAACAACTCTCTGTGTTGTAGTAGTTTCAACTTCAATTTATTCCCCATGTTTTCACTTGCTCTCATTTCAATCGAATTTTTCTCTTCAACTTTATAAATAGATGCTTTGTAGCTTGGTGAATAGTTGAGATTCCCAAAAAACACGCAATATATCTAGCCGCGTCTGAAAGAGATGCGCAGCTAGTACAAGAGCATGAGCAACTCCTGCAATGATGAACTCTCGGATGGTCTTTGCCTTTTCAGATGAGTCCGTGTTTGGATTTACAGTAAAGGAATTCACCTTCTGGAACCATCTTCTTTCAACATTCCTGATGCCCTTAGTTTCACGGTTTCTCTTGTGAAACCCTTGCAGATAATGGTAATTAGTATAGAGAAAGTGAGAAACCAATGAGGGAACTGAAAACGTTGAGGAGAAGCACATACAAACCGGATAATGTGCCTGAAGGACATTGAGGTACGGTTATGCGTCCACATCAACATCAAGATAATTATGTAACGAAAATCAATTCAAAAAATTAACCTCTTTATTAGTCAGCTCAAAGGATATGAAACCAATTACTCCTTGCATAAACCTAATTGCAAAACGATAATGAAAACGATTCATGGTTCTCGCAGTGAGGATCCAAGCGGACCCTCACTGCTTCACAAGAGACGAGAAACAAGAATCTCAGACATATGCACAACGAAAACGGCTGCTCTTGACGACTTAAGCTTCCGTAGCTGATTCTACATATAGTGATCTTCTCCCACAATCGACTTCCAATTGAAATTTTTGTATGAGTCTCGTAATCCCTTTAGCCGCCTTCCGATGCCGAATCGTGCGTCAATTGAATGAAGTGACCGTATTTGGCACGAGAGAAGATATCACAGGAACTTGGCACGAGTAAATATTAATAATGCAATACATAGGTAATTTAAAACGGTTATCTACATTTTGGGTAATAATGTGGGTACGAGCGGATAATTTAAAAACAGTCAGATCTTTACCATATGGGTAATAGATTTGTGATACCTTTTATCAAAATAGAAAGCTAACGGGTAACGAGTCGAAGACAAGTAAATGTCCAGCTCTAAATTCTTAACTTCTATATACATATGTATTTGTTTGATAAAATTATTAAACATATATTAAAGTACAAACTTCTGGTTTATTTGACTCGGTTACACATATTTTAGTTTCGACTTGATTTGTTTGCTACAGCCTACAGGGAAATAGTAAAATTATTGAATAATTTCTGTTTATTATTGGTTTTAAAATGTTTGATCTTGTTTACGTGTTCACTCCTAGTGGAACTTAGTACAAACTAGTAACTAGAATATTGAGAATCTAACTTGGGGTACTTTGATTTATAATTTTCAAATTTTTAGTTCAAGTGTCTCTAATTAGACCACCCGCAGCGAGAGCAAGGAGAGGGTCTCCTTGGGAGTCTCTGGCCAAAACAGAGACTCTGATTCTATAGCCATTGTTTATACGATGGAAATCTGTCAGCGCTAAGGAAATTAAAGAAGTTTCAAAAATCTTTCCTTCTATAGAATCCAACTCCATAACCAATCTAACCCTAGCATCTTCGTATACGTCATCGTTTTGATCAGTTCCTCTGGATTTGATCGTGAAAAGGAGAAGAATAAGAATGACAAGAGAAACAAGAGTCTCCATTAACGTCTTGTATAGCTGTTATTCCCACCTCATTTGTGACTTGTGAGAATGGTGTTTCTATATGGACTTACGGATTATATTATGTTCAATTCAAAAGTCATAGTCATTTCAAGTCAATTTGACGTGTTATTTAGTTATGATGCAGTCAAGGTCAAAACCGTGTTTGTTCCTCGATTTTTTTTTTTAATTGGTTTAAATGTTAAATTTTATACCAATTTTAAGATTTGTGACATCGGTTAGGTTACGGAAATAACTAAAAAAACAAAAATATTGAAAACTATAAACAATGGCAAGAACAACATGAAACAAAGAAACAGACAAGGAAACGAGCAAGCTAAACACACATCTCTAGATAACAAACGGATTCTCGACGAAGAAACACTGATTCCAAACACGAAACTCGGACATTTACATTTGAAATTCCTAGGAACTCGAGTCCTCATCGTCGTTGCCACGAGCAACCCCTACACGAAGCAAGCCCTCAAACCTCGCAAGCAGCAGCGCCTACAGTTTCTCCGAGGACAAACACAAAAACGGAACCACTCCAACGAACTAATCCACAATCGGCGGCACGGGAGCCTCTTCGGGCAGCCAGATAAGCCGCCTCCGGCCACCAATCCCGAGCTTGCGAGAGCTGCAAGAACATCTCCCACGGAAGTGAAGTTAGACGTGATCCGCCGCCTCTATTCAACATTGAATCACCATCGTAGCTTTAAACGGAGTCGTCCCCTACCAAACTTTGATCTTCTCTAAGAACTGTCGAACAAAGCCAGAAAATTACAAACACACATCGGAGGATGATGATGGAGTCACACCGGAGGCTAAAAACAAATCGGAGAAGAGATGGTATGCAAACAACGAGGAGAATGAGCTCTGAACTTTCAACCGTCGTTGAGAGCTTTCCGCCGGCCGTCGCCGATTGGATCCCACACCAAACTTAACCACTGCTCGACAACCAACCAAGACACCATCTGCCAATGGAGAAAAACACGAGGGCCAGAGACGAATGCCACAAGATCGAGGAGTTACGAGAAGGCCATGCCCCCTAAACTTCGCCGGCGCCGAAACTTGTCCTCGAAGTCCACGAGCACCACGCAATGCAACAAGAGAAACAAGCTCCAATCGAAACCACCATCTCTGCTCAAATGAGCCGAGACCAATAAAAACAGAGAAAATATCGGAAGAGACGCCGAGATGCCACACACCTGAATCGGAGAAGCCACCGTCGTTGATGTCGGAGAACGTCAATAGCCACCGTGGAATTTCTGAAAAACAAAATCAAAAGCCAACTCTGAATTTTTTTGGAAACACAAGGAAGGCGACGTGAAACAAAAAGATGGAGCCGGTGGCGGCGCCAAATAGGCCGTCGACCGCCAACCTAGGTTTGATATTTGGTTAAAAGTTGAAGGTGGCGGCTAGATTAAGGGAGAAGAGAGAAAGGGCTAGGGTCGCAGCTTTGTTGACCTCACTTCCTTGTTCCTCGAAATTTACTTGTGCTAATGTCTTATGTCTGTCTATTGGGGTCAAAGTCCACGAATAACAATTGGACTTTCGTAATGATCAAATCCTCTAAATGATTTGCGTCAAAATGAAGATAAAGGAAATGTTTTTTTTTTGAAAACAAAATTCAAGTGAAAAGAAGGTAAAAAACATTGAAAAAAGAAATGAGTTGTTGTTGTTTTTTGTTTTTTTTTTTCTTAACATGAGATAATCCCACACTTATGGAAGGGTCCAGACTAATCTCTATGGGGAGTGATACTGCCGAGTAGCTTACCCTCGGGTTTTCTTAATGGTCCTAGACATGACACCATTTCGGCTGGCCAAATGGAATGATTTGATAGTTCCGCGTTTGGGGAGAGTCGATCCCTGACCTAAACCAATATGGCGACTCTTCCACCAAGTGGGAACCACCCCACTACCACCAACTCGGTAAAATACCCGAAACAAAAAAAACTAAACCGGAACCGAACCGAATTAAAAGGTACCGAACCGAACCGAAACCCAAACGGGTACCCGAAATATACAGAATACAATTATATATCTAAAAATATTATGTATCTTTAGTTTTGAAATAACCAAAATACTCAAAATTGCAATTATAAACCGAATATTTTAGTTATGTTTAGAGTGAAATAACCAAAATACTTGAAATATTCGAAAATCTTTAGTTATATTTGTCAAAATTAATTTTTTTTTTGCAAAATTTAACCAAATTTTATTTAAATTATACAATTTACGGTATTATCATAAAAATAATGCAAGAAATATGATAATGCACTGACGTAACACCAATCAACATCATTGGGTGTACCTCCACGAATTTTGATAAGTTCTGACAATCAGCATCATTGGGTATACCTCCACAAATTTTGATAATGTACTTATCATCTTCTAGCTCTAGCATATCAAATCCTTTCTTCAGTTCCACTGCAGATTGTAACATCAAAAATGTTGAATTCCAACTTGTTTCAACATCTAAGCAAATACCAGCTTTACATTCAACTTTTTGAATCTCCAAACACTCTTTAAACCTCTTCAGCCTATTAGGAGAAGATCGAACATACCTAACAGTTGATCGGATCTTCAAGACTGAATTATGCGTCTCCTAAAGACCATTTCTCACAATCAAACCCCAAAATATGGGCACCACATCGCATATGAAGAAATTATGCATCCAAAATACTTGTTCCCCATGAAGTCAATTTTCTTTTCAAGTACTTTATTGCAAGATCGTTGGAGCTAGCATTATCTACCGTAATGGTGAACACTTTACCGATTCTGCAAAAAACCAGGTACTTTTCAACCATTTTACCAACTGTTTCTCTAGCATGATTATCAACTAAGCAGAAATTAATAATTCTTTTGTGTAACTTCCAATTTTCATCAATGTAATGAGCTGTTAAGCACATGTAGTTCATATTTTGTACGGATGTCCATCAATTCGTAGTCAAAGAAATACTACCTTTATAGTTTCTACAAAAGTTTCTAATTCTGCTCATTTTCTCTTCAAAAATCACCAAACAATCTTTAGCTTTTACGACAATGGATATCAAAACGAGGTTGAGCAATGCTCATAAATCGTTTAAATCCCTTATGTTCAACAAATCTAAAAGGCAACTCATCCATAATAATCATTTCTACTAATGCCTTACGAGTTGCAAGTAGACTGAAAGCTAAGAAAGATGGTACTTTACTTCCTGAACTCCCATATGTTTGATTCTGGTGAAGTAAAAATGATTGTTTAAACTTTTAACCATCTACTTCAGCATCAGAGACTTGTGGACATAACATTTGGCATGCACGTATGTAATTTATCATTGCACTAGTTGTGGAACCAGACTTAGTTATACAACTAATCAATTAAGAACAATGCATACACTTTGCCTTATCAGGAATATCATACTTCGTAAAATGCCACCAGACTTCAGACTTTTTTTTGTTACCTTAGAAGTTATTGAAGATTCAGTCTCTCGGTGTTTTTTATGAGTTTTTGGTTAAGAGCTTTCAACAGCAACACCACAACTTGCTATGGATTTTTAAGTTTCTGGTTTAGAGCTTTCAACAGCAGCACCACAACTTGATGTGGATTTTTTAACATAATTGTCGATAGATTCCATCTAAAACAAAGAACAACCATCTCATTATAAACATAAGAGACAAGATAAACAATCATGTTCCAATTAAGTTAATGAAATTAAATCCATCTAAATGTCTAATAACCCAACTAAAAAAGAACCTAGAGCACACACACACACATATATATATTTCTAATTTATCAAAATAAGAAATACAAAAAGTAGCAAAATTTGAATAAAGAGAGACGTGAAATTACCTTACAACACTAAAGAAACTACGATAAGTCTCGACAAGCAAATAAATGGTGAAGATCGGAGAGCCGGTGATTAAGACAATGCGTAGAAGAAAGTTGCCATATTTGGGGATTGAAAGATATCAGAATAGAGATTGTAAGTTGCTGGATTTAGGGATTTAGTTTTTTAGGTTCGTGTGTGAAAAGAATCTACGAGTAAATGAGATATTTTGATGATTATTAGCCTTAGTGTTTGAGAGTGAATTGAGTTTTATTGTAATTGCATTTGAAGTTTTAAAGTTGGGTTATGTTTTAATTGAGTTTCAATTAATCTCAAAACAAATAAGTACATGTATTAAAACGGATCTCGGATATACGATCCCAAGATTACTTATTATCCGGATCCGAATATGTTATTTTACTATCCGGATCTGGATCCAGACTATCTGTATATTCTAAATTTTAGATCGAAACGAAATGGATCTCAGATCAAATCTCAAATTTTGGATAATAATTTCAGCCCTACTATGCACTAGGATCTACTTATCGTATAGTAAATAAATTTCAACCATCCAAATTTACCTGATTATAATTGGTTAATTATTAAAAATTTCTGATTGACTTTCGTTTTACTTCGTTATTCCCGATGATAGTTGCATAATTTAGCCCATTTTAGCATACATTTTAGTTAGCATTTTGTGACTTATTGCATTCATTTCATTGTTTTTGGTATAGTTTGCATCCATTTTAGAGTTAGTGAGTCTTAGGTTAGTTTTTGCATATGTTTGTGTGCTATGGAGTCTTTCAGGTACTTATTGGAGTCTTGGGGAAGATCATGGACCAGGAGGAACGTACCCGCAGCGAACGGAGATGATCGAGTGATGGAGGAGGAAATCAGGAAGCGCAGCGGCCAGTATGCAGCGGTCTAGGGAGACCGCTGCACTTTCAAGTCCGCAGCGGTCAGGTGCAGCGGTACGAGCAGACCGCTGCGGATCCATCCGAAGCAAACAGCAGGCAGTTCACAGCGGTCATGCAGCGGTCTGAGCTGACCGCTGTGAACCCTCTCGGACAAAAAAGTTGTCGGGTCAAACCCGGTTTGTCCCGGGCTGACCCGACCCGATCTGTATCTACTTAAGCAAATTAAGCCTAATTAGTTTTGGGAGAGTTTTTTTTAGAGTTTTTTTGGGCTGCTTCTTTTTAGGGTTCTAAGCCACTTATTTCTTTCTTCTTCTTTTCTTGTTTTTGTTTTGTATGAAGGATTCAAGATCCAAACCATTTTAGTGAAGATTTTCTTAAACTCTTTTTACCAATCTTTTTATTTTGCTTATGGCTTTCATTTGTATGGTTTATATTTGTGATTTAGCTATGTGTGAGTAGTTCTTTTAGGATTCTTGGGTGAAGTAGATTAGGGTGATTTTAGGTTTGTTCTTGATGTTTAAGAGCTAGATTAGTTGATATCCTTTCTCATTGAGTGTTATTAATGCTGGATTAGCCTTGACAAAGTTGATTTAGATCATAGGGAATTTCTCGCCCGGAAGGTGTTCGATGAAATTCCCCAGCCAATTCAATGAGTGCTTTTCATATCTTAGCCAACGGGAGTTGATGTCTAAGGTGAATTGTGGCTAAGTGGACTTGTTATTAATGCTTGTTAGTCATAGAATCGCGAACGGAAGTTTATGACGATTGATGACTAAGAAAGGGATTAATACCATTGACGTGGATTAATCTTTAGTAGTGTACCTAGGGCCTACGGAGGCAATTGATTGAATGTTTGAGTGTCTAGAATGGAGCGAGAATCACCCGAGTCGATTGCTTTACCCGAGAATTCGCTTGTTTAATTTTGCTATTTTTGTTTATTTCAAATTGTCCGATAAAAGCCAAAACCCGATATTTGCTTAGATTAGATAGCGTCCTGTATTCTTAGTGCGTCGTTCTTATTTCCCTGTGGATTCGATCCCAAAGTGCTACAATGACATGCCATTAGATTGAGGCATTGTGCACAGTGGGTAATTGTGCGAACCGTAAAAAGTTCAACTATCAATTTGGCGCCGTTGCCGGGGAAATTAGCAATAGCCATTAGGATTTGGATACTATTTGAGACTAAGTTCTTGACTTCTACTAACATTTTATTTTCTTCTTTTTTGCTTCTTAGAGTCGATGGCCATGGATTACAATGATTGGCCACAAGAAGAGGATGCCACATTTGATGAAAGCATTGATGATGAGCCATATGTGGAGCCACCATTTGATGAAAGTGTAGTCACATCAGAACAAAAAGTAGAGTTGGATGAGCTTTGCAAAGAAAACCCGGCATTGACAAGGAGTAATCTCGCGATTATGATCCGTTTGAACCTCATGTCACGTCGGGCAGCGCTTGAGGGAAGGGAGCTCACATATATTGAGATAAAGATAGCTCATGCACTCGAAGAGGTAATTTATTGGGTTCCACCATGCCAACTAGAAGGTATTTTTGACACAACCTTTGAAATCGTTGATTATGAGGATAGTCACTTGCCTTGCATTGAAGATGTAGCTTCTAGTTCACATGCTCTCAAGCTCATTAATGAATGCTGTGATTTAATATGTGAGTCTCAAATACTAGAAACCTTAAGAGTAGAAAAGCTTGCTAGTGATTATCATGAAGTATGTTTTGATATTAATTATCTATGTGCTTTGAATGATCATGATATCGAGTTTAAGCTTTCAATGCCTGAGGAATCTAGTTCTCTTCTTGAAAAATCTTACCTAGGGGATGTGCTTGATGTAGATAAGATCTTGAATGAGATAGATGACCCTAAGGTTGAGATGAAATCTAGGAAGGAGGATGTGTTTTACATGATTGATGGAGATGAAGTTGACTATTTTGTGATTAACTCGTTTAAACATGAAATCGACTTCATTTTTCCATCAAATGCATTTGGTCCTCGTGAACATCTCATCATCAAGGAAAATCCCAAGATGTATGCTATATTTTTAGTAACCTTTCTTGATATGAGTTATGCCTCTTTGCCATGGATAGTCGTGTGCCATTTTGCATATTTTGTTTCTTGTCTTGATAAGAGAAGGACCAAAGGTGCATTGGCTCAACCTTTTGATTCTCATGATTAACAGTTGAAACGTCAAGCTTAGCGACGTAAAACAAGCGCTCTTGGGAGGCATTCCCATGACTATCTTTGTATATATTTTCGTTCTTTCTTGTTCTTTTTAATGTTTTTGTTTGATGTTTATAGTTTTCTTGGGTCCAAGGTCGTGGTGCTTAATGCATGAATGGGTAGAGCTACAGCACGTCACACTCCTCTCCAATCCAAAGGTTTATTTGCTCGGGTCTGCAAAAAGGGGAAGAAGCACTTCGAAAAGGAAATTTGGACTTTTTCAAGACTCGCAGCGGTCAACTCGCAGCGGTATAGCCAGACCGCTGCGAAATCACCCGTCGAAAACCAGGACATCCGCAGCGGTCATGCAGCGGTTGGAGGAGACCGCTGCACTTTCAAGCTCGCAGCGGTCAACTCGCAGCGGTATAGCCAGACCGCTGCGAAATCACCCGTCGAAAACCCGAGATTCCACAGCGGTCATGCAGCGGTTGGAGGAGACCGCTGTGGAACTCTTCCAGGTAAGTCAACTCTGATTTTCGAGTTAGGAGGAAGAGAAGAGCCACAAGATCACCATCAACGAGCGGTTCAGGGAACCCAGCACTCTCCATTGACACGTCCCCTTCCGTCGAATTCTAAAGGTAACACTCCAATTTTGTAAATATTTTTCGAGTCTTCAGTTCGTTTTTTTTTTATTTGTTTTTTTTTTTTTTTAGGTACTTTCTCCAAATTTTCTTATACACCGAGACGGTGTTAAGTAAGTTGGGGGGAGGTACCCGTTGCTAATAGCGTGTTTTGTTTTGTTTTATTTTCCTTGAGTCTCATGCATTCATGTATTGCATTGATAAAAAAAAAAAAAAACGAAAAAACGAAAATTCCAAAAAAATGACCATATAGTTTTGCATTGCATTCTTTTCTTTTTAGGATTGAGTCTAGAAGCATTTAGGAATGCATTGCATATGCATAGGGAGCAATGATAGTAACTAAAGCTTAGCATTTCATTCAATGTGATGCCCTTGTTAATCATACCATGTTGCTTGAACATCTCTTGAAAAAAAAAACTCGCAAACTTCGTGCTTTGATCTCTCCACTTGAAACTTGTCGTCTTGTTGATGTTTGCTTGAATTGAAACCAACTCCTTAACTATTGGACTGAATTGAATTTAATTTTCTCACTTATGGGCTTGTGTATGCTTAACCATGGTCACCTAAAAACATCCAAGTCATCTTTGCATTAATTTTTACCACTCTTGTTGACTTGGGTGGCCATTTCCATTTATAAATGGTTTCCCCACCTTTAAACCCAACCATTTCCTTCCACCCTTGATGATTTTGTGAGTGAGGCCTCTTTTCTTGATAGTACTACACTTGTAAAATCTTGTAAGTATCGAGGACGACAAAGGATAGCTTCCATTAGCTAGGTTTGTTGTTCTTGGGGAATTGGCTAGTGATTAGAAAGGAGATTGAGAATGGTGAAGAGTTGTCAATGTTTGGGGAATAGTAAAAAAAAAAAAAAAAAAAAAAAAAAAAAAAAAAAAAAAAAAAAAGAGACTCCCCCTAGAGATGAAAGAAAAGAAAAGACGTGTGAAAAAGAAAGGGAAAGGAGTAGTGATGAAAGATAAGAAAAGGAATCGAAAGAGCGAATGGAAATTTTCAAGGAACGATTTGAAAAGAGAAATGACCAAAAGGGTAGAGATTTAGTTTGGCAAAGAGCAAAAAGAAAAACACTTGGGTAGAAATAGTGAATTGGATACTCAAAGCTTAGGGAAGGGTAGAACAATGGAAGTGAATACTTTGTATGCGTAAATTGTTCCGATCTTCCTTGCTTTTGCGAAGTGTTTGTACTCCGTTTTTCATAGAGTTAACCACTAAATTGATCTCTTGTTTATATTGATAAATCTTTCTCTTGTTCAACCGATTGGTATATAGATCACCTGCCCATTTGTGAGACCGCACCTTGAAACGATTAATTGAATGTGAGAGTTGGTCGATATGACGGTAGTCGGATGCTTGACTTTGAGTGTAGAGAAAAATATTTGGAGTTGCGATAAGCCTAGAGAAGCTAGAATGGATTAAGAAGTTTGTTCTTGCAACATGTTATAATTTCCTAAGGACATCATGGTGAATGCTTTGCTAGCTTCTTTTGATTTGAGCTCCCGCTTTCAATCATTTTCTCCAACTTGTTTATGTTTGTTTGCTTGAGGACAAGCAAAAGGCAAGTTCGGGGGAGTTGATAGTTGCATAATTTAGCCCATTTTAGCATACATTTTAGTTAGCATTTTGTGACTTATTGCATTCATTTCATTGTTTTTGGTATAGTTTGCATCCATTTTAGAGTTAGTGAGTCTTAGGTTAGTTTTTGCATATGTTTGTGTGCTATGGAGTCTTTCAGGTACTTATTGGAGTCTTGGGGAAGATCATGGACCAGGAGGAACGTACCCGCAGCGAACGGAGATGATCGAGTGATGGAGGAGGAAATCAGGAAGCGCAGCGGCCAGTATGCAGCGGTCTAGGGAGACCGCTGCACTTTCAAGTCCGCAGCGGTCAGGTGCAGCGGTACGAGCAGACCGCTGCGGATCCATCCGAAGCAAACAGCAGGCAGTTCACAGCGGTCATGCAGCGGTCTGAGCTGACCGCTGTGAACCCTCTCGGACAAAAAAGTTGTCGGGTCAAACCCGGTTTGTCCCGGGCTGACCCGACCCGATCTGTATCTACTTAAGCAAATTAAGCCTAATTAGTTTTGGGAGAGTTTTTTTTAGAGTTTTTTTGGGCTGCTTCTTTTTAGGGTTCTAAGCCACTTATTTCTTTCTTCTTCTTTTCTTGTTTTTGTTTTGTATGAAGGATTCAAGATCCAAACCATTTTAGTGAAGATTTTCTTAAACTCTTTTTACCAATCTTTTTATTTTGCTTATGGCTTTCATTTGTATGGTTTATATTTGTGATTTAGCTATGTGTGAGTAGTTCTTTTAGGATTCTTGGGTGAAGTAGATTAGGGTGATTTTAGGTTTGTTCTTGATGTTTAAGAGCTAGATTAGTTGATATCCTTTCTCATTGAGTGTTATTAATGCTGGATTAGCCTTGACAAAGTTGATTTAGATCATAGGGAATTTCTCGCCCGGAAGGTGTTCGATGAAATTCCCCAGCCAATTCAATGAGTGCTTTTCATATCTTAGCCAACGGGAGTTGATGTCTAAGGTGAATTGTGGCTAAGTGGACTTGTTATTAATGCTTGTTAGTCATAGAATCGCGAACGGAAGTTTATGACGATTGATGACTAAGAAAGGGATTAATACCATTGACGTGGATTAATCTTTAGTAGTGTACCTAGGGCCTACGGAGGCAATTGATTGAATGTTTGAGTGTCTAGAATGGAGCGAGAATCACCCGAGTCGATTGCTTTACCCGAGAATTCGCTTGTTTAATTTTGCTATTTTTGTTTATTTCAAATTGTCCGATAAAAGCCAAAACCCGATATTTGCTTAGATTAGATAGCGTCCTGTATTCTTAGTGCGTCGTTCTTATTTCCCTGTGGATTCGATCCCAAAGTGCTACAATGACATGCCATTAGATTGAGGCATTGTGCACAGTGGGTAATTGTGCGAACCGTAAAAAGTTCAACTATCACCCGACAATCATAAACACAACCTTTTTTCATATATTTCAAAGATTCGTATTTTCAATCTAAAGAAAAAACTTTATTTTCCATTCATTTGTTCCTAAAAATGCTTGTTAATTTTTGTTTTTTTATAATAAAAAATGATTCTCTTGTTTGATAGCTTTCGTAATAAATGTTCTCTCTCTTTTCCAAAAGGCATAATATAAAAAATGAAAATCGTATTAACCAAACAAATAATATTTGACGGTGAAGATAAGGAAAGAGAAGCGAAATCCAACGATCAAAAAGCGAGGTGATGACACTGTATAGTACTGACACCATTACCACCGCTCATAATTGTGGTGAGTAGGTCCCTCACTCTCTCTTCTCTGCTCAGCTTTCCACCGGGTCCAGTCGGGTCAATTCCGATCCACCCGGGTCCCTTATAAATTGTTTGCTGTCCATTTCTGGACGAGATAGCCACCCGTCCCAAATTTTCCATCCCATTTTTTTTTTATAACATTTACGAACCAATTAAGAACCAATTAAGAGAATAATTACAAAATAATTCAACAACGTACAAATCTATTTGTTCTATTAGGATCTACGACAACGATAAACAGCTATACTTACACCACACTGAATATTTTTTATAAGTTTGTATCCATTAACCAAGTTGTTGGTGGTCGGATGGTTTCCTTCCTGTGGTGAGTATCGGTTCTGATGATCTAGATCAGAGATCGATTCTCCGCAGGAGCGGAATTACCAGGACAATCACTTAGCCAAGTGGAGCATTATAAATGGAATGTATCACTTTCACCCATGAGATTAGTTTGGGCCTGTTTGAGCTTGTGATTACTCTCGAATGCCGAAAGACATCAAAAAAAAAAAAACTTGCCTCCATTAATACGTAGAAATTATATTTTTTGGGAATCGAAATCCATATCTCTTCCTTTTAGTCAACCACCGTACAAAATGGGTTTCCACTCTATCTCATTTATATTTTCGTTTAAATAACTATCTTATAGATATATAGATAGAGAAATAGAGCGATATGATATGAGTTATTTGAATTATCCATTTAAGTGTTTATATTTGATAAATTACTCAAAAATTATCTATAACTTTCTTAAATTTTGTAATTTTTGTTTTTGAAACTATCAGAATTAACTAAAATATCCATCCCAAGTTCATTTTCGTTTTCATTTTTTTAATACTTTAAGACAACTTAAAATATTTCAACATTTATAAAAATGGGTAAAAGACAAATATTTGAATTGTCTATTTTTTTCTTTATTTAAATTCTTCAAAATTTACAAACCTATTAGAACCATCTAAAATCAGTGAAAATTTGGATAATGGTTTTAGCTACGAAATTTCCAAATATATCTTATTACCGAATTTTCCAACGTTTGAATTATTAGAACTATATCAGTATTTTTTAATATCCGAATAAGATTATTTCTATATAATAAAATGTGAAACACCTCTCTCACTCTCTCTCACCCATCACTTTCTCTCTCCCTCACTACAGTTTGAAAGCCTAGACAGCGACGGAAACTGCTTCAAGCGATTTTAAATGCCACGGAAAGCGAAGTGAGACAGATTTTCCTTATCTTCTTCCTCTTTCTCTCTTCCTTTCTCCACAAACATTTGACGGCAAGTTTTATTTGTTGTTGTCTCTCTTCCTCGAGTGTTCCAATGCGTACCTGCACAGCTCTTGTTCTCCGTGCTCTAATGGTGTAAAAGACTGATTTCGAGATTCTGCGAAATGGGTTTTCTCTGATTTGACGGTGAGAGAATATTGTGAATTTTTGGTTGGGGGTTAGAAAAGAGAAAAAGGAGATGGAGAAGGACGAGTTTGTCTTCCTCGAGCTCAAGATTTATAGCTGGTGTAGTAGCTGGAAGTGAAGAAAATCGTACGGAAAATTAGGGTTTTGCTAATTTCAGTTTTTAGTGTTTTGAAGAAAGCAATATTTTTGGGGGGTTTCTTCTCTCTAAACATGAATCTTTCAACATCTGGGTTTGGTCACCAGAGTCATGAAGGTAATGTGAAAAATTTGTCTCCTTTTCTTTCCTAAGTTCCATTTTCAAGACTCGTTTTCTTGATTCCGTGTGTTGTGTAACAGGAGAAAAGAAGTGTCTTAATTCTGAGCTATGGCATGCTTGTGCTGGACCATTGGTCTCTCTTCCATCATCTGGAAGCCGAGTTGTCTACTTTCCACAAGGCCACAGCGAACAGGTTCTTAAAGACCAATCCTTAAATCATGGGTTTTGTGCTTTTCCTTCTTTAGATTTGTTTTGCATTTATGATTGAAACTTGCAAAGAAGTCTCAAAGCTAAGGAGCCTTTTTCTATTTATAGGTTGCTGCTACTACTAATAAGGAAGTTGAGGGTCACATACCCAATTACCCAAGTCTACCACCACAACTAATATGTCAGCTCCATAATGTTACAATGCATGTGCGTAGTTAGTTAGTTCCCTGTCCTTTTCTCTCAATAACTGAAGTGAGTTTTTGGGATGTCGTGTTGTAAGTATGGGGTTTTTTGTTTTTGTTTTTGTAATTTTTAGGCAGACGTGGAGACGGATGAGGTGTATGCTCAAATGGTACTTCAACCATTGACACAGGTTAACTTATTGGTTTTAATATTTGTTTCTGTGGTTAATGCAATGATTTTTTTGAGCTGTCATTGATTGTTTAGTTACTACTTGTGGGTTTTAGGAGGAGCAGAAGGATACGTTTGTACCGATTGAGTTGGGAATACCGAGCAAGCAACCTACTAATTACTTCTGCAAGACGTTGACAGCTAGTGATACTAGTACACATGGAGGGTTTTCTGTTCCGAGACGCGCTGCTGAGAAAGTTTTTCCTCCATTGGTAGGTACTTTTGCTTAGTATAGTGACTAATACTAATACTGTGAGATATGTATTCCCTGAGATGTCTCGCCTTTTTCCCTTCTGTAGGATTACACACAGCAGCCACCAGCCCAAGAGTTGATTGCAAGGGATCTTCATGATAATGAATGGAAGTTTAGGCATATCTTTCGGGGTAGGTTTCACCTTTCTTCTTAGAGTCGATCCTTTTAACTAAATTTAGTTGCGTTGTCGGGTTGATTTTAATCCTTGGCTCCGTGTAATGCTGGCTGTGATCATTTTTATTTGGCTGTTAAGTAAGTTCTTAGAAGAAGTTTCCTGCATATTATTTTAATGCAAGAACTATGTTATGTATTCTGTTCTGGAAATGGTATATGCCTTTATGCATGTATTCTAAATAGCTAGTTCTAGGCGGTGTTTTGAAGTGTAGATAAAAAATAGGGAAGTGAGAAACAATCCAAAATCAATGGTGAAATGACAGATCATGGATCATCTAGTAAATAATCCGACATAAGCTTGCCAAGAAAATCAGAACCATATCCTTTTTCGTAGACAAAACACCCATCATGGTAGGCGGATGTTTGGAGCTTTATGAGCTAAGTTTGGAAGATTAGTTTTTGGAGAAGTCACAAACATGCTGATACTAACAAGAGACTAATGATGTTTCCACAAAACGAAATTCGATTTTCAAGTTGTTTATTTGATTTCTGTTAAGTGCATATATAGTTATATACAGTCGCAATGGTCTTCTGTTCCCACTCCCCTTGTTTGGTTATGTTTTATAAATAAAGTTTATGTTTCTCGTAGTCATATAACATGTTGACGATTGAAGTCCCTTTTGTTGTTCTTTCTTTGCCAATTTCTTACATTTCCCTGGTGTATTTTTGCAGGACAGCCCAAACGGCATCTGCTTACAACTGGATGGAGTGTTTTTGTCAGTGCCAAGCGACTTGTAACTGGAGATTCTGTCATTTTCATCAGGTTTTACTCTTCCTGTGTACACTCTTTTAGTGCATATGATTATTGATTACCATATTAACATTATTTCCTGTTTTCAGGAATGAAAGGAATCAACTTCTTTTGGGAATTCGTCATGCCAGTCGACCACAGACTATTGTACCATCATCTATGTTATCTAGTGATAGCATGCATATTGGACTCCTCGCTGCCGCTGCGCATGCGGCTGCAACAAATAGCTGTTTTACAGTGTTTTATCATCCAAGGTTGAACCGCTTCTACTGCTTCTTCCTCCCATTATCTGATAAAATCGTCCACTAATATTCTCTTCATGTTCAGGTCTAGCTCATCTGAGTTTGTGCTACCACTTCCCAAGTACATTAAGGCAGTTTTTCACACGCGTATTTCAGTCGGGATGCGCTTTCGTATGCTCTTTGAGACAGAAGAGTCAAGCGTTCGAAGGTAAAGTCAACTTTGAAGTGAAATTCAGAAATTTCTTTCTGTTTCCAGGCACTGAGAAAATTTTATCATTTTGTTACACTCATGTTAACAACTCATATTCTGAGAATAACGTGATATTTTCCAGGTACATGGGTACTATAACTGGCATCGGTGATCTGGATTCTGTTCGTTGGCCAAACTCTCATTGGCGGTCGGTGAAGGTAATTCATATTTAAATTCTTTAGTTCATAAAAAAATCATGATGCGCAAGAATCTGATGATTTATTCTCTATAATGTTTCAATAGTTGACTCTATCTTCTGGTATTCTTTTTATACTGAGGGCTTTAGCCATCTTAGTTTTTGATACCCTGTTAAGAGAATGCATGAAAGAAAGCCTGATAAAAATGTAAAAGTACTTTCTTTTAAGTTGAGAAATTTTTCTAAAAATTCCATTTAACATTGAAAGATCCTAACATCCTTGATGTAGGTTGGTTGGGATGAATCGACAGCTGGAGAGAGACAGTCAAGGGCTTCTTTATGGGAGATTGAACCTCTTACCACTTTTCCCATGTATCCATCACTGTTTCCTCTCAGGCTGAAGCGTCCTTGGCATCCTGGCGCATCGTCATTGCACGGTATCCACCATTTGCCTCCTGTCTGTAGGATATTAAACAATCATGCTTAGACTGACCATTTGACCTGGTATTAGTTGAAAATATTTGTGGGGAAGATAAGAATAGAACACAACTAGGATGAGCAGAAAAGGAAATTATTTATTTACTGGTTTATGAGAAAAGTTGTAGATGGTAAGCCTATCTTTCTCCATATGGAAGTGTTGCAGCTGTAAAAATTTGTTTGTGAACATGTTAGATTTATAGATTCTTATGCCAGGTTTTAGCTTTGAGGGGCCTTGGGTTGTTTGTCGACTTTTGACAGGTTAAATAAATCCTTATATGTTACTTTTTTATTTTTTTGCTGTGTTACTTAACTTGTTGATGTCATCGTCATTCGTCAAGACCTTTGGACTGTTGGTCAGATAAATGTGTGGTTTAAAATGGTATGTAGATGGAAATTGTTACATGTTTTATGTGTGTTTTCACTTAACTCGTGTCTAGCAAATTCGTGACCACTAACATGAATATATTTAACTTGTAGATATTATTGTTAGTGATTCCATTTTTGGTTCCTTGAAACCGTACAATCTATTTTATGGTGTTTATAGTTTGAGTTCCCCAATTGTGGCTCAGCAAATCGAGCGTGCATGATGAGTTGGTGTTTTGCATGCTTCACCCTCTCTTCCTAATGCTTGAAAATGCTTGCTCGTTTAAATAACAAATCTCTAACTTCTCTGATAGTAAAGTAGCTATATTTCTGGGGAAAATTTGCTTACTAAGAACTGTTATCTCTTCTTAGGTATTTTACATAATTGTTTTAATGTCACAGATAGCAGAGGTGACATAGCAAGTGGCCTAACATGGCTTAGAGGCGGAGCTGGAGAGAATGGCTTGCTTCCCCTAAACTATCCGTCTGCTAGTTTATTCCCATGGATGCAACAGAGGCTCGATCTTAGTCTTCTAGGAACTGATCAGAATCAGCAGTACCAAGCAATGTTAGCAGCCGGTTTGCAAAACATCGGAGGTGGAGATCCTCTAAGACAGCAGTTTGTGCAATTCCAAGAGCCAAACCACCAATACCTTCAACAATCAGCTGCTGTCCACAATTCTGATTTGCTTCTTCAGCAACATCACCAAGCATCATCACAGCAGCAACTCCCGCGCCATCTTCTGCAAGCTCAAACTCAGATTCTGACTGAGAATCTTCCTCAGCAGAATCTGCAACAAGAAGTTAGTAACCAAGTAACTGGGCAACCACAGCAACCAGACCGTGTGTGGCAGCATTCTGATTTGCTTTCGCCTTCGTTCATGAAATCAGATTTTACAGACTTAAACAACAAATTCACCTCAACAGCTAATCCAGTACAACAGCAAAACTCGACCCTTCAAGGCTCTGGAGATAGTAGCAATCTCTTGAATTTCTCTATAACTGGTCAGTCTGTACAGTCTGAGCAACTACCGACACAGGTTTGGCCTCTTAAACACTCTCATCCTGAATCCAACGATTTTTCTGAGCCATTGTCTCTTCGACAAGCCTATGGTGGAACAAGTCCTTCTCTGGAACCTCCAAATACCCAAAACCTCTCTCTTTTTGGTGTTGATTCGGACTCTGGACTTTTCCTCCCCACCACGGTTCCTCGTTTTGGTACTTTTTCGGCAGATGCTGACACCTCCTCAATGCCACTAACGGATTCTGGATTTCAGAACTCATTATATGGGTCCATGCAAGACACTACCGAGTTATTGCATGGGGCTGGACAGACAAAGAACTTTGTTAAGGTGCTGCTTTAGTAAATTTTCATGTTTTCACCCATTCGTTTGTTGTATATAACAGTAATAGTGATGGTTCATGATTGTGTGCAGGTTTATAAATCTGGTTCGGTAGGGCGTTCACTCGACATATCTCGGTTCAGCAGCTATCATGAGCTGAGAGAAGAGTTGGGTAAGATGTTTGACATCAAAGGGTTGTTGGAAGACGCCTTTAGATCAGGCTGGCAGCTTGTATTCGTGGACAAGGAGGATGACATACTTCTTCTCGGCGATGATCCTTGGGAGTTAGTACTTTCTCTTCCTCTTCATATGTCGATAAGATTTGGGAATTTACAAAAACTGTGATTGACAATGGTGAAAAACTTGCAGGTCATTTGTGAATAGCGTTTGGTACATAAAGATTCTATCGCCGGAAGATGTACAGAAAATGGGCGAACACGGCAAAGGCAGCAACGGATCCTTCCCACAGAACCTGATCCATTTCTAGACAGTTGTATCCATCTCTTCTTCGGCATAGTTCTTATCCTCTCGTCTGTTTCTATCTACTTCTCTCGTTTGGACATTTATATGTATGGTATCGTCTCGCAAGAACTTCAAGGGCACTGCCTTAGACATAAGATTCTGTTTTAGCTAATGTTAACTCACGTTGTTAATCATTATAACTCTTCTTTTGTTGTGTGATAATGCTTCTTTGTGTTAGTAGTTGTCAATCTTTCAAAAGATAGTTTAGGAACACACAATGTATCAAGGTTCGGTGTGCCACGGCCTCACGTAAACTGAAAACTAAACGAATTTTGCGAAGGACAAAGAGGGAAATCAATCCAACATTTGCTCACATAATCAAATCATCTCAATAGCTAGAATGAAAATATATGAACATAGCAAAGGAGGTTGAAAGCAAAAGCTTGCACCTTTTGTGTAACCCAAAAGAAGCAACACAACATTGAATCAAAATGATTTATAGAAAAGGACTAGAAGAAACCCACAGAACATAACAACAAGTCGTTACTACGCAGACTCACTAGAGCAAAAACCAAGAACCAAAAGTATCAAAGGGTTAGATCCACAAAGAACACAAGGCACTAAAGATTACCTAATTGTTTCTCCTCATTCAAAAACGTCAAGCTTTAAGCTCTGAACATACATAAAGATGACTCAACCCTCATTAGCAGCAGAAACTAATCATTATCAGGACTTTACCCTGCTTGCAAGCTGTTAAAACCACACAGATCCCACTTAGGGGTCTAGCGAGCGAGAAAGAAAACAAGAAAAAATAATTATCGAAACCAAACCCGAAAAGACGATTAAAACAAAGTCTACATGATCAAAACCATTTAAGCATTAGCTCCTAAAAGAACCACATTGGTGTCAAGATAGTTTACAATGCTTGAAAGCTGTTAAACCCACAAAGCTGTCTAGCGAGTCAGAAAGCAAAAACAAGAAAAAGGAATTATCGAAACCATTTTAAGCATTAGCTCCTAAACGAACCACATTTGGTGTCAAGATAGTGAATAAACCTATAGAAGCTATCTGCATACAAAGCTAACATCATAATCACACTTGAAAAATATATATAAACATCCACTACAAATCATAAAGCACTGATATTTCAAGTGTATTAGGTTTATAGATAAATCCATAAAAGACTCGAATTTACTGATACGCGACATAGATAGACGACAACAAGGTAAAAGCGAGACACTCATGATGATAAATATGCAGAAACTGAATTCACGAAAGGATAAGAACAACCTCGAATTAAGCAGCTCCCTTCACAGGAGCTGGAGCTGGAGCAGGGATCTTGACGTAACCCAGCTTCTTCAAGCTAGCTTCATCCGATTCATCGTTCTCGAAATCATCTTCCTCGAAATTGTAGCTATGGCGGTTCACGACGAGAGCCCAAACGAGGTACATAGTCGCGGCGGTTAGGGCACCACAACCGACGCCGAATAAGAGAGCCACCACGACGCTGAGGATGTCTCTCGTACGGTCTCTGAAAGAATTGATGTTATCGAAGATCAAAGGGAAGGCTGATTGGGCGCGATCGTCTTCCGATCGTTGGATCTGAGGCTTCTCGACGGCAGAAGGGAGGAATCCATGGCGGCGATTGACGAAGAAAGGTACGATAGGGTGGGGATTGAGACGGCGGATCGTGAAGACGGTGACGAATCGAGTGGATGAGAAATCGGATTCGAGGTTAGGGTTTTCTTCTGGGGTTATTGAGAGGGAATAGGAGGAGATGAGGAAAGTTTTGCAAGGACGAGCGACGATGCTTGAGATTGAAAGGATCGCGATGAGGAGGAAGAGGTAAGAGGATGATGATGACGCCATTGTTGTGTGTATCGTCTTCTTCTTCTTCTTCTTCTTCTTCCTGCTTTCGGAAACAAAAGACAATCTAGCAGAAGATTCGGTGAACAAGATTATCAAGTTTTTTTTTTGTTGGTGTACTTTTAATGTATTGAGAAACGGCCCCTTTATTTATTGGATTTAACCACATAGGTCCCTTAACGTTTTTTTTGTTTGTTTATAACGTTAAAACACATTTCCGTCAATCTGCTAATGGGAAATAGAAACTACACGCCGTTAAAATTACATTTTCCTTTATTTATTATTGTATAAATATTTTAATGTGTGATTCATTCCAATAAACATATCTGGTGTATTGGTATAATAGTGTAATCTCCCATGGGATAGACCACGGTTCAGTTCCGTTGGTGTCCATAATTTGATTTTGTTTCTGGAATTTTTTTTTCCACAAAACGACGTCGTTTTGAAATTTGGTTCCAACATAGATAACACAAGCATTAGAGTCATCACTGTTAACGATTTAACGGAGTTTTCTAACGAAATTCGGATCAATGTATCTTTCGGCAACAAAAAAACGAATTCGTGTATGGATATTCAAATTATTAACAGCATGGGTATAATTTAGCACATTAAAATTATTGGGGAATTAATCGATACCATTTAACTCTGTTGAGCCATGAATTAGCCGTTCTCCCGCTACAACTTACAAGTAATTGTTTTCCTTTGTAGATCATAATTGTGCCACTGATAGAAGATTGATGCTCGTTGACATGGGTGGTTCATAAAACATAGACCATGCTAGACATACTGGATTTGAAGCAATGATGCTAGTATTGTTTTCTTCTCTACATTCTCACTACATTTAATTCTATCAAAGTTTTTATCACTAGTAGAAATTGCTCGCATAGCCACGAATTAGACACGAAATAATTTGTGACTTTTTTAAAAGCCACGAAATAGCCATGAAAAAGCCACGAAAAATCACAGAATAGTCACGAAAAAGTCACGGAAAAGCCACGAAAAAATAAAAAAGCCACGAAAAAGCCACGAAAAAATGGTCACGATCCTATAGCAACGAAAAAAATTTGTGGCTAAAGATTTCGTGGCTATAGGATCGTGACCATTTTTTCGTGGCTTTTTTCGTGACTTTTTAGTTTTTTCTTGGCTTTTCCGTGGCTTTTTCGTGGCTATTCTATGATTTTTCGTGACTTTTTCGTGGTTTTTAAAAAAACCACGAATTATTTCGTGTCTAATTCGTGGCTATGCGAGAAAATTCTACTAGTGTATGTTATATATATTAGGGGTGATTAAATACTAGATTTCAAAATAAAAGGTGAGAACAAATCAAGTAAGATATTTTCTTATGTCTAAATCAAATTCTTAATCTTAGTCATTATGGGTAATATTCAATAGTGAACACATACTTTGAAAAATCGAAAGTTGATATCAATTCTTCAACGCTTTTACGTTTTTTCTTTTGTTTAAATGCCTTTGATTTTCTTCTTATGTTTTTGTTGTTGTTTAAATTGGTATTTTATTTATAATAAAAATAAGATGTTTATGGATCTATACATCCATATTCAATACGACGTTGCTTTATTTTCTTCATCTAGGTTATTTTGTTTTCCTATAAAAGAGTCTCGAACTCTAAAATTTATATTATGCAGTTTTCATTTTCGCCGCAAAAAGAAAAAAAACAGAAGCGCCTATTCATATGAGAATTCATGTGCGATTTTGATCGCATGGAAGAAGAGATCTCATATCCGGTTAATCATCCACAGAAGGTATGCTTTATGAAAATAAATTCTTGAGATTTTGAGTTTCATTTGATTTCATGTAATTTTTTCAAATATTTGAATAATGTTTTGTGTTCGCATGTTATCAGTTCTTCGATTATCCTATTTTTTCATGTTCTGTTTGGGATTAGATACATATAGTTTTAGATCTAAAAAAAATTAGGTATTATAAAAAAGATATCATTTAAATTTCATATGAATCCTTTTAAGGAAGATCTGTTCTATAGTTCATCTCATTTAATATGAGAAAATATGAGTATTCCAGATTTATGGAAAAAATGCTATCACTACGAAAATTTTATTACAAATTTTCATTCATCATGAAAAATGCTATCACTATGGTATTTTGTAGTATGAAATTAGGTTTTTCAATATTTCTCTGATTTTTTGTTTGATTTGTAATTAAACTCGTTTTTAATATGAAGGGACAGATTCCCGTTTGATATTTATATTGTCTATGAAGTCATTTGGTCAACCTCATATTTCTTGAAATGTTATCTTCATCTTGGGTAATTTTGAATATATATTAGGTTGTTGATTGAATAAATTTCTTTATATTCATTTCAGATATATTATTTTGAATAAAAAACTTCGATATGTTCCATGAGCATGTGTATGAGATTTTAATCACATGAAAGAAAATCTTAAATCCAATTATACAGAATGAAAATGTAAGTATATAAACAACATTTGAAAGTTTCCATTCAATCTAATTTCAAGTTTTAAATTATTCATATCATTTTTATGTTTTCATCATTTATTTTTCTTCGATCATCTCTATATATATTTTGTTTTGTATGAGCATTTTTTTCATTTTCTTATTTGATTTTTAGTAATTTTTATTATATTTATAA
Organism: Eutrema japonicum; assembly: GCA_030161315.1. Classification (NCBI taxonomy): domain Eukaryota; kingdom Viridiplantae; phylum Streptophyta; class Magnoliopsida; order Brassicales; family Brassicaceae; genus Eutrema; species Eutrema japonicum. The sequence continues at coordinate 17,847,803 of BSQW01000006.1, forward strand.
TTATTATATATATACATAAATCATATTAAACAAATAATTTTGGTAAAAAAATTATTTGAAAATAACAAAGAGCAAGAGAGAGACATATCGTTTTGGTTCAACAACATGTTTACTTTTTATTGAAAACATTTTTTAAACACTATATAGTAACTAAATCTCATGTTGGTAAACACAATATTATATCGTCTGATAATCTTAACTATCCCCTAAATGTTTTAACTCACTAAAAAATCCATAAAATTAACAATACTAATCAATAATGGCGGACCCAAAAACTTTTTTTACTAGGGTATATTTTTATATTATTTTTTCGTAAACCTATAATTATATGTTATAAAAAGTTTTATGTGAAAGCTTATAAAATTTATTATATTAAATATGTTTAAATACAGATATTAAAACTATTCAAACTAAATATTATTTTATTGATATAAATATATATATATATATATATATATATATATATATATATATATATATATATGATATTAATCTAGAGTCCAACCTCAAAAAGAACAAAATAAAAATAATGAAATAAAACTATATTAGATTATTATCACGTACATTTAGAAGACGAGAGTTATGTTCAAAGAAAAAACAACAAAATCTCCGAGAGAAAATGATATGCTAAAGTTTGAGAAATAAAATGTTCGAAGTAGCTAAATAATATGATTAAGTAGCAAGTCATATTAGTTAATTAGTTCTTAATAAAAAAGTTGGTAAATAAATTATTAAAAAGGAAAAAAACTACTGGATTTTAGAGTATATAATTTGGACGGTAAAGATGATTCAAAATTGATATAACGGTCTTTATTTATCGTAAAATAATATAGAGCCATTCTAAAATGTTTTATGATAATCATCTTCTTTAACTATTTCAAACATTTCTTTTGGAATGGCTTTATATTATTTTATGATAACTAAAGACCGTTGGATCAATCTTGAATAATTTTTACCGTCTAAACCACATACTTTAAAATCCAGCAGATCTTTTTCTTTTTAATAAATTAATTACCAATTTTTTTTAATTAAGAACAACTTAAATAATGTGATTTGCTACTTAATCATCTTCTTTAGCTACTTCAAATATTTATTTTCACAAACTTTCGCATTTCCTTTTCTCTTGGATCTTTTGTTGTTTTGTTGTTGAACATAGCATTCGTCTTCTAAATGTGCGTGATAATCCAATATAAGCTTTATTTCAATATTTTTATTTTGTTCCTTTTGAGGTTGGATTCTAGATTAATTAATATTATCGTTTTTTTTTCATTTATTGAAATTTCAAAATGATATATCAATAAAAAATATCTACATGGTGTTTCAGGAATTATCAAAATGAGTACTGCTACATGTATTCCAAACATCAAATTCAGAGGATGATCAACATAACGAAGGATCCAACTTTTATCATCTAAAAAACTATAACAAAAGCTCTTCTACTCTTGTTTCCAAATTCATCAATAAAATTCCGATTTTATTTTCATCTTTTGTTATATTTTCATTGTTCATTTTTTTCGAGAAATCCTCATAATACAAACGCTTTAAACCCAATATCAATTTAATATTGTAGAACCGGATCTTGCATCCACAAATATCGCCCTGCACCAGGTCACCCAGGGTAGAAAAAGATTCGTCCCTGAATCTTCAATCTCGTCACTTGAAACATAAGGAAAAAGATGCTTGACATTGAACATGTCGGATCAACAAACACTTGGAAGAAGCTTGACACGATATGTGTTTGCATTAATCTTTTCCAACACTTATAATGGACTGATTTTGTGAGCTTTAAGCTTATTATACTCTCGAACAGAAAACTGATCCTTAGTCAATACAACCCAAACAAAATTGCCAACACGAAATTGCACATCACAGTTATGTCGATCGGCCATTTCTTTGTAAGTTGTCTGTAAATTATCATGTATCTGAGCATGGATAACATATAGATCGCCCACAAAATCAATAGCATTCCCGTGGTACCATATCATACACCACGCGAAAAGGGCTGAATTGAGTACTTCGATTAACCGCATGATTATGTGCAAATTCTGCGTGACACAAAATCTTGTCCCATGACTTGATATTATCACCAACTAAGCACCACAACATGTCACCCAAAGATCGATTAGTCACTTCCGTTTTGCCGTCCGATTGAGGATGGTAAGCAGAGCTCATATTAAGGTTTCTTCGCAGTAATTTCTATAAGGATCACCAAAATTGGCTCAGAAAACGTAAATCACGATCTGACACGATGGATAACAGAAGACCATGAAGACGATAGATCTCTCAGAAAAACAATTGTGCCACTTGCACTGCATCCGTCATTTTCTTGCAAAGAACAAAATGAGCCATTTTTGAGAAACGATCCACAATGACAAAAATAGAATCATATTCACACTGTGTACGAGGAAGTCCTAGTACAAAATGCATACTTATGTCTTGATGCGGCGCTAAACGTTCACAAGTTCTATCCCTAAAAATAACTGCAAATGTGCATCAATCACGTTAGTATATTAAAGGATCGAATCCACATAGACTTTCGTACTTAGGACTTCTAAGAATTCTAACATTATGTCTAGACCTATCAATGTTTGATAGTGGTGTCATGATTTTGTAGCAAGTAAATAATGGTGTACACGCATATATTAAAGACGTTGGGTAGCATGAAATTCTCCAGGGTTCATATTGAATCAAACAAGTAATTAGTTAGGACTTATAGTGACTTAGTCGACTAGGTTCTAGAACTCGAACACGTAATTGTATTAGATCTACTTTCGCAGCACCTAACACCTAAATCTAAACAACTTAATTACTCAGCTTTCGTTGGTAACTACGCAGCTAAATCACCAAAATGGCATGTTCATTTACGTTCACAAAGCTCTATAAATATGATTTTGTATCTTATAGCGTACTTGCTCGTCTACTCTAATTCATGTTAATAAATTCAACACTTTTGTGATTTTATCTTCCTTAGATCAGTCGCTCGATGATCAATCAAGCAACAAGCATTAACAAACAAGAATAAAATGAAGAACCCTAATATTATCCTAAGTCTAACAAACTAATATGATAGATCCATGATTAAACCCCTTTGAAAACCCTTAAAATCCAACAAGTAAACTACTCAGACATATATTCGCAAAACATCAGTAGATTAAATGAAGAATGCGAAATCAAATAAAGAGAGTAAGAGGTTTCAAAATATTATGTATGAAGTACATAGTTGAAAACTTGAAATATGTTCCCTTAAGAATGAAGAACAAAAACGGCTAAAAAGCTATGAAAACTCGAACTCAATGTAAAGTATGATAAGGTATGAAGTGGTGTCGTGTTCTCTGCCCTAAAAGATGTATTCATATGGTCTTAAGGCGTCTTAGGGTTCATCTTTGGAAAAACAAGTGACATATTTAAGTGGGCTTACAATTATTGGGCATGGTCCGGTACGAACTGAAGCTGGCCACTGGTCTGACCCTTCTGGTCGCGGCCATGGTGTTTTTTCCGCTTCTTTTTCGGGACAACTTGACAAGACTTCAATAAACTTCATGGTTCTTGAGATTGAATCGTTGGATCTTCCTCAAATCACTTGGAGGTGGTGGTTGATCACTCTATCTTGTCTCCAAAATTGAGCTTAATCATATGGGGGGGGGAGGGGGAAGGTATTCATCGGATGTCGAACTTCTGATAGTCCAAATCTGTCTAAAAATGGATTTTTGCTCCACTTTATGCTTCTTTAGTCCAAATTATCTTAAAATGTTTTTGAAACTCCAAAACACTGAAATCGGTACCATTTAACTATGTTGAGGCATGAATTAGCCGTTCTCCCGCTACAACATATGAAACAACCGCACCCATTTTTTTTTTTTGCAAATAATAACTAAAATCCCATAAATAATAATAATTGAACCTCACCAATTAATTTCCGGTTCAAGATTAAAATCCGAATAATCAAGATCATAAATTATTAAATAAAATAACCAAATAAACGACAAGTCTAGATCACCCCCTCTTCCTCGCCCTGATCCCACGGTCACACTTTCTCTTTTCCTGCATCAATTAAAATATAAGAGATGCATAAGTATTTCGAAAAATACTTAGTGAGACAATCCTCCCATCTACAGGCTAACAAATAATTAAGATAATTAATATAGACTATCACGAAAATACCGAATAAATCAAACATTTCATGAAACACTCGATCTAGACCCTCCGAGATCGTAAACGGCCTATAATCACGAAATCACATCAATTATCAAAATTATTTAATTACGCCTATGGTCCTGCACTCACCTTATTCCCGCACAGGAAGTTTCACGAGAAAATTCAGCAATTTTCTAGAACTCCCCGGGATGAATAACCTTCTATTAATCCACCTAAAAATAAAAATAATAAAATAATCAAAACAAGTTTCAATTATTCTAAACTACAAACTCTTCGTCCGACTCTGCAACAACCGTCTTCTTCGTCCGACTCTGCAACAACCAGCCGATTACCACCGCCGGTGCCATTACACCATCACCGGAGCTTACCACCGGAACTACCACGATCCAACCACCGAACACGAACCCCGCCGCAAACACCAACACGTCGCGACAACACCGACGCTTGACCCTCACGTCACCGCCATCATCATCCATCTCCGATGACAACCACAAGACTACTTTGATTCCAACGTGAAAACCAAGCTAAGAGGAGAACCCTTACCTCTAAGACCCGACAACGAAAGCCCGATGGTGAATCGTTCACGGCACCGCGGACCTCCACCGATCCTTTCTCACGCCAACGAACACCACCGCCCGACTCTCTCTTCCTTCTCTCCTTGCTTCCACACCGAAAACCAACACAACTTGACGGCTAGGGTAATCGGGAGCTCGGAGGCGGCGATACTTACGCACGTCTATACATAGGTGTGTTTCAAGTTTCCTTATTACACCAACCGGTCCTCGCCCTTCCTCCCCTTCCGAAAGTTGACCCCAAACTTTCAAGATTATCAATCATACCCGCCCATAAAAATTGATTTACACGAATTTAACCCCCCAACTTCTAATTATTCAATTTCATCCCCAAAATTGAATTAGGGATGTTACAATTCTCCCCCACTAACATAGATTCGTCCTCGAATCTAACATCCAGCGAACATCCACGACATAGCACAACCGCTATTCCAACTCAGCGTAGCGCGACCGCTATTCCAACTCCACTAACAACAGTATCACGGCTCAACACCATAGCGCCCTAGTTTCCTACTTCGTTTGGCCAACCACTCCAACACCCGGGAGTATAACGGCTTCACGACCCAACACCATGGATCGATCCGTCTAACGCATAGAGAGCCAGACAACGGCAATCTCTCTAGTGACCTGTCTCACCAATCAGGAATCACGTCGAAACCCAACCGGCCAGGTACACTCGGCAGTGACTCACCAGTACACTCCGATGCTGCTATATGGGCCACCACCCCGTGCCAAACCAGTCCAGAACTATCAGCCCTATGCAGCTACTAAACACCTAGTATCCGCACCCCCGCTATCTGACCACTACCACTAGTAGCCCGCCATCCTGTCTACTAATTCCCTAGTAAACCCACCACTCAACATATTCAAGGAAAACACCTTTTTATTGAATAATCAAAAGCTCCAAGGTACATCGATTAATTATAACACCATAAAATAGGCGAGTACAACAATGCAATAACTCCCAAAACCCCAACATCATGGTTACCACGATATGGAAATACCCGGCTAACCCTCCAGTTTGCCGAACCACTTGGGAAACTTGCGCTTCAACTTCGCTTCCGGCTCCCAAGTCACCTCCTCGGCTCCATTGCAGTCCCACAACACCTGCATCTCAGGAACCTTCTTCCTCCTGATCACTCTCACCCGACGATCTAGGACTCTCAGAGGCCTCGCCTCCACCACCATGCTCGGTGTCAAATCTGATGGCACCCCCGTGACCACCTGATCATCCTTGTGCAGACATTTCTTCAGCATCGACACATGAAACACCTTGTCAAATGCCTGCATAGACTCCGGCAACTCTAGCCGATAAGCCACCGGTCCGACCCGCTCCATCACCTTGACGGGACCCATATATCGCGGACTCAACTTAGTCTCGGAAATGGACCTGTTCGGACCCCTCAACATGGCCATCTTCAGATAGACCAAATTGCCAACTGCGAACTCCAGCTCCTTCCTACGCCGATCTGCGTAGCTTTTCTGACGATCTTGAGCTTCCTTCATGTTCAACTTCACAATCCGGACCTTCTCAGTCGTCTCCTGCACAAAGTCAGCCCCCAGCAGGCTCCTCTCCCCCACTTGTGTCCAACACAACGGGGTCCTGCAAGGCCTACCATACAACGCCTCAAATGGTGCCATGCCGATACTAGCCTGGTAGATGTTATTGTATGCAAACTCCACTAGATTCAGATGATCCGCCCAATGTCCACCCCAATCCAACACACACATCCTCAATAGATCCTCCAACGTCTGGATAGTCCTCTCCGACTGCCCATCGGTTTTGGGATGATAAGCTGTACTCATGTGTACCTTAGTACCCATCTCCTTCTGGAAAGCGCCCCAGAACAACGAGGAGAACTTCGGATCTCGATCCGACACTATACTCACCGGTACCCCATGCAGCTTCACAATCTCCCTGACGTACCTCTTGGCCAACACTTCCGCACCGTCGGTCTTCTTTATGGCCAAGAAGTGCGCAGACTTGGTCAACCTATCGACGATGACCCAAATAGCGTCCTTGGTTCGCGAAACCGGCAGACCCACCACGAAATCCATGGTGATCATGTCCCACTTCCACTCCGGAATGGGTAAACTCCTCAACAACCCGCTCGGAACCTGATGCTCAGCCTTCACCAACTGACATGTATCACACCCCGCAACCCAGCTGGCAACATCCTTCTTCATACCTACCCACTGGTAATACCGTTTGAGGTCACGGTACATCTTGGTAGCTCCTGGATGAATAGAGAAACGGCTCTGATGTGCTTCCCTCAGGATTTCCTGCCTCAGCACTTCGTCCTTCGGTACACACACCCTGCCCCTCAAAAGGATAGTTCCATTGCTGGAGAACTCATACTCAGACCGCTCTGCCCTGCCAGCCTGCATTAATTCCGCATCCAACTGCTGTGCTACCCGCACCCTAGTCAGAATATCCGCCTGATCCACCGCCTCTAAACCCAACGGCTCAGGCTCCTCAGACACAGCACACAGTCTCAGGGCACTCACCATGCCTACCAACGCCTCTGTATCTCGCTCAGTGTCTAAAATAACCCGCTTCCTGCTCAAAGCATCGGCTACAAGATTCGCTTTACCGGGATGGTAAGCTATCTCCAGGTCATAATCCGCAACAAGCTCCATCCATCGCCTCTGTCGCAGATTCAGCTCGGGCTGGGTAAAGATGTACTTCAGACTTTTGTGGTCTGTGAACACCTGAACCTTACCGCCATACAGATAAGACCTCCAGATCTTCAATGCAAACACCACGGCAACCATCTCAAGATCGTGGGTATGATAATTGCATTCATGTTTCCTCAACTGCCTGGAAGCATATGCAATCACCTTACCCTGCTGCATCAATACACAACCGAGCCCCACCCTGGACGCGTCTGTGAACACGACGTATGGCTCATCCGGCTTCGGTAAGGCCAACACCGGAGTACTCACCAGCATCTCCTTGAGCTTCGCAAAGCTCTCCTCACACTGGTCCGACCACACGAAAGGAACGTCCTTCCCGGTCAACTTGGTCATGGCCTGCGCCATACTAGCAAACCCCTTGACGAACCTTCTGTAATAACCCGCCAGACCCAGAAAACTGCGAATCTCCGAGGCATTCTTCGGTCTCGGCCACTCCTCAATCGAGCGAATCTTCTCCGGATCCACTGAAACACCACGATCAGATACGACGTGCCCCAGAAATCCGATCTCCCGCTGCCAGAAACTACACTTGCTCAGCTTAGCGAACAACTGTTGCTCCCGTAGCTTCTCCAGAACTTTCCTCAGGTGAACCATGTGCTCCTCAGGACACTTCGAATACACTAGAATGTCGTCGATGAAAATGATGACGAACTCATCCAGATACTCCTGGAAAACGCCGTTCATCAACCTCATAAACGCAGACGGTGCATTCGTCAACCCAAACGGCATCACCACAAACTCGTAGTGCCCGTATCTCGTCCTGAAAGCCGTCTTCCTGATGTCCGACTCCGCTATCGGGATCTGATGATAACCCGATGCCAAATCAATCTTAGAGAACCACGAAGCACCCTGCAACTGATCTAGCAACTCATCGATCCTCGGTAATGGATACTTATTCTTCACAGTAACCCGGGTCAGCCCCCGATAATCAATGCACAACCGGAAGCTCCCATCCTTCTTCTTGACGAACAGTACCGGTGCACCCCACGGAGAACTGCTCGGTCTAATGAAACCCTTTTCCAACAACTCCTCAAGCTGCTTCTTAAGCTCAGCCATCTCCGCTGGAGCCATCCTGTAAGGAGCCTTAGACAACGGCGTCGTCCCCGGCTCTAACTCAATGGTAAAAGGATCCGACCTGGATGGTGGTAACCCGCTCAACTGCTGGAACACATCCTCGAACTCCCAGACCATCTCAATATCCCGCACCGCTGACTCCCCAACCTCACCAGGTATCGAAATGGTAGCCAAATAGGCCTCACAACCCTGCTCGATCAAACGCTCCGCGTGAACCGCGGAAACGACGATACCTCCCGGCACCGGTCTCACCCCCTGATAAACCAGTCTTCTGTTAGCATGCTCGAAAACCACACGACCCCGGTGACAATCCAAATGAGCCTTGAACTTTTCCAGCCAGTCCATACCCAAAATGATGTCATAGAGTTCTACTGGACACACTATCAAATCCGCTGGCATCAGCTCTCCGACGATAAGAATGTCGACACCCTCCACACAGCCCTGAGTCCTCAACAAACGACCCCCAACAACTCTCACCACCCCCGAGTGGTCCCCAAACCCCTCTTGGATACCGCTCCCCGACACCCAATCCGGTGTGGCAAAACTGTGGGACGCTCCGGAGTCAAACAACACATGTGACTCTACCCCAACCACACTAAGGGTTCCTAAGCACGAAAAGGATTTAAGGCAAACAGCAAACACCAATTACAGAGCGAGTAACTGAAATTACAATCAAACAAGAACATAATTAAGGTAGCTAACCAGTAATCAGTCTGCTGCCGCTCGCCTCGCCTGACTCCGCGCCTATGGTGAACACCCTCGGTGCCACTGCGGCCCGTTTCGGAGGTGGTGCCTTGATCCTCACAAATGGCTGAGCCAACTTCGAACAATCCTTCTTGATGTGACCGGGTTCCTTGCAATGGAAGCACACCTGACCCCCTCGAGAACAATCCGCCACGCGATGTCCATAGGCTCCGCACCCGAAACAACGTGGTCCAGAACCCGCTGCCTTGGAAGTATCCTCCCACTTCCTCTTCTGTCCCTGCTGCTGACCAGACTTACCGCCCTTGCTCGGAGCAACACCCTGACCTTGAGGCCGCCGCGGAACCTCTGGTACTGCAGCCTTTAAACTGGCCTCCTGACTCATCCCCTCCTCAAGATGCGCTGCACACTCCACCAGTTCGGACACCGACTCGAACTTGCGGACTATGCATCGGTTCCTGAGATCGATACGCATACCTCGCATGAAAGCACAAATCAACTCATCTTCGGTATCTGCACCCCGACCAGCAAACCGCTTCAGCCGGTTAAACTCGGCCTCGTACTCTCGAACCGAACGAATCCCCTGTGACAAGTACAGAAACTCCGCCTGTAACCTGTCGCGAGCCTCCCGCGGAAAATACTTGAGATCGAACTCCCTCCGGAACTCGTCCCAAGACAACACTACTCCCGCCCTCCTCGCAGCAACACCCTGCCACCACTCATGTGCATCTCCCTCCAGATAATGCACCGCCAAGTCAACCCTATACTCCTCAGGGCATCTAATCGACTGGAAGTTCCTCTCCAACCTGGACCTCCACTCATCAGACTCAATCGGTCGAGCACCACCACTGAAAAACTTGGTTCCCAACCTCTGCATATGCTCCATCACCCTCAGGTATGACGGAACTACTGGCTCGGCCTCAGCAACCACTCCCGGAACTCCCGGAGCAACAACACTCGGCATCGCGGCAACCCCCTGTGGCGCCACTGGAGCTGGAGTCGGTACCACACCAGGTAACCTCTCCAATAGCTGGGCCAACATGCCCAAAACAGCCCCCATCGGGTTCGGGCCCGCACCCGCCTGAGCACCACCCGGCGCCGGCATCGCACCATACACGGCCGCTGACTCCGACTGACCTTCCCCCTCGGCGTGATCACACGCCCCCTGCTCCACCGTGACGCTCTGCGTCACATTCGCAGCTGCTCTGCCACCTCTACAACCTCTGCCGCCACGGCCTGTTCTGCCGCCCCGACCACGGCCGCCACGACCACCCCGACCTCTGAGACCTTGCCCAACGCTATCAGAATCAACCATCTGCAATAACCACTTGTTACTAATTGACAACAGCAATAGTAAAACAAACACGAGTCTTACCGTGGAATCTCATTGAAGGCTCGAAGAGGATGATCTAGAACTTCAAGCTCAACAATTGACTAACTCACATAGACAGTTCTAATAGCGGAATTTTTTTTTTTTTTTTAAACCGTCCTAGAACCGTAAATGCTCTGATACCAAATTGAAACAACCGCACCCATTTTTTTTTTGCAAATAATAACTAAAATCCCATAAATAATAATAATTGAACCTCACCAATTAATTTCCGGTTCAAGATTAAAATCCGAATAATCAAGATCATAAATTATTAAATAAAATAACCAAATAAACGACAAGTCTAGATCACCCCCTCTTCCTCGCCCTGATCCCACGGTCACACTTTCTCTTTTCCTGCATCAATTAAAATATAAGAGATGCATAAGTATTTCGAAAAATACTTAGTGAGACAATCCTCCCATCTACAGGCTAACAAATAATTAAGATAATTAATATAGACTATCACGAAAATACCGAATAAATCAAACATTTCATGAAACACTCGATCTAGACCCTCCGAGATCGTAAACGGCCTATAATCACGAAATCACATCAATTATCAAAATTATTTAATTACGCCTATGGTCCTGCACTCACCTTATTCCCGCACAGGAAGTTTCACGAGAAAATTCAGCAATTTTCTAGAACTCCCCGGGATGAATAACCTTCTATTAATCCACCTAAAAATAAAAATAATAAAATAATCAAAACAAGTTTCAATTATTCTAAACTACAAACTCTTCGTCCGACTCTGCAACAACCGTCTTCTTCGTCCGACTCTGCAACAACCAGCCGATCACCACCGCCGGTGCCATTACACCATCACCGGAGCTTACCACCGGAACTACCACGATCCAACCACCGAACACGAACCCCGCCGCAAACACCAACACGTCGCGACAACACCGACGCTTGACCCTCACGTCACCGCCATCATCATCCATCTCCGATGACAACCACAAGACTACTTTGATTCCAACGTGAAAACCAAGCTAAGAGGAGAACCCTTACCTCTAAGACCCGACAACGAAAGCCCGATGGTGAATCGTTCACGGCACCGCGGACCTCCACCGATCCTTTCTCACGCCAACGAACACCACCGCCCGACTCTCTCTTCCTTCTCTCCTTGCTTCCACACCGAAAACCAACACAACTTGACGGCTAGGGTAATCGGGAGCTCGGAGGCGGCGATACTTACGCACGTCTATACATAGGTGTGTTTCAAGTTTCCTTATTACACCAACCGGTCCTCGCCCTTCCTCCCCTTCCGAAAGTTGACCCCAAACTTTCAAGATTATCAATCATACCCGCCCATAAAAATTGATTTACACGAATTTAACCCCCCAACTTCTAATTATTCAATTTCATCCCCAAAATTGAATTAGGGATGTTACAACTTACAAGTAATTGTTTTTCTTTGTAGATCATAATTGTGCCACTGAGAGAAGATTGATGCTCGTTGACATGTGTGGTTCATAAAATATAGACCAGTCTAGACATATACTGGATTTGAAGCTATGATGCTTGTATTGTTTTCTTCACTACATTTAATTCTATCAAAGTTTTTATGTTATATATATTAGGGGTGATTAAATACTAGATTTCAAAATAAAAGGTGAGAACAAATCAAGTAAGATATTTTCTTATGTCTAAATCAAATTCTTAATCTTAGTCATCATGGGTAATACTCAATAGTGAACACATACTTTGAAAAATCGAAAGATGATATCAATTCTTCAATGCCTTTACGTTTTTTTTGTTTGTTTAAATGCCTTTGATTTTCTTCTTATTTTTTGTGGTTTTTTAAATTGGTATTTTTATGATAAAAAAATAAGATGTTTATGGATCTATACATCCATATTCAATACGGCCTTGTTTTATTCTCTTCATCTAGGTTATTTTGTTTTCCTATAAAAGAGTCTCGAACTCTAAAATTTATATTATGCAGTTTTCATTTCCGCCGCAAGAAATAAAAATAAGAAGCACCTATTATATCATATGAGAATTCATATGCGATTGAAAGAAGAGATCTCTTATCCGATTAATCATCCACAAAAGGTATGCTTTATGAAAATAAATTCTTGAGATTTTGAGTTTCATTTGATTTCATGTAATTTTTTAAATATTTGAATAATGTTTTGTGCTCGCATGTTATCAGTTCTTCGATTTTTTTTTTTTTTCATGTTCTGTTTGGGATTAGATATATATAGTTTTAGATCTAAAAAAAGTTAGGTATTATAAAAATATATCATTTAAACTTCATATGAATCCTTTTAAAGAAGATCTGTTCCATAGATCATTTCATTTAATATTAGAAAATATGAGTATTCCAGATTTATGGAAAAAATGATATCACTATGGTATTTTTAAGTATGAAATTAGTTTTTTCAATATTTCTCTGATTTTTTGTTTGATTTGTAATTAAACTCGTTTTTAATATGAAGGGACATATTACCGTTTGATATTTATATTGTCTATGAAGTCATTTGGTTAACCCTAGATTTCTTGAAATGTTATCTTCATCTTGGGTAATTTTGAATATGTATTAGGTTGTTGATTGAATAAATTTCTTTATATTCATTTCAGATATATTATTTTGAATAAAAAACTTCGATATGTTCCATGAGCATGTGTATGAGATTTTAATCACATGTAAGAAAATCTTAAATCCAATTATAAAGAATGAAAATGTAAGTATATAAACAACATTTGAAAGTTTCCATTCAATCTAATTTCAAGTTTTAAATTATTCATATCATTTTTATGTTTTCATCAGTTATTTTTCTTCGATCATCTCTATATATATTTTGTTTTGTATGAGCATTTTTTTTTTCATTTTCTTATTTGATTTTTAGTAATTTTTATTATATTTATAATTATTATATATATACATAAATCATATTAAACAAATAATTTTGGTAAAAAAACTATTTGAAAATAACAAAGAGCAAGAGAGAGACATATCGTTTTGGTTCAACAACATGTTTACTTCTTATTGAAAACATTTTTTAAACACTATATAGTAACTAAATCTCATGTTGGTAAACACAATATTATATCTTCTGATAATCTTAACTATCCCCTAAATGTTTTAACTCACTAAAAGATCCATAAGATTAACAATACTAATCAATAATGGCGGACCCAAAAACTGTTTTTACATTATTTTTTTCGTAAACCTATAATTATATGTTATAAAAAGTTTTCTATGAAAGCTTATAAAACTACCTGCACTACAATATAGCAAAGTTTACTTTTTGTTTTGTGCAAATAGAACTTACACTAAAGATTAACTTAGGATTATAAGAAAAAACGCATGGTGCTCTTTGTCAAAGAATATGCTTCTCGATTGTTCTTATTGAAGCCCACAACACAAGCCCACACAAGAATGTCCAAAAGAATATGCTTCTCGATTGTTCTTATTGAAGCCCACAACACAAGCCCATACAAGAATGTCCAACACATACCCATGTGTATTAGGGTTTGAGCAAGTAGATTAGTATAAGTAGTAATCTTAGGTATCTATCAATGTAATCTTTGAGAGTTGATCGACAACTCTCCTTCTCTTCAATATATGATATATCGAATGTTCTTGTGTTCTTGAAGACAAGCTAAACCCTTTTTCCTTTCTCTTTTGCATTCAATAAAGCTCAATGAGCTATTTATATTTATCTTCTATATTTGCTTAATCTATCTAATAAACACTTGTTTAAGATCTGATCACATGGTATCAGAGCACCAGACGTTCTATTGAGGGTTTTGTGTTCATTTCTCATCGATTCCATCCTGTGGAGAAATTTTCAGTTTATGCTGCCACTTCTCTTCCATCGAAGAAACGTTTGTTCTTCGCCGAAGGAGCGCCAGAAGATCTGGGATGAAGATTCCGACCCAAGAAGAGAGTTGTTTTTGCTACTCTCAAGGATTACATTGATCGATACCTAAGATTACTACTTATAATAATCCACTTGCTCAAAACCTAATACACATGGGCTTGTGTTGGACATTCTTGTGTGGGCTTGTGTTGTGGGCTTCAATATGTTAGCAAATCAAAGAAAGTGGATTTGTGCTCTAAAGAGCTTATTAACACAGAAAATATAAATAACTCATTGAGCTTTATTTAGATAGATAAGAAACTAAAGAGAGGTGAAGAAGATTTTGGTTTGTCACCAAGAACACAAACACAACATCGATTTATCTTAATTTTACAAAGAAGAAGAGAGTTGTTTTTGCTACTCTCAAGGATTACATTGATCGATAACTAAGATTACTACTTATACTAATCCACTTGCTCAAACCCTAATACACATGGGCTTGTGTTGGATATTCTTGTGTGGGCTTGTGTTGTAGGCTTCAATAATCCCCCGCAAACTTGGCGGCCGGTGAAGACGAAGCTGCCAAATTTGAAACCACAAACATGTAGACTTTCCAGGAGCATTCATCGCAAGATCACATGGAGATTTAGACAGAATTCTTACTTCTCTTTAAGCACAAAATCATCAAATGTTCTTCAAACCCATATGAGGTCCACAACACAAGCCCACACAAGAATGTCCAACACAAGCCCATGTGTATTAGGGTTTGAGCAAGTGGATTAGTATAAGTAGTAATCTTAGGTATCGATCAATGTAATCCTTGAGAGTAGCAAAAACAACTCTCTTCTTCTTTGTAAAATTAAGATCAATCGATGTTGTGTTTGTGTTCTTGGTGACAAACCAAAATCTTCCTCCCCTCTCTTTATTTTCTTATCTATCTAAATAAAGCTCAATGAGCTATTTATATTTTCTGTGTTAATAAGCTCTTTAGAGCACAAATCCACTTTCTTTGATTTGCTAACATGGTATCAGAGCTTCAGTCGATCGGGATTAATGGGTCTGAGGCGTAATTACTTCTATTTTTTCGAGCGCTCATCATCGCCGGCACACAGGAAATTTCAGAGACGGCGAAGAAAAAAAAAATCGTAGAAGAAAAGGACTTGGGTTCGAGCATATCAACATAAATTTGGGCCAAAAAGTTAATATTGAAAAGGAAAAAGGCCCAATACAAGCCCACATGCCAAGTCTGAAACACAAGTGTTGAAGCCCTCGTCTCTTCATCCGCCTCTGTGAAGCTCTCAGTTCTGACGGTTTATGTTTTTTGTTTACTCTTCCATAGCTTCTTCTCAACCTATCAACTTCAGCTCCAGCATCGTATCCCAACGAGTGATTGTTGAAGAATCAGAAACGTCAACCCAAATATTTTAGGCGTTTCGGACTTCACGGTATGTTTGAAGTGAAGAAGAGGATGGCATTGATCTGAATAGAAGATTCAGAAGCGTCAACCCAAATATTTCAAACTATTCAGATGAGTTATCGATCTGTCTGATGTGAAGATGTGGATGGCATTACTCTGGTCCAGATTTAAGGTATTTCTAGGTTTCTTTGCAAAATTGGGTATTGATGATTTAATGCTAGGAAGTATGGGTTACATGAATGTTTGTTGTTAAGGAACTCTTGGAAGATATAAGAACAGGCTGGTTTTGGGATTAATTAGGATGTGTTTAAGGTTGAAAGCTTTTGCCGTTGCAATAGAAGATTTTGCTTGTGCACACAAGATTAGATGAAATGCCCAGGAGAACGGAAGAATGTTAGCTGCAAATTGTATTAGCTCGAGAAGGACATCTTGTTGGTTTGGTTAAATTTGTAGGCTTGGAATCATGAAGCAAGAACGAAATAGGTTGTTATGGTATTATGACAGAATTTCCAAAGGAACAAAAGAAGAAGAGAGTTGTTTTTGCTACTCTCAAGGATTACATTGATCGATACCTAAGATTACTACTTATACTAATCCACTTGCTCAAACCCTAATACACATGGGCTTGTTTTGGACATTCTTGTGTGGGCTTGTGTTGTGGGCTTCAATAGTTCTCTCTTACATAATTGAAGAAAAATTTATGTAAATTATAAGATAGATGGTTGAAATTGTAGAGATACCATGAAACTCTTTCGAATGAGCTTTGGAATTGATCGATTTTTTGGAGTCAAAGACAACCATCATATTGTCGATCTTCAGGTCTCGGGGATGCTTTAGTACTGATATATATATATTTTTTTAAAACATTTCTGGTTGTATTCCACTGAATGACCAAGTTACAAACAATGAAGGAAAAAAAAAACCAACAATCCTTAGGTCATAAACCATGAAGGCAGTACAAGAAAGAAACGAAAAGAAAGAAAGAAAGAAAGAAAGATGAGAGGTTACAAGGGGAGGTTAGGTACCTCTAAACCACAAAGCAAGAGAGCCTTGGAAACTAGGTCTGTCCTTTCGAGCCAGACACGAGTCTCTGATTGCCCTGTCCACTTTTTTGAAGAGAACGTCAGCTGGGAGGGTGAGGTTGTTGAAAATGCGATCGTTTTGTTGCTTCCATAGATGATAGATGGTTGCCTGAGCCATTAGGAGCCTCAAGTTTTTTTCTGCAGTGTTCGTGAAAGCCCTCTTTAACCATCTCTCAAAGACATGCCATGTTCCGAACCCCATAAACGGAGCATTAAGTCTTTCAAAACCTAATCTCCACACATCTTGAGCATACGAGCATCTAAGAAAGAGATGATCTCTTGTCTCATCCCAGATTTCGCATAACACACATGTGCTGATATCAATACTTCCCCATCTCGCAAGTCTTTCCCTAGTAGAGAGCCTATCTAGACAAGCTAACCACAAGATGAAAGCATGTTGCAGTACATGACCAGAGAACCATACCTCTTTGTGCCATTGCACTTCCGTGAATGGATCAATGGTTTGGCGCCGAGCAAGCGATAACTTGAAAACATCCTTATTAGCCCCCCCACTCCATCCTTCCACTTGTATATGTCATTAATCCCCGATCTTAGTTGTATTGTAGATAAGTGACATAGGAGGAGGAACGCTTTGTCACTACGAGCCCCTCTAAAATTCCACCAATTTGTCGTAGCAGCAAATGAAACCTTAGAGTCTATGGGAATCCCATAAATCCTCGGACCATCTTGCCCAATAAAGGAGAATAGCTGACCAAACGGATTCCAATCATCAAACCAGAATGGGCAATCCAACCCATTGCCCACTGCGCAACTGATGAAGTTCTCAGCTAACAGTATGAGTTTTAGGAGTTGAGACCAAGTAGAAGATCTGTTGCTCTTAACACTCAAACATCAAAAAGATTTGCATCTGATCTTATTCTTTTTACACCAAGCAACCCATAAAGAACCCGAATTGGAGAAGAGTAACCATATCAACTTAAGACCGGAAACTTTGTTCCAAGAAGACAAATCTCTCAAACCTAATCCACTAGCTGCCTTTGGGGAGCATACCTGAGACCAATTGACCTTTGCTTTACGAGAAGTGTCTGGGTTCCCGGACCAAAGAAACTTTCTACACAACTTATTAATCTCTCTTATACACCTCTTTGGGAGCACAAAGGCTGCACACCAGTAGGCCAAAATGCTTTGAATAACTGAGGATATGAGTTGGGTTCTTCCCGCTTGAGTACTGATATTAACACTATTACTTCTCCCGTTAAAGATGAGCGAACAAAATTTTGAGATTATGATGCCATCCAAGCAGAAGTTTCAAATACACAGCTCCATAAAAGAAGAAATTGATGGTATAGAGTTTTTTTGTATAATAGAAAATTTGTGGAAACAATATCTCCATAAAAATAGGAAATTGGTAGAAGTGATCTCTCCTTAAAGAAGGAATTAGATGGAATCGATCTTTTCAAGAAGGAGAAAGTTGATTGGATGTAAACCTCAAAGAGGAGTAATTTGAAGGAAATTGTCTCTCCATAAAGAATAAATTTGAAGGTCCTCTAAACATAGTTTGGAGATTGCTTAAAGAAGGATTAGAGCAAGACGTTGAACTCTAAACATAGTTTGAAGATCAACATGAGGATTTTAATCACTACATAAGCATAAGCAGTACACCAAGATATCTTGGTTTACTGCTACTGTAGTAATTAAAATCCTCAAAATCGTCAAAACATTTGAAGAGGAGAAGATCCCTAACCTTAGAGCCGAGGAGAAGGTTCTCTCATACAAAATATAGTTTGAAGATTGCTTAAAGAATAATATAATTCCTCGTTTTCTACTATTTGGAAACCAGAGAAGTCGGATCCTTTTACCATATTCTTAGGTCTACTGCGTCGAACTAGATCTTTTTACCATAGTTTTAGTTCTGTTATATCGACTCAGATCCCTTTACCATAGTTTTAGGTCCGTTATATCGTATTCCTTTCACCAGGGTGTAAGGATTTTCGGATATTAGCATTCCTTTTTACCGTAGTGTGAGGTTTTGAATATCTGTAATTGAGTATTTGTGATATTTTCAAAGTAATGCTAGGTTAAAATACTTTGAGGTATGAGTAATTGTGTTCATTTTACTGTAATTTGAGGTTTTGAATACATGTAGCATCACTCGTTTTGATAATTCCTAATACACCATGTAAATATTATTTTGTTGGTATAAATATATATCTCTAAAGTATTATTTAAAAAGACATTTTTAAAAATGAACTTTGTTTTGTAAGTTATTACATGAAATGTCATTACAAATAATAAAGAATAATTGAAATAGAAAAGGGTATAATTGTCTTTTACAATTAGTGATAAGAATATGAAAAATATTTATTTTGCATTAAAAATGTTATCTACAATAAATGAAAAAATAGCTCATGAATTTCAAATATATATAGTTTTCTAAGCTCTCGCAAAAATGAAAGCTCGGCGACAGCTTTAGGGCTGTAAGATGGATCTCGGACGGCGATGGTTTCAGGTGAGGTTTTCGGCGTTTTCGGCAGTTTCGGCGGCAACAGATGATACGGGATGTGTGGGTTGCGAGCTCGGTTCAGTTTCGGCCCAGGTTCTTTCGATTCAGATTTGGCTCTTCATGTACCAGATCGGATCCAAATCTTTGGGATACGATTTTGCATGGGTTATAATCATCACGGTTGTTCACCGGTTCTCACGGGATCTACTGGGTGGCCCATTGGATCTTAACGTCGGAAGCAACAAGGAAGCTAAGTTCGGTACTAATTCTTCGAGATCTGATTTTGGATGGGATCTCCCATCGAATCTCATCGATCTCGTCGCGACAAGCTTTCAACAATCACTGGTTTCCAGTATTAATGGCGAATCATGGAAGATTGGGTCTATCCTCGTGTACGGGATTTTCTGGAATGTTGTTCCTTTGATTCGGGTGGAAGATATTATTTATAAAATTGCTCCAAGAAAAGCAATGCAAGCTCCGTGATTTGTCAAATCAGAATCGTTAGGTGCTGGTAACGGGGAGCGGGATTGGTGCTGGTTTGATGATTTCTTCAAATCATATGGAGAAATCCACGGGATACGTAGTGGGCATGGATTGGTATCACGTCCTGCTCACTATCACGGAAACTTGATTGCAGAGATTCAAAAGATCTCGTTCGCTGGGTACAAAAAGGAGGAGCAGAGATGTGTTGAGTATCACTCACTCACTTTTCTATCTTATCAGACAGTTTTCATATTGTTCTGGTTTTTTAAAAATCTCTCCAAAATGTCTCAGACCAATCTGCTCAAAGCCAATGGTTCCGGAAAGAAAGGAGAGGTTATGAAACGGTTGAAGATTACAGTGCCACATTTCGATAACACAAGCCTGATTGAAGGCTACTCCAGGACTCTGATAGGAAGGTGTATCAATCCGGCTATGCAAGACATTAAGATGCTTTTGTATATGCTTCCAAGAATCTGGAAAGTTGAAGAGAGGGTTGCAGGGGCGGATCTGGGTCTCGGGCGGTTCCAATTTGATTTTGATAGGGAGGAGGATATTGTAGAGGTCATGAAAATGGAACCTTTCCATTTTGACTACTGGATGCTCTCTTTGGTTCGCTGGGAACCGGTGGTGGAGACAAATTATCCTTCAGCAATTATGTTTTGGGTTCATGTGCTCGGTGTTCCTCTTCACTTCTGGGCAGATCAGACCTTTAGATGTATTGGGGAAGCTCTCGGAGTTGTGAAGGTGGTGAATCTGGACGAAGGGAAAGTTCAGGTGGTGGTAGACGGTTACAAACCTTTGTGTTTTGAAACATTAGTTGAGTTTCAAGGTGGTGTGGAAACTACGGTGTCCCTGCGGTATGAGCGCCTCTTTTGTTTCTGCAAAATTTGCTTCAGCTTATGTCATGACCAGCAGAGGTGTCCCTCTCGGGGAGATGCGGTAGAGTATAGGAGAAAGGATCAATATCCCGATGAGCCGCGACAAGGCTCAGGGGCGGTCAGCTACAAAGCTGCAACGATGAATGGCTTAAGTGGCAAGAAAGAAACGGTTAAAAGGGGGAATTCTGCTCAAGCCATTAACGATCAGAATAAAAGAAATGGGAGGCTGTCTGAATCTCGGAATCAATTTGGGAATGATCAACAACACAACAACGGAAGACCAGAACGTAAATTTGGGGAAGGATCATCAAGATTTAGCAGGCCATCAAGCTATATGCCTCCACAAGACTTTATAAAACGGTACGTCGCATCTAATTCTGGTGTAGACAAGTTGAAGTACACAACAGTGGGTCAGGGCTTATTGGATAATGAGGAATTGCTGGATGCGTTCAAAGGTAAAGCTCTAGATCATCAGATGGACTTGGACAAACCAGCGGTGAATGCAGAGGAAGACAAAGGTATACCGATTACGGTCTCAACTCTGGGTAATAATGTGAGTAAAGGGCTGGTCTTTAAGGAGGATTCTACTTGTCTAATTGATACGCATGAATTTGAGGTTCTTAATAGTGAGGTAATGAACTTTTTGGAATGTGATTTTGATTTGGCTAATTCTGGTGATGTTGGGGAAGCTGAGTTCTCACAGATGATAACGGTCCATCAAGCGGAAAAGATGGACACAATGAATGCAATATTGGACCCGTCACTTACTCAGGTGGAGATAGAAGGTAACTCGACAAAAGAAGAAGGAGAATTTGAGGAAGGTATGGAGGAAGATAATACGGTGGTTGAGGAAAGTTTTCTTAATCAAGATTTGGTGGAGTCTAATGGTACTCATGGCATAGAGAATCTCGACGAGTTTAATGAGGCAGAGTAAGTAATCGCTACATGCGCGAATAAAGGTGGTGTAAGAAAGAAGCTTTTCGAGACAAACTCAACAAGTATTGGGGGGAACTCTAAGAAAAGATTGGTCCAAGGATTGGTATCTCCTCGGAAAAAAGCAACGTCGAGGAACTCGGTTCGAATAGGTGATGGATTATACCCAGGGGAGACAAAGGGCACATCAAACCCGAAAAACGGTTCGATTTTCTCAAACCTTAAATAATGCGGATTCTTAGTTGGAATTGTCAGTGTCTCGGCAATCGTTGGACGATAAGCTATCTACGAGAGGTTTGGAAAAAACATAAACCGGAGTTCTTGTTTCTTTCGGAAACTAAGCAAGATTTTACTTTTTTACAAAAATTTCAATTTCATTTTGGTTATAATAAATTGTACACGGTTGAACCGTGCGGTTTGAGTGGTGGTCTAACTTTATTTTATGATGATTCTTTTAATGTTAATGTACTTTCTTCAAATAATCGAATAATTGACATTGAAGCGGTTATTCAAGGGAAAAAGATCTTCTCATCTTTTATTTATGGCGATCCAGTACCAAAATTACGCGATCAAGTTTGGGAACGTTTAACACGTACAAGTTTATCACGATTGGATCCATGGTTCATAATTGGTGATTTAAATGAAATAACCGGAAATAATGAAAACAAGGTGGAAATTTAAGACACGCTTCATCCTTTACGTCTTTTAATCTCATGATACAAAACTGTGGTTTTTTGGAATTCTCATGTTTGGGAAACATGATGTCTTGGAGGGGAAGGCGGAATTCGAAAGTTATTCGTTGCCGATTAGATAGGGTCTTAGCTAATGAGGATTGGCATGGGATTTTTTCACATTCATATGTCGAATATTTACCAATGATTGGGTCAGACCACATGCCAATTGTTGCTACGATAGAGGATAAAGTCCCTATGAGAAGGGCACAATTTCGATTTGATAAACGGTGGATTGGTCGGGAAGGTTTAATGGAGTCGATTTCTAAGGGCTGGGAGATAAATCCAGGGAGAAGTGAGACTTCATTTATAGAAAACATAAATAGTTGCCGGAGGGAAATCTCCAAATGGCGGAAAAATAATCTACCATACGGCAAGGAAAAAATCAAATAGTTACAACAAGCATTAGAGGAGGCCCAAAATGATGATAATAGAACTCGGGAGGAACTGATGGATATCACAAGAAAATTGAAAGAAGCATATTTAGATGAGGAATTTTTCTGGCAAAAAAAAGTCGTACTTTATGGGAAACATCGGGAGATAAAAACACAAAATTCTATCATGCGCAAGTAAAGCAACGACGGGCGAGAAATCGGATTGTGGGGCTGCATAATGCAGCTGGAACTTGGGTAACGACAGAAAAGGAGGTTGAACAAGTTGCGGTAAATTACTTTGAGGAATTATTTACCACTACTTCTCCGACGGAGTTCGAGAATGCCCTGAATGAAATTCCAGCACTAGTTTCGGAACACAACAACGATATGCTCACAGCGATGGCCACCGAAGAGGAAGTACGGAGGGCTCTTTTTATGATGCATCCGGAAAAAGCCCCAGGTCCGGATGGAATGACGGCATTATTCTTCCAACGGTCATGGCAAATTATAAAGGCAGATATTGTAGGATTGGTTAACGGTTTCATGGAGAAGGGTTCTTTCGATAAGCGGTTGAATATGACAAATATCTGTCTAATCCCGAAAACAGGACGGCCCACTCGTATGACGGAACTGAGACCTATAAGTCTGTGTAATGTGGGCTATAAAATTATCTCAAAGGTTTTATTTCAGAGATTAAAGAGACTGCTACCGGACCTGATTTCAGAGACACAATCTGTCTTTGTATCAGGGAGGCTGATCTCTGATAACATTCTGATCGCCCAGGAGATGTTTCACGGCCTACGAACCAATAAATCTCGCAAAAGCAAATTTATGGCAATTAAGACGGATATGAGCAAACCATATGACCGGGTAGAGTGGCCATTCATTGAACATCTCCTGAGAAAATTTGGTTTCGCGGAAAAATGGATTTCATGGATGATGTGGTGCATCCAATCGGTACAATATAAGGTACTTATTAACGGTCAACCCAAAGGCCAAATAACTCCACACAGAGGACTGCGGCAAGGCGACCCAATATCACCCTACTTATTCATACTTTTTACGGAGGTATTGATCGCGAATATACGGAAAGCAGAGAGGGAGAAACCACTTACGGGGTTAAAAGTGGCGAGGGCAGGCCCAGCAGTCTCCCACTTACTCTTTGCGGATGACAGTCTGTTCTTCTGCAAGGCTACTGTACAGGAGTGTCATACCATATTACATATACTTAAACAGTATGAATCGGTCTCAGGGCAACAAATCAATTTTTCAAAGTCTTCCTTAAATTTCGGGCATACGGTACATGATGCGGTACAAGACGAGATTAAACAATTATTAGGAATCCAAAATATGGGAGGAGTGGGTACTTATCTGGGTCTCCCGGAAAGTCTCGGAGGAGCAAAGAGTACGATTTTTAATTTCGTCGTCGAAAGACACAATGATAGAGTTAATGGATGGACATCAAGGCTACTGACAAAGGGGGGAAAAGAGGTTCTACTTAAATCGGTAGCATCGGCCATGCCGACTTTCGTTATGTCATGCTTTCGCCTATCCAAGTCTATTACCACAAAATTAACTAGTGCGGCAGCGCGGTTCTAGTGGAGCTCCGACGTACAACAGAAAGGAATGCATTGGATAGCATGGAAGAAGATGTATCGGAGTAAATCAGAGGGTGGAATTGGTTTCCGCACAATAGAGGAATTTAACACAGCACTGCTGGCAAAACAACTATGGCGGTTAATGGAAAAATCGGAATCGTTTTTTTGCTCGGGTCTTTAAGGGTCGTTACTTTCGGAACACATACCCACTAGATCCTATAAGATCATACTCCCCATCTTTTGGGTGGAGGAGTATCATTTCGGCTAGACCTTTGTTTGCAAAAGGACTCATTAAAAGAGTTGGTTCAGGTGGCTCCATCTCAGTATGGAATGATCCATGGATACCATCTTCTCCCCCGAGGTCAGCAACATGTAAGGGGTATAATTATTACCCAAATCTCAGGGTCAATCATTTGGTTGATCCTGCGACACAAACGTGGAACTTGGAGCTGATTAATGCAATTATCGACCCGGCCGATGTGGAAATTATTCGCGGTATCCCTATAAGTACTACCTATCGACCAGATTCTCTTGGCTGGCACTATACAAACACACGAAAATATACGGTAAAGTCGGGATACCAGATTGAGCAACAAAACTCAAACAACGGCGGAAACTACTTCTACGGCCCGGATGTAAAGAAATTACAGGCCCATACATGGAAATTAACATGCCCACCGAAATTGCGACATTTCATTTGGCAGGCCA
Source organism: Eutrema japonicum (assembly GCA_030161315.1). Taxonomy (NCBI): domain Eukaryota; kingdom Viridiplantae; phylum Streptophyta; class Magnoliopsida; order Brassicales; family Brassicaceae; genus Eutrema; species Eutrema japonicum. The sequence continues at coordinate 17,872,855 of BSQW01000006.1, forward strand.
TTTCGGGATGCCTCTCGGTTTCAGCAAACTTACGCGCTAGAGGGATTAACTGTGATACACAATGTGCTCGGTGCGGAGCGGAAGGGGAAACGATTAACCATGTTCTTTTTGAATGTCCACCGGCGCTACAAACGTGGGCACTCTCTCATATTCCATCGGCTCCATGAGTTTTTCCGATGACATCGGTTTTTTCCAATTTTGATCATCTATTCTGGAGACTCCCAAAAGAGGAAAGGAACGCAATGTTCCCTTGGATTGTGTGGAATATTTGGAAAGCAAGGAATGATAAGGTATTCTCAAATACGGATATAAACTCACAAGAGATTCTGAGGTTAGCGGAAACGGAAGCCACAACTTGGGAAACGGCACATCGTAGTGAACCAGACCTAATTTCCAAACAATTCAGCCTCACTACGGAGATAGGTCAACATGAGGAATACAATGGACTGACATGCTATATTGATGGTTCGTGGAAGGAAACGGATAACTATTCTTGTTTAGGATGGTACTGTTTTCAGGAGGGAGTCGAAGGAAGAATTATGGGGTCCCAAAATCTGCAAAGAAGGTTATCCCCGCTACACGTAGAATTAGAAGTGCTCATCTGGACGATGCATTGCATGATTGCAAATCACAAGACGGCGATAGTTTTTGCAACGGACTGCTTAGAGTTGGTGAAGATGGTGTCTACACCCAAGGAGTGGCCGGCTTTTACACTACATTTGGAGGAGTTCAAGAGGAGCAAGGAGGTTTTCACTTTTTTCTCTATCACACACATCCCACGAGCGAGCAACACAGTGACAGACAAGTTAGCACGAGGTGCTCGAGTCTACCCATCAGATTTTACTTATGTAAACTCGATACCCCCGGTTTGGTTCACTGAACTGGTTTAGGTATTAAGGCTGTTGATGAAAAACAAAAAATGTTATCTACTATATATTTTTAAATAATAATCAATCTTGATATATTTTTCACTATACTTTATTATATTTTATATCAAAATAAAAGTTAAAAATATTTTACTAATTTTATAACAAGTTAGACACAAAATTTGTTTTTTAAAGAGTACATGAACTAAACACAAAACTAGAGTTATTAAACGGTGCATAATAATTAATAGAGCTATGTTTTTAAGATTATATGTTTTACGGGTTAGCCCAAATAATATTTTACTCCACTGCAAAACGGGTTAAATAGATAAATTATACTGTTTGACAATTCTATCTATAATCATGAGTTATGCATATTATAAAATTCAAATAAAAGCATTTTTTAAAAATTTTAAAACAATTTATTTTTAAAAAATTATCCCATGCTAATTATAGCACGGATTAAATTATAATATAATATTAATCTAGAGTCCAACCTCAAAAAGAACAAAATAAAAATAATGAAATAAAACTATATTAGATTATCACGTACCTTTAGAAGACGAGGGTTATGTTCAAAGAAAAAACAACAAGAGCTCCGAGAGGAAATGATATGCTAAAGTTTGAGAAAAAAATGTTCGAAATAGCTAAAGAATATGATTAAGTAGCAAGTCATATTATTTAATAAGTTCTTAATACAAAAGTTGGTAAATAATTTATTAAAAAGAAAAAAATCTGTTGGATTTTAAAGTATGTGATCTAACAGTCTTTATTTATCATAAAATAATATAGAGCCATTCTAAAATATTTTATGATAATCATCTTCTTTAACCATATTTCAAACATTTCTTTTGGAATGGATTTATATTATTTTATGATAACTAAAGACCGTTGGATCAATCTTGAATGATCTTTACCGTATAAATCACATACTTTAAAATCAAGCAGATTTTTTTCTTTTTAATAAATTATTTACCAACTTTTTTTATTAAGAACTACTTAAATAATGTGATTTGTGTTGTGAATAAGAGAGAGTAAATTTTGAATATTTGAAATTTTATCAAGTTAAAATATTATTTAATAATAAAATTTATATCATTTGGTCTAATTATGTTTCAATTAAATAAACAGATTAAACCAAACATATTTTTTTAATTTGGACGTCATTTAAAATTTCAAATTCGGATTAAAATTTATTCTCTTAGGTACACAAAGCAACCACATACAAACATAGATATACATTTAATCTTTACAATCATGGATTAATATTATTATATTTTAAATAATTTAATCAATTAAATAGAGATTAAATGTTATTTATAAATATTATAATTAATTAGAATATTCATATCTAACAATAAAGATATTATGTAGATTTTTTTTAAAAAAAGATATGTTTGACAACATATATAGTTATCCACATAAATTATAATTTTATATGTATTTGCTCTTGTTTGAATACAAAAATGTCTATATTTTAATAGTATAGATATTTTCATTGATAATATTTAGTTTTTAGTGTTTGAAATATATTTTTGAAACGTTTTCATTTATTTCGGGAAAAAAGAAAAGAAGAAACCCTTCCATGTATTTAAAGATTGTTTTTTTAGTTTTATTTTTATAATTTAAATCAGTTTTAAATTTTCTTAATTGCACTTTACATAAAGCAATTTCTATAAAGCTAAAGTTTAACTATATAAATTATAATTACATGAATAATTAAATTTAAAATTTAAATATTTTTTTATATCCAGCATCCTAATCTAGTATGTATTAATAATGTATAGTATATATTAAAATCCCATCGAGAGAGAAGAATATTGACTCTATAAATATAGAATGTGAAACTGATTTGCTCTCTCTCTCTCATTCACACAATAGAATCAGTTTTTTGATTCCTTTCTTAATCGGCTATTTTCTCTCTTTAGATTCTCTCCCTTATACAAACAAACAAACCCAAGTCTCTCGCTCTCTCTAGGTCATATCCGAGTTATGGAGGTCGAGCGAGCGAAGAAAGACGACGATCTCAACGCCGCGACGACGGCGATAGATGGAGGATCCGCCGAAGAAATCTCCGTCGAGAGAATCTTCGAGGCGAGCCACGAGGCTCCTCCGCCGTGGCAGAACCAGCTCACGTTTAGAGCGATGATCGTGAGTTTCGTCCTCTCGATCCTCTTCACTTTCGTCGTGATGAAGCTGAATCTCACCACCGGAATCATCCCTTCGCTTAATATCTCCGCCGGTTTACTCGGTTTCTTCTTCGTCAAGGCGTGGACGAAGCTTCTTCACAAAGGCGGTTTCCTTAAACAGCCGTTTACGAGGCAGGAGAACACCGTTATTCAAACCTGCGTCGTCGCTTCCTCCGGCATCGCCTTTAGCGGTACGTTTTTTTCCGATCAAAACAGTGACTCTGTTTTCTTAATTTTGAATTATTCGAGAAAATTTGATTGTTTGGTGTGTGATTTTGAAAATTTCGAGTTAGATAAAGTTTAGAATCTGATGGAATTTTTGTGATGTGAACGAGTCAATGGAATCGGTAACTGATTCCAACTCGTTCGTGTCACCGTCTATAATTGACCTTTTTCGGCTAAAAACCTTTTCAATGTGAGATCTCTGTGAAAAAGACAGATTATACTTTTCCCGGATTTTTCGAGTCATTAGTATTGTTTTTTTATTAATAAATAATAAATCACGTGTTATGATTATCGGTTCAAAAAAAAAAGATTATCGTATATTATAATATACTAATATATATTTTCTTCTTCTTCCTAATATATATATATATATATAGTAATCCTTTAACGGTATGTGATTAAAAAATAAAAATTGATTATCTGGTTTCAGTTATGTCCGCTGCTGCTATCATTAGATTGATATATACATATAATTATCTGAATATTTTTTGTATTCTTTTATTAACATTATATTGTTTTGCTAATATCTTACCATCAACTAGTAAGATTAAATTCGAAAATGAAAATATAAAGAAATATCGTATAGGCGTATACTCTACTAGTATTTTGATTAAATGTGTTGAATTAGAAAAATGTTAAAATTAATATAAGTGACGTTAGATCTAAATGTTTATGACTTTTTGATATTCTTTTTGTTTCACAAAAATACCGTTTTAGGTTTCTAATACTTATTCTGTTCTTATATAAGTAATGTTTAAGATTTTTGATATATATATATATATTATATACTAAAAATATCATTTATGGTATATTTAACAAAATTCTACCAATAAAAAACAATTTATAAAATATAAAAAATCAAAATTAATAAAAAAATTATTTAATTTTACATTAATTTGTAAGAACATCATTTATTTAATTTTGGAGAATGTATAATTTTTGATACACTATTCGTTTATTTTAAAATAATAACTTTTAAATTTAAATTATTTATAATTAATTACTGATATATAAAATAAGATTATATTTATATATTTTAAGAATTTTTTAATCGGCGTGAAATATATGCAAGGTGAGATTCTGATTAGGTCAAGTCAATCTTTTGTTTGCATATGATTTCGGCGTTCTATTAGGATCAGTTCACATTTATAGTAATATTAAATTAATAATATTGTTTTACTTGCAAGTGTACTCAGCTGTTATTATCTGAATAGTCACGTTAGAGATCAATATATAAAAATAAAGTTGAAAACTATAAGAAAAAATCACCAAACTTTTGACTTCTTACTTCATGGGATGAGACTGACAACTCTTTGATAATGACAGGAGTATAAATGATTTTTATATAGAGAATAAAATTGTGATTCTCATATTTTTTAAATATTGAAACAACAGACATCACCACTCATGTGTGTAAACACACTTAATGCATAAAAAAGATTGGACTTTTCAAGTAAACAACTATTTTTTACTCACGTTATTAGAGAGATCTTGACCTCAAATTATTTATGAATATTTAATAAGAGAAGACTTGCTATGCCCACCATGTGTGTTACGATGGGAACATGGAGTAACGTAAGAGTTGGCTAGATGTATACACCACACATGACCTTAATTTGAGCTAATCAATATGCTTAGACGACTAATTAAGTAAGTAGAGGAATTCAAGTTATGATTAGATTTTTCGTTTGTTTATTTATTTTTTTATTAAAGGAATCAATCCACATCTAACTATTAAATACTAGATCTTAAATAATGTTTTATGTTGGATAACCATAAAACGGTACAAACTAGTTTCTAGTATATGAATGAGACTTTTGTTTTAGAGAATGTGCAATGCTCAATAATTTTGACTGATTTGGTTCTTGATGTGAGATTTGTGTAATTGTGATCATGATCGATATTAAGATCATCAAGTCAACGTTTCCTGTTTTGTTGACTTAATGTTTGTGTGTTTGAACAGGAGGGTTTGGTAGTTATCTTTTTGGGATGAGTGATATTGTTGCTAAACAATCAGCCGAAGCTAATACTCCTCTCAACATAAAGAATCCTCATTTGGGTTGGATGATTGGATTTCTCTTTGTCGTTAGCTTCCTTGGTCTTTTCTCTGTTGTTCCCCTTCGAAAGGTACTTACCTAACTCTTTAATTACATCTCTGATCACGAACCATTATCACATTTTGTAACAATCTTATGAATCTCTCCTTCAGATCATGATAGTGGACTTCAAATTGACATACCCTAGTGGTACTGCCACTGCTCATCTCATCAACAGCTTCCACACACCTCAAGGAGCCAAACTCGCAAAGTAAGAATCTTTTTTCATGATTCATGTACATCAATCTTATTACGATGTTCTCTTGTCTGAATATTGATCACTTTCTTCTCAAACAACACAGGAAGCAAGTCAGAGCATTGGGGAAGTTCTTCTCATTCAGTTTCTTGTGGGGGTTCTTTCAATGGTTCTTTACTTCCGGTGACGACTGTGGTTTTGCTAACTTCCCTACATTTGGTCTCAAAGCCTATAAACAAAAGTATGTAACTTTTCACAATCCACATATTGTCTACTCATGTCGAAATTACGATTTCATCTAAATTGTGTTTTTTTTGTGAATATAAAACAGGTTCTACTTTGATTTCTCGGCTACATATGTTGGTGTTGGAATGATATGTCCTTATCTAATCAATGTATCTCTTCTCGTTGGATCAATACTCTCTTGGGGTGTTATGTGGCCTCTCATAGATGCCCAAAAAGGCAAATGGTATTCTGCTGATCTTGGTTCAAGTAGTCTCCACGGCCTTCAAGGCTACAAGGTATTAATCTCTCTCTCTCTCTCTGTCTCTCTCTCAAGTTCATTGACTTTTACGAATTCACTAATTACAATCTTGAATTTCGATTGATGCTCTCAGGTTTTTATAGCCATAGCTATGATCCTCGGTGATGGTCTCTACAACTTCGTCAAAGTCCTAGGCCGAACCGTCGTCGGTCTATACAAGCAATTCAAGAACAGAGATGTTCTTCCTGTGAACGACCGTTCATCACCAACCACCATAACAATTTCTTACGACGACAAACGAAGAACAGAGCTTTTCCTCAAAGACAGAATCCCATCATGGATAGCTGTAACCGGTTACGTAATCATGGCCATAGTCTCAATCATCACAGTTCCACACATCTTCCCTCAGCTCAAATGGTACCACATCTTGACCATGTACATAATCGCCCCTGTTTTAGCGTTCTGTAACGCATACGGTTGCGGGCTCACCGACTGGTCCTTAGCATCAACTTACGGCAAACTCGCCATTTTCACCATCGGTGCTTGGGCCGGTGCAGCCAACGGAGGTGTCTTAGCCGGACTCGCGGCTTGTGGTGTAATGATGAACATAGTCTCGACCGCTTCTGATCTAATGCAAGATTTCAAAACCGGTTACATGACACTAGCCTCACCTAGATCAATGTTCTTGAGCCAAGCGATTGGAACCGCTATGGGCTGCGTGATCTCTCCTTGCGTCTTCTGGCTATTCTACAAAGCCTTTCCCGACTTTGGCCAAACCGGGACCGCGTATCCCGCACCTTTCGCTTTAGTCTACCGAAACATGTCGATACTCGGAGTAGAAGGATTCTCTGCTTTGCCTAAACATTGCCTCATGCTCTGTTACATATTCTTCGCAGCAGCGGTGTTCGTGAACGGTGTAAGAGATCTCGTTGGGCCTAGATGGGCTCGGTTTATCCCGCTACCGATGGCTATGGCTATACCGTTTTACATCGGAGGTTACTTCACGATCGATATGTGTGTGGGAAGTCTGATTTTGTTCATATGGAGGAAGCTGAATAAACCAAAAGCTGATGCTTACTCTCCAGCTGTTGCTTCTGGTTTGATTTGTGGTGACGGAATTTGGACATTACCAAGCTCTATACTTGCTTTAGCTGGTGTTAAGCCTCCTATTTGCATGAAGTTCTTGTCTGGCTCTACCAACATTAAGGTTGATTCTTTCTTATCAAAGATTTCGTAAGTGTTTTTTTTTTTTTTTTTTTTTTTTTATTTGGTTTTTTAGATTATGATTTTCTTATTTTCTACGTTTCTTTGTCTATCTCTTAGTTTTAATTGGTTTGTTTTTTAGTTTTTTTTTTTTCTGTTTTTAAGTTTGTGGTATTTTTTTTTTAATTTCTACTCAACTATGTATAAAAACAAGAATGAAATTATTGGTTTTTTGGTTACTCTATTCTTCTCGTGTTACTCTCTTAGCAACAAAATCCACAACCAAACAAACCAAACCGGATTTTATTTATAACCATTTGGTTTGATTATTGTTAAATCTAGAAAACCGAAAGTAGACCAAAACTGTTTATTATATAACCAAAACCAAATTTCATTAAAATTTTATATATCATATATGTATTTTTTTAAAGATATAATCATGTTAATAATTATAGTACTAATAATTATAGTACATAGTATTTGTTGTAATTACAACGGTTAAAATTTGTAAATAATCAGAGAACTTTGATTTATCTTTAATAACAGAAGAAAAAATCGAATGGCTTTTGAGCAATAAACAAAAAATATATTGCTCGGAGCAAGCTGAGTGGATCGAGAAACGATTTAAACATGAAAATGGTAGTATAATGAGTTTAATATTTGGTCATTGATAGTGTTTTACACAAAGAACAATAACAAAGAATCGATAAGAACTAAGTGTGTAGTGCTAATTGCGAAAAGAAGAAGTTATTGTGCTCCTTGTCCTTGCTCCGTATTTAACGTTGTCATTTACTTCGCTTGATTCGTCATAAATGATATTTAATTGGAGGATTCAGCCGTTACGTTCAGGCGTCTTTAATCGCCGATCTGAATAAGTCTTTGGGAATTACGGGGTTGACTGACTGATTAACATTTATTCCCTTTTGACTCGGCTCCTCACTTCCTTTCTGTCTTTCATTTCTCTGGATTATTTACTATTGTTTATTGGACCCAATTTACTGAACCGTGATTTTCAACCCCATGGTACTAAAAAGAAAACTATTTGTTTATATTTTAAACTTTAAAGTTATTTTTTTAAAACAAAAACCAAACTGAAACAAAAATCAAATCGAAACAAACCGAAACTGCGTCAATCCGATCCTAAACCAAACCAAATTTCAAAAACGAAATGCCCAAAAAAAAAACCAAAACAAAAACGTAATCAGAGAATTTGAGACTAGTGTATTATTCATTTTAACACATTCTTATACACTAATTAGTAGTGCTTCTTCAATGTCCGAACCATGAGTGAAAGATACAAACAAACTAATGTAATCGTACCAACACATCCTTCTTTGAGTCAAACTGATACAGAACTTGCATTCTATATGCCACTTTCTTAGTAAATCTCTGTTAGGACCTTAAAGAAGTAACATAGTGGAAACCGAATTTCGAATTTACAGCAAAAAGAATTTGTACAGATGAGATCTCTAAAATGTATTCGACAAAAACACTAAGTCGTATTTGGTGGTCCTCATAGGAGGAAACCATGTCATAGACAAAGTTTGGAGGTAAGAAGATCGCTTAATCGGTCTATTTCGATATCCTGCTCTTCTTTTTCATCTTCCAGAAGTTGCCGAGAGTCACTACACGCCACAAAAGAATCAATGAATCTTGCTCAATGTACTTCAAATATCTTTAACAAATGTGAAAATATAACTTACTTGGATGGTTCAGAAGACAATGTTTCTCCCGCAATGTTGAGTGATCCAAACGTCTCCATAACGTCGCTCGAACAAACCACCGAGCTACCATTTGTAGGCTCAACAGACCATCTGAAGGGAACAATTATATCCCTGCATCAATGTGAAAAAATCAGATGACCAATGCTTTGCTTTTTTACTACAAGTAGGATGTTATGTCACATTAACTATCACTCACCCTCTGAGACATCTGGCTCTGCACTTTTCGATCTCGTCTCTTGTATATTTCATTTGGTTCAAGTTTATACTTTTTACGGCTTCAGGTGCATCAGATGATGTCACAACATCCCAAATCTTCAGAACTTGGACATACTGAAACTCTTCCTTAAGAATGCCTACAGCCCAAATGAGCCTTATAACATTATCGATCTTGCTTTGTTTTAATAGCTGAGAGGAAGAAACGAGAATGTCTCCCTCTGACTCTTCTTCAGGAAGCCAACCCTGTGATATCTTTTCTAAGAAACTCTTTATCTTCTTGTAAATCTTCGGGTTCTTAATTTGTTCCACATGTTTCTTGAACTCGTCGCTGAAGCAAACCTGTTTCACACCACACCCAAAGAGAAGTCTCAAAAGAAAGAGAATAAACAAAAAAGGAACACAAAGCAAAGTCATTACCTTCCATTTTGAATTGTTCAGTGACCTATCAAGCTGGATAAACTCGATTTTCGCAGTATCAATAGCCTGAGCTAATGACTTGTCTTCTTCGGCATTATGGAAACAGTCACGTTCCTTGGCGTCTTTTATTAGATTTCTCCACACAGACTTACTATTTATCAAAGTCGCCTCATCTCCAAGTATCCACAAGCAGAACCTATAGGAAGGAATAAACAATAATTGGATGACAAAGTTTTTACCAGTAACCAAAGAACTGAGATATGCCTAAAAGTACCTTGCTCGAGTGAGTAATACATTCGTTCTTTGGCGGTTTGCAAGGAACCCAACCCTTCCAATACCATTGGACCTAACAGTTGAAACTATTATAATATCCTCTTCGCCACCTTGAAACCCATCCACAGACCGAACTTTCAGGGAAAAGAGTCCTCCTGCATCACCACTACATGTTTCCTGAATCTTTTCTTGGATCGCAAATACTTGAGCCTTGTAAGGGGAAATTACACCAACGTTTATGCGTGTCTTTGTTCTCTCAGAAACTGCATTTAAACATAAAAGTCTGCTTCATTGTACCAGAACGAGAGAGAGAACAATAATTTCATAGACATAAAAAGCAAATAAACCATCACTTCTTTATTAAATCAAAGATAGTTAACCTTGGAGAAGGTTGGCTATTATATTCAAGACCACAGCAACTTCAACGTTGTTTTTCAGGCTACGTCCTTCCCCATACTGTTCTTCTCCATATGCTATGTTGATGAAAGAGTAGGGTCCATACATTTTTCCAGGAAGGTACTGCTTGGTGTAGTTTCTTTGTCTAACCGTTGGAGCATCTTGAATCTGCATTCCATAGAACTCTTTGTTTGGGAAGATACTTATCGAGCGATGCATCCGGTATTGGATGCTTAGCAAGTATTTCTTATGTCCAAGAATGGACAATCTTTCGAATAGACTTCTCCCAAATCCTGACTCTAAAGCAATCTGTATAGTTTTAAATAAAGGTTAGTTAAGGAGAGGGCGAAGCTAGTTATTACACATACAAGGACACAGAGGCGCATACTTGGCTTTCAACCATTGCAGGAAGTTGCTTCTCATCCCCAATCAAAATTGAATGCTGGATTCCTGGAAGCAGCAGAGGAATGGCTGTTTCACATTCTTTTAATTGAGAAGCTTCGTCAATCACAAGAAGCTGTATCGGTAATCCGGTGTATAACCTTGCAGAGCATGATGCTGTAGAGAAAAGCAGGCAAGCGTGCCCGAAGCAGAGTTCTTTAATAAGATGCCTATCACCTACGCTTGGAAGTGTGAAAATCTCAGGGATCAATCTTAACAGCTTTAGATAATTATCCTCTATTGTCACATGTTGTCTGTTGAATCTGTCACTTCCTTCTCCATTAGCAATGAGGACCGATTTTAATGCTTCACCATTCACACTATCTGGTATAGCTAAAATTGTAGCATCTCTGACAAGGTCAATAGTTTCATACATACTTGTTGCGGCTTGAGATGAGAGCAAAGTTGTAGGCAAATGTGTGCATAAACGTGAGAAAACAAGCTCCAGATCTTTCCTAAGTTCACTGAATCTCTTTGGTAGATATTCTTGAAATGATTGAGGACGTTTTTCTTCATCCTGAGAGTCAGAAACAACTTGTTCCACTATGTTTTTGTTTTGTTTCGTCTTGTGGTCATTTCCTTTGCGTTTGAAGACTGAATCAGTGTCTTTGCTTTTCACATTGTTAATCCGCGCCAGATTCTCCAAGTATTGATGAAACTGACCTTGCGGGTCCTCGAGTAAACGTATCATGGAATCAATAGTAGCTCTCCACCCATAAAAAGGCATAAAACATGGGTAAAGCTTATCAACGCGCTCATCAATGAAGAAGTCAACAAGATCTCTCCTATCTTTGATCTTCATCCTCTCACCATTCCCAAACAAAAGTACATCTCCAAAACCATATTTACCAATTTTCAAAGATCTAGAGACTAGTTGCACAACTCTTGAAGCCACTTCAAGAACAGAAACATTCGTTGGAGTACATGTTAAGGTTCTACATTTTGCATTAAGAAGTGTGAACAACATTACACTCGTTGTCTTCGTCTTCCCTGTCCCTGGTGGACCCCAAATCATTTTGATGGTATTTGCGTGGTAGCATCTTCTAACATCCAAACAACTCAGTATTGCATCTTCTTGTGAAGGATTCAGCTTCAGGAAACGATGAGGGACAAGACCGTCACTTTCTTCAAGTCGACAGGGAATGCAAACTCCTTCATCCTACACAATAATAAGCCCAAAAATCGATATAATTACCGACATCAAAAGCTGTTAAAGGAACTTATGAATAATTGTTTACCTCACTGTTTCTTTGAAGGACTCTTGAGATAAGATTCAAGTTCCCACCTTTTAAACCAAGATGCAGTGAGTTCCAGATACGAACGTTAGTGGTTATATTGGTCATATATATACCGAAAAGGCTTTCTTTCTTCTCATTCCTGCTCCTTTGGACATCCTCAAGAAAAAGGGGTTTTGAAGCCAAAATGATGACATCATTAGGCCTGTCCGGATCTTCCTTGCACACCATAGCAACTATATAAGGTTCACTGGAAATGTTGAAGCCATCAACACGATTCGGCCTTTTATCTGTCAGGGCGATGAGATCTTTTGGTATCAGTTGCGTACTAGCCTCATCAGAACTCAATCCACTCAAACGCACTTTATAGAGCAAGTCATTAGGAAGCTCGAATTCCGCGATTGGCATAATGTAGCTTATTTCAACTACGGGTGCTCGCCACAATGTCTTCATACTCGACAGTAAAGCGGCATGAGTTTCTTCGATAAGTGGAGGAACAAACGACTTGAAGTAGTCTGCAGTTGAGTCGAACTCAATAGGAATCCTCCCCACCTGTTGAAAGCAATCAAATACACAAAATTAACAACATTTGCGTTTAAATTAGAAAGACACAAGCAAATCGGGTAGGATCTGCCTGAGGCTGATGATTCTCTTTACTCGAATAGACAAGAGCAAAAGAGAAGCGAGTAAGAGGTAAAAAGCATAAAACAGAACCTGTCCTTTGTAAAGATCCACATTGAGAACTTCTTCAAGAGACCACGAGAGCACGAGATCGACCAAATCTCTTCCTTCAACACGCATTTTCTTCATTTTGTTACAGTTTCCCAACACAATTTCTCACTCTGAAAGATTAAAGAAGAAAAAAAAAGAATCGATTTTTAAAACCCTAATCTCTTAACTAACACTCGTTACATCACAAACCCATACAACCAGTGAAACCCTCAATGGCTCAAACTTTACACAAAGCGAGGCAAAAGAACGGATTTTTAACGAGACCCATACATCATGAAAGCGGTAAAGCAAGTTTTTCTTTACCGTGTAAAATAACGTCTTAGCTTTTTGCAATTTCAAATTGATAAAAAAACCCTAAAACCCTACATTGACTAGAACAATCAAAATTGGACAATGATGCGAGGAAATGTAGCCGCTTACTTTTTTCTTAAGGGCTTTGAAATTGATTGCTCCGACAAGAAGGGTTTGCTTTTCTGAGACACAAACAGGGGTTTTTGGGTCTCTGCGTATGATGGAGTAAAGGATTGGGCGATAGTGGGAATTGGAGGGAAAGCCAAAGAATGTAATTCCCTATGTTCCTTCCATAATGCTAACTTCTTGGGCTTTCTTCAAATTTTTGTTTAATTGAAGGTCTAGTTTATAAACTAATTTCTTTCCAGCCTTTAACCCGTTTTACACGATTTGTAAACTAACTAGTAGTGTCTGTCATAGTCTACGTTGCCTGGAATCGGAAGAGGATACGCATAACCGGAAAAGCGACTTTTAAAAAATAATTAGAAAACATATGCGTGTTGGAAGCGTATATATAACTAATCATCATTCTATTTTTTTTTTAAAGTTATGGATAACACAAATTTAATTCATCCATATTACACAATCAATTTAAAATAATTAAAAATCATATGATCCAATATTAAAAATATAAGTCACCATCTTCTTAACTTGATATACTTAAATTAATACCCTAAAAGTACTAAGCAGTAGTTACAGTAAAGTAAGGGTCGAACACAAAGACTCACAGAGACACACAATAGATTATATAGACGATAATTAAGCTAAGCAATTCAGATGTAATTGAAAGCAGTGCGTAAATTAAAAGTGTTGTAATTCAATTGGGAGAAATATAGGCTTAGGGTATTTCTCAGGAGATAAATGAATGCAGATAAACTAACTAGTCAAGATTCAGATTTAGCACGGTTCTTGAACTCAAATCACTAAATTATAATTAACCAACTGTCGTTGCGAGAATTATCTAAAAATCCTAGGAATTCCAAATCTCTTTACGAATCCTAAAGTCTAAATCAGCTTTAATACCGAGTTTGATATGTTAACAAATCAATTAAACCAAATCTCTTTGCGAATAATTAATTTGCTCACCTAAGGTTCTACCAGGTAATTAATCGCACTGTCGTGCCTAATCAATTATCCTAAGATCTAAGTTCCAGATTCGTCAACCTAGAATTAGCTTTGAACACAACCTTAAGCGAATAACTAATTCAAATGGTGAATCCTAATTAACTAATCAATCTAGCATTCAGAGAAAACCCTTATGAGAACCCTGAACCTAAAGTGGATCTACTCAGAGATGGAAATTGAAGCAATAAACATGTTTGAATAAATCATCAAATAAAACAGAAAGAGTAACAAGAGGGTTCAAAATCTTCTATCGGACGAAGGGAGTTTCAGACTTGTCTTCCTCACAAAGCTCTCTCTCAAACCAAAGTAAAATAAAGCATAGTCATGAAAGTGGCTGTAAAACCTAATTAAATAGTCTAAACACGAATTGGGGTCTTCTTGTAAATATCAAAGTCTTCTGGGGCAATTATGTAATTCTTCAAATCTTCATTAAGTCGCGACTTGAAATCTGCTTCGATGGGTGTCGATCGATACCAGGGGGTATCGATCGACACTTGACGCTTCAATTGGGCACTTAGTCATCATGCTTCAGTTTCGCTCCATAATGCTCCATAAAACTCCAATATCTCCAATAATACTCCAAATGTGCTAAAATATGTAAAAGACTCTAAAAGACTCTATAATAGAATAAAGACTCGATAAAACGGACTTATATCATGGCTTAAACGAAGTAAAAACCATGATATATCACAACTCCATCAAATAAACTCGTCTCAAACTCTTTGTTGTCGAAAGAAAGATCATCAAACTCAAATCTTCCAACATTTAACTAAAGTTGACCACTCCCAACATTTCACATATGATTAGTATAAAATACATAAATTAGTATTTACAAGTCACTTTACTATATTAGTTTTCGTTTTTTTCCTTTTATAAAATGAGAAACATATCAAAAATAACTTCACTATTCATACCTTTTTAGGATAGTATGTTTTTAAAACGGAAGCGCAAGATTCAAACACAGTTTTGAAAGAATTTTTTTTGGAAGCGCTATGGAAGCGAGCTTCCAAAATCTTCTGAGAGCTTCCGATTCCGATTCGGAAGCGGGAAGCAGACCTTCGGCGAAGCTTCCGTGCTACCTAGGTCACAGTAAGGCCTACTCAGAGTTGTAATCATACTCCATCAAGGGTGTCCACATCAGCAAAACCATAAATTTTAACATTAAAGCATATTTAGAATATTCATTTAATACATGTCTATTTATATTTATTATTACTTTTATTTAATACAAATTACAAAAATACAAATTACAAAAATACAAACAAACTTAGTGTAAATAAATAGAAAATGTGATAATTCGATATTAAGAATTAAAGAAAATTGTAATACTAATTGGATAAAATAATAATGAAATATTTTATTGAAAACGATATATTGTTAGATTTTCAACCAAAATTTTGAATTGAAGATTTATCTTATTTAAAATGTTAGAATGTGTTTATGAAATTAAGAATGTAAAATAGATTTTATTTCATATAGTGAAAAATAATTTATTCAATTTTGGTCCAATAATATATAATATTTTTTATAATGAGATTTACATCATTTGAGAGTCACAACAATACCATAAATTTGTGATAAAGAAAAGTTTAATAATTAATTTTACAAAGTCGAGAACATGTAAAATAAGACAAAGATAATAACAAATAAATAAAATTATTGATAAACGATAGTAGAGAAAAAAATAGATTTAAAAATGGACTAAATCTATACTATTAAAACAGGGTAACATTTGTGTCCAAATAGGGAAAAATATAATTTAGTCTATTCTTATTTTGGATAACTACTAATATTGTTTTTTTTATCGCTGTTGCCAAAGAGAATATTTGGCATTTTCGAAAATTAATACTATTTGGTTCTTCATCAAACTTCCCGATTCCGGTTCATGAATGTAGAATAAATTCTAAGCCACTTTATCAAACCCAATACAAACAATCAAACCATTAGGAAATTTTGCTTGACTATTCACGACGTGCATTATATTTCGATCTTCATCTTCATTTCTCCATATCAATAACATTTCAAATTAGTTTGGTTTATCAAATTTCATACCTACAATTAGACATCAAATAGTAAAATGATCAGAGAAATGGGAAAATAATGCACATCAAAAAATTCCATACTTCATCTTCATTTCCCCATATCATGAACGTAATGCATTGGTTTATGTTGCCATACCTAAATCCGAGGGTGGTGCAATTAGACATCAAATTTCATACCAATCCGGTTAATGTCTCTTACCATATAAACAAATCGTACCAAATATTTCAGAATTTTATATTTTCCAAATTGTAATACTCCAACCAAGTCTAGCTACAACACCCAATAAAAGTTTGACAGTTGCAAGCTTAGCCACCGGTGAAAATGTATCAATATAGTCGACTCCTTCTTGTTAAGTAAAGCCTTTTGCAACAAATTTGGCCTTGTGCTTGTCAATAGAACCATCGAGGTTATACTTCAACTTGTAAACTCACTTACAACCAACCATATTCTTCCCTGGTGGTAATGGAACTACATAAAAAGTTTTATTATGTTCAAGAGAACCAAGTTCATTATTCATACCTTGTGTCCATTCAGGAGATTTCATGGCTTGCGCAAAAGTTCTTGGTTCCGTGTCTGTACTTATGGAAAGGATAAAAGATTTGTAGAGAGGAGAAAGGTGATCATATGAAATGACAGGGATAGTGGATAAGGAGTAGAAGATGATGGTGAGGTAATATGGTCAGTAAGATAACAATGAAACTCAAATAGGTAAGAGGATACCTTGGACGTCCGTTTAGGTCTTCCATTGTTCAGAGAAGTGGAGACAGTCAAGTCAAGATTCGTATTTGGTGTGACATATGTGGTGTTAGAGTGTGAGTGAGAAGATGCTGGAAGATGATATGCTCAAATTAATACCCTAAAAGTACTAAGCAGTTGTTGTAGTAAGTGTAGGGGTCGAACACAAGGACTCACAGAAATCACACAATAGATTGTATAGTATCGAATCAAGCTAAGCAAATAAGATGAAACAAAAGATAATGAACAGTAAAAGAGTTGTAAATTCGATGGAGGAAAATATAGGCCCATGGTATTTCTCAGGAAATCAATGAATGCAGACAAACTAGCTAACATGATTCAGATTTAGCGCGGTTCTTGAACTCAAATCACTAAGGTATAATTAACCAACTGTCGTTGCGAGAATTATCTAAATATAAACTTAGGAATCCCAAATCTCTTTGCAAATTCCTAAGAATAAATCAGCTTTAATTCCAGGTTTGATATGTTCACAAATCAATTAAACCAAATCTATTTGCGAATAATGAATTTGCTCACCGTAGATTCTATCATGTAATTAATCGCACTGTCGTGCCTAATCAATTATCCTAAGATCTATGTTCCAGATTCGTCAACCTAGAATTAGCTTCAAACACAACCTAAGGCGAAGAACTAATTCAGATGGTGAATCCTAATAAACTAATCAACCTAGCATTCAGAGAAAACCCTTATGAGAACCCTTAACCTAAAGTGGATATACTCAGACATGGAGATTGAAAGCAACATGATTGAATAGATCATCAAAGAAATCAATAGAAAACAGGAGTTCAAAGTTGTCTCTCCAAAAACAAAAGTAAAATCAAAGTAGAATAAAGCTTAGAAAATAAAGCATAGCCATAAAAGTGGCTGAAAAACCTAATTATAATCCTAAAACACGAATTGGGGTCTTCTTGTAAATATTAAAGTCTTCTGGGGGAAATCTGCAATTCTTCAACTCTTGGAAAACTCGCGACTTGTAATCTGCTTCGATGGGTGTCGATCGATACCAAGTGGTATCGATCGATGCTGATGCTTCAAATCGGGTACTTAGTCACCAGACTTCAGTTTCGCTCCAGAATGCTTCATAAAACTCCAATATCTCCAATTATGCTCCAAACGTGCTAAAACCTGTAAAAGACTCCAAAATACTAGAAAGACTTTATAAAACGGACTTATATCATGGCCTAAAAGGCGTAAAAACCATGATATATCAGAAGAGCAGATGATGTAGATGCATGTGATGATGTAGAATTATTATAAGATGATGATGCAGGAGCTAGTGAATGATAAACCGTGTTTTTACCGGTTTCTATCCTTTGTTTTTGTGTTTTTCATCGAGTCAAAATTTGTTTTTAGAGTCTTTCAATCCTTTATCGAGTCTTTTTAGGTTTTAGGTGACTTGGGAAGAAAATGAACCGTTTTGGATGAAAATAAACATATGAAGATGCATAATAATGCAAAGGCATCAGAAGTTTGACATTCGTTCAAGACCTTACCACCGATGGATCGAGCTCAGATTTTGTTGCAAGATATAAAATTGGGTTAGCTTTTAATTGGAAGTGGTTGGAGGTCATTCCAACGGTGCGATCAAAAGTTACGCAAGGTTTCGTGACGACGGTCCAACCTAAACCGACTGGTTTAGCGACGCAGAAAAAAAAAAGAGAAAATTTCGGTTTTCACTTATTTTGATCCGGTTTAACCTAGGGTTTCGTGGAGAACGAATCTAGACCTATTTATAATTATTTTAGCCACTTTTGAGGCAACGCTTTGTTTTCTATTTAGACTTTTGGCTTTTGACAATTTGTTAGATTTGGGGAAACGAATCTCTGACTCTACATCTTTTGAGAAGAATTTCTGAACCTTTTTTTGATTTTCTATCATATCGATTATGAGTTTTTCTTTATCTCCTTGCTTGTTCAATGCTTCCATGTCTGAGTAGTTTCATAGTTAGGTTTAGGATTTCAAAGGATCTATGAATCATTGAATTATACATAGATAGTGATATATCTTTTGTGGTCTTCGCTTATAGTTGTGTTCATTGCTTAGGCTAAATTGAGCACTTAGTCTCTGATCTAGGGTTTAATCTACTCATAAAAATTGTTGTAGATTGCTTGAAAGAACATAGACGAGCCAATTGTCCTTAGCCAACGAAATCTGATGCTAAGACAATTCGTGAACATATCAAACCAATGCTGGTCTAGAATTCTAAGTTTAAACTAACAGTTTACAATCCTAGGTTGTTAGATTTAGTGATCAATACCACGACAGTGGATTGATTAAACATTTATGTTTGAGTTCGAGACTTGTGTTAAATCATTCTCTGAATAATTGTCTGGTTCATGATCTCTAGATTCCTGTGAAAAAACCCTTAGGCTAACGGTTTTCCGTATTGATTTTCTCATCGTTATTAGTTATTTAGTTTATTCTTGCAAATCAAAACCATACTTTCGTCATAGCTCTATTTCACCTTGTGAGATTTGTAGTGTAACATTGGTCTTTGTGGATTCGATCCCATCTATATTAATACGATAGCACTACAAGAAAACATGTGATTTGCAATGGAAATTTGCGATGGAAAATTCAGAGATTTGCGAGTAGCTTGCGAGAGATTTGCGAGAGATCGAAAGCTCGTCGCAAATCCCTCGCAAAATTGCGAGAGATTCTGCCGTCGCAAATTGCGACGACTTTGCTATTGTTTTGCGACGATATTGCGAGAGATACTTTTGCCCTCGCAAATTCGTAGCAAATTTGCAAGGGATTTGTGAGGCTTGCATTAAATTCTATGATTAAATTAAATATTAGTTATTCAAAGAAAATTATAATACATAATTATTCTAATATAAACCAAAAGAAATTAAAATACATAATTGTTATAAAATAATTGTTCCAATTCTCGTTCCGTAGAAGGGTTGATTCCGGGAATATTCTTTAAACCCTAAACCCTTAATATTTTTTAAAACAATATATCCACGATTTGCAATGGATTTGCGAGGGAGCCGTCGCAAATCCCTTGCAAATCTAGAATTGCAATGGATTTGCGATGGCTCCCTCACAAATCCATTGTGGATTTGCGACGGATCCTAATTATAATAAAATCTGAAATGTGATAATATGATGATTATAATTTGTAATTTAATTTTAAAATAAAATGAAAATATGAAATTTAAATAGAAATTCAAATTCTATGATTAAATTAAATATTAGATATTCAAAGAAAATTAAAATCTATAATTGTTCTAAAATAAACCAAAAGAAATTAAAATACATAATTGTTCTAAAATAATTGTTCCAATTCTCGTTCCGTATAAGGGTTGATTCCGGGGATATTTTTTAAACACTAAACGATAAACCATTAATAATTTTTAAAACCTAAACCCTAAACCCTTAATATTTTTTAAAACAATATATCCTCGATTTGCAATGGATTTGCGAGGGAGTCGTCACAAATCCCTTGAAAATCTAGAATTGCAATGGATTTGCGATGGCTCCCTCACAAATCCATTGCAAATTTGCAAGGGATTTGCGATGGATCCTAATTATAATAAAATAAAAATAAAATATGAAATTTGATAATATGATGATTATAATTTGTAATTTAATTTTAAAATAAAATGAAAATATGAAATTTAAATAGAAATTTAAATTCTATGATTAAATTAAATATTAGATATTCAAATAAAATTAAAATACATGTTCTAAAATAAACCAAAAGAACTTAAAATACATAATTGTTCTAAAATAATTGTTCCAATTCTCGTTCCATATAAGGGTTGATCCCGGGAATATTTTTTAAACCCTAAACCCTAAACCATTAATATTGTTTAAAACCTAAACCCTAAACTCTAAACCCTTAATATTTGTAAAACAATATATCCACAATTTACAATGGATTTGCGAGGGAGCCGTCGCAAATCCCTTGCTAATCTAGAATTGCAATGGATTTGCGACGTCTCCCTCACAAGTCCATTGCAAATGTGCATGGGATTTGCGACGGATCCCTTTCAATTCCATTGCAAATTAGCATTCCTTATATTCGAGATCGGAAACGTGGTTCTCGGGGATAAAAGTGAATCCCATATTTGTAATGTTAGTTGATGATTTGGCGACATACCACCAAAGATTTGGAGAAGTCTCCGTCATAATAAAATGAACGTAATATATCCTTTTCATGTTGTTTATGCTAATTAATAGAGAACTATAAGTCTTCTTAAATGAATCGGTCGTATTAGCAGAATTTGATGATTTCAAAATATATAATTTGTAAACATATAATTTGTTATATGTAACCCTAAACCCTAAACCATTAATATTTTTTAAAACAATATATCCAAATTTGCAATGGATTTGTGACGGCTCCGCCACAAATCCATTGAAAATTTGCGAGGGAATTGCGACGTGTCCTAATTATAATAAAATAGAAAGAAAATCTGAAATTAGATAATATTATGATTATAATTTATAATTTAATTTTAAAATTAAACAAAAATCCTAATTATGATTATAATTTAATTTTAAAATTTATGATTAAATTTATAACTTAATTTTAGATATTTAATATTTTTAAATCCTAAACTCTAAACCCTTAATATTTTTTAAAACAATATTTCCACGATTTGCAATGGATTTGAGAGGGAGCCGTCGCAAATCCCTTGCAATTTTGTGAGGGATTTGCGACGGCTCCCTCACAAATCCATCGCAAAATGATTTTTTTTTTTGAATTTTTGGTCGGAAAATTGAAACTTTTCACGAAATTTTGGCCCAAATTAAACCGCGAATTTTGTTGTGGGCCTCCCAATCTGCGATGGATTTGCGACGGATCCCTTGCAATTCCCTTGCAAATCCATTGCTTATTCTTTTTATATATAATCGATTCCTTTCTTCCCCTCACTCAGATCTTAAAAAACTCATTCCTTCACTCACGATAGTTCTCTCCGGCGGCTCTCCTGTTCTACTCTGGCGACTCCTCCTTCTCATCCTCCATCGCGCCCTCCTTCCTCTCCACGGCGACCTTCTTCTCTTCCTCCCTCTCCCTCGATTTCTCCACCGTAAAGCTTCCTCATCTCCCTCCGACGACCGGCGGCTCCTCCTCCTTTTACCACCGGTGACAATTCATCCTCTTCCCACCGGCGGCTTGCTTCAAGCTGAAAAGACCCATTTTTTTAGATTTGTTAGATTATTTTTGATTTTAATGTTAGAAATTAACAAACTCAAATTACGTATTTTTTTCTTTAGTTGTTAAATAAATTTAACATTTCAACAAAAAAAAACATTTAAGTTGTGTTGATTGTTTATGTGATGAATTTAGATTTAGAAATAATCGATTATTTGTGTTATGAATCTGGGTTGTGTTAATTGTTTTTTGATAGTTAGATAATTGGATTTTGAATTTTTTTTTGTAATTTGCGAGGGAAGTGCTACTAATTCTATCCCTCGCAAATTTGCGAGGCAAAGTATCCGTCGCAAATTTTCGAGACAAAGCTTCCGTCGCAAAATATCCATCGCAAATTTGCGAGGAATGATTTCCCTCGCAAATTTGCGATGGATACTTTTCCTCGCAAATTTGCGACGGACTTGCGAGGCGTTTTGATTTGCGACGAGTGATTTGCGACGGAATGATGGTCCTCGTAAATCCATCACAAAACCTGATTTGCGACTGATTTGCGACGGATTTGCAACGGATTTTGCCATTGCAAATCACGTGTTTTCTTGTAGTGTAGTCTGTGCTCTTGCAGTGTTTTATTTGGGTTATTCCTGAAGTATTTCAAGAATTGGCGCCATTGCCGGGGACCAATAGCGTTACCTTTGAATCTAAAGATGAAATTAAGTCTGATATTTACTAATATATTATATCTTGTTCTCTTGTGTATTTCAGGTGACTAACCAGAAGCTGGGTAGAGATACCAGAATCAAGGGTTCCCACAACCTTCTTGAGCTCAACAACCAAGAGCTAGCAAAGTTAGAACGAACGAGCATGAAAGCAAAGAGGAATCTCGTCATCATGGACGATCAAAACGAAAACCAACAGGACGCTGCAGCTGCCAAACTTTAAAGGCTACAACAATAAGTGCATCAGTTACAACAAATGCAATTGCAAATGCAACAACAGCAGCAACAACCTGCCATCGGAGACTTGGATACGCCTCATGATTTCTACCAAAACAGAGCTGCTATCCGTCCACCAGCTATTACGAGGCAATATTATGAGATCAAACCTCAGATGATTGCATTGGTGAAGCAGCACATGTTCCAGGAACTTCGCTGCAAATGATCAGGTATTGCTTTTCGATCTCGCCTGAAACTTTTCCCTAGAAAACTGAGATCGAGATGGTCTGGACCATTCACCACCAAAGAGGTGAGGCCGTACGGAGCTGTTGTGTTGATGGACAATGTAGGAGGTGAATTTGTGGTTAATGGTCAGCGCCTAAAGCCATATCTCGCTGACACCGAAGTCGCTGGAGGAGACAATGTTCCTCTTAGTGATCCACCTCAAGCCTAAGAGGCATCCAAGTCAAGCTAGTGACTGAAAACAAGCGCTTGGTGGGAGGCAACCCACCGGTAAGTGTACATATTTTTATTTTCTTTTCGTTTTCACTATCATTTTCTAATTTGTAGTTTTGAGTCTAAGTGTTTCAGGGTTCTTAAAAAACGTTTTGGGCTCAGACCGATCGATCGGAGCTGCGAAGCTGGGACATGAGCTAAAAGGACCGATCGGTACTAATATGGATCGAACGATCGAATCGATCACGTTTGGTCAAAGAGAAAAATGATAGATCAATCTTATAGCCGACCGATCGATCGTATGCCAAGGTAAGACAACTTGAGTTTTTCTTGGGGGTTTTAGCGTATTCCCCCACAAAGTATTCGGCTCCTGATTATTCATACATGAAGTATCGATCAATGCTAAAAACATCATGAACTCCTTAATAATTTTAATTTACTACATGAAATTATGAAATTTGGTCAATTTCACCAAAACCGTAAACGGTGTGAGTTTTCCGTTAACAGTTGCTTACGTGGCTGACAGGTGGCACATCAGTTTGGTATGGTTTGAGATTAAACCAATTTTTTTTTTTTAATTGCTGGACCAAAACGACGTCGTTTCGCGTGACCATTTTGGTGTGAGCAATTAAAAAAAAATTGGTCACACGAAACGACGTCGTTTTAGTCTGAGCAATTAAAAAAAATTGGTTTAATCTCAAACCAGACCAAATCGTTGTGCCACCTGTCAGCCACGCAACTGTTAACGGAAATTTCACACCGTTTACGGTTTTGGTGAAATTGACCAAATTTCATAATTTTATGTAGTAAATTCAAATTATTAAGGAGTTCATGATGTTTTTAGCATTGATCGATACATCGTGTATGAATAATCAGGAGCCGAATACTTCGTGGGGGAATAGGTTAAAAACTCATTTTTCTTGATATTCCTTCTTTGAGTCGGTTTATACCTTCTCTCTGGTTTATTTTCACACCGATTTCTGGGGCTCGACGAGGGAGGCCGGTGGTTGGAAGATCTTCTTCCGGTAGTCGTGGCGTTGATCTGACTGGACGGGGAGGTGGACGAACTGGAAGAGTTCAGAAACCTAGGGCCCCGAAGCCTCTTCTAGTTTCTTACGAACTGGGCGGTTCACCGACCTGGAGCACCCAAGAGTCTCTTGCGAGCTTGGCGTCGAAATGCGGATTTCCCAGATCTACCGAGCTCCGACTTCCCAGGTCAGGAGAGCGTCAATGGAATCCTGCAGAGGGTTTCGTTTGCCTATACGAGAGTTTCTTCACGAATTGCGGGCTGCGTTTCCCCCTTCCCGACCTGTTCGTCGCGTACTGCAGGAGACGGGGGTTGGCCTTTTCCCAGATATGCCCATCCACGATTCAGGGCATGGTTATGATGCTAACCCTTGGGTGGGAGTGCGATATGGTGATCACTAAGAGACAATGTTCCTCTTAGTGATCCACCTCAAGCCTAAGAGGCATCCAAGTCAAGCTAGTGACTGAAAACAAGCGCTTGGTGGGAGGCAACCCACCGGTAAGTGTACATATTTTTATTTTCTTTTCGTTTTCACTATCATTTTCTAATTTGTAGTTTTGAGTCTAAGTGTTTCAGGGTTCTTAAAAAACGTTTTGGGCTCAGACCGATCGATCGGAGCTGCGAAGCTGGGACATGAGCTAAAAGGACCGATCGGTACTAATATGGATCGAACGATCGAATCGATCACGTTTGGTCAAAGAGAAAAATGATAGATCAATCTTATAGCCGACCGATCGATCGTATGCCAAGGTAAGACAACTTGAGTTTTTCTTGGGGGTTTTAGCGTATTCCCCCACAAAGTATTCGGCTCCTGATTATTCATACATGAAGTATCGATCAATGCTAAAAACATCATGAACTCCTTAATAATTTTAATTTACTACATGAAATTATGAAATTTGGTCAATTTCACCAAAACCGTAAACGGTGTGAGTTTTCCGTTAACAGTTGCTTACGTGGCTGACAGGTGGCACATCAGTTTGGTATGGTTTGAGATTAAACCAATTTTTTTTTTTTAATTGCTGGACCAAAACGACGTCGTTTCGCGTGACCATTTTGGTGTGAGCAATTAAAAAAAAATTGGTCACACGAAACGACGTCGTTTTAGTCTGAGCAATTAAAAAAAAATTGGTTTAATCTCAAACCAGACCAAATCGTTGTGCCACCTGTCAGCCACGCAACTGTTAACGGAAAACTCACACCGTTTACGGTTTTGGTGAAATTGACCAAATTTCATAATTTTATGTAGTAAATTCAAATTATTAAGGAGTTCATGATGTTTTTAGCATTGATCGATACATCGTGTATGAATAATCAGGAGCCGAATACTTCGTGGGGGAATAGGTTAAAAACTCATTTTTCTTGATATTCCTTCTTTGAGTCGGTTTATACCTTCTCTCTGGTTTATTTTCACACCGATTTCTGGGGCTCGACGAGGGAGGCCGGTGGTTGGAAGATCTTCTTCCGGTAGTCGTGGCGTTGATCTGACTGGACGGGGAGGTGGACGAACTGGAAGAGTTCAGAAACCTAGGGCCCCGAAGCCTCTTCTAGTTTCTTACGAACTGGGCGGTTCACCGACCTGGAGCACCCAAGAGTCTCTTGCGAGCTTGGCGTCGAAATGCGGATTTCCCAGATCTACCGAGCTCCGACTTCCCAGGTCAGGAGAGCGTCAATGGAATCCTGCAGAGGGTTTCGTTTGCCTATACGAGAGTTTCTTCACGAATTGCGGGCTGCGTTTCCCCCTTCCCGACCTGTTCGTCGCGTACTGCAGGAGACGGGGGTTGGCCTTTTCCCAGATATGCCCATCCACGATTCAGGGCATGGTTGTGATGCTGACCCTTGGGTGGGAGTGCGATATGGTGGTAAACCCCCCCCCCCCCCCCCCCCCCCCCCCGTATGTTCGAGGATCTCACCTATCAGAAGAAGGGGAACTCGGCGTACCCGGGAACGTACTATGCCTCCTTCAAAGCCAAGGTGGATCTTATCGAAGATAAGCTGAGCAAGGTCGACCATTGGTCTCGCAGCTACTTCTTCATACATGCTACCGAGGTGGTCGGTCTTGACCCGACGGGAAGATACACCCGTGGCTGGAATTTTTCTCCGGGTAGGGGTTCGTAGATCGGGTTTCAAGTTTCCTTTTTATTCTAACTGACGTTGTGGTTTTGCTTTCAGGTGCGCATACTGCCAGTATCAATCTATCTGATTACGGTGCTGTTCTAGCTGTGCTCAGGTCGTTGCATCCCAGAGATTGGAAGTCGTTCACCTCGGAAAGAATCACTAAGGCAATGTCTGGTATGTCGACCCCTTTTTTTTTTTTTTTTTTTTTTGCTGATGGTTTTTTGTGGCTAGGTCATTCGAGATTTGCCATCCCGTCCTATTCGGACTCCTTCGTTTCGCATCCTTCTCTGTACTCGGAGGATCCAGCTAGGCGAGACCCGCAGCAGGCTGGTGGGTCCCCGTCCGTTCCCAGGAAGAGGCGGGTGAGGGTAAGGGCAAGAGAATTGCCAAGAAGAGGAGGACCGATGGGGTGGAGTCCTCCTCCATAGGTCGGGACGACGGTCAGACCAACATGCCTAGTGGGCAACCGACCGTTGGGGTGGAGGCCTCGTCTCTAGGCCGGGAGGGGGTGACGATGGGTCAAGGGGCCGAGCTGTCCGAAGACCCTGTTATTGAGGTGGCAGGTGGGCATGGGCCCGATGTGGCTGGGAACCTGAAGGCCGAGGTGTCAACTGGTCAAGGGGCTGACGCGTCCAAGAACCAGGGAGGCGGTGTGATAGCGGAGCGGGTGGTCGATGAGACCGAAGTCGTCGAGGTTAGCGACGAGGCCAAGGGGTCTGAGGGTAAGGATGAGACCGCAGTACCTGGTGGGGACGGTGTGGGCGCGTCGGGGGGGGGGGGGTGGTAATGAGGAGGCCGTTGATCATAGCTTCGACTTCAGCTATGAGCGTGGTGACGCGCCCTTTGTTTCGAACAAGGCGGTATGCGCCGAGCTGGTCTACGCGGCCTCCCTTGGGAGGAGGCCCCTTCTTTGTCCCGTCTCGAAAATGGCGGAGTCCGATGTATTTCAGAGCACGTCCCGCTCTTTAGTTCGGGTGAGATTCGTTTTCCCTCTTCTTCTTTTTTTTATTTATTTTTATTTTTTATTTATATTTATTATGTTTCTGCAGACGATGGTCAACCTGGCCACCCTTGGCGAGAGGTATGAGAGGCATGTGCTGGAGCAGGAATGGGTGAACGAGCAACTAAAGTTGCGTACCCAAGCGGGCGAGGAGGCGGTGTCGGCGGTTATCGGCGAGACTAGGCAGGCGCTGAAGGATGAGAAGGCCCGCTCTGCCGCATTGGAGTCATCTATGGAGCGGGTCCGTGCCCGGGCGATGGAAACAGATCAAGCTATCGCCGAGCTAGATGCGGAGAAGGCGCGATCGGCCGCCCTTGAGGAGGAGCTTGTCCTCGCGAGGCGGGAGGTGGCGAAAGCCTGTGGGGAGCTAGAGGCGTCCCGGTCTAAGGTCACGTGGCTGGAGGGTGCCATTGAGCGGGCCAAGGTGGCCGTTGCCAAGGAGAAAGACCAGGTTAAAAGGAAATGGGCGGCTCGTAACCAGAAATGGGCTGCTAAAATGGAGAAGATACGTGCCCATCTGGCTGGTCGGGACCGGGCCTTGCCTACGCATCTGTTGCTCAGCCAGGTGGTTGGCACGCGGCAGTGTCTTGAGAGAATGGAGGCCGAGGATAACCTGGTGGTGCCATTTTATCGGATGGCGAAGCTGAAGGCGGACGAGCTGAAGTTCGACGCAGAGTTGGATCAGGTTGTTTTCCCGGAGCTGAGCCCGGAAGACTTGGAGGTCCCTTCCGAGCGTACTCCTGAAGTCCAGCTTCGGCAACCTCCGTCTGGCCAGACTCGGCCGGCCTCGTCTCCACCCAAAGCTGCTTCGGATCCATATGCCTTGGATTCGGCCCCAAATGCCACTGTGCTCCTTGCTCGGGTCGAGATAACTGTGCTACATGCTCAGACCGAGGGTCTCGAAGAGCCATTGGAGGGGCGTAACGAGCCACCGCAGTCGGGCCAGCCTTTTCGGGGTGAGCACGGCACTAATCTGAGGATGGTGGGTCCGGACGATATAGATAGTACCCGTGTTGGCGGGGTTTAGGTTTTTCTTTCTCTTTTTTTTGTGTAGGCCGAGGTGCCAATTGTAAATCTCCTTTTTAGTTTTTTTTTGTAGGCCCTAGAGCCTTTATGTAATTTGGCGTATAGCCACCCCTTTTTTTTGTTTATAAATGAAATGAATTTTGCGAAGTGGTTTACTTGTTTTCTCCCATAAGGGTTTGGTACGAGGTGTAGCTCGGCTTGAGACACTTAAAGCTTGTGTGTCTTTCTTTTAGTGCGAGTAGCGAGCTAGACTTTAGCACTTAATAGCTTGTGTGCTTTGGGGTGCGAGCTTTGAGCTTGGCTTTAGCACTTAATAGCTTGTGTGCTTAGAGGTGCGAGCTTTGAGCTCGGCTTTAGCACTTAATAGCTTGTGTGCTAAACGGGTGCGAGCTTTGAGCTTGGCTTTAGCACTTAATAGCTTGTGTGCTATAGGGGTGCGAGCTTTGAGCTCGGCTTTAGCACTTAATAGCTTGTGTGCTATAGGGGTGCGAGCTTTGAGCTCGGATTTAGCACTTAATAGCTTGTGTGTTATAGGGGTGCGAGCTTTGAGCTCGATTTTTTTTGTTTTTTTGATGAATTCGGAGGATAAGATTTTATTAGATTTATAGCTGCACACTGTTTAGGGGTTGCCTACGTACCCTTTAGTAGAAGGGATCAAGCCGTTCGTAGTTCGGGTGATTACAATGATGAGGGAAATAGTGGCCTAATAGTAGTACCGCTTTAGGTTCATTGAGTTCCACGAGCGCGGGATTGCATCGCCGTTCATTGTGATTAGTTCGTAGACCCCGGGCTTGACGACCTTGGATACGAGGTAGGGCCCTTCCCAATTAGCACCGAGCGTGCCTGCGTTTAGATCAGCCTTATTTTCAAAGACCTTGCGTAGAATCAGGTCGCCTTCAGTGAAGAACCGGCCTTTGACCCTTTTGTTGTAGTTCTTGGAGGCTAGCTGCTGGTAGTTCTGGATGCGGAGTAGGGACTGGTCGTGTTGCTCCTCGAGGAGGTCGAGCTGGCCTAAGAGAATGGTGTCGTTAGGTCGGCGTGTTGTGTGAGCATAGTGCGTCAGAGGGTGGGAAATCCGACCTCGGAGGGAGCCATTGCTTCCATGCCGTGGGATAGGCTGAAAGGTGTGCGATTTGTTGCCGTCCAGGGTGTTGTATGGTGAGACCAGATGACGCCATCTAGCTCTTCGGCCCAAAGGCCTTTCTTATCATCCAGACGTTTTTTGAGGCCGTCGAGGATGGTTTTGTTTGTTGCCTCTGCTTGCCCATTGCCTTGTGGGTATCTCGGAGTGGACTTGCTTAATCTGATCCTCCATTTTGCGCAGAAGTCTTCGAACAAGGCCGATGTGTACTGGGCGCCATTGTCTGTTACGATCTCCTATTGCAGGCCGTGGCGACATATGATGAACTTCCAAACGAATTTGCGGACGTCCTCCGCCGTGATCTTCGCGTAGGCCTCAGCCTCTACCCACTTTGTGAAGTAGTCAGTCATTACCAGGAGGAAGCGCTTTTGGCGAGATCGGGGTAGGGGTCCTACTATATCCATGGCCCACCGCATGAATGGGTAGGGTGCCGATGCTATGGTTAGCAGCTCGGTGGGAGAGTGGATAATCGGGCCGTGACGCTGACATTTCTCAAACCGGGCTGCGAACTTATCGCAATCTTGAAGCATTGTTGGCCAGTAGTAGCCCTAGTTGCGGATTCGCAGAACGAGTGCACGACCGCTGGAATGGTTTCCGTCCGCTCATTCGTGCATTTTCTTCATTACGTCGATGGTTTCCTGCCCGTGGAGGCAGGTTAGCAAGGTTCCCGTAGCGCTCCAATGGAATAACTTGCCGTTGGTGATGAGGTATTTTGCGCATTTCTTTTTCAGTTGGCGGGCTGCCCAGCGATCCGCGGGAATGGTCCCATCTGCGATGTATAGCAGGATCTCGTCGCTCCAGTCCGTTAGCTCGGGCTCGTGGGGAGGAGGTGGCAGATCATCCGAGCTTGCGGAATTGCCGGGGTCTTCGTTGAGGCCATCGTTGTCGACGTCTATTAAGCAGATTCCTTTAGGCAGCTCAATGCTGGGGAAGTCGATGCTTTCGACGCGCCTTTGGGTTGGATCAGACGTGGAGGCTAACGCGGTGAGGGCGTCTGCCAAAGTGTTGTCACCTCGGAGAATTTTAGTGAGGGTGAACTCGGAGAATTCGGTTGCTAGACCGTGGACTACCTTGAGGTACGCGTCCATGCGTTCGTTCTTGCCTTCGTACTCTCTGATTAATTGGTTGGGGACGAGCTGGGAGACGCAGTAAGCCTGGATCTTCTTCTCCCCGATCGCTTTGGCTAGGCATAACCCGTCAATCAGGGCCTCATACTCTGCTTTGTTGTTTGACGCTAGGAAGGCCAGGCAGAAGGATTCTTCTAAAACTTCGTTGGTCGGGGATTCCAGACGTATGCCGATGCCGGAACTGTGCTTCAATGCTGAGCCGTCGACATGAAGGCTCCATTTTTCGGGGAACTCGTTGCAGGCCAGGTCGGGGGCCAGTTTAACCATAAAGTCGGCCAAAACTTAAGATTTTGCCGTGGTCCGTCCCCGGTACTCGATTTCGTATTCACTGAGCTCGACCGCCCACTTCATCATTCTCCCGGATCAGCTCGGGCTGTGGAGAATGTTCTGGAGGGGGTAAGTGGTCAGCACGGCAACCGTATGAGATTGGAAATATGGGCGTAGCTTCCGGGCCGCAACGACTACCGCGAGGCGAGCTTTTCTAGTGTCGGATACCTGCTCTCCGCGCCGTCGAGAGACTTGCTGACGTAGAAGATGGTTTTTGATCGCCCCGATCTTCTCGCACTAGGACTCCGCTGACAGCCGATGTGGATACGGAGATGTAGAGGTAGAGGGTTTCTCCCTCTACGGGTTTAGCCAGGACAGAGGGAGTAGATATTTAGGTCTTCAGCTGCTGGAGGGCCTCCTCGTACCTGCCGTCCCACTTGAACCGTTTGTTAGCGCGGAGCCGTCGGTAGAACGGTAGGCATTTGTCGGTTAAGCGGGAGATGAACCGGTTGAGTGCGGCAATCATTCCGGTGAGTCGCTGGACCTGGCACGTGTTCTCTGGGGATTTGAGATCGATGATGGCCTGGATCTGCTTGGGGTTGGCCTCGATCCCGCGATGGGTGACGATATACCCAAAAAACACGCCCGACGTGATGCCTAAGGAGCACTTGGCGGGGTTTATCTTCATCCCGTATTCGTTCAGCGTCTAGAAGCACGACTTGAGATGGCCGACGTGGTCTCCTGCCACCAAAGATTTGAAGAGCATGTCGTTAATATATAATTCTATGGTGCGGCCGATCTGGTCGGCGAACATTTTGTTTACGAGCCGCCGGTAGGTCGCTCCGGCGTTCTTCAATCCGAACGGCATGACCTTGTAGCAATAGGTACCGCGGTCTATGATGAATACCGTCTTTTCCTAGTCGTCTGGGTGCATGGGGATCGATTGTACCCTGAGAAGGCATTCATGAAGGAAAGCAGTTCGTTTCCCGTTGTGGCCTCCACGACCTGGTCGATTCTAGGGAGGGGGAAGCTATCCTTGGGGCAGACCTTGTTGAGGTCGGTGAAATCCACGCAGACCCTCCATTTCCCGCTTTTCTTTTTGACGACAACCGGGTTGGCGAGCCAGTGGGGGTATCTGACTTCAATAATTGATCTGGCCGCGGTGACGTTTTCGATTTCGTCGTTGACTGAGCTTTCTTCATTTATGCTTTATTGGCCTGAAGGTTGCGTCTACGTTGAGCTCGTGGCTGCATACCGCCGGGCTGATGCCGGGCATGTCGCTTGTCGACCAGGCGAAGGTGTAGACGTTCTGCTTTAAAAATTTGAGCAGCTCCTCCTTGATGCTTCCTTTGAGGTCCGCACCGATCCTGACGCATCGAGTATGATCGCTTGGGTCGATGTTGACTTGGGTGACCATGTCCCGACCTGGGAGGTCTTGGTGACTTGGTTCGCCCGGGAGTTGCGCTTCTATGATGAGGCAGGTTGGGGTGGCGTTGCGCAGGTTGTGCTCGATGGCGAAGCAGGCGCGCTATACCTTTTGGTTACTCCGAAGAGTGTATATCCCGGCCTGGTTGGGGAATTTGAGACATTGGTGGTACGTTGAAGCGAATGCTTTCATTGAATGCAGCCAGAGAGTTCCGAGAATAATATTGTAGATTGGGACGGTGTCGATCACCACAAACTTGACGATTTTGGTAACGTGACCTACGTAGACCGGTAGGTCGATGGTCCCGATTCCCATGGTTGTATCTCCGGCAAAACCGGTCAGCGGGGTGGCAGTTGGTTTGATTTCGGCTCCTTGCAGGTTCATTCTGGTCAGGGTATCCTTGAATATGAGGTCGACCGAGCTGCACGTGTCGACTAGGACTCGGTTGACGTCGAAGTCAGCTACGCGAATTTGTACGACTAGGGGGTCGTTGTGAGGTGGATTGACCCCGGTAGCGTCAACTTCGGTGAAGGTGATCCCCTTTCCGCCCGTGTCTTGCGCGCTGTTACCCGGACCAGAGTTCCACTTCAGGGAGGTATCGGTCTTCCTCTCGTGTAGTTTTATAGACCGTACCGAATCGTTGCATGACACAAGTCCTCCCATGATCATTCCGATCATTGTCCGTGCCGGGGGAGGGGACCTCGTTGTCGAGATGGAGATCGTTAGCGACGGTCATCGTTTTGACCACGGTTTTCGGGCCAAGCTCGGTTGATTTCCCGACCTTGCCTGTCTGGTTGCTGATGTCGATTACCATCCCAGGCTCGCGGGAGCAAATGCTCAGGCATACGGACCCTTCCTTTCTGATATTGGTCTAGGAGGGCTTATTGGAGTTTGCGGCAGTGCGAGGTGGAGTATCCCTTTCTTTGGTGGAATTCGCATAACGCTGTTTTATCTGGATGCTCTTCGGCTCGTGGCTCTTGGGCCTTTGGCTCGTCGGCTTGATGGCCCTTTTGATGGTGCTCGCGTATCCATTTGTTCCACGTTACTTTTGGCTCGGGGTCGGGGATTTGAGCGGGATCACGCATGTGGAGTACGGTCGGTGATTCGTCGACGAGGAACGCGGTGGCTCGCTTGCCTTTATTGCATGTGTACTCGTCGTCATAATGCTGCCGAGGTTCCTGGTACCCGTCCTGGGACTTATCCTTCTGGGTTGGGGCCTTGTGCACGGCGTGCCTTTTCGAGAGGGCTGTTTTTTTCCTCTTCGAGCTCGATGTAGAGCCCGGCACGGTGCAGGGCGTCCTCTAGCGAGCGCGGCTTATTGAGCGTTATTTCGTCCTTAAAAGCCGATTCGAACCAAAGACCGTTTCTCAGGGCGGGGTGCGCGGATTCGTCTGTCACGTTGCTTTTAGAGGCCGTCGCCTTGAAGCGCTCGATGAAAGATTTGAGGGACTCTTTCGCTCCTTGGTGAAGGTCCCAGAGGTCGCCACCTGACGCGGACTGCTTGATGTACATGGAGTAATGTTTGAGGAAGGCGGTAGAGAGATCCCTGAAGTTATCTATGGAGTGTGTATCCAGCCTGGAGAACCATGTCAGGGCGGGGCCGGTAAGATTCTCCATGAAAAGTTGGCAGTAACCAGCTTTGCGCTCTTCTGGGGTGAAATGGGCGCGCCCCATGGCGATGGTGAAAGCCGTTAGATAGTGGGTTAGATCCGTGCTGCCCACGTATGGTGGGAGCTTGTGTTTGCCGAAATGTCTGAATGGGATAGACGCGATTCGACGAATGAATGGCGTATTCTGCGTTTCTTTTAAGACGCGGTCTATTTCTGGGGCCGAGCTGGTAACCTGATGGATTTTGGAGGTCATCATGCGAATCGTTTCTTTCATTACTTCGAGTTCGGTATCTCTGGCGCGCTCCGAGCTGATACGTTGAAGGCGTGTTTCGTTGCCTGGGAAACCATCTACCGTGGGGGTGAATTGTCTGGTTACTCCCCGAATAGGTTCCTTTGGATGTGCAGCATTTTCGCCCTAGATGTTGGTTCTCGGGCTTGAGCAGCGGGGGATCCGAGATTGACCGGTCGGTCGCTCTGGGCTGCGAGTTCGGCGAATCGATGGTTGGTAGCGCGCGTTAACTCGTCTATCTTGGTGAGCAAGATGTGCATCGCGGAGGTCAGAGTGAGCTGGTCTCCTGGTGTTTGGGGCGCGTTCTGGGCGACAGAGCTATTGAGCGGGGTAAAATCTGATGCCGTGGGCGGAGCTGGCTGCTGGCAAGGAGTCACGAGAGGCTGAATTTGAGGAGCTTCTTGATGAATCGAGGCTTGGGCCGGGGTAGCTTGTCCTAATGACGGTGGGTCGACCGTCGGAAGCAGTGCTGGTGCCTTCAAAGTTGGTGGGCCCATCATTGTCGCTGCTGTTAAGTCCGTTCTTTGCGTATAGAAAATCTCTTAACACGCCCCTCCTTCTAGCGCCAATTGTTGATCCAAATGATCACCAAAGAGATTATAATGTTTAATATAGAGTAATGTGAAAGGGTGTGAGATTTTCGTAAATAGAAGGGATGCAGCTTTGCAAGGAGTAGATCGGGGTTTGTAAGAGATAGGTCGGGTGTAAATGATGAACAGGTTGGGGACCGCGTCCTTTGTATTTATGGTTGAAACATGAAAAATTATTTAGACTTTCGAACTCATTCCGAAAGGAATCCAGTTCGGGGTTCTAAATAATGATGTTACAACAGTGCAGAGAGAGAGAGAGAGAAAGAGAGTAATGTGTGAGAGAGCAATAAATTCCGATCCTCCTCATAAATGCATGCGAAGGGGTATTTATAGCAAGGGTATGCTGCCTGCTCCCCAGTGATTCCGGGGTGACGTGGCGCCTCCAACGCTTTTCATGGGTAAGGTACCTTGAGACGTGCGTTCTAGTTTCTTCGGTGGATAGGTTATGATGAGTCCGGCACCGTGCTCCTACGCAGATAGTAAACTGTTCAGCGAGCTCCCCTCCATGTGTCATTTTCTACTTTGGCCTCTCCGCGCAGAGTTGGTGAGATGTCAGCGCGAGGTCGGTGTGTACTGTTCAGCGAGCTACCCTCCACATGTCATCTTCTACTTTGGCCTCTCCGCGCATAGTTGGTGAGATGTCAGCGCGAGGTCGGTGGGCCCTCGTGTTGACTTTTAGGTGGGGATTTTATGGGCCTTATTTGCTGAGATGAGCCTAGCTAATTAGGGGTGCTAAGCCCACCTCCAACAAGCTATAACTATAGTATTGAGCTACATGCAACATACTAAAGTTATGAGTTGCACTATGGTAAAGAACCAATAGTTTTGGAAGGATATAATTATGTTAATTGGTTATCGGCTTCCAAAAACTAATAGTATGGCTTAACACATTGTGGTGCAACAACATCATGGAAATCTTTCAACCAAACTCTGATCAGATTGATCATGCAACCTAAGTTCATAGCTTTAGAAACTTGGTGGAAAATATCATGATGTGCGAAAAAACTAATGTGAGCATTACGTGTACAATGTGATAGTCAATTAACTATAGCCCATGCACTGAGTTTTCTGTATAATGGTTAGCCATGTCTTTTAAAAAGATGACATAAAACCATTAGACAATTGATCTCAAATGGTGTAATCTCGATAGATTATATCCAATTGGATGACAACCTATGATCCACTTATTAAAGGTATGTCACGAGATCATATTGTAAAATCATCAAGAGAAATGGGTTTAAAGCCTTTGACTTAAGAGGAGGTTTGACGAGAACCCCACCTACATGACTGGAGATTCCAAGAAGTAGGTTGAAAGGGAAAACTAAGTCAAACTGAATCTGCTAAGAGCACTGTGAGATTTTTGTCTCTTCCCAACTCCTAGGATGATGAACAGTGCTACATGTATGTGTAGAGGATAAGCGATGCTTTTAATGATTTTAGTCCATAGCTTTGAGATATACATGAAGTATTACAGGATACTCCTTAAAACAAAGCTAATGGTGAATCACCTTGTGAGTGTGAAATGGGGCCATTTCTAGGAGAATGAAGGTCATGCTATATTCTCCAAGTTCATTCATGATTAACCAGGCATGTTCAAGGCCAAAATGAACACAATAGAGAACCTAGTTCTGTGACAAAATGAAGCTGTGTTGTAGCTATTGTCTCAGTTTACATCAAAGTCCTGAAGGTTCAAGACATCATGTTCACCTCATGGTCGAGTAAATCCGATAGCTATTAACAATTATTGGTTCAAGGCTGAAAAATGCTACCAATTCATATACAGTGGATTTTTCGCTTGTACTCTCAAAAGTCCTTCTTTCGAGTCGTCATATGTTTATAGTCACTTCTATTCATGTGGGAGATTGTTGGAACTCGTTTTTGACGAAGTGCCATTGACCACTTTTCCGGCGGAGATGTTTGTCAAAATGACCAGATTTTGGGCACGATGAAATCGTTGGCGTGAGCACTATAACATAGTGTATTCACTTGTCAAAATCTGAGTTAATTTGAATGAGAAATGGAGATCCAAAGTGGATGACTTGGAAAGCTTGAAGTGCTTCAAAATTTGGCTAAGTGTAAAAACTAGCAAATGTCCCACATTGAAAGTTGGATGTGAAATCTTCTTGTATATATAGTGGAGAAGTCCTAACAAGGTTCAAAACCTTAGGAACACTATAAAGGAGAGAAAAGTGATTCACATGTGCGCGCACTGAGACGAGTCGGTACGGTCTTGGGCTCAGGTGTGGGCTTGGGTGTGGATTCATGTAGATGGACTTTGGTCCAACAACCTATTTTTGGATCACTTTTTTATATGTGTAATTGATCACTACATGTATATTAAACTTGGTCAAAAAATCAAATAAATAATTCTCATAATTAATTATGAATTGATTTGGTCAATTCTATAACTTCTTCTCCTTTATTGCCTCAGATTAATTATGTATTGAATTGGGCATTACTCCACTATTGAGAACAAAAAAAGGAGTTCTCTCTCATATAAAAAACAACAACAATATCTTCACATTTCTTGGGGCTTTTCTTTGTTTTTTAATAGTTTTTCTTCATGAGAGTACAACACAGAAAAAATGTTCGAAAGCTTATGATTTTGGGTGATGCGAATCATAAGAAATATGCAGTTATATTCTGGGATTCGGAATGCCAAGCAACCATCACACTACGGGGCATTTTTAGAATTAAAAAGAATATTTTTTTTACAAATCCGTTTTTTTCAAATTCTTGTATCTGTAATCTTATCGTATTATCGATTAATTTTAGGGTTAATTGAGTGAATATCAATGGTTGACCAAAAAAGTAGAAGTTGATTTGGAAATTAGGTGGGAGGAAAGAGAAAACCCAAAATACCCTTTGTTTTTTAATAATCACAGAGATGCAATTGGTCAGAAATGATTTTCTGATAGAATAATCCAGCGACACTGTTCATTTAACGGTCGGTGTTACTATTCATCAAAACTCGACGATCACTATTCATAACCAGAAAACATATTGTTATCATCGTTAACATTGTCATGTTAACCTAGTTATCATTGTTAACATCGTTAACATATAATTAGTATCATTAACACTGTCATGTTAACCCAGTTATCATGTTTATTTTTATGAAATTGTCATGTTAAACCAGTTATCATAAGTTATCGTGTTAATTCAGTTATCATTTCGCAGGAAAATGTGAAATATGGAAATATAAAAATTAATGTGATAATCCGGTTATCCTATCATATAAACTATGTGTTATTGGTTATCTAACTTTGTTATCATCACAAATGTATACTAATAATCTATTGGATAACTTTGTTATTGATTAACTTCAACGTAATTAACATATAAAATCAGAAAAAATAATAATAAATAAACACCACCACCGGCATAGCCTCCGTCGCCGGCGTTTCTTTGTCCTCTTCTCACCGGCGTCGTCTCCGGCGGAATCTTTTATGACGCCGCCGTTGTCCTTGCCGGCGTCAACTTCTTTTTCTTCCTTTTTCTTCTTCTTACTCTTTTTCTTTTTTTCTCCGACATGAATAGTAGTAATTCATGAAAGAAAAAAACAAATATGGAATTAGTTAGAAATAGTAGGGTTAAGTTAGTCTTTTACATATAAACAGTATTTGTAGAATAGTGTTAAAAAGATACACCTAATTTCTATGTTATTTACTAACACTTTGTGCTATTACTCTTAATTTTATATAATTTCCTTACAAATATTCAATTTGCCCATATTATAGAAATAGCATTCCTACATAAATAACGTTTAAGAACTCTCGATTGACCGAGGACTAAGAGAATGTTTGAGGGGAGAGAGGGACCACCTGAAAGCGACGGAGAAGCCATCGCCAGCAAAAAAAAAAGAGTTATTTATTTATTTTAAAAACAAACATTTTATATAACTCTCGTTCATGACACACACCAATAAAAAAGGTAGTTATTTTTTTGGGTAGTTATATACGAAGAAAGGTCATGCAAGAAAATTCCAAAAACAATTATAAATAATTCTGAATTTATAAAAGATAACCTTTTTGTTCTTTTATTATAAGAAAATGACTACTAGAAAAGAAAAAGAAAAGCCACCTTTCATTTTCTAGAGTCATTTAAACAATAGATATTACAAATACAAACTAGAAGACCACGAAAATAATAACGTTAACTCATTTAACACATAGAATCTCCGAAATCTCCAAAGATAAAAGTTCTCAAATATACATATAATTTTCTCAAGAAAGGGAGATGAGAAGTATACAAAACGACCACCATTTTTACACCTTCGTCTTTATGTTCATCTTCTTCGTCTTAGTTCTGTTTCCTTCTTTCTGTATCTCTGCCAACACTTTGTCGGCTACAGAATCTCTCACTATCTCAAGCAAGAAAACCATTAGATCTCATAGTGAAATCTTCGAGCTCGGTTTCTTCAATCGCGCATCAAGTTCTCGTTGGTATCTCGGGATTTGGTACAAGAAAATCCCTACAAGAACCTACGTGTGGGTTGCGAACAGAGACAATCCTCTCTCTAATTCCATCGGAACTTTCAAAATCTCCGACAATAATCTTGTCATTTTCGATCAATCCGACACTCCTGTTTGGTCGACGAATCTAACCGGAGGACATGTGAGATCCACAGTGGTTGCAGAGCTTCTCGATAACGGTAATCTCGTGCTCAGAGACTCCGACAATAAGAATTCAGATGGATTTTTGTGGCAGAGTTTCGATTTTCCGACAGATACTCTACTTCCGGAGATGAAATTGGGGTGGGATAAAAAAACCGGAATCAACAGATTCTTGAGATCTTGGAAAACTCCAGATGATCCTTCAAGCGGCGATTTCTTCACTTAACTCGAAACCAGAGGGTTCCCTGAGTTTTACGTACTCAACAGAGAGTCGATAATGTACCGGAGCGGTCCGTGGAACGGAATCCGGTTTGGCAGCGACGTACCGGAGATGAAACCAGTTGATTACTTAGTTTACAATTTCACAGCGAGTAATGAAGAAGTGACTTACTCATACCTAATCACCAAAACCAACATTTATTCGAGAATAAGCCTAAGCTCCACGGGATTATTTCAACGTCTCACTTGGATTGAGACTGCACAGACTTGGGACCAATTATGGTACTCACCAAAGGACCTATGCGATAACTACAAACAGTGTGGAAATTACGGTTACTGCGATGCGAACACTTCACCAAATTGTAATTGTATCAAAGGGTTTGAGCCGAGGAATGAGCAGGTGCGGGGATTGAGAGATGATTCCGAAGGTTGCGTGAGGAAGACGAGGCTGAGCTGTGACGGCCGAGATGGGTTTGTGCAGTTGAAGAAGATGAAATTGCCGGACACTACGGTGGCAATTGTGGACAGAGGTATTGGGTTGAAAGAATGTGAAGAGAGGTGTCTAAAAGATTGTAATTGCACGGCGTTCGCTAATACGGATATCCGTAATGGCGGGTCGGGTTGTTTGATTTGGACCGGAGAGATTTTGGATGTCCGAAATCATGATAAGGGAGGTCAGGATCTTTACATTAGACTGGCCGCTGCTGATATCGGTTAGTTCTTTCTCCTTTGCATGTTTTCAGGTTTACTATTTGGAGAGATACTCTGGAAAAATAAAAGTTGAGTAAATGCATATTATAAAATGGTATACGATTCATAAAATTTTATTATGTAGTTATGAAAATGGAGAAAATTTATAAACATTTACAAGGCGTTATAAAAATGATATATTTCAAAACATTTATTTGAATGGTATTTTTGAAAAAGAATTTACTAAATATGATATTTTAAAAAAATATCCAAACGCTTTTATACAAAATTTTAGAATAGCTAGTGAACAATGCGTTTTGTTTTTGTTTTTGAAATGTTATATTGGTGTTGAATATTTCGAGTCAAAATTACATTGGATTTTATTGGTATGTTTGATGATTTTTTTTTTTTTGGGTCAACCTCTCCCATTAAAGCTTAAATAAGAGAAACAGAGTTTGTAAGCGTCAGTAACGTTCGTTTCGCGATCGACTCAGCCATACAATTGGTCTCTCGAGGGATATAACGATATGAGATCGTAGGGAACAACAGGCCTAACAGCCTAATATCTTGGAGAATTACATGGATTTCGATAAAATCCTTATTTGAGTTGAGTAGATTGATGAGGGATTGGCAATCCGAAAGAATGTGCAGCTCCGTGAAGTTTCTCGTTGCTGCCTGGCACATGGCTGATCGGATTGCCCATGCTTCTGCAGCCAGCGGTGAGGTGATGTTTTCCTTGCTATCTAAGCAGTGCTCTTCTCCTTCTATCTCGGATGCAGAAGCCGAGCGAAACACGAATCCTACCCCACACAAGTTTGGTGGTTTCCAAGCTGCATCTACAAGGCAAAGAATACCTGATTTTGGCAGCGTGGGGGCCTGGCGCGAGTTACGGCATGGTTTAAACGTATACAGGTAGTCTTGAGCACTTCTCCACTCCTTTGCTCCCGTAATTGCTTTAGTTATTGTTTCCGCCGGGCTAAAGTCCTTTGCAGCGAAAATCGATTGGTTTTTTGTTGTCCAGAGAGCCCAGCAGATCCAGAGGTACAACTGCGATTCGAGTCCCGTCGGTGGAAGATTACGGCATTCTTTTGCGTGTTACAGGAAGTCCCGTACGGTCGACGTCAACGACAAATTGTGAGGCTGCTGGATTGGGGTTAGCATCCAGGTGTCACGCGCGAAGGGGCAAGACAAGAGCAGATATATCACACGAAGTCTGAGAGATTCCCCACAACGGCGGCATTTTCCATCTGTCGCTATTCCACGAAGTC
The DNA here is from genome assembly GCA_030161315.1 of Eutrema japonicum. NCBI lineage: Eukaryota > Viridiplantae > Streptophyta > Magnoliopsida > Brassicales > Brassicaceae > Eutrema > Eutrema japonicum. The sequence continues at coordinate 17,914,672 of BSQW01000006.1, forward strand.
TAAGAGATTCTCCTACTGGTAGCGCTCCCACTGCTTCTTTCCACAAGAAAGATTTCACCTTTGGGGAGGTTCGTAGATTCCACATATTGGAGTTCCAATTAAAGGTTGAAGTCTGATCTTGGTGAGCCTCTTGGCGAGCGAGGTTATACCCAGATTTGGTGGTATATAGACCATTTTTGTTTGGCAGCCATACGAGCTTGTCGTTGCTGCGGATCGAGCTCAGTCTGAGCCGCTGAATTTCCTCTTCAGGGGCTTACCATGGATTCTGATCCATAAAGGAATTTTTGACGGGAACGATTCCGCGATGATTGGTTCCCAACGTTGGAGGACAAACATCCATCTCTTGAAGTGGAAAGGGGCTTCGTCCAGAACCGAGAGCAGATCCGCCTCCGATTCAAATCGGAATTGGAATCTACCTCTTCCAAGGTCCTTGCTGGTGATTTTTCCTTCATTTTCCTGACTTGCGGCATAAACCCTAGAAGGTTTTTCACCTTTTGGGTTTCAGGGTTTAAGATTCTACCAATGAGAGAGAGCTTATTTGCTTCAACAAGATAAGGGTCTGCTTCTTCCGGGAGGCGGATGGGCGGATCTCTGGTCCACATATTGGAGCCCATCGCCCCTTTGCCTTTCTCCTCTCTTGTGAATCGGCGGTTCATGATGAAGCGTGGCGATTACGAAATCAAACTCAAAATGAGGTAAATCGGAGGACAGCACACGGCTGTAGTGAGTGAAAAAGAAACTCAAACGCTATGGAAGCGTAACGACTGCAAGGGGTACAGAGGGATCAAAGCCAAGAGAGTTGATTCAGAGGTCTCTTTCTTTGATCAAGGGAGCCGATCTACAGATCTAGAGGAATCTCCTTCGGGGGAACCCTAGGGCGGCGCCGCATCCCAATCAAACAAAATATGGAATGTTTGATGATTAATTAGTAGAATAGTGGGAATAATTGAATGAAACACCTCATCCCGAATTCTAAATTTGCTGAGATTGTTCCCATTCAGATCACTAAGTACCTCCAAACCAATCGTTTATTTTAGGATCCATTCATTAAACAAATTCATTTAACGAGCTTCATCCTGAGATTTAACACTTAGAGTCAATATGCGATAAGATAAAACAAGTGATTCAGATTTTATTTAGAAAATAAAAATTCGATACAATTTATTAGTTAGTCCATAAGCTATTACACGTTATATGATCTTAACTACCCGAACCTACCACAACATATCTTCCCCGGCCATAAGTCTCACACGCCTAAGCCATATCCTTCCTTCGATCACCATCTTTACCTGAAAGTCAAATAGGCTTAAGTAACACAATAATTATATAGTGATGTAGTCATCCCGTCTCACCATAATTAGATGTACAAATCAATGATGCTTAGTTGAATTTTGGCGGATTCGAACCGATCCTCAAGCCACTCGCCGTACCGCAACCCTTTCCGATCCGAACTGACCATTCGATCTGAGTCATGCAGATCTATGAATGTTAATTTGTTTGCATCTCAATCAAGAATAATTATGCATAATATAAATTATGAACTGACCCATCAAGTCAAACGATCAAGAAAAGACTTAACCCAACCCTTTGACATAACCAGACAAACCGGTAGTCATGGATATGTGCATTAAAGCTACGGTCACGTACTCACCTTTGCTATGCGGTTCAATTGAGACACTTGTCCATCTCGATCATTTTCCACACATGAATCTACCCTTGGTTTGATTTCCTCGACCCAAGTGATTCCCTGGTTTGATTCTCTCGAACACCATGTCCCCGCCCAACCCGAGTGGTGATGTGCTCAGATTTAATTCGCTGAAATAATGTTGCAAGTGCACATGCAATCACAATAATACTTAGCGGTCGAATCAACTAGAGACCGAATGAGTTACACTAAGCCTGCTTTCACAATAATACTTAGGGGTATAATCCAGCTAAATTTTTGGCTAAATGTTGGCTAAGAATTAAAATCCGGGTTAGGGTGCTACATTAAACCTCACCCACTTAAGTTTTGCGGATGATATGATGGTCTTTATGGATGGATTAGCAGCCTATCTCTCTGGGACAAATTTCAAAAAAGAGTCAGGTTTATCGATTAATGCAGCAAAGTCCTCGCTGTTTATGGTTGGAAGAACCAACAATGATATAATGACTAGAGCATAAGACTTGGAAATACTGATCAAGCAGCTTCCCATCTGATATTTGAGCCTACCTCTCACGACAAGGAGCATGACTCACCTCGACTATAAGCCTCTCATTGACAGGATTAGATCTCAGCTCTTATCGTGGTCGAGCAAGACGCTTTATTTTGCTGGGCGTCTTTAGTTCATTCAATCGATAATTGCAAGTATTACTAATTTTTGGTATTCTGCGTTTCGGCTACCTCAACGATTCTTTGATACCATTGAGAAGATGTGTGCGGTTTTTCTTTGGTCGGGATCTCCTCATATCGTGACCTAAGCAAAGGTTTCATGGTCGGACATTTACTTCCCTAAAAGAGAAGGTGGTCTCAATATCCGTAAATTGTATGACTCCTCCCACGTGTTTTCTCTAAAATTGATATGGCGTCTATTTGAGAATTTGGGATCCCTCTGGGTTGCATGGACACGACACTATATGTTTCGTCATTCTTCTTTTTGGGACATCTCTAAAAAAATACGAGAGTTCATGGATGTGGAAGAATCTCCTCAAATTTTGACCATTAGCAGCGATGTTCCTTCGATCAGACGTAAGAGATGGATCTTCAACGTATTTCTGGTTCAATCACTGGTTAGATTGTGGTCCTCTTATAGCCACCACATGAACTCAAATGCTTGGGATCCATCGCTCAGCAATGGTCTCGGAAGTGGGAACCCCAAGTGGTTGGTAAATTCGGTGATCACGTGGTCCCCATATTTAAGAGGTGTTGAGGCAAAATCGCTCAGTTCCCCTACCATTTCCCTCGGTAGGCACGGACGTACCTTTTTGGAAGCATGGAATGGACGAATTTAAAGGTAGTTTTTCTCCAAGAAAATGTGGCACCAAATTCGCTCTCAAGCCATCCCTCGACATGCATTCATCACATGGCTCGCAACCAAAGACAAACTCTCTACGGGTGCTCGTAGCCAACAATGGGGAATATATTCATCCTTGTAACCTCTGCGGAGAACCCGACGAGACTCGGGATCATTTATTCTTTGGGTGTCCTTACTCCTTCACGGTTTGCTCTATGCTAAGTGTGGTGCTATTGGGATCTCGCCTCAACGCAGATTGGACTCTCACCATTCAATCTCTTCTCCACAATCGTCTTAACAAAGAGGATTCTTTGCTTGCTCGTCTAGTTTTTCAATCCACAATATATGGTATATGGAGGAAACAAAACGGGAGACGGCACAACCGCCCCTCTCGTTCTCCGCTTCATACTCCTCATACTGTTGGAGGTGAGTTTAGCACTCTCCGGTTTAACTCGGTTTGAATTAAGATCAGTCCAACTACCAGTCTCAAGCCCATCAAGGCCGACCTACGAAATAAAAGGAATATTATCTTTTATTTGATAAAGGAAAATCCCAAGAAAAGATGAAGTTATCCTTATCGACTTCGGAAGAAAAAGATAATCGCCAATACAAATTCAAGAAGGAAAAGGAAGATCGACCGACCTCAAGACTTATAAATAAGGAGGCCATCGCCTCATTCTTAATACTCTGAAAACAATCTGAAAATCATCCAATACTTTCTCTGTAACAAGAACTACGAATGGCTTGATCCCTTTCGAAGGTACGTAGGCAACCCATCTCGGATCCAGCTATGATTCTAATTAAAATAATTCTCTTAAACCCTAAACTGATTTCACTGATTTATGATATGTGTGAAATCTGGTTCTCAAACATACCAATCACAAGGACGTCAGCATTTGCTTGCTCTCTCTGCGCAACGATCAAGACGAATGTCCAATGACCACTCTCGAGCGTGGGCGCAACGTGTGTCATCTCGGCTCTCCCTAATTTTGTTTTGCTTTTGATTTGAGTTTCTATGTGCTTTGTTTCTAGCATTGTTCTGTTTTTTAACAGCTTTTCCAAATTTTGTACATATTTTTTCTTTTGTTGATAAATAAATTTCACATTTCCAAAAAAACAAAAAATGTTATATTCCTTATTTGGAAGTCAAATTTGGTTACCTACCAAATAAATAAATAAATAAATAAGAGAACAAAAATGACCGTTCATTTGCCAAAAAGTCCATACTCAACTCTATACTCTATAGATTTTAAACGCCAACAAGGAGACCAAGAATTAATAAAGCCGAAAATTAAATATTTTATTGGCAATAATATAAATAACGTTCGCACAGACACATTTAACACAAAACGTGCCAAATCTCCAAAGATGAAAATTCTCAAATATATGTACATAAAATTTTGTCAAGAAAGAAAACAAATTACCCAAGAACGTGGCGTAGAGAGATGATAAGTTATCGTATCGGTTTCGTCTCCGAAACTTCAGATTTTAAATTTGTAAACTTTAAATCCTGCAAGTGCACAGTTGTGCGTTGTAGTATTTAATGTATCGATTCACAGGGAGAGAATGCTGTTCTGCGAGACTTTAGACACTGTATAGTAAATAAACCTAAGACGAATATTTGTTTATAAGATTTTGTCACGAACTCGAAAATATGAATCTAAACTATACCAAATTAGACTAAACTAAATTAAGCGAGAAAATAAGAATGCGAACGAGACTAAACTAAGCTAAACTAACCCAATAAATAAATATAATCTAAGTGAACAGTGGCAAGCAATAATTATTTCGAGGTTGTAAATCAATTAACGAAGCGTTGGCCAATCGGTAATTCTTTAGGGTTAATGGCCGATTTTCACCGAGAATTTGCTAGGATTTCTAAAACGACTTTTTGTCGTCTTTGGGTTCTTGAACTTGGAATACCTACGCTGTGTGTAGTCTACTCCCGTAATCGTACACACCTACTCACTTCAGTACTCGGACGGTAGCTATCGTTTCCGCCCGCAAGAAGTGAATGATACTCTCAAAGGTCGTTTCACTACAAGAAAACTGTCTATTTCCAACGAAAATTTACGACCGTTTTAAATCGATGTAACTTTACATCGACATTACGACGATTTTACGACGAAATATGTGTTCGATGTAAAATCGTCGTAAATATGTGTCGTCGTAATATCGATGTAAATGTACGACTAGTTTACGATGACATTACGATGATTTATGTTGTCGTCGTAATGTCGTCGTAAATTTACGTCGATATTACGACGAATATGTCTTCTGTATATTACGTTGATATTACGTCTTCTGTATATGTCGTAAATATGCGTCATCGTAATATCGATGTAAATTTATGACTATTTGACGACGACATTACGACGACAACATAAATCGTCGTAATGTCATCGTAAATTGACGTCGATATTACGACGAATATGTCTTCTGTATATTACGTTGATATTACGACGATTTGACGTCACATGTTCCCAGTTAGGTAGACCACGTTTTTAATAGGTCCACCTACTAAATTTTACATCGAATTTACATCGTAAAATTCGTTGTAAATCTGTTGGAAAATCGTTGGTAATTCTGAAAAAATTTCTATAAATACAGCCTAACTTCAAACGAAAAAATCAAAAAAAAAAAACAAACAGAATAAAAAAAAAATATATATAAATGTCTATATACGAACTACGAAAATGGATGTATACGCAAAAGGATTCAGAGGGAGATTTGACGGAAGAATTCAAAGAAGGGCTTGAAATATTCATGTATCAGGCCGGATATATGCAAACAACCCTGGAAATTGGTAAGATGTTCTGTCCTTGTCGTAAATGCAAGAATACGAGATATATGTTTATTGAGACGGTGTGGAACCATTTACTAAATAGAGGGTTTATGCCGCAATATTATGTTTGGTATCAACATGGAGAGGGTTTTGAAAGAACTCAAGTAACGGATAGTAGTAGTAATTATCAAGGTCAAGTAGAATCAAATTATCAAGGTAGTTATGATCATGGTCAACATCAATTTGATCAGGGTGCAGATCATGATAGGATGCATGCCATGGTTAATGATGCATTTCATGAAACAAATGCTGATAATAGTACTGTTGAGGAACCGGACGTAGATGCGAAGCGATTTTATGATATGATAGACGCTGCAAACCAGCCACTCTACGATGGATGTAGAGAAGGTCAGTCTAAATTGTCGTTAGCTGCTAGGACGATGACAATTAAAACTGATCATAACTTAGCTGAGGTTTGCATGGATGATTGGGCTGATCTTATTAAAGAGTATTTGCCAGAGGATAATTTGGCTGCCGAAACATACTATGAGATACATAAGTTGGTGTTTAGTCTTGGGTTGCCTTCTGAGATGATAGATGTATGTGTTGACAATTGTATGCTTTTTTGGAAAGATGATGATAAGTTGCAGGAATGTAGATTTTGCCAAAAACCGAGATTTAGGCCCCAAACAACTGGGCGTACTAAGATACCATACCAACGGATGTGGTATCTTCCTATAACTGATAGGTTGAAACGATTGTATCAATCTGAAAGGACAGCTGCATCGATGAGGTGGCATGCAGAATATTAACAGAGAGAAGGAGAAGTGACTCACCCGTCAGATGCAAAAGCTTGGAAACACTTTAACACGGTACACCCTGATTTTGCTAACTCTAAGCGAAATGTGTATCTTGGTCTTTGCACTGATGGATTTAGTCCATTCGGTATGTCTGGTAGGCAATATTCTTTGTGGCCAGTTATCGTAACTCCTTATAACCTTCCCCCAGATATGTGCATGCAAAGGGAATTTCTTTTCCTGAATATTTTAGTCCCTGGTCCCAATCATCCGAAGCGGTCCCTTGATGTGTTTTTGCAGCCTCTCATTCATGAGTTGAAACAGTTATGGTATACAGGAGTGCGGACATATGATTGTTCGAGGAAAATTTTTTTTACGATGCGTGCGGTGCTTATGTGGACAATAAGCGACTTCCCTGCATACGGAATGCTATCAGGTTGGACGACGCATGGGAGGTTATCTTGTCCTTATTGCCTCGATCGGACATATGCGTTTCAACTGAAACATAGTCGAAAAACATGCTGGTTTGATTGTCACCGCCGGTTTTTACCAATCAATCATCCATATAGGAGAAACAGGCGATTCTAGTTAAATCTCAATTTTTATGTTGTAATTTTTTTTAATCACACGAACTTAAAATATATAATTAACTTATTCTTTGTGGATATTTATTTTAAAGAAATATAAATTTCATGTCTATGAATAGATAAACAAATAAAATCAAACATAAACATTTATATCATTAAAAGAAGTGTAGTTATATTTTTTGATGACATATATTGCTAATGTGGATGCTTCCAATTGGTTTAAGATATTGGAGATTAGCATTTATATTTATTTCTGTAATTGGTTTAAACATCCAGTCAAGCCACACGACTTTGTTCATCAACCTGAGAAGTCTCTCCAGAAACTCATCAAGTTTCTCCGGTGATTTAACCTTCTAAAAAACTTCATCAAGCTGGTTTACTTGTGCATAAGCATCTTAGCATTTTTCTTTATTTCTGTAATTTTTATCTTTCATTATAATAATAGAAATAATTAGTTATATGGTCGGTTCGATTCCAAATTTTATTTCGGTTTGGATCGAATTCACAAGTTATGGTTAAGATAATTTAGTGTCTCAGAGTTTTTTCGTCCTTTTTTGAAAGCAATCCACCTACTTAAGATTAATGAAATATTACAAATTTAGACAAAACAAAAAAGATATAGAAAAAAACAATTAAAAAATATATATATATAATGACGGTTGACGTGACAGCTGACTCAGCAACTGTGGACAATTTAGCTGACGTGGCAGCTGATTGAGACTGTTTTGTCAGCATTCCGTGAAGGTTGACTAATATATGATTTAGTTTAGAATCGATAGTTTGGGTAAGAAATTTAAATTTTTTTGTCCGGAGAATAAGAAATTGCAACGTATTTAATTCATATTTTGTGAAAATTACTCAGAATAACACTAATCTTTGGTTTTATTACTAGAATAACACTATGAAAACTGACTTTACTAGAATAACACTAATCTTTTGTTAAAAGACACAAAACCCATTTTGAATAACTTATTTACACAAATGCCATTTTGATTTATTTTTTTTCAGAAAATAAAATAAAAATATAAAACTCAACAAAATTTCAGAAAACCCTAATATTTCATTTGTGCACTCATACGTTTTTCTCCGTCGCCGACTCCAACAACTCCACCTCCTCCGACGACTCCTCCTCTTGTCTCTTCTCCTCCTCCAGTCTCTTCTCCACCACATGCATCTCCTCCACCAGTCTCTTCTCCACCACATGCATCTCCTCCTCCTCCCGTCGCATCTCCTCCTCCGGCAACTCCTCCTCATGTCTCCTCTCCGCCACCATCTATGAGAGTTGTGTCGTCGTTGCCCCGTCCTAGGTAAGATTCGTTTCTCTCAGATCTGTATTTTTTTGTGTGTTTCTTTGTTGTTTTAACGTTCGATTCAAATTCCTCTTTTGTTGTTTTCGATTCTCTGCCGATTAGTGAGTTGATTTTTTTCTAACATTCATTCTGGGTATTCAAATGTATGACACTTTTCGGATCTTTTGAGGTTTTTTTTAATGTTTAATGTTTGCATATAAATTGTTTGCTATAATTTCTCTGAGAGAACTACTAATAAGTTTGCAACAAACAAATAAGTATGCGACAAACAAATAAGTCTGCGACACAGAATTATTATGTATGTCGCAAACTTATTGTGTATGTCGCAAACTTATTGTGTATGTCGCAAATTCATCGTGTACGTCGCAGACTCATCGTGTATGTCACAGACTTATCGTATATGTCGCAAATTTATTATTTGTCGCATATTATGTATGTCGCAGACTTATTGTGTATGTTGCAAACTTATTGTATATGTCGTAGACTTATTATTTATGTCGCAGACTTATTGTGTATGTCACAGACTTATTTAGTACATCAAATTTAGTAGAAGTTGAATTTGATTTTTTTCCCCTCAATGACACGTTTTAACGTTAAATCCTCGTAAAGAAGCGTCCGAAGGAATCATGTTTCTAGGTATTTCAATCCTTAAAAAAACAAAAAAAAACAAAAAAAACTCTTGTACATGTTGTTAGAATTCAAGAGTATAGCTTGCGGAATCAAGAGAATAGAGAAGGGATTGCTTAAGAGAATAAGTGATTAGAGAGAATAATGGAGAGAATAAGTTTCCAATAGATTAGTTTATTGATACATGTTACATCTCTCTTTATAGAGAATCAAAACAGAGCTTACAATCATAAAACTGACTTTAATTTGAAAAAGAGCCATTGGAGAAGAAATAGAGCTGTTGAAGGAGAGAGAGGAATTTAATCCACATGAGCTTTTGTCCTGGAGGCTCTGTGTTGACGACTGTGTCCTCGACACAGAGACTTGCTCAAGTTCCTGAAGATCATGTGTTGACGACTGTGTCCTCGACACAGAAGCTTACTTCACTTTTCCTTGGTCAATACTCCCCCTCAAGCTTAACCGTAGAGACAATAAAAATGCTAAGCTTGGAAACCCAAGAACATCACCTCATTAAAAACCTTAACATAGAAAACCACTTGGGACAAAACCATGTTAAGGGAAAAAGAGTGTGAAGTCCATGGATTAGGGAACCTGAGATCAAGGGTGTGTAAGGTCCACCAATCCTAGCTTGCCATAGATGTTGTTGCAAACTTTTAGACTTGCGGCCTTTGTGAAGATATCCGCCAATTGGTCTTCACTCCTTATGTAACATGGCAAGATAACTCCTTCTTCAATCTTCTCACGAACCTTGTGGCAATCAATCTCAATATGCTTGGTTCTTTCATGGAACACCGAATTAGTGGCAATGTGGATCGCGGCTTGGTTATCACAATGCATGGTGATCGGTCCTTCTTGCTCAATACCAAAGTCTTTAAGAAGAGCTTTGAGCCAAGTCAATTCACTAGTTAGCTTCCTCATAGCTCTGTATTCCGCTTCCGCACTTGAGCAAGATACAACATTTTGCTTCTTTGTCTTCCAAGTCACCAAATTTCCTCCAATGAAGGTATAATAACCGGTTGTAGACTTTCGATCTATTCTATCACCAGCCTAATCCGCATCACAATACCCAACAATCTCAGTGTTACCATTCCTTCCCATCCATATACCTCGACCAAGGCTTCCTTTGAGATATCTAAGTATCCTTTCCACCATAGACATATGATAAACCGTGGGTTCTTGCATATGTTGACTCACTTGGTTGACTGCAAAACATATATCCGGCCTCGTAAGGGTGAGATATATCAATTTTCTCACAAGTCTTCTATATTGAGGGACATCCTTAAACTTCTCATCCGATTTCTCCCCCTTTCTATTGACCTTGTAGCCATCTTCAAGTGGAGTCTTGGCTGGTTTTGAGCCAAGTTTTCCAGTTTCACTCAAGAGATCAAGTGTGTATTTCCTTTGAGAAAGGAACAAGCCATTCGGTGATCTACACACTTCAAGCCCAAGGAAGTACTTCAACTCTCCAAGATCCTTGATATCAAATGTGGTGTTGAGGAAGGCCCTGGTGAATTGGATACCCTCTTTATCATCACCGGTTATGATAAGGTCATCCACATACACAAGAACCACAACAAGGCCTTTATCACTTTTTAGAGTGAACAAGGTGTGATCCGAATGGGATTTCCTAAAACCGTGATTAGTGAGTGTAGAGCTAAACTTGTGGTACCATGCTCTTGGTGATTGCTTCAAACCATAAATGGCTTTCCTTAGCCTTAATACTTCTCCGGGTTTACAAAGATCTCCAAGCCCGGGTGGAGGAGTCATGTAAACGTCTTCTTCAAGTTCCCCTTGAAGGAATGCATTCTTGACATCCATTTGCCATAGATTCCAAGAGAGGTTAGTAGCCAAAGATAAAACTGCCCTCACCGTGGGTAACTTAGCCACCGGAGCAAAGGTATCCATGTAATCTTCACCATATGTTTGTGTGAAACCTCTTGCTACCAGTCTTGCCTTGTACCTTTCTATGTCACCATTACTATTATACTTGATGGTGAACACCCACTTAGAGCTAACCGCTCTCTTTCCTTTTGGAAGAACCGCAACATCCCAAGTGTGGTTCCTTTCCATAGCTCCTCTTTTATCTCCTATTGCATCAACCCAAACCTTCTCATCTTTAGCCTCTTCATAAGTATTGGGAACTCGATTTTGCTCAATCTTCTCAAGGAATTCTTGATGGTCAGTTGGCAAAAGGGCAATAGAACAAGTAGCTTGAATTGGATGAGCCACGGCTTCATTGTTGTAATATACCCGATTATCCACCCATTTGGAGAGAAACGTGGGCCTAGTGCTTCTTCTAAGTGGTTGAGCCACTTCTTCGACCACCTCTTCCACTTCTTCTTGTGGTGTAGGCACATTTTCATCCATACCCAACTCCCCTTGCTCTTGAGCCTGATCTTGGGACGGCTCCCCCTCTTGATCATACTCATGATCTTGTGGTATAGTTGGAATTGATTCTTCTTCAATTGAGTTACTGTTAGATTCATCCCCATTTGCATTTCCTTGCCTTTGTGGTTCATCATTTCCCAAATGATCAAGTAAGAACCTCAAACTTGTAGCTAGGTCCGACGTGACTTTGAGAGATCCTTTAGACCTTCCCAATCCTTCTTATCATAATATCCTTGTCCTTCAATGAACTTGACATCTCTAGACACAAGAAGTCGATTGTTGATCGGATCAAAGCACTTGTAACCCTTTTGAGTGGTTGAATATCCAAGGAAGATGCATTTGGTGCTCTTGGCCTCTAACTTGTTTCTTTGTTCACCTGGTACATAAACAAAGCACACACAACTAAAGACGCGTAAGTGTTCAACAGATGGCTTAGAGTTGTTAAGTACCTCAAATGGTGATATGTCCTTTAGGACTTTTGTCGGAGTTCGGTTGATAAGGTAGCATGAAGCTAGAACCGCATCCCCCCAATAACTCTTTGGCACATTTATGTGGAACATCATTGATCTAGCCACTTCCATAAGATGCCTATTCTTCCTCTCCGCCACTCCATTTTGCTGTGGTGTGTGAGGGCAACTTGTTTGGTGTAGAATGTCATGCTTAGCTAGGTGCTCTTTGAATATAGCGCTTGTGTATTCTCCTCCATTGTCGGACCTAAACACTTTTATCTTGGCATTGTATTGGTTAGTCACATAGGTTTGAAAGTTGATGAATGCCTCAAACACTCTATCCTTAGATGGTAATAATGTGATCCAAGTATACTTTGATTTCTCATCTATAAAGGTCACAAAGTACTTGTTTCTATCCCTAGACATGCAAGGAGAGGTCCACACATCCGAATGCACCAAATCAAAACAATGCTCAAAGATAGTAGAAGATTTAGGAAACACAACTTTGCAATGTTTGCCAAGAATACATGCCTCACAACTAGTGTGATCAAACGATATATTAGGCAACATTAATTCAAGTGCTCTTCCATGAGGATGGCCTAGTCTAGCATACCAAATTGCATCAACATTAGCTACATTACAAGAATTAAAAGATAAAGCATCCGAATTTTGTGGTGGCTCTTCGAGAACATAAAGTTCATCTTTGGATCCACCTTTCCCAAGTAACTTCCCACTTTCAATATCCTGAAAATGAACATCATTAGGACCAAAGATAGCATAGCAACTACGGTCTTTAGTAGCTCTCTTAACCGATATTAAGTTGGATTTAAACCTAGGAACATACAACGCTTCACTTTTCTTGTTAAATAGTTCTAAATTTCCTTTTCCTTCTATAGGGATTCCATCACCATTAGCAATATCTACCCTGCCCATAGCTGGTTCAATATTGTCTAAAAGCTTAGGATTACTAATCATATGATGAGAAGCACCCGAATCTACAACAAGTTTACTACTGGGTTTATGAGAATAGAGAGTGATACCGGAGTTGTGGGTTTGGAATGCTTTGATGAAAGCTTCAAAGTCACTCTTCCGCACATAGTCCACGGAGGCTGCCATGGCTGCTCCTCCTTGAGGTGTGGATGTACTTGCTTGCTTAACTTCACCACCTTGAGAAATATTTGCTCTTGGTGGTCTCTTGTATCCTTCGGGCTTTAAGTGAGGATGAAGAGTCAAACACTTATCCATAGAGTGGCTGGGGAGCTTGCAATGCTCACAAGACTTTGAACTCCTCTTGTCATGCCTATCATGCTTGTAGACTCTTTTGTTGGCTGTCACAAACTCAGTTTTGCCTCCAAAGAGACCAATGTTTCTTTGCTCCTTCTGGAATCGTGCACACACCTTTTCAAGGTTTGGCAACTTGTCATCTCTAAGGATATGCTTGATGAGATCATTATAGATAGGATCCAAGGTGAGGAGAAGGCCAAAGACTTTGTCTTGCTCGCGCCTCTCATTGAGGATCTTCACATCCGAGGTTAATGGTCTAAGCATCTCTAACTCGGACCATAGAATTTGGAACTTCCCAAGGTGGTCGGTGAACTCCTTTCCATCTTGATGAAGGTCATTGATAGACTTCTTAATTTCAAAGATTCGGCTTAGATTTGATGTATTTCCATACACACCCTTGAGAGTCTCCCATAGATCCTTTGGGTTCTCACAATAGGAGTAACCTTCCAAGATATACGTGTCTAGAGAATATTGAAGGAGACTAAGCAAGGCTTGTTGATCTTCCTCCCACTTCTCTAACTCTTCCTATAGAGCTTCTTCTAGCTCTTCATTAGACAAGGACTCCTTGTCTTTGCCCTTAAATCAGAAGATGGTCTTCTCAATTCAGCCCATCTAGGCCCAAGTTTTTCTCCTAAAAACCGACACAAGCAGGTATGATTTCAACTTATATATTGTGTTTGTTCGTTTTGCAGGACCAAAGACCAATAATAAAACCTTAGGATATATTGTATTTCGTTTATTTCATTTAGTAGCTTGTAGTAGGCGTTTTATTTCATTCTTTTGTTCTAGGATTTTAGACTAGCTTTGTATTAGGGTTTTCGCCCTAGAAGGCAATAGCTGCACGAACCAGTATATAAGGTTCCTTTAGCAGCAGTGTATTTTCACCTTTTTATGATATAAAGAACGTATTCTTCTCCTTGAAATCTCTGTGTGAAACTGAGCTTTCAAACTTTGATCTGCTTTCCTTGTGAGTGATATCAAGGCGACTAGATTGAATCTGTCTTATCACAAGATCGATCATATCTTGTGTGGCGACCCTCGATCCCCATTCATCACCATCTCATCACGCTCATACTCCCTTGATCCGATCTGCAAGCCTCAGCTGTGCCCATCGGCTCTATCATCATATCCAATCCGCAATCCCCTTCATCACGCATTCCTTGTTGATCTCAAAGGCTGAGACTTGAGTCCATCCTTTGTCATCGCCTCCGTTCGTACGTCATCTGGTATCAGAGCTTAAAACGCTCCTATATCAGGCTAAGATCGCGATTCCTCTAACCACTTTGCTCCGATCTGTTTTGCTCCCTGTTTGTTTCGCTGATTAAATCGCGATCCCTCTAACCCCTTTGCTCCGATATGTTTTGCTCCCTGTTTGTCTCGTTGATTCGATTGTTCCCTTTGTTTCCTTCGTATTCAGCGTCGTAGGTCAGTTGTTAATCCTAGTTAGAGTCGAAAATCAAAAAAAAAAAATTTTGAAGAGTAGGTTCCTAAATCGATTAGGAGTTTGTTTTGTTTTCCTGGTTTGATTAGGATCGTCTTTGTTTTCGTTATTTCCTAGTTCTATTAGGATAGCGATTGTTGATTAAGAGGTCGTTTGTTTGGTTAGTTTTCGATTGTTTGCTTGCTGCAGTTCTTTGATTTATTAGCCTTAGGTCGTTTAATTACTAGCTTTTATTTCACGTCACCATAGGTTTAGTAGCTCTTTTGCGATTTATTTTGCTGCTCATACCTCTCCTGTTCCCTAGGCACTTGATCGTTTGTTTAAGTGTGTGCAGAGACAAGGAGACGATGGCAGGACTAGAGGCCGACCCCAATGCAGTGATCCTAGAGGCTCTACAGGCTATGAAGAATGACCTAGCTGCACAAATAGGTCGCATTGAGCAGAGAGTAGGTCGCTTGGAGGTTCTTCCAGAAGCTGAACAATCTGATAATGAAGGAAGTGATCACACCATTAATGCACCAGCAAGAAGGAATCAGAATGCTCAAAACCGCCATGATAATCAGCCTCAAGATCGCCATAACAACCAGCAGCAAAACAGAGAGGTAAACAGAGTTGTTGTTAAGGATTTGAAGCTAACTATCCCTACTTTTGCAGGGAGAGTTAATCCGCAGGCTTATCTAGATTGGGAGAGGAGAATGGAGTATATCTTCGATTACTATGAGTATGATGATCAGAAGAAGATAGCTCTTGCTTCAGCTCAACTCACAGATCACGCCTTGTCTTGGTGGGATCGAGAGCTTCAAGACAGAAGAAGAAACAACTTCGAACCTATTGCTACTTGGACTGCGATGAAGTACAATTTCAGAAAACGTTTTGTTCCTCCACATTACCGCAGGGAGATGCAGAAGCAGTTTCGACAGTTAGCTCAAAGAAACAGAAGTGTAGAAGAATACTATGAAGAGTTTGAGCAACTAAGAAACAGAATGGCGTTAGATGAAGATGAAGAAGTCCTTATGGGACACTTCATTGATGGACTCAATGACCGCATTGCCAGGAAGGTACAACGTCAACCTTGCCATGATTTAAATGACTTGTTACATGCTGCTGTACAGGCAGAACATGGAATCAAACAAAAGACCGCAGCAACATCTCGTTCTAGACCTAATCAATGGTCTGCACCAACATCAAGGAGCCAAGGGAATGCACCTCATTCCAATAGCTATGACAGAGGTAAGGCTGTTACCAACAATGCAAGCAATGTCCAGGAGAAGAAGCTTGCAAATGAGGGTCCTAGAAACAACCGGCCAGAAGCAGGTAAGCCCTCTAATCCAGTTACACGAGCTAGAGACATAACCTGTTTCAAATGTCAGGGAAAGGGACATTATGCAAGAGAATGCCCAAACCAGAGAGTGATGATCCTCACACAAGATGGGGGATACGAATCACAAGAAGAAGAAGAAATCTTAGAAGTTGCTGATTCAGAAGAAGAAATTGCTTATCCAGAGAATGGAGACATGCTAGTAGTATGCCGAGCATTAAGTGCCTTGAGTGAACCAGACACCATTCAAAGAGAGAACCTCTTCTTCACACGCTGTTCAATCCAAAACAAGGTTTGCAGTTTGATTATTGATGGGGGATCCTGTACTAATGCTGCTAGTCGTATACTTGTTGATAAGTTAGGTCTAAAAACAACTCCACATCCGAGACCATATCGACTAAGATGGTTAGATTCCAATACCGAGATCAGAATCAAAGAACAAGCCAAAATACCATTCAAGATTGGTAAGTATGAAGATGAAGTATGCTGCGACATTGTCCCTATGCAAGTAGGACATCTCCTGTTAGGACGTCCATGGCAGTTTGATCGAGAAGTGACACACAATGGCCGTACCAATATCCATTCATTCACATTCCATAACCGTAAGTTTCAGCTTACTCCCTTGTCACCACAAGAAGTACACGAAATGCAAGTTAAATTTGCTACTGATGCTAAGGTAAGTAAGACTAATCTCTATATTACACCTAGTATTGTTAGTAAAGCTTTAGAACATCAAGAAACAGTGCTACTAATGGTATTTCGAGATTCTTGTCTTACAGGGACAAAAGAAGTAGTACTGCCCCAGGAGATCGTATCTATGCTTAACAGGTTCAAAGATGTGTTTCCTGAAGAGATACCAGCTGGATTACCACCTATAAGAGGCATAGAGCACCAAATTGATCTAGTTCCAGGCGCTGCATTGCCTAATAGACCAGCTTACAGAGTGAACCCTACAGAAGCTAAGGAACTAGAGAAACAAGTGCAGGAATTAATGGAGAAAGGATACATCAGAGAGAGTCTCAGCCCCTGTGCCGTCCCAGTTCTGTTGGTTCCAAAGAAGGATGGAACTTGGAGTATGTGTGTAGATTGTAGAGCAATCAACAACATAACCATCAAATACCGCCATCCTATTCCCAGGTTAGATGATATGCTTGATGAGTTATCTGGTTCTAATGTGTTTTCAAAGATTGATCTCAGGAGTGGATATCATCAAGTGAGAATGAAAGAAGGTGACGAATGGAAGACTGCCTTCAAGACCAAGCATGGTTTGTACGAATGGCTAGTCATGCCTTTTGGTATCACCAATGCTCCAAGCACATTCATGAGGTTAATGAACCATGTTTTAAGGGCATACATCAGTAAGTTTGTAGTAGTATATTTTGATGATATACTTATCTACAGTAAGTCGTTTTCAGAGCATTTACAACATCTTGAACTAGTTATCGAAACACTTCGAAAAGAGGGTCTATACGGCAATCTCAAGAAGTGCTCTTTTGGTACTAACGAAGTTGTTTTCTTAGGATTTGTTGTGAGTTCTCAGGGATTACAGGTTGATCAAGAGAAGATCAGGGCAATACAAGAATGGCCCGTACCAACCAGCATAGGACATGTTCGAAGTTTTCATGGCTTAGCTAGCTTCTACAGACGGTTTGTTAAAGACTTTAGTACTGTAGCTGCTCCTCTTACTGCTGTGATCAAGAAGGATGTTGCCTTTAGATGGGGACCGGCTCAGGAAGAAGCTTTCAATACCCTTAAATCTCGTTTAACACATGCCCCTGTTCTAGTTTTACCTGATTTTAACAAGACTTTTGAGATTGAATGTGATGCTTCAGGATTAGGTATTGGCGCTGTGTTGACTCAAGGAGGACGCCCAGTAGCTTACTTCAGTGAGAAACTAAGTGGAGCCAGCCTGAACTATCCTATCTATGACAAAGAATTCTATGCACTAGTTAGATCGCTTGAGACATGGCAACACTATCTGCTATCAAAGGAGTTCGTCATCAATACTGATCATGAGACTTTGAAGTATCTTAGAGGGCAAACTACACTAAAGAGACGCCATGCTAAGTGGATGGAGTTTGTGGAATCATTCCCATACATCATCAAGTATAAGAAAGGCAAAGAGAACGTAGTAGCAGATGCATTATCCAGAAGATACTTGCTGATTTCAACAATGGAAGCTAAAGTTCTAGGATTTGAACTACTCAAAGAAGCTTATAAAGACGATCCAGACTTCAGTTCTATTTATCAGAGTTGCACACTCACACCAACAGGTTCCTACTATCTCCATAATGAATATCTTTTTAGAGAGAAACGTTTGTGCATTCCACAGGGATCTATGAGGGAGTTACTGATCAAAGAAGCACATGGAGGAGGACTCATGGGACATTTCGGAGTAGACAAGACACTTGCTGTCCTAGTTGAGCATTTCTTTTGGCCTCACCTCAAGAAAGATGTGGAAAACATCTGTTCTAAGTGCGTGACATGTAACAAAGCCAAATCCAGGTCACATCCTCATGGTTTATATATGCCACTTCCTATTCCCACAATGCCTTGGATAGATATCAGCATGGATTTTGTTCTAGGCTTACCCAAAATCCGAGGAAAGGATTCTATTTTTGTTGTTGTAGACAGGTTCTCAAAGATGGCACACTTCATTCCCTGTGCTAAAACAAATGATGCTACGCAAACAGCAAGCCTCTTCTTTAGAGAAGTAGTACGCTTGCATGGAATTCCAAGAACCATAGTTTCAGATCGTGATACAAAGTTCCTAAGCCATTTCTGGAGAGTACTATGGAGGAAACTAGGAACCAAGTTACTTTTCTCAACAACTTGCCATCCACAAACTGATGGCCAAACAGAGGTAGTAAACAGAACACTCTCCACTCTCTTAAGAGCCACGGTTGGTAAGAATTTTCGAAATTGGTTGGATTGCATTCCTTTTGTTGAGTTTGCTTATAATCATGCAAAACACTCCGCTACTAAGCTGTCACCTTTTGAGATTGTTTATGGTTTTCAGCCAGATACACCTTTAGATCTTGTTCCCTTGCCGCCATTAGATGTCACTAATCAGGATGGAGAAACCAAAGCAGAAGTGATCAAGAAGCTACATCAAAAGGTGAAGGAGAACATTGCGCAGAAAACGGCCAAGTACAAAGAAGCTGCAGACAGAGGACGAAAGGAACTCATATTTAATCCAGGAGATTGGGTTTGGGTTCATATGAGAACTGAGAGGTTTCCAAACCAGAGGAAACACAAGCTTGCACCAAGAGGAGCTGGACCATTCCGAGTACTAGAAAGAATCAACAACAATGCCTACAAGCTAGACCTTCCAGGTGAGTTAACTATTTCACCAGTGTTCAATGTTTCTGACTTGCTTCCTTACAATGCAGATGATGGAGTTCTGAGGTCAGAACCTTTTCAAGAGGGAGGGAATGATGAGAACATCGAGACTAACTTAGAAGATTCATCACAAACACAACCAGAAGTCCAAGACATGACAACAATGAGGGAACCACCAAGAACAAGATCAGGAACTAGAAGACTTAGAGAACTATTCAACAAGACAATTCAAGGCTTTCTGGACCAAGAACACCATATGGAGAAATCGACAACAAAAGAAGCCCAAAAGAAGTCTAATGAAAATCAGAAGATGGTCTTCTCAATTCAGCCCATCTAGGCCCAAGTTTTTCTCCTAAAAACCGACACAAGCAGGTATGATTTCAACTTATATATTGTGTTTGTTCGTTTTGCAGGACCAAAGACCAATAATAAAACCTTAGGATATATTGTATTTCGTTTATTTCATTTAGTAGCTTGTAGTAGGCGTTTTATTTCATTCTTTTGTTCTAGGATTTTAGACTAGCTTTGTATTAGGGTTTTCGCCCTAGAAGGCAATAGCTGCACGAACCAGTATATAAGGTTCCTTTAGCAGCAGTGTATTTTCACCTTTTTATGATATAAAGAACGTATTCTTCTCCTTGAAATCTCTGTGTGAAACTGAGCTTTCAAACTTTGATCTGCTTTCCTTGTGAGTGATATCAAGGCGACTAGATTGAATCTGTCTTATCACAAGATCGATCATATCTTGTGTGGCGACCCTCGATCCCCATTCATCACCATCTCATCACGCTCATACTCCCTTGATCCGATCTGCAAGCCTCAGCTGTGCCCATCGGCTCTATCATCATATCCAATCCGCAATCCCCTTCATCACGCATTCCTTGTTGATCTCAAAGGCTGAGACTTGAGTCCATCCTTTGTCATCGCCTCCGTTCGTACGTCACCCTTCTTCTTGAGGGTCTTCTTTGGGCATTCGCTTGATTCGACATGTTTCCAAAGTCTTCTACCACCAATGGCGGTTTTAGTGGTTCTAGACCACAAGAGATAGTTGTTTCCCTTGAGAATAGTAGGAAAAACCAAGGGTTTTGAGTTATCAGTGACAAGAACACTAGAACTCATCCTTAAAGAAACTGAAATTTCGTTTAGGAATTTCGTCGAACACCTTGTGGGCGTTTTGAAAGAAACTGAAAATTTTGAAAGAGAATGAGAATTTTGAAGATTTTGAAGTAGAACAAGAGAAAATCAAAGAGAGAATAGAAGAATTAAGATCGTTGCTCTGATACCATGTTAGAATTCAAGAGTATAGCTTGCGGAATCAAGAGAATAGAGAAGGGATTGCTTAAGAGAATAATATATTAGAGAGAATAATGGAGAGAATAAGTCTCTAATATATTAGTTTATTGATACATGTTACATCTCTCTTTATCGAGAATCAAAAGAGAGCATACAATCATAAAACTGACTTTAATTTGAAAAAGAGCCGTTGGAGAAGAAATAGAGCTGTTGAAGGAGAGAGAGGAATTTAATCCACATGAGCTTTTGTCCTGGAGGCTCTGTGTTGACGACTGTGTCCTCGACACAGAGATTTGCTCAAGTTCCTGAAGATCCTGTGTTGACGACTGTGTCCTCGACACAGAGACTTGCTCAAGTTCCTGAAGATCATGTGTTGACAACTGTATCCTCGACACAGAAGCTTACTTCACTTTTCCTTGGTCAATACATGTCACACAAACAAAGGGTTGACGAGTGGCTATTTTTGGGGGTAAACGAAGAAAAATCATTTACTTCGAAAATAATAGAAACACACTGATAAATAATTGTGATTTTTTTTTTTTTAGCAATTCGTAGAAAAGAAAAAGAAAATCGACCTTTCATATAATAGATCAACTCTAAAGTCAATAGATATTTGATATTTCAAATGCAAACAAGAAGACCAATAAGTTAAAGCCGAAAAGGAAATATTATTGATTATGATATGGAGATAAATCGTGTAAATAACGTTCACACATTTAACACAAAACATATCTGAAAGCTTCAAAGATAAATTTCTCAAATATATGCACAAAAGAATTTCAAAGAAAGAAGGAAAAAAAAACACAAAACAGTGCCTTAGACAGAGATGAGAACACCAAACTACCACCATTCTTACACCTTCGCCTTCATCTTCTTAGCCTTAATTCTGTTTCAATGTTTCTCTATCTCTGCAAACACTTTGTCGGCTACAAAATCTATCACTATCTCAAGCAACAAAACCATTACATCTCCCAATGAAATCTTCGAGCTCGGTTTCTTCAATCCCGGATCAAGTTCTCGTTGGTATCTCGGGATTTGGTACAAGAAAATCCCTACAAGAACCTACGTGTGGGTTGCGAACAGAGACAATCCTCTCTCTAGTTCCATCGGAACTCTCAAAATCTCCGACAATAATCTTGTCATTTTCGATCAATTCGATACACATGTTTGGTCGACGAATTTAACAGGAAGAGTTGTGAGCTCTACTGTGGTTGCAGAGCTTCTCGATAATGGTAATCTCGTGCTCAGAGACTCCAACAATAACGATCCAGATAGATTTTTGTGGCACAGTTTTGATTTTCCGACAGATACTTTACTTCCGGAGATGAAACTGGGTTGGGATCTCAAAACCGGAATCAACAGATTCTTGACATCCTGGAAAAATCCAGATAATCCGTCAAGCGGCGATTTCTCGACTAAACTCAAAACCAGAGGGTTCCCTGAGTTTTACGTATCCAACAGAGAGTCGATATTGTACCGGAGCGGTCCGTGGAATGGAGTCGGGTTTAGCAGCGTACCGGTGATGAAACAAGTTGATTACTTTGTTTACAATTTCACAGCGACTAATGAAGAAGTGGCGTACTCATACCGAATCACCAAAACCAATGTTTACTCAAGATTAAGTCTAAGCTCCACGGGATTATTACAACGATTAACTTGGATTGAGGCAGCGCAGAGTTGGAAACAATTATGGTACTCACCAAACGGCCTATGCGATAACTACAAAGAGTGTGGGAATTACGGTTATTGCGATTCAAATACTTCACCGGTTTGTAATTGTATCAAAGGGTTTGTGCCGAGGAATGAGCAAACGTGGGCGTTGAGAGATGATTCTGCTGGTTGCGTGAGGAAGACGAAGCTGAGCTGTGACAGTAGAGATGGGTTTGTGCGGTTGAAGAAGATGAAATTGCCGGATACTACAACGACAACTGTGGATAGAGGAATTGGGAAGAAAGAATGTGAAGAGAGATGTCTAAATTATTGTAATTGCACAGCGTTTGCTAATACGGATATCCGTAATGGCGGGTCAGGTTGTGTGATTTGGACCGGAGAGATTTTGGATATTCGAAATTATGCTAAGGGAGGCCAGGATCTTTACGTTAAGCTAGCCGCTGCCGATCTCGGTTAGTTCTTTCTCTTTGGCTTTTTTAATGGCTTTTTTAAAAAAAAACTCAACCATCATTAATGATTTTAATTTTAAACTTAATAATTTAAACTTATTATAGAATAATGCTTAATTCCAGCAACCTATATGCTTCGTTTTTATTGCAGAGGACAAGAGAACCAAAAATGGAAAAATCATAGGTTCGAGTATTGGAGTGAGCATTTTGCTTCTTTTAAGTTTTATCATCTTCCGTTTTTGGAAAAGGAAGCAAAAGCGATCAATATCAATTAAAACACATATTGGTAAATTCCATTTCCTTTATTTTTGTCTTTTAATTTTGAAAATCATGTTTTGATTGTTTTTTGGGTCTGAATGAAACATTCGATCAGCGAGAAGCCAAGATTCGCTAATGAAGGAAATGGTAATACCAAGAGAAAACAAAACAGAGGATCTAGAGCTTCCATTAATGGAGTTTGAAGCTGTTTCCGTGGCAACAAACAATTTTTCAAACGCCAACAAGCTTGGACAAGGTGGTTTCGGTATTGTTTACAAGGTAAAAGTGAGTCAAAATTTATTCAAAATCAGTCACTGTACAAGGTTTCATTCTATAGTCAAATGTGTGGTAATAGGGAAGGTTAGTTGACGGGAAAGTAATCGCGGTGAAGAGACTATCGAAAATGTCTTTACAAGGGACCGATGAGTTCACGAACGAGGTTAGACTAATTGCAAGGCTTCAGCACATAAACCTTGTCAGGCTACTTGGTTGTTGCGTAGATAAAGACGAGAAGATGTTGATCTATGAGTACTTGGAGAATCTAAGTCTTGATTCTCATCTCTTTGGTTAGTGATTTAAAACAGCTTCTGTTCTAACTATTGAACATCTTTGGTAAAAAAAAAAACACGTTTTTGGTTGTGGTCCATTTGTAGACAAAACCCGACGCTCTAACTTTAATTGGCAAAAGAGATTTGATATTACCAATGGTATTGCTAGAGGACTTCTATATCTTCACCAAGATTCGCGGTTTAGGATTATCCATAGAGACTTGAAAGCAAGTAACATCTTGCTTGACAAAAATATGACTCCGAAGATCTCAGATTTTGGGATGGCCAGGATCTTTGGACGGGATGAGACAGAAGCTAATACGAGGAAGGTGGTCGGAACTTAGTAAGCAATCATTCTTTAAAACAACAAAGAGCTTTTGTCTTAAATCCAAATTAAAAATAGACCTCAAAATATATGAGTTTAATCTTTGTTATGCAGCGGCTACATGTCTCCTGAATATGCAATGAACGGGATATTCTCGATGAAGTCGGATGTTTTCAGCTTTGGGGTCTTGCTTCTTGAGATTATAAGTGGCAAGAGGAGTACCGGATTCTACAACTCAACTGGTGACCTTAGTCTCCTCGGTTGTGTAAGCTAAGAACCTCTTGAATTTGATCTTGTTCTACACTCCTAATCTGATGATAACACAAAAGAATGATTCCATCTTTATGCACAGGTGTGGAGGAATTGGAAAGAAGGAAAAGGGCTAGACATCGTAGATCCGATCATCATAGATTCTTCATCATCAACGTTCCGAACACATGAAGTATTAAGATGTATACAAATTGGTCTCTTGTGTGTTCAAGAACGTGCTGAAGACAGACCGGTGATGTCGTCAGTAATGGTGATGCTTGGAAGCGAAACTACAACTATTCCTCAGCCTAAACGGCCCGGATTTTGCATCGGTAGAAGTCCACTTGAGACTGATTCAAGTAAACAACATGGCGATGAATGGACACTTAACCAAATCACTCTCTCGGTCATTGACGCTCGGTAATTGGAAAGTTACTACATGATTCGATCATTTTCTCTATGTAATTTAACCAGGCGATGTAATTTATTTAGAAAAAGACGCAGAAGTTTGATATATTTGAAGTGAGTTTTAGACCTTCAACCCCTAATCCTCTAGACACTATTTTTGAAGTGAGCTTTAACATTTACTTATTAAACCTTTTATTATTTTTTACACAAACTCAATCCATTTATCGATTAAATTAATACATTCTCAATATCATTAAACAAATAAGGAACAAAAGTACCTATAAAAGAAAAAAATTTATTTTCGAATGTGCGCATTCTTCCCTAGCAAATAAGATTTCGTATTCTTGTCTCGTTGTCGATGACACAAAAAAACTCACAGCTAGCCATGCATCTGGATTTGTAACGCCCCGACCGCCACTGTCTGTGGGTTCTCCACGTCTTTTTTTCGATCTGTGGGTTCCATCCTCGTCCAACGGTCGGTGCGTTATTTTGAGAATTTCGAAAGATTTGTTTACTATTCTTGCAAATCACCACGTGATCTTTTCCCGTGTTTTGTCCTCACTCACACGATACATGAAATCATTTTCCGGTAGGTCACCCATCCTTAAATTGCTCCAACTCAAACACGCTTAACTATGGAGTTCTTTCTGGATAAGTGACCGAAAAGATAAGTGCACTTTGGTGAAATAGGTATCCAAACCAATTATTTTAAGCCTCTCCACATGCACTACCATATACCAGAAATCGGGATGTTACAATCACCCCCACTCATAGAGCGCAACGAGGAGGGTCGTAGCCCCCGACGATGTGAGCCCACATGACAAGAAAGTACACCTTTGTGTAGCGGTTAAGTCAATGTTATAGACATCGGGAGTACCAAGTTCAAAGCGTGAAAGTTGCAGTATTTCCTATCGGAAAATGATTTCCGGTATCCTGTGAGTGAAGACAAAACACGGAGAAATATCACGTGGTGATTGCATAGTCAGTAAACAAGTCTTTCAAAATTCCAATGTATCGCACAAGTCGTCGGTCGAGGGTGGGGCCAACAGGTCGAGAGAGAGTGTGGGGGTCCAGGGACTATGGTGGTCAAGGCGTTACAAGTGGTATCAGAACCGAACTCAGACGAGTGTGGATTCATGTGGGCTCACACCGTCGGGAGTGAAGGTCCTGGTGCGCAATGAGGACGTTGTGCTCTATGAGTGGGGGTGATTGTATCATCGTGATTTATGGTATATGGTGGTGCATGTGGAGATGATTAAAAGAATTTATTTGGCTACCTATGTCACGAAAGTGCACTTATCTTTTTGGTCACTTATCTAGAGAGAACACCAGAGTTAATCGTGCTTGAGCTGAAGCAATTTAACGATGGGTGACCTACCGGAAAGTGATTTCTGGTACCGTGTGAGTGAGGACTAAACATGGGGAAAGATCACGTAGTGATTTGTAGGGATAGTAAACAAGTCTTGCGAGCCTCCCGGACTAGCGCACCGGCCGTCGGACGAAGGTGGGGCTCACGGGCTGAGAGAGGGCGTGGGTGCCCACAAATGATGGCGGTCGGGGCGTTCCAAGGATTGTCTTCCTCGACGGTGTGAGCCCATATGATTCCACGATCGTCTGGGTTCGTCTCTTATACCACTTGTAACGCCCGACTGCCACTGTCTGTGGGCGCCCATGACCTCTCTCGTCCCGCGGGCCCCACCCTCCCCGACGATCAACGCACTACTTTGGTAGGCTTGACAGACTTGTTTACTGGCCCTACAATTGATAACACCGATTTTTGATCATTTTTATGGATCACGTTAATATCTTTTGCATGTGTTTTAACTCCGTTTTCAATGGTTTTCAAGTGATTTCCATGTTTTAGAGTTTTGAAAGACATTTCAGGTAACTTGGGTTAAAAGAGTACATTTGGGAACAAAAGTATGTTTTTGGATAAAATCGGACCGTCAGAAGTCTTGCAATCAAAGAACACCTTCTCACTGTCTGATCATCAACAAATTTGGGCACAACAAAGTATATACAACCAAATTTCAAATTCAATTGGATTGGAGACGATCTAATGGTTGGATCCTTAAATACACATGAAACACTGAAGGTAGATGAAACTGCCTCGAAAAGAAGTCCACTACGGCAGGAGAGCCCCGACCCGCGGCCAATCACCATTTCTATATGCCTGGAGGAGCTCGACCCACGGCCAAGCAGAAGTTCACCGTGGCCAGAAGGCCCGCACCCGCGGCCACTCCTTGTCCATCCAAAACAAGCTCGTTTCTTCACCCGAGGCCAAAACCGTCTTTTCACATTAAATCCTAAACAAAGGGAAGACTATAAATACTTGTTTTAGGTCTTTTAGACAGACACACATATTATTTTCACGCTTAAAGAAGAGGTAAATTCCTTGCAAAC
Source organism: Eutrema japonicum (assembly GCA_030161315.1). Lineage (NCBI taxonomy): Eukaryota > Viridiplantae > Streptophyta > Magnoliopsida > Brassicales > Brassicaceae > Eutrema > Eutrema japonicum. Next base: position 17,941,597 of record BSQW01000006.1, read on the forward strand.
TTGTTACTCTTGTTCTTCGGTGTGGTGCAAGGATTCACGATCGGTGTTCTTCGATAGAGAAGCCTTTCTTCATCCCTTTTTCTTACTGTTTTCTTTTCAATTATTAATTATGTTTCTCTCAGCTATGGCTGAGTAGCTCTATTGTTCAAAGGGGCTCTCATGGTTCAATTATTCATTAGGTGTTTAGACTAGGATACCGATTAGGGTTCTTCGTTTTATCCTCTTTCTTAATGCATGTTTGCTTGATTGATCTCCTTGCAACTGAACTTAGGTATTTTTAGAACTACGAAAGTACTGGATCCATATTCTTAACCTAGGATATACGAGCAAAACCGTCACAAGAAATGAAAGCATAATTGTGGAGGGATTGTGAGCGTTAACGACTTTTGAGTATAATCATAACTTTTTGCGCGGCTGGAGATGAAAGCTACCTGTCGAGTACTAAAGTTGTCGGTGCAGGGTGTACAAAAGTAGACTACACACAGTATCCGTGTTCCAAGTTCAAGAATCCAAAGACGACAAAAAGTCACTTTAGAAATCCTAGCAAATTATTAGTGAAAATCGGCCATGAACCCTAGAGATTACCCGTTGCCCAACTCTTCGTTTAAATTGTTTACAACCTCGTTTTAATTATTTTATTAGCTTACTTGCTGTTTTATTTCATCACTTACTTTAATTTAATTTTCTAGCTACAATCGGGACAAACAAAACCCATAAAAAATTATTTACATCTAGACACAACTTAGAAATCAATAGAAATAGACAACGATCATTTCGTATATTCGATCCCTAAATACTACTGCGTTTGTTGTGCACTTGCATCCTAGATAAAGGGTAAAACCTGTGTCGGGAGAAATCCCGACGCATCAAAAATCACAATGTGATCTTTCCCCGTGTTTTGTCCTTACTCACATGATACGGGACATCACTTTCTGGTAGGTCACCTGATATGCTCAAATTAATACTCTAAAAGTACTAAGCGGTAGTTGCAGTAAAGTAGGGGTCGAACACAAGGACTCACAGAGACACACAATAGATTATATAGATGAGAATTAAGCTAAGCGATCAATAATATTGAAAACAGAACGTAAATTAAAACGGTTGTAAATTCGATTGGAGAAAGATAGGTTCAGGGTATTTCTCAGGAAATCAATGAATACAGATAAACTAACTAGTCAGGATTCAGATTTAGCCCGGTTCTTGAACTCAAATCACTAAGATATAATTAACCAACTCTCGTTGCGAAAACTATCTAAATCTAAATCCTAGGAATTCCAAATCTCTTTGCGAATCCTAAAGTCTAAATCAGCTTTTAGATCAGGTTTGATTTGTTCACAAAACAACTAAACCAAATCTCTTTGCGAATAATTATTTTGCTCATCCTAAGTTCCATCAGTTAATTAATCGCACTCTCGTGCCTAATCAATTATCATAAGATATAAGTTCTAGGTGATCTATCTAGAATTAGCTTTGCAAACAACCTATGGTGAAGAACTAATTCAGATGGTGAATCCTAATAACTAATCAATCTAACATTAAAAGATAACCCTTATGAGAACCCTAAACCTAACAAGAGATCTACTCATACATGGAAATTGAAGCAATAAACATGTTTGAATAAATCATCAAATAAAATAGAAAGAGTAACAAGAGGGTTCGAAATCTTCTCTCGGACGAACATAGTTTCAGACTTGACTCCCTTCAAAAGCTCTCTCACAAAACCAAACTAAAATAAAGCATAGCCATGAAAGTGGCTGTAAAATCCTATTAAATAACCTAAATCACGTTTTGGGGCTTCTTGTAAATAATAAAGACTTCTGGGAAATTTTGCAATTCTTCAACTTCTTCATTAAAGTCGCAGGTCGTGTCTGCTTCGATGAGTATCGACCGATACTAGGCAGTATCGATCGACACTGAGACTTCAAATCGGGTACTCAGCTACACGAACTTCTGCTTTGCTCCAAAATGCTCCAGAAAGCTCCAATATCTCAAATTATGCTCCAAACGTGCTAAAACCTGTAAAAGACTCTAAAACACTACAAAATAGCAGAAAGACACTATAAAACGGACTTATATCATGGCTTAAACGGGGTAAAAACCATGATATATGAACTCTCCCAGAGTTAGCCTTTGCTTGCCCTCAAGCATATAGAAGACTAAACCAGAGAAAGAGGTTTGAAAACATAGAGACTCACCTGTTCTTGGAACGTTGCAATGACCATTTTCCTTAGTGCTCCACATATCACATAACCAGCTTTTGATCTAACCACCATGTACTTCTCCGTAGACATTCACAGTTTCCCAGACTACACACATTATTTCGCAACATTGTTCAATCAAGCCATCCTCGCCAGTTTCATCTCTGTGATTAATGCCAAGAACCTTCTAGTTTCTTTCCCATACAATATCATGACAAGGAACCACCTTTTTTCACACTTTCTGGTATTATTTCTCTCCCCCAGACTTATTTCTCATTATATCTCTTGCATGTACATATTAAGGTTCAAGACACGAGTATTGATGGTGTTCGCCACCGAATCCCCGGTTCTTCCCTCAAAAGTAATCAAAGGTGTAGGCGAATAATGGTATCACATGAAATTTTTCTAACATCGCTTCCACCTTTGTGTGATCATTCCCTCTGAAGTAGAATAATGGGATCGCTGAAAATTTTCCTAACCCTCTACTCAGAAGAAAATCATTTCATCTTTTTATGCTCTTATTTATTAACTTATAACAAGGAGAGAAATACCATTATTATAAACACGTGGGTTCCTTTTTTAGATACGAATGAGGAATCAAGCTCTATGGACATCAATCACCTCAATGAACTGCAAAAATTTGGCTCAGGCTTTAAAAAACTTTGCTGGAAACATGAGTGTCTTCTAGTTAACCGGTAAGCCTTTGGATTTTATTAGTCGATCTAGAACTGATTAGGTAACAATGGTCACTTAGAAGCAAGGTCATATCAATAGATTCAAGAAAAAGATCACAGTCTCAAAAACCGTTTTGACTCAATAAAACAACGAATGACTGACTCTAAGAAAAACAAAAACAATGTCAGCGACTACCTCCCCCAGACTTGAACAACACTGTCCCCAGTGTTATCTAGCCTAGAGTTGGTGAAAGAAAGCAAACGAACGAAGTAGGATTGTGAAAAACAAGAAGTTACCGTGATGGAACATCGAGTATCGACCGACACACGGCTTGATATCGAGCGATACCAGGCTTAAATCGATACGATGAACTTTACTCATTCGCGTAGGGTGTCGACCGATACCAACAGGGTATCTATCGACACCAAGTATTGGTCGACACAGGTAATTCGTTTTCAGCGTCTAAGGTCAGATGGAGCTCCAAAAATGTGTCAAACGATCCAGGTGTTAAATGTAAGCACTGTTAGACCACTCGAACACAAGTTAGGTGCAACAAAATATCATAGAAGCATAAATCCACAGGTCCAAAAACATAAAAGACACAAAAGTTCAAACGAAAATAAAAAGAAAAGGGAAAGAGGAAAAAGGAAAAGAAAAACAAATGTGAAAATCAGATAGAAATAGGACTAATCCTCTGTCGCCTCGGAGCCACCATCATCATCAGGCTCATCAACGGGAGAAGGATCAACCGGAGTCTGCTAAGACGAAGGAGCAGCGTCCGTGTAAGTCATGCAGTGGCAGCGAGAAATAGCAGTCCAGATGCTCTGCATACTCTCTATCATCACCCTCTGAAAGGCTGCTGGCTCCATCGGAAGTTCCGAAGGAGAAGGAAAAGATGGTGCAGGGATAGAAGAGGTCGCTGCTCACGATCGCTGGACTCGTCCTCCCTGACGTGAAGTAGATGGAATGTCAGCAGCAGCAGGTGAGGGCGCATGAGCTCGCCGTCTAGTCGCATGTGCTCGAATCAACAGGTGCGGAGGAGGCTCGAAACGAAGGTGAGAAGGATCCTCGAGAATGTCTGTCAACTCGTTGTTAGGGAGCGACACCAGAAAATCTACACCAGATGTAGTGAAGAACCAACGCCTCTCGGGCTTTAACCACTTAAGTTTCTTCAGATGGCTCTCATCCATAAACCGACGCGTAGTGACTATCGAGCAGCTCGTAGTACTGATCCTGAGGTGCTGGAAGATACGAGTGATGAGACTACCAACTGTCTCTGTCTTCGTGCTCGTGCCTGTGAATGGTTTGGTCTTCAAAGAGACCAAATGATGCGCAAATACAGCGCCAAGGTTGACCTCTGTAAGCTCAGGCCATGCGGAATCCTCCTCAAGAATAATGTCTCTGATAGCCAGACACAGAAATAGAAGCTAGGACACCCTCATCTTGTTGGGTTCCATCTTGCACAAAAGAGTGGTGCTCAGGATCCTAACCAAACAGCGCAGGACCGGTTGTCGTATATCCATCTGAGTGGACTCCTTAGAGTAATAAGCACCATTCCTAAAATGCTCGCAAAATGTCTGCATGTCAGGATACTGCGCGGGAAGAGCAACCTTCCTGTAATCCCGCAAAAAACCGTAGATGTCACAGAGAGCAGGGAGTGGTAACTTGTACCTCACTCCACAAGCCATAAAAGTCAGAGTACAATCATGTGCGTCCCGGAGAACCTCGTCCTGGTAGTAAACGCGAACTGTCGCCATGAACTAACGAACCAAGTCCGGGTAAAGATCATGCTGCTGAGTGGCCATCTGACCAAGACCAATCTTCGCAAGCAAACAGGCCAGCTATGTGTCAAGGCCCAAGCGACGCATAGAGACCACGTCAACAAACCGAGTAGGCTCTATAACCACTCTCAACCACGCGTTATAGTGCAGCGTGTCATAATCATCCCACTGCTCCAAGATGGGTCTGTAGGTGCAGTCATCACTCAGGGCAACCTCCTTCTCCGTCCCATTTCAATCGCGATGACAAGGGATCCTAGCCTTCTCATTCAGCTTAGGCCAAGGACCTTTGCGTGGGGCTACAAGAACATCAGGAGCAGATGGATTCGAGCTCGATGCGTTTGAAGTTCGTGCTCTCTTTGGCCTAGATGTCATCTGCAAACAAAGACAGAAAGACACAACATAAATCCAACACCTCTCAGCAATCACAGCAAATTCTTATCATCAGATACGAATGGTGTCGATCGATACTGGAGGGTATCGATCGACACCCAAGCCAATTACAGTTCATCGAGTCCCACAATCCAAATTATCCAAGAGTCGAAATTAAAGGCAATTGAATGTAAGGCAAAGTGCGAAACTACTCTAGAGCATCTCAGCAAATGACCATTGTCGAGAAAAACAAGTGCTAAGGAGTAGAATCTCACAAACCTCAAACCATAAAATCGGACCAAATATGTGGAATTTCGAATACATACCTTTGCTGATTGAAGAAACAAATGCTAGAAAGAGACAGAGGATGAAAATCCAATGATTCTAGGCACTTGAATCACCAAAATCGGTGAAGAAACAAGAGAGATGCGATTTGAGAGGAAGAAAGAGGCGGTATCGATCGATGGAGAAGAAAGAAGAGAAAGAAGAACCCGAGGGTTTTGAAAGAAAACTTACCTGCCCGCATGGTGTCGATCGACACCGTATAGTATCGGTCGACACGTGTTGGCCAATTCCAGCTTTTTCTCTGCGTGGTATCGATCGACATGGACTGGTGTCGGTCGATACTCCTCCTCTAAATCTGCTTCACGTTAAGACGCAGGACACAAAACCAAAAATAAGAAAAATAAAAAACGAATGTGTATAGACTTACTAGTGGGTTGCCTCCCACTCAGCGCTTGTTTTACGTCACGAGCTTGACTGTACGGACAATCAGTCCGGATAAGAATGAGAGATTGCAGCAAAACAGGCTCCACAACTTGACATCTCCAGGTTCAGAGTTCTGCGCAACATGTTCTCCACAACCTCTTGTCCTTTCTCCTTCATCTCCGGAGTAAGAAGAATTCGAGCCTTAGAAAATGGCCTTGAGGTCCTTTTGCATTTCACCTTATATTCGATCGAATCTCCATCGCACTTCTGAGGGATTAAGGTTACATGTGTAGCACTCTCGACTCTTCTGTTCTTCACTTCCTTTTTTGCCTTAGTCTTTTTGATGACTTTCTTGGTGATGATAGGAGGACGATCCAGAACTTCTATGATAGTTGGCTCATAATTAGGCTCTTCCAAAAGATCAACCATCAATGTTTCTCCTTCACCAACGGGGATGCAAGATATCTGTGTGGGAGCTCTTCTAGAGGGGATGGCTTCGTAGGAGACATGTTCGTCAATGTACGAGAACGAGATTCTCTTACTGGGTGTGTCCATAACTGCACCAGCCGTAGCCATGAACGGTCTTCCAAGAATCAAAGGTATGCTAGACCTTGCATGCATCTCCACAACCTGAAAATCAGTAGGAACCAGACAGTCTCCTACCTTAACCATCAAATCAGGGATTGTACCGTATGGAACAGATGTGGAAGAGTTCGCGAATGTGAGAGCCATCTGAGTGGACCTTATGTCATCGATTTTCAGCTTCTCTGCGAGTGTCTTTGACATAACATTGACGCTAGACCCTGAATCAACCAGAGATTCCTTGAATTCAACTCCGGAGATAGAGCATGGAACTGAAAATTTCTCTGGGTCTTCCCTCTTATTCAACTGCTTCAGTGGAGGCGGTGTACTTTTTACCTTGATGAAGAGTGCCTTAATCTCGTCCTCAGTTTCTCTGCAATCTCGGAAGTGACTCAGCAGAGGGCGGTATTATAGAGCTTCTTCAAAAGTCAGTGTGTGTGGAATTCTTCGTACCATCTTCTCAAAGCCAAACAGCTGCTTTGGAGAAATGGGGTCTCTGAGGTGTCTGGGTGATCGAGGGTATGGTACCTTAGGCTTGTAGACACGTTTCTAAATCATCTATGGTTTCTTCATGATCTCTGGTTCAGTCTGTGAGGGGTGTCGATCGATACATGGTTGGTTTCGATCGACACAAGGCTTATGTGTCGGTTTTTCAGACTGGTATCGATCGATATCGGCAGTGTTGTCGATCGATACTGACGAATCAGGTTCGGAATCACCTTTACAAGGTTTTCAAGATTTTTTGCACCTCGCAAGGTGATTGCATTGACGTATTCGTTATGTGCCTGAGTCGTCTATCTCTTGATAGCTGCTGCAGTATGAGCTACTTGCGTTTCCAGCATCTTCTGATGAGTATCAAGAGCATCGATCATTCCACTCAGATCTTTGTACACAACATCTATCTTTCCGTTCAGATTCACTATGAGCTGTTGCTGTCCTTGAACCAGCTGTTCAAACATAGACTCGATCTTGCTATCTTGGAGCTTAGCAGGTATGGGCTGATAAAATGAATTTCCATAGTTCCTGGTATACCCACTACTCTGAGATGATTTCTGACCAAACTGATTCGAACCTCCTTGCTGAGAGTTGTTGTTGAAGTTTATGTTGTTGTTGAATTGGTTCCTCTGACCTTGAAAACCAGAGCCACCAATGTAGTTAACATCCTCTACTTCATCCTCGTTGAACACCTCGACATCTTCAGCAAAGTGAACGGCCTTCGTTTGCTTGCCCATCAGAAGACTGTGCATAGAATCCAACTTGGCTTGAACATCAGCAAACTGTGAACCATCCATGCTACTAGCTAGCTTCTTGCGCTCAAAATCAGCATTCTTGGTGCTATTGCTAGACGCCAAGTTCTCAATCAACACATAGGCATCATCAGGATACCTGGTGTTGAAGTTTCCATTGCTCGAAGCATCCAAAGTCATATGATACCTCCAATCAAGTCCTCTGAAGAAGAAACCCACCAGCTGAACATCAGAGTACCCGTGATGTGGAAAATCTCTCTGATACGATATGAATCTCGTCCAAGAAGCCTTGAACGACTCAGCATGTCCTTGAGAAAATTGGGATATCTTGTTCCTCAGATCCTCGGATCGTGCATCATCATAGAAGTTGTTCAGGAAAGCTGTCTTAGTCTCTTCCCAAGTAGTCATTGATCCAGGAGGTAACTGCTTCAGCCAGTAAGTTGCATCTCCACCAAGAGAATATGGGAAAAGCTTGTAGAAGAGGTAATCATAGGACACTCCATTGATCTTGATACTAGTGACCAAATCCTCAAACCTCTCGATATGGTCCATGGGATGTTCATTGGAAAGACCATGAAAAGGATGCTGACCCACAAGAGAGTAGTATGCAGGTTTCAGCTCAAAGTCATTCCTCTGAAAAGCAGGCGGACGAATCGCTGATCGATTTGCATAAAACTGATCAGGCCTGTTGTACTCACCAATCGTTCTGCCACGATTAACCACAACATTCCCAGCGTTCGCGTTCCCAGCGATATTCCCAGCGACAACATGAGCAGGTGGAATGATGTCCCCCTCTCCATCCAAACGTTGTCCTCTCTCATTGCACAACCGGCCCTCTTGGTCTCTGTAAGCACCAACTTCATCTTGAACCAACTCCACTTGATTGTTGTTCATCCTCGCTGGTTTCTTTGCTCTTCTGTTTGTGCGTTCCAACAGTGCTAGCTGCTCAAGTGACAGATCAACTAGCTGAGTACTCTTGTTCCCTCTGGTTTCGCGATTAGGCATACACCTGAAAACAAAGGCAAAAACGTAAGTAACTCGGTAAAACGATGAGTATCTACCGACACTGGTTGGTGTCGATCGATATCAAAAAAGAACAACGAGTATCGACCGATACCGACGAGCTTCGTCGAAATTCTCAGATTAAAATCTAATGGCGAATTTAGTCCCCGGCAACGGCGCCAAATTTGATATGCTCAAATTAATATCCTAAAAGTACTAAGCAGTAGTTGCAGTAAAGTAGGGGTCGAACACAAAAACTCACAGAGACACACAATATATTATATAGATGAGAATTAAGCTAAGCGATCAATGATATTGAAAACATAACTTGAATTAAAACGGTTATAAATTCGATTGGAGAAAGATAGGTTCAGGGTATTTCTTAGGAAATCAATGAATGCAGATAAACTAACTAGTCATGATTCAGATTTAGCGCGGTTCTTGAACTCAAATAACTAAGATATAATTAACCAACTCTCGTTGCGAAAACTATCTAAATCTAAATCTTAGGAATTCCAAATCTCTTTGCGAATCCTAAAGTCTAAATCAGCTTTTAGATCAGGTTTGATTTGTTCACAAAACAACTAAACCAAATCTCTTTGCGAATAGTTATTTTGCTCATCCTAAGTTCCATCATGTAATTAATCGCACTCTCGTGCCTAATCAATTATCCTAAGATCCAAGTTCTAGGTGATCAATCTAGAATTAGCTTTGAAAACAACCTATGGTGAAGAACTAATTCAGATGGTGAATCCTAATAACTAATCAATCTAACATTCAAAGATAACCATTATGAGAACCCTAAACCTGACAAAAAATCTACTCAGACATGGAAATTGAAGCAATAAACATGTTTGAATAAATCATCAAATAAAATAGAAAGAGTAACAAGAGGGTTCGAAATCTTCTCTCGGGCGAACAGAGTTTCAGACTTGTCTCCCTTCGAAAGCTCTCTCACAAAACCAAAGTAAAATAAAGCATAGTCATGAAAGTGGCTATAAAATCCTATTAAATAACCTAAATCACGTTTTGTGGCTTCTTGTAAATAATAAAGTCTTCTGGGCAATTTTGCAATTCTTCAACTCTTTATTAAAGTCGCGGGTCGTGTCTGCTTCGATGAGTATCGACAAATACTAGCCAGTATCGATCGATACTGAGACTTCAAATCGGGCAATCAGTTACACGAACATTGATTTGCTCCAAAATGCTCCAGAAAGCTCCAATATCTCCAGTTATGCTCCAAACGTGCTAAAACCTGTAAAAGACTCTAAAACACTACAAAATAGCAGAAAGACTCTATAAAACGGACTTATATCATGGCTTAAACGGGGTAAAAATCATGATATATCATCACCCATTCTTAAATTGTTTCACCTCAAGCACGCTTATCTCTGGAGTTCTCTCTGGACATCTCTCTGGACAAGTGACCGAAAAGATAAGTGCAATTTGGTGACATAGGTAGCCAAATAAATTATTTTAAATATTTCTACATGCGCCATGATATACCAGAAATTGGGATGTTAAAATCCTGGTGCGCAACGAGGACGTTGCTATCTTTGAGTGGGGGTGATTGTAACATCCCAATTTATGGTATATGGTCGTGCATGTGGAGAGGTTTAAAATAATTGTTTTGGCTACCTATATCACCAAAGTGGACTTATATTTCTCGTCACTTGTCCAGAGAGAACTCCACAATTAATGGAGCTTGGCATGAAGCAATTTAAGGATGGGTGACCTATCAGGAAGTGATTTATGGTATCGTGTGAGTGAAGACAAAATACGGGAAAAGATCACGTAGTGATTGCATGGTTAGTAAACAAGTCTTTCGAGCTTTCCATTGTAGCACACCGGTCGTCAGTTGAGGGTGAGGCCAACGGGCCGAGAGAGGGCGTGGGGGCCACAAATGGTGGTGGTCAAGGCATTACCTGATTGGATACCATAAGGGCCAAATCTGGATAATCTGTCACAAACAGTGAACAAAAGCAATTCTTCTTTTTTAAACTTGTCATGGCCCATTATAGACTATGTAATTCTATATAGAGGAGACATATGACTCGACCACTACCATGTAATCCAAACTCTTAAGAGATCCGTTGTTCCATCCTGAAGTTCCAAAATTCAGTCTACACCACTAGTTTTTTCATCGCCTTTCTATGCATGAACCATGTACAAAGCAAGTGAATAGCGATGAATCCAAAACTACCGGGTTCATATGCACTCGTTCACCTAAGGCCATATCATCCGGAATGTTGGCCAAAGACCACACCTCCACTTCTCTCCAGGTAATGTCAATTATCTCTAAAGGTGAGCGATCAATTTCATTGAAAAGTTTATCATTTTGCGCTTTCTAAATGAACTACCTAATCCAAAGATAGACAAAACTCGACTGATTGTGGCTATTTTTATGTGGTATATGCCAAAAAAGATAGTCTAAAGTCACCAAAATATTTGGAGCTCAAGGTATATTCGAAATCGCCCAATATTGTAAAGCTAGTGGGCAAGTGAAAATCGCCAAGAAATTTGGAATCATAGCTCCATCAATCATATCTCACACCGAGCACTCTCCTTGCCACCATGACACACTTTGTGATCTGACGATCACCATAGGTCACAACATGTCAGACCCTAGCTGAAAAGAAGGTTCATTGCCGTTACTTTTTCTGTCTCTCGAAGAAACATTCTGGAAATGAGACAAAAGAAGCAGACAGCCCCACACACCTGGAGAAAAAGTCATACACCGAGTCACACGTTCGATCTGGACCAGTTTGTTGCACATAAGGTCCTAGAATGGATGCCGAAGGTGGAAGCCTAGATCACAAGGATACTCGGCCCCTCACCAAAAAATCCTCAATTTTAAGATCCTGAAGATGTTCGGGTATCCAACAATGAAGTCGTGTAATGGCACAAAAAACTTTGCGTGTAAGACGCATTGAAACCATACCTAAACCATATATCAAGAAACCCATTTTGACGTTAATGGCTAAAACCGCTCTGTTTCGTTATCTCTATTTGTTTTATTCTTCTTATTGCACCTCGAAGACGAACCTTCTCTTTGCTTACCGATGGAAAATTTGAGTGATGGTGATAGCCTATCTCAGATCTGTTGATTACATCTAAAAAATTTGGATCTCATCTCCCAAAACACAGGGCTTAAGTATTAGGGTATCCATAACTACATATCCCAACTGCAATGGGAATGGCATGGAGACCAATGAACAGTAAGCTCTACAAAACAAATCACACTCTGTATTCTACGTTTTGAAAAGCTGTCAATACGTAAGTTAAGAAAACCCATAACTTACTTACTTTGGCCAAAACAAATCTCAACTTTAAGTTAACTTTGTCGAATTAGTTCAACTATTAGTCAAACTTAATACTTTGTTACAAAATATTAAGTTTGACTAACGGTGAAACTAATTCGACCAAATCAATGCAAAGTTGGAGATTCGTTTGTCTAAACGTTTTGATAAATCTCTAACTTAAACATTTTGATCAAAATCAAGTGGAGAATTATTTTGATCAAAACGTTTAAGTTAGGGATTTATATATATTTTTAATATTATCCCAATATTAATTAAAGTTGTATTCGTTTGGTGAATTGATATTTACCGGGAGGAAAACAAAAACTATAAGAGAGTGATTTATTACAAAAAAAACACTTTATATACATATCTACCTTATAAAGAGAGTATGAGGCTCTCTAGTGTCGACATTTTACCCCCCTTTATTGGTCAATTTTTATCAATAAATTCAAGATTAAAAAACCTTTAATAACTACCGAATCGGTATAAGTATTTAGGCTGTTGACAAAAAAAAAAACTTTAATAACTTTAAAAACCTTGCAACTTCTATTCAACTATGTATCACCTTCTATCTCATTTAAAAATATATAAAAACCTTTTCAACTTACTTACAATAATTTTTTGTTAAATAACTTACTTACAATAATTACACCTTTAAATAACTAAAACAAATTCATGCTATTTTATTGTATTTTAAAGTAAAAAAACAACTAAAAAAGTCTACATTCATTCTATTCATATATCTAAAATGTATTTACGAAAAAACGAAAAGAAAAAATTAACTTAAAACATATAATATATATAAAGAAAACAAATATAAATACCCACTCAATGGTGGCCATTCTATTCATATAACAAATTCTATCTAAATTCAAAGGTATTTTAAATTGTTCTTAACTTAAAACATTTAATATATATAAAGAAAACAAATATAAATACCCAATCAATGGTTGCTATTCTGTTCATATAACAAATTCTATATAAATTCAAAGGTATGTTAAATTGTTCTTTAACTTAAAACATTTAATATATATAAAGAAAACAAATTTAAATACCCACTCAATGGTTGATATTCTATTCATATAACAAATTCTATCTAAATTCAAAGGTATGTTAAAGTGTTCTTTTAAATACAAACTTAACATATGTATTATGTATATTATTGCAAGTGTTGATTCTTTTAAGTATGGTATTTATAGAACTAGGGATTGACCCCCGCGCTTCGCGCGGGCTTATTTTACATTTATGTTTTATAAATTTGTTTATATGCTATTTTTTAGAAAACAATTTTTTTTAATTTTTAATTTTAGTTTAATAGTCGGTTTATGTTTATAGTTGCATTGTGTATATATGCGTGTGTTTTGTTATTTCTCTTTATTAGTGTTTGTATATAGCAACGATTTTTTCTTTTAATTATGTCGTTTAATTATGTTGAAATATTATTCTTTTTTTTTCATGTGTTTATATGTAGTATTTGACTATTGTGTTATTCTAATTATAGTTTTATATATATTTTCTTAGCACCATTTCATATCTCTCATAAGTTACATATTTAATTGAAAGTATAATATTACATTTCTGTTCCGGAATCTATAGTTTATATTGTGGCCAATTATAACATCATCAGCCAATGTACACATTAACTAAACAAACCACTTACATTTGATTATAAATGATTTTAGTACATATTTGAGAGTTTAAGATTATCTCTTTATGTATGTATAGTTTTAAGTTGTTTTTAGTTACGCCCTCTAATAGAAATTTTTTCTAATGTTTTGGCATTTATGCTAATAGATATTTTGGCCCAAGTATTGCTTTTATAACGCCCCGAATGCCCCTACCTGTGGGCCCCATGTCCTCTCTCGGCCCGTGGGCCCCACCCTTGTCCGACGGCCGGTGCGTTAGTCCGGGAGGTTTGTAATACTTGTTTACTGACCCTGCAATCACCACGTGATCTTTTCCCGTGTTTTGTCCTCACTCACACGATACCGCGAATCATTTCCCGGTAGGTCACCCATCCTTAAATTGCTCAAGCTCAAGCACCCTTAACTCTGGAGTTCTCTCTGGACAAGTTCCCGAAAAGATAAGTGCACTTTGGTGACATAGGTAGCCAAATCAATTCTTATAAGCCTCTCCGCATATACAAGAAATCGGGATGTTACAATCACCCCCACTCATAGAGCGCAACGCCCTCGTTGCGCACCAGGATCGTCACCCTAGACGGTGTGAGCCCACCTGACTCCACACACGTGTTTGGGTTCGGCTCTGATACCACTTATAACGCCCCGACCGCCCCTACCTGTGGGCCTCACACCTTCTCTCGGCCCGTGGGCCCCACCCTTGTCCGACGGCCGGTGCGCTAGTCCGGGAGGCTCGTAAGACTTGTTTACTGACCCTACAATCACCACGTGATCTTTCCCCGTGTTTTGTCCTCACTCACACGATACCGCGAATCACTTCCCGTTAGGTCACACATCCTTAAATTGCTCCAGCTCGAGCACGCTTAACTCTGGAGTTCTCTCTGGACAAGTTCCCGAAAAGATAAGTGCACTTTGGTGACATAGGTAGCCAAATCAATTCTTATAAGCCTCTCCGCATATACAAGAAATTGGGATGTTACAGCTTTCTTCGTGAAATACCGCTGACAAAAGATCAGTGATTTTTTCCGTGTTCCCCATCTCTGAAGAACATATCCTCTCTCGGTTCTAAAAATCCAACAAATCCCACTCACATAGCTGATCCTCGATGGCCACCGTGACTTTCAACGCCTTCGGTAGCCATGGTTCCGCTTCTCACATCTGTTTCCGCCATTTTCACTCCTTCATCAATGCTCGCACCTACCTCAAGGTCTGATTTCAGAATTCGAAATTTTATGTATCTTATCATTACCGGATTCAGGTGTTCAAAATTTGAAATCTTGCGTGTTGTTTTGGATTTATAGGAGGGGAAATATTGCGATATATGCGGCGTTGTGATTGCAGATGGAGCTGATGCGATCAACGAACATTCTTTCAAAAGAAACACATCGTTTGTTCTGGGTAATGAGGTAAAAATCAATCAAATTTCACAAAATCTTAGAGTTTTAGCAATTTTGTGAAGTTAGAATAGCGATCATTCTCCATGATCTTTAGTCCATTTCATATGTGAACAATGAGGGAAGAAGTAGATTAATAGGAACCTCAATGGTTTCAAAGATAATTCTTAGGACACCAGAACTTAGAGTGAAGTTATTGCAAGAGTTGGTTTAACTTCTCCATCTTTCTTATTTCAAGAATATGTGAACGATTCTCAGAGTCTATTATATTGGCTTCAATGGTACTTAGTCTCTTCCATTAATAAAAATTGGGTAATAAGCATTTCAAGATTTATGACGATCATTTAGTAAATAGCTAAGTTTTGGCTTTGAAAATCCTCGATATATTTATTTGTTCGAGAAACCAATTCGGGTCCGAAAAAATGTATTGATTTGTCGAGATATTAATTTATCGAGTATCAATTTATAGAGGTTATACTGTTAATTATGATAATAAACTTATTTTATATGTATTTTCCGTTGAATTGTAGTTGGTGGTTATCTATAAATTAAGTGGTTTATCTTAATATTTTATTTTCAAATATGAACTTACTATATGGTCATTTTTCACTTATTTCATTTCATTTTTTTTCCAAACCTATGCATTCGCAGATACTAACTTTGTTAATAGCCGGTTCAAATTTTAAATCATAATTAATATTATATATTTTTCTCGTTAGTTGGTGTAATTGTGTGTTTTGGAGTTGTATAGTAATAATTATACTTATGTTGAAGCTTTAATTAGTACATATTAGAGTTTTACATAAGTGGTGTGGTGTCCATTAATACATGATTGTATTGATGATGTTGATAGTTTATATTGAGAGAAAACTCTCCTATTATATAATAAAATGCTTATTTTCTCTACTATCATTTATCTATAATTTTATTTATTTGTTCTTATCTTTGTCCTATTTGACATATTATCGACTTTGTTAAATTAATTGTAAAAACTTATATTTACCACAAATTTATAGTATTTTTTTACTCTCAAATGATCTAAATTTTATCATAAAAAAATTATATATTCTCGGAACAAAATTGAATAATTTTTGTTTTCATTATATGTAGTAAAATCTATTTTACATTCTTAATTTCATAATCACATTCTAACATTTTAAATAGGATAAATATTAAATTAAAGTTTTTGGTTGAAAATCTAACAATATATCATTTTCAATAAAATATTTCATTATTTTTTTTATCCAATTAGTATTACAATTTTTTTGATTCTTAATATCGAATTATCACTTTTCTATTTTGTTACACAAAATTTTATATTTTTGTAATTTGTATTAAATAAAAATAATGATAAATATAATAAACATGTATTAAATGAATGTTTTAAATATATTTTAATGTTAAAATGTTTTTGTTTAAATGAGGTGATGTGGTGGACACCATAGATTGAGAGAAAACACTCCTATTATATAATAGATTCATCTTATGGATGCACAAGAAGGAAATTTGGCTAATTTTTTGGCATGCACACAGTCTAACATATGACGAAATTCCTTCAATATTTGTTTAGGATAAAAAAACACGACAAAGAGAAAAGAGCACCGATAAGATATTTAACATTCATTCATCAGCATATGAGCTCTATTATCTAATAATGATGATAAATCACAAAAGAAATTATATGAGCTATGAAGTTATTCGAACCGTTAGAAGCGTTACACATAATTTTTTTACGCTGACTTGATATTAAAAAAAAATATCTTAGAAGAATAAATCCATGAAATGTGGTCGTCTCCTTCGTGTTTGAAAACAATGATGTCCTCGATTCGAAGGTCATGTGCTGTGGCGAAGTATTTCCAGCTTCTGGTGAATCTCCGGCCGTCTATTTTCACTTCCCAAGTTTCATCTGAAGCGTCCGATATCAGTTTTGCAGTCTTCAAATCGTGTTTTCCTTCTATGTGCTTTGAAAAGAAGGCAACATGTATTGTATGCAACCAACAAGAGGCAAATATTAAAAAAACACATATAACCGATGACTAAGAAAAGAAGTGCGTTTTGTTTTAACTGAAAACACAATAGAAACTCAAGGATCTCACACACACTATCTCCCTTAGTATGATATATACGACCACCAAAAAATATCTTAGATAAAAAAAACCTGTGCGTAGCGCGGGTACTCACCTAATATATTATAATTTTGCTAAATAAAATGTGTTTCTTTCTCTCTCAAAAGCCTACCACCGTTTGTGTGTACTATGCAAGGTTTTTCGATCATAAGAGGTTTTCTACTTTGATATAGAACCATTAAATAATTTGTTTGTATCTGTTTTTCTTTATCTTTAACTAGATAAGTATAAACGGTCTCACAAGCCCTAATTTTCTTTTCTCCCATGCCCACATATCGAGGCAGCCGCACGACGTCTTCAAGATGAGGTCCCTCCGCAGGCGTTCCTCCTTCTCCTCCGACCAACTCTCCGCCTGACCGACGCAGTGTCTTCTTTCTCGGGTCCAACCAAAATATCTCGAAGAACTTTTATCACCTTCCGCCGGTTAGTTTTCCGTCTCCGGCGAGACCTTCCTCCGGTCTGCTTCTGGTTTGTTTTTCTCGGCTTTTCCTCTATGTTGCAGGAGGTTGTTATGAAGATTGTGGTCCCGGTTCCATCCTCTGCGCCGATAGATCGGAGATCTCTGCTCAAGCTACTCTCTCTCCTTCGAACGATGGATTTTTTAGCGTCACCGAACCCCATGCACCCGCTGGAGCCTCCGGATCCACCAGATCCAATCTTTCCATCTTCGTTGCCTTATTCCGCATCAAACCATCAGATCTTTTGGACTATGTGTTTTCTCTCCGACAATTTGTTCGTAGCTTCGGCACACGCCACCACCGCTGCGGTCACATCTCGTGATTTTCTGAGATTTGGATTCTCTCTGATCATTCCGCTCCTGCTTCACGGTGAATCTTTGGATCGAGTGGATTTGATTTTGGGTCTAGTCCCTTTGGCTAGCCCAGCAAGACCCATTTTGGAATCCGACATCAACCGTTCAAATTTAAATATTTTAGACCATGAGGGTCCATTCTTCTCAATTTCCTATTAGAGCAACTTCCTCCCTTTGGGAGAGATCATCACTTCCACCTTTCTCCTCTTATGAGGGGTATTTTTTGGTTTTAAAGCCGAGAAAACATTTACAATTCTTAACCGTATTGTTATCTTGTGTAGCGGCCTCTACAGGGCCAGGAGATGCAACGGATCTCGTTTCTACGAGCTTTCGAGGTGTGGATTGTCTTTCAATGTCACAATCTAATGTGACCATCTTTCAAGTTTCTGGCTTTGCTGTGAATGTTCTGTCGACGCATCCGATCTTGTTGGATTCGCAGTCGCTACTATCGACGCATTCGATCTTTGGCTCTAATTCGCTGTCAAGATTCTATGAAGATCTATCTGCTTTAATTTCTATGGTTTTTATGTTTTGTAGTAGTGATCAAAGAGGATGGATAATTCCCTCTTTTCGTTGTAATTATGAAGATTAAGTTAATGAAATCAAGGGTTGAACAAAAAAAAAACTAGATAAGTACATGCATATATGCGAGTTTGTAATTTAATATTTTATAACTCGTGAAAAAAAACTACAAAACGAAAAAATGGAAAAAAAAATTAGATCACCCGTGAAAATATATAATACATTAATTTATAAACAAAGTTTCCCATGAAATAAATATATATTTTAAAGAAAAAATTTGGTGAAGCATTTGCAGTAAATAGTGTTGGAAACGATTATTGGAGTTTTATTTATTTGGTGTGTAATTGATATACTAAAAAATTGTGGTTTATATAGAGGTGAAAAAAAATATTTTTTTACTTTTGGAATAATTAATTAATTGTTTCCTTAATATAAATGGAAAAACTAAGGTTTTTTTCCTTTTTATATTAATTTTACCTTTTCGGATAATTTTAATATATATTTTTAGTAACTTTACATTTTAAGATTATAAATCGGTTATTAAATTTTCCGAATTTCGAAGTTTTTGTTTATTAATCGATTTTAAAATTTTCCATTATTAATTTTAAATTTTTCTTTTTTTAATCAACTTTGACTTTTAGGATAAATTTACATTTTTATTTTTATTTATTGTTTAGTAATTTTTCTGTATAGGATTATGAATCGATTATAAACTTATCATTCTATTGTTAATACTAAATGTCAAAAAACTAATTGGATTTTGTATTTTGGAAATTTCTTTTACACATGCCAGGATATGATCGATTGAGTTGACACGTGGCGCGATCAAGCTTTTCTATTTCTGTAAGATGAACTTTCTATTTACGTAACAATTTCTTCTATTAGATAAAAGATTACCATGGACGAAAAATGTTATGAAAATATTTTTTGTTGTTGTGAAATTGAGAAGATATCAATTTGGTTATATAGGGGTGGGGAATGAGAATTCATTTTCTTTTTAGAAATGTATTGCATTTTTTTTAATTTCCTTAATATAATTAGAAATACTGATTGTTGTTTCCATTTTTAAAACTTTAGCTTTTTAGGATTGTAAGCTATTGCTTAATTTCCTCATATTAAATTGAAATATAGTTTTTCCTTTTTTAAACTTTGGCTTTTATTCTTTTTCTTTATAGTATTATAATCTATTGTTTAATTTTTTAATTCTAAACTAAAATATGTTTTTTATATAACTTTGGCTTTTATTTATAATTTTTTGTTTAATTTTCTTAATCTAAACATTACTACTATCACCCCCCCCCCCCCCCCCTTTACTTTATAGGATTAGAAATCAATTTTAAATTTTACTTTTATTAATGTTAATATTTGTGTTAAAATATAATTGAAAAATTATTAAACACATGTCAAAATCTGATCGTTTGATTTGACACATGTCGCGATTAGACGAGTTATTAACTTTGAAATATTCTACTTTATATAATAAGATATGTTACATTTTAAAAAATTAAGAACAAGAGAATAAGAGAGGTTGAAGAAAAAACTTTGTTATGAAATTATATTTTCTTATTCTAATTTAAAATTGTTAATTGTACAAGTATTATATACATTAGCTATACTAAGCTATTCTAAGTTGTACATGCTTTAACTTAACCAGATAGTAAACCATATTAAACCAATCTTCTATATTCTCCAATAGTCCGCTAAAGATGAGCTATTGAAAATGTTTTGAAAACTCATCTTGGATTTCAAATGTTCAAATTGATGAGGAAACATAGGTTTGGTGAGTATGTTTGCCACTTGATCTTCAGTTCGGACATGTAATGTTTTGAGAATGCCCTTATCCAAATTTTCTCGAACCAAATGATAATCCAACTTGATGTGTTTAGTTCTTTCATGGGACACATGATTGGTGCAATGTATACTGTTGTTGTGCTATTTGAAAACATAATAGGAGTCTCAGCAGGAGTAACCTTTAGATCATTTAGCAATTTCTTCACAAAACCATTTCACATGAAGCCATAGCCAATGCTCGATATTCTGCATCTGCAGAAGAGCGTGAGACATTGTCCTATTTCTTGGACTTCCATGAAATGAGAGAAGAACCAAGAAACTTACAAAGACCAGTAGTAGATCTTCTACTACTCGTACAAGAAGCCCATTTAGAATCAGCATATCCTTTCAATGTGATATAAGAATCTGCTGAGTAAAATAAGCCCTGACCAACAATGTCTTTGATGTACTCATGAAGAACTTTGTTGAATTCCTTGAGATGAGAGGTGCAAGGAGCAGAGGAGTGCTGGCATAATTTGTTAACCGCAAATGTTATGCCAAGTCTTGTGATTGTCAAATACATCAATCTGCCCACAAGACTTCTATACATTTCTATGTTAGGAAGTAGATCTCCATCACTTTTAAAAAAGGTTTGCAGCCTAACATTCCATTAAATGTGAGAATCTCCAAAACATACTTCCTCTGGCATAAAAAAAATACCATCAGGATTACGAGCAACTTCCAACCCCAAAAAGTACTTTAGAGAACAATATCCCTTAATTTGAAACAATTTTGCAAATCTTGAGTCAATTACGCTGCAACATCATCACTAGTGCTTGCAATGATAATATCATCGACATAAACAAGCACTCCTAGAAAATGCATATCATAACATATGTTTACAAATAAGGTATGATCACGATCTCTTTTAAAGAACCCCAAACTGAGCAAAGCTGCAAAAAACTTTTTAAACCATTGTCTTGATGCCTGTTTAAGACCATAGATCAACTTCATTAGCCTTAAAACTACAGTTTTAGATAAAGAGTCCCCCTTTCTCTCTGCATACCTATCTGTCAACTTCATGAAGACATCTTCTTCCAAGTTCCCATTAAGGAAAACATTGGAGATATCTAGCTGAGTAAGAGACCATTTGTTAGAAGTTGAGACTTTCAATAAGAGTTTCAAAGTTGTTAATTTTGCAACTGGAGAGAAGGTTTCTTTTTAATACAAACCTTCCTTCTGAGTGTACCCTTTTGAAATTAACCGAGCTTTGTATCTCTCATGACTACCATCTACATGAAATTTAAAAGTGAAAACCCACTTACAACCCACCGGCTTATTCCCTGGGGTAAACTAGTGATTTCCCAAATCTTTGTTGATTCCATAGCTCCAAACTCTTTATCAACAGCAGCATGCGACTCTTTATAATTTTTTGCCTCATAATAGGGATGGGGGATTGTAATTTTAGTTATTTTATTGATATATGAAAGGTGTGTAGGATAAATTTTAGAGTAGAAAATATAAGATGAAATGGGATTATCAAAATCAGATTGTAAGGAGTAACAATGGTAATCTTGTAAATGATCATGAAGTTTTATGGTTCAATGAGGATATTGGTGATTGGGAAGGAGTAGAAATTTCTGGAAGAGAAGAAGGAAAATAATTGGTATTACTTGAAGACAAAGAATCACGTGGTGTGAAGAAATCCAGTGTAGTTTCTGAAACTAGATCTTTGACCAATGAGAAAATGTCTTCCTGAAATATCACATTCCGAGATATAAACACCATCTGACTCTCCAAGTCCATCAGTTTGTAACCCTTATAGCCAGAAAGGTGACCCAAAAACAAACATGCTTCAGAACGTGGCTGAAACTTATTTATTTGCCTAAGTGAAGTAGGACCATAGCAGAGGCAACCAAATGTTCTTATATGATCATAAGCAATAGCTTTTCATGTAAGGAATTCATGACGAGTCTTGCTCTGAGGAAGCTGAGATGGAGTCCTATTGATGAGGAACACAACTATCAAAACACAATCATCCCATAATGGAAGAGAAACCCCTGACTAAAACATGAGAGCTCTTGCAACATTGAGTATATGCTGATGTATCATTTCCATAAATGAATTCTGATCAAGTCTTTCCGGATATGAATGAAAAGATGTTATAGCCTTTTGTTGGAATAGAGCTGTAAATTTTAACTCTAGTGCATTCATTATCTAATCTCACAACTTTGACATTTGTTTTGAATTGATTTTAACTTTTGCAATGAAGACATGCAACATAGGGAGAACTTCAGATTTTGTCTTAAGCAAAAAAATCCATGTTGCTCGAGAATGATCATCAACACTTAAAAAAAATATCGATATCCATCAATAATTTCAACTGAGAAAGGTCCCCAAACATCAATGTGGAATAACTCGAAATTTGAATTATATATAGTATTTGGAGAAGGAAATGACACTTCTTCTGCTTAGCCAAGTGACAAACATGACAATAAATTGTGCATTTATTCTTGTGTCTAGTAGTTCCCAAAGCTTCAGAGATGATATCCAATCTGGAAAATGATGAATGACCAACCTCTTGTGCCACATGCTGACATCAACCACTACATTCACTTAAATTGGTGGAAACTGAGTATCTAGCAAATAGAGGTTAGCTACTCTCCTACCTTGTCCAATCGTCACTGTCCTGGTAGGATCCTGCATTTCACAAGAAGATGTTTCAAAGATAACTCTTGAGCTAACATCAGCAGTCAAAGAGCTTATATTGACAAGATTCAATCAAAACTCATGAATAAACAACACATTTTCAGAAGAATGTATTTGTTTATTAGAACTGATCCCACTCCAGTGATTCTGATAGTTGAAATTTTTGGCAAATTCACAGAGCTTACAACATATGTGTCCATGGAAACAAATTAGTTCCGAATATGTGATACATGGTGAGTTCCTCCCGAGTCAATCACCCAAGTGTCATTGTAGAGGGTGTGTTGAGAGACTGTCAGAATGCCAACACAATAGAAGGTTAGAGGGGAGAATGGAATACCATAATTATCAATTGCAAACTATGAAGTAATTTCTTCAGCAGAGCGACTGATAAGTTGAGGCTGTAGATGTGAACTTGAAAGTGCAATGAAGTGTTGGATCTGATCTTTGCTAAGATTACCAATCAAACCTTCCAGTCTAGCATGTTTATCCTCATGTTGACGGAATAAAACCACTAGAGCAGCAACAAGTTCAGATTTCTGAAACTTATCAAGAGTTTTGCATTTTGGAGTATAGTCAGCTGAACCACCATGCTTCTTGTAGCATCTTTCAGCAATATGACCCACTTTGTTTCAAAAAGAACAAATGGGACGTCCGTTGTTTGGTCCAGATTGGATACATTACATGAAAAAGGCCATTTCGGGCGGCCAAATCCGTCGGAATCCCATCGGAAATGGCTATTTCCGAGGGATTTCCGACGGATTTTGGCAGTCGGTTCTATTTCGTCGGAAACAAAAATCCGTCGGAAATTCTTCGGAAATTTCCGACGGATTTCCGAGGGAGCATTTATCGACGGATTTACGAGGCATAATCCGTCGGGGATGATTCCGACGGATTTCCGAGGACTCGCCCGTCCGGAAGAGTTCCTCGAAAATCCCTCGGACAAATCCGAGGGTACAATCCGTCGGAAATCCCTCGCAATTTTCTGACGGATTGAGGATCGATCGATACCAATTTTAGATCGAGCGATCCTCAATCCGTCGGCAATCCCTCGGAAAATTGCGAGGGATTTCCGACGGATTAAAAAATTAAAACGAAAGTAGAAAATTAATTATCAAATTTGTAATATTTTTTAAAAATAAAATATGGAATAATTTATTTATTAAATTAAATAATTTTAAACGAAAATAGAAAATTAATTATATATACAAAATAACATAATTTTTAAAAGTTTTTGAAATTTGAAAAATTACACACAAAAAAACGAAATCAAAACGACGGGTAATCATCAAACTTCGATTTGAACCACTCGTCCATCTTGTCGCTCTTCGTTTTCTGATTCGATAACTCGTCCTCCAAAACCGTGAACTTCTCCTTCAGCTCTTTGTTTTGCCGGATAAGTTCTGGATCCATCGAGTAACCGGCCGTAGAAGATGCATGTTGGGTCGCAAGCTTACCCAACCCCGGCCGACGATTGTTTTTAACGGGTACCTCCTACGAAAACAATAAAAAAACATTATAATTTTTTATTAACAAATAATTATCTAAATTGAAATAATAATCTATATTGTTTTACTTACATCGAGGACTAGGTTGTTCATCTCGGACGGAGTGATTTCGTTGGATCCGGTGAAGCCCTCCTGCGATCTCTGGGTGAGAATCTCGTCTTTCACCTTCGTCATGTTTTCGACGATCTCCCTGATGGCTCCATCGTCAATTCGGCCCGTCTTCTTGTTGGTGTGCGTTCTCACCATCACTTGCAGATAATCGGGAACTTCGCCGTATTCCTCCGTTTACAAAATAAATAAAACCGTTAAAGATAATGTTTTCTTATAAAAAAGAACTAAAAACCGCAAAATTACTTACCATTTCGATTTCGGTTGTCTTGAAGCTCTTTGCCCCGTTGTTGTGGATAGCTTCTTCCTTCCTTCTTCGGCGACTCTTCCGGTTCTGGGAGTTAGTCTGAGATAGAGCTATGGTCTTCTGCTGTTGCCAATACGGGATGTAGTCCGTATACACATCCTTGTTCAAGCCTTTTGGCTTATCTTTTCCCCCTTTTCCAAGCTTTCTTCCACTCGTTCATGTGGCGCGAAAATTGCGTCATAGCCTCCGAAAGAATTATGTCTCCACCGTGTTTGTGATCGTATGCTTCCAATTAAACTCTTGATACAAAAAGAAATAGAAATATAGATGTTAACAAAATCTCAAAATATATTACAAAAAATAAATAAAGATTTACTTATCGCAAACGTACGAAACCACATGTTTTGTTCGTCTGACGAAATTTCGGAAAATTTCGGGTATGGTTTGTCGAGGATGCTGTGCAACATCTTCAGAATCGACTTGCTAATGCCATTACCGGAGATTCCAAACCTATGAAAAAACAAATTAAAAAACGGTTATCAAACCCAAAAATCATTAATTAAGAGTAAAAAAATTTATTACCAAGTAGATCTCGGAATCCGGAGTTCCGGATCGAGAACTTTGAGTAGTTCTCGTCCCGGCTGTTGAACGAGCTCCTCGATGTTCATGATCCTTGGTTGAGCAACACTCTCTGTGTCCGGAACAATACTCTGGCTAGGACATGCGTCAGTACCCTTGCAAGGACATGCGGCAGTACCCCTCTGACGGTTTTGATCGAATCCACCGTAAGACCTACAAAAAATAAAAACACATCAGTGTTAAAAACATATAAATAATCATAAATAATTATCTAAAAACCAAAACATTTTTTTCAAAAAATACGTATATAAAAACGTTTATTATAAATACAATTTCTAAAAATCAATACATGTTAAAAAAAAACTTACATAATTTTTTTCTTTAACATTACATATATACTGTAAATACATATATATGTATTTAAAAACTTTTTTTATACATATATTTATTAAAACCAATTTACAAAAAAATGTTTTATAAAATTCTATACATATATATATATAATTTCCAAACTTACGTTTTTAATAATTTTCAAGAAAAACTAACAACCTAATTATCAAAAATTCAAAAAAAACTAACAACCTAATTAACACAAATAAATCTAATCACAAAAAAATCTAATTAACATTCCACAAAAATCTAATTAACAATTCCACAAAAAATCTAATTAACAATTCCAAAAAATCTAAAAACCTAATCTAATTCCACAAATATATACATATACATATATAAATACATATATAACCCAAATAAATCTAATCACAAATAAAATCCAGCAACCTAATTAACATTCAAACAACTTAATCTAATTCCATAATTTAATTCCACAACCTAATCTAACTAGATCTAACAAAATATAAATCAAACAAAAACAAATTAGACAATACTTACATTTGGAGAGAAGCCGACGGCGTGGAGAGTCGGAGAGGTGGCGGCGTGGAGAGGTGGTCTCGGCGGCGTGGAGGCGTGGAGAGGTGGTCTCGGCGATGAGAGGCCGAGAGAAGAATAGAGAAGAAGGAGAGGAGAAGGAGAGGAGGAGGAGAGGAGAAGGAGAGGCCGAGAGAAGAAGAGATATGAAGGAGAGGAGATGGATTCGTTTGAAGATGAGAGGAGAGAAGAAGAAGATTGCAGATATAATTAAAGATTTCCGACGGATTGAATCCGTCGAAAAACCGTCGCGTATAAAATTAATTAACCGCCTAAGTTTTCGATCAATTTCGTTTGGCGGTTCAATTTCTCGAGAAATATTACAATATCCATCGGAAATTTTCGAGGGATTTTCGACGGGTTTTGAAATTTTATGCTTTCTTATTAGCCGGTCAACACATTCGGACTTACGTCGAAAAATATCAAAACCCGTCGGAAATCCCTCAGAAATTTCCGACGGATTTATGACGGTTTAGGGTTTAGGGTTTAGATTTTAAAATTTTCATAGATTTTAGTGTTTAATAACCATTAATGTTACCTACTAAAAAGAAAAACCTATGAAAACCAATCAAAACAAGTTAATTTGGATTTTGTAAAAATCGATCGATGAACGAGTTCAAGGAATCATAAAAACATATAGAACATCTAAGTACATTTACGATTTTGCTTCGGTTTCAATTGAAATGTTTGATGCTTACAAACATTTCACATAAACTAGTTTATATTTGTTACTTCTACATCTATCAAGACGAAACATTTTCAAAATCCGGCAAATTCGAGGTTTATTTCCGAGGGATTTCCGACGGACCTTGTTATTTTGATGTTTTAGCCGAGAGGATTATGAAACCTGGGCAAAAAACATTACATGTCTCGGCTAAAACTGAAACTGGTCGTATCCGTTGTAAATCCCTCGGAAATTTAGCCGAGACATTTTCAGGTTTTAGCCGGGCATCCGAAAATGCCTCGGCTAAAACTGATCTGAAAATCCTTAAATCAGTCGGATTTCCCTCGGAAATTGCATAGGGATTTCCGACGGATTTAAACAATTTCAGTTTTAGCCTAGACATTTTTGAATGCCTCGGCTAAAACCTGAAAATGTCCCGACTTAAAATGAAAAACATAATGTCTCTCTCTTTCTCTATCACTGAAACCCAAAGCTGTAGAGAAATCCCCCCAGCCCCCCCCCCCCCCCCCCCCCCCAAAGATTTTAAAATTTTCATAGATTTTAGTGTTTAATAACCATTAATGTTACCTACTAAAAAGAAAAACCTATGAAAACCAATCAAAACAAGTTAATTTGGATTTTGTAAAAATCGATCGATGAACGAGTTCAAGGATTCATAAAAACATATAGGATTCATAAAAACATATAGAACATCTAAGTACATTTACGAGTTTGCTTCGGGTTTCAATTGAAATGTTTGATGCTTACAAACATTTCACATAAACTAGTTTATATTTGTTACTTCTACATCTATCAAGACGAAACATTTTCAAAATCCGGCAAATTCGAGGTTTATTTCCGAGGGATTTCCGACGGACCTTGTTATTTTGATGTTTTAGCCGAGAGGATTATGAAACCTGGGCAGAAAACATTACATGTCTCGGCTAAAACTGAAACTGGTCGTATCCGTTGTAAATCCCTCGGAAATTTAGCCGAGACATTTTTAGGTTTTAGCCGGGCATCCGAAAATGCCTCGGCTAAAACTGATCTGAAAATCCTTAAATCAGTCGGATTTCCCTCGGAAATTGCATAGGGATTTCCGACGGATTTAAACAATTTCAGTTTTAGCCTAGACATTTTTGAATGCCTCGGCTAAAAACTGAAAATGTCCCGACTTAAAATGAAAAACATAATTTCTCTCTCTTTCTCTATCACTGAAACCCAAAGCTGTAGAGAAATATTACAATATCCATCGGAAATTTTCGAGGGATTTTCGACGGGTTTTGAAATTTTATGCTTTCTTATTAGCCGGTCAACACATTCGGACTTACGTCGAAAAATATCAAAACCCGTCGGAAATCCCTCAGAAATTTCCGACGGATTTATGACGGTTTAGGGTTTAGGGTTTAGATTTTAAAATTTTCATAGATTTTAGTGTTTAATAACCATTAATGTTACCTACTAAAAAGAAAAACCTATGAAAACCAATCAAAACAAGTTAATTTGGATTTTGTAAAAATCGATCGATGAACGAGTTCAAGGAATCATAAAAACATATAGAACATCTAAGTACATTTACGATTTTGCTTCGGTTTCAATTGAAATGTTTGATGCTTACAAACATTTCACATAAACTAGTTTATATTTGTTACTTCTACATCTATCAAGACGAAACATTTTCAAAATCCGGCAAATTCGAGGTTTATTTCCGAGGGATTTCCGACGGACCTTGTTATTTTGATGTTTTAGCCGAGAGGATTATGAAACCTGGGCAAAAAACATTACATGTCTCGGCTAAAACTGAAACTGGTCGTATCCGTTGTAAATCCCTCGGAAATTTAGCCGAGACATTTTCAGGTTTTAGCCGGGCATCCGAAAATGCCTCGGCTAAAACTGATCTGAAAATCCTTAAATCAGTCGGATTTCCCTCGGAAATTGCATAGGGATTTCCGACGGATTTAAACAATTTCAGTTTTAGCCTAGACATTTTTGAATGCCTCGGCTAAAACCTGAAAATGTCCCGACTTAAAATGAAAAACATAATGTCTCTCTCTTTCTCTATCACTGAAACCCAAAGCTGTAGAGAAATCCCCCCAGCCCCCCCCCCCCCCCCCCCCCCCAAAGATTTTAAAATTTTCATAGATTTTAGTGTTTAATAACCATTAATGTTACCTACTAAAAAGAAAAACCTATGAAAACCAATCAAAACAAGTTAATTTGGATTTTGTAAAAATCGATCGATGAACGAGTTCAAGGATTCATAAAAACATATAGGATTCATAAAAACATATAGAACATCTAAGTACATTTACGAGTTTGCTTCGGGTTTCAATTGAAATGTTTGATGCTTACAAACATTTCACATAAACTAGTTTATATTTGTTACTTCTACATCTATCAAGACGAAACATTTTCAAAATCCGGCAAATTCGAGGTTTATTTCCGAGGGATTTCCGACGGACCTTGTTATTTTGATGTTTTAGCCGAGAGGATTATGAAACCTGGGCAGAAAACATTACATGTCTCGGCTAAAACTGAAACTGGTCGTATCCGTTGTAAATCCCTCGGAAATTTAGCCGAGACATTTTTAGGTTTTAGCCGGGCATCCGAAAATGCCTCGGCTAAAATTGATCTGAAAATCCTTAAATCAGTCGGATTTCCCTCGGAAATTGCATAGGGATTTCCGACGGATTTAAACAATTTCAGTTTTAGCCTAGACATTTTTGAATGCCTCGGCTAAAAACTGAAAATGTCCCGACTTAAAATGAAAAACATAATTTCTCTCTCTTTCTCTATAATTTCTCTCTCTTTCTCTATTAATAACCATTAATGTTACCTACTAAAAAGAAAAACCTATGAAAACCAATCAAAACAAGTTAATTTGGATTTTGTAAAAATCGATCGATGAACGAGTTCAAGGAATCATAAAAACATATAGAACATCTAAGTACATTTACGATTTTGCTTCGGTTTCAATTGAAATGTTTGATGCTTACAAACATTTCACATAAACTAGTTTATATTTGTTACTTCTACATCTATCAAGACGAAACATTTTCAAAATCCGGCAAATTCGAGGTTTATTTCCGAGGGATTTCCGACGGACCTTGTTATTTTGATGTTTTAGCCGAGAGGATTATGAAACCTGGGCAAAAAACATTACATGTCTCGGCTAAAACTGAAACTGGTCGTATCCGTTGTAAATCCCTCGGAAATTTAGCCGAGACATTTTCAGGTTTTAGCCGGGCATCCGAAAATGCCTCGGCTAAAACTGATCTGAAAATTCTTAAATCAGTCGGATTTCCCTCGGAAATTGCATAGGGATTTCCGACGGATTTAAACAATTTCAGTTTTAGCCTAGACATTTTTGAATGCCTCGGCTAAAACCTGAAAATGTCCCGACTTAAAATGAAAAACATAATGTCTCTCTCTTTCTCTATCACTGAAACCCAAAGCTGTAGAGAAATCCCCCCAGCCCCCCCCCCCCCCCCCCCCCCCCCCCAAAGATTTTAAAATTTTCATAGATTTTAGTGTTTAATAACCATTAATGTTACCTACTAAAAAGAAAAACCTATGAAAACCAATCAAAACAAGTTAATTTGGATTTTGTAAAAATCGATCGATGAACGAGTTCAAGGATTCATAAAAACATATAGGATTCATAAAAACATATAGAACATCTAAGTACATTTACGAGTTTGCTTCGGGTTTCAATTGAAATGTTTGATGCTTACAAACATTTCACATAAACTAGTTTATATTTGTTACTTCTACATCTATCAAGACGAAACATTTTCAAAATCTGGCAAATTCGAGGTTTATTTCCGAGGGATTTC
This sequence comes from Eutrema japonicum, assembly GCA_030161315.1. Taxonomy (NCBI): domain Eukaryota; kingdom Viridiplantae; phylum Streptophyta; class Magnoliopsida; order Brassicales; family Brassicaceae; genus Eutrema; species Eutrema japonicum. The sequence continues at coordinate 17,972,299 of BSQW01000006.1, forward strand.
CGACGGACCTTGTTATTTTGATGTTTTAGCCGAGAGGATTATGAAACCTGGGCAGAAAACATTACATGTCTCGGCTAAAACTGAAACTGGTCGTATCCGTTGTAAATCCCTCGGAAATTTAGCCGAGACATTTTTAGGTTTTAGCCGGGCATCCGAAAATGCCTCGGCTAAAACTGATCTGAAAATCCTTAAATCAGTCGGATTTCCCTCGGAAATTGCATAGGGATTTCCGACGGATTTAAACAATTTCAGTTTTAGCCTAGACATTTTTGAATGCCTCGGCTAAAAACTGAAAATGTCCCGACTTAAAATGAAAAACATAATTTCTCTCTCTTTCTCTATCACTGAAACCCAAAGCTGTAGAGAAATCCCGCCCCCCCCACCCCCCCCCCCCCCCCCCCCCCGCTAAAACCTAAAAGTCCTCTCTGCTAAAACTACCATATTATGAACAATAGAATAAGAGAGGTTGAAGAAGAAAGTTTATTATAAAATTATATTTTCTTCTTCTAATTCAAAATTGTTATTATTCAAGAAGACATTTTTGAAAATAAACTTTGTTTTATAAGTTATTACATGAAATTTTATTACAAATAATAAAAGATAATTGAAATAAGAAAATATATAATTGTCTTTTAAAATTATTGATGAGAATATGGAAATTATTTATTTCCCATTAACTATTTAGTTTTTTTTTAATTATTATGATATTATTAAATAATAATCAATCCATACATATTCAAAGAAAATATATTCAAGATCTTGCAGTAATTTTCACTATGATTATTATATTTTATTTAAATATATATGAAAATAAAAGTTTAAAAAAATATTTTACTAATTTTATAAAATGTTAGACACGAGAAAATTGTTTTTTTAAGAGTTTGTGGACAGACTACAAAAACCATAGTCATTAAGCGGTGTATATTAGAGTTATGATTTCAAGATTATAGGTTTTTGCGGGTTAGCTCGAATAATAATTTAGTTCATTGCAAAACGGGTTAAGTAGATATGTTAGTCCGGGTTGACAGTTCTATATATCTCTATAATATTATTTAAGAAGACATTTTTGAAAATGAACTTTGTTTTGTAAGTTATTACATGGAATGTCATTAGTCATTACAAATAAGAAAAGATAATTGAAATACGAAAGGATATAATTGTTTTTTAAAATTATTGATGAGAATATGGAAAGTGTTTATTTCCCATTAAATATTTAGTTTTTTTAATTAGTATGATATTATTAAATAATAATCAATTCATACATATTCAAAGAAAATATATTCAAGATCTTGTAATATTTTCCACTATGATTATTATATTTTATTTAAATATATATCAAAATAAAAGTTTGAAAAAATATTTTACTAATTTTATAAGAAGTTAGACAAGAGTAAATTGATTTTGTAAGAGTTTGTGAACATACCACAAAACCATAGTCATTAAGCGGTGCATATTAGAGTTATGTTTTCCAGATTATAGGTTTTTGAGGGTTAGCTCGAATAATATTTTAGTTCATTACAAAACGGGTTAAGTAGATATGTTAGTTTGGGTTGACAGTTCTATATATCTCTATAATATTATTTAAGAAGACATTTGTAAAAATGAACTTTATTTCAAAAGTTATTGGGCTTGATTGGAATGAGCTTTAGAGGCTGCACACAGCCATATTTATTTCTACAGCTAATTTTTGTTTCCAATCATGATTTCTACAGATTTTAAAACCTACAGCCCTTTGTATCCTTTTTTGAAAGTAGAGATCTATATTTCCACAGAACATATGTCCTCTATTTCACTTTTTAAAAAGCCACAGCCAAAATCCTACAGCTAAAAAACCTACAGCCAAAAAACCACAGCATAAACCTGAAAGATACAACTGTTACCAATCAGGCCCATTACATATTATTTCATTACAAATAAAAAAGATAATTGAAATAGGAAATGACATAATTGTCTTTTTAAATTATTGATGAGAATATGGAAATTATTTATTTATCATTACAGAGGTTATTTACTATTTAGTTTCTTAATTATTTTTAATATTATATATTTTTAAATAATAATCAATTTACATATATTCAAATAAAGAAATCTATTCAAAATATTGCTATATTTTTCACTATAATTTATTATATTTTATTTGAATATATATCAAAATAAAAGTTGAAATTTTTTTTACTAATTTTATAAAAAGTTAGACTTTCTTGATTTTTATAAGAGTTCGTGAACTAACCACGAAACTAGAGTCATTAAACGGTTCATATTAGAGTTATATTTTCAATATTAGGTTTTGTGAGTTAGCCCGAATAATATTTTAGTCCATTGCAAAACGGGTTAAATAGACAAATTATTCCGTTTGACAACTCTATCTATAATAATGAGTTAGACATATTATAAAATTCAAATAAAAACCATTTCTCTTAAATTTCAAAACAATTTCTTAAGAAAAAATTATCCCGCGCTATAATTGGCGCGGGTTATGTCTTAGTTATATATACAATATAGCTAATGAGCTATTCTAAGTTGTACTGATATGCTTGGTTTTTACCGTTTTCTAACACATGATTTGGTGTTTCTTTTGAGTATTTTATCGAGTTAAATTTCGTTTTTAGAGTCTTTTACTCCTTTATTTAGTTATCTCAGGTAAAAAGGTATTTACGGAAGAAATTGGAGTTACGTGGGCAAAAACGCATGGAACGGTACATAAAGAACAAGAATCGATCGATGCACAAGTGGAGCCGATCGATGCATCACCCTCCGAAGAACCAGAATTAATCGATGCACAAGTGGAGCCGATCGATGCATCACCCTCCGAAGAACCAGAATCGATCGATGAAAGGAGTGCATCGATCGATGGAGCATGCCCAGAAGAACCAAAATCGATCGATGCAATATGTGCATCGATCGATGCAAGCCGGCGAGAAGGAAAAAGAAATTTCTGATTTTCCTGTTTTGCCCCGGAAACTGCCTATTCTGACATAATTCGCCCATAACCTTATTTATACTTTATTCGTAGCCACTTTTTAGGTTATCTCTCTTTTTTACGGCTCTTTATTCTACTCAGATTTTGGCTATTGGTTTTGTAAGCAAGAAGAAGAATCTCTGCATCTATTGAGAATAATTCTAAACCCTTTCATCTCTTTCATTATTATTATGAGTTTCTCTCTATCTCCTTGCTTGTTCTCCATTGCCATGTCTGAGTAGTCTCATAGTTAGGTTCAGGGTTTCAAAGGGATCCATGAATAATTGAATTAGACACAAATATGGATTTATCTTTTGTGGTTTTCGCTTAATGTTGTGTTTATTGCTTAGGCTTAAGTTGACCGCTTAGTCTCTGAACTAGGGCTTAATCTATACCACATAAGTATCGTAGGTTGCTAGAAAGAACATAAGCGAGCGAATTGTCCTTAGCATGTGGAAGTTGATGTTAAGGCGATTCATGAACATATTGAACCTGCTCATTAATGTTGATCTAGAATTCTATGCCAACAGAAGTTAGGATTTTAGGTTACTAGGTTTAGTAATCAACGCCACGGAAGTGGATTGGTTAGATATTTATGTTCTAGTTTGAAACTTGTGTTTAGTCATTCTCTGAATAGTTGTCTGATTCATGATCTCTGGATTCGTGAGAATAAACCCTTGACCTAACGCTTTTCCTTTATTAAATTTACATAATCTTAATTGCTTTCGTTACTTTTCCAAAACCAACTATATTCTTGTCTCAGCTTAGTTTCATAATTGTGAGAATTTTAGTGTAACATTGGTTTCTGTGGATTCGATCCTAAAGTACTACATTGACGTACTGTTATGATTGCAGTATTGTACACTTTAGTTAATTGACTACGTGGTAAAACACCTAAATCATGTATATGGTTTAACTTAACCAGATAGTAAACCAGATTAAACCAATCTTCTATACTCTCCAATAATAATTTTGCTTCCAATTCTGTCGTACATGACACGCAACACAAAGGGTTGACGAGTGGGTTTTTTTTTTTTGGGGTAAACGAAGAAAGGTCAACTCTAGAGGCAAACAAGAAGACCAAGAAAATGAAGCTGAAAAGGAAATATTATGGAGAGAAATCGTGTAAATAACGTTCACACATTTAACGCAAAACAAGTATGAAAGCTTCAAAGATAATTTTCTCAAATATATGCACAAAAGAATTTCAAAGAAAGAAGAAGAAAGAAGAAGAAAAAAAAAGAACACAAAACAGTGCTTTAGAGAGATATGAGAACTGTACCAAACTACCACCAATCTTACACCTTCGCCTTCATATTCTTAGTCTTAATTCTGTTTCATGCTTGCTCTATCTCTGCAAACATTTTTTCGGCTACAAAATCTATCACTATCTCAAGCAATGATATATCATGGTTTTTACCCTATTTAATCCATGATATAAGTATTTTTTATAGAGTTTTTATAGTATTTTGGAGTCTTTTACATGTCATAACACGTTGAGAACATTATTGGAGATATTCGAGCTTTCTGGAGCATTTGGAGCAAAGCAGAAGTTCTTGTTGCTGAGAACCCGATATTAAGCCTTGGTATCGATCGATACTGGCTAGTATAATTAACCAAATCTTGTTGACTCTACGACAGTTGGTTAATTATACCTTAGTGATTTGAGTTCAAGAACTGCGCTATTGTTTAACCAACTGTTAATAAGAAAGGTTGGTTAATTATACCTTAGTGATTTGAGTTCAAGGTTAATTATACCTTAGTGATTTGAGTTCAAGAACTGCGCTATTGTTTAACCAACTGTTAATAAGAAAGGTTAGATAATTATACCAACAAGATTTAGATACTAGCCAGTATCGATCGATACCAAGGCTTCATATCGGGTTCTCAGCAACACGAACTTCTGCTTTGCTCCAAATGCTCCAGAAAGCTCCAATATCTCCAATAATGTTCCGAACGTGCTATGACCTGTAAAAGACTCTAAAAGACTCCAAAATAGTATAAAGTCTCTATAAAAAAGACTTATATCATGACTTAAATAGGGTAAAAACCATGATATATCAACTCCCCCAGACTTATCCTTTGATTGCCCTCAAGCAAATATAAGACTAAATCAGAGAAAGAGGTTTGAAAACGCGGAGACTCACCTGTTCACGAACCATCGAAATGACCCTCTTCCCAAGTACCCAAATGTCACCTAATCAGCTTTTGATCTAACCACCATGTACTTTTCCGTAGACATTCGCAGCTTTCCAAAACTCCACACAATATCCCACAGCTTTGTTCAAGTAAAGCCCTCATCGCCAGTTTCATCGCTGCAGCCAATATTCAAGAACCTTCTAGATTCTTTACCATACGATATCATGACAAGGAACCACCATTTTCACAATTTTTGGTTTTATTTCTCTCCCCCAGACTTATTTCTAATTATTATGTTCTTTCTTTTACTTTCAGCTTTGCATATACACATCAAGGTATGAGACGCGAGTATTGATGGTGTTTGCCACCAAATCCCCGGTTCTTCCCTCTCTACGTATCAAAGGTTTAGATGAATAGTGGTATCACGGAAAATTTTCCTAACCTCGCTTTCAACCTTTGTGTGATCATTCCCTCTTAAGTAGAATAATGGGATCGTTGGAAATTTTCCTAACCCTCTACTCAGAAGAAAATCATTTCAATCTTTTATGCTCTTATTTATCAACTTATAACAGGGGAGAGAGATACCATAACTCTAAACACATGGGTTCCTTTATCAGATATGAATGATGAATCAAGCTCTAAAAACACTAACCACATTGATGAAGTGCAAAAATTTGGCTCAGGCTTCGGAAGAACTCTGCTGGAAACATGGATGTTTTCTAGTCAACTGGTCAGTCCTTGGATTTTTTATTAGTCGATCTAGAACTGATCTTGTAACACTGTGCACTCAAAAACAAAATCAAATCAATAGGTTCAAGCACATGATCATCATCTCCAACAAGTTTGACTCAATAAAACGACAATTTTTATTTTATTTTATGACTATAAGAAAAACAAACACAATGTCAGCAGACACCTCCCCCAGACTTGAACAACACTGTCCCTAGTGTTATCTAGCCTAGAGTCAGTAAAAGAAACAAAAGAAAAGGATAAAATTTGGAAAAACAAGAAGTTACCTTCCTGGAACATCGAGTATCGATCGACACATAGCCTGGTATCGATCGATACTAGGCTTAAATCGACTTGAACCTGTCTCAATCGCGTAGGGTATCGATCGATACTGAAGGGTATCGATCGACACTCAGGCGATTTCGAGTTTGCTCCTTGTTTATCCTGACACAAACACAAAACTAAAGAAAAAAAAAAAGAAAGAAAAACGACTCAAAAACAGACACACCAGTGGGTTGCCTCCCACCAAGCGCTCGTTTAACGTCAATAGCTTGACTGTAACGCCTTTCAGGCTGGATAAGAGTGAGAGCTTGCACCAAAACAGGCTCCACAACTTGACATTGCTAGCTTCAGAGTTCTGCTCATCATGCTGTCCACAAACTCCTTTCCTTTCTCTTTCAGCTCCGAAGTAAGAAGTACTCTAGCCTTAGAGAATGGCTTCGAAGCTCCTTTGCACTTCACCTTGTACTCAATCGAATCCCCATCACTCTTCTGAGGGATTAAAGTGACATGGGGATTCTCGACGTTTTTGCTCTTGGCCTTCTTCTTCTTTGTTGCCTTAGCCTTCTTGACAACTTCCTTGGGTATGCTGGGCGGTTCAGCTGAAATGTCTGCGACAGTAGGCACGTCAGGAGGTTCTTCCAAAAGATCAACTGCTAATGTCTCTCCTGTGACATCTTCAATGCAAGAGACACGTCCGGGAGTTCCTCTGGGGATGGCTTTGTAGTACACCTCCTTGTCAATGTATAAGAATGAGATGTGCTTGCTAGGTGTGTCCATAATCGCACCTACTGTAGCCATGAACGGTCTTCCGAGAATCAACTGCGTACGAGATTTTGCATTCATCTCTACAACCTGAAAATCAGTAGGAACCAGGCAATCTCCTATTGTGATCATCAAATCAGCGATTGCCCCATATGGAAGAGAGGTTGAATCGTTCGCGAACGTGATAGATGTCTTTGGAGGTCGAATGTCAGCTTCCAATCTCTCTGCAATTGCCATGGACATGACAATGATGCAGGCTCCTGAGTCAACGAGAGACTCTTTGAATTCAACTCCAGAGATAGAGCATGGAACTGAGAAGATCCATGGGTCTTCCCTCTTAGTCAACTGTCCCAGTGGAGGCGTACCTCTGGCCTTAATGAAGAGTGTCTTGATCTCTTCTTCAGTTTCTCTGCAATCTTTGAAGTGACTCAGCAGAAGCCAGTCCTCTAGAGCTTCTTCAAAAGATGATTCATGGGAGATCCTTCGTACCATCTTCTCAAAGCCACGCAGCTGCTTTGGAGTGATAGGATCTCTGAGGTGTTTAGCAATAGGATTCAGCTTCTTGGGCTTACGAACTCTTTCTGCAATCAACTCAGTTGTTTTCACAGTTTCTGGCTCGTTTTGCGAGGGGTATCGATCGACACAAGAGTTAATATCAACTCCCCCAGACTTAGCCTTTGCTTGCCCTCAAGCAAATAGAAGCCTAAATCAGAGAAAGAGGTTTGAAAACGCGGAGACTCACCTGTTCATGAACCATCGAAATGACCCTCTTTCCAAGTACCCAAATGTCACCTAATCAGCTTTTGATCTAACCACCATGTACTTCTCCGTAGACATTCACAGCTTTTCCAGACTCCACACATTATCCCACAGCTTTGTTCAAGTAAAACCCTCATCGCCAGTTTCATCGCTGCAGCCTCTGTTCAAGAACCTTCCAGATTCTTTACCATACGATATCATGACAAGGAACCACCATTTTTCACACTTTTTGGTATTATTTCTCTCCCCCAGACTTATTTCTTATTATGTTCTTTCTTTTCTTTTCAGCTTTGCAAATACACATCAATGTATGAGACGCGAGTATTGATGGTGTTTGCCACCAAATCCCCGGTTCTTCCCTCTCTATGTATCAAAGGATGTAGGCGAATAATGGCATCATAGGAAAATCCTAGCCTCGCTTCCAATCCTTTGTGTGATCTATCCTTCTTAAGTAGAATAATGGGATCACTGGAAATTTTCCTAACCCTCTACTCAGAAGAAAATCATTTCATCTTTTATGCACTTATCAACTTGTAACAGGGAGAGAAATACCATTTATTTTAAACACATGGGTTCCTTTGTCAGATATGAATCATGAATCAAGCTCTATGAACACTAACCATATCGATGAAGTGCAAAAATTTGGCTCAGGCTTCAGAAGAACTCTGCTGGAGACGTGGATGTTTTCTAGTCAACTGGTCAGTCCTTGGATTTTTCAATAGTCGATCTAGAACCGATCCTGTAACACCGTGCACTCAAAAACAAAATCAAATCAATACGTTCAAGCACATGATCATCATCTCCAACAAGTTTTGACTCAATAAAACGACAATTTTTTTTATTTTATGACTCTAAGAAAAACAAACACAATGTCAGCAGACACCTCCCCCAGACTTGAACAACACTGTCCCCAGTGTTATCTAGCCTAGAGTCAGTGAAAAAAAACAAAAGAACATAATAAACGAAGAGAAACAAGAAGTTACCTTGCTGGAACATCGAGTATCGATCAACACACAGGCTGGTATCGATCGATACCAGACTTAAATCAACATGAACCTGTCTCAATCGCATAGGGCATCGATCGATACTAAAGGGTATCGATCGACACTCAGGCGATTTCGAGTTTGCTCCTTGTTTATCCTGACACAAACACAAAATGAACGAAGAATAAAAAGAAAAACGACTCAAAAACAGACACACCAGTGGGTTGCCTCCCACCAAGCGCTCGTTTAACGTCAATAGCTTGACTGTAACGCCTTTCAGGCTGGATAAGAGTGAGAGCTTGCACCAAAACAGGCTCCACAACTTGACATTGCTAGCTTCAGAGTTCTGCTCATCATGCTGTCCACAAACTCCTTTCCTTTCTCTTTCAGCTCCGAAGTAAGAAGTACTATAGCCTTAGAGAATGGCTTCGAAGCTCCTTTGCACTTCACCTTGTACTCAATCGAATCCCCATCACTCTTCTGAGGGATTAAAGTGACATGGGGATTCTCGACGTTTTTGCTCTTGGCCTTCTTCTTCTTTGTTGCCTTAGCCTTCTTGACAACTTCCTTGGGTATGCTGGGCGGTTCAGCTGAAATGTCTGCGACATTAGGCACGTCAGGAGGTTCTTCCAAAAGATCAACTGCTAATGTCTCTCCTGTGACATCTTCAATGCAAGAGACACGTCCGGGAGTTCCTCTGGGGATGGCTTTGTAGTACACCTCCTTGTCAATGTATGAGAATGAGATGTGCTTGCTAGGTGTGTCCATAATCGCACCTACTGTAGCCATGAACGGTCTTCCGAGAATCAACTGCGTACGAGATTTTGCATTCATCTCTACAACCTGAAAATCAGTAGGAACCAGGCAATCTCCTATTGTGATCATCAAATCAGCGATTGCCCCATATGGAAGAGAGGTTGAATCGTTCGCGAACGTGATAGATGTCTTTGGAGGTCGAATGTCAGCTTCCAATCTCTCTGCAATTGCCCTGGACATGACAATGATGCAGGCTCCTGAGTCAACGAGAGACTCTTTGAATTCAACTCCAGAGATAGAGCATGGAACTGAGAAGATCCCTTGGTCTTCCCTCTTAGTCAACTGTCTCAGTGGAGGCGTACCTCTGGCCTTAATGAAGAGTGTATTGATCTCTTCTTCAGTTTCTCTGCAATCTTTGAAGTGACTCAGCAGAAGCCAGTCCTCTAGAGCTTCTTCAAAAGATGATTCATGGGAGATCCTTCGTACCATCTTCTCAAAGCCACGCAGCTGCTTTGGAGTGATAGGATCTCTGAGGTGTTTAGGAATAGGATTCAGCTTCTTGGGCTTGCGAACTCTTTATGCAATCAACTCAGTTGTTTTCACAGTTTCTGGCTCGTTTTGCGAGGGGTATCGATCGACACAATAGTTAATAATAACTCCCCCAGACTTAGCCTTTGCTTGCCCTCAAGCAAATAGAAGCCTAAATCAGAGAAAGAGGTTTCAAAATGCGGAGACTCACCTGTTCATGAACCATCGAAATGACCCTCTTTCCAAGTACCCAAATGTCACCTAATCAGCTTTTGATCTAACCACCATGTACTTCTCCGTAGACATTCACAGCTTTTCCAGACTCCACACATTATCCCACAGCTTTGTTCAAGTAAAACCCTCATCGCCAGTTTCATCGCTGCAGCCACTGTTCAAGAACCTTCCAGATTCTTTACCATACGATATCATGACAAGGAACCACCATTTTCACACTTTTTGGTATTATTTCTCTCCCCCAGACTTATTTCTTATTATGTTCTTTCTTTTCTTTTCAGCTTTGCAAATACACATCAAGGTATGAGACGCGAGTATTGATGGTGTTTGCCACCAAATCCCCGGTTCTTCCCTCTCTATGTATCAAAGGATGTAGGCGAATAATGGCATCATAGGAAAATCCTAGCCTCGCTTCCAATCCTTTGTGTGATCTATCCTTCTTAAGTAGAATAATGGGATCACTGGAAATTTTCCTAACCCTCTACTCAGAAGAAAATCATTTCATCTTTTATGCACTTATCAACTTGTAACAGGGAGAGAAATACCATTTATTTTAAACACATGGGTTCCTTTGTCAGATATGAATGATGAATCAAGCTCTATGAACACTAACCATATCGATGAAGTGCAAAAATTTGGCTCAGGCTTCAGAAGAACTCTGCTGGAGACGTGGATGTTTTCTAGTCAACTGGTCAGTCCTTGGATTTTTCAATAGTCGATCTAGAACCGATCCTGTAACACCGTGCACTCAAAAACAAAATCAAATCAATACGTTCAAGCACATGATCATCATCTCCAACAAGTTTTGACTCAATAAAACGACAATTTTTTTTTATTTTATGACTCTAAGAAAAACAAACACAATGTCAGCAGACACCTCCCCCAGACTTGAACAACACTGCCCCCAGTGTTATCTAGCCTAGAGTCAGTGAAAAAAAACAAAAGAACAGAATAAACGAAGAGAAACAAGAAGTTACCTTGCTGGAACATCGAGTATCGATCAACACACAGGCTGGTATCGATCGATACCAGACTTAAATCAACATGAACCTGTCTCAATCGCATAGGGCATCGATCGATACTAAAGGGTATCGATCGACACTCAGGCGATTTCGAGTTTGCTCCTTGTTTATCCTAACACAAACACAAAATGAACGAAGAATAAAAAGAAAAACGACTCAAAAACAGACACACCAGTGGGTTGCCTCCCACCAAGCGCTCGTTTAACGTCAATAGCTTGACTGTAACGCCTTTCAGGCTGGATAAGAGTGAGAGCTTGCACCAAAACAGGCTCCACAACTTGACATTGCTAGCTTCAGAGTTCTGCTCATCATGCTGTCCACAAACTCCTTTCCTTTCTCTTTCAGCTCCGAAGTAAGAAGTACTCTAGCCTTAGAGAATGGCTTCGAAGCTCCTTTGCACTTCACCTTGTACTCAATCGAATCCCCATCACTCTTCTGAGGGATTAAAGTGACATGGGGATTCTCGACGTTTTTGCTCTTGGCCTTCTTCTTCTTTGTTGCCTTAGCCTTCTTGACAACTTCCTTGGGTATGCTGGGCGGTTCAGCTGAAATGTCTGCGACAGTAGGCACGTCAGGAGGTTCTTCCAAAAGATCAACTGCTAATGTCTCTCCTGTGACATCTTCAATGCAAGAGACACGTCCGGGAGTTCCTCTGGGGATGGCTTTGTAGTACACCTCCTTGTCAATGTATGAGAATGAGATGTGCTTGCTAGGTGTGTCCATAATCGCACCTACTGTAGCCATGAACGGTCTTCCGAGAATCAACTGCGTACGAGATTTTGCATTCATCTCTACAACCTGAAAATCAGTAGGAACCAGGCAATCTCCTATTGTGATCATCAAATCAGCGATTGCCCCATATGGAAGAGAGGTTGAATCGTTCGCGAACGTGATAGATGTCTTTGGAGGTCGAATGTCAGCCTCCAATCTCTCTGCAATTGCCCTGGACATGACAATGATGCAGGCTCCTGAGTCAACGAGAGACTCTTTGAATTCAACTCCAGAGATAGAGCATGGAACTGAGAAGATCCCTTGGTCTTCCCTCTTAGTCAACTGTCTCAGTGGAGGCGTACCTCTGGCCTTAATGAAGAGTGTCTTGATCTCTTCTTCAGTTTCTCTGCAATCTTTGAAGTGACTCAGCAGAAGCCAGTCCTCTAGAGCTTCTTCAAAAGATGATTCATGGGAGATCCTTCGTACCATCTTCTCAAAGCCACGCAGCTGCTTTGGAGTGATAGGATCTCTGAGGTGTTTAGGAATAGGATTCAGCTTCTTGGGCTTGCGAACTCTTTATGCAATCAACTCAGTTGTTTTCACAGTTTCTTGCTCGTTTTGCGAGGGGTATCGATCGACACAAGAGTTAATATCAACTCCTCCAGACTTAGCCTTTGCTTGCCCTCAAGCAAATAGAAGCCTAAATCAGAGAAAGAGGTTTCAAAATGCGGAGACTCACCTGTTCATGAACCATCGAAATGACCCTCTTTCCAAGTACCCAAATGTCACCTAATCAGCTTTTGATCTAACCACCATGTACTTCTCCGTAGACATTCACAGCTTTTCCAGACTCCACACATTATCCCACAGCTTTGTTCAAGTAAAACCCTCATCGCCAGTTTCATCGCTGCAGCCACTGTTCAAGAACCTTCCAGATTCTTTACCATACGATATCATGACAAGGAACCACCATTTTCACACTTTTTGGTATTATTTCTCTCCCCCAGACTTATTTCTTATTATGTTCTTTCTTTTCTTTTCAGCTTTGCAAATACACATCAAGGTATGAGACGCGAGTATTGATGGTGTTTGCCACCAAATCCCCGGTTCTTCCCTCTCTATGTATCAAAGGATGTAGGTGAATAATGGCATCATAGGAAAATCCTAGCCTCGCTTCCAATCCTTTGTGTGATCTATCCTTCTTAAGTAGAATAATGGGATCACTGGAAATTTTCCTAACCCTCTACTCAGAAGAAAATCATTTCATCTTTTATGCACTTATCAACTTGTAACAGGGAGAGAAATACCATTTATTTTAAACACATGAGTTCCTTTGTCAGATATGAATGATGAATCAACCTCTATGAACACTAACCATATCGATGAAGTGCAAAAATTTGGCTCAGGCTTCAGAAGAACTCTGCTGGAGACGTGGATGTTTTCTAGTCAACTGGTCAGTCCTTGGATTTTTCAATAGTCGATCTAGAACCGATCCTGTAACACCGTGCACTCAAAAACAAAATCAAATCAATACGTTCAAGCACATGATCATCATCTCCAACAAGTTTTGACTCAATAAAACGATAATTTTTTTTATTTTATGACTCTAAGAAAAACAAACACAATGTCAGCAGACACCTCCCCCAGACTTGAACAACACTGTCCCCAGTGTTATCTAGCCTAGAGTCAGTGAAAAAAAACAAAAGAACAGAATAAACGAAGAGAAACAAGAAGTTACCTTGCTGGAACATCGAGTATCGATCAACACACAGGCTGGTATCGATCGATACCAGACTTAAATCAACATGAACCTGTCTCAATCGCATAGGGCATCGATCGATACTAAAGGGTATCGATCGACACTCAGGCGATTTCGAGTTTGCTCCTTGTTTATCCTGACACAAACACAAAATGAACGAAGAATAAAAAGAAAAACGACTCAAAAACAGACACACCAGTGGGTTGCCTCCCACCAAGCGCTCGTTTAACGTCAATAGCTTGACTGTAACGCCTTTCAGGCTGGATAAGAGTGAGAGCTTGCACCAAAACAGGCTCCACAACTTGACATTGCTAGCTTCAGAGTTCTGCTCATCATGCTGTCCACAAACTCCTTTCCTTTCTCTTTCAGCTCCGAAGTAAGAAGTACTCTAGCCTTAGAGAATGGCTTCGAAGCTCCTTTGCACTTCACCTTGTACTCAATCGAATCCCCATCACTCTTCTGAGGGATTAAAGTGACATGGGGATTCTCGACGTTTTTGCTCTTGGCCTTCTTCTTCTTTGTTGCCTTAGCCTTCTTGACAACTTCCTTGGGTATGCTGGGCGGTTCAGCTGAAATGTCTGCGACAGTAGGCACGTCAGGAGGTTCTTCCAAAAGATCAACTGCTAATGTCTCTCCTGTGACATCTTCAATGCAAGAGACACGTCCGGGAGTTCCTCTGGGGATGGCTTTGTAGTACACCTCCTTGTCAATGTATGAGAATGAGATGTGCTTGCTAGGTGTGTCCATAATCGCACCTACTGTAGCCATGAACGGTCTTCCGAGAATCAACTGCGTACGAGATTTTGCATTCATCTCTACAACCTGAAAATCAGTAGGAACCAGGCAATCTCCTATTGTGATCATCAAATCAGCGATTGCCCCATATGGAAGAGAGGTTGAATCGTTCGCGAACGTGATAGATGTCTTTGGAGGTCGAATGTCAGCTTCCAATCTCTCTGCAATTGCCCTGGACATGACAATGATGCAGGCTCCTGAGTCAACGAGAGACTCTTTGAATTCAACTCCAGAGATAGAGCATGGAACTGAGAAGATCCCTTGGTCTTCCCTCTTAGTCAACTGTCTCAGTGGAGGCGTACCTCTGGCCTTAATGAAGAGTGTCTTGATCTCTTCTTCAGTTTCTCTGCAATCTTTGAAGTGACTCAGCAGAAGCCAGTCCTCTAGAGCTTCTTCAAAAGATGATTCATGGGAGATCCTTCGTACCATCTTCTCAAAGCCACGCAGCTGCTTTGGAGTGATAGGATCTCTGAGGTGTTTAGGAATAGGATTCAGCTTCTTGGGCTTGCGAACTCTTTATGCAATCAACTCAGTTGTTTTCACAGTTTCTTGCTCGTTTTGCGAGGGGTATCGATCGACACAAGAGTTAATATCAACTCCTCCAGACTTAGCCTTTGCTTGCCCTCAAGCAAATAGAAGCCTAAATCAGAGAAAGAGGTTTCAAAATGCGGAGACTCACCTGTTCATGAACCATCGAAATGACCCTCTTTCCAAGTACCCAAATGTCACCTAATCAGCTTTTGATCTAACCACCATGTACTTCTCCGTAGACATTCACAGCTTTTCCAGACTCCACACATTATCCCACAGCTTTGTTCAAGTAAAACCCTCATCGCCAGTTTCATCGCTGCAGCCACTGTTCAAGAACCTTCCAGATTCTTTACCATACGATATCATGACAAGGAACCACCATTTTCACACTTTTTGGTATTATTTCTCTCCCCCAGACTTATTTCTTATTATGTTCTTTCTTTTCTTTTCAGCTTTGCAAATACACATCAAGGTATGAGACGCGAGTATTGATGGTGTTTGCCACCAAATCCCCGGTTCTTCCCTCTCTATGTATCAAAGGATGTAGGCGAATAATGGCATCATAGGAAAATCCTAGCCTCGCTTCCAATCCTTTGTGTGATCTATCCTTCTTAAGTAGAATAATGGGATCACTGGAAATTTTCCTAACCCTCTACTCAGAAGAAAATCATTTCATCTTTTATGCACTTATCAACTTGTAACAGGGAGAGAAATACCATTTATTTTAAACACATGAGTTCCTTTGTCAGATATGAATGATGAATCAACCTCTATGAACACTAACCATATCGATGAAGTGCAAAAATTTGGCTCAGGCTTCAGAAGAACTCTGCTGGAGACGTGGATGTTTTCTAGTCAACTGGTCAGTCCTTGGATTTTTCAATAGTCGATCTAGAACCGATCCTGTAACACCGTGCACTCAAAAACAAAATCAAATCAATACGTTCAAGCACATGATCATCATCTCCAACAAGTTTTGACTCAATAAAACGATAATTTTTTTTATTTTATGACTCTAAGAAAAACAAACACAATGTCAGCAGACACCTCCCCCAGACTTGAACAACACTGTCCCCAGTGTTATCTAGCCTAGAGTCAGTGAAAAAAAACAAAAGAACAGAATAAACGAAGAGAAACAAGAAGTTACCTTGCTGGAACATCGAGTATCGATCAACACACAGGCTGGTATCGATCGATACCAGACTTAAATCAACATGAACCTGTCTCAATCGCATAGGGCATCGATCGATACTAAAGGGTATCGATCGACACTCAGGCGATTTCGAGTTTGCTCCTTGTTTATCCTGACACAAACACAAAATGAACGAAGAATAAAAAGAAAAACGACTCAAAAACAGACACACCAGTGGGTTGCCTCCCACCAAGCGCTCGTTTAACGTCAATAGCTTGACTGTAACGCCTTTCAGGCTGGATAAGAGTGAGAGCTTGCACCAAAACAGGCTCCACAACTTGACATTGCTAGCTTCAGAGTTCTGCTCATCATGCTGTCCACAAACTCCTTTCCTTTCTCTTTCAGCTCCGAAGTAAGAAGTACTCTAGCCTTAGAGAATGGCTTCGAAGCTCCTTTGCACTTCACCTTGTACTCAATCGAATCCCCATCACTCTTCTGAGGGATTAAAGTGACATGGGGATTCTCGACGTTTTTGCTCTTGGCCTTCTTCTTCTTTGTTGCCTTAGCCTTCTTGACAACTTCCTTGGGTATGCTGGGCGGTTCAGCTGAAATGTCTGCGACAGTAGGCACGTCAGGAGGTTCTTCCAAAAGATCAACTGCTAATGTCTCTCCTGTGACATCTTCAATGCAAGAGACACGTCCGGGAGTTCCTCTGGGGATGGCTTTGTAGTACACCTCCTTGTCAATGTATGAGAATGAGATGTGCTTGCTAGGTGTGTCCATAATCGCACCTACTGTAGCCATGAACGGTCTTCCGAGAATCAACTGCGTACGAGATTTTGCATTCATCTCTACAACCTGAAAATCAGTAGGAACCAGGCAATCTCCTATTGTGATCATCAAATCAGCGATTGCCCCATATGGAAGAGAGGTTGAATCGTTCGCGAACGTGATAGATGTCTTTGGAGGTCGAATGTCAGCTTCCAATCTCTCTGCAATTGCCCTGGACATGACAATGATGCAGGCTCCTGAGTCAACGAGAGACTCTTTGAATTCAACTCCAGAGATAGAGCATGGAACTGAGAAGATCCCTTGGTCTTCCCTCTTAGTCAACTGTCTCAGTGGAGGCGTACCTCTGGCCTTAATGAAGAGTGTATTGATCTCTTCTTCAGTTTCTCTGCAATCTTTGAAGTGACTCAGCAGAAGCCAGTCCTCTAGAGCTTCTTCAAAAGATGATTCATGGGAGATCCTTCGTACCATCTTCTCAAAGCCACGCAGCTGCTTTGGAGTGATAGGATCTCTGAGGTGTTTAGGAATAGGATTCAGCTTCTTGGGCTTGCGAACTCTTTATGCAATCAACTCAGTTGTTTTCACAGTTTCTGGCTCGTTTTGCGAGGGGTATCGATCGACACAAGAGTTAATATCAACTCCTCCAGACTTAGCCTTTGCTTGCCCTCAAGCAAATAGAAGCCTAAATCAGAGAAAGAGGTTTCAAAATGCGGAGACTCACCTGTTCATGAACCATCGAAATGACCCTCTTTCCAAGTACCCAAATGTCACCTTATCAGCTTTTGATCTAACCACCATGTACTTCTCCGTAGACATTCACAGCTTTTCCAGACTCCACACATTATCCCACAGCTTTGTTCAAGTAAAACCCTCATCGCCAGTTTCATCGCTGCAGCCACTGTTCAAGAACCTTCCAGATTCTTTACCATACGATATCATGACAAGGAACCACCATTTTCACACTTTTTGGTATTATTTCTCTCCCCCAGACTTATTTCTTATTATGTTCTTTCTTTTCTTTTCAGCTTTGCAAATACACATCAAGGTATGAGACGCGAGTATTGATGGTGTTTGCCACCAAATCCCCGGTTCTTCCCTCTCTATGTATCAAAGGATGTAGGCGAATAATGGCATCATAGGAAAATCCTAGCCTCGCTTCCAATCCTTTGTGTGATCTATCCTTCTTAAGTAGAATAATGGGATCACTGGAAATTTTCCTAACCCTCTACTCAGAAGAAAATCATTTCATCTTTTATGCACTTATCAACTTGTAATAGGGAGAGAAATACCATTTATTTTAAACACATGGGTTCCTTTGTCAAATATGAATGATGAATCAAGCTCTATGAACACTAACCATATCGATGAAGTGCAAAAATTTGGCTCAGGCTTCAGAAGAACTCTGCTGGAGACGTGGATGTTTTCTAGTCAACTGATCAGTCCTTGGATTTTTCATTAGTCGATCTAGAACCGATCCTGTAACAATGTGCACTCAAAAACAAAATCAAATCAATACGTTCAAGCACATGATCATCATCTCCAACAAGTTTTGACTCAATAAAACGACAATTTTTTTTATTTTATGACTCTAAGAAAAGCAAACACAATGTCAGCAGACACCTCCCCCAGACTTGAACAATACTGTCCCCAGTGTTATCTAGCCTAGAGTCAGTGAAAGAAAACAAAAGAACAGAATAAACGAAGAGAAACAAGAAGTTACCTTGCTGGAACATCGAGTATCGATCAACACACAGTCTGGTATCGATCGATACCAGACTTAAATCAACATGAACCTGTCTCAATCGCGTAGGGCATCGATCGATACTAAAGGGTATCGATCGACACTCAGGCGATTTCGAGTTTGCTCCTTGTTTATACTGACACAAACACAAAACGAACGAAGAATAAAAAGAAAACGACTCAAAAACAGACACACCAGTGGGTTGCCTCCCACCAAGCGCTCGTTTAACGTCAATAGCTTGACTGTAACGCCTTTCAGGCTGGATAAGAGTGAGAGCTTGCACCAAAACAGGCTCCACAACTTGACATTGCTAGCTTCAGAGTTCTGCTCATCATGCTGTCCACAAACTCCTTTCCTTTCTCTTTCAGCTCCGAAGTAAGAAGTACTCTAGCCTTAGAGAATGGTTTCGAGGCTCCTTTGCACTTCACCTTGTACTCAATCGCGTCTCCATCACACTTCTGAGGTGTCAAAGTGACATGGGGATTCTCGACCTTTTTGCTCTTGGCTTTCTTCTTTGTTGCCTTAGCCTTCTTGGCAACTTCCTTGGTGATGCTGGGTGATTCAGCTGAAACGTCTGTGATAATTGGCTCTTCAGGAGGCTCTTCCAAAAGATCAACTGCTAATGTCTCTCCTGTGACATCTTCAATGCAAGAGACACGTCCGGGAGTTCCTCTAGGGATGGCTTTGTAGTACACCTCCTTGTCAATGTATGAGAATGAGATGTGCTTGTTGGGTGTGTCCATAATCGCACCAACTGTAGCCATGAACGGTCTTCCGAGAATCAACTGCGTACGATATTTTGCATTCATCTCCACAACCTGAAAATCAGTAGGAACCACGCAATCTCCTATTGTGATCATCAAATCAGCGATTGCCCCATATGGAAGAGATGTGGAATCGTTCGCGAACGTGATAGATGTCTTTGGAGGTTGAATATCAGCTCCCAATCTCTCTGCAATTGCCCTGGACATGACATTGACGCAGGCTCCTGAGTCAACGGGAGACTCTTTGAATTCAACTCTAGAGATGGAGCATGGAATAGTGGTAAGTATTCCCACCTGTCACGCGGGTGACCCGGGTTCGATCCCCGGCAACGGCGCCAAATTTGATATGCTCAAATTAATACCCTAACAGTACTAAAGCAGTAGTTGTAATATAGTTAGGGGTCGAATACAAGGACTCACATAAATCACACAATAAATTGTATAGTATCGAGCTAACCTAAGCTATTCAGGTTTAACAGAAAGCAGAAAATAGTAAACGAGTTGTATTCGATGGGAAAAAGATAGGACACGAATCGTTTACAAAATCTATCACTATCTCAAGCAACAAAACCATTACATCTCCCAATGAAATCTTCGAGCTCGGTTTCTTCTATCCCGGATCAAGTTCTCGTTGTTGTCTCGGGATTTGGTACAAGAAAATCTCTACAAGAACCTACGTGTGGGTTGCGAACAGAGACAATCCTCTCTCTAGTTCCATCGGAACTCTCAAAATCTCTGACAATAATCTTGTCATTTTCGATAAATTCGATACACATGTTTGGTCGACGAATTTAACCGGAGGGGTTGTGAGCTCTACTGTGGTTGCAGAGCTTCTCGATAATGGTAATCTCGTGCTCAGAGACTCCAACAATAACAATCCAACTAGATTTTTGTGCCAGAGTTTTTATTTTCCAACAGATACTTTACTTGCGGATATGAAACTGGGTTGGGATCTCAAAACCGGAATCAACAAATTGTGGACAGAGGAATTGGGGTGAAAGAATGTGAAGAGAGGTGTCTAAAAGATTGTAATTGCACGGCGTTTGCTAATACGGATATCCGTAATGGCGGTCGGGTTGTGTGATTTGGACTGGAGAGATTTTGGATATCCGAAATCTTGCTAAGGGAGGTCAGGATCTTTACATTAAACTGGCCGCTGCTGATCTCGGTTAGTTCTTTCTCCTTTGCATTTTTAAAGGGGTTTTTTTTTTGGTAAACTAAGAGGTTTTGAGCCGAAATCCATACATTTTCTCATATTACGGACCAACTCATATAATATGGTCCTTTCCCATGCACAGTTTAAACCCCCGGTAAATGGATATTGCTGATGCATTATATCATTCCCCTCTTGGTAAACTCCCGGTAAATGGATTTTTTATAGGTTTATTAAAAAAAAGTTGAATATCGAGAAGATGGCTAACGTTAGTGTTGGAGATTTGGAAATAATTTGAAGAGAAAACGTTTTTAGACGGATTTTTAGTGTAGTTCTTAACTAGGCTAGTGAAAATGCGTTTGTTTCTGTTTTTATTAACTTAGATGTTGAATATTGTTTAACAGACTTTGAACAAAACTAAACGTTTTGTAGTTCTCTTTTTCCTCCTTTCAAACTTCTTAAACTTGATTGAGATG
Organism: Eutrema japonicum; assembly: GCA_030161315.1. NCBI lineage: Eukaryota > Viridiplantae > Streptophyta > Magnoliopsida > Brassicales > Brassicaceae > Eutrema > Eutrema japonicum. Next base: position 17,993,303 of record BSQW01000006.1, read on the forward strand.
TTGGCGTATTAAGTAACTTTTATAGTTAAGAATTTCAGATTTAGTCAACTTTAATCATCTTAAAACTTGCGATGCGTCATATTAATTACATCACTTAGCTTAGTGAGACTTTTGATTACTTTTTTTTCACAAAAACTTATATATATATTTCAAGATTAGTATGGTTTAAGCTAGATACATGCCTCGATTTTATTGCAGAGGACAAGAGAACCAAAAATATAAAAATCATAGGTTCGAGTATAGGAGTGAGCAGTTTGCTGCTTTTAAGTTATACCATCTTTCGCTTTTGGAAAAGGAGGCACACGCGATCAATAGCTATTCAAACACCTATTGGTAAATCGATAACTTTCATTTCCTTTATTTTTTTGTCTGTAAAATATATAAATTTTTATTTTTGTATTTCGGTATTATTTTTTCTATCTTAATGAAACAGTTGATCAAGTGAGAAGCCAAGATTCGCTAATGAAGGAAGTGGTAATACCAAGTAGAAGACCCAAATCCAGAGAAAACAAAACAGAGAATCTAGAGCTTCCATTAATGGAGTTTGAAGCTGTTTCCATGGCAACAAACAATTTTTCTAACGCCAACAAGCTTGGACAAGGTGGTTTCGGTATTGTTTACAAGGTAAAAGTCAGTCAAAACTTATTCAAAATCAATCACTGCACAAGGTTTCATTGTATAGTCAAATGTGTGGTAATAGGGATGGTTAGTTGACGGGAAAGAAATCGCAGTAAAGAGACTATCGAAAATGTCTTTACAAGGGACCGATGAGTTCACGAACGAGGTTAGACTCATTGCAAGGATTCAGCACATAAACCTTGTCCGGCTTCTTGCTTGTTGCGTCGATAAGGGCGAGAAGATGTTGATCTATGAGTACTTGGAGAATCTAAGCCTTGATTTTCATCTCTTTGGTTAGTTACTCAAAACAGCTCTGTTCTAACAATTGAACATCTTTAGGAATAAGTTAAGACGTTTCCGGTTGTGGTCGATTTGTAGACAAAACCCGACGCTCTAACTTAGATTTGCAAAAGAGATTCGATATTACCAATGGTATTGCTAGAGGACTTCTATATCTTCACCAAGATTCACGGTTTAGGATTATCCATAGGGACTTGAAAGCAAGTAACGTCTTGCTTGATAAAAATATGACTCCGAAGATCTCAGATTTCGGGATGGCCAGGATATTTGGACGGGAAGAGACAGAAGCTAATACGAGGAAGGTGGTCGGAACTTAGTAAGCAATCATTCTCCAAAACAACACAGAGCTTTTTGTCTAAAATCAAAATTAAAAAGAAAATCTCATAACATGTGAGTTTAATCTATGTTATGCAGCGGCTACATGTCTCCAGAATATGCAATGGATGGGATATTCTCGATGAAATCAGATGTTTTCCGCTTTGGTGTCTTGCTTCTTGAGATTATAAGTGGCAAGAAAAATAATGGATTCTACAACTCAAACCGTGACCTTAATCTCCTCGGTTGTGTAAGCTAAGAAGCTCTTGTATTTGATCTTGTTTCGCACTCATAATCTAATGATAACACTAAAAGAAAGATTCGATCTTTATGGACAGGTGTGGAGGCATTGGAAGGAAGGAAACGCGCTAGAGATTGTAGATCCAATCATCATAGATTCTTCATCATCAACGTTTCGGACACATGAGATCATCAGATGTATACAAATTGGTCTCTTGTGTGTTCAGGAACGTGCTGAAGACAGACCATTGATGTCGTTAGTAATGGTGATGCTTGGAAGCGATACTACGGCTATTCCTCTGCCCAAACGGCCTGGCTTTTGCGTTGGGAGAAGTCCTCTTGAGACTGATTCGTCGCCAAGTACACAACGCAACGATGAATGCACAGTGAACCAAATCACACTCTCGGTCATTGACGCTCGGTAATTTGAAAATTTCCGAGCTAATCTGTTTATGAGCATAATAGCTTCTATGTACATCGCAATAGCAAACTTTTACTACATCATATTAGAAAACCTGCTCTATGTAATTTAATTTAGACGAAGATTTGCAGAATTTGGATTTAGAACGGAACTATTAAAAGAACCATTTAGATGAAGACCATGAAAAACCTTATATAATAGAATATTATTGAGTTGTATTATTCAGTTGTCGTGATATGAGATCTTATCCTGCTATTGTCAGGTTATCATGCCTCTATGTCATTGTCATGCATAGCCTTAAGCATTTGGGTTTTCGGTTCGATTCCAAATACGTTGGGTAAGGAGGTTTATGATCCATATAGTTATAGAAATATTTTCGGTTCGGTTCCGGTTCGGAACCAATCGATTCTGGGTCAGTTCGGTTCTGAGATTTAAGAACCGGAAAATAACCGAACTTTTCCGGATCTTAATCGGTTTCAGGTATTTATTATCCGAAATACCTAAAATATACCCAAAAATCCGAAAATATACTTGAAAACCCAAAAATATACTTTAAAATCCAAAAATATACCCGAAACTCCAAAAATATACCCGAAAAAAACTAAGAAAAGTATATCCGAAATACCAAAGTAAACCCGAAATTATATCCGAAAATCCAAAAATATACCCGAAAATCCGAAAAAAAACTAAAACAAATATACACATAATACCGAAAATATAACCAAAAACATGATATATATATATTTATTTATTTGGGTATATAATTATAATTTGGGTACTCGAAATGTTTTAGGTTCGGTTTCGAGTATTATCCGATACCCACGGATATCAATGAATAGGATCCAATAGGTATTTTGGCCATATAACCGAAACCGAACCGAACCAGTAATTTCGGGTTGGTTCCGGTTTTTATGCCCAGGCCTAGTCATGCATCATGCAACAGTCATTCATTAAACAATACGAACTTAGCTCGCAACATCACAATCAACAAAGTCTTCCTACTCATGCTCAATCATGGACTACAACTTAGCATTCCACAAGGAACAAAGCAATACATTACGAATCCATAGTCACAGTCCTTACCTGGTACGATGAGATGCACTTGATCAAGATCATCTCCTCTTGTTCTGTAGCTTGCGCTTGCGTTGTTTCTCTCGAACTGCATTTGTGATCAATGCCACATTTTCCATGAAGATCTCCTTGTCCCTAGGATTTGAGGGAAATGCGTGCCATGTTGTTGGGAAAGTAGCATTCTAGGCGGATTGCGGTTCGGGTTAGATTGAAGGCCAATGTAAGGTTCCAACTAGGGTTAGGGTTTTGGGTAGCTAGGGTTAGGGATTTTTCTGCGGTTTTATGGATTTAAAGATAGTTTTCTCGTATTTGTAGTGTTTAGAGTTTTTACAGGTCAAAACATCAAAAAGATGGATAATGAAGCAAAAGAGCATTAAATTAAGTTCATGCCATTTCCCCAAGCTAAAAGGACGAGTCAAGTACCTAAAGTCCAAAAAGTGGATTTCTCTGATTGGACAGCACATATGCATAAGAAGTTTCATGTTCATTTAATGCCTTTCCATGCATGGATTGAGATAAAATTTGGAGCCAAGATAGAATTTTTAGTTATCTTTCATCTAGAATTGGTTTCAACTCATCGGAAGCAGTGGTTAAGAAGAGGCATCGATTTTACTGAAGACATGTCTGACTGGCTCGCAAAGAAGGCAAATGCAGGAATGAGGCTCACGATCGGCCTAAAGTGCATCGGCCCGGGGATTTCGTCCTCTCAACCAATGTCACGCCCACGGGTCAGGAACCCGATCCATTTTGGCCGATTTTTGCCTTTACGAATTAAAATTTCATTTTTGACCTAAACTTAACCACAGCCAGTCTAGATTTTTTTTTTTTAATTGAATGTTAAATTTATTCAAAACAAAAAAAAATCATTTTTTACAACAAGTGTGTCTCTTAATTGAAACTTAGAGTGCATAATTTTAAAGTTAAATCAAGAGATTGGTTCGAAAACGATTAAGTTCTTGTAGCAAACCAATGTTACATCCATTCTTCGTATTTGCTATCTCCCAATGTTCGTATGGAAGTAAGTCGATTCCAAATTTGCTTGTCGATAAATTGAGTAAGACGGCTCACTGGGGTAGGAGTGTCTCCATGTCTTCGAACATTCATTTCCGTCCATAAGCTATGAACAGTCGTTTGGAATGTATAGCGGAGAAGAAAAAGTGGTACTCGAGGCTGACATGTGTCCGAGATTATTGAAAGAAGAGTTTGCCATTCTCCTGTAAATCATGTCGTCGGCTTAGATCTTTTCTAAACCCTATATATACTTGTTTTTAGTCTCTTGTACAACAGAACAACCACAGTAAACACACCTATCATAATAAAACCGCATCTTTGATTTATTTTCATTATTTTTGTTCTAAGAGATTCTAAGAGAAGTTCTATCCCTTTGTTCATGGATTTTCGGTTTGATCTTCTGAAACACTTCAGGAATAATCCAAATAAAACAATGCAAGAGAACATACTATCGCAGTAATATAGATGGGATCGAATCCACAAGAACCAAGGTTACACTACAAATCTCACAAAGTGAAATATAGCTAAGACGAAAATATGATTTTGGTTGCAAGATAAAACTAAATAACTAATAACGATGAGAAAATCAATAAGGAAAAGCGTTAGGCTAAGGGTTTTTTGCAGGAATCTAGAGATCATGAACTAGACAACTGATGCACTTTCTGTTGTAGCCTATGAAGTTCGACAACTGCATCGTCATATTGGTTGTTGTGCAGATTGTCCATGATGACAAGATTTGACTTTGCTTTTCTGTTTGTTCGTTCTAACCTTGCTAGCCCTTTGTTGTTGAGCTCTAGAAGGTTCTCGGAGCCCTTGCTTTTGGTAACTCTACCCAACTTTTGGTTAGTCACCTGAAACACACAAGAGAACTACATAAAATATGTTAGTAAATCTTAGACTAAATTTCAGTCTCAGATTCGAAGGTAATGCTATTGGTCCCCGGCAACGGCGCCAATTCTAGAAACACTTCAGGAATAACCCAAATAAAACACTGCAAGAGAACACAATATCGTAGTAATATAAATGGCATCGAATCCACAAGGACCAAGGTTTCACTACAAATCTCACAAAGTGAAATAGAGCTAAGACAAAAATATGGTTTTAGTTGCAAGATAAAACTAAATAACTAATAACGATGAGAAAATCAATAAGGAAAAACGTTAGGCTAAGGGTTTTTTACACGAATCTAGAGATCATGAACCAAACAATTATTCAGAGAATGATTAGCACAAGTCTCGAACTCAAGCATAAATGTTTAATCAATCCACTGTCATGGTATTGATCACTAAATCTAACAAGCTAAGATTCTAAACTATCGTTCGAATCCACAAGGACCAAAGTTACACTACAAATCTCATAAACTTAAATAGAGCTAAGACGAAAATATGGTTTTGGTTGAAAGATAAAACTAAATAACTAATAACGATGAGAAAATCAATAAGGAAAAGCGTTAGGCTAAGGGTTTTTTGCAGGAATCTAGAGATCATGAACCAGACAATTATTCAGAGAATGATTAGCACAAGTCTCGAACTCAAGCATAAATGTTTAATCAATCCACTATCGTGGTATTGATCACTAAATCTAACAATCTAAGATTCTAGACTATCGTTTGAACTTTGAACCATCATTAACGAATTGGTTTGATATGTTCATGAATCGTCTTAGCATAAGCTTTCGTTGGCTAAGGACAATTCGCTTGCATTCGCACCGTTGGAATGTGATATTCTCATAATTTACATGTTCTAGCATGCATTTTAGTTTGCATTCTCTAGTCATTAATTTACATGCATAACCATAGCTTTGTTTAGCATTTAGGTCCCTTTTAGAGTTTAGGATGTTGCATTAGGTCCTAGGAACTTTCGCATGTTTCGGGACGTATTTTAGGTACTTTGGAGAAGACTCGAGACTCGGGACGTGAGGCCGATCGGATTGGAAGCAAGGAGAGGAAGCCAAAAGCATGAGGAGGCTTGGCATACTCCACACCGAGGTCACATATCGGTGTGACTGATCGGTGTGGAAACAGAGAGAAATCGTCCTTAGCACCGATGTCTAACACCGACCAGTGACATCGGTGTTGGAGCCTCAGGGGATTACACCGACGTCACAAGTCGGTGTAATTGATCGGTGCCACTCCTCTGAGCTTACTTCACCTGAACACCGATGTCACAAGTCGGTGCAACAAATCGGTGCAGCTCCCGGGGGAAATCGTCCTTAGCACCGATGTGCAACACCGACGTATAACATCGGTGTGTCTCAGCCAAACGTCAAGCAATATCCACTTCTACACCGAGGTCACAAGTCAGTGTGCTACATCGGTGCACAAACCCAGGTCCAACACTGAGATGTTGCACCGATGAGTGACATCGGTGTTGACCTCCGAACCACTTTTACCCAACTCAACCGGGTCGGTACCCGGTTTGTCCCGGGTCGGTACCCGGTCTGTCCCGGGTTGGTACCCGGTTTGTCCTGGGTCTGTACCCGGTTTGTCCCGGGTCGGTACCCGGTTTGTCCCGGGTCGACCCGGTTCGCCCCTATTTACTATTTAAACCCAAAAACCTAATTTTCATGGTTAAGTCTTTTCTTAAGAAAAAACATCTCTAAGAGTGATCTAAAGTGATTTTTAAGAGATTGAACCTTTTAATTTATGCATTTGAGTATTGTTTTCTTTGATTCATTCTTTCTATCTTCTATTTTCTAATCACCCAATCCTTTGATCATGTGTTTTAACTCTTCTTTTATGGGATTTGTTAAAACCATTGTGATTATTGAGTAGTTCTTAGAGTTTGAAGATGGGTTAGGTTTAGGATGATTACAAGATTGATTTATGATGCTTAGGGTTAGATTATCTTGTTTCTATTCTTGATTAGTTATCCTAATGCTAGATTGGGCTTGAGAGAGCCATTTTAGATCAAGGGGCATTTCACACCCACAAGGTGTTTGATGAAATGCATTGATGAACTAATCAAGAAATATTCATTCATAGCCTATGAGAGTAGTTGTCTAGGGTGTTTATTTGGTTGATCTTGTTATTTGCACTTAATGGTTGCTAGTTAGTAGTTCACAAATGAGAGTTTGATCTTGGATTAGTAATTAGCATGGTGATTAATGCTTTGAGAGAGGATTAGTCATACTTAATGATCATTGCCACGGATAGCTTTGTTAGAATATTGAGCATCATGATTTAGTGTTAGATCATCTAGAACCGATCATCCCATCCTTGAATTCGTTTATATTCATTGCATTACAACTTTTTTAGTTTGCTATATATTGTTCTTGTTTTAAGTTGCTTAGTTCACTAGTTAAACAACAACTCTTGCTTATTTTGCTTAGCTTAAGAAATGCCTTGTATTCTTGTTGCCTTGAAATCTTACCCATTGGATTGAACCTCTTATACTAGTAATAATATATCGAGTAATTGATCTCGAGACTTGCAAAAGTCCTTAATCAGAATGGCCTCAAACCACTTCCAAATGAACGATAATCCATTTATCTATCTTGTATCAAAATTTGAGCTTGATCCATCGGTGCCAAGTCATTCAACGAAAGCCAAAATTCTGACGTCTCTCCATGATTATGCATCTCCATATGCTCATTTGCACCCAAAACGACAATTTCTCTCCCAAAATAACCTAAAACCTGAAAAGACTCTAAAAACAAATTTTTACTCAATAAAAGACACAAAAATAAATGTTAGAAACCGGTAAAAAAACAGTATATCAACTCTCCCAGACTTAGTCTTTTGCTTGCCCTCAAGCAAACAAAAAATCAAGAAATAGAAAAGAGGTTTGAAAACGCGGAGACTCACCCTCTTTATAGAACACTACAACGACCTTCCAACTTAGTAATCCACATATTGTCAAACCAACTCCAGATCAACCCACCATGTACTTCTCCTCATGAATCGCAACTTTTTTAGATTCAACCCACAGTCTCACATAATAATCCAAAAGCCATCATTGTTGGGTCTCATCTAAAGATCATAGTGCTAAGAACCTTCTAGACAATTTCCCTTTCGATACCATAACAAGACAACATTTACATCTTTTGGTATTTTCCCTCTCCCCAAACTTATTCATTGTATTCTTCTTCTCTTTTATATATATATATTTTTTTATAGGATCAAGGTTCATGAGATTCGAGTACTGATGGTTTTTACCACCGAATCTCCGGTTCAGTCCTTTTGGCATACTTTCATGAGACTCGAGTATAGATGGTTTTTGTCACCGAATCCCCGGTTCACTTCCGTGCCATTTATCATTTTTGCATTGAAGAAATTATTTCTAGAGAAGGGAGAGTAAAACCATACATTCACACAGGTTGTCTTTGTCAGATAGGAATGAAGAGTCAAGCTCTGAAGAAACCATTCACAACGATGAGGTAAAAGGAAGAGCTCAGAAACTAGCTCATGCTATCTGAATTCTTCTGGAGACATGGGCGTCTCTGATTAATTGGTCAACCTTTGGATTTTTCATTAGTCTGATCCGAAAATAGTTCTGCAATAATGGTCACTCATATAAAAAGTCAGAACAATAAATTCAAGAGAAAGATCATAATCTCCAACAAATTTTGAGTCAATAAAACTCAATAAAATGACTTAAGGAAAACGTCAAAATGACTCAAAAGAAAGCAAAAGAAAGAAAACATCGTTAGTAACGACAAGTACCCTCCCCCAGACTTACTTCACACCGTCTCAGTGTGAAAATAAACTAGAGAGAAGGTAAAAACATACTCAAAGAAGAAAAATCAAGGAAAACCAAGAAAAAGTCAAAGTGTACTTACATGGGCATACAATTGATCAGTCGGCTATAGGATCGATCTATCCTTTTTCTTTCTATCCAAGCGTGATTGATTCGATCGTTCGATCCAGATTAGGACCGATCGGTTTGAGCCCAAAACCTTTTTTTATAAGACTATGAAACACTTAAACTCAAAACTAAAATTATAAAATGTTAGTGAAACAAAATAAATGAAAAAAGAAATATATTGGTTGCCTCCCACCAAGCGTTTGTTTTCAGTCACTAACTTGACTTGGATGCCTCATGTATCAGTCAGGCTGAGCATGAGGACTTACCCCAAAACAAGTTCCACAATTAGACATCTCCAGCCTCAGAACGCTGCTCAACATACCCTTCAAAAATTATTTTTCTTTATCCCTTAGCTCTGAAGTGAGAATGGCTCTAGCCTTAGAGAATGGCTTCGAAGTTCCTTTGCACTTCACCTTATACTCAATCGAATATCCATCACACTTCTGATGGACCAAAGTTATATAAGCATCTCCCTTGACTATTCTGCTTTTTACCTTCCTTTGTGTTTTACTCTTTATGATGTCGTTCTTGCTGATGATAGGAGGATCATCTAAGACTACTTTGACTTCGTCCTCATCATAAGGCTATTTCCAAGGATCAACCACCAGCGTCTCTCATGTGACAACAGTGATTCAAAATACGTGTTTGAGAGCTCCTCTAATGGGGATGGCTTTGTATAAGACATTTTTGTCAATGATAGAGAGTGAGATTCTCTTATTGGGCATGTCTACAACTGCCCCCATTGTAGCCATGAATGGTCTTCCCAGAATCAAAGGAATATCAGAACATTCACTCATCTCCACAACCTGGAAATCAGTAGGAACCAGGCAATTTCCTACATTAACAGGCAAATCAGGGATGATACCATATGTGATCGTGGTGGAGGAGTTAGCAAACGCAAGAGTCATCTGAGAAGGCTTCATATCAACAAATTCCAACCTCTCTGCAATAGCCTTTGACATCATATTCACGCTAGACCCATAATCTACAAAAGATTCTTTAAATTCGACTCCAAATATACAACATGGAATAGCAAACTTCTCGGGGTCTTCAATCTTAGACAACTGCTTCATTGGTGGTGGTGTGTTCCTTGCCTTGATGAAGAGTATCTTAATCTCTTGTAGAGTCTCTCTGTAATACCGGAAGAAATCTAACAAAGAACGGTCTTCCAAGGCTTCTTCAAACGAGATCTCATGGGGAATCCTCCTCACCAACTTATCAAAACCACTCAGCTTCTCTGCACTAATAGGCTTCATAAGGTGTATGGATGGTTCATGGTATGGCACCTTAGGAACATATGGTGGTGGGGTGATGCAAGCGTGTTTCTTCTATGCTGCAACATCATGTGTTTCCAACGCATTCTTCAACTCATGTATAGTATTCATTTCTCCTTGAGCAATGATTGCATTGCAATTATCACTAGGATTTGTCTCTACTTTCCCAGAATATTTCCTAGTTGTCTCTTGATTGCATCAGCAGTCTGTGCTACTTGTGTGTCGAGTTTCTTCACATGTGTAGCAATAGACTCATACTTGTTATTGATGGCCTCAATTTTGCTGTTGAGATCATGATACATCCCGTCCACTTTGACATTGATCTCTTTAGCAGACTGTTGTTCGTTGAGCAGGAGTTGATGCATAAGTACCTTAAGCTCATCTTGAGAGCCATTCAAAGAGCTCGTAAGAACTTGGAATGGGGCTAGTGATGATGTTTGAAGGTGTTGAATGGTTGTTTCTGCTGAAACCCACCCTGGAAATTGTTTTGACCTTGAAAGCCTTGAGAAAAAATCGTCTGAAAGCCATGGTTTTGCGTGCATGTCTGCCCAATAAACTGATATATCATGGTTTTTATCCCATTTAAGCCATGTTAAAAGTCTGTTTTATAGAGTCTTTATACTATTTTGTAGTGTTTTAGAGTCTTTTACAGGTTTTAGCACGTTTGGAGCATAATTGGAGATATTGGAGCTTTCTGGAGCATTTTGGAGCAAAGCAAAAGTTCGTGTAGTTGAGTACCCGATTTGAAGCATCAGTGTCGATCGATACTGACTAGTATCGGTCGATACTCACCGAAGCAGACACGTCCCGCGACTTTAATGAAGAGTTGAAGAATTACAATATTACCCAGAAGACTTTATTATTTACAAGAAGCCCCAAAACGTGATTTATGTTATTTATTAGGATTTTACAGTCACTTTCATGGCTATGCTTTATTTTACTTGGGTTTTGTGAGAGAGCTTTGGAAGGGAGACAAGTTTGAAACTCTGTTCATCCGAGAGAAGATTTCGAACCCTCTTATTACTCTTTTTTATTTATTTGATGATTTATTCAAACATGTTTATTGCTTCAATTTCCATGTCTGAGTAGATCCACCTTAGGTTTAGGGTTCTCATAAAGGATTTCTTTGAATGTTAGGTTGATTAATTTTTAGGGTTCATAATCTGAATTAGTTCTTCGCCATAGGTTGTTTCCAAAGCTAATTCTAGATTGATCACCTAGAACTTAAATCTTAGGATAATTGATTAGGCACGAGAGTGCGATTAATTAACTGATAGAACCTAGGGTGAGCAAAATAACTATTCGCAAAGAGATTTGGTTTAGTTGTTTTGTGAACAAATCGAACTTGATCTAAAAGCTGGTTTAGACTTTAGGATTCGCAAAGAGATTTGGAATTCTAGGATTTAGACTTATATAGTTTTCGCAACGAGAGTTGGTTAATTATACATTAGTGATTTGAGTTCAAGAACCGTGCGCAACCTGAACCCTGTTTAATTAGTTTGTCTGCATTCATTGATTTTCTGAGAAATACCCTAAACCTATCTTTCTCCAATCGAACTTACAACCAATTTAATTTACGTTTTGTTTTCAATTACATTGATTTCTTAGCTTAATTCTCATCTATATAATCTATTGTGTGTTTCCTTGAGTCTCTGTGGATTTTACCCCTAAGTATTACAACCGACAAAACTTTAGTACTTTTAGGGTATTAATTTGAGCATATCAAATTTGGCGCCGTTGCCGGGGACTCAATTTCGCCATTAGATTTTAGTCTGAGAATTTCGACTAAGTTCGTCGGTATCGATCGATACTATCTAGTGACGGTCGATACTCGTCGTTTTCTTTTTGTTGATATCGATCGACACCATCTAGTTTCTGTCGATACTCATCGTGTTACCGAGTTACTTACGTTCTTGATTTTTGTTTTCAGGTGTATGCATATTCGTGAAACCAGAAGGAACAAGAGCACTCAGCTAGTTGATATGTCACTTGAACAGCTAGCACTTTTGGAACGCACCAACAGAAGAGCAAAGAAGCCAGCAGAGATGAACAACGATCAAGTGGATTAGGTTCAAGATGAAGCTGGTGCTTACAGATACCAAGAGGGTCGATTGTGCAATGAGAGGGAACGTTGTGGTTCATCGTGGTAGAACGATTGGTGAGTACAACAGACCTGGTCAGTTTTACGTCAATCGATCAGCGATTCGTCCTCCTGCTTTTTAGAGGAATGACTTTGAGCTGAAACCTGCATACTACACCTTGTGGGTCAACACTATTTTTATGGTCTTTCTAATGAACATCCCATGGACCATATTGAGAGGTTTGAGGATTTGTTCACTAGCATCAAGAGGAATGGAGTGTCCTATGATTACCTCTTCTGCAAGCTTTTCCCATACTCTCTTGGTGGAGATGCGACTTACTGGCTGAAGCAGTTAGCTCCTGGATCACTGACTAACTGGGAAGAGACTAAGACTGCTTTCCTAAACAACTTCTATGATGATGCACGATCCGAGGATCTGAGGAACAAGATCTCCCAGTTTTCTCAAGGACCTACTGAGGCGTTCAAGGCTGCTTAGACAAGATTCAGATCTTACCAGAGAGATTGCCCACACCACGGGTACTCTGATGTTCAGCTGATGGGTTTCTTCTTCAGAGGACTTGATTAGAGGTATCAGATGACTCTGGATGCTTCGAGCAATGGAAACTTCAACACCAGGTATCCTGATGAAGCTTATGTGTTGATTGAGAACTTGGCGTCTAGAAATAGCACCAAGAATGCAGATTTTAAGCGCAAAAAGCTAGCTGGTAGCATGGATGGTTCACAGATTGATGAGGTTCAAGCCAAGTTAGATTTTATGCACAGTCTTCTGATGGGCAAGCAAACGAAAGTTGTTCACTTTGCTGAAGATGTTGAGGTATTCAATGAGGATGAAGTAGAGGATGTTAACTACATTGGTGGTTCTGGTTTTCAAGGCCAGAGGAATCAATTCAACAACAACCGAAACTTCAACAACAATTCTCAGCAGGGAGGGTCGAATCAGTTTGGCCATAAATCATCTCAGAACAGTGGGTATACCATGAACTATGGAAATTCATCCTATCAGCCCATACCTGCTAAGCTCCCAGATAGCAAGATCGAGTCTATGTTTGAACAGTTGGTTCAAGGACAGCAGCAGCTCACAGTGAATCTCAATGGAAAGATAGATGCTGTGTACAAGGATATGAGTGGAAGAATCGAGGCCCTCAATACTCATCAGAAGATGCTGGAAACGCAAGTAGCTTAGACTGCAGCAGTTGTAAAGGGAAAGACGGTTCAGGCACATAATGAATTCGTCAATGCAATCACCTTAAGGAGTGCAGGAAATTTCAAAAACCTTGTCGAAGGTGATTCCGAACCTGATTTTCCTGTATCGACCGACACCATTGCAAGTATCGATCGATACCGACTTGAAGAAACGACACATGAGCCTTTTGTCGATCGACACCAACCTTGTATCGGTCGACACCCCTCGCAGGATGAGCCAGAGATTGTGAAGAAACCGGAACGTGTTTACAAGCCTAATGTGCCATATCCTAGACCACCTAGACACCTTAGAGACCATATTTCTCCGAAGCAGCTGCTTGGCTTTGAGAAGATGGTACGAAGGATTCCTCACACACTGACTTTTGAAGAAGCTCTAGAGTACCGCCCTCTGCTAAGTCACTTCCGAGATTCCAGAGAAACTGAGGAAGAGATTAATGCACTTTTCATCAAGGCCAGAAGTACACCACCTCCACTTAAAAAGCTGACCAAGAGGGAAAACCGATGAATATTCTCAGTTCCATGCTCCATCTCAGGAGTTGAATTCAAAGAGTCTCTCGTTGACTCAGGGGCTAGTATCAATGTCATGTCAAGGGCGATTGCAGAAATATTGGGAGCTGATATTCGATCTCCCAAGACATCTATCACATTCGCAAACTGTTCCACCTCACTTCCATATGGTACAATCCCTGATTTGATGGTTATAATAGGAGAGTGTCTAGTTCTTGCTGATTTTCAGGTGGTATAGATGAGTGCAAAATCTAGTACGCAGTTGATTTTTGGAAGACCGTTCATGGCTACGGTTTGTGCGATCATGGAAACACCCAGCAAGAGAGTCTCGTTCTCATACATTGACAAGGAGGTGTACTACGAAGCCATTCCTACTAGAGGAACCCAACACGTGTCTCTTGCCTCGATGTTGTCATACGTTGGTAGTTGATAATCGGGAAGGGCCTTCTGACGAGCCTAATACCATAGACGTTCTAGATAGTCCTCCTATCATCACCAAGAAAGTCATCAAAAAGACTAAGGTAAAGAAGGAGGTGGAGAACAAAAGAGTCGAGAGTGCTGCACATGTGACCTTAATTCCTCAGAAGTGTAATGGGGACTCAATTGAATATAAGGTGAAGTGCAAAGGAACCTCAAGACCATTTTCTAAGGCTAGAATTATTCTTACTCTGGAGCTGAAAGAGAAAGGAAAAGAGGTTGTGGAACGCATGTTGAGCAAAACTCTGAAGCTGGAGATGTCAAGTTGTGGAGCCTGTTTTGCTGCAAGCTCTCCTTCTTATCCTGACTGATCATCCGTAAAGTCAAGCTCGTGACGTAAAACAAGCGCTGAGTGGAAGGCAACCCACTGGTAAGTCTGTACATATGAGTCTTTTATTTTTGTTTTTGTTTTCATTTTTAGTTTTGTGTCTTGTGGCTTAACGTGAATCAGATTCGAAGGTCCAGTGTCGATCGATACCACTTGGTATCGGTCGATACCCGTCATTAAACATACACATTCTGGACCGATCTCCGTATTGCGAGCAAAACATTCCATACCTCAGTATCGATTGATACCAACTGGTATTGATCGATACCCCATGCACAGGTAAGTTCCCTTATAAACCGTACGGTTTTTCTCTTCCTCTTCATAGCCCCCTTCGACCGACACACGCACACATTCACCAAAAATCACCAAATCTTCGTTTCTCAACGGATTTGAGTGATTTTTGAGTCTATTCTGCTCGGATTTTTGTGCTATGTCTCATTCTCTCACTCATTCTTGCGATCTACAAGGTATGAAACGCGAATTTTCACCTTTTCGATCCGTGAACCAAGGTTGGATTTTCGACTTTTAGGCTCTTAGAACTTGTTTTACTGGATGATTATCACTTGATTAGTGTGTTATAAGCCTAGTCGAACCTTGCCTTACACTTGATTACCCTTTGTTTGCACTTTTGAAATTTTCGGATTGGTGTTCTTCGTGATGCTCGATACCTGTATGAGTATCGATCGATACCACATTGGTATCGGTCGATGCTCTCTATTTTTGGACGAGATTGCTGTACTTGAGAGAGATGTTGGATTTATGCTGTGTTTTGTATTTGTTGATGATGCATATGGCACCTAAGAAGAAAGCACGCACTGATACCGCATCAAGCTCAAACCCACCAACCAGAGACTTCCGTTTGGGTCACCGTGCAAAGATCTGGGATGGTTTGCATTGGCGGCAAGGTGTGGTGAATGGCTACCTAGGTAACGATATTTATAGAGTGAGGGTCGACGGAGCGTCCGCAAACATCGAGGTTCCGTATTCTTCCCTGCGTACCATGCCACCACCAATGCCATCTTCGTC
The DNA here is from genome assembly GCA_030161315.1 of Eutrema japonicum. NCBI lineage: Eukaryota > Viridiplantae > Streptophyta > Magnoliopsida > Brassicales > Brassicaceae > Eutrema > Eutrema japonicum. The sequence goes on from BSQW01000006.1 coordinate 18,009,000, forward strand.
ACCACCACACGCGGCTAGTGTTGATCATGTGGTTCATACTGCCACAGTTAGAGCTCCTTGGCCTAAGCGGAACGAGAAGACTAAGATTCCCTACACCAAAGATTGGGAGGGAACAGATAGGTAGATAGCTGAGAGTAATGACTGCGTCTTCAGACCCATCTCTGAGACCTGGGATGATTACGACACATTGTTCTACAACGCTTGGCTGGACGTTGATATACAGCCCACTCGGGTTGTTGACCCTCAGACCATGCGAAGCCTAGGTATCGACAGGGCACTCGGGAGCCTAATAGAGAAGATTGGTTTATGGACTATGCTGATGCAACAATATGATTTGTACCCTGACTTGGTGCGACAGTTCCTCGCGACAGTCCGAGTCTACTATCAGGATGAGGTTCTGAAGGACGCGATGGAAGGCACCATGACCTTCATGATTCGCGGAGTGAGATATAGGCTGCCACTCCCATATCTCTACGACATTTATGGCTTCCGCAGGGATTTCAGGAAGGTCGTTATGCCTACTCAGTTTCCCGATGTGCAGGTCTTCTGGGAGCACTTCGGAAACGAAGCCTACTACTCAAAGACATCCACTCGGATGGACGTGCGTCATCCATTTCTGCGCTATCTGGTTAGGATCCTGAGCAACGCTATCTTGTGTAAGATGGAGCCTAACAAGATGCGGCTGTCCGAGCTTATCATGCTCTCCTTGGCCATTGGAGACATCATCGACGATGAGAACTATGAGTGGCATGATCTCGATCTCGCAGTCAACCTAGGGGGAGTCTTTGCCCATCACCTGGTCTCTCTAAAGACCAAACCATTTGTGGGTACTGCTCGGAAGACCGAGACGGTGGGTAGTCTTCTTACCCCTATCTTTCAGCATTTCAGTATCAGCACAGCGAGCTGTTCGATAGTCACCACCCGCACTATCATGGACGAGAGACATCTGCGAAACCTCAGGTGGTTGAACCTGCGCGGCATTGGTGTTTTTCGAACACAGATGGGGAGTTTTTGGTTAAGCTCCCCAACAGAGAGCTGACAAACATTGGTGACGATCCCGATCAGCTGCGTTTCGAGCCTGATCCGAGCCTACTGACTACTGCACCTCGCACTCGCCAAGGCCGAGGGCCCTATGCTACTGCACATGCTGCTGCTGACATTCCCTCTACTTCACACCAGGGAGGACAGGCCATCGATCGCGAGCAGCGACTTCTTCTATCCCTGCACCATCATTTCCTTCTCCTTCGGAACTTCCGATGGAGCCAGCCGCCTTTCAGAAGGTGATGATAGAGAGTATGAGGAGCATCTGGACTACTATTTCTCGCTGCCGCTGCATGACTGACACGGACGCTTCTCCTTCGTCTCAGCCTGTTGATCCTTCTCCTGTTGATGATCCTGATTCTGATGGTGATTCCGAGGCGACAGAGGATTCGTCCTTTTTCTATCTGATTATTACGTTTGCTGTCTCTTTTCCCTTTTCCTTTTTATTTTCGTTTGAACTTTTGTGTCTTTTATGCTTTTGGACCTATGGATTTATGCTTCTATGATATTTTGTTGCACCTAACTTGTGTTTGAGTGGTTTAACAGTGCTTACGTTTAACACCTGGATCGTTTGACACAATTTTGGAGTTACATCTGACCTTAGAAGTTGAAAACGAATTACCTGTGTCGACCAATACTTGGTATCGATCGATACCAAGTTGGGTGTCGGTCGACACTCGTGCATCAGATCGGTAATTTTTCGTCTCTTCACAATCCACTTGGTTCAGTATATTTCTTTCACTAACCTTAGGCTAGATAACACTGGGGACAGTGTTATTGAAGTCTGGGGGAGGTAGTCGCTGACATTGTTTTTGTTTTTCTTAGAGTCAGTCGTTTTTGAGTCAAAATTTGTTTTATTGAGTCAAAACCTGTTGGAGATTGTGATCTTTTTCTTGAATCTTTTGCTCTGACTCTAATACCCTAAAAGTACTAAAGCTTTGTCGGTTGTAATACTTATGGATCGAATCCATAGAGACTCAAGGAAACACATAATAGATTATATAGATGAGAATTAAGCTAAGAAATCAATGTAATTGAAAACAAAACGTAAATTAAACTGGTTGTAAGTTCGATTGGAGAAAGATAGGTTTAGGGTATTTCTCAGGAAAACAATGAATGCAGACAAACTGATTAAATAAGGTTCAGGTTGCGCACGGTTCTTGAACTCAAACCACTAATGTATAATTAACCAACTCTCGTTGCGAAAACTATCTAAGTCTAAATCCTAGAATTCCAAATTTCTTTGTGAATCCTAAAGTCTAAACCAGCTTTTAGATCAAGTTCGATTTGTTCACAAAACAACTAAACCAAATCTCTTTGCGAATAGTTATTTTGCTCACCCTAAGTTCTATCAGGTAATTAATCGCACTCTCGTGCCTAATCGATTATCCTAAGATCTAAGTTCTAGGTGATCAATCTAGAATTAGTTTTGGAAACAACCTATGGCGAAGAACTAATTCTGGATATGAACCCTAACAATTAATCAACCTAGCATTCAAAGAAATCCTTTATGAGAACCCAAAACCTAAAGTGGATTTACTCAGACATGGAAATTGAAGCAATAAACATATTTGAATAAATCATCAAATAAATAAGAAAGAGTAATAAGAGGGTTCGAAATCTTCTCTCGGACGAACAGAGTTTCAGACTTGTCTCCCTTCCAAAGATCTCTCACAAAACCAAATTAATATAAAGCATAGCCATGAAAGTGGCTGTAAAATCCTAATAAATAACCTAAATCACGTTTTGGGGCTTATTGTAAATAATAATGTCTTCTGGGCAATTTTAGAATTCTTCAACTCTTCATTAAAGTCGCGGGTCGTGTCTGCTTCGGTGAGTATCGACCGATACTAGTCAGTATCGATCGACACTGATGCTTCGGATCGGGTACTCAGCTACACGAACTTCTGTTTTGCTCAAAAATGCTCCAAAAATCTCCAATATCTCCAATTATGCTACAAACGTGCTAAAACCTGTAAAAGACTCTAAAATACTACAAAATAGTAGAAAGACTCTATAAAACAGACTTATGTCATGGCTTAAACGGGGTAAAAACCATGATATATCAACTCCCCCAGACTTAGCCTTTGCTTGCCCTCAAGCAAAACAGAAAACTAAACCAGAGAAAGAGGTTTGACAACATGGAGACTCACCTGGAGTCCCTGGGAAAATATTGAGACGCCTGCATTTTGCACAAATGTTTTCCCTTGGGATTGTTGAGCTTGTTTGGGGTAGACTTGATCTTGAGGATTTTCGACATTGGTGCTTCTATAAGACATATTAGGGTGATATATGTAATTATGGTTGAATCCTCTGTTTTGCACATACCCTGTCCACTAACAAAGTTCACCTCTTGCAGCTCGTCAGTCTCATCCTCAACTAATCCTTGAAATAAAATTGCATCTCATGTCTCCTCGCGAGACTGAGCACCTCTCTGATTTCCCTTCAGCAACAAGTTCACTTTTGCAGTCAGCTCATAAATCTTCTGTGACTCCACACTATTGACACGTTTAGACATCTCGTAATCAGGGCAGCGATTTCCAGAACTTGCAGCCAAGTTCTCTATGAACTGGTACACTCCTTCCTTTGTTTTGGTCATGATGTCTCCATTGCTCGCAACATTTAGAGCGTGCTTGTAATCCTAGTTAACTCCATCGTAGAAGATGCTTAGAATCTGCTCATCTGAGTAGCTATGGTTTTGGCACTCTCTTCGGTACTCTCTGAACCTCTCCCACGCTTCGCAAAAAGACTCTCCCACATGCTGCTGGAAAGTAGTGATTTTATTCCGCAGTGAAGCTATCTTAGACTTGGTGTAGAAGTGGTCCAAGAAAATAGCTCTGCATTGGTCCCAAGTAGTCAGTGATCCAGGAGGTAGTGACTTGAGCAAACTCAACGCTTTGTCCGCCAAAGAGAAATGAAATAACTTTCATTTGAGGTAATCAGCAAGTACACCATTTTACTTAGTGGTGCTGCAAATCTCTTCAAAATTCTCAATGTGGTCCATTGGATGCTCTGCAGGCAAACCATGAAACATGTGCTGCTTCACCAATGCAATTATCTAAGGTTTGATCTCATAATCTTGCCTTGTAATAGCTGGTGAGCGGATTGCAGCTCTGTTCTGGTAGAAGGCATGAGGCATGTCTGAGTCTCCGATGGCAGGTTATTGCTGCTGATGCTGCATTTGCAATTGCAGTTGTTGTAACTGATTCACTTGCTGTTGTAGCCTCTGAAGTTCGGCAGCTGCAGCGTCATGTTGGTTGTTGTTCGGATCGTCCATGATGATAGAATTTGACTTTGCTTTTCTGTTCGTTCGTTCTAACCTTGCTAGCCCTTGGTTGTTGAACTCTAGAAGGTTCGCGGAGCCCTTGCTTGTGGTAACTCTACCCAACTTTTGTTAGTCACCCGAACACACACAAGAGAACTAGATAAAATATATTAGTAAATCTTAGACTAAATTTCATTCTCAGATTCGAAGGTAACGCTATTGGTCCCCGGCAACGACGCCAATTCTAGAAACACTTCAGAAATAACCCAAATAAAACACTGCAAGAGAACATAATATCGCAGTAATATAGATGGGATCGAATACACAAGTACCAAGGTTACACTACAAATCTCACAAAGTGAAATAGATCTAAGACGGAAATATGGTTTTGGTTGCAAGATAAACTAAATAACTAAAAGCGTTAGGCTAAAGGTTTTTCGCATGAATCTAGAGATCATGAACCAGACAATTATTCAGAGAATGATTAGCACAAGTCTCTAACTCAAGCATAAATGTTTAATCAATCCACTGTCATGGTATTGATCACTAAATCTAACAACCTAAGATTCTAAAATATCGTTTAAACTTAGAATTCTAGACCAACATAAACTTAGAATTGGTTTGATATGTTCACGAATCTTCTTAGCATCAGCTTTCGTTGGTTAAGGACGATTCGCTCGCCTATGTTCTTTGAAGCAATCTACAACACTTTTGATGAGTAGATTAAACCCTAAATCAGAGACTAAGTGATCAATTTAGCCTAAGCAATGAACACAACGATAAGCGAAAACTACAAAAGATAGATCTCTATATATGTATAATTCAATGATTCATAGATCCCCTTGAAACCCTAAACCTAGCTATGAAACTATTCATACATGGAAGCAAAGAACAAGCTAGGAGATAGAGAAAAACTCATAATCCATATGATAGAAAAAACAAAATAGGGTTCAGAAATTCTTCTCAAAAGATGTAGAGTCAGAGATTTTTCTCCCCAAATCTTACAAATCGCCAAAATCCAAGAGTCTGAATAGAAAAATAAATGTGTAGCCTAAAAAGAAGTTTAAATAGGCCTCTAGTCGTTCATGATCAAAATTAGGTGGATCTGGGCCGAAACAGAAAAAAAAATTGAATTTCCTTTTTATCACATGGGACCAGATCGATCGATCTGGACTTTAGATCGATCAATCCAGTTCAAATCGGTCGATCTCAGTTCTTGAATCGGTTGAGTTGGCACCTGCGGAGCCAGGCTGGACTGTCTTCACGAAAACTGGCATAACGTTTTATCGCATCGTTGGAATGATCTCAAACCACTTCCAAATGAAAGATAATCTAGTTATATATCTTGTAACAAAATTTGAGCTCAATCTATCGGTGAAATGTCCTTCAAAGAATGTCAAATTTTTGACGTCTATACATGATTATGCGTCTCCATATGTTCATTTGCACCCAAAACGGCTACTTCTGAAACAACCGCACCCATTTTTTTTTTTTTTTTTTTTTATGCATTACTAAAATTCCCATAAATAATAATAACTAAACCTCACCAAATAATTTCCGGTTCAAGATTATAAATCCGAATGATCAAGATCATAAATTATTAAATAAAATAATCAAATAAACGACAAGTCTAGATCACCCCCTCTTCCTCGCCCTGATTCCACGGTCACACTTTCTCATTTCCTGCATCAATTAAAATATAAGAGATGCATAAGTATTTCGATAAATACTTAGTGAGACAATCCTCCCATCTACAGGCTAACAAATAATTAAGATAATTAATATAGACTATCACGAAAATACCGAATAAACCAAACATTTCATGAAACACTCGATCTAGACCCTCCGAGATCGTAAACGGCCTATTATCACGAAATCATATCAATTATCAAAATTATTAAATTACGCCTATGGTCCTGCACTCACCTTATTCCCGCACAGAAAGTTTCACGAGAAAATTCAGCAATTTTCTAGAACTCCCCGGGATGAATAACCTTCTATTAAACCACCTAGAAATAAAAATAATAAAATAATTAAAAAAAACAAACAAACTAAATCAACACGTATAGAACGTTTGATAAACCGGTCTAAACCGGTTAGTCGACTTCGTCGACTTCCCATCGCCGGTACGACCACCGGACTGTCACCAACGGCAGCCGAACCCCGGGAAGAAGAGGAGGAGAGGGATGCGCAGATCTACCACCGCCGGCGCCGGAGATCTGTCCTCAAGGACCCCCTTAGACCCGCCGTCTCGGAGCTCCGGCCGAGGGATCTCTCCACACGAAGAACCACCGCCCAAGACCGCCCAACCGACGAAACCTAGGCCCGGGATTGAATCTGCGAAACCCACAGGGAGAGAAGCCAACGCCACACACACCCTCCGAACGGCCACCACGGGACTTGCCGGAAAACAACCCGTCGAAACACCACAGCCTCGACTCCAAACACCACACGAATCAACTAAGGAGAGAGAGAGAAGGGTTCTTACCGTTGACGACGAGGGCTGACGGCTAGGTTAATTGCACAAGGTTGGAGAGGGAGATACATACGCACATATAAACATATGTGTGTGGGATCCCTTTTTTTTTTTACCCCAAACTCCCAAAGTTATCAATTAAGCCCACCCAGAACAATTGATTTTACGCGAAATTAACCCCAAACTTCTAATTATTCAATTTCAACCTCAAAATTGAATTAGGGATGTTACAATTCTCCCCCACTAACATAGATTCGTCCTCGAATCTAACATCCAGCTAACATCCACAACATAGCACAATCGCTATTCCAACTCAGCGTCGCACGACCGCTCTTCCAACTCTACCCACAACGGTATCACGGCTCAACACCATAGTGCCATAGTTCCCTACTTGGTTTGGCCAACCACTCCAACACCCGGGAGTACAACGACTTCACGACCCAACACCATGGATCGGTCCGTCTAACGCATAGAGAGCCAGACAACGGCAATCTCTCTAGTGACCTGTCTCACCAATCAGGAATCACATCGAAACCCAACCGGCCAGGTACACTCGGCAGTGACTCACCAGTGCACTCCGATGCCGCTATATGGGGCCACCACCCCGTGCCAAACCAATCCGGAACTATCAGCCTTATGCGGCTACCAAACACCTAGTATCCACACCCCCGCTATCGGACCACTACCACTAGTAGCCCGCCAACCTGTCTACTAATCCCCTAGTAAACCCACCACCCAACATATTCAATGAAAACACCTTTTTATTGAATAGTCAAAAACTCCAAAGTACATCGATTAATTATAACACCATAAAAATAGACGAGTACAACAACGCAATAACTCCCAAAATCCCAACACCATGGTTACAACGATATGGAAACACCCGGCTAACCCTCCAGTTTGCCGAACCACTTGGGAAATTTGCGCTTCAACTTCGCTTCCGGCTCCCAAGTCACCTCCTCGGCTCCATTGCAGTCCCACAGCACCTGCATCTCAGGAACCTTCTTCCTCCTGATCACTCTCACCCGACGATCTTGGACTCGCAGAGGCCTCGCCTCCACCACCATGCTCGGTGTCAAATCTAATGGCACCCCCGTGACCACCTGATCATCCTTGTGCAAACATTTCTTCAACATCGACACGTGGAACACCTTGTGAAATGCCTGCATAGACTCCGGCAACTCTAACCGATAAGCCACCGGTCCGACCCGCTCCAGCACCCTGACGGGACCCATATACCGTGGACTCAACTTCGTCTCGGAAATGGACCTGTTCGGACCCCTCAACATGGCCATTTTCAGGTAGACCAAATCGCCAACTGCGAACTCCAGCTCCTTCCTACGCCGATCTGCGTAGCTTTTCTGACGATCTTGAGCTTCCTTCATGTTCAACTTCACAATCCGGACCTTCTCAGTCGTCTCCTGCACAAAGTCAGCTCCCAACAGGCTCCTCTCCCCCACTTGTGTCCAACATAACGGGGTCCTGCAAGGCCTACCATACAACGCCTCAAATGGTGCCATGCCGATACTAGCCTGGTAGCTGTTATTGTACGCAAACTCCACTAGATTCAGATGATCCGCCCAATGTCCACCCCAATCCAACACACACATCCTCAACAGATCCTCCAACGTCTGGATAGTCCTCTCCGACTGCCCATCGGTCTGGGGATGATAAGCTGTACTCATGTGTACCTTAGTGCCCATCTCCTTCTGGAAAGCGCCCCAGAACAGCGAGGAGAACTTCGGATCTCGATCTGACACTATACTCACCGGTACCCCATGCAGCTTCACAATCTCCCTGACGTACCTCTTGGCCAACACTTCCGCACCGTCGGTCTTTTTTATGGCCAAGAAGTGCGCAGACTTGGTCAACCTATCGACGATGACCCAAATAGCGTCATTGGTTCGCGAAACCGGCAGACCCACCACGAAATCCATGGTGATCATGTCCCACTTCCACTCCGGAATGGGTAAACTCCTCAACAACCCGCTCGGAACCTGATGCTCAGCCTTCACCAACTGACAGGTATCACACCCCGCAACCCAGTTGGCAACATCCTTCTTCATCCCTACCCACTGGTAATACCGTTTGAGGTCACGGTACATCTTGGTAGCTCCGGGATGAATAGAGAAACGGCTCTGATGTGCTTCCCTCAGGATTTCCTGCCTCAGCACTTCGTCCTTCGGTACACACACCCTGCCCCTCAAAAGGATAGTTCCATTGCTGGATAACTCATACTCAGACCGCTCTGCCCTGCCAGCCTGCATTAATTCCGCATCCAACTGCTGTGCTACCCGCACCCTAGTCAGAATGTCCGCCTGATCCACCGCCTCTAAACCCAACGGCTCAGGTTCCTCAGACACGGCACACAGTCTCAGGGCACTCACCATGCCTACCAACGCCTCTGTATCTCGCTCAGTGTCTAAGATAACCCGCTTCCTGCTCAAAGCATCGGCTACAAGATTCGCTTTACCGGGATGGTAAGCTATCTCCAGGTCATAATCCGCAACAAGCTCCATCCATCGCCTCTGTCGCAGATTCAGCTCCGGCTGGGTAAAGATGTACTTCAGACTTTTGTGGTCTGTGAACACCTGAACCTTACCGCCATACAGATAAGACCTCCAGATCTTCAATGCAAACACCACTGCAGCCATCTCAAGATCGTGAGTAGGATAATTGCATTCATGTTTCCTCAGCTGCCTGGAAGCATATGCGATTACCTTACCCTGCTGCATCAATACACAACCGAGCCCCAGCCTGGACGCGTCTGTGAACACAACATATGGCTCATCCTGCTTAGGCAAGGCTAACACCGGAGTACTCACCAGCATCTCCTTGAGCTTCACAAAGCTCTCCTCACACTGGTCCGACCACACGAAAGGAACGTCCTTCCCGGTCAACTTGGTCATGGCCTGCGCCATACTAGCAAACCCCTTGACGAACCTCCTGTAATAACCCGCCAGACCCAGAAAACTGCGAATCTCCGAGGCATTCTTCGGTCTCGGCCACTCCTCAATCGAGCGAATCTTCTCCGGATCCACTGAAACACCACGATCAGATACGACGTGCCCCAGAAATCCGATCTCCCGCTGCCAGAAACTACACTTGCTCAGCTTAGCGAACAACTTCTGCTCCCGTAGCTTCTCCAGAACTTTCCTCAGGTGAACCATGTGCTCCTCAGGACTCTTCGAATACACTAGAATGTCGTCGATGAAAATGATGACGAACTCATCCAGATACTCCTGGAACACGCCGTTCATCAACCTCATAAACGCAGCCGGTGCATTCGTCAACCCAAACGGCATCACCACAAACTCGTAGTGCCCGTATCTCGTCCTGAAAGCCGTCTTCCTGATGTCCGTCTCCGCTATCGGGATCTGATGATAACCCGATGCCAAATCAATCTTAGAGAACCACGAAGCACCCTGCAACTGATCTAACAACTCATCGATCCTCGGTAATGGGTACTTGTTCTTCACAGTAACCCGGTTCAGCCCCCGATAATCAATGCACAACCGGAAGCTCCCATCCTTCTTCTTGACGAACAGTACCGGTGCACCCCACGGAGAACTGCTCGGTCTAATGAAACCCTTTTCCAACAACTCCTCGAGCTGCTTCTTAAGCTCAGCCATCTCCGCTGGAGCCATCCTGTAAGGAGCCTTAGACAACGGGGTCGTCCCCGGCTCTAACTCAATGGTAAAAGGATCCGACCTGGATGGTGGTAACCCGCTCAACTGCTGGAACACATCCTCGAACTCCCAGACCACCTCAATATCCCGCACCGCTGACTCCCCAACCTCCCCAGGTATCGAAATGGTAGCCAAATAGGCCTCACAACCCTGCTCGATCAAACGCTCCGCTTGAACCGCGGAAACAACGATGCCTCCCGGCACCGGTCTCACTCCCTGATAAACCAGTCTTCTGTTAGCATGCTCGAAAACCACACGACCCCGGTGACAATCCAAATGAGCCTTGAACTTTCCCAGCCAGTCCATACCCAAAATGATGTCATAGAGTTCCACTGGGCACACTATCAAATCCGCTGGCATCAGCTTTCCGGCGATAAGAATGTCGACATTCTCCACACAGCCCTGAGTCCTCAACAAGCGACCCCCAGCAACTCTCACCACACCCGAGTGGTCCCCACACAACTCTTGGATACCGCTCCCCGACACCCAATCCGGTGTGGCAAAACTGTGGGACGCTCCGGAGTCAAACAACACATGTGACTCTACCCCAGCCACATTAAGGGTCCCTAAGCACGAAAAGGATTCACGGCAAATAGCAAACACCAATTACAGAGCGAGTAACTGAAATTACAATCAAACAAGAACATAGTTAAGGTAACTAACCAGTAATCGGTCTGCTGCCGCTCGCCTCGCCTGACTCCGCGCCTATGGTGAACACCCTCGGTGCCACTGCGGCCCGTTTCGGAGGCGGTGCCTCGATCCTCACAAACGGCTGAGCCAACTTCGGACAATCCTTCCTGAGGTGACCGGGTTCCTTACAATGAAAGCACACCGGGCCCCCTCGAGAACAATCCGCCACGCGATGTCCATGGGCTCCGCACCCGATACAACGTGGCCCAGAACCCGCTTCCCTGGAAGTATCCTCCCACTTTCTCTTCTGTCCCTGCTGCTGACCAGACCTACCGCCCTTGCTCGGAGCAACACTCTGACTTTGAGGCCGTCGCGGAGCCTCTGGTACTGCAGCCTTTAAACTAGCCTCCTGCCTCATCCCCTCCTCAAGCTGCGCTGCACACTCCACCAGTTCGGATACCGACTCGAACTTGCGGACTATGCACCGATTCCTGAGATCGATACGCATACCTCGCATGAAAGCACCAATCAACTCATACTCGGTATCTGCACCCCGACCAGCAAACCGCTTCAGCCGGTTAAACTCGGCCTCGTACTCTCGGACCGAACGAATCCCCTGTGACAAGTACAGAAACTCCGCTTGTAACCTGTCGCGAGCCTCCCGCGGAAAATACTTGAGATCGAACTCCCTCCGGAACTCATCCCAAGGCAACACTAATCCCGCCCTCCTCGCAGCAACACCCTGCCACCACTCATGTGCATCTCCCTCCAGATAATGCACCGCCAAGTCAACCCTATACTCCTCAGGGCATCTGATCGACTGGAAGTTCCTCTCCAACCTGGACCTCCACTCATCAGACTCAATCGGTCGAGCACCACCACTGAAAAACTTGGTGCCCAACCTCTGCATATGCTCCATCACCCTCAGGTACGACGGAACCACTGGCTCGGCCTCAGCAACCACTCCCGGAACTCCCGGAGCAACAACACCCGGCATCGCTGCAACCCCCTGTGGCGCCACTGGAGCTGGAGCCGGTACCACACCAGGTAACCTCTCCAAGAGCTGGGCCAACATGCCCAAAACAGCCGCCATCGGGTTCGGGTCCGCACCCGCCTGAGCACCCCCCGGCGCCGGCATCGCACCATACACGGCCGCTGGCTCCGACTGACCTTCCCCCTCGGCGTGATCATACGCCCCCTGCTCCACCGTGACACTCTGCGTCACATTCGCAGCTGCTCTGCCACCTCTACCACCTCTACCACCTCGGCCGCCACGGCCTGTTCTGCCGCCGCGACCACGGCCGCCGCGACCACCCCGACCTCTGAGACCTTGCCCAACGCTATCAGAATCAACCATCTGCAATAACCACTTGTTACTAATTGACAACAGCAATAGTAAAACAAACACGAGTCTTACCGTGGAATCTCATTGAAGGCTCGAAGAGGATGATCTAGAACTTCAAACTCAACAATTGACTAACTCCCATAGACAGTTCTAATAGCGGAAATTTTTTTTTTTTTTTCTAAAAACCGTCCTAGAACCGTAAATGCTCTGATACCAAATTGAAACAACCGCACCCATTTTTTTTTTTTTTTTTTTTTTATGCATTACTAAAATTCCCATAAATAATAATAACTAAACCTCACCAAATAATTTCCGGTTCAAGATTATAAATCCGAATGATCAAGATCATAAATTATTAAATAAAATAATCAAATAAACGACAAGTCTAGATCACCCCCTCTTCCTCGCCCTGATTCCACGGTCACACTTTCTCATTTCCTGCATCAATTAAAATATAAGAGATGCATAAGTATTTCGATAAATACTTAGTGAGACAATCCTCCCATCTACAGGCTAACAAATAATTAAGATAATTAATATAGACTATCACGAAAATACCGAATAAACCAAACATTTCATGAAACACTCGATCTAGACCCTCCGAGATCGTAAACGGCCTATTATCACGAAATCATATCAATTATCAAAATTATTAAATTACGCCTATGGTCCTGCACTCACCTTATTCCCGCACAGAAAGTTTCACGAGAAAATTTAGCAATTTTCTAGAACTCCCCGGGATGAATAACCTTCTATTAAACCACCTAGAAATAAAAATAATAAAATAATTAAAAAAAATAAACAAACTAAATCAACACGTATAGAACGTTTGATAAACCGGTCTAAACCGGTTAGTCGACTTCGTCGACTTCCCATCGCCGGTACGACCACCGGACTGTCACCAACGGCAGCCGAACCCCGGGAAGAAGAGGAGGAGAGGGATGCGCAGATCTACCACCGCCGGCGCCGGAGATCTGTCCTCAAGGACCCCCTTAGACCCGCCGTCTCGGAGCTCCGGCCGAGGGATCTCTCCACACGAAGAACCACCGCCCAAGACCGCCCAACCGACGAAACCTAGGCCCGGGATTGAATCTGCGAAACCCACAGGGAGAGAAGCCAACGCCACACACACCCTCCGAACGGCCACCACGGGACTTGCCGGAAAACAACCCGTCGAAACACCACAGCCTCGACTCCAAACACCACACGAATCAACTAAGGAGAGAGAGAGAAGGGTTCTTACCGTTGACGACGAGGGCTGACGGCTAGGTTAATTGCACAAGGTTGGAGAGGGAGATACATACGCACATATAAACATATGTGTGTGGGATCCCTTTTTTTTTGACCCCAAACTCCCAAAGTTATCAATTAAACCCACCCAGAACAATTGATTTTACGCGAAATTAACCCCAAACTTCTAATTATTCAATTTCAACCTCAAAATTGAATTAGGGATGTTACAACTTCTCTCTCAAAATGACCTAAAACATGAAAAGACTCGATAAAGGATGAAAAGACTCTAAAAAAAGCTTTGACTCAATAAAAGACACAAAAACAAATGTTAGAAACCGGTAAAAACACAGTTTATCATCTTCTTCAACCATTATTCTTATAAGGGTAAACAACTTATTTTCCTCAAGAAAAATATCACATAGTAACAGATCCACACAAATTTTCAACCTCATCTTATCTCCCCCATCATTTGAAAGTTTAACACTTATATCTCCACATATTAAAAGTACGAAACTTATTTATCCGCCAAATAAAAGTTTGAAACCAAATTATACATAAACCACAGTTAATTTTGGTTTAGTGTTTACCAATTCAGTATTAACCACATAAAAATAAAACTAAACCAAAATCAAACCGATTAACCCGAGTAGAACCGATTAACTTAAAGACTCCCAACCACTTGAATACCCCGATCAATCACTAAAAAAAAATAAAATAAAAAATCCACAAATCTAAAAATTTCCAAAGATCCGACAATACATGCGACGATCATCTTCGTCCACCACACATTTTTATTAATTTTCTTAATCATCATCTTCATCTCTCTCTCTGGAAATATTTTGTGATTTGAGGATTTTTTTGAGATCCTAGCAATTCCAATTTTGTTTTCTGAGATCGAATCCTTGTGAGGGAGGCCGTGGCGGAGCAGCTCGAAGAGAGGCAGAGCGATTGGGCTTTATTTAGTCAATTTCGATAGGGATTTTTTTTAAAGTGATTGTTTTGATTCAATTTTGTGGGTGTTTACATGGTTATTTTGTCAAACACTTGGAGGGTACAATTTGTGATGTTGAGAAGAGGAATGATTTTCCAATTTTCGTGAGGAATAAGACTTGAGTTTTATAAGGAAGAAGATAGAATCAAAGTTTTACGGGTTTGCAAATTCAAATCAGAAAATTTGGTGTGATTATCTTCGAAGAATAAGAAGATGAAGAGCACAGCTGGGAAGGAGATCCATCACCACCGACATCACTCGAGCTGTATTTTCAGTGAGATCCTTTCTTGATTTTTTTGTTTTTAGCTTACCGGGTGAAGAAGAAGAAAGAGTCGGGTCGGGTCGTAACTCATAAGGTATGGTTATTCATATTGGATTTGGTTGAATTGGGTTTTATTCGATTTAGGATTAGATTTAGTCGGTTTGTAAACAATAACCGATAAAATCGAATTTGTGTGGAAATAGATTTCGAACTATGTTTTTGTGTGGAAATAAGTAGAAAACTTTTGCTTGGTGGATCTGTTACTATGTGATATTTTTTCGGGGGAAATAGGTCATTTACCATTTTTTAAGGGGAAATTTGATTTAATATCCAAGAATTTTTATATATTTTGAAAACTAACCCTTTTTAAAAAATCTTTGAAAATTAACTTTTTTTTTAGGTAAAAAATTATACCCATCATGAAATTTTGAGAATATACAAATACAATAATTGTTTTTTTTTCTTTTTAATAATAAATATATATTATAAAATAAATATTAAGCAATTTATATATATATATTTCGAAAGAACAAAATAAATTATTTTAATTAAAATTAATATTAGATATAAACAATTTTGTTAGATATACATAAATATATTATTATATTTATCATTAACATACTCAAACTCTATATATACATCATCATCGTAAAACAAAATTATACAAAAACACGTTTGTGAAACTGTAAGTTCATACAAACTGTTTTGTTATTGAATTGTTTTTAAAGTTTCCATGCACAAATTCTAGATATGATCGACATTTTTTACATCCATATTTTATTCATTTTTAAATTAAACAAAAATAAAGAAATAGAATTTAAGAAAATTCATATGTGTATTTTATTTTGAGTACTTTGGTAATTTTAAATGCCAAAAAGGTTAGTTTTCAAAAAAAATAATATATATGTTAGTTTTCAAAATATAGATATTTTTTAGAATATTAAACAAAATCTCCCTTCTTTTAATATAGCAATGCTTTCTCTTCACTCTATGTGCGTGTTTATTTTAATCATGTGCGAGTATTTCACTTGTTAGGTTATGGGTTTTCAATAAGTGCATAACATGTTAACTTGATATCGAACGTTTTAATAGGGTTTATTATATGGTTTCTTTATCTTTATTTGTGCTAATTGTTGATTGCTTGGTTGACCATCTAATGATCGGATCATAGGATAATATACTCTCCAAAATCTTGTTATATTACTTGAACTAATATTTGGTGAGCAATGTGTCGTAACCATCGAAAGTTGAGTTGTGGAGTATTGTGAACAATTTTAAATTGATCGAACTAATGTGTGTTTTCTTCTTGTAATAACTATCGAAAGTTAAGTCTATTATATTTTTAAAACATAGTGAACGGAGCCACAACAGTGGATTGATTATAAGTTCATGTTTTGAGTTCAAGATACAAATCTTATTAAAACCATATCTAATTGATATCTTTCATCTTAGGTATCTTTGCGAATTATCTATTACCTAACGTTTTCTCGTACTATTTGATCTCTCTTATTAGTTAACGTTTTCACTTACTATTTTATCTCTCTTAGTTACTAGGTTATGTCCCGCGTATACACGGGGTTTATAATTTAGTATTTTACAACCTGTAAAAAAAAAGAAACTGATAACAAAAAAGTAAAAAACAAAATTAGTTCACCAGTAAAAATAAATAAAAAGTTTGAAAATGCTTATACGAAATCACCCACCAATAGAGAAGTCTAACAAAGTTTCAATTATTTATTTATTTTGATTTATTATTTTTCATTTATTATTTGATTTTCGATTAAATTTTGTCATATGTTTCAAATTATTTAGCTTTTTCTCATTTTTTAATTAGATTTACTTTTTATTATTTAGATATTCATATATTTTTTTTCTTTTTTTAGTAACTTTACATTTTAGGATTATGAATTGGCTATAAAATTTTCTGACTGTTTAAAATTTCCTTTTGTAATTAACTATGATTTTTATAATAAATTTAAATTTTCTATTTTCCCTTTTTTTTAGTAACTTTACCTTTTAAAATTATGAATCAGCTATAAAATTTTTAATAATTTTTTTTAATTAACTTTGGCTTTTCGGATAGATTTACATTTTCTATTTCTCCATTTTGTTTAGTTCTTCACCTTTTACGATTTGAAATCGATTATAAATTTTTTCTTTTATTGTTAATAGTATGTGTCAAAATATAATTTGGAAATTTTTTATATGTGTCAAAATCTGATCGATTAAAACATGTTGTGATATGGTGAGTTAGCAATTTTGAAACATTTAGCTTTATATAATAAGATTTTGCTATTATCGATCTCACAAACCTTTTATTTTGTTGTCCTAGCTTAATTCGAAGTATTGAAAAACTCTAGTGTTTCATCTTCTAGTATCTAGTGGATTCGATCCCTAAATATTGCCACGTTTGCTATGCACTTGCAGCTACGTTATTTTCGGGTGAAAACTAAAGTTTATAATATCTTCTTAAAAGACAAATTTTTGGTTGTTATTTTTACTAATTTTCTATGACTAAGGTCTTGTATACAGAATTCGGTTAGGAGAATTAGAGTACAAAATATGAAGTACTCGATTTACGTAAAAAACAAAAGTTAAACAATATGAATACGTGGATGATAAATTGTTAAAAAATATGATTTACTCGATTTATGTAAGAAACAAAAGTTAAACAATATTCGAGAATATGAAAACATGGATGATAAATTGCTCATTTGATTCTTGATGATCTAAAGAAGTATTTTAGCAACAAAAAAAAAAGATCTAAATATGTGGTTATGACATTCCTAACAAATTTATTTTCAAACACTAGAATAATTAATTAAGAAAACACTTTAATCAATCTATTGTGAACATGCCAAATATGATGTAAACAAAAAAAACCAAAATTGAATTTTTAGTTATGAAAATATTCAGCGGACCAAACACTATTTGTAAAGTTTGAATTCGTCAAGATATCGACCGTATGATTTATAATACTCCTGAGATATTGGTTAATTAAAATTTCAAAATATTAAGATTATTAAAAATTAGACTAAACATCGGTGTCATGTTTCTGACCAAACATTGTGACACAACATCCTTCATGAAGGATTTCCGACATATTTTGATTCCCGAAGAGATAGTATACAAACGAACCATATCCGTCGGAATTCGCTCGGAAATATCGATTTCCAACAGATTCCCAACAGTTTCGGCCGTCCGGAATAGCCGGTTTTCTTATAGTATCATATGAATCTCTTTACTATCCTTAGTTTGTTTCTATGTATATTCGATGGTTTTTGTGTTTTTTATTTTACCTAATTTTTTTATGGTTGAACATTTTCTTGTGTCGCAGAGAGACGCGAGTTCATTAACTTGTAAGGAAAGAAAAGAAAGGTTTAATGAAGAAAGTTTAATGAAACTTAACTTTCTTAATTAACTCTTTCTTCCTATTCTTAAAAGTCTTTTTGCCCGTTGAGATATTGGAGGCGTAATGTAAGTAAGCTTTACCTTCGTCCTAGTCTTGACGACAGTAGTGTGTTTTCTTTTTCTCTGTCTTTTGATCAGTATAACATAGTTATGAAGGGGTTCAATATATATAATATTTAGTATGAAGGGGTACAATGTGTTGTTATTTTCATGAATCTACACAATTGAATATTGAATTTAAGTCAATCCCTATGTAATTATTATTACTTTGTCAAACCATATGGTACATAATCTAGCCCACAATTATATTCCTTTCGTTTCACAATAATATCGTTTTAGACTAATTTTTCTATTTCGAACAAAAATATTCATTTAGAATTTTAGTGTAAATTTTGACTAGAAAATATTTAATTTTTCAATACGTAAAAAATATTAATTTATTTCTTAATTTACTTTAAAAGTAAAAAAAACACTAAAATGCATTTTACTTTAAATCGTAATAATTGTTTTTATGTTGAACAATTACATTTACTTTGAATCGTAATAAATGTTTTGACACGTAAATTGTTTACAAGAAAATATTTAATTTTTAATACGTAAAATCTCAATTTATTTCTTAATTTACGTGAAAATATCAAAACTAGACTAATTGTTTGAAACAATTGCATTTTACTTTGAATCGTAATAATTTCTTTTATGTTGAACAATTACATTTACTTTGAATCGTAATAATTATTTTTACGTTGAATACTTCGTAACAATTGTCTATACTTTTTATTATGATTATTCTTATTATTTTATTTAAATGTTTCTATAAATTATTTTATAATTAAATATACCTGTTTAAATATGAATTCTTGTAGTTTTATTTTTACTTGTATATAAATAATATATAATTTAAATAAAAATACACAAAATGAGCTATACATGTTTGATCTTTTCATATGTACTTTATGTCTATAATTTGTGATTAGTGTTTGATAAAAGACTAACAAGTAAAATCTTGTTATTTATCTTTAATTTTAAAACGCAAACACTATATGTGAAACAATTGAACTTTTAGTATCTCATGAAATGTCAATATGTATAAAAAAATTTCGTATTAAAGAGTAACTAACAGTCCAATAATATTTACGCACCGAAGAATATTCTGGATGTCTTGAATTTTGTCAGAGTTTATGGTTCAAAATTCTCACCATGATGTATTATTTGATTCAATATTAAATTAGTCCAAAGATGATCTTTAAAAAATAATTTATCGTGGTATGTGAAAATATAAAGATGTAAGTTTTTTGTCAATACCCAATAGTCAATACCGGCCATGCTGTATTTTTTTAGGGTTAAAATCATCTTACTAGTTGGTATAATGGACGCATTTTGTAAGAATAACAATAACGTTTCAATATTGGAGAAACCTATTGCATTTAGAGAGAGAGAGAGAGAGAGAGAGAGAGAGAGAGAGAGAGAGAGAGAGAGAGAGAGAGAGTACATACAAAGTTATGTATCTATGTAGGTATAATACGTGCATGTATGACAAGTTGTTAAAGACATCCAATACCTTTGAAGAATTGATCATGTGTAAATCTTTTCAAGTATTTTGCTCTTTTATTTATCATTAGCATTTTCAAGTATATTTCCTGTGTTAGAAAATAATATAGTAAGATTTTATTCTTCATTTTTATATATAAGACTTGTTTTTGGTAAGAACATAAAAAAATTCTAAATATAGTGATGTATTTTTTGGAAAAGAATATATATATAGATGGTGATGTATTTAGGACAATATGCATGTATGACAAGTTGGTAAGACATTTTATCACCTTTGAATAATTAAAACTGTGTAAATCTTTTCAAAATATTATTCTTTTTTTGGACTTGCATTTGATATGCATGTATTTAAAATAAAATACTATTCTATTTTGTATTTTATAAAATAAAATTCTTTTTTTATAAGAACAAATTGGTTTCTAAATGAATTTAAAATCTATAACAACTGCATAAATTCTAAATGGCTAAACATGTATCAAATGAGCATCATATCAAAAATTTCTTAATTTGCTATGGAATTGAAAAATGAAGAAAGTTGTATTTTATTTGTATGTTCGATATAGTTCTAGTTAGAAGACCTCATAAACCATAAGGGGAAAAATGGTTCTCTTTAGACCTCTAATTTGATTTTGTTAAGATTTAATTTATATTAAACAACTCACTAATGTAATTGTTTTGTGATAACAGAAATACTAATTAGCTAAATCAAGTGCATTTGTTATGGATCTTCTAGTGTTAAACCGATTATGCACAATTTTAACCATTTTAAAAGTTACATGATAACATATATTTGAAAAATAATCTCATAAAACTATACACCGAAACCAAATTTATTGGCTATAAGAAAAATAATTGTTTTCATATGTCGAGAGACTAGTGTGATGATCTTATTATAACTTTCTATGTTTGGTTTATGGGCATTCCATTTAAAGTATAAGGAATTAAATATTACAGCAATCCCAACCTTTTTTTGACATTCAGCAAGCCCAAACAAGGCCTAGTGTTTTCAGTTATTACCCAAGAAAATCAAAAAGGAAACTAATTGAACCAAATGAATAATAATAAACCCATGAGATGGGTTAAGTTGCAGAACGGTTTGATGTTGAATTGAACCAGAAGATCATCGAGAAAAGAGCATCTTCATGTCAGTTTTTTGTGGATCAAAGGTTAATAATGAGCTGCACTAGGTTACTGTTGTATCGGTTAGGGTAAAGGGTAACCTAGTAACATATGTATGAATTCAAAGAAGAGGCCCGGAGAACTTTCATTATGTATAAAGTCGTAAATCAGTAATAGTAATAACGGATAAGGTCGGTTGTAAGGATAACGATCTATGAGGAAATATTTGAGTTCGGTCAAAAAGAAGTAGTCAGATCGGTGAATATAAGATCGGTATAAGTTGTTGTTAGAGCATTTATTCCAAAATTTGGATCTCGTTCATAATGAGGGTACATAACTATTTATACTGAAATTAAGACGGTGGTTTAGAGATATTTAAGTCCTAAATCGTACGGTCGGGTAGGACAGGTCGATGGATTGGGCATAACGGGATGACCGATCCCTCTTCAGTAGCCTTGGTGGCGCTCCACCTCATTTCGTTGTAGGTCGTATGGCCGATCTGAATGGGCTGATAGGCTTTGGTCGTTTGTTGGGCCGATTACTTGATGGACCGATTGCTAAGTTGGTTGATCTTGATTTGGAAAGGGCCTTAAGGGGGGGGGGGGGGGTGTGAAACAAAAGATTATCGATCTCACAAACCTTTTATTTTGTTGTCTTAGCTTAATTTGAAATCTTGAAAAACTCTAGTGTTTCATCTTCCAGTATCTAGTGGATTAGATCCCTAAATACTACCACGTTTACTGTGCACTTGCAGCTACGTTACTTTGGGGTGAAAACTAAACCCGCATCAGTAGGAGAAAAAGGTTTTGACGGTTAATGCATCAATGCCATATATGGGATCACTGACAGGGTTATTATTGGCTAGTAAATGATGTCGCACATCTTTTTTTTTTTTTGACATTAAAAGCTCCATATATTATTAAGATGATTCGAATAGGGTGGCCTCGGAGGCCATCCAGATCGGAGTCATAGAGTCTACATGGGAAAAGACAATACCACGGGCTCGAGCCCCTTTTGCAAGGGTATCAGCACGGATATTGAGAACACGAGGAATAAAATAAATATCCAAATAAACAAAAGTAGATCGTAAATGATTAAACTCATCAATTTCCGAGGCCAAAGCAGGCCATTATTCTTCTTCATTGATCACATTAACTATCTGTAGGCAATCTGATTCAAAATGCATCACTAGTACTCCTAACTGCAAGACGGTCTTCATGGCCCATAATAAGGTATTAAATTAGGCATGAAGGGGGGATAAAATTCTTTCCTTCGCAAAGGCGTCGAAAGTTCTTCGTCCGTTCGCAAAGGCGCTGATGCCGCACATCTAACTCTAAATTTTATAATATCTTCTTAAAATATTTTTTTTTGGTTGTTATTTTTAATGATTTTCTATGAATAAGGTCTTGTATACAGAATTCGGCTAGGAGAATTAGAGTACAAAATATGAAGTATTGGATTTACGTAAAAAACAAAAGTTAAACAATATTCGAGTATATGAATACGTGGATGATAAATTGCGCATTTGATTCTTGATGATCTAAACAAGTATTTTAGCAACAAAAAAAAGAGATCTAAACATGTGGTTATGACATTCCTAACAAATTTATTTTCAAACAATAGAATAATTAATTAAGAAAACACTTAAATCAATCTATTGTGAACATGCCAAATATGATGTAAAAAAAACCAAAATTGAATATTTAGTTATGAAAATATTGAGCGGACCATATTAAGACATAACAATCATATCTCTATAATCTCTCCCTGTATTTTATAATAGAGCTAAAAATCATCCAATTACTCCTCTGCAATCTCTCCCTCAATTACTCCTCTATAATTACTGTATATATGCTTTCCCTATTTTCTCTCATCCTTTGTGTATATAAGAAGAGTTGTATAATATTAATAAAATCATCCAATTACATATCACTATATGGTATCAGAGCAACGCTCCTAGACCTAAATTCCCAATTTTTTCTTCTCTTCTGTTCTTCTTCTCTGTCTTATTCCGTCTCAACTCCTCTTCATTTTGTTTTCTTTACGTCTCTCTCATAAATGTCTTCTACAACTCCCACTTCTGTCGAACACACATCTGTATTCGATGCTCAAAATCCACAGACTACTCTCTTGTCTGTTAACATGTCGAGTGTTACAAAACTCACAAATCTAAATTATTTGATGTCACAAAAACAGGTTCGTGCTCTCCTCGAAGGGCATGAACTCCATGGATTTTGGGAGAAATCAGACACGGATCCTCAACCAACAATCATTGTCGATGGCCAATATGTCCCAAATCCTGCCTTTGCTCCATGGCGGAGGCAAGATCAGCTTCTCTATAGCGCAATAATTGGGGCAATTTATTTGCCGGTCCAATCTGTTGTCACAAGTGCCACCACCACCGCTGAAGTATGGAGCATCCTCGCC
This sequence comes from Eutrema japonicum, assembly GCA_030161315.1. NCBI lineage: Eukaryota > Viridiplantae > Streptophyta > Magnoliopsida > Brassicales > Brassicaceae > Eutrema > Eutrema japonicum. Next base: position 18,032,437 of record BSQW01000006.1, read on the forward strand.
TCCACGTTCGGCAACCCAACTCGTGGACATCTCCGCCAACTCCGATTTCAGATCAAATTGTGTGTGAAATGCACAAATCACTGACTATCTACGGATCATTAAAGCTAAGGCCGACGAATTAGCCTCTCTCGGTAAGCCTATAGACCAAGAAGATCTCACTGAAGATATTCTTGCTGGTCTCAGTGAGGAGTACAAATCCGAAATCGATGCTGTCAATGGTAGGGATGTACCAATTTCCTACACCGAGCTCCATGAACGTCTTCTGAATCGCGAAGCTATGATTATTTGCACATAATCAGCCTCTGTCGCGCCTATTGTTGCTAATGATACCGAGTCTCGAAATCGCCAAGCCTGGAAATTAAATCAGAATCAGAACCATCGCAACGTTCCCAACCAGAATTACCGTGGCAACCAGAATCAGAATCACAATGGTCCGAGACAATATTTGGGTCGGTGTCAGGCTTGCGGAATACAAGGCCATAGTGCTAAGTATTGTCCTGACTTTCGTATTGTCCGAAGTCAAAACTCCCAAACATGGCAGCCTCCTCAGCCGTGGCAGCAGTCTCCTCAACCGTTGCAACCACTGCAGCAACACTAGTCGTGGCATCCAAGAGCAAATCCAACAATGATGTCTGATTCATCCACCTGGCTCTTTGATACTGGTGCCTCGCACCACATGACATCTGATCTCGGCAATCTCGCGCTTCACAATCCCTATCAAGGTGGTGATGATGTGATGCTTGGAGATGGCTCGGGATTGGAAATTTCACACACTGGTTCGTTATCAATACCCTCTTATACTCGACCTTTTTTCTTAAACAATGTTCTTTGTGTGCCATCACTTGCAAAGAATCTTATATCTGTTTTTCAATTATGCACAACTAATGGTGTTTCGGTTATCTTTACTCCTACCTACTTTCATGTGAGAGATTTACAAACGGGAACTCTTCGTCTGGAAGGCAAACCTAAGGATGGCACATACGAATGGCCAATATCTAGATCTTCCACTCGTCCATCTCGTGCATTTGCTTCTTCGACTAAGACAACTATGTCTGATTGGCACTATAGATTGGGCCACCCAGCTTTTTCTATTGTAAAAACAATTATTTCAAAGTTTGATTTGCCCCTTTCATCAAAAATTTTATTGGATAATCCTTGTAATACTTGTTCAATCAATAAAATGCATAAGTTACATTTTACTACTTCTTCTATTCAATCCAAACATCTTCTTGATATCGTTTTTTTCAGATGTGTGAACTTCTCCCATGATTTCAATTGATGGTTTTAAATATTATGTACTTTTTGTTGATCATTTTACTAGATACATGTGGATGTATCCCTTAAAACAAAAATCCCAAATTTTTGATGTTTTTACAAAATTTCAAGCCTTGGTTGAAAAACAATTTCAAAACAAATTACGAACTTTATATACGGACAATGGTGGTGAGTATATCACACTTCGACAATTTCTTTCGAGTCATGGTATATCTCACTTCACTGCTCCACCTCACACACCGGAACACAATGGGCTTGTTGAGCGCCGTCACCGACATATAGTCGAAACGGGTCTCGCTCTCCTATCCCATGCTTCAATGCCTCAGCCATATTGGACCTACACATTTACAACGGCTGTGTATTTAATAAATCGAATGCCTACACCTACTCTTGCTCTTAAGTCTCCATTTCAAAATATTTTTGGCCGTGATCCCAACTTTCAAAAATTACGTGTTTTTGGTTATCTTTGTTTTCCTTGGTTAAGACCTTATGCATCACACAAACTTGATTCTCGTTCATCACCATGTGTATTTCTAGGCTATTCTAGTACGCAAAGTGCATATTTTTGTCTTGATCGAGAAACTACTCGTATTTACACTTCTCGTCACGTTGTCTTTCATGAATCCGTTTTCCCGTTTCAAGTTTCATGTTCCATCACTGCCACTTCCGCACCAATTGAAAACTCAGATCCAGTGCCTCACTCAACTTCTACTGTTGCTATCATCCCTCTCTCTCAAATGACAATCTCGTTACCAACACCACCGACGACAAATGCACAACCCAATTATTCACCAAATGTTATTACGGCAGATCCTATATCATCATCGGACACACCACAAGCTGCTGGCTCCAGTCAACCAATCACTGCTTTCGATCTCAATCCTCCACCAAATTCAGACGTCCAAGTCATTCAGCCAACACAATCTCCGACGCCACCACCTGTACCATTTAGACTAAACATCGGTGTCATGTCTCTAACCAAATACTGTGACATAACATCCTTCATGAAGGATTTCTGACATATTTTGATTCACAAAGAGATAGTCCAGACGACCCATATCCGTCAAAAATCGCTCGGGAATGTCGATTTCCAACGGATTTCCAACGGTTTCGGCCGTCCGGAATAGCATGTTTTCTTATAGTATCGTATGAATCTCTTTACTATCCTTAGTATGTTTCTATGTATATTCGATGGGTTTTGTGTTCTTAATTTTTTTTATGGTTGAACATTTTCTTGTGTCGCAGAGAAACGCGAGTTCATTGACTTGTAAGAAAAGAAAGAAAGGTTTAATGAAGAAAGGTTAATGAAGCTTAACTTTCTTAATTAACTCTTTCTTCCTATTCTTAAAAGTCTTTTTGCATGTTGAGATATTGGAGGCGTAATGTAAGTAAGCTTTACCTTCGTCCTAGTCTTGACGACAATAGTGTGTTTTCTTTTTTTTCTGTCTTTTGATCAGTATAACAAAGAGTTATGAAGGGGTTCAATATATATAATATTTAGTATGAAGGGGTACAATGTGTTGTTATTTTCATGAATCTACACAATTGAATATTGAATTTGAGTCAATCCCTATGTAATTATTATTACTTTGTCAAACCATATGGTACATAATCTAGCCCACAATTATATTCCTTTCGTTTCATAATAATATCGTTTTAGACTAATTTTTCTATTTCGAACAAAAATATTCATTTAGAATTTTAGTGTAAATTTTGACTAGAAAATATTTAAATTTTCAATACGTAAAAAGTATTAATTTATTTTCTTAATTTACTTTAAAAGTCAAAACAACACTAAAATACATTTTACTTTAAATCGTAATAATTGCTTATATGTTGAACAATTACATTTACTTTGAATCGTAATAAATGTTTTGACACGTAAATTGTTTACTATAAAATATTTAATTTTTAATACGTAAAATCTCAATTTATTTCTTAATTTACGTGAAAAATGTCAAAACTAGACTAATTGTTTGAAACAATTGCATTTTACTTTGAATCGTAATAATTGCTTTTATGTTGAACAATTACATTTACTTTGAATTGTAATAATTATTTTTACGTTGAATACTTCGTAACAATCGTCTATACTTTTTACTATGCTTATTCTTATTATTTTATTTAAATGTTTCTATAAATTAATTTATAATTAAATATACCTGTTTAAATATGAATTCTTGTAGTTTTATTTTTACTTGTATATAAATAATATATAATCTAAATGAAAATACACAAAATGAACTATACATGTTTGATCTTTTCATATGTACTTTATGTCTATAATTTGTGATTAGTGTTTAATAAAAGACTAACAAGTGAAATCTTGTTATTTATCTTTAATTTTCAAATGCAAACACTATATGTGAAACAATTGAACTTTTAGTCACTAAATGTGAAACAATTGAACTTTTAGTATCTCATGAAATGTCAATATGGATAAAACAATTTTGTATGAAGGAGTAACTAACAGTCCAATAAGATTTACGCACCGAAGAATATTCTCGATGTCTTGAATTTTGTCAGAGTTTATGGTTCAAAATTTTCACCATGATGTATTATTTGATTCAATATTTAATTAGTCCAAAGATGATCTTTAAAAAATAATTTATCGTGGTATGTGAAAATATAAAGATGTAAGTTTTTTGTCAATACCCAATAGTCAATCACTACAAGAAAACACCCGGATTTCTGACGGATTTGAAACCGTCGGAAAATACCGACGGATTTCCGACGGCATAACAAAGGTATTCTGAGGGATTTATTTTTCTCGGAAATCGGTCGGAATATTCCGACGGATTTCCGAGGGAATCTCGACGAGCCCGTATTCCCTCAGAAATTGGTAGGAATATTCCGACGAATTACGAGCCGACAGCATAACAAGGGCATTCTGAGGGAATACGAATTACGAGCCATCGGAAATCCCTCGGAATATTTCGACCGATTTCCGAGGAAAATGAATCCCTCGGAAAGGCCGTCGGAAATCCCTCTGAATATTCCGACCGATTTCCGAGGGAATATATATATATATTCTTGCTTTGTAAATATTTCTCCCCTTGTATATACGTTTCTTGCTTTGTTTGTAAACGGTTTGGAATGTTTCCGCTGTATTACAATTGTTTTATGCGCTTTGTAAACATTCCTTGCCTTTTTTCACATGTCTTCCTAGGTTGTTCCAATGTTTAATTCGTGTGTTTCCTGTCTCTAGTATTTTGAAGATTCTTGTGTATAGTTGCAGAACAAACAAATATTTCTCTATAAATACTCCTCCCCTGGATCATTCACAACAAAAAAACAAAATTACACAATGTCTTATTTTAGATCATGGATGGACAAACCTCCGCGTGATTCCACTACGGGGGAATTGACGGATGAGTTCGCACAAGGTGTGGAGGAGTTCATGAACTTTGCGTCAAACAATAGCATGACATCATAATACGGTAAAATATATTGTCCTTGTACTAAATGTCGGAATCATAGATTAGTCTCAGTTATGGATGTAAGGAAGCACTTATATAGGAATGGATTTATGCCTGGTTACAAGATTTGGTATACCCACGGAGAAACCGATTCAATGGTGCAATATTATGGTATCACATTTTATAGGTTTGGTAGTACTTCGGGTTCTAGGTTAGAGGAACCAACACCGGAAGTAGATGTAAACGCAGGTTACATTCAGATGGTGAATGATGCGTTTCGTGAAAACATAGCATCGTATCATGTTGAGGATGGTAACAGGATAGAGGAACCAAATTCAGAAGCGCATAATTTTTTTGATATGCTAGATGCGTCAAAGTAGCCATTATACAGAGGATGTAGAGATGGAATATCATCTCTTTCAACTGCAAGCAAGTTGATGACTATAAAAACGGATTTCAACTTGGCCGAAGATTGTGTTGATGTGATAGCTTATTTTGTGAGAGATGTCTTACCTGAAGAGAATATTTCACCGGCTTCATACTACGAGATTCAGAAACTTGTAGCTGGTCTTGGATTACCTTATCAGATGATAGATGTGTGCATCGACAACTGTATGATCTACTGGAGAAAGGATGAAAATCGGGTGAAGTGTCATTTTTGTCACAAACCTCGCTATCAGGATACAAGAGGCAGAGTACATGTTCTACATAAACGGATGTGGTATCTTCCCCTAGATGATAGGTTGAAGATGTTATATCAATCCCAGCGCACGGCAGGACCTATGAGATGGCATGCAGAACATAACTCAGCTGGAGAGATATCGCATCCTTCAGATGTAAGAGCATGGAAACATTTTCAAGAGGTTTATCCTAGTTTTGCGTGTGAGCCAAAGAACATATACATCGGGTTATCTACGGATGGATTCAAACCTTTTGGAAAGCATGGGAGGAAATATTCGTAGTGGCCAGTAATCGTCACACCGTAAAATTTACCGCCATCTATGTGCATGAAACAAGAGTTTTTGTTCCTCACGATCCTCGTCCCAGGTCCAGAGCATCCTAAGAGATCTGCTTTTCTGCCAAAAACGTAAAATCCCGTTTTCCCGCCAAAAACGTAAAATCTCGTTTTCCCGCCAAAAAGTAAAATCTCGTTTCCCGCCAAAAACGTAAAATTCAGTTTTTCTCGCCAAAACGTGATTTTGTTTTCCCTCCAAAAAGTGAAATTGTGTTTCCCGTCAAATACGTTAAATTTTGTTTTCCCGCCAAAACATTAAATCTTGTTTTTCTGCCAAAAACGTAAAATCTTATTTTTTACCAAAAATGTAAAAACTTGTTTTCCGTAAAAAAAACGCAAACTCTCGTTTTTCATTGAAATACAAAAATTGCATTTTTCTCGCTTTTCCTTTAAAAATGTGATTTTGTATTTTTCAGCCAAAAATGTAAAATTCGATTTTCCACCAAAAACGTAAAATCATGATTTTCCTTTGAAAACCTAAAATCATGATTTTCCTTTGAAAACGAAAAATCACGTTTTCCCATCGAAAACACAAAATTTTAGTTTTTAGTTTTTCGTTAAAAAAGAAAACTATTATAGTATGTTTGTTTTTAAGAAAACAAAAAAAAACATTTCATGGTTGGGCCCTGGTTTAGCCCATTTTGTATAAATTACAGAGTTAAAAAGGGTCAGGGTTGGGTTTATAACATTTAGGGCTGAGCTGAGTTGAAACCCTTTATTTAACATCCCTAATCTCTCCCTCAATTACTCCTCTGCAATCTCTCCCTCAATTTTTCCTCTATAATTACTGTATATATGCTTTCCCTATTTTCTCTCATCCCTTGTGTATATAAGAAGAGCTGTATCATATTAATAAAATCATCCAATTACATATCCCTATATGGTATCAGAGCAACGCTCCTAGACCTAAATTCCCAATTTCTTCTTCTCTTCTGTTCTTCTTCTCCATCTTCTTCAGGGTATTTCTCAGGAAATCAATGAATGCAGATAAACTAACTAATCAGGGTTCAGGTTGCGCACGTTTCTTGAACTCAAATAACTAAGGTATAATTAACCAACTCTCGTTGCGAGAATTATCTAAGCCTAAATCCTAGAATTACAAATCTCTTTGCGAATCCTAAAGTCTAAACCAGCTTTTATTTCAAGTTTGATTTGTTCACAAAAGAACTAAACCAAATCTCTTTGCGAATAGTTATTTTGCTCACCCTAAGTTCTATCAGGTAATTAATCGCACTCTCGTGCCTAATCAATTATCCTAAGATCTAAGTTCTAGGTGATCAATCTAGAATTAGCTTTGGAAACAACCTGTGGCGAAGAACTAATTTAGATTGTGAACCCTAAACAACTAATCAACCTAGCATTCAAAGAAGTCCCTTATGAGAACCCTAAACCTAACAAGAGATCTACTCATACATGGAAATTGAAGCAATAAACATGACTGAATAAATACTCGAATAAATAATAAGAAAGAGTAACAAGAGGGTTCGAAATCTTCTCTCGGACGAACAGAGTTTCAGACTTGTCTCCCTTCAAAATATCTCTCACAAAACCAAATTAAAATAAAGCGTAGCCATCAAAGTGGCTGTAAAATCCTAATAAATAACCTAAGTAACGTTTTGGGGCTTTTTGTAAATAATAAAGTCTTATGGGCAATTTTGCAATTCTTCAACTCTTGGAAAAGTCGCAATCGTGTCTTGCTGCAGTGATTATTGACCGATACTAGTCAGTATCGATCGATGTTGAGGCTTCAAATCGGGTACTCAACTACACGAACTTTTTCTTTGCTCCAAAATGCTCTAGAAAGCTCCAATATCTCCAATTATGGTCCAAACGTGCTAAAACCTGTAAAAGACTCTAAAACACTACGAAATAGTAGAAATACTTTATAAAACGGACTTATATCATGGCTTAAACGGGGTAAAAACCATGATATATCAACTCCCTCAGACTTAGCATTTGCATGCCCTCAAGCAAATAGAAGACTAAACCAGAGAAAGAGGTTTGAAAACACGGAGACTCACCTGTTCATGAAACATTGCAATGACCCTTTTCCTTAGTGCTCCACATATCACCTAACCAGTTTCAAATCTAACCACCATGTACTTCTCCGTAGACATTCGCAGCTTTCCAGACTACACACATTATTTCACAGCATCGTTCAATCAAGCCTTCCTCGCCAGTTTCATTGCTGTGATTAATACCAAGAACCTTCTAGATTATTTCTCATACAATATCATGACAAGGAACCATCCAATTTCACACTTTTTGGTATTGTTTTCTCTCCCCAGACTTATTTTTTATTATCTCTCTTGCATATACAGATTAAGGTTCGAGACGCGAGTATTGATGGTGTTTGCCACCGAATCCCCGGTTCTTCCCTCAAAAGTAATCAAAGGTGTGGGCGAATAATGGTATCACATGAAATTTTCCTAAGCTCGCTTCCACCTTTGTGTGATCATTTCCTCTGAAGTAGAATAATGGGATCGCTAGAAATTTTCCTAACCCTCTACTCAGAAGAAAATCATTTCATATTTTAATGCATCTTATTTATTAACTTGTAACAAGAAGAGAAATACCATTACTTTAAACACGTGGGTTCCTATATCAGATATGAATGAGGAATCAAGCTCTATGAATACTAACAACATCGATGAAGTGCAAAAATTTGGCTCAGGCTTTAAAGAACTTTGCTGGAAACATGAGTGTCTTCTAGTTAACTGGTCAGCCTTTGGATTTTTCATTAGTCCGATCTAGAACTGATTCTGTAACAATGTTCACTTAGAAGTAAAGTCAGAACAATAGAGTCAAGAAAAAGATCACAATTTCCAACAGATTTTGACTCAATAAAACAAAATTTAACTCAAAAACGACTGACTCTAAGAAAAAAAAAACAATGTCAGCAACTACCTCCCCCAGACTTGAACAACACTGTCCTCAGTGTTATCTAGCACAAAGTTGGTGAAAGAAAGCAAATGAACAGAGTGGAATCATGAAAAAAATGAAAAATTACCGAAGTGGGGTACGAGTGTCGACCGACACCCAACTTGGTATCGATCGACACAAAGTATTGGTCGACACAGGTGATTCGCTTTCAACGTCTAAGGTCAGATGTAACTCCAAAAATGTGTCAAACGATCCAGGTGTTAAATGTTAGCACTTTTAGACCACTCAAACACAAGTTAGGTGCAACAAAATATCATAGAAGCATAAATCCACAGGTCCAAAAGCATAAGAAGGGGCTGACAAAAGACACATAAATTTAAACGAAAATAAAAAGAAAAGGGAAAAAAAAACAGCAAACGTGATGATCAGATAGAAAGAGGACTAATCCTCCTCAGTGGCGTCAGAGTCATCGCCAGCAGTGCCATATGGACCAACGTCAGTAGCTGTGCGCGGTGAACCTGGTGAAACAGGATGCTGAGACGCCATGCAGCGGCAATGGGAAATGGCGGTCCAGATCGTCTGCAGACTCGCGACTACATATCTCTGAAAAGGATCCATCTCCATGGTGGGTAATGGAGGAAGATCAAGCGCAGCAGCAATGGGAAATGGCTCGCGTCGCAGTTGACCCCCAGCAGGGCCAGATGCAGGTGGTTGTGCTCTAGTAGCTGAGCCTCGACGTCTAGTGACTGGTGCAGGCTCCATGTCAGCAGGAGCAGGTGCGAAAAGCAACTGAGCAGGGTCACCGCCTATATCTGTCAGATCGGTGTTGGGGAGTTGAACCAGATAGTCCCCAACAGAAGTGCTGAAAATACAACGCCTGTCAGGCTTCAGCCAACGCAGGTGCTCCAAGTGCGCCTCGTCCATAAGCTCGCGGGAAGTCACGATCCAGCAACTAGTGGTGCTGATTCCTAGGTGCATAAAGATGGGAGTGAGAAGACTGCCCACCGTTATGGTCTTTGGGCGACCTGCAGTCCTAAAAGCCTTGCCGCTACCTGTAAAAGGCTTAACCTTCAGCGACTCCAAGTGGTGTGTGAATACAACACCTAAGTTGACCGCGAGGTCCATCTCAGGCCACTCATATGCCTTATCAGAAATGAGGTCTCCAATCCCAATAGACAGAACAATCAGCTCAGTAACTCTCATCTTGTTTGGCTCCATCTTACACAATAAAGTGTTGCTCAGGATCCTCACAATGCAGCGGAAGACGGGATGGCGCACATCCATCTGTGTAGTGGTCTTGCTGTCATAGATTCCATGCCCAAAGTGAGACCAGAATGCCTCAACATCCATGAACTTGCGAGGAAACTCGCACCTCGAGAAGTCTCTGTCAAACCCAAAGATGTCGCAGAGCTCCTGAAATGATATCCTATACCGCACACCGCGAATCAGAAAAGTCAGAACACCCTGTTGTGCAGTCACTGGAGCCTCACCAATGTAGTAGACGCGAACAGAAGCAAGAAACTGGCGAACCAAATCGGGGTACAGGTCATACTACTGCGTAGGCATCGTCCCAAATCCGATCTTGCGGATCTGTCCATCAAGCTCCCTGTCAAAACCTAAGTGCCTCATAATGTGCGTATCAACAAACCGAGTGGGGCGCACATCAACCTCCTGCCATGCGTTGTAGAAGATCGAGTCGTAATCGTCCCACTCCTCGGAAATAGGCATGTGGGTGCAAGCTCTGCTCTCCGTAATCTCCTTATCTGAACCTTCGTAATCATTCCTCAAACGTATCCTAGCCTTCTCACTGATCTTAGGCCATGGAAACTGAAATGTTGTGCTAGGAGGCAATGGTGATGAAGGCGTAGGAGCCTCGGGTGGTGCGTCACGTAAGTTTGTATCGAAAACCACTGTAAAGTCTGTGGAATTGGCGGTCTGAACCTTGTAACGGTTCTGAGTAAGACAAGCGATAACCGATCCTAATGTCCAAACCCCTTCATCTAAGAACTCGACTCGAGCACCCAACAAGTACTCTTTCTCTGGTGGGTTATAGCTGGATGCGGTATCAGTGCGTGCTCTCTTCTTAGGTGCCATCTGCATCATCAACAAACACAAAACATAGCATAAATCCAACATCTCTCTCAAGCACAGCAATCTCGGCCAAGTGAAATAGTGAGCATCGACCGATACCAATGTGGTGTCGGTCGATACTCATATAGGTATCGAGCATCACGAAGAACATCAATCCGAAAATTCCAAAAGTGCAAACCAAGGGTAATTAAGTGTAAGGTAAGGTTCGACTAGGCCTAGAACACACGAATCAAGTGATAATCATCCAGCAAAACTAGTTCTAAGAGCCTAAAAGTCAAAAATTCAACATTGGTTCACGGATTGAAAATGTGAAAAATTCGTGTTTCATACCTTGTAGATCGTGAGGTTTAGTGAGAGAATGAGATAGAGCACGGAAATCCGAGCAGAATAGACTCAAAAATCACTCAATTCCATCTAGAAACAAAGATTTGTGATTTTGAGAGAGAGTGTCGTTAAAGGTATCGAACGATGGAGGCGGTGAGAGAAGAAAGGAAATCGTAGGGTTTTAAAGGAAACTTACCTGCGCGTGGAGTATCGATCGATACCAGTTGGTGTCGATCGATACTGAGGGAATGGAATGATTTGCTCACCACACGGAGGTCGGTCCAGAATGTGTACGTTTAACGACGGGTATCGACCGATACCAAGTAGTATCGGTCGATACGGGACCTCCGAATCTGATTCACGTGACACAATGAAACACAAAACAAAAACTAGAAAAATAGAAGACTCATATGTACGGACTTACCAGTGGGTTGCCTCCCACTCAGCGTTTGCTTTACGTCACGAGCTTGACTTTACGGATGATCAGTCAGGATAAGAAGGAAAGCTCATGCTAAAACAAGCTCCACAACTTGACATCTCCAGCTTCAGAGTTCTGCTCAACATGTTCTCCACAACCTATTGTCCTTTCTCTTTCAGCTCCGTAGTAAGAAGAACTCTAGCCTTATAAAATGGTCTTGAGGTCCCTTTGCATTTCACCTTATATTCGATCAAACCTCCATCGCACATTTGAGGGATTAAGGTCACATGTGTAGCACTCTCGACTCTTTTGTTATTCACCTCCTTCTTTGCCTTAGTCTTTTTGATGACTTTCTTGGTGATGATAGGAGGGCGATCTAGAACGTTTATGGTATCAGGCTCGTCAGAAGGTTCTTCCCGATTATCAACTACCAACGTCTCTCCTGTGACAACATCGATGCAAGAGACACGTGTGGGAGTTCCTCTAGTCGGAATGGCTTCGTAGTTTACATTCTTCTTTGCCTTGATGAAGATTGCCTTGATCTCTTCCTCAGTTTCTCTGCAATTTCGGAAGTAACCAAAGGGCGATTTTCAAAGGCTTCGTCAAAAGATAAAGTATGGAGAATCCTCCTGACCATCTTCTCAAAAGCTAGTAATTTCTCTGCAGTGATGGGTTTCATGAGATGTCTAGGTGGTCTAGGGTATGGCATCTTAGGCTTGTAAACACGTTCCTTAATCACCTCTGGTTTCTTCACAATCTCTGGTTTAGCCTGCGAGGGATGTCGACCGATACAAGGTTGGTGTCGATCGACACAAGGCTCATGTGTCGTTTCTTCAGGTCGGTATCGATTGATACTTGCAGTGGTGTCGGTCAATACAGACGAATCAGGTTTGGAATTACCTTCGACGGGGTTTTCGAAATTTCCTGCACTTCGTTAGGTGATTGTATTGACGTATTCGTTTTCTGAATGAGCCGTCTTTCTCTTGACAGCTGCTGCAGTCTGAGCTACTTGCGTTTCCAGCATCTTCTGATGAGTATTGAGGGCATCGATCCTTCCACTCAGATCTTTGTACAAAGCATCTATCTTTCCATTGAGATCCACTGTAATCTGCTGCTGTCCTTGAACCAGCTGTTCAAACATAGATTCAATCTTGCTATCCGGGAGCTTAGCAGGTATAGGCTGATAAGATTAATTTCCATAGTTTCTGGTATACCCACTATTCTGAGATGATTTCTGGCCAAACTGATTCGACCCTCCCTGCTGAGAATTGTTGTTGAAGTTTCGGCTGTTGTTGAATTGATTCCTCTGACCTTGAAAACCAGAACCACCAATATAGTTAACATCCTCTACTTCATCCTCATTGAATACATCAACATCTTCAACAAAGTGAACAACCTTCGTTGTCTTGCCCATCAGACTGTGCATAGAATCTAACTTGGCTTGAACCTCAGCAATCTGCGAACCTTCCATGCCACCAGCTTGCCTCTTGCGCTCAAAATCTGTATTCTTGGTGCTATTGCTAGACGCCAAGTTCTCAATCAGCACATAAGCATCATCAGGATACCTGGTGTTGAAGTTTCCATTGCTCGAAGCATACAAAGCCATATGATACCTCCAATCAATCCCATCAACTGAACATCAGAGTACCTGTGATGTGGACAATCTCTCTGGTATGATCTGAATCTCGTCCAAGCAGCCTTGAACGCCTCAGAATGTCCTTGAGAAAATTGGGAGATCTTGTTACTCAGATCCTTGGATCGTGCAGCATCATAAAAGTTGTTCAGGAAAGCAGTTTTAGTCTCTTCCCAGGTAGTCAGTGATCCAGGAGGTAACTGCTTCAGCCAGTAAGTCGCATCTCCACCAAGAGAGTATGGGAAGAGCTTGCAGAAGAGGTAATCATAGGACACTCCATTGCTCTTGATGCTAGTGACCAAATCCTCAAACCTCTCAATATGGTCCATGGGATGTTCATTGGAAAGACCATGAAAAGGGTGCTGACCCACAAGAGTGTAGTATGCAGATTTCAGCTCAAAGTCATTCCTCTAAAAAGCATGAGGACGAATCGCTGATCGATTTGCATAAAATTGATCAGGCTTGTTGTATTCACCAATCATTCTACCACGATTAACCACAACATTCCCTGCATTCGCGTTCCCAGCAACAATCTCCTCGACAACAGGAGCAGGTGGAATGATGTTCCCCTCTCCATCCAATCGTTGCCCTCTCGAATTGCACAACTGACCCTCTTGGTCTCTGTAAGCACCAGCTTCATCTTGAACCAAAACCATTGGGTTGTTGTTCATCTCTGCTGGCTTCTTTGCTCTTCTGTTTGTGCGTTCCACAAGTGCTAGTTGCTCCAATGATAGTTCAACTAGCTGAGTACTCTTGTTCCTTCTGGTTTCACAAATAGGCATACATTTGAAAACAAAATTCAAGAACGTAAGTAACACGGTAATACGATGAGCATCGACCGACACTGGGTGGTGTCGATCGATATCAACAAAAAGAAAACGATGAGTATCGACCGACACTGGATAGTATCGATCGATACCGACGAACTTAGTCGAAAATCTCAAACTAAAATCTAATTGCGAATTGAGTCCCCGGCAACGGCGCCAAATTTGGTTAGCTCAAATTAATACCCTAAAGTAATAAAGCTTTGTCGGTTGTAATACTTAGGGATCGAATCCGCAGAGACTCACGGAAACACACAATAGATTATATAGATGAGAATTAAGCTAAGTGATCAATGAAATTGAAAGCAATACATAAATTAAACTGGTTGTAAGTTCGATGGGAGAAAGATAGGTTCGGGGTATTTCTCAGGAAATTAATGAATGCAGATTAACTAACTAATCAGGGTTCAGGTTGCACACGGTTCTTGAACTCAAATCACTAAGGTATAATTAACAAACTCTCGTTGCGAGAATTATCGAAGCCTAAATCCTAGAATTCCAAATCTCTTTGCGAATCCTAAAGTCTAAACCAGCTTTTAGTTCAAGTTTGATTTGTTCACGAAAAACTAAACCAAATATCTTTGCGAATAGTTATTTTGATCACCCTAAGTTCTATAAGGTAATTAATCGCACTCTCATGCCTAATCAATTATCCTAAGATCTAAGTTCTAGAATTAGCTTTGGAAACAACCTATGACGAAGAACTAATTCATATTATGAACCCTAAACAACTAATCAACCTAGCATTCAAAGAAGTCCCTTATGAGAACCCTAAACCTAACAAGAGATCTACTCAGACATGGAAATTGAAGCAATAAACATGACTGAATAAATACTCGAATAAATAATAAGAAATAGTAACAAGAGGGTTCAAAATCTTCTCTCGGACGAACAGAGTTTCAGACTTGTCTCCCTTCAAAATATCTCTCACAAAACTAAAGTAAAATAAAGCATAGCCATCAAAGTGGCTGTAAAATCCTAATAAATAACCTAAGTCACGTTTCGGGGCTTTTGTAAATAATAAAGTCTTCTGCAATTTTGCAATTATTTTACTCTTGGAAAATAATAAAGTCGATTTGATGGGCAATTTTGCAATTCTTTTACTCTTGGAAAAGTCGCGATCGTGTCTTGCTGCAGTGAGTATCGACCGATACTAGTCAATATCGATCGATGCTGAGGCTTCAAATCGGGTACTCATCTACACAAACTTCTGCTTTGCTCCAAAATGCTCTAGAAAGCTCCAATATCTCCAATTATGCTCCAAACATGCTAAAACATGTAAAAGACTCTAAAACACTACGAAATAGTAGACAAACTCTATAAAACGGACTTATATCATGGCTTAAACGGGATAAAAACCACGATATATCACATATTTATATGTGTGATGATTATACGGAAGTTATTTAATTTTGTATGTCTATATATGCAGGGAACGGTGCTTTCTTCCGGGATCTATGCACGAGATCACTTACAGCAGCCGGAATCTGAAATCTAGGGGAAAACATACCGGTTCTCCTTTGCAACCTCGAGAAAATATTTTCTCCTGCCTTTTTAGATGTTATGGAACATCTTCCTATTCATCTCCCTCGAGAAGCAGCACTTGGTGGGCCGGTTCTATACCGATGGATGTACCCTTTTGAGCGGTATATGTTCCACCTAAAGAAGAAGGTCAAAAATCTTTCTAGAGTTGAGGGTTCTATTGTCGCACATAGCATTAATGAAGAAACTTCCAACTTTGCTAGCTACTACTTTCCAGCGCAAGTCCAAACAAAAAGTAGACGCCCCGCACGTCATGATGATAGAGGGAACATAGTTAGTTATCCTGTCTATGTTCCCAATATATTTACTCAGATTGGACGACTAAGTGGAAAAAGCAAGGATCGGCGACTATTAGAGGATGAGCAAAGGCACTTGCATATGTATATTCTGAAAAACTGCGATGACGTTTTAGAATATGAAAGGTACCTAAATGCTATTTTTTTATTGGTTAACAAAGTTTATTACTGTTATTAATTTTCTAATGCAATATTTGTTCATGCACAATATGTTCATGACCCAAATACGCGATTGGTATCCAAATTACACAGAGGATGAGCTTGATGTAGTCAAGCAGAATGACTTTGGTGATTGGTTGAAATATCATGTAAGTGTTAAATGATGATTTATTATTATATAATTAAATTAGAATAATAATTTATATATATAAACATTGTGTCGATTATTGTCCACTTTAAATTTTAACAGGTTGGTCAGATGACTGCTCTCGGAAATGAGTTTCCGACCTGGTTAGTTGAGATGGTGAAAGGCCTGACGTTTATTGCACAGTCTTATCCGATGTATTGCACCCGAGGGTATGCTTTTAAGGCTCATCGGGAAGGAAGCTCAAAGACAACTTGTAATTCTGGTATATCAACTCAATCTGGAGAAGTTGTCTACTACGGTGTCCTCCGCGAAATATTGGATATCCATTATCCGGGGATGTTCTATTGCGATTGGTATAATCCAATAGGAGGTCTACGACGGGACACATTTGGTGTTACATCTGTCCACTCTCGAATGCGACTTCAGAAATACGATCCTTTCATTCTTGCTTCATAAGCGGATCAGGTTTCCTACATTCGATACCCCCGGGTTAGGAACAAGCAAGACCCTTGGATTACTGTTACGTCGATACACCCAAGGGGAAGAGATTATGGTGTGTCAGAGCACGACCCTTTGCAGGAAAACGCAATTGGTAAATTAGGTCCGATCGAGCATTCTCTTGAAGCTGATCTCGTGGTTGATTTCACCATGGACATGAATTACGAGGTATTTGAGGATTCAGAGGAAGATATCGGCGAATTTGACTCCGACTCCGATTCAGCTACGTCAGATTATTCATCGGACTCCGAATAATGAATTTTATGTAATATATTTTATTTATCTATGTATAATGTTTTCACCTTTCTATGAAATAAAAACCTAGCTTTCTTCTCGAAAATTAAACATAAATATATTGTAAAGTGAAACGCAATTGTTTTTCTTACAGTAAATCCCCCCCGACTAACCGTAAATCCCTCAGGCTAAAACCGTTATTCCCCGTGGCTAAACCGGTAAAGCCCCCCCCCCCCCCCCACCCCCGGCAAAACCAAAAATTCTCTCGGCTAAAACTGAAAAGGGGGAATCCGTCGGAACTCCGTCGTTACCCCCCCCCCCCCCCCCCCCCCCCCCCCCCGGGTAGGACAGGTCGATGGATTGAGAAAAACGGAATGACCGATCCCTCTTCAGTAGCCTTGGTGGCACTCCACCTCATTTCGTTGTAGGTCGTACGGCCAATCTGAATGGGCTGATAGGCGTTGGTCGTTTGATGGGCCGATTACTTAATGGACCGATTGCTAAGTGGACTGATCTTGATTTGGGAAGGGCCTTAAGAGGGAGTGTGAAACCCACCTCCAACAGTTACTAATCATCTAATACAATAGTTGTTTATGATATGTAAACAACCAAGGTTACTGAGTTGGATCACGTTTTGCATCTTGTATTGGATTATGAATTGGCTATAAATTTTTCTAACTGTTTAAAATTTCCTTTTGTAATTAACTATTATTTTTATGATAAATTTAAATGTTCTATTTTTCCTTATTATTTAGTAAATTTACTTTTTAAAATTATGAATCGGCTATACAATTTTCTAGATTTTTTAATTTTTAATTTTTCAATTAACTTTGGCTTTTAGGATAAATTGACAGTTTCTATTTCTCCTTTTTGTTTAGTTCTTTACCTTTTAGGATTTGAAATCGATTATAAATTTGTTCTTTTATTGTTAATAGTATGTGTCAAAATATAACTTGTAATTTTTTTATATGTGTCAAAATCTGATCGATTAACACGTGATATGATATGGTGAGTTAGTGATATATCATGGTTTTTACCCCTTTTAAGCCATGATATAAGTCTGTTTTATAGAGTCTTTCTAGTATTTCAGAGTCTTTTACAGGTTTTAGCACGTTTGGAGCATAATTGGAGATATTGGAGCTTTCTGGAGCATTCTGGAGCAAAGCAGACGTACCCGATTTGAAGTATCAGTATCGATCAATACTGCCTAGTATCGATCGATACCCATCGCAGCAGACACGATCCGCGACCTTTCCAAGAGTTGAAGAATTGCAGATTTGCCCCAGAAGACTTTAATATTTACAAGAAGATCCCAATTCGTGTTTTAGCATTATAATTAAGTTTTTACAGCCAGTTTGTTGGGTACGCTTTATTTATTCTGGATTTGTGAGAGAGATTTTGAAGGGAGACAAGTCTGAAACTCTGTTCGTCCGAGAGAAGATTTTGAACCCTGTTTTTACTCTTTCTATTTTATTGGATGATTTATTCAAACATGTTTATTGCTTCAATCTCCATGTTTGAGTAGATCCACTTTAGGTTTACGGTTTTCTCATAGGGAGTTGAATAATAGATTGATTTATTGTTAGGGTTCATAATCTAAATTAGTTCTTCGCCTTAGGTTGTTCTCAAAGCTAATTCTAGATTGATCACCTAGAACTTAGATCTTAGGTTAATCGATTAGGCACGACAGTGCAATTGAGTAATCTGATAGAACTTAAGGTGAGGAAATTGATTATTCGCAAAGAGATTTGGTCTAATTGATTTGTGAACATATCAAACCTGAAATTAAAGCTGATTTATTCTTAGGAATTTGCAAAGAGATTTGGGATTCTGAAGTTTAGATTTAGATAATTCTCGCAACGACAGTTGGTCAATTATACTTTAGTGATTTGAGTTCTAGAATCGTGCGTAACCTGAACCCTGATTAGTTAGTCTGCATTCATTGATTTCCTGAAAAATACCCTAGGCCTATATTCTCTCCATTGAATTTACAACTCGTTTACTGCTTATTATTTTTGTTTCATCTTATTTGCTTAGCTTGATTCGATACTATTCAATCTATTGTGCGATTTCTCTGAGTTCTTGTGTTCGACCCCTGATATACTGCAGCAACTGCTTTAGTACTTTTTAGGGTATTAATTTGAGCATATCAAATTTGGCGCCGTTGCCGGGGACTCAATTTCGCCATTAGATTTTAGCTGTCGAGTTTCGACTTAGTTCGTCGGTATCGATCGATATTATCTAGTATCGGTCGATACTCGTCGTTTTCTTTTTGTTGATATCGATCGACAACACTTGGTATCGATCGATACAAATCACGTTTTTGTTACTAACGTTCTTGGTTTTTGTGTTTCAGGTGCATGCCTAATCGTAAAACCAGAAGACACAAGAGCACTCCACTAGTCAATCTATCGTTAGAGAAACTAGCACGTTTAGAACGCACAAACAGAAAGACAAAGCAAACATCAGGGATGAACAACCTAGTGGTATTAAGAGCTGATGAAGATGGAGTCTTGAGAGACCAAAAGGGTCAAGTGTGCAATGAGAGAGGGCAATGACTTGATGAAGCTGGAAACGTCATTGTCCTGCCTGCTGTTGTTGGTCATATTGTCGCACCAGGTGCGCAAGCCAACGTTGGGAATGCTGGGGTTGATTGAGGTAGAACACTTGGTGAGCACAACAGACCTGATCAGTTCTATGCCAATCGAGCTGCGATTCGCATTCCAACTTTCCAGAGGAATGACTTTGAGCTGAAACCTGCGTATTACGCTCTTGTAAGTCAGAATCCTTTCCATGACCTATCTCATGAACACCCCATGGATCATATCGAAAGGTTCAAGGATTTGGTCACTAGTATGAAGTACAATGGAGTGCCCAATGAGTTCCTTTTCTGCAAACTTTTCCCATACTCTCTTGGTGGGGATGCTGCCTATTGGCTGAAGCAGTTGGCTCCTGATTCGCTAACTACATGGGATGAGACGAAGAATGCATTCCTGAACAATTTCTATGATGATGCGAGATCCGAGGAGCTCAGGAACAAGATCTCTCAATTTGCTCAGGGTCTGACATAGGCATTCAAAACTGCTTGGATTCGTTTCAAATCTTATCAGAGAGATTGTCCGCACCATGGGTTCACTCAGGTTCAGCTGCTGGGCATTTTCTATAGAGGGGTTGATTAGAGGTACCAGATGGGTATTGATGCTGCGAGTAATGTGAACTTCAACACCAGGTATCCAGATGATGCGGTTGTGTTGATTGAGAACTTGGCGTCTAGTAATAGCACCAAGAATGCTGATTTCGAGCGGAAGAAGCAAGCTGGAGGAGTTGATGGATCACATATTGCTGAGGTTCAGGCCAAGCTGGATTTCCTGATTGGGAAGTCGAAGAAAGCTGTACACTTCGCTGATGAAGTCGTGAATGTGGAAGAATAAGAAGTGGAGGATGTTAACTACGTTGGTGGTTCTGGTTTTCAGGGTCAGCGATTTGGGTACAACAACAACCTAAACTTCAACAACAACAATCAGCAAGGTGGGTACAAGTTTGAGGGGAACCAATCTGGTTTTCGAACAAAACAATTTACTCAGAAACCACTCTAGAGCAGCGATTTCACTCGCAATTATGGGAACTCTTCGTACCAACCAATATCTCCAAAGTCCACAGAAAATAAGATGGAATCCATGGTGGAACAAATTCTTCAGGGACAGCAGAAGTTGCAAGTGGATTTCAATGGGAAGTTTGACTCTCTGTATACTGATCTGAATGGAAAAATTGAAGCTATCAATCTGACTCAGAGGAAGCTGGAAACTCAAGTTGCTCAGACTGCATCAGCTGTGAAGAGGCAAGAAGGTTTTCTTCCAGGGGAAACTGAGAATCCAAGGGCACACATCAATGCCATCACCTTGAGGAGTGGAAAAGAGGTGATTACAGGAGTGAAGAACAGCCCAATTGCAGAGAATCTTGTCGATCTTGCTGAAGAAGATGATTGGGATTCTGATAACCCCCAGGTATCGATCGATACCAGCTAGTGTCGATCGACACCGGTCCAGACATCTGCACGAGGGGATCCTAAATCCCGTGTGACGATCGATACCCCTCCAATATCGATCGATGCTGATACACATGTTATGAAGGAGCCCGAGATTGTCAAGGAGAGGGTGTATAAACCCAAGATGCCTTATCCTATGCCTCCTAAGATGACAAAAAGGAATGGGAGGATGCCAGATGCAAGGCTATGCTGGATAAGTTGGTTGTGGAGCTTCCTTTTGTCGATGCTATTAAGACTTCTCCAGCTTTAAGGAGGTATGTGAAGAAGATGGTTTCTAGCAATGTGAACCTTGAGGAAGGTGTCATGATGATTACAGCTGAGTGTAGTGCGATTCTACTCAACAAAATTCCCAAGAAGCTAACAGACCCATGGAGTTTTGTTTTGGATTGCACTATCTTCACAGAGAGGTTCGAGCGTGCTCTCTGCGATATTGGGTCGAGTGTGAACCTTATGCCACACTCAGTTGCCAAGCGAATGGGGATGAAAGATTTCCAGTCTACAAGGATTTCGCTGGTACTTGCTGATCGCTCAGTGCGACTTCCAGAGGGACTACTCGAAGATGTCCCAATCAAGATTGGGAATTACTCTATCCCAAGAGATTTCATCGTCCTGAAGTACGATACTGAGCTTAAGGATCCTCTTATCCTGGGCAAGCCATTCCTTGCAACTGCTGGAGCCTTGATCGATTACAAGAATGGACAGATAGCTCTCAACATCGGTGATTTGGTGATGTCCTTTAACATGGAAAATATGATGAAGAGACCAATCATCGATGGGAAGACGTTCTATGTGGACACCTTCAGTGACATAGCAGAGAAGTACTTCCTGGAGATGCACCCTGAGGATCCACTAGAGAGAGAGCATTGGTCTGTTCAGCCACTTCAGAGGTCCATTTGTGCGATGATACTGCTGGATATTCGAAGATGCTCGATTCATCATCGTTAGTATCGATCGATACCCCTCCAATATCGATTGATACCCCGCGGCCAGAAAGAGAGTTGGCCGAGAATTCTAAGCAAGCTGCTGGGCTTGGGGATTGGAGTACAGAGAAAGCTCCTAAGATCGAACTAAAGCCACTCCCACCAAATCTGAGGTATAGTTTTCTTGGCCCTGATTCTACATACCCAGTCATTGTTAATGCTTCTTTGAACAACACAGAGAATGCCTTACTGCTGAACAAGCTGCGCAAGTATCGCAAAGCTATTGGGTATTCACTTGATGATATTTCAGGTATAGCACCAGACTTGTGCATGCATCGGATTCACATGGAGGATAAATCTAAGTCTTCGATTGAGTGCCAGATGAGGCTGAATCCTAACCTGAAGGAAGTGATGAAACTTTTGGAAGCAGGGATTATCTATGCTATCTCAGATAGCTCTTAAGTTAGTCCGGTTCACGTTGTGCCTAAGAAAAGAGGTATAACTGTGGTGAAGAACGAGAAGGATGAACTGATCCCTACAAGGACAATCACTGGTCACAGGATGTGTATTGACTACATGAAGCTGAATGCGGCTACAAGGAAGGATCACTTCACATTGCCATTTATTGACCAGATACTAGAGAGGTTAGCGAGTCACCCATACTACTGTTTTCTCGATGGGTACTCAGGTTTTTTCCAGATTCCTATACATCTAGAGGACTAGGGAAATATGACTTTTACATGTCCCTATAGCACATTCGCCTACAGGAGAATGCCATTTGGATTATGTAACGCTCTAGCGACCTTTCATCGATGCATGATGTCGATTTTCACAGACATCATGGATGACTTTTCAGTGTATGGGTCGTCCTTCAAGGATTGTATGGATAACTTGTGCAAGGTACTTTAAAGATGCGAGGAGAAGCACTGGGTTCTGTTGATCCGTAAATCATACAAAGGGGTAAAACAGTACTTTAATCGGAATCTCGTTTATTGATCAAGAGTCAGCGTTACAACAGAGTTTTAGTACGATGGCAATGACGAAAGAACTTGAGATCGGTAAAGGAGCTCTCTCGTATTCTCTGGTCTCTGCGGAAGTTCAGGATGTCTGGATGAATGAGCCTTCTCCTCTATTTATATTTTCTTGAGGCGGTTTGAAGAGAGAATATTTTCTTTTCCAAGTTCGAATAGGAGAAGGAAATATTCTGGTTTTCTCTCTGAGATAAGGATATCTTCCTGATATCTCGAAGATTCGATCGAGGGGAATATTTCCTTTTCCGAGATCGGCGGGAAAAGGGAAATACTTCGATTATCATCTGTTGTAACGGATTGGGCTCGCGCTGGGCCTAGATCGGTAGCCGAGATGGTCTTTAGCGAGGTTCCTAGTTCGGCTCAATGCTTTCGGGCTGATTTGTCCTTGATCCGAACCATCGTAAACCGGTCTTGATCGAACCGAGTTAACCAGGGGGTGCTAATCCCCCCTCTAACAATTGGTCCCCCCTCAGTTCAGCGAGGAAATTTATGAGTTCGGTGAATTTCTATGGAGTATTCTTTAGCTCGGTTAGGACAGAGATCGGTATGATCTGATCAGATTCTATTTTGAGTTGGGAGAATTCCTTTTAAGATTGGGATTCTCACAGTTGAATCGATTTTACGAACTTTCAGGTTCGGTGAGCTGACTCGTAATCGTTCTTTAAGTTTGGAACTTTTGGTTCGTGGATCCTGATATCGACCCTGAACGTTCGAGTTCGGTAGATTCTTCTCGTGAAGAGGGTGTTGCTTCATCTTCTCTTGTTGTGGAACTCGAAGAGTCGCGTGTCGATTCGTCTTCTTCGGTCGCGGATTTCGAGGAATTATCATCATTGCTTTTTCTTTATAAATATCGCTCGAAACTCCTTCCGTTTTTCACTTCCGCTTATTTTCTTCAAAATGTATTTTTCTTTCTCTCTCTAGCGCTCTCCCTTCTCTCTAGAATATATTTATTTTCCGTTCTCCGATCATCTCCTTCGCCGTGATTTCTCCGATTTGCTTGAGGATTTTCGAGTTCTTAATCTTGTTCTTCATCAACTTCATTTTTTCAATCGATATGGATTCAAGGACTTCCTCGTCTTCTGTTAATGACCGAACTCCACCGCCGAAATCCCCCGATCTTGAACCGTTGGTCGGTAGTTCCAATTCAAGTTCGGATGGTGTTCGGCAAGAGCCGACTGGTCGTAACTCTCAACGTTCTGAAGCCGGACCGAGTAATCCGAGGGTTGGCATCGAAGTCCCTCACCTTGTCGATGAGGATGAGCTTGAGGAGAGATTTGCAAAATCGGATGATCAAATTCGGGCAGATCGGGAATTTGCAGCTCGGCTCGCGGAGGGTAATGATGCTGCTTGCCCGGATGATCGCGCTGCTTCGCCAGTGGTTCGTCAAGATATAGGAGATGACATTCCCATGTCGGCTGCGAGGCGGGTCCAAGTTACCTTGGAGAAGTGTAATGCTCCGAACGACATCCTTTTTAAGATCCCGAAGGAGACCGATCGCCCGTGGGATGCTCCTGATTGTTGATCCGTAAATCACACAAAAAGGGTAAAACAGTACTTTTAATCGGAATCTCGTTTATTGATCTAAGTCGGCGGTTACAACAGATTTTAAGTAAGAAAGCAAAGACAAAAGACTTGAGATCGGTAATGAGCTCTCTCTTGTATTCTCTGTCTCTGCGGAAGTTGTGGATGATCGTGAAGAATGAGGCTCTTCCTTTATTTATAGTGTCTTTGAGGCGGTCGAAAGGAAGATTTCCTTTTCCGAATTCAATTAGGAGAAGGAAATCTTCCGGTTTTCTCTCCGAGATAAGGATAAGTTCCTGATATCTCGAGGAGTCGACCGAAGAGAATATTTCCTTTTCCGAGATCGGTGGGAAAAAGGGAAATATCCCGGTTTCATCTGTTGTAACGGACTGGGCTTGTGATGGGCCTAGATCGGTAGCCGGGATGGGCTTTCAGCGAGATTCCGAGCTCGGCCCAACGTTTTTCGGGCCGACTTGTCTTTGATCCGAACCATCGTAAACCGGTCTTGATCGGACCGATCTCGGTTCGAACCGAGTTAAACCAGGGGGTGCTAATCCCCCCTCTAACAATTGGTCCCCCCCTCAGTTCGGCGAGGGAGTGTTCGAGTTCGGCGAATTTTTGGGGAGTATTCTTTAGCTCGGTTAAAACTGAGATCGGTGTGATCTGATTCTGTTTCGAGTTCGGTGGATTCCTTTTAGGATCGGGATTTGAGTCGATTTTGCGAACTTACGAGTTCGATAATCTGTTTCGCGATTGTTCTCAAGTTCAGAATATTCGACTCGTGGATCTTGATATATTTGAAGTCGTACATTATACGAACCTCTCGAATTTATCGTACACAGTGGTGCCGTAAACTGTACGGTCTTAGCCGGGTGAAGAGGATAAATTCGACTGAACCTGTTCGAGGTCGGCAATCCCTATCGTAGATCGGCTTACTGCTTTTGCGATTGTTGAGAAATCGGCTTACTTGTTTTTGCGACTGTTGAGAAATCGGCTTACTAGTTTTTGCGACTGTTGAGAAGTCGGCTTAGATTTGCGAGGAAGGACGTTCGGCTTGAGCCTAGAGTTTAGTTTAAGAGTACGTGGACAGCCCATCTTAATATGCTCTAGGTTTCCCACATTGAATCCGAGTGTGCGAGACGGACTTGGCTTATTTAGCTCGGATAATCTGAGAATTTGGTGCGAGACTGATCTCGGCTTTGAATGTGGAAAGTGTTTTATCCATTGCACCATGAGGATGCGTGCGAGCTAAGCTCGGCTTTATCAGATCGTCTGGCCAGGACGTTGATATGTAACCGTTGGTGGTTGAAAATGTGAACTGTTGAAGTTCGGCAAACGAGAAGTTTGATTTGGAAGATACGAACTGTTGGAGTTCGGCAAACGAAAAGTTTGACTTAGAAAATACAAACTGTTGGAGTTCGGCAAACTAAAAGTTTGACTTAGAAAATACGAACTGTTGGAGTTCGGCAAACTAAAAGTTTGACTTAGAAAATACGAACTGTTGGAGTTCGGCAAACGAAAAGTTTGACTTAGAAAATACGAACTGTTGGAGTTCGGCAAACAAAAAGTTTGGCTTAGAAAATACGAACTGTTGGAGTTCGGCAAACTAAAAGTTTGACTTAGAAAATACGAACTGTTGGAGTTCGGCAAACATAAAGTTTGGCTTAGAAAATACGAACTGTTGGAGTTCGGCAAACATAAAGTTTGGCTTAGAAAATACGAACTGTTGGAGTTCGGCAAACATAAAGTTTGGCTTTGAAGGTACGAACTATTGGAGTTCGGTAGAATGCCTTGGTAAATTTTTATTAATGTTATAGCTGCGCCTTGTGAGGCTGCCTACGTACCTTCGAAAGAAGGATCAAGCCATTCGTAGTTCATATTAGAATCGGGCGTATGTGTAGTAGCTCGGTGATCTTTTTTTTTTTTTTTTTTTTTTTTTTTTTTTTTTTTTTTTGGCGCTAGAAGGAGGGGGGTTGGAAGGCTCCTTCGACTGGAACTTCCCCCTTTTTGTACTTCATCATCAGGAACTCCTGTAGATGTCGGCACTCTTCGGTCGAATGATTTCCATACCGGTTATGGAAATTGCAGTACGGTGCGGATTCAGTGATGTCGGGTTCTTTTGGCTCATCCGACCGAACCCAAGTGTTTGACCGGGATTGCTGGGTTTGGACCGTATTGACGGGTTGTTTCGGGGGAACGTACAGTTTGTCCTTGGTGGCGGGCTGTTTCGTGATTGCGTATCGCCTATCTTTCTCGGACCTTTCCTCCTCCTCCATGATGAAGATATGCGCCCTGTGCAGGATGTCCTCCAATGTCTTTGGATTATTGCGTTTGATCTCCCTGTGGAAGTCCGATTCGTACCAGGTGGCTTTGTAAAGAGCCTCGATCGCGGCTTCGTCGTCGATCGTACAATGGGATACAACCGCTTTGAAACGTTCCATGAAGTTGCGTAGGGGCTCGTCCTGCTTCTGCTCGAGGGCCCAGAGTTCGGCGTTCTTTGTTTTCTGCTTGATAAACATGGTGAAGCGTTTGAGGAATTTGGTAGTGAGCTCGTTATAGCTGTTTACCGAACTTGGCTCGAGCGTTGAAAACCAATCGAGCGCGGCTCCGGATAAGTTCTCCACGAATAGTTGGCACATGGCTGCGTCCTTCTCGGTTTCCGAGCCGAAACGAAATCGGTTCATTGTGATGACAAACGAGGTCAAGAAGTTTTTAGGATCGGTAAACCCGTCGTATGGTGTGATCTTGACTCTTTCCAATCGTCGGACTGGAGTATTGACGACTTTGTCGGTAAACGGCGTCCTCTGTGACTCTTGAATTACTCGGTCGATCTCCGGCGCCGAACTCGTAGCATGATGGACTTTGGTCCGCATATCTTGTAGTTGGGCCTGGATCTTGGCGAATTCCAAATTCACGGCGGCTTGGTCCGTGATGTTGATTTCCGAACCGGTCGCGGAGGATCTTCTTGTCGGCGGGTCGATCGTGCCTGGGGGTTGAGCGTCGGTTAAGTCGGACAAGAGATTTCGGCGTAACGTGTTTTCGTTGGCGGGGGTGACCGGGTTTGGATCGAGGATACCGATCTGATTTCGGCGCTCAAAATGGGATGCTATGAGAGACGCGATCCGCTCTTCGTTCTTTTTGTTAATTTCGGCGAACTGCGCTGCCATAGCTTCTATGAAGACGGTCGGATCCGTGAATATCGAAGCGGCCGGAGGTTGTGGAAGAGTCCGAGATGGATTGACCTGATTGTTTTCTCCAACAGGTATGGTCGGAGGGGGTCTTCCTCCGGTTGTCTGTAGTTCGGTATCGATAGGATTGAGCTCGTCGATCCGTGGGTTTTGATCATCGGTTTCTGAGCTGTTGACGGGGGCTGCGGTGGTATCGACTGGAAGAACCATTGCCGAACTTCAATCAAACGATATCCAAAAGTACTGTTCTTATCTATCCCCACAGTCGGCGCCAATTGTTGATCCGTAAATCACACAAAAAGGGTAAAACAGTACTTTTAATCGGAATCTCGTTTATTGATCTAAGTCGGCGGTTACAACAGATTTTAAGTAAGAAAGCAAAGACAAAAGACTTGAGATCGGTAATGAGCTCTCTCTTGTATTCTCTGTCTCTGCGGAAGTTGTGGATGATCGTGAAGAATGAGGCTCCTCCTTTATTTATAGTGTCTTTGAGGCGGTCGAAAGGATGATTTCCTTTTCCGAATTCAATTAGGAGAAGGAAATCTTCCGGTTTTCTCTCCGAGATAAGGATAAGTTCCTGATATCTCGAGGAGTCGACCGAAGAGAATATTTCCTTTTCCGAGATCGGTGGGAAAAAGGGAAATATCCCGGTTTCATCTGTTGTAACGGACTGGGCTTGTGATGGGCCTAGATCGGTAGCCGGGATGGGCTTTCAGCGAGATTCCGAGCTCGGCCCAACGTTTTTCGGGCCGACTTGTCTTTGATCCGAACCATCGTAAACCGGTCTTGATCGGACCGATCTCGGTTCGAACCAAGTTAAACCAGGGGGTGCTAATCCCCCCTCTAACACTGATGGCTATATATGTGTTTACGAGGAGTATTTAAGGAGCTGCGGTCTCCGACTTCCTATCCCAGAGCTCTATAAGTACTGTAAGAGGCGGCATGTTGCGATCTCTCAGTTGATGCCGGCTACGGTAATAAATCTCAGGGGTCTCCTTTCTCTTGGGGAAGAGTGCGGCATCCCCATTACAGCCAAGATCTTCGAGAGGTTGTTTCGGGTAAACTTATCGAAGGCGAGGCCTTGGTTTTTATCGGCTAATGCGAAGCCGGAAGCGATCTTGTTACCGGGGATAAGCCGAGCAAGATTAATAATTGGAATGCCCGGTACTGTTTTGTGAAGATTGACGAATCTTCCGTCGAACATCCGGACGTGAGTTATCGAACTCAGTGGAGGACCCCTATCGGTAGCCATTGGCTCTCGATTTCAACTTACTGCTTTATTTTGCCTAAAGTTATATTTTTCCTTTCTCTTTTCAGATCGCCACACCCCGGGTTTCGTTATTACCACGCCAGGATTCACTTTTGTTCACGCGAAGCAGTTGAGTGCGGCCGGGAAAGTTCGGTGGCCTGAAGCCTACCAAGAAAGAGCTCTTAGAGGTATGTCGGCGAACTTTCCTTCGCAGTCCGTATTTTTTTTTTTTTGTAGATCGTCTGAATAGTTCTTTCTTTCTACAGCAAACCCATCTCGTCGACGAAAGATGAATGCCGAGATAGATGGCGACGAAGCGGATACGGATATTCCTCTCGTGGCCGAACAGGAGAATACCGGAGTTCCTTCCTCGGTCGAGGCTGGACCTATGGCTAATGATGACGAGGTCGTCGGAGATGATGTTCCTGCTGGGGAAAAGATCTCCACTAAAGGACGAACCTTTCTTCCGGCTGAGAAGAAGAGGAGAAAGAAAACCAAAAGAGGGTCCCGGCAAGGGTTCGGCCAAACCGTTGGGGTCGGTGCTAAAGATGCCGATCGAGCTGAAGGTGGTGAGGGGAGTACCGGAGCCCAACGTGCTGAAGGCGGTGAGGGGAGTACCGAACCCCAATGTGCTAAAGAAGATACGGTGGTCCTATCGGACGATTCTCCCGTTCCAAAGAGGCATCGGACGTCGGATCCAGAGGCTAACTCGTGGGATTACGCCGAAACGTATCGGCGAGTGAGCTTTGGACCGGACTTCCTTCCTCCGGTGGATCGCCTCCATAAGTCTGAGGCTTTTAAGAAGCTAGCTCGGACCACTGCTGAGGTAAGCACCTTTTTACAAGTTTATCCCTTCTTCTCAATCCTTGATTCTGACATTCGTTATTTGACAGATGGTCGCCCAGACGAACGAGATCGTCGGGTCTTACGACCGTGAGCTCGGAGCTTCCCGTCGTAAGGCTTTTGAAGCGAGCGTTCAAGTCGTGGAACTCCGAGGACAGGGTGGAAGCTGGTGACCGTGCGATATCCGAGCTGACTAGGGAGTTGGCCGCACTGAAGAGATCCAACGCCGAGCTGGAGTTGGAGAAGGATGCGCGAGCGAAGATCCAACGAAGTTGTTCACGGAAACTTCGCGATTGAGGGCTTGCCGTACTCAGCAAATCTCAAAGAGGAAGGTGGTCACCGAAAAGTTCCAAGTTCGACTCCAAAAGGTCAAGGATCATTTGTCGGCGATCGATCAGGCAAAGAAGCCGTTCCTCGCCATTAACCAAATCCAGGGAATTCTTGGTTTCTGTGATAGCCTCAAGAAGAAGCACAGTATTATCGTCCCGCCATCTCGCATCGAGAAGCTCGAGAAGCTTAAGGCTGAGAAGTCGGCGGAATATGCTGCAATCGACCTCCGCGAGCTGACCGATGCGGATCTGGTTGTCTCGCCGTTCACCGATCCGGTGCACCTGGAGGTTTTGCTTTCGATGGGTAATGAAGTCCCGCCGGGTCTTGATGAGTTCGGATCTAACCGAGCTTCAATGTCGGCAGATCGCGCTGACGCGATGCGGAGGCAAGGCGTTTAAATCGCTTGCCCCCTTTTTTTTGTAAATCGCTTGCACCCGAACGGGCTTATAACTTGACCTCTTGGACCAGAGGGTTTTTAAAGTCCGGTATCCATTTTGTTGTTTGCCCGAGGGCTTTCAAACGAATTCTGGTTTTTATCACTCTGCGGATTTGCATGTTATACTTAGTTGTTTCTTAAGTCATTTTTATGTCGAGTTCTGATATATTTGAAGTCGTACGTTATACGAACTTCTCAAACTTGTCGTACACAATGGTGCCGTAAACAGTACGGTCTTAGCCGGGTGAAGAGGACCAGTTTGACTAAACCTGTTCAAGGTCGGCAATCATATAATAGATCGGCTTATTTATTTTGTGATTGTTGAGAAACCGGCTTACTGGTTTTGCGATTGTTGAGAAATCGACTTACTAATTTAGCGACTGTTGAGAAATTGGCTTAAATCTGCGAGGAAAGACGTTCGGCTTGACCTTAGAGTTTGGTTTAAGAGTACGTGAACAGCTCATCTTAATATGCTCTAGGTTTTTCTCATATTGAATCCGAGTGTGCGACACGGACTCGGCTTATTCGGCTTGGATAATCTGAGAAGTTGGTGCGAGACTGGTCTCGGCTTTGAATGTGGAAAGTGTGTTATCCATTACACCATGAGGATGCGTGCGAGCTAAGCTGATACATGATATTTTCGTGTCAATTATCCCAAGTGTACTCATGTCATTGTAGTACTTGAGATGTCAATCCATAAGGGGTTAAGATTGAGGCACTAAGAATGCAAGAAACTTCTTAAGCTAGAGCAAACATTGTTTTTGTTTTTTTTATGTTTATGAGAAAGAAAACAAATGCAAGAAAGAAAACAAAACACAAGACTAAAATGTTGGATCATGAACTAAGCTATCAATGAGATGGGTAACAATCAAACAATGAATCATTTGGAAGCATTAATCACTATCTTAGAACATGGAATTCACAAATATGACTAATCCATTTCCATGGCACTAATCACCTTGTTAATTATCTAATCAAGAACAAATTTCCATTTGTGATTAAATAATCAACAAGCATTAAGAAACAATTCCAATTAGTTCACTAAACACCCTAAACATCAACTTCCGTTGGCTAGGATATGCTTAGCTCACAAAAGGTTCGGGTCAAGCAACTGAACTCGGGTCATGAGTGAAATGCCTAAGATCTAGAAATGAATGAACAATCCTAATCTAGTACTAACACCGCTTACTCGAATCTATCCCTAATGCATGGGATGAGACCAAAAATCTAACTAATCTAAGGTGTAGCACTAGGTTTCGGTTTATCATGACAACTCTAGCATTACGAACCAACCTAAGTGAAAGACTCATCCAAGATCATCCTAAATAACCATTATCTAACCATCAAGACAATTGACTAATGATGCCTAAACATTCAATGCACATTCATTCTTATGACATGGATCACACAAGTAGATTAGTTCACTCACATGATACTAATCCATTTACAAATCATCTAGTTATCAAGAACTTCCGTTCAAAACTAAATGATCCATAATCATTAAGCATTAGTCCATACAAGTCAACAA
This sequence comes from Eutrema japonicum, assembly GCA_030161315.1. Lineage (NCBI taxonomy): Eukaryota > Viridiplantae > Streptophyta > Magnoliopsida > Brassicales > Brassicaceae > Eutrema > Eutrema japonicum. The sequence continues at coordinate 18,064,287 of BSQW01000006.1, forward strand.
TTCACCTTAATCATCAATTTCCATTGGCTAAGAATTGAATTGCATGCTTAGAAGTTTTCTAGACATTTCATCGAATACCTTCCGGGCGAGAAATGTCTTAAGTTCTAGAAATGAGTTGTCAATTCGATTCTAGCATTAAGATCCCTCCTAACATGAGAACAAATGATTATCTAAGCCTAAACATCAACAATCAACCATCAACCATCCAAATCAAACATTATCTAAAATCCAACAAAAAGTCAACTCACAAGAACATGAAGAACACAAGAGAAAAAGACATAGAAATGAAGAACAAGAATCAAATAAGCATAATATAAAGATAGAGTGAAGAAATCTTCTCTAGAATGGCATTTGTATGAAGAACAATCCCAAAACATCAAGAAGAGAGAGTTGGGGACGAGCCCCCACTCTTAGAAGAAGAAAACCTTTCTAATAAAATTAGGTTTTTTGGCTTTTAATAGAGTTTGGGTCGAATTTTTGAGTTTCAGATGATCCACAGCGGTCAGCTCATACCGCTGCATGACCGCTGTGATTCTCTGTTTTTTTTCGACGGATGAATCCGCAGCGGTCACTGTAGACCGCTGCGGTACACCGCTGCGAGCTCCACTGAGTTCCTTCGCGCGCCAGACTGGACCGTCGTCACGGAAATTGGCATAACTTCTGATCACACCGTTGGAATTGCCTCAAACCACTTCCAAATGAAAGCTAATCCATTGATATATCTCGTGTTAAAGTTTGAGCTCAATCCATCGGTGGAAAGTCCTTCATCCAATGCCAAACTTATGACGTCTCAACCTGATCCTGCATCTTTGTATTCCGAAATGAACTTTTTGATGGCTATCTTCACTCCTCCAACTCCTATGACTCCAAGAACACCTGAAAATGGCTCAAGCAAGCCAAAAAGAATGCAAAGACAACCTAGGACATCTAAAATGCAATGAGACTCAAGTTGGGCCTAAATGCATGAAAATATCCAAAAACTATACAAATTGGAACTAAAAACCTATGAAACTAAACCTTAAAAACATGTAAAATATGGTGTTATCAACTCCCCCGGACTTGCCTTTTGCTTGTCCGCAAGCAAACAAGAAAAGACAAACCGAAAGAGAGGTTTTAAAGAGTGGGAATTCATAACTAAAGGACATGTCAAAGCATTCAAAGTGGGAATTCTATGCCCAAGATAATACCAAGACATTGCAAAAACGTATCTCAATTATGACTCTAACTTCTCTAGACTTATCGCAACTCCTAATCTTTTCTCTTAACAACAATGCCTCATGCCTACAAGTCCTCTTCTCAACCAACCCTCACATTCATTCGATCTTTCTAAAGGTGCGGTCTCACAAATGGGCAAGTGATCAAGTCCAATCGGTTTGGAAGAAAAGGCAATTGGCACTAGTAAATGTGAGTGCAAGGAGGTTCATTCTCTTTTTGGGTGACTTACTCTCAAGAAAAAGGAATGCTATATGTTATGCAAAAGCAAGGAAGACTAGAAACAATTTATGCATACAAAGTTAAGCTCACATTGTTCTACCCTCCTAGCAAAGCATTCTACCCAAATGGTGATTCCATTTCCTCTTCTTATCTTATTTTCTTGAAGCTCATTAAACCCTCAAAGCCCTTTTGGCTAAATCAAAACTCCCTTTTTAAACCCCTTTTCTTTTCCAAACACCAAACTCCTAGAGACATTTTTAATCGACCCCTTTCTTTTCTTCTTACTCTCCCTAAACTTTTTATTCTTTCTCTTTTTCAAACATGGATAGTGTTTTTCTTTTTCTTTTTCTAGGGTCTTTCTTTTACGCTCTTCTCTAGAGTTTTCTTTTCCAACCAAGGATTCTTTTTCTACCATTTCTCATTTCACTTTTCATGAGCTCATGCTCCCCAAAACCAAATACCATTCAATCCATTGATCCCCATCTTGATGCTAGCCTCTTTTCTTTGAACAACAATGACTAGCTAAAAATGAAAGCTAACCTTTGTCGTTTCCGATACTTACAAGATTTTACACACAATAGCATATCAAGAAAAGGCCTCACTCAATAAAAAAAACAAGGGGTGGAAAGGAAACGGTTATGGTGAAAGGTAGGGAACCATTCTAAAAATGAGAATGGCCACTCGGGTTATTAGAGAGTGGTAAAAGTGGATAAGATAACCCGAATGTTTTCTTTGAACCATGGTTATGTATCACAAGCCCATAAGCAAGAAGATTATATTCATTTAAGTCCAATTATCAAGGGGTTGATTTCAAATTAAACAAGTATTTACAAGACAAAGAGTTAAGAGTAGAGAGATCAAAGTACGAAGTTTTCAAGTCTTTTGAAATCGTTTAAGCAATATAAAACCATTATCGAGAGCATCACAATGAAAGCTTATCATACATGTTTTATGAACTCTCATGCACATGAATGCAACCAATATGATCTAGAAATGAGTGATCAAGTCAAGTCTAGAATGCACATGGACTAATGCAAACTACATGATGATTTTTTTTGTTTTTTGTTTTTTTTTTTATGCAATTAAAAATATACAATGCAATGACTCAAGAAAATGAAAATAAGACAAAATACACAATGTCAAAACACAAGAACCTCTCCCCCGGACTTAAATCACACCGTCTCGGTGTGAATTGAGCCAAAGAGAGAGTAAAACAAACATAAAAACGAAATGGTATATACAAAGGGAAAAGTTAGTGGTACCTTGGAGTGGAGTGGATTCACGAGGAGGAAGCATTGTGCTTTGAAGCTCACGGACTTAGACCATTCCATCCGTCCCATTTATTCACCCTTATTGCTCCTACAAAAACATGAAAACAAAATTTATCAAACAATAAAAAGGCATAAAACAAGAAGTAAAGGATAGGATTGCTTGTTTTATGTCTCTAGCATTGACGGTGGATAGGATTGGGGGAGTCCCCAATGGCGCGTTTAACGTCGCTAGCTTGACGGTTGCGTCCTCTTATTCACTCTCTCCTTGAATGTTTCCTTTACTCCTAGTTTCGAACCTAAGAGATCAAGATCACAAGAAAAGAGAAAAAAGATTAACAACAAAAGAAAATAAAAAGCTCTAGTCTCAAGAAGAATCCAAATCCTAATGATCAATGCTAAACCCCAATGGCAACGGCGCCAAATTGATACATGATATTTTCGTGTCAATTATCCCAAGTGTACTCATGTCATTGTAGTACTTGAGATGTCAATCCATAAGGGGTTAAGATTGAGGCACTAAGAATGCAAGAAACTTCTTAAGCTAGAGCAAACATTGTTTTTGTTTTTTTTATGTTTATGAGAAAGAAAACAAATGCAAGAAAGAAAACAAAACACAAGACTAAAATGTTGGATCATGAACTAAGCTATCAATGAGATGGGTAACAATCAAACAATGAATCATTTGGAAGCATTAATCACTATCTTAGAACATGGAATTCACAAATATGACTAATCCATTTCCATGGCACTAATCACCTTGTTAATTATCTAATCAAGAACAAATTTCCATTTGTGATTAAATAATCAACAAGCATTAAGAAACAATTCCAATTAGTTCACTAAACACCCTAAACATCAACTTCCGTTGGCTAGGATATGCTTAGCTCACAAAAGGTTCGGGTCAAGCAACTGAACTCGGGTCATGAGTGAAATGCCTAAGATCTAGAAATGAATGAACAATCCTAATCTAGTACTAACACCGCTTACTTGAATCTATCCCTAATGCATGGGATGAGACCAAAAATCTAACTAATCTAAGGTGTAGCACTAGGTTTCGGTTTATCATGACAACTCTAGCATTACGAACCAACCTAAGTGAAAGACTCATCCAAGATCATCCTAAATAACCATTATCTAACCATCAAGACAATTGACTAATGATGCCTAAACATTCAATGCACATTCATTCTTATGACATGGATCACACAAGTAGATTAGTTCACTCACATGATACTAATCCATTTACAAATCATCTAGTTATCAAGAACTTCCGTTCAAAACTAAATGATCCATAATCATTAAGCATTAGTCCATACAAGTCAACAATTCACCTTAATCATCAATTTCCATTGGCTAAGAATTGAATTGCATGCTTAGAAGTTTTCTAGACATTTCATCGAACACCTTCCGGGCGAGAAATGTCTTAAGTTCTAGAAATGAGTTGTCAATTCGATTCTAGCATTAAGATCCCTCCTAACATGAGAACAAATGATTATCTAAGCCTAAACATCAACAATCAACCATCAACCATCCAAATCAAACATTATCTAAAATCCAACAAAAAGTCAACTCACAAGAACATGAAGAACACAAGAGAAAAAGACATAGAAATGAAGAACAAGAATCAAATAAGCATAATATAAAGATAGAGTGAAGAAATCTTCTCTAGAATGGCATTTGTATGAAGAACAATCCCAAAACATCAAGAAGAGAGAGTTGGGGACGAGCCCCCACTCTTAGAAGAAGAAAACCTTTCTAATAAAATTAGGTTTTTTGGCTTTTAATAGAGTTTGGGTCGAATTTTTGAGTTTCAGATGATCCACAGCGGTCAGCTCATACCGCTGCATGACCGCTGTGATTCTCTGTTTTTTTTCGACGGATGAATCCGCAGCGGTCACTGTAGACCGCTGCGGTACACCGCTGCGAGCTCCACTGAGTTCCTTCGCGCGCCAGACTGGACCGTCGTCACGGAAATTGGCATAACTTCTGATCGCACCGTTGGAATTGCCTCAAACCACTTCCAAATGAAAGCTAATCCATTGATATATCTCGTGTTAAAGTTTGAGCTCAATCCATCGGTGGAAAGTCCTTCATCCAATGCCAAACTTATGACGTCTCAACCTGATCCTGCATCTTTGTATTCCGAAATGAACTTTTTGATGGCTATCTTCACTCCTCCAACTCCTATGACTCCAAGAACACCTGAAAATGGCTCAAGCAAGCCAAAAAGAATGCAAAGACAACCTAGGACATCTAAAATGCAATGAGACTCAAGTTGGGCCTAAATGCATGAAAATATCCAAAAACTATACAAATTGGAACTAAAAACCTATGAAACTAAACCTTAAAAACATGTAAAATATGGTGTTATCACTCGACTTATTCGATCGTCTGGCCAAGACATCGATATGGAAACCGTTATGGTTGAAAATACGAACTGTTGGAGTTCAGCAAACATAAAGTTTGACTTAAAAATACGAACTGTTGGAGTTCGGCAAACGTAATGTTTGGCTTGAAACTACGAACTATTCGAGTTCGGCAAACATAAAGTTTGACGTAAAAATTCGAACTGTTTGGAGTTCGGCAAACCTAAAGTTTGACTTAAAAATACGAACTGTTTGTAGTTCGGCAAACATAAAGTTTGACTTAAAAATTTGAACTGTTGGGAGTTCGGCAAACCTAAAGTTTGATTTAAAAATACGAACTGTTTGTAGTTCGGCAAACATAAAGTTTGACTTAAAAATTCAAACTGTTGGAGTTCGGCAAACCTAAAATTTGACTTAAAAATACGAACTGTTTGTAGTTCGGCAAACATAAAGTTTGACTTAAAAATACGAACTGTTTGTAGTTCGGCAAACATAAAGTTTGACTTAAAAATTCGAACTGTTGGAGTTCGGCAAACCTAAAATTTGACTTAAAAATACGAACTGTTTGGAATTCGGCAAACATAAAGTTTGACTTCAAAATACGAACCGTTGGAGTTCGGCAAACATAAAGTTTGGCTTGGAAATACGAACTGTTGGAGTTCGGCAAACATAAAGTTTGGCTTCGAAATACGAACTGTTGGAGTTCGGCAAACATAAAGTTTGGCTTGGAAATACGAACTGTTGGGGTCCGGTAAAATTCCTTCGCGTAATAAAATTTTATTAATGTTATAGCTGCGCCTTGTGAGGGATGCCTACGTACCTTCGAAAGAAGGATCAAGCAATTCGTAGTTCATTTTACATAGTGGAATCGAGGCTAATCGTTTTTTTTTTTTGGGTATTCGAGAGCTGGCCTAGATGTAGTAGCGTTTGAGGTTCATTGAATTCCATGAACGGGGAATAGGGATTCCGTCTAGTTTCATGAGCTCGTAGACGCCTGGTTTGACTACCCTCATGACCTGATAAGGTCCTTCCCAGTTTGTGCCGAGTTTGCCGGCATTCTTTTCTTCGATGCCTTCGAAGACTTTTCTCAGAACAAGGTCGCCGTCAGTTAAATGACGTCTGCGGACCTTCTTGTTGTAGTAGCGTGTTGCCAAGTTCTGATAATTCTGGATTCGGAGTAAGGCTTGATCGCGTTGTTCCTCGAGATTGTCGAGGTTGTCGAGCATGATCTCATCGTTAATATTGGGGTTTTGCACAAGCATTGTTCGACGGATAGTTGGGATGGTGAGTTCGGCGGGGCATAGGGCTTCCATGCCATAAGCCATGTAGAAAGGGGACTGTCCCGTTGATGACCTTGGAGTCGTGCGATATGACCATAAGACTCCGTCGAGTTTATCAGACCATGTCCCTTTATGAGTATCCAATCGTTTCTTTAGGCTAGCGATGATGGTTTTGTTTGTTGCTTCGGCTTGACCGTTGCTCGGCGGGTATCTCGCTGTAGAAAAACTTAGCCGAATTTTCCACTTGGTGCAGAAATCGTTGAATAGCGTTGATATAAACTGGGGACCGTTATCGGTGATAATCTCGTATGGAACTCTGTGTCGGCAGATGATGAATTTCCAGATGAACTTCAGAACGTCAGAAGCGAGGATGACGGGATATGGCTCGGCTTCTACCCATTTGGTAAAGTAATCCGTCATAACGAGGATGAACCTTTTCTGCGTGATGGATCGTCTGAAAGGACCGATGATGTCCATCCCCCAATGCATGAATGGATATGGAGCTGTCGAGGTGGTTAGCAGCTCGGTAGGAAGATGTATCATTGGGCCATGTCGTTGACATTTATCGCACTTTGCGACGAACTTCTCGCAGTCTGCTTGCATACTTGGCCAATAATAGCTTGCTCGTTTAATTTTCAGGGCTAGAGATCGGCCACCTGAGTGATTACCGCCATCGCCTTCGTGTATTTTTCTCATGACTTCTTGGATTTCATTGCCTGAGATGCACGTCAGGAGGATTCCTGACGCACTCCAACGAAATCGTCCCTCTTTGAAAAGTATGTAGCGGGCAGCTCGCATTTTGAGTCGCCGAGCGCCCCATCTGTCCGCCGGGATGTCTCCATTGATGATGTACATTTTTATCTCTAGCGTCCAATCGGCGGGCGTCTGTTCGTCAGACTGTTCGAGGTTTATCGGCTCGTGAAGACCATCGGTATGCTCTTCCGCTTCGTTGTCTGATTGGGCCGACTCATCGACTAGCGGCAGATCGTTGTTGCCTTCGGCGATAGTAGCATGTTCGGGCTTGGTGTCCTGACCAGACTCGACAGTCGGAATTCGTCTTTGTCGACGTAAGACGGGTTCGGTCGCGGGATTTTCCTCGTAATCTCGTCTGCTAGTCGTGATAATACATTGCTCCGTGCTTCAAATACTTGGTTCTGATATACTTTCGACCGGAATCATTCGTCTGAGATGAGGGTCCGAGCTTGAAGCTAGGACAGTGAGTGCGTCGGCTGGAGCGTTTTCTCCCCGCGGTATCTTGGTTAGTTCGAATGAGTCGAATTCTGCAGCGAGTTGTTTGACGAGCTTGAGGTATGCATCCATTCGATCGTTCTTGGCGTCATACTCCCCGCTGAATTGACTTGCGACGAGGTGCGAGTCGCAGTAGGCATGTATGCGTGTTGCACCAATGGCTTTGGCAAACGTAATTCGGCAATTAACGCTTCGTATTCTGCCTCGTTGTTTGATGCGTTGAACGCCAGGCAGAAGGATTGCTCTAAGATTTCTCCCGTCGGAGATTTGAGGTGAATGCCTATTCCAGAGCCACGGTGAGATGAAGACCCGTCGACGTGAAGGATCCATTGTTCGGCGGTTATGACATCAGTATTGACGTATTCTGGAGATAACTCGATGAGGAAATCGGCAAGGACTTGCGACTTGATGCTCGTTCGGCTCTTGTAATCGATGTCGTACTCGCTGAGTTCGATAGGCCATTTAGCCAGTCGGCCGGATTGGCTCGGACTATGTAGAATCGTTCGGAGTGGCTGAATGGTTAAGACGGTGACTGAGTGTGACTGGAAATAGGGCGTAGCTTCCGAAATGAGATAACAACAGCGAGAGCCAGTTTTTCGAGAGTCGGGTATCATCCTTCGGCACCATCGAGTGATTTACTGATATAGAAGATTGGCTTTTGTTCGCCCCGGTCTTCCTGGACAATGACCCCGCTGACCGCTGAGGTCGATATTGCGATGTAGAGGTAGAGAGTCTCGCCATCTTCGGGTTTTGCTAAAACTGGTGGTGTTGACAAGTATTCCTTGAGCTGCTTGAATGCTTCTTCGCACTTGTTATCCCACTCGAGATCTTTGTTACCGCGCAATAGTTGGTAGAAAGGGAGACACTTGTTGGTAGATCGGGAGATGAACCGGTTGAGTGCAGCGATACGTCCCGTTAACCTTTGCACTTCCCTTCTCGTCGTCGGAGATGGTAGGTCAAGGATTACCGAGATCTATTTAGGATTGGCTTCGATTCCCTTTTGGGTTACGATATACCCGAGGAACTCTCCCGAGGTCACGCCGAATGTGCATTTGGTCGGGTTAAGCTTCATGCCGTACTCGTTTAGGATATCGAAGCAGGTGTTGAGGTGTCCGATATGATCCTTGGCAATTAGTGATTTGACGAGTATGTCGTCGATATAGACCTCCATCGTCTTGCCGAGCTGGTTGGCAAACATTCGATTGACGAGTCGTTGATAAGTTGCACCGGCGTTCTTCAGGCCGAAGGGCATAACCTTGTAGCAATAGATACCACGGTCGGTTATGAAGGAGGTCTTCTCACGATCATCCGGATGCATGAGTATCTGATTGTAGCCTAAAATGGCGTCCATAAACGAGAGGAGTTCGTTCCCAGCGGTGGCTTCGACGAGTCTATCGATGTGTGGGAGCGGGAAACTTTCTTTTGGGCAAGCTTTGTTCAGGTCGGTAAAATCGACGCAGATCCTCCATTTGCCGTTCTTCTTTTTAACAACGACTGGGTTTGCCAACCAGTCCGGATACCGTACTTCCGTGAATGATCCCGCGCTAAGCAACTTCTCGACTTCATCATTAACGGCTCGGCCCTTCTCGGGACCAAGATTGCGTCGTTTCTGCTTGATCGGTTTGAAAGTGGAATCAATATTGAGCTCGTGACTTGTTATCTTCGGGTTCATCCCTGGCATATCCGTGATTGACTAAGCGAAGGTCGAAATGTTTCTTCTGAGTAATCGGACCAAGTCTGTTTTGATGTCTTCGTCGAGCTCGGCTCCGATCCCCACGCATCTCTCTGGATTGAAGTCATCACTGTAGATTTGTAGAATCGTTTCGCGTCGTCGCAGATCGGGGTCGTTAGGAATTTTCTTCTTATTGATGATGCAAGTGCGAGGTGCGGTCCTTAGTTTGCATTCTTTGATGAAACACGTTCGGGACATCACCTGGTCGCCTTTGAGAGTGAAGACTCCGGAAGGTGTTGGGAATTTGACGCACTGGTGATATGTCAACACGACGGCTTTCATCGAGAATATCCACGGTGTTCCGAGTATCGCGTTGTAGATTGCGGGTTTGTTTAGTACCAGGAACTTGACCATCCGACAAATCCCTCAGGTATACATGGGGAGCTTGACTGTCCCGGCAGTCATGGTTTGCTCACTTGAGAAACCGGTGAGTGGTTCGATGTTCGGTCTAATCTGATTGTCGGGATAGTCCATGTTCTTCAGGGTATCTTTGAAAATCACATTGACCGAGCTCCCAGTGTCGATCAAGATTCGTCTGACTACAACATCACTAATGAGTGCTTCAACGACAAACGGATCGTTATGCGGCATATGGAGTCCTTCGGTGTCGGCCTCGGAGAAGGTGATCGGCATTCCGCAAGATATAATCTGGTTTGTATGTTTGGCGGCCGCTGCTTCCTTGCTGTACGTCTTTAGAGCTCGGACAGAATAGTTGCATGATTCCAATGCGCCCATGATCATGTTGACACGCTTCCGAACTTGCGGAGGTTGCTGGGCCTCCACTTTTTCCTCTCGATCTCGTTTTGGTTGTTCGTCGTCAGACTTATCTTTAGGTTGCTCGGCAGCCTTGTTCGGTTTGAAGTTACGTCTTCTTCCGTTATCGTTACGGCGAGGTTTATTTGAAGGTTGGAAGGCTCCTTCGACTGGAACTTCCCCCTTTATGTACTTTATCAGCAGGAATTCCCGTAGGTGTCGGCACTCTTCATTTGAATGATTTCCGACTCGGTTGTGGAATTTGCAGTATAATCAGGGCTCGGTATCAGGCTCTTTTGGTTCGTCCGACCGAACCCAAGTGTTCGACCAGGATTGCTGAGTTTGAACTGTGTTGACGGGATGCTTTGGAAGGACATACTGTTTATCCTTAGTAGCAGGCTGTTTCGTAAGCGCGTACCGCCTATCTTTCTCGGATCTTTCCTGTTCCTCCATTATGAAGATGTGCGCCTGTGTAAGATGTCTTCCAACGTCTTTGGATTGTTGCGTTTGATCTCCTTGTGGAAGTCTGATTCGTACCAGGTCGCTTTATAAAGAGCCTCGATCGCAGCCTCGCCGTCGATCGTACAGTGGGATACGACCGCTTTGAAACGTTCCATGAAGTTGCGTAGGGGCTCGTCCTGCTTGTGTTTGAGGGCCCAGAGTTCGGCGTTCTTCGTTTTCTGTTTGATAAACATGGTGAAACGTTTGAGGAACTTGGTAGTAAGCTCGTTGTAGCTGTTGACTGAATTCGGCTCGAGCGTTGAAAACCAATCGAGCGCGGCTCCGGATAGGTTCTCTACGAATAACTGGCACATGGCTGCGTCTTTTTCGTTTTCCGATCCGAAACAAAATCGATTCATCGTGATAACAAAATAGGTCATGAAATGTTTAGGATCGGTAAACCCATCGTATGGTGTGATCTTGACCCTTTCCAATCGCCGGACTGGAGTGTTGATGACTTGGTCCGTAAATGGGGTCCTCTGCGACTCCTGAATCACCCGGTCGATTTCTGGCGCTGAGCTCGTCGCCTGGTGGACTTTAGACCGCATATCTTATAATTGGGCCTGGACCCTTGCGAACTCCAGGTTCATGGCGGCTTGATCCGAGATGTGGATTTCCGAATCGGCTGCGGATCTCCTAGTTGGTAGATCGGTCACAACCGGGAGTTGAACGTTGGTCAGGTCGGGCAAGAGGTTCCGGCGTGATGCGTTTTCGTTGGCGGGGGTGATCAGATTTGGATCGAGGGTACCGATCTGGCTTCGGCGTTCAAAGTGGGATGCTATCAGAGACGCGATCCGTTCTTCATTCTTTTTTTTTATTTCTGCGAACTGTGCTGCCATGGCTTCCATAAAGATGGTCGGGTCCGTGAATGCCGGGGTAGTTGGAGGCGGTGGAAGAGTTCTCGGGGGATTGATATGAGTATCCCTTCCAATAGGTAAGATCGGAGGGGGTCCTCCTCCGGTTGTCGGTAACTCAGTGTCGTTTGGATTGAGTTCGTCAGCCCGAGGGTTTTGATCATTGTTTTCTGAGCCGTTGATGTTGACTACGGAGGTGTCGATTGGAAGAACCATTGCCGAACTCAATTAAATGATATCCGAAAGTACTGTTAAATTTGTCCCCACAGTCGGCGCCAATTGTTGATCCGTAAATCACACAAAAGGGGTAAAACAGTACTTTAATCGGAATCTCGTTTATTGATCAAGAGTCGGCGTTAAAACAGAGTTTTAGTAAGATGGCAATGACGAAAGAACTTGAGATCGGTAAAGGAGCTCTCTCGTATTCTCTGGTCTCTGCGGAAGTTCAGGATGTCTGGATGAATGAGCCTTCTCCTCTATTTATATTGTCTTGAGGCAGTTTGAAGAGAGAATATTTCCTTTTCCAAGTTCGATTAGGTGAAGGAAATATTCCGGTTTTCTCTCTGAGATAAGGATATCTTCCTGATATCTCAAAGATTCGATCGAGGGGAATATTTCCTTTTCCGAAATAGGCGGGAAAAGGGAAATACTTCGATTATCATCTGTTGTAACGGATTGGGCTCGCGCTGGGCCTAGATCGGTAGCCGAGATGGGCTTTAGCGAGGTTTCGAGTTCGGCTCAATGCTTTCGGGCTGATTTGTCCTTGATCCGAACCATCGTAAACCGATCTTGATCGAACCAGTCTCGGTTCGAACCGAGTTAAACCAGGGGGTGCTAATCCCCCCTCTAACAGGTTCTTAATTGGGAGAAGTGCCACTTCATGGTACAAGATGGCATCGTTCTTGGGCACAAAGTTTCTAAGGCAGGGATCGAAGTTGACAAGGCTAAGATTCATGTCATGACAAGCCTGCAACCTCCACAATCTGTATCTGAAATTCGAAACTTCCTTGGTCATGCTGGGTTTTACAGGAGGTTCATCAAAGATTTCTCTAAGCTCGCACGCCAACTCACATCCCTGTTATGTAAGGAAGTCACTTTTGATTTCACATCTGATTGCCTTGCATCATTCGAGGAGATTAAGAAGGCATTGGTGAGTGCTCATATTGTCCAACCACCTGATTGGAGTTTACCTTTTGAGGTTATGTGCGATGCGAGTGAATTTGCTGTTGGAGCTGTGTTGGGTCAGAGGAAAGACAAGAAGCTCCATGCTATTTACTATGCCAGCAGGACGTTAGATGATGCTCAGCGAAATTACAGCACCACTGAGAATGAGTTACTTGCAGTTGTTTTCTCTTTTGAGAAATTTCGGTCCTACTTAATTGGGAGCAAGGTTATTGTTCACACAGACCATGCTGCTCTCAAATACCTGCTGAAGAATAAGGATCTCAATCCTCGTCTATGCCGATGGGTTCTTTTGCTTCAAGGGTTCGACATCGAGATCAAGGACAATAGAGGAGTTGAGAATGGCGTTGCTGACCATTTATCGCGATTAAAGGTCGATGAAGTCGTACCTATTGATGATTTCTTGCCAGAGGAAGGTATTTACTTCATTGAAGCTCAGCTTCAAGATTTTTGTCCCGAAAATCTGTAATTTTCACGAGTGCATACTTTCGGTATCGATCGATACTCACCTAGTGTCGATCGATACCCGTCGAGACTTGGACCTGTTTTGCCTGCAGAGCACTTCGACTCTTATGATGTCTATCTAGCTGCTGTCTCTAGTCCTGCACGACCATGGTACGCTGGCATTGCCAACTACCTTGCTGTAGAGACTGAGCCCAGGTATCCCACAAAGTATGCGAGGAAGAAGTTTATGCGCGAGCTGAGGAGGTTCTTCTGGGATGAGCCGTATCTATACAAGCACTACAGAAGATGCGTTGCAGAGTCTGAGGTGCCAGCAATTCTTTTTCATTGCCATGGATATGAGTATGCTGGTCATTTTGCTACTTTCAAGACGGTGTCCAAAGTTCTTCAAGCAGGCTTCTGGTGGCCTACTATGTTCAGAGACGTGCATGCTTATATATCACAGTGTGATGTCTGTCAGAGGAGAGGGAAGATCAGCAAGAGACATGAGATGCCACAGAATTTCATCCTTGAGGTTGAAGTTTTCGATTGCTGGGGCATAGATTTTATGGGTCCCTTTCCCTTGTCACACGAGAACATATACATCCTTGTTGCTGTGGACTATGTGTCCAAATGGGTGGAGGCGATTGCTAGCAGAACCAATGATTTTTCGGTGGTTGTTAAGCTGTTTAAGAATATCATTTTCCCTCGATTTGGAGTACCTCGAATTGTGATAAATGATGGTGGTTCTCACTTTATCAACAAGATTTTTGAGAGGTTGCTGAAGAAGTATGGTGTAAATCATCGCGTCGCTACTTCATATCACCCTTAGACCAGTGGGCAAGTCGAGGTCTCCAACAGGCAGATCAAGGAAATTTTGGAGAAGACAGTGGGTGCTTCTAGGAAGGATTGGTCTAAGAAGCTGGATGACGCGTTATGGGCTTACAGGACTGCTTTCAAGACACCACTGGGTACTACACCGTTCCACTTGCTGTACGGGAAAGCATGTTACCTTCCAGTGGAGATAGAGCACAAGGCTGCATGGGCGACGAAGTTGCTGAACTTTGACATCAAGCATGCAGCATAGAGGAGATTGATTCAGCTGAACGAGTTGGATGAGATTAGGCACCACGCCTACGAGAATTCGAAGCTGTACAAGGAGAGAACTAAGGCCTATCATGATAAAAAGATCATCTCCAGACATTTCGAGTCGAACGACCATATACTTCTGTATAACTCTCGTTTGCAATTGTTTCCTGGTAAACTGTGTTCTCGTTGGTCATGTCCCTTCACAATCAAGGAGGTCAGACCACATGGTGTTGTCGTGCTGATTAGTCCTACAGGCGATGAATTTACTGTCAATGGACAGAGGGTGAAACACTATTGGGGGAAAGCCGAGATTCCAACAGGGCAGATAATGCCTTTGGATGATGCACCCACAGCCTGAATGGCGTTACAGTCAAGCTACTGACGTTAAACGAGCGCTTGGTGGGAGGCAACCCACTGGTTAGTCTGTTTTTGAGTCGTTTTTCTTTTTATTTTTCGTTATGTGTTTGTGTTAGATAAACAAGGAGCAAAACTCGAAATCGCCTGAGTATCCATCGATACCATATTGGTATCGGTCGACACCGATCGCGAATGAGACGGTTCATCATGTCGATTTAAGCCTGGTATCGATCGATACCAGGCCGTGTGTCGATCGATACCAGATGTTCCAGCACGGTAACTTCTTGTTTTTCTCAATTCTATTCTGTTCTTTTGTTTTCTTTTACCTACTCTAGGCTAGATAACATTGGGGACAGTGTTGTTTAAGTCTGGGGGAGGTGTCTGCTGGCATTGTGTTTGTTTTTCTTAGAGTCATAAGTTTTATCGAGTCAAAAACGTTTTATTGAGTCAAAACTTGTTGGAGATGATGATCCTATGCTTGAATTGTTGTTTTGATTTTGTTTTTCAGTAACCAGTGTTGCAGGATCAGCTCTAGATCGACTAATGAAAAATCCAAAGACTGACCAATTGACTAGAAAACATCCATGTCTCGAGCAGAGTTCTTCTGAAGCCTGAGCCAAAATTTTGCACTTCATCAATGTGGTTAGTGTTTACAGAGCTTGATTCATCATTCATATCTGACAAAAGAACCCATATGTTTAAAGTAATGGTATCTCTCTCCCCTGTTATAAGTTGATAAATAAGAGCATAAAAGATTGAAATAATTTTCTTCTGAGTAGAGGGTTAGGAAAATTTCCAGCGATCCCATTATTCTATTTAAGAGGGAATGATCACACAAAGGTTGAAAGCGAGGTTAGGAAAATTTCCCGTGATACCACTATTCGCCTAAACCTTTGATACATAGAGAGGGAAGAACAGTGGATTCGGTGGCAAACACCATCAATACTCGTGTTTCGGACCTTGATGTGTATATGCAGATCTAAAAAAATAAAGAGAACATAATAAGAAATAAGTATGGGGGAGTGAAAGTGATACAAAAAGTGTGAAATTGGATGGTTCCTTATCATGATATTGTATGGTAAAGAATCTAGAAGGTTCTTGAACATTGGTTGCAGCGATGAAACTGGCGAAGAGGACTTTATTTGAACAATGCTGCAAGATAATGTGTGGAGTCTGGAAAAGCTGCAAAAGTCTACGGAGAAGTACATGGTAGTTAGATCAAAAGCTGGTTAGGTGACATTTGGGTGCTTGGGAAAAGGATCTTTGCGTTGGTTCCTGAATAGGTGAGTCTCCGTGTTTTCAAACCTCTTTCTCTGGTTTAGTCTTCTATTTGCTTGAGGGCAAGCAAATGCTAAGTCTGGGGGAGTTGGTATATCATAGTTTTTACCCCTTTTAGGCCATGATATAAGTCCGTTTTATAGAGTTTTTCTAGTATTTTGGAGTCTTTTAGAGTCTTTTACAGGTTTTAGCACGTTTGGAGCATAATTGGAGATATTGGAGCTTTATGGAGCATTCTGGAGCAAACCAGAAGTTCGTGTTGCTGAGTACCCGATTTGAAGCATCAGTATCGAACGATACTGCCGAGTATCGATCGATACCCATCGCAGCAGACACGACCCGCGACTTTTCCAAGAGTTAAAGAATTGCATATTTGCCCCAGAAGACTTTAATATTTACAAGAAGATCCCAATTCGTGTTTTAGCATTATAATTAGGTTTTTACAGGCAGTTTGTTGGCTACGCTTTATTTTATTCTGGATTTGTGAGAGAGCTTTTGAAGGGAGACAAGTCTGAAACTCTGTTCGTCCGAGAGAAGATTTCGAACCTTCTTTTTACTCTTTCTATTTTATTGGATGATTTATTCAGACATGTTTATTGCTTCAATCTCCATGTCTGAGTAGATCCACTTTAGGTTTAGGGTTTTCTCATAGGGATTTCTTTGAATGATAGGTTGATTTATTGTTAGGGTTCATAATCTAAATTAGTTATTCGCCTTAGGTTGTTCTCAAAGCTAATTCTAGATTGATCACCTAGAACTTAGATCTTAGGTTAATCGATTAGGCACGACATTGCAATTGAGTAATCTGATAGAACTTAAGGTGAGCAAATTGATTATTGGCAAAGAGATTTGGTCTAATTGATTTGTGAACATATCAAACATGAAATTAAAGCTGATTTATTCTTAGGAATTTGCAAAGAGATTTGGGATTCTGAAATTTAGATTTAGATAATTCACACAACGACAGTTGGTCAATTATACTTTAGTGATTTGAGATCTAGAATCGTGCGTAACCTGAACCCTGATTAGTTAGTCTGCATTCATTGATTTTCTAAGAAATACCATAGGCCTATATTCTCTCCATTGAATTTACAACTCGTTTACTGCTTATTGTTTTTGTTTCATCTTATTTGCTTAGCTTAATTCGATACTATTCAATCTATTGTACGATTTCTCTGAGTTCTTGTGTTCGACCCCTGATATACTGCATCAACTGCTTTAATACTTTTTAGGGTATTAATTTGAGCATATCAGTTAGCAACTTTAAAACATTTAGCTTTATATAATAAGATTTTGCTATTATTAATCTTACAAACCTTTTATTTTGTTGTATTATCTTAATTTGAAGTTTTGAAAAACTCTAGTGTTTCGTCTTCTAGTCTCTAATGGATTTGATACCTAAATACTACCACGTTTGCTGTGCACTTGCAGCTACGTTAGTTTGGGGTGAAAACTAAACCCGCAGCAGTAGGAGGAAAAGGTTTTGACGGTTAATGCATCAATGCCATATTTGGGATCACTGAAAGGGTTATTATTGGCTAGTAAATGATGCTCACATCTAACTCTAAAGTTTATAATATCTACTTAAAAGAAAATTTGTTGGTTGTTATTTTTAATGATTTTCTATGACTATGGTCTTGTATACAGAATTCGGTTAGGAGAATTAGAGTACAAAATATGAAGTACTCGATTTACGTAAAAAACAAAAGTTAAACAATATGAATACGTGGATGATAAATTGCGCATTTGATTCTTGAAGATCTAAACAAGTGTTTTAGCAGCAAAAGAAAAAAAAGATCTAAACATGTGGTTATGACATTCCTAACAAATTTATTTTCAAACAATAGAATAATTAATTAAGAAAACACTTAAAACAATCTATTTTGAACATGCCAAATATGATGTAAAAAAAAAAAAGAACATGCGCATAATTGAAGTTTTAGTTATGAAAATATTCAGCGGACCAAACACTATTTGTAAAGTTTGAATTCGTCAGGATATCGACCCTATGATTTATAATACTCCTGAGATATTGGTTGATTAAATTTTCAAAATGTTAAGATTATTAAAATTTAGACTAACCATCGGTGTCATGTCTCTAACCAAACACTGTGACATAACATCCTTTATGAAGGATTTCCGACATATTTTGATTCCCGAAGAGATAGTCCAGACGACCCATATCCGTCAGAAATCGCTCGGAAATGTCGATTTCCAACGGTTTCGGCCGTCCAGAATAGCCTGTTTTTTATAGTATCATATGAATCTCTTTACTATCCTTAGTCTGTTTCTATGTATATTCTATGGTTTTTGTGTTCTTTTTTTACCTAAATTTTTTATATGGTTGAACATTTTCTTGTGAGAGACGCGAGTTCATTGACGCGAGTTCATTGTAAGAAAAGAAAAAAGTTTAATGAAGAAATTTTAATGAAGCTTAACTTTCTTAATTAACTCTTTCTTCATATTCTTAAAAGTCTTTTTGCCCGTTGAGATATTGGAGGCGTAATGTAAGTCAACTTTACCTTTGTCCTAATTTTGACGACAGTAGTGTGTTTTCTTTTTTTCTGTCTTTTGATCAGTATAACAAAGAGTTACGAAGGGGTTGAATATATATAATATTTAGTATGAACGGGTACAATGTGTTGTTATTTTCATGAATCTACACAATTGAATATTGAATTTGAGTCAATCCCTAAGTAATTATTCTTACTTTGTCAAACCATATGGTACATAATCTAGCCCACAATTATATTCCTTTCGTTTCACAATAATCTTGTTTTAGACTAATTTTGCTATTTCGAACAAAAATATTCATTTATAATTTTAGTGTAAATTTTGACTAGAAAATATTTAATTTTTTAATACATAAAAAGTATTAATTTATTTCTTAATTTACTTTAAAAGTCAAAACAACACTAAAATGCATTTTATTTTAAATCGTAATAATTGCTTTTATGTTGAACAATTACATTTACTTTGAATTGTAATAAATGTTTTGACACGTAAATGTTTTACTAGAAAATATTTATTTTTTTAATTAGTAAAATCTCAATTTATTTTTTAATTTACGTGAAAAATGTCAAAATTAAACTAATTGTTTGAAACAATTGCATTTTACTTTGAATCGTAATAATTGCTTTTATGTTGAACAAATTAAATTTACTTTGATCCGTAATAATTATTTTTACGTTGAATAGTTCGTAACAATCGTCTATACCTTTCTTATGATTATTCTTATTATTTTGTTTAATTTTTTCTATTAATTATTTTGTATTTAAATATACATGTTTAAATATGAATTCTTGTAGTTTTATTTTTACTTGTATATAAATAATATATAATTTAAATGAAAAAACACAGAATGAACTATACATGCTTGCTCTTTTCATATGTACTTAATGTCTATAATTTGTGATTAGTGTTTGATAAAAGACTAACAAGTGAAATGTTATTATTTGTATTTAATTTTCAAACGCAAACACTATATGTGAAACAATTGAACTTTTAGTCACTAGATCTGAAACAATTGAACTTTTAGTATCTCATAAAATGTCAAAATGGATAAAATAATTTCGTATTAAGGAGTAACTAATAGTCCAATAAGATTTACGCACCGAAGAATATTCTGGATGTCTTGAATTTTGTCTGAGTTTATGGTTCAAAATTCTCACCATGATGTATTATTTGATTCAATATTTAATTAGTCCAAAGATTTTATTTCCAAAATAATTTATCGTGGTATGTAAAAATATAAAAATGTAAGTTTTTTGTCAATACCGGACATGTAAGTTCAAGTATATTTCATGTGTTAGGAAATAATATAGTAAGATTTTATTCTTCAGTTTTCTATATAAGACTTGTTTTTGATAAGAACATAAAAAAATTTGTAAATATAGTAATGTATTTTTTGGAAAAGAATATATATATAGTTGGTGATGTATTTAGGATAATATGCATGTATGACAGGTTGGTAAGACATTTTATCCCCTTTGAATAATTAAAACTGTGTAAATATTTTCAAAATATTATTCTTTTTTGGACTTGCATTTTATATGCATGTCTTTAAAATATATTATTATTCTATTTTGTATTTTATAAAATAAAATTCTTTTTTTATAAGAACAAATTGGTTTCTAAATGAATTTAAAATCTATAACAACTGCATAAATTCTAAATGGCTAAACATGTATCAAATGAGCATCATATCAAAAATTTCTTAATTTGCTATGGAATTGAAAAATGTAGAAAGTTGTATTTTATTTTTATGTTCGATATAGTTCTAGTTAGAAGACCTCATAAACCATAAGGGAAAAAATGGTTCCCTTTAGACCTCTAATTTGATTTTGTTAAGATTTCATTTATATTAAACAACTCACTAATGTAATTGTCTTGTGATAACAGAAATACTAATTAGCTAAATCAAGTGCATTTGTTATGGATCTTCTAGTGTTAAACCGATTATGCACAATTTTAACCATTTTAAAAGTTACATGATATCATATATTTGAAAAAAAATCTCATAAAACTATACACCGAAACCAAATTTATTGGCTATAAGAAAAATATTTGTTTTCATATGTCGAGAGACTAGTGTGATGATCTCATCATAACTTTCTTTGTTTGGTTTATGGACATTCCATTTAAAGCATAAGGAATTAAATATTACAGCAAACCCAACTTTTTTTTTTACATTCAGCAAGCCCAAACAAGGTCCATTGTTTTCAGTTATTACCCAAGAAAATCAAAAAGGAAACTAATTGAACCAAATGAATAATAATAAACCCATGAGATGAGTTAAGTTGCATAACGGTTTGATGTTGAATTGAACCAGAAGATCATCGAGAGAAAAGCATCTTCTTCTCAGTTTTATGCGGATCAAAGGTTAATAATGAGCTGCACTAGCTTATTGTTGTATCGGTTAGGGTAACCTAGTAATGTATGTATGAATTCAAAGAATAGGCTCTGAAAACTTCCATTATGTATAAAGTCGTAAATCGGTAATAGTAATAATGGATAAGGTCGGTTGTAAGGATAACGATTTACGAAAAAATATTTGAGTTCGGTCAAAAAGAAGTAGTCAGATCGGTGAATATAAGATCGATATAAGTTGTAGTTAGAACATTTATTCCAAAATTCAGATCCCGTTCATAATGAGGGTACATCACTATTTATACTGAAATTAAGACAAAGGTTTAGAGATATTTAAGTTCTAAATCATACGGTCGGGTAGGACATATCGATGGATTGGGCAGAACGGGATGACCGATCCCTCTTCAGTAGCCTTGGTGGCGCTCCACCTCATTTCGTTGTATAAGTCGTACGGCCGATCTGAATGGGCTGATACGCTTTGGTCGTTTGATGGGCCGATTACTTGATGGACCGATTGCTAAGTGTGCTGATCTTGATTTGGGAAGGGCCTTGAGAGGGGGTGTGAAACCCACCTCCAACAGTTACTAATCATCTAATACAACAGGTGTTTTTTTGTTTTGATGACTCATGTGTAAATCCCAGATCCATGGAGAAGCCCAAACTAATTCCCTGAGGATGTACCACCAACGGGCTAAGCGTACATCCGGGTTTCCAAATGGGGCCTAGATATTAGCCACATATCCCATTTGGCCACAAATGAGAGAGTTTGTTTCGAGTGAACTTCGAACCCAAGAGAAGAACTATCAACTCATTCCCAGGAGTCCACTACTACCTTTTGTGGTTTAAAATAGTTGTTTATGATATGTAAACATCCAAGGTTACTGAGTTGGATCACGTTTTGCATCTTGTATTGGATTTTTCATTTGTGGTTAAAATCTCTTAATTGCTGCTGATGACTTACTAATAGGTTATTTTGTGAGGATCCTTGTGATCGGCGTAACTAGTGCTTATTTATAGATTAGACTATGTTTGTTCAAAATGCCTGCAATTTTAGATTTTGTTGCACAAGTAAAAATAGAAAAAGAAATTGCTGCTCTTAACTTTCCTTTGCTACTTATGTCCTGCATACCCCAAAAAAACAGAGTAAGCTCCATGTCATCGACAATGTAAGCTAGGTTTAACTTCAGATTTTCAAACATCTCGTAGAGCAGACTTGACTTACAAACATCAATCTATCTAGTTATTCTTGTTTCTACCAACATAATATAATCACATTTTTTCAAGTTTGTTTGCAATTCTTTCTTACCAAAATCGCACACGACCACATAACTAAAGTGTGTGATGTCACTCATGTCCAATAACTAGAGAGTTGTAGCGAGACACCCTATCATGGAGAAACCCTAATAAATAACTTGACTTGCATTCCTGATCTCTAGAGAGTTGTAGCCAAAATATAACTAGAGAGTTGTAGCCAAAATGATCTCTTAAGCAAAACCTGAAAGGGGAAGAGGGGTGAGTATTTTGGGAATACTCAATGAGGGTGTGCTTTTGGAACACACACGATTTTTAGATACATCAATTGAAATAACAATAACGAGTATGCATAATATAAACAATAGAAACACAACAACCCACATGTTCTTACTAACAATTCTATAAGTCATGAAATAATCATTTCAATATGCAATAATTCACATCACATCAATCATCCTAGCAAATCAATATCACATTCCCAAAGACCTCGGTCCAAGATATTCATTCTCCTTTACTTTTTCTTTCATTAACATTCTCAGCTCGTCAGCTGTTTGGTCCACTCACTGACGAATCCTTCGTGTGACCATGGGCCCACAACCGTAACACATTCTTATTGCGACCCAGCAAAAAATACCACGTCATGGCTCAACACCCATGCTCGATGGCGACAAACAGTCGTGCTAACACGCCTAGCATACATCTACTTCACATAATTATGCATCAACCAACAATCATATCTACTGCCTATATCAAACATACACATATTCCTAGTTCAACTAACGCATCTTAGGAATCCACATCTAGTCCTCACCTTTGCCTTTGGTTTGAAGGCAAAACACATTTTTCTCCTTCCTTCTTCTTTGGACAGATTCACTGCCTTAGCTTCATCAGCACGTTTCCTCATGTTCCTGAACTCCAAACTGGTCACCCTTCCACCAGAATCTACCTCCATGAGTCATACATGTCTCTACAAAGTTTCAGAACGATCCGAATTGATTTTCCCAACCAAACAGCCCTACTTTCCAGCCTGGTCGGATCTGCGCGCTGCGAATAATAGTCTCGGGAAAACACAAATATCTTTCAAACCATAACTTGAAATGATAATCTGATTTCTTCTGTAGCTAGATATAGAAGTCTTGAATATCCTTACCCAGTTTCATAACATTCGGAGAAAACCTTCTCCTCCGTTTCTCCCTTCTACCAAAACGGGTCTGATCTGCGATGGTTGGAGATTCGGCCATAATGTACCAGACAAGAAGATACATCAATAACTTTTTAACACAAATATCAGATCTGGACAAACTTGGTCTTTACATAACGCTAAGACCTGGGGATTTCCAGAGGTATGTAGATGGCTTCCTGGTTCCTCATTGTTCGTTGGATAATCTCCTTGCAATATGGCTGTCTAAAGATTCTAACAACAAATAACGATATCAGAAAAACGGCAATAACTTTAGTTATATAGCTCCAAATCGAGATCCGCTTATGGCTAGATATGGGAGTCTATAATATTATTACCACGTTTCAGCTTGATCCGATCTGGTTTGTCTGTCCGATACTCTTCTCTTCCAAAACGGGTCAGATCTGTAAAACCAAGAACACGTAGACACAAAATAACGATTGAACATATTATGCAAATTCTCTATTTGCTTTTATTAGAGCATGCGCATCGGCAGCTTTTGTAAGGTTCATCGGTGGAAAACCTTCATTAAACAGATTATTATAATGAAGATAGATTTAGAACCGGATCCCGTTTAAGATTTTTTGGATCCGGTCTCCATCCACGTGGCACGTTGCCATTCACTGAAATACAAAGTTTTTGTTTTGAACTTCTTCGCTTCGTCCTTTCTCTTTTGTAAAATCAAGTCTGCTACTTGATTTATTTGTCTCATTACCAAATTCTCCAAACTCTCCAAACTCTGCTACTTCTCCAAACTCTCCAAACTGTCCAAAGTCTCCAACCGTTACAAACTTAAGAACGTGCATGCCATTATACAGAGAAGGAGCAAATCCACATTACTAACTCAACTTTGTTTCAAAGGATTTAAATCAATATGAATCCTTTTTTATGTCTTGATAATCAAGCAGCTCTTCCTTTTCTCGAAGAAGCGGCCTAGTTGTGACCTGTGAATTCAAGGTATAATAAAATCTCGTTCTTTTACGATTTGGTTCACCTGCATATAATAAAACATATTTACATGAACACATACATATTTACATAAACACACACATATTTACATAAATATATACATATTTACATGAACACATACATATTTACATGAACACATATTTACAATATACAAAAATATGTAAATATGTGTTCATGTAAATATGTATATATTTATGTAAATATGTGTGTGTTTATGTAAACATGTGACTGCAACAAAGCCTTTTGATGAC
This sequence comes from Eutrema japonicum, assembly GCA_030161315.1. Lineage (NCBI taxonomy): Eukaryota > Viridiplantae > Streptophyta > Magnoliopsida > Brassicales > Brassicaceae > Eutrema > Eutrema japonicum. The sequence goes on from BSQW01000006.1 coordinate 18,088,596, forward strand.
CTCAAAGTCTCTCTTTCTAGGACGAAAGTCTCTCTTTTGATGACCTCAAAGTCTCTCTTTCCAGGTCTCCAACCGTTAAAAACAACCTTTTAAAAATGTCTTCATCTTCATCCGATGAAGTACTAGAGGAAGCCTTTGAAGAAATGTGCGGGGAACAATTAGATGATATGTTCGACGACATACATGAGGGTGAAGCAAGTAAGCCCAAGAAACGAGCATACATTGAAAGAGAACGCGAAGAAGGGCACATCCGTTTATGGAACGACTATTTCAGTGACCATCCTACATACCCGTCTAAATATTTTAGACGCCGTTTTCGAATGAACAAGACCTTTTCAGTGACCAACAGATACCCGACTATTTCAGTGACCATCCTACATACCCGTCTAAATATTTTAGACACCGTTTTCGAGTGATCAACATATACATCATCTACTGAAAACTGATTTGGTTGAGAATATATGGCACAAATTTGGTCATCTTGTTAGATAATTATTTAATTATTTTATGTTTAAATTTAAAATTAAAACAAATAAAAATATAAAAAATATATATATATATATATATTTTTTAGAACTCAAAATGGGGTTCACCAATACATAGTTAAATAAAACAAAGGTTCATTACTATTTAACACTAACTAAAATAATAATATAAAATTGGTGTGAACCCCAAAATGGGGTTCACCAATGCTGGTGCTCTTAGAAATCACTTAAACAAACTTCTTACAATTTGTTTAATCATAATTACACGACACCAACACACTGGTTCGTCATTGACCAATTTCTAATCTCCTTTCGAACCCTTGAACACTCTTGTTCACCCGTTCTTAATCTAATACAAGAACTCTCTGTTCTCACAAGAACTCTATGTTCTCTCACCAAACCTCTTGAGCATGTAGTGCAGTCACGTCTCTGTTTGTGATTTTGAAACCCTAGCGGCTCCTCCGCCTTAAATATTCTCTAACACACGTCACAGAGAATATTTGTTTCCAATTTGTGATATCTCCAAATCTTCCTTTTTCTTAGATTTGAGATTCTCGATTCAGATACATCTTGTATCTTCAGCTCCAGTAATCTTTTGCCACGTCACACACGCTTTGTTTTAACTTTACGTGTCAAATTAGATATCTTGTGTTGCACATTGATTTTGTGTGCAACCACCTCATTCCTTGGTGCTAACAATCTCCCCCTTTTGTCTGAGTGTGACACCTCAAGCTTCTTGCATCCTGGATTCGCCCAGTCCTCCTATTCTCCCCCTGCTTTAGTGCACTCTCATAGAAAATTAACACGAACAACACAAGAAAATCTTTCATCAACTTTTATTCCCTCTGTATCTCTTGAAAACTTGACATTGGTACTCATTGGGGTTCTTGCTTCCTGGCTTGTCTGTATCTTGAACCTTGTCACCAGATTTATTGGTTCACAGCCATCCTTCCCAAATGCATGTTCATCTCTTGTTTCATGAATTTCCTCGTGAGTTTCATCAATCTTTGTAAAGACCATATTGCACACAATCTTTGGTTGTGCAACACACACGTCTGCAGTTTTTTCAGTTTCACGTGCTTGTTTTTTCTGCATCAATGTGATCTTGTTCTCCCTTGATTGTCTTGAGTACATATGCTTCTTAGCTATCCACACCTTTCCAAAGCACATTCTCTCGATGTGGCAGTTGTTGTTTCTCCAAGCCTCCCTCATTTTCTTATTTAGCTCAAAACAGTTCCTCTTGATATGCCCACTTTTCTCGCAAAAATAACAAGCTTTTCTTGGCTTGACGACTTCTCTCTTTGGTGTCATCCTCTAGGGTGTTGGAATATCGATCTTTCTCATTTCCACCTGGATGTTTTTGCCTTCCTTTTACCTATCGTGTTTACCTTGAACAAAGTTATTCATGTTTTGATAACTTGGTTCCACATAACTTTGATTTGGCTGATAGCGACCGTTAAAACCCAGTCCCCAATTCTGCTTGTCAGTTTTTCCCATTGTCAGCAAGTGATCTAACTTGTCAGTTCCATTGTTCAACATTCTGATTTTCTTGTAATTCTCAGGCAAATCATGTTCAACACTCCTGCTCTTTTCTTTATCTTGAGCAAGCAGTTCCTGCATTTTAACCATTTTGACTTCCAATTCCAAAAATTTTAAGCTCTCCTTTTCTGAATTCTCAGCATCATCAGAAACCCCAACATCAGTTGCTTCATCCTTCAACACTTCAGCTTTCTCCTTGTCTGGCTCGTCTTTCTTTTCAGAATCAGCAGACTCTTTGAGGCCACCTGCAATTTCATGTTTTGTCTCCTTTTGATTCGATTCTGCGTGTGACACAGATGAAATTATGTGTAACACACCTGCTGCATCTGGTATACTACCATCGATACTCTCCTTCGTTGGTTTGCTTTCAAGCTCAAAAATTTTGCTTTTCGCTTCCAAAATCGCTTTATCTTTCAACAAGTGCAGGTTTTCATGACTCAGTTTCACCCAGTTGTCATACAATGATCGATATTCAGCCTTTGCATCAAATTCAACATCGTCATCTGATTCTGATTCAGCATCAGATTCTTCATCTGATTTCTCGCCTACAAATGCCACAAAGTTCATTACGCCATATTTCTCATCGCTCTCTTCAGACTCAGTTTTGCTGAAGCTCAAGAATGACTTGTCATGTTTCTTATGTAGACTCGGACATTCACTCTTTACATGACCAAATCCCTTGCACTCATGACACTTGAGTTCTCTGATTTTTGCGAGTGGACAATCTGACTTGAAACGCCCATATCCTTCACATTCGTGAAATTGTATGTCGCTTCTCATGCTCGTTTTTCCACCTTCTTGGCCCTTTTCAATTCTCTTCAGCGCCTTTTTGAAATTTCTGGCCATCAATCCCATATTTTCATCAAATTTCTTGTTCATAGCTTCTTCCATCTTCTGCATCGGATCTGATTTTTTATTTGCAGTAAACGCTAAATCTTTGACAATTTTAGGTTGGTCTACATCTGCCTCCATCTCCTCAGCTTTCAACATTCCCAGCAACTGAGAGAATTTCATGTCATCGGTGTTCATAGCCATCTTTAGAACAGCCTTTTGAGCTCCATACTTTGGAGGTAGGCATCTCAACATCTTTTTGACCAGCTTCTTATCCTTATAAGTTTTTCCAAGCACCGATGCTTCATTCGCTATAGAGCTGATTTTGGATCCCAAACTTGAGATGGATTCATCACTTCCCATTCGAAGATTTTCAAACTGAGACGCTAAGTGATCTATCCTTGTTCTCTTGACACTGGATGTTCCTTCATAGAAATTAACCAGCACTTCCCAAGCATCCTTAGCAGCGACACAACCTTGAACCAGTTTGAACTTGTCAAGTTCAATAGCTGCAAAAATCTCGCTGATTGCCTTAGAATTGAATTTCGATGCCTCTTTATCTGCTTCAGTCCATTTATCCTTTGGTTTAGGATTCTTTTCTCCTGCTTTATCAAGAACATATGGTTCTTCCCAACCAATTTCCACAGCAGTCCACACATCCTCGTCGATCGTCCTGATTCTCTGCTTCATACGCACCTTCCAATGACCGAAATTGTTCTCATCGAGCATAAGAGTTCGTCGAACGGCTATTGTCTCCATGTTCTTCTCAGGATCTCACCTGTGTTCGAAGCGTACTCCTTCGGCTAGGTGTCCCGTTCTGATACCAATTGTAAAACCAAGAACACGTAGACACAAAATAACGACTGAACAGATTATGAAAATTCTCTATTTGCTTTTATTAGAAATCACTTAAACAAACTTCTTACAATTTGTTTAATCAGAATTACACGACACCAACACACTGGTTCGTCACTGACCAATTTCTAATCTCCTTTCGAACCCTTGAAAACTCTTGTTCACCCGTTCTTAATCTAATACAAGAACTCTATGTTCTCACAAGAACTCTCTGTTCTCTCACCAAACCTCTTGAGCATGTAGTGCAGTCACGTCTCTGTTTGTGATTCCGAAACCCTAGCGGCTCCTCCGCCTTAAATATTCTCCAACACACGTCATAGAGAATATTTGTTTCCAATTTGTGATATCTCCAAATCTTCTTTTTTCTTAGATTTGAGATTCTCGATTCAGATACATCTTGTATCTTCGGCTCCAGTAATCTTTCGCCACGTCACACACGCTTTGTTTTAACTTTACGTGTCAAATCAGATTTCTTGTGTTGCACATTGATTTTGTGTGCAACCACCTCATTCCTTGGTGCTAACAAGATCTGCCTTCTAGGAGGCTGCAGTGGCTTCTCCTTCGAGGTGACTCAACGGTGGTGGCTCCAGCGGAATTCCGACAGGGCTTCGCCGCACCCAGACTCTCTGACATCCTACAAGTCATGGCTCCCACTTATATAGAGATGGAGAGTGAATCCTAGGTCTAATCGCAGAAAGTCGGAATTACCCTTAATGATCTTCTTGGGCTTGCAATTTTGGGCTTCTCTTCTCCTTCCTCTAGGGCCACGAAAATGTGCTCACAAAACTCTATGTTTCTTTTAGAATGGGCCTCAATCACTCCCTCTTGATTGTAGGCTTTCCTTAACTCAAAACAGGCCCGACTCCTCCTATAAAGATTCTTTCGGTCCAACTCTTCCTTTCGCTTGATGTTTGCCCCAACTATCTTCGAGCCCAACTTATCATGCATGATCCATACCCAAAACGATTTCGATCGGAGATTAAAAGCCAGAAACATTGCTTCCTTCGCAAACTAAGGTTTTCTTCTTAGGGAATCTAGGGTTAGGGTTTCTTTGGGCGCAAGGTTTAGGGTTCTCGCCTTAGGGTTTTAATCGAAAAAAAATTATACCCTAAAACTCATTCTTGGGATGTCACATGTAGGGGCTTACATGGCTAATAAATTGTAATAGGGGCAGTGGAGAGCGATGAGTCTTCACTCTTTCTCTATGTCATTTCCTTTTAATTTTACACTATGATTCATCCTTTGAAAACTCGGGATCAGCTGGTTTGTGCGGTACATGAAGTAACATATGCGGAGAGCTAGAACAATACGCTACATTTTCCCGTCGTTTTCGCAAAGCCTTGGACACAAATCTCGACACATAGAGAGTTGCTCCAACATTGAGTTGTATGCCTTGTAAAATTTTCTGATGTTCTCTTTCGGTGTGTAAGATCTTAGAAAGCTTCCTTTTGCAATGTTCCCTCCATGCTACATGTATGAAGCATGCCGCCCATGACAGATAATGTGCAGAATAGAACCTGAAAAATGGATTTTGAGTCTCGTGGTTTGTTTAAGATAGAAAAAAGTAAGGAAACTTCAACTCCTATATTGGTTTCGAAACCATACCTGAACATATTTTTGAGTTTGGTGCTATAAAAGCGATTGAAATGAGAAGCTACAAACTTGAGATCATCAAGCAAGAGAATGAACCTTTCAACATCGGTCATAGTCAATATTGTTCTGTTTGAGGTGGGAAGGCCAGAAGAAGGATGCGGATCAAGAACCCAAAAGAGAAGATCTCCACATATGTCACCTGCTTGGAGGTAAGATGAATCGTAGTAGCCAGTTATTTCACTAGATCCGCTCATACTTTTCAGTTTACCTCTCGTTACAATAAGCATTTCCCCAACCTGGTCACCCTCTCTCACTATGTAGTTATTCGCCGAGTAGAATACAGTGCTTCTAGTATCCAACCGAGCCAAGGAACCTGACAAGCCAAAAAGCTATAAGTTAAAATCTATAACTAGTCGAACCTTAGAGATAAAGGGAGCTTACACTTTTTAACAGAGTAAGGTAGAGATTGCGTTTGGTCTCAAGTTTTAGGTCTTTTGGAAGGTTGCGGAGGAAAGCTTCCTCTTCGACGCCTCTGGTTTCTCGCCATTTGTAATTCTCGTATCTCCTAATGCATTCCTTGAGATATTATGGTAGCATCCGATTCGACATCCATTTTTCCGTGTCTTTCTTTTTCTCCTCCATTTCATCTACTCTAATTGTAGTTGATTGCAAGTACTTCTGTGATTACACACACACAAAAAAATCTTATAAGAATCAGCTTTAAGAGATCAAAATATGTATGAGCAGTACCTGAACGTTTCCAATGAGCACATCAAACAAGAGTAAACCAGAGACGCATATGATGATAGCGAAAACGATATCCCCTACAGAGTTGCTTGTCTTCACGTTTTGGCCTAAAGCACTATAACCGTTAAAGAGCCGGTTAAGCTATTAATCTTCTCCTGTCGCCAAATCTCACAACAGAAAATTGAAATGTTACAAAAGCAGTAGAAGAACTTCCTCGGAAAATCCCTTGGCTTTACCTCTACGATCCCTGACTTCAATGCATCAATGTACATACCAAAGTTGAAGACTGTGGAGTTTGTGATTTGGTCAGGGTCAATTAACAGGCATGAAGTGTTCAGATAACGAGGTGGGCAATACTGATTCATTATGTTGCATCCGGATGTCCTAGCAAAGGCTTCGCGCCAACATTTGTTTTTCTTTTATATTGCACTCAAGTACCAAAAAGCCCCAAACACCTAGCCATCATCACAGTTGGAACAATTCTTGCTGTTATTATAACAAAACAGTAGTGCAAAGACTTACATAACTGTGGAGCACGTAGAGGAAAAGGTTGAAAGCAGCTCCAATCCACTTTGTTTCTGCTACCGTACCAGAGGCTCTTGTCACTTCTTCGAAAATCGGATAGATACGTATGATTCTCGGTATATATTGAGAAAGTATAATCCATTTCAGTATTTCCATTGACACCAGTGAGTCAGACCGTTGGATGAGAATGAGAACCACAACCTACAAGGTCTCTAATGCTAGATATCAGAATAAAAAGAATGCACGATCCATGTAACATAAAAGTGCATGATCGACAAAAGAAGTGAACACACCTGAGGAATGGGGAGAACAGAAAGAATGTCAACAATGAAGTGAAACAGGAAGTGTCTTTTCCTTATAGCCTTAGAATGCACGATAAGCTCACCTCGTAAAGATAATTGAAAACGAGGAGTAATGAGCTCGGGGATGAAATGAAAATGATGTGAATCACATATAACGTGTCGATAAAAGGCCGGAGGACAGAAACTGTAACTCCAAGCTTCTTGTCGAAAGTGAAGCAGAATCTAGAGAATCAATCACAGGGATAAAGAGAAACAAAGGGTCAATACCAAAAGCAGCTACGCAAACTAACATGACTGTCTTCCTCCAGTTTTCAAGAGTTTTCATCTTGGCGTAAGCATTTTTTAAGCGTCCTCTTAACACTCTCGAAATTCCCATTTACATATTCCAATCATCAAACCTGCATCAATATGATAAACCCATGAGGACTTATATCCGTAAGAAGAAGAGTGCTGAGCTGGCAGCTGAAGACTGTTGACTCCAAGTGTGAACATAAGAAGCTCACGTGGACTGCAGAATCAAGAAGAAGTTGTTAGCAGAATAGCGTATAAGTATAGTCTTATTGTGGTTCTTTTATTTTATTCAATTTGTAAATTGAGATCACATTGAAATGTTAGAGATCTCGATCTCTGCAAATAGGCGAAACTCTTGAGATTGTTCTTGAGCTTCGATGGGATCGATCGTTATTTGAGAGTCTCAGAAACGCATCAATATGGTAAATCTTCTTGGAGTGAAATAAAACGAGTTGGTTGCTTAACAAATTGGTGCGGCGATCAAGCGAGCATGTCGACGGAAGCTATGGCGTTGGCGGAACAGTTACAGGGAACGATGGAGGAATTGACATCGGAGATGGAGATAGTGCGTGGGGGATGGAAGACATTGACCGTCGCTAACTCGGAAATGACGAGTCGAGTCGCGGACATTGAAGATCGTTTATCATCTGTAGATAGACGCATCGATTCGATTGATAAGAACATCAACGACATTGCGCAAACGTTGGCTCGTATGGAAGCTCACCAAATTTCTGATAAAGCCGCCGTAAAGCAGGTCGCATCTTCGTCGGGAAATTTAAATCATGTACAATCTAATCCCTGTAGCGACCGGGTAAATCAACAACTAGGCTATCGGGGAATTGATCATGTGTTAGAGAACCGTAATGGTATGTTGAAGAAGATTGAATTACCGTCGTTTGATAGAACTCGGCCGTATAGTTGGATTACGCAAGCTGAGAGATTCTTCCGAATAGGCAACTATAGCGATACAGATAAATTGGATCTGATGTATGTGAGCTTGCAAGGTCCGGTGTTAAATTGGTACAACAGAGAAGTGGAGAAAGCAGAATTTCGGGATTGGTCTCAGTTTAAGAAAAAGATGATTGTCAGATTCAGTCAGAAGCTGGAAGAGAATCCGGGGAAGAGATTGTTTAGTCTGAGACAAGGTGGAGCTATTGCAGACTACGTGAATGAGTTTGAAGAGCTTTCTACGGTGGTAAAGGGCGTAGATGAAGCTAATTTGGAACATGTCTTTTACATGGGATTAAAACCGGAAATGCAGGAAGTCATCAGACTAAAAGAACCGCAATGACTAACAAAGCATTTAAATGTTGTGATCAGAATGGAGGACAGTGCCTTCTGCACATCAATGGCTACAGCGTCATCAAATAGTCATTACAGGAGATCTACATTCAATCCACTAAGATCATCATCAAACTATAATGGTCAAAGATCTATACAACAAACATTAACACAAGACACAAACAAAGATTTTACTAAAGGGACAGAGAATCAAATGGAAAAGAATAACAATGTTAAGTTTGGTCAGGCTGCGAAACCGCCTTGGAAAGTACAACAAGCAGGACAGCCAGTTAAGAAACTGTCACATGCTGAGTTTGATGAGTACAGAAGATTGGGATTGTGCTATAAGTGTAAAGAGAGATGGTCTAAGGTTCATAAATGCCAGAATATGGAGCTGCAGGTTATGGCTGTTATCAACGGGTGTGAGGTGAAAATTGTTGATGATGAATGGGTAGATACTTTCGAGGACGAGACTGGAGAGGTTACTGAGTTGATGGAGCTGTCCCTTCTGTCAATGATGGGTCTGTCATCGCCTACAACTACAAAATTATGGGGACCTATTAGCAAAACAAAGATCGTAGTGATGTTGGACAGTGGAGCTACTCACAACTTCATTGATCCTGCAATTGTTAAAAAGACGAAACTACAGCCCACAAAAGATAGATCATTTGAGATTCTTCTTGGTACTAGGATTACAGCTACTGGCACATGAATATGTAAAGATGTTCCATTCGTTTTACAATCATGAGAGTTTAATGCAGACTTTATGGTTCTGGATTTGGGAAACACATATATCATTCTTGGAGTACAAAGGTTAAGGACATTAGGGAAGTGTGCAATGGACTGGGAAAACCATGAGATCTCGTTTAATCATAGAGGAGCGATTGTGACTCTCATTGGTGATCATACTCTCCATCGCAATGGTACTTCTCTGCATCAGATACATCAGTCAATTGGTTATGAAATGGAATTGTTTCAGGCGGAACAAGAAGAGGTAGTATATCAAATTCCAAGACCAGTTGAACACTTATTGGACGGGTACTTGAAAGTTTTTGCTAAACCTACTCAGCTCCCTCCTAAACGAGGCCATGAACATGCTATTACTTTAGTAACAGGAGCTGGACCAATAAGTGTACGCCCTTATAGATATCCACATGCTTATAAGGAGGATATGGAGAAACAAGTATCATTGATGCTGTCCTCGGGAATTATCAGACCAAGTCGAAGTCCTTATTCAAGCCCTGTTCTTCTGGTCAAGAAGAAAGATGCAAGTTGGAGATTCTGTATTGACTACAGAGCATTGAATAAGGTAACAGTGTTGGATAAATTTCCAATACCAATGATAGACCAGCTCTTGGATGAACTACATGGAGCTAAAATATTCTCAAATTTGGATCTGAGATCCGGTTATCATCAGATCCGTATGCAAGAACAAGACATTGCCGAGACTGCTTTTCGAACAGCTGATGGTCATTGTGAGTTTGTTGTGATGCCATTTGGTCTCACAAATGCACCGGCAACTTTTCAGGCGTTAATGAATGACTTGTTCAGAGCATTTTTACGGAAATTTGTGTTAGTTTTCTTTGATGATATATTGGTTTACAGCACATCAGTTGAAGAGCATGTGCAACATTTGAAGATTGTTTTGGAGATCTTTGTGGAACAGAAACTACTTGCCAATAGAAAGAAGTGTATGTTTGGACAACAACAAGTTGAATATTTGGGCCATATCATTTCCGAGGAACGGGTAGCAACATATCAAGCAAAGACAGAAGCAATGAAAACTTGGCCTGCACCAAAGAATGTTAAAGATCTACGGGGTTCTTGGGGTTGACAGGCTACTACAGGAAGTTTGTGAAAGGGTACGGTACGATAGCAAGACCTTTGACAGAGTTATTGAAAAAGGATTATTTTGAATGGTCTACAAGAGCTCATATTGCATTTGATCAGCTATATGAAGCTATGATCACTGCACCGGTACTTACACTACCAGACTTCACTGAAACCTTTATTGTAGAATCTGATACTTCGGGGTATGGGTTAGGCGCATTATTGATGCAGAGGCAACAACCTATTGCATATTTCAGCTCCGGATTATCTGACAGTGAACATATTAAACCTATATACGAAACGGAATTAATGGCTATTGTTTTAGCTATTCAGAAATGGAGACATTATTTGCTTGGAAGGAAATTCATAGTGCATACAGATCAGAAAAGCTTAAAGTTCTTATTGAAGCAAAAGGAAGTTTCAATGGAGTATCAGAGATGGCTTATAAAGCTTATGGGTTATGACTTTGATATTATTTACAAACCAGGGGTAGAGAACAAAGCTGCAGATGGCTTGTCTCGAATCAGCATTGATCCTGTAATCTCTACTACTCACAACTTGATGTCTATCACTCTGCCAGCGTGTCTACAATTACAGGATATACTGCAAGAGATTGAAGCATATGAGGGTTTACAAGAGTTGAAAACAAAGGTACAAGCTGGACAAGAGGAGAAAGTGGGTTATTCAGTAGTGAATGGGAAGTTGTTATATAAGAAGAGGTTGGTCATTTCATCAGATTCAGTGTATAAACCACTAATACTCAAGGAATATCACGATGGGATATTAGGTGGCCATTCTGGTGTCTTGAAGACTTTGAAGAGAATTCAAAAATTGTTTCATTGGAAGAAAATGACAAGAGATATACAGCAATATGTGGCTCAGTGTGGAGTTTGTCAGCGCCACAAATATTCAACATTATCACCTGCAGGATTGTTACAGCCATTACCTATTCCTAATCAGATATGTGAAGCATTATCGATGGACTTTATTGAGTGTCTTCCCCTGTCTCAAGGAACTAATGTCATTTTTGTGGTAGTTGATCGCTTGAGTAAATATGCTCACTTCATCAGGTTGAGACACCCTTTCAACGCAGCAGATGTGGCTAACAAATTCCTTCAGGAGATAGTCAAGTTGCATGGGTATCCACTGTCTATTGTCTCTGACAGAGACATGATATTTTTGAGTTCATTCTGGAAGGAATTATTCAAATTGGCAAGGACTCAACTTAAGTATAGCACTGCATTTCATCCACAATCTGATGGCCAAACTGAGGTTCTTAACAGATGCTTGGAAACTTACTTGAGATGCTCTGCGTCGTCACACCCCAAGACGTGGGCCAAATTTTTGTCTTGGGCAGAGCTATGGTACAATACAAGCTTCCATATACGGCTTTGGGAGCAACTCCTTTTCAAGTGGTATATGGCAGATCACCACCAAACTTGTTGAAATACGAAGTGGGCTCAACAACAAACTTTGAATTAGAGCAAATGTTGAAATAGAGAGATTCAATGCTCATTCAAATTAAAGATCATTTATAGAAAGCTCAAGAGAGAATGAAGAATAATGCAGACAAAAACAGGAGGGAACTAGAGTTTACAGTTGGTGATAAAGTATTTATGAAACTCAGACCCTATAGACAACAATCTGTCTCCAAACGTGTATGCCAGAAGCTTGCTGCACGGATCATTTGAGATTGTAGCCCGGATTGGAGCAGTTGCCTACATGTTACAATTACCTCCTGAGTCTAAGATACACCCAGTGTTTCATGTTTCGCAGCTGAAACCTGTACTTGGAGCAGATCATCATATCTCTGATCTTCCTACTTCATTTTCGGTTGATAATGAGTTGATCATTGAGCCTGCTTCCATATTGGATACTCGTTATGATGAAGCTGGATATTTAGAAGCATTGGTGAATTGGACAGGTTTACCTGATCATGAGAATTCATGGGAAAGGGCTGCACATTTACTCACCTTATTTCCTCACTTGAAGCTTGAGGACAAGTTTCGTGTTAGCAACGGGGGTATTAATAAACCTATGAGGGCTTATATCCGTAAGAAGAAGAGTGCTGAATTGGCAGCTGAAGACCGTTGACTCCAAGTGTGAACAGAAGAAGCTGACGTAGACTGCAGAAGCAAGAAGAAGTTGTTAGCAGAATAGCGTATAAGTATAGTCTTACTGTGTTGCTTTCATTTTATCCAATTTGTAAATTGAGATCACATTGGGTTGTTAGAGATCTCGATCTCTGTAAATAGGCGAAACTCTTGAGATTGTTCTTGAGCTTCGATGGGATCGATCGTTATCTGAGAGTCTCAGAAACGCATCGATATTGTAAATCTTCTTGGAGTGAAATAAAACGAGTTGGTTGCTTAACACAATAAGAACACCAACTTCCTTGATTAGAATACCAAAAAAATAATTGACTTTCAGAAGAAAGAAAACGAAAATAGCAACCCTAACAGAGGACTGAAACTCTCGATTATTTTCGATCATAGAGAGAGGAAACAAACCTCGAAGTCAAACATTGTGGGAGAATCGATGATCGTCAAAAGCTTTCCTCTATTAAGGATAATCATCTATCAATATCTCTATAATTACTATGATTATCCTTAATATCTCGATTATTGTTCGAAGCTTTGTCAAAGCAAAAGGTTGCAGAATTTTCAACGTCTCTACCGAATGCCAGAAAGTCAACCAACGGTTAGAACCAAATTTGAGTCATTCGAAATGATTGCGACTCTGAACAAACTTGATCTGACTATGGCTTGATTGTTTTTACTATAAATTTAAAAATAAATAAATTAAATATAATAAAAATCATTTTTTATATCGTTTGTTTATAAACCAAAGAGAGATTTTTTTTGTTTGTTTTGGATTAAACATATATATATATATTAATTTAAATTAATAATATATAAAATTTACTGTAACTGAAAATATACTTTTTTGAATAATTTAATTTTATGCAGTTTGATTTTCTGTTCTGTTGCGGTTAAGATTTTTTTTTTAAGTATTGTCGGTTTAATTCGGTTTTACGGTTCGTGATGTATTTTCTTTTTAAAGTAGAGTCCTAAATATTCTAACGTGATGTATTTTTGTTTTTTGGAAATGGTCAACACCAAAGTTTAATGATATTAGCATATTAGAGCATGCGCATCGGTACATTTTACCAAGATCTTTGGTGAAGGTTTTGATGCAGAATCGGATTAAATAGATTATAATAATGTAGAGAGATTTAGAACCGGATCCCGTTTATGAGTTTTTGGATCTGGTTCCCATCCACGTGGCACCTTGCCATTCGGTGATTTTGTTGTTTCCATCGACCATTCGAACACGAAAGGTCACCGAGAGAAGCTGTGGGCGATTTTGAAGGCGATATCGCGGAGGGTGGGGTATTCGATCGAAATCGATTGTCGAAGCCATTTCTGCTCGAGATTCAGGTAAATAGCGACCATTATCTTCATTTTCATGATTCGATTTACCATTCGAAACCGTTTTGGGGATTACTTAAGAGTTTGCGATTATAAATTTTAGGGTTCGAATCGAGTTTTGAAAACGGTTTCGTTTCGAAATCTTTGTGGGGTTTGTTTTGGGGTTTCGATCTAGGGTTTAGGGTTCGATTTCGTATTCGATTTAGGGTTTGTGATAGATTGCTAATTGGTTTGTTTGGTTATTTTGATTTGTGTAAATTGCTAATTTGTTTTGCTTTCTCTCGCATCATGGAAGAAGAAGGCACCCGAGATATCGTCATCGTCATCGTCGGCGCCGGAATCTCCGGCCTTTCGACCGCTGTTGGACTCCACAAGTGTGTGGTTGTGAAATTAGCTGCCTTTTAGTTATAAGCAGAGTAAAAGTTACTCAAAGTGGGTGTGTCTGTGTCGCAGGCTTGGGATTAGAAGCATGGTGCTGGAGTCTTCGGATATGCTGAGAGCCACAGGATTCGCATTTACGACTTGGTTCAATGCTTGGAAGGCCATGGAAGCTCTCGGCATTTCTCTCTACTCCAGGTTCTCGTCTTCTTCACCTATCTTTTAATGTCTTTGATGTGTTTTAAATTTTTGGTGGTTAGAGTAAGCTCTTAATAAGACTTGATGTGTTTTAAATTTTTGGTGGTTAGAGTAGGTTAAATAATTAAATTCATTGGATTTATTAATCTTTAAAACCACAAACCACAAACCACAAACCACAAAACAAAAATTCATTGGATTTCTTAATCTTTAGAACCACAAACCACAAACCACAAATGGAGCCATACTCGTTAGAATCCCCTGGATTTCTTAATCTTTTAGTCAGTCAAAGTAGTCAAGGTTCTGATGATCCTCGGTTTAGTAGCCAAGGTTCTGATGATCCGAGTATTAGGAGGAAGTGGTCGCCAAAGGAGGATGTTCTGCTGATCAGTGCCTGGTTGAACACCAGCAAAGACCCTATAGTCTCCAATGAGCAAAGGGCTGGAACTTTTTGGAAGAGGATTCAACAGTACTACAACTCAAGTCCTTTGTCCACTGAGACAGGTCCTAGGGAGGCCAGTCAGTGCAAGCAGAGGTGGGGAAGGCTAAATGACCTAGTCTGTAAGTTTGCTGGCTGTTATGCAGCTGCACTGAAGACGCAAGCAAGCGGGCAGAATGATAACGACCTGATGAAAACAGCACATGACATCTTCTACAATGATTACAAGGTCAAGTTTACTGTTGAACATGCATGGAGGGAGCTCCAGCATGACCAGAAATGGAGCAACACCTTTTTTGGTAAAGATGGTGTCAAGGAGAAACGGAAAAACGTTGTGGAGGCTGAGGGATCAGAGAAAGTAAATGAGCAAAGACCAATTGGTGTCAAGGCTGCTAAACGCAAGAGAAATGGCAAAGAAGAGGCCATGGCAGAGTTAAAAAGCATGATGGATATGAAAGCATTCCTCAATAAACAGAAGTTGCTTGACCGTCTACTTGCCAAAAAAGAGCCACTAACTGAGATAGAAGTAACTCTCAAAAACAAACTGATTGCAGAGATGTTGTGAAATTGTGAGTGTTATGGGTTTTGATTATGTGTCTGACTTCTTGTGTGTCTGTGTTTTCCCTTGCTATTTCTTGCTGAAAGTATTAAATTTCTTGTATGTGCCTGTCTTCTTGTGTGCCTGTGAACTTTCTTTTGAACTTGTGAACTTTCTTGTCTTTGCCTGTCTTGTTGTGTGACTGTGTGTTTGTTATTTTCTGCATCAGAACAAAGGCAAAAAGTATGAGCTGTGTAACCATGTTTTGTTATTTTGTGTTTCAGAACAAAGGCAAAAAGGGAAGACACATGTAGTGGATCTCTCTATCATGGTATCACGGGACTCTGATGGTATCACGGGACTCTTTTTTTTTTTTTGATGTACTTCTCTCATGGTATCACGGGACTCTTTTATTTTGGATGTATTTTAAGTGTTCTCTTTATAAACTCTAGTGCTATGGTTTTGTAAAATCAGACTTGAACTTCTTCGCTTCATCCTTTCTCTTTTGTAAAATCAAGTCTGCTACTTGATTTATTTCTCTCATTACCAAATGCTATTGGCTAGTGTTCATTATAAGTGCATGCATTGTGTTCATTATACGTGCATGCATTGTGTTCATTATACGTGCTATTGGCTTTTGTAAACTCTAGTGCTATTGGCTAGTGTTCATTATACGTGCATGCATTGTGGCCCCCAATAAGATTTTCTGCTCGTTCTTTAGCATTGGCTAGTGTTCTTCTTTACCCAAAAACCCCACCTTGGAGGAGTAGCAGTAGTCCTTAGCGGATGTGTTCCATTCAGTTCTTCAATCATCGATTAGTTTCCCAAAGAGGCTAATAAGGTTTTCTCGAAGAAGCGGCCTAGTTGTGACCTGTGAATTCAAGGTATAATAAAATCTCGCTCTTTTACGATTTGGTTCACCTACATATAAGTCGAAAGTCTTTCTTTTGATGACCTCAAAAACAAAACAAAAACAATTGCATTTCCAGGTCTCCAACTGTTAAAAACAACCTTTTAAAAATGTCTTCATCTTCATCCGATGAAGTACTAGAGGAAGCCTTTGAAGAAATGTGCGGGGAACAATTAGATGATATGTTCGACGACATACATGAGGGTGAAGCAAGTAAGCCCAAAAAACGAGCATACATTGAAAGAGAACGCGAAGAAGGGCACATCCGTTTATGGAACGACTATTTCAGTGACCATCCTACATACCCGTCTAAATATTTTAGACGCCGTTTTCGAATGAACAAGACCTTGTTCAACCGTATTGTTGATCGCCTCTCACATGAAGTCCCCTACTTTCAACAGAGAAGAGATGCAACCGGAAGGTTCGGGCTATCTGGAGTACAAAAGTGTACGGCAGCAATTCGTATGCTGGCTTACGGTAATGCGGCTGACGAATATCTTCGACTTGGTGAGCGTACTGCACTTTTATGTTTGGAAAAATTTACTGAAGGAATAATACAAGTGTTTGGAGATGATTATCTAAGAAGACCCAGCCCAGAGGATCTTCAACGACTACTCGATATTGGAGAGAAACGCGGGTTTCCGGGGATGATAGGAAGCATCGATTGTATGCATTGGGAGTGGAAAAATTGCCCAACGGCTTGGAAAGGGCAGTATACACGTGGTTCAGGAAAGCCAACTATCGTCTTAGAGGCTGTAGCATCGCATGATCTTTGGATATGGCATGCATTTTTTGGACCTCCAGGTACCTTGAACGATATAAATGTTCTTGATCGGTCACCTGTTTTTGATGACATTTTACAAGGTCGAGCTCCTAGAGTAAATTACATGGTCAACGGAAACAACTACAATATGGCGTACTACCTCACTGACGGTATTTATCCAAATTGGTCGACGTTTATCCAATCTATCCCTATTCCTCAAACTCCTAGAGCGGAGTTATTTGCTAAACGTCAAGAAGCCGCCCGAAAAGATGTTGAGCGTGCGTTTGGAGTATTGCAAGCTAGATTTGCAATTGTTAAAAAACCGGCTCTTTTATGGGACAAGAAAAAAATCGGAAAGATTATGAGAGCGTGTATCATACTGCACAATATGATAGTAGAAGACGAACGAGATGGATACCATCATTTTGATATATCTGAGTTCGTACAAGGAGAAACAAGCAGAGGGTCACAGGTGGATTTCTCGTATTCTACAGACATGGCTTCGAACCTCGGAAATATGCTTGGCATTCGGAATCAAATTCGTGATCAACAGATACATCATCGACTGAAAACTGATTTGGTTGAGAATATATGGCATAAATTTGGTCATCTTGTTAGATAATTATTTAATTATTTAAAATTAAAACAAATAAAAATATAAAAAATATATATTTTTTTTTTTAGAACCCAAAATAGGGTTCACCAATACATAGTTAAATAAAACAAGGGTTCATTACTATTTAACATTAACTAAAATAATAATATAAAATTGGTGTGAACCCGAAAATGGGGTTCACCAATGCTGGTGCTCTTAGGTAAACTAGGTGGTCCGTCCGTGCCTTATGCGGATATAAATAAATTAAGAAATCGCTGGTTCCCTGAGAAAGGTATTGCTTCCGCCGTGAACCCTCCTAAGTCCACCACTAGTGGACCCCTTTTCCGACCACCAGACCACCCTAACCCCCCAGACCCCCTCCATTTCCCTCCTCTCCCCTCCTCCCCTTCTACTACAGTAACAAAAGCTCCTATGCAAACTACTGGTTCTGTTTTTACGGTGACTGCAACAGTGGTTCCGGTCAAGGTTATGCCTTCTACTACTCAAGTTGATACTTCTGATACTCCGGATGTGGCCAGTGTTAGCACTGAAAAACTGCTGGTTCAAGAAACTCCTGGAACTAGATCCAGATTTGGATCTGAAAAAAATACTGCTCAAAACTACAATGTTCTGCCTCCTAAGGGTAGTTCTCCGCTCAGTACTAATTATGCTTCTGCCAATCATCTCCCGAAGCCATCAGGGTCCACTCTTAGGATCGGTAAAGCTCCAGCTACCGCTAAATCTCCCTCCCTTCCCTCTAGCTTCTCCCTCCCCTCAGCCTCTGTGTTCCGTGTCGTGAAATCTCTATCCCCTGCAGTGAAACGTCAAACCTATGCTCAGAAAGTTAGCCGCTCTGTTGACAGGTCTCTGTCACGCTTGGCCCCAACGTCGGTATCTCCGAAAGGAAAACCGAGAGTTCTGGTCCCAGATGCCGTCTTCCAAAGAGGAGCTGACCTGCACAAAGAATACATTGTTGGTTCGTTCCTTGGGAAAATGCCTGATTATGGTCCTATCCAAAGTGTTCTAAACTATATGTGGGGAAAGGGTACTAAGTTAGAAATCCATTTGCAGCCACTGAAAAGATCAATGCTTGTCAGAGTTCCTAACGAGTTCATTACGACAAAGATTCTGGAAAAAAAACTTTGGTATGTCGATACATCAATGTTCCATGTTACTCAATGGGGATCTTCTTCCATCACAACCACTCCAGAGATAGTCTCCATACCTTTGTGGGCTCATCTCTAAGGAGTTCCCTTTGACCTACGTACAAAGGAAGGTCTGTGCTTGGCTGCGGGTTTAGTAGGGGAACCTATAGAAACTGATGATTATACTAAGAATCTCTCCAGTCTTAATGTTGCTCATGTAAAAGTTGAGGCAAACCTCAAGAAGCCACTTCCTTCTAGTGGTGAGCTTGTCAGAGAAAGTGGAGATATCATTGAAATAAAAATAGACTATCCATGGATCCCTCCTTCCTGCACCCACTGCAATGAGATTGGTCACATAGCAAAAAACTGCATCAACCCTCCAGCTTGCCGTGTCCCTCTTGGTCCAGAGGTGCCTACCTGCTTGAAGACTGTCTCGGCTGATTCCCAGTTGCTTGAGGGGCAGGTGGGTGCAGTTGTAGTAGATGATGTCCCCCCAAGTGTTGTGGGTGATGAGGCTCACTTATCTGTTGGTGGGGAGAGGACTGCTGCAATTGTTATTACTGAAAGGGCCCTTCCAAGTGTTGATGTTAATCCTGATGAGGCACCTCCAAGTGTTGTTGTAGAAGAGGATCAACTATCTATTGTTCACGAGGAGACTGATGCTCTTCTAATAGTTGTCGAAGACATGAGGGATTGTGCTGAGAATCCTACTATTTCTACCTTTTCACATCCAAATAACATATCTTCAACAAACAGCCTCTTCTGCCCCTCTTCCTTTTCTCCCCCTCACCCAAAATCTTCTCCATCACAATCATCCTCTTCTCCTTTAAATCTTTCCCCATCTTCTTTTGCTTCGCCTCTCTTATTCTCATCTTCAGCCTCGATCTCTCCCTCATCAGTTCGGTTTCCTGCCCCTCTGCCTCTTTCTTTTGGCTCTTACATTGCTTCAAAGCAAAACTCTCTTTTCAATTCGCCTCTAGCCTCCCTCCCCCCAGTTTTCTCAGGATTTTATTCTTCCTCTTCCTTGTCTACTTTACCCCCTCTATCTCCACCTGCTCAAAATGTTCTCCACACTGCAATTGACTTGCCATCTGTTTCTTGTCAAGGGGTTCTCCTTACCCAAGGAGGGTCTCCCAGCGCTTCTCTATGAGTACAAAACTCTTTTTTTGGAATGTCCGAGGTCTCAATGACTCGGTAAAGCACCTACCATTAGCCAATGGTTATCTACTAATAAACCTATATTTGGTGCTCTTTTGGAAACACACATCAAGGAGCCGAATCTACATCTTACTATGTCTAAACTCTGCCCGGGTTGGAGCTTTACCTCTAATCATAACTCAGATGAGGATGGCAGAATAGTCTTGATCTGGAAGCACCCAGTCGCGGTAGAGTCCTCCTGCAGTCAAGACAATCATTAACCTGTGAAGTCTCAATTTCTACCAGTTTGAAATTCACCTATTCTGCAATTTATGCATCAAACCTGAATGATGAGAGATCTGATCTTTGGGTAGAGCTCATAAACTTACAGCAGACTCTGTCTCTTCAGTCCTCCCCTTGGCTGCTTGGTGGAGATTTTAACCAGATCATGCATCCTGCTGAGCACTCCCTGTCTTTGGTTAACACTTTCTCTCCATCAATGTTTCGGGATTGCCTTCTCCAGCTTGGGATGTTCTATCTCAGGTTCCAAGGACTCTTTAATACCTGGTCAAATAATCAGACGTTGTCTCCTATTGCAAAGAAACTACACAGACTTCTAGTTAATCAAAGCTGGATCTCCTACCTCCCTAATAGTGCAGCCACTTTCTTAGCCCCTGAATTTTCGGATCATAGCCCTTGTCTTCTAAACCTGGCCCATCCCTTGCCCTAAGCTGGTACCAAACCCTTTAAATTCCTCAACTACCTAACAAACCACCCTAAATTCCTAGCCACGGTTGAGGAAGGTTGGATTCATGCCGGAAGCAACGCTACTAATCTCACTGAACTATGCTGGAAACTAAAATCCCTAAATAGAGCACTTCAAACACTAAATAGAGAGAATTTTTCCAATATTCAAGAGAGGGTTATTATTACTAACAATTTGTTAAAAGATGTGCAGGTACTTGCTCTCCAAACTCCACCTCCAGCCTTGTTCCAACAAGAGAGAAAGTTGCATGAGAAGTGGATATTCCTGAAAACAATAGAAGAAGCTTACTTCAGGCAAAAATCTAGAATTAACTGGCTAAGAGAAGGAGATCTTAATACTTCCTACTTTCATAGAGTCATGTTGGTAAGAACAGCGCTCAACACTATTAGATCCTTTATGCTGCTCACAGGTGTACTCCTGTCAGATCCAATTGCAATGAGTTCTCATGCTGTGGCTCACTTTCAGAGTATCTTGTCTCCTGAAGTCCTTCCCTCGTCAAACTCTACTCCTGCCTGGTTCCAGCGTATCATCTCCTTCAGATGTTCAGAAACTCAACGTATCCTACTCTCAGCTGCTCCAACTAGTCAGGAAATCACAAAGTCAGTACTTAATCTAAACCCCAATAAGGCGCCTGGGCCTGATGGCCTTACCTCAGGGTTTTTTAAGGCTTCTTGGAATCTTATTGGGAATGAGTTTGTTGCTGCTGTCCAAATGTTCTTCTGTACTGGTTTTTTGCCTTCCTCAGCGAACTCTACCATCCTCTCTCTTGTGCGAAAGCATCCTGGCGCCTCTGCAATCAGTGACTTCAGACCAATTTCATGCTGTTCCACCATCTACAAGTCCATTTCAAAGCTGTTAGTATCAAAACTGAAACCTCTCCTGCCTGAGCTAATTCTTCCAAATCAAACAGCTTTTGTTCAAGGGAGATTACTAGTGGAAAATACCATATTGGCTACAGAAATCATTAACGGTTACCATAGAGAGAAATGTCATCCTCGGATTGCAATCAAGGTCGACATAGCCAAGGCATTTGATACTCTGAATTGGGACTTCCTATTCACTTGTCTGGCTAGTATCCACGTCCCTCAGAGCTACCTAAACTGGTTGAGAGCCTGCATTTGCACACCAAACTTCACTATTGGGTTTAATGGTACAGTTCAAGGTTATTTCAGAAGTAAGCGTGGCCTAAGACAAGGGGATCCTCTTTCCCCTTATCTATTTGTAATAGCCATGAACTGTCTATATATTCTACTAAATAAAGCTGCAGCAGAAGGAAAGTTCAATTACCACTACAAGTGTGTAGGTACTAAGCTTACTCATCTCTGCTTTGCCGATGACCTTCTAATTTTCACTGATGGATCCCTGAGTTCTGTGCAAAACATTTTGACTGTCCTCCGTGAGTTTGAACAACATTCAGGTCTTGCTGTTAGTATCCAGAAAACATCGTTCTTCTCATCGGGCCTGTCACAAGTCCAAATCCAGAAAATCAGTAGTGCTACAGGTCTTACAGCTGGTTCCTTACCAATTAGATATGTCGGGGTACCTCCATGTACAAAGAAGTTGTCCATCTCTAACTGTGCTCCCTTAATTGATCTTGTCAATTGCAAAATAAACTCATGGAGTGCTAGATCTCTCTCCTTTGCTGGCCGCCTGCTTCTTTTGAATACTGTCATTGCAGGAATCACAAATTTCTGGACTGCCACCTTTGTTCCACCAAAGTCCTGCATTTCAAAGATAAACTCATTATGTAGTGCTTATCGGTGGAAAGGTACCTCAGAGGGTCATCACTCAGCTAGAGTATCCTGGGAAACTCTTACACTCTCTAAAGAAGAGAGAGGACTAGGATGTAGAGACCTGTTTTCCTGGAACAGAGCTTGCATCCTAAAGTTGGTATGGCTGCTATTCTGCAATTCTGGTTCTATTTGGGTGGCTTGGTTCAAGGAGGAAGTACTGAATGGTTCGCTGAGCAACTTCTGGATCCTGAAACCGAAAAATAAGCATTCTTGGTTAGCAAATAAGCTTCTGAAAATCAGGGAGACATCTTACAACTGGATCAAACTGCGGGTTGGAAATGGAGAACAAGTTAGGTTCTGGACAGACAATTGGTCCCCTTTTGAGAAGCTTCTAGATTTCCTAACTCCAGGAATCACTAACAGGATGGGCATTGCAATGAATTCTACGCTTAGTCAACTCTGGAATCAAGGTCATTGGGAGGTTAGGGCTGCTCGCTCTGATAACCAGGTTCATGTCCAAACACACGTCTCTACTCTCTTGTTAGATGAAAGCGATGACTACTATGAATGGGAAGTGGATGGAAAAATATGGCCTAGGTTTCGAACAGGTGATATGTATAAACTGTTAAAGAATCATGATGCAGTGGTACCTTGGAAGGTAGCAGTCTGGAATGCAGGTGGAATCCCAAAGCACTGCTTCCTCACTTGGTTGTTTGTGCTCAATCGTTGCCCTACTAAAGAGAGAATCACGGGCTGGGGATTACAGGTTGACCCTAAATGCTTGCTCTGTAATCAGTTGCCGGAAACAAGGGAGCACTTACTATTTGATTGCCCATTCATCTGGTCAGTTTGGGAACGAGTGGGGCACCGGTGTTGTCTAATTCCGTGTAGAACCTGGTCTGCCTCTCTATTGGACATGCAATTACTTCAGGGACCGTCGGCAAAGAAGAAATTGGCTCGAATAGCCTGGCAGTGCGTGATTTACTCAATCTGGAGTGAGAGGAATGCTCGGCTGCACCGCCAGCAGTTTCGCTCATCGTCCTCTCTGCTGCGCTCCATTGATACGATTATCCGAAATCGTATCTCAAGTCTGCGCGGTTCCAGCCCTTCGCAAGCTTCCCTGATGATGCAGACTTGGCTTGCCTCTTCCTCTCCTTAACTCCGTTGTGGCATCTCCGACTCACTGTTCTGTGCATTCAGTCTCTAAGCGAAACAATTTCTCCGATGATTGGTCTTCCATATGTGAAACTCTCTAATACCCATCGCCTGATTTGCTTCAATTGGGCTTCATATTGGGCTTAGTTTACTCTTCGATTCCATTAATGTAGATAAAAAAATATAAAGATGATAAAATTGAAAAATCTTTTTTTTTGGCTAGGCTTGTACTCTTTTTTTCTCATGCTTTATATTGAAAAATCTTGTTCAAAAAAGAAATCGAATAGATAAAAAAAT
The DNA here is from genome assembly GCA_030161315.1 of Eutrema japonicum. Lineage (NCBI taxonomy): Eukaryota > Viridiplantae > Streptophyta > Magnoliopsida > Brassicales > Brassicaceae > Eutrema > Eutrema japonicum. Next base: position 18,112,360 of record BSQW01000006.1, read on the forward strand.
ATAAAGATGATAAAATTGCGAAGGTTGAATGTAAATAGATTTTTCACCAATAATAAAAAACAAATCACAAAAAATCTAAAAACAGCATCTGAGAATAACAAAAACCCGATATTTGAAAGTAAATAGGTTAACCTCCAAGAAAAATAAAAAACAACACCTCAAAACGACAAACTACGGAAGAAAAAATCTAACGATAAATTTTCTGAAGCACCTCCTTATACTGTATAACGGGCCAGCCAGCGTCCAAATAGCCTTATCCGATGCGGTTTCAATTTTTTGTTGGGTCTCGCGGGCTGACCCGTCGCGGACTGCGGTCCCAAAATCCCTTGCCCAAACCCAACCCGCTTGTAATATGCGGTTTAGCGGGCTGACCCGCGGGTTCCTATCAAATTCACAAATTCATATCAAATTTATGGTTGTTTCTTCAGTCTTGTAAAAGTGGATGTCATAGAGCAAGAAAAGACTGATTTGCATAACATAAAATCACAAGCATCCTTCTATTAACAAATTCACAAATTCATATCAAATTTCTTAACAAACTTCATACGGAGACAAAATCCGATGGCCAAAATTAGAGATAATGAGTTTACCTTAGCTACTTCGGCTACAATGGCTGCGAGCTTAGCTACTTCGTAGGCGGAGTCGTAGAAGTTTGTAAGCTCTTGCACCATCACCAAGCCATGTTTCGATCCCTTAGCATGGATTTTGATAAGCGGATATTATATCCAGATAATCAGTAATGTAGGCCTACCATGCAATGTTCTCGAGGATTGGCAGAAGTTGTTGTACAAAATATGAATGAGGGATTGGCGCCATATACTGGAAAATTAAGATATGCTTGGTCAATTAAAAGTCTACATATACAAAATTTGTAATGGAGACTATTGTTTTGACCATGGGATCAGTTTTGTCACCGTGAGAGCACAGGTTGCGTAGTCTTCTCAATATAAGGGTTGTGTGGAAGCCAAATGCTCCTTTGTAATTATGGGCTTCATCGATTGCAATGTACATAATATATTCAAATGTAGACTCGACTTAAGTCATGGATTACAAGCAGGCGTTGTTACTCTCTAAACCAACCATTTCTTGCAAAGATTCTAAAAAAGTTAATCAAACGTTAAACAAAAGGAGGATTTTATTTCTGTTGACATTTTTAAAGTACTTGAATTCATAGGAAGATGTGTTACCTAACGTTTGATAAAATCCGGCTGAATTGTCCACAGGGAGGCAAGATTGACATATGTAACATATCAGGATTTGTGATCAGCTATACATTCATATAGTTCAATAACTCTAGTTAGTGAAATATGTATTTGGGAATTCAGATGAGACTAAGTTAAAGAATCTCTATTCTGTTGGAAAAAGAAAGACAATACGAAATTACCAGTCTACCGTTATTCCTCAGCCTTGTTCTATCCTTATGAGGAGTTTCACCATCATACACCCCCATATGTATGCTAGCTTCATATCCGTTTATTAAACCAGACAACGCTCTAAATTAATCCTGCACTAAGGCCTATACAAACAAAAAGTAAATCTCTTTATATTCTAAGAATATCCAAAATTATTGAAATTCAAAACAGAAAAACTTTTAGAAAAGAGACAAGCTGAGTAACCTTGGTCGGAAATAAGTACAAGGCACCAGCATCTGTATCTTTGGTCAATTCCTCAAAGACTGGCACGTTATAGCAGAGAGATTTTCCACCGGAAGTCATAGTTGCAACCACAACATTCTTCCCAGACAAGGCTGCTGAAATCGATTCAGCCTGATAAAAAAAGGGCTTGTGGATTTGAGGGGTTTGTCGAAGAAATTGAAAATTTGAGAGAGGAGAAGGTTGCTTGTGTAGAAGACGACGTCCACTAGGAACCAATTGGCTGAGGCTGCAAAGAGGTCACGACCGTGGTGGCTGAGGAAACGACGAGAGAAAAGTTTGTAGGAGGAGCAAGAAGTTTTCGATTTCGTCAGTAATCAAAACCTTTAACCCGCTCCTCGACGTAACATTGGAAGAAATAAACCCATCTTCTTTAGACTATGCCCCTATCTTTTATTTAGTCATTGCAAAATTGCAAAATTGCAAAAGCAAAATCAATCAAAGATAGGAGATATATATAAATTCAATTGAGAATCCATATCATCTTGAAACCCCGTTTTCAAATCAAAAATTCAATTGAGAATTTGGAGAGTAAAAAAGAATTTAAACTTAATACTCAAAAATCGTAAACTATTTTTTAAAGCGATTTAGTTCAAGATAGATATAAATTTAATTTAATTTGTACTTCTATTATTATTCTAATAAAGAATGGAGAAAATCTTCAACATCAAATTAGTGTCATCAAGTCTTGGAAACTATCAAAGTATACAATGCTATCACGTCCAAACCATCTCTCTTGTCCATGAAATTCACTCAGCAAAGTAATTTGTCGCGACTATATCCAAAATAGGCAGCCAACTTCTAGGGTTGTTATTTGCGGCTGATGATTTGTGGCAAAAATTGCTAGGTTTTCTTATTTTTCTTCTTCTCTTCTTCGATTTCTTCTTCTTCATTTTCTTCTTCATTCTCAGTAGATAGTTTTAGTAATTCCATACATATTAATAGAATTTTTTTTGACATGGTTTAACTTGGCTTTCATTTCATTTTGGATCTGATTCTACAATTTAAACCGAACATAAGAATTTATAGTTTTTAGGGCTCAAATATCTGGTTTAGCTTGTGTTAGATAGAAATCATGAGCAATTTGACATCTAATAACCATTTTTATATTAATAAAATGGAGTGATGTTCTAGAGTCTATATACATTTAAATAGAGAATAATCATATGGTCTCTTTGCTTTTGTGTTTCCTTGTTATAGTATTTGGAACATTTCTATAACATTATTTTAAAAAATATTTTTGAAAATAAACTTTGTTTAGTAAGTTATTACATAAAATGTCATTGCAAATAACAAATAATAATTGAAATAAGAAAGGATATGATTGTCTTTTACAATTATTGATAAGAATATGGAAAATATTTATTTTTCATTTAATATGTTATATATTATATATTTTTAATGAATAATCAATCCATATATATATTCGTTGATATAATTTTCACTATATTTTATTTGAATTTATATAAAAATAAAAGTTGATAATATTTTACTAATTTTATAAAAAGTTAGACACAAGAAAATTAATTTTTGTAAGAGTTCGTGAACTAACCACAAAACTAAAGTCATTAAACGGTCCGTAATAGAGTTATGTTTTCAAGATTATAAGTTTTACGAGTTAGCCCAAATATGATTTAGTCCACTGTAAAACAGGTTAAATAGACAATTTTTTGTTTGACAATTCTAGCTATAATCATGAGTTAAACATATTATAAAATTCAAATAAAGCAATTTTTCTTAAATTTAAAACAATTTTAAAAAAAAAAAAATCACCCGCGCTAATTATAGCGCGGGTTAAGTCCTAGTACATACATAAAAAACAAATCATCTAACTACTTTTCCTAAATTATACTTGTTTATAGGTTCAAAGTTTGTGCATAACACATGTTGGGGTCGGTTTTCACCCACTCGAGATTTAACATCCCAAGGCAGCAAGATATATCGACCCGAAGAGAGCAAGATCAGAAAGAGACCCGAGCTGCAATAGGATGCGTTTGCATGATCCGCCCCAAAGGACCAAAGCCGAGCCGAGCCAAGACAAATCGGTTCGGATCACAAAAGAGAAAGATCAAACCCATCAAATTACGAGTGGGCCGAGATGCGTTCGCTCATCAAATCATGTGGGCCGAGTCACAGTCCCATGACCACAATTACCCTAAGTCGGCGGCCGCCTAAAGCAATAAAGAAGTATTCCTTTTCATGTCCGAGATTCTAGCTATCGTAAACTCATATAAATAGTGCTCATAATCATATTTGTAAGGAGGTGAAAAAAACCCTAGCAATAGCTCTTAGACACTTGCACTCATACGCTATCTAAACAGCAATAAAACAACCATCTTTAGATCTCTTATTGTGGTTTTCCTCAAGAAACTTTTGTTCCCTCTAAAGTCTCGACAAAAGATTGATTGTGAGAATTTCGGCTCTCACAGTTTGGCACCGTCCGTGGGGATTAAGAAGTTCTTACTCGCGAAACATCAGGATGGAAATCAGAAGATATGGCCAGAGACAAGCTGAGAATCGGCGAGGAAGTGAACAACAACGCGTGAGGTACGACCGGTGGAACAATCGATCTCAGCAGGACCCCCTTAGCAGCCGTGTAAATAATGTCGGCACCCTTAGATGAATTGAAAGACATGATTACCTCGCTACTAAAGAAGACGGAGGAACATGGCAAGCTCAAAAAAATCTTATCGGAAAAAGTCAAGATGCTGATCTCGGGAGGACGGACCAGTGACTGGCAAACTAAAAACCTCGGTTTGGACATGCCTCTGAGAGATCTCATAAGGCTCAACCCCAAACCAACGGTCCTCGACTTTTCCACACCTGGGGCCGCTTCGGTTCAAAATGAACCACAACCACTGCGTTCATCCGAAGGGGTGACACTTGCGGCGACACGGCATCTCTTATTCAATCCACCTCGATCGAGTCTCATAATAAATCAACAACCTCCCGAGCCACAAAGATCTCACCTCGAGATAATTTAAAGCACCAACGATGACGTAAACCGAGGTGAAAGAATCAATGCCTCAGGATGTAAGAGGCAAGATTTGCGGGAGATATCCCTCGCTCACGACGGCTCGATTTCATTCCAACCACCCTCAATTTCTCGACCCATGCGATGACCTCGACAAGAAGTTCCAATCATCGTACTCGTCCGGAGGGGCGACACCAGCAGCAGCGGAACCGCTCTCATTCAATCCATCTCCGATGATTCGCAAAACACAGCAGCAAATCACCGAGCCTATGAGAACTCTAACCGAAGGAACTGACGCCTCAGGTTGTATCATGAATGGCGAACCCGCCTCGACACTAGAAGGACCACAAGCCGCGGAGAACACCCTTGATCCGAACAGTTTCAACAACGATTTCATAGGAGGAAATCTTCTCTGGACAGAGCAAATTCGACTTGTCGACAAACTGATGAGAATGGATCGAAACCGATGCCACAAGCTGAGAGAAGCATATTCGGAGGATATCCACGGCTCGAGACGCTTCGACAACAATCTGACGGAAGAAGAAGAGAATGTTCTCTATGTAGAGCAAATGCAACGTGCTAACGAGTTAAAAATATACTAGTGCCGAACGCGAAGCGATAATTTGGCCAGGATGAGTCGATCTTGGATAGGTGAAACGAATAAGAACGAAGCATTCTCAATTCAAGGAGACGACGAGAAGCGAACCACCCGTACAGCAGAACATCGTGCAATCAGCGTAGCTCCCAAGATCGAACGAATACCAGAGGTACGATGCACCCCCTTTACGACGAGGATCACCGAGGCAGTCATCCATGATAATTAAAAAGTCAGAATTCCATTCTACGGCAGGTAGGCCGATCCAAACGACCACGTCAAAATCTTTCGCATGGTGATGTGTCGAGCTGGACTAGAGGAAAATAAAGAAGACGCAAGATTTGGCCGCCGATTCGCAGAAGATTTAGAAGATACCGCACTTGACTGGTTCTCGAACCTAGAGAAAGACTCAATCAACAACTTTCGCAAACCGTCTGCTCAATTCCTGGAAAGATTCGCCGCGCTCATAGAGCAAGGAACCTCCGACGCCAACCTATGGATTCTAACCCAAGGTCAGCAGAACCATTGCAAAGCTTCATAGACCGGTTCAAAGCAGCGGTCTTGCAAGCAGGAGGTGCGAACGACCAAATCGCAATCAACGCACCAAAAAGGGGACTGCACCACATATCGTATTTCAGAAGATAGCTAATACTGGAAGCGCCTCTGACATTACAGGATGCCCTGCACCGAGCTTTAGATTTTATTCCCAAGGAGAAAATGAGAAACGCTCCACCAAAAGACCTGACCGACGTTCAGCCAAGAATGTACTCGAGTGAACACGACACGGCCTCCTCAGAGGCAACCATGCGCCACCCTGGTCGGAACCCATTCTTTGATGGAACGTCAAACCCGTAGCCTACATAAAAACCTTCTGCACTACAATGGGTCGTTATGAACCCGAAGGAATCAAGAGCCAATACGGATACATCTTCTGGTTCAGGAAACATCTCAAGGGAGCCGCCCTCGACTGGTTCTTGAAACTCGATCGTAATTCAATCCACAACTTTCGACGATTATATGCCCAACTCATAAGATGTTTCTCTGAACCGAGAATCTTCGAGGCCGAGTTGTGGACCCTAACCCAAAGGCCAACAGAGTCGATACGACACTTTATGGAATGTTTTAAGATAGCACTTTCGATGGAAGAATTCGTAAGTGACCAAGTTGCACTCGACACGCTAAAACAGGCATTGAGGCACGAATCTGACTTCCGAAGAGAAATAACACTTATAAAGCCTTTGACTGTCCCATACACTCTAGACCAAGCTTTGTTTTTCATTTCCAAGAAAGAAAACACTATAGGTGCTCAACTCCGAAGCCAGAAAAGCAATCAAACAAGGCGCTCCAAGCGTAAAAGATCCACTTCGAACTCGAAGAAGCGCCCTTCAATTCGGCGAGCTGGACAAGACGATGCAAGCAAAGGAACAACCCAACCGCGCTCTCTAAAGAACACCACTCTCTCCATCAATACAACCAAGGACATGAACAACAAGGAGCCGGTACCTAGCTACACAACCCCTTCGCCATCACGCCAGCGGGACCGGCCAATGAAAACAAATATGTCGTACATCGATTCCTTAATGTGCCGCAATACCTCGGACTCCTACTCAGGATTTGAACCCACCCATCCCACATCCGTAGTACAGCACTCGCATCTAAATAAGATAAGCGTAGAGAAGCTCAAAGAATTCTTTCAGGTCATTCGTAACCTACCCGAAGAAATCACGTTCACCAAAGCATTCCCAGCATACGAGCTCAGACGTTTCTTCCGCGACAGCACCAAATCCACACCGGAAATAGATGATCTCTTCACCTATGCGAGACGCAGAAGGCCAATCAAGATACTCTACAAAACTCAGGAACATGGACAATTCCTCATCTCATGCAACATCTTGTGCTATTCGTGAGCTTGCCTTAGCATCATCTCCAACTCAACCGCCGAACTCCTCGACATTAAGCACATCCAGCCGACCCGAGCCAGAATAAACATATCCAACCAGTCTCATACCACACCAAAAGGGATATCAATTGATGTACATGTACGAATTGGCGATTCCCTAGCTCTCGTAGACTTCTACGTCTTCGAAGCAGAAAAGATCTACCCGGATCTGATAATCCTCGGATGGCCTTTTCTAGCCACTACCAGAGAAATTATGGACTGGCCACGTCAACGCCTATCTTTCTCTCATATTGGCAGCAACGTCTTCTACCCTGCCACCCAACTCGGTCACAAAGAAGAAAGTTGCTCGGAGTCACATCACAACAACGACATAAACCCCAAGAAGACCCGCCTAAGGCGAACACTCTCTTTTTGCTAAGAACCACCTTGTTACAATGAACTACGGGACGGCTTGATCCCTCATGAAAAGGGTACGTAGGCAACCAATCTTCAGAAAGGTGCAGCTGTCCCCCTTCTTTAAAAAGGGGGAGCGGGTACGTATACACATACTCCCATCTTTTGTCAACACAATTTTCCGTACGTTCTAAGTTTTTATCAATATATGTTGCATCTACCCTCATCTCGTCTGTTGCTGGCCACAACAACGAGCTCATACACCCTCCTCGGATTCTAAATACTATCATATACGAATCACGGTTCTTTTACAATCCACCACGGATTAAAGCGCACTATATAAATTTTAGGCGGATATATCCGGAGCAGAGGAAGGAAAAGATATATCTCGACCAAACCACTCACAATTTTACTATCGAAACGGGAACATAAGCCGAGTCTACATCGCAAACCCTAAAATCAAAGTAAAATCTAAACTCAGTTATCACTCGCTTCATAGCACACTGGTCTTAAACATCTCGACATATAATACTAAACGATTCGTCTCAAAACATGCTATTTCGCACGATATTCAAAATATGTTTCGAAAATTTACTTCGCCTACTTTAAAGGCCTCGGGAACCAATCCCTATGAAAATAATTAACCTCTATATGTTAACCAATTGATTAAAACTTTGGCGGTGAAAACCACCCTAGCATATCATCGGATAAAGCAATCCATGCATATGTTCAAAAAAAAAAATTTAACACCAATCAAAAGAAAAATAGTTCCTTACAACAAAAGAGAACTATTCAACTTGGTTCGCGTCAGGTTCAACAGAATTCTAAACACGATCCACAGTCCCAACGGGATCAATCGCAGCAGCTCGAGTCGTAGCATGATCAATCGGTTCGTTATCATGCAGAGATTCTTCTGAGACAGGAGAAACTTTCATCTCATTCCTTAAGCAAGTTTCAATCCTATCAACTTCCTCCTCAACGCCATTCATCTCGGCTTTCCAAGATTTCAGCTTCTCTTCCTCGTCATCAAGGGATTTGACCTTCCCCGATCGAATGTCCTCGATGAGCAGTAGATTACAACCTCTGCCAACTCGAGCTCTTTGCCCTTATCATCTTTCAACCTGCTGACGCCTTCCCTCGACTTAGAAATCCGGTCCTCGAACTTAAGAGCTGACTCGTGTCTGGCGTCCCTCTGAGCATTTTCAATCTTGGCAGCATGCAAGGCATCCTTCTCCTCGATCAGGTGCTTCAAGGAAGCTATCTCGTTTTCCAGCTTCCCCTTTAGACTTTCGTATCGGGTCGCGAGGGCCGCGGAGTTTGCACCCTCCTCTCTCAACGCAGTTTTCTCCCTCTCAAGTTCTGTAACTTGGGTCGAAAGTAAAGTCAACCGCTTCTCCACTACGGTCAACCTCTTCCTCTCTGGCGAAGCATCCTTCTTATCCTCGTCAACTCGGCGTTTGTTGCGACGGGCTTCAGACTCGTAAGTAGCCGCCATCTCGGTGATAGAGACAATAAACTGCAAGACAAGAAAATCAGTGAAATCCATAACTCACATTTGTCACAAAGAATCAAATCCTACATTGGTATAACGCAGCGCCATATTCGCATACGTCTTCTCCTCGATAAGTTTATCCATAGCCCCGTGCCCATTGATCCCTAAAAGAAGTGTAGCCGACATGACGGAATCATCAATTATCGCCTTAGAAGACGGATGATCGGCAGTAAAACGAGCGGTACACTGTCTCTTCTCGGCAGTTTTCCCTTGATCTTTTTACAACAAGGGGCGTTTTTGGCTCGGCTCGCTCTCATGCCTCGCAGCGGACATATGAGGCTTGGAAATCTGCGGAGGGGCCACCGCGACTCTCTCCTCGCCAGCAGGAGCGGGAGGATCGAAAGGAACTTCCTTCTCGACACCATGAATATTCACCATGGGAGCAGCAGCCCTCGGAATCACCGCCTCGGACGCAACCAAATCTTGGGTCGTCACCTCGGCAGTGGCATGATTTATTCTCTACACGGCGGCTTGCTTCGCTGCCTCCTCCGCCTCGGCGGTCGCTACCAAATGCAACTGTTATGATTCATCAGCCTTCGGGAGGATATAGTGGGCAAGCTAAGGATATAACGATTCATACAAAACAGATTGTTCATATATGGAATGCGTTAAATGAACTGTATTTCAAATACACGGCTCAATATATAGACGTGATTGCAAAGAGCATGGATAAGGATCATTTCATGACTCCTGAAGAGGCTAAGGCGTTTGGAATAATCGATGAAGTAATTGATGAAAGACCGTCGGAGTTTGTGAAAGATGCTGTTGGAAATGAAAGCAAAGATAAGAGTTTAAGTTAGGAAGTAACTGGTAATCAAAGTAATAAATTTTCTTCTTTTCCTTTAACCAGTTTTGCTTTGCTTCAGTTAGATTACTTTTTTTCGATGGATGAAATTATGCTCTGCAGGGCACAGTCTCTTAAACTGTTTTTTTTTTAATTCTTTCATATATGGATCATGACTATATTGGAGAACTCTTTTTCAGTACAACTTGGTACAACTGGTATAACTAAATAAATTAAAACTATAATTAAAATCAATTAAAAATTAATAAAAAGGGACATATGCACCGACATAACGGGACATGTGCGCAGTCAAATTAAAACGTGCGCCGTTAATTTTGTACATAGTTATCCCTACGTGTCCAGTTGTAAAAAGTTCCTAATAATTGTATTTTTACGAATTTATAGTTTTTGTAGTTGAACCATGATATAAATTATTACGTTGTAGTTGTCCACATGATTTTCGAGTTTTACTGGTCATTTATGAGGTTTTCCATAGTACAAGCTGTGCAAAATCATATATTTTGTTTCTTTTCCATCATAAGATGATTGACATTACCAATATCTTCCTTATGGTATAAGGTGTGTCTGATGTGAAACAAGAATATGAATAAGGAAAATAATATTATCCATATTTTATATTTTTTTCCTTATAGTTTAAGATGTATTTTCATTTCTTAATGCTTTCTTTATATGTTTAATTTAATTTTTTTACTATTTTTTTACTAAGCAGTTGCACATTGTTGTCCCTACGTGTCCAGTTGTACGAAGTTCCTAATAGTTGATGCATCAGCAGATTCTTTCTACTAACACCAGATAAGTTATCTCCTCCAAAGATGAGGTCTTAAACGATATAACATAGATGTAGTTTCTTGAAATCCATTGAAATGTGTGTGGCTGATGCTCACCGTCTCGTGAAAATAGAAAAAAAAAAATACTCAATTAGCAATTATTCAAGTTGTCTCAGTTATACCATTTGTATCAATTGTCATATATCTCTTAGTTGTACCATTTGTACTAGTTGTCATATATCTCTTAGTAGTACCATTTGTACCAGTTGTCCTATATCTGCAAATTTGATGAACTCGGGTTCTAATTCTAATATACCTAAGAATCAGGATCAATGGCCAATATGCCATAAAATGGAAAAGCAAAATCTGCTGTGCCATAATGTAGTCTAAGTGCCATAAAACATGTGTAATTTCCATTTTGCCCTTAATGAATTGTGTTTGTGTCATTGTTGATTTTATGATAAAAAATAATATTGAAATAATTTTTATAATTAATAAATAAAAACGAAAATTAATTAAAATTTTGTTTTTTTTCTTTTTCTTCCCAATTCATCACCTCACCATCGACGGACCTCAAGAACCAGTTAAATCTCATTTTCGCCGTCAGATCCTCGCCTCTGCCTCGTCCTCGTCCTCCTCCTCTGCAATCAATTTCTTGTTCGTAGCTCCTCTCCCCTCCTCCATTGTTGAACCTTCAAAACTGAGTGACTTGTTCTTATTTGGGGATTTAGGGATTTCACAATTTAGAGATTGAATTTGCGAAAATTACATGTTTTAATATGTAAATTGGGTTGGTAACCAAGTTTTATGTGATGATTAGGTCTTTGCATTGGTAATTTGTCGAGTTTAGTTGTTGAATCGTAATGATTCTTGGGTAGATTAGAATTAGAACCCGAGTTCATCACCAAATCTGCAGAAGAGAACAACTGGTACAAATGGTACAACTAAAAGATAGAGGACAAGTAGTACAAATTGTATAACTGAGACAAATTGAGTAATTGCTTATTGAGTATTCTTTTATTCTATTTTCAGGAGACAATGAGATCAGCCACACAAACATTTCAATGGATTTCAAGAAGTGTTAGTAATACCGTCGAATTACACCAAAAATTCAAGAAAAGTGATTTCCATTCTCCAGAGAACGTCACCGAAAGACGAAAAACGAATAATAAATTTGGATAGTTGGTTTCAGAGCAAAAGTAGCATGGATAATATGAAATTATCATTTTCCTAATACATATTATTGGTTTCACATCAAATACCCCTTATGATACAAGGAAGACTTTGATAATGTTAACAATCTTTTGATGGAAAAGACCGAAATATATGATTTTGCGTAATTTGTGTTATGCAAACCTTGTAAATGAACTGCAATAGTCGAAAATTATATGGACAACTACAAAATAATAATTTATATTAAGGGACAACTGGAAAAATCCTAAAATCGCCAAAGGAAAACTATGAAGAATTTTGGACATCTGGACAAGTTGGTACAACTATGTACAAAATTGACGGCACATTTGACGACGCACATGTTACTTTGACCGTGCACATGTCTATTTTAGTCGGGGCACGTGTCCTCTAGCTTCGTGGATGGAAATATGCAAGGTACAATTGGACAAGTATGGACAACTATATGTAACTCCTTAATTTTTAAAAAATTAATAATTAAATTAAATTAAACATATAAATAAAGTATTTACTTAAGAAATGCAAACACGTCTTAAACTATAAGGAACAATATTAATAGCATGGATAATATGAAATTATCATTTTCCTAATACATATTATTGGTTTCACATCAAATACCCCTTATGATACAAGGAAGACTTTGATAATGTTAACAATCTTTTGATGAAAAAGACCGAAATCTATGATTTTGCGTAATTTGTATTATGAAAACCTTGTAAATGAATTGCAATAGTCGAAAATTACGTGGACAACTACAAAATAATATTTATATTAAAGGACAACTGGAAAAATGCTAAAATCGCCAAAGGACAACTATGAAGAATTTTGGACAACTGGACACATTGGTACAACTATGTACAAAATTGACGGCACATTTGACGGCGCACATGTTACTTTAACCGCGCACATGTCTATTTTTGTCGGGACACGTGTCCTCTAGCTTCGTGGATGGAAATAAGCAATGTACAAATGGACAAGTATGAACAACTATATGTAACTCCTTAATTTTTTTTAAAATTAATAATTAAATTAAATTATTGGTTATTTTGACATTTTCAACACCTAAATTACATCTCATAGTTATTCTTTTGTTGTTTGATCCCACATTCTAGATTCTTTACCGCCTAACCTATGACAGATCAAACAACTAAAGAATATTCTTTATACACACTCCTGAAGAAATGTGTATAAAGAAGAAGTTACATATAATGTCTATAATGTCTATAATGTCTTGATGATTACTATTACCGCGTTGTATTATATCATGACTCTTTATCGACGAAGCCGCCGAGTTTCTCGTCCTCAACTCAGCTAGCGAACTCGCTTCCGCAACCGACTCACTCGGCGTAATCGCTTCCAAGTTCTTCGTCATATGAACATTCCCAACGAGTTGACTCAGCACGACCGATTCCGACACCGTGCTCTTTTTCTTGTGCTGCTGCATCGTCGCTCTCACGATCTCAGTGTGCATCGAGCTCGATAATTTCCTCATTCCTTTGGCTCCGCCGATCAAAACCGACGGGTTAATCTCGGAGGTTCTCTTGTTGCCGCCGTGTTTAGAGGATACAGAGAAGAAGAGGACCGAGTCGGGGCTCCGATTTCGAATCCGAGTTAACGGGTCACCGAGGAACAAGGAGGTCTTTGCGTCCACAAGCATTACGTGCTTGAAATTGCGCCGGACTCGACCGAGCAGCATTGGATAACACGCCCATCTCCTCAAGCTTATCGGGACGTGGTCCATGAACCCAGATAGCGAGTTTTCCGGGTCCAGTTCGGTCACGTCGAAACCCACGACCGACCCGTGAGTCAACTCGGCTGACTCGGTCTCGTTCGATGCCGAATCGCTGTAATTAGCCCGATGTGTCTTCTTCCCCCAGATAGGCTCAGACGTCTCCTTCTTCGATTGATTCTTCATGAAGCGGGACAGATTGAAACCCCAGACCGAGTCGATTTGATTCGACGAATTCGAATATCGGTGAACACCGACGAGCTTCGAGAACGAGTCGTTCTCTTCCTCGATCAATTCAGCGAATCTCGAAGCCGACGAAGGGGAATTGAAGAGTAATACAACATCGGATCGGGAAGTGACCCCAGAACGGTGGAGTAACCGCATAAAGAGGCGGAGATCTTCCTCAGTCGTATCGGAAGCGATATGAGCAACAACCAAATCGTGCATGCTCTTGGTTCCTCTCAGAAACAGCGTACCCATTCCCTATAATGTCTATAATAGTAATCATCAAGACATTAAGATAGTGGAGAAGAGAAAAAGTGGAGAAGAAAAAATGTCGTTGAAAAAGATAAAAAAGAAAAGAAGAGAAAGATATTTTGTAATTATAAATTTATATTATAATTATTATTTTTTTATAAATGTAAGTTGGGTACATATTTATGGGTTATTGGGTTTGGGTGGGTATAACCCTGGTTTTTTTGTGGTTATAAAGATAAGTAAGGATAAAGAAGAACTTTCCAGGGTTTAACTTATTAAAAAAAAATCAAAATTAAATTCTTTATTAGAGTTATGGTTTTTGAGCATATTCTTTTCTAATTGATGCCTTAATGCTTTCTTTATATGTTTAATTTAATTTTTTTACTATTTTTTTACTAAGCAGTTGCACATTGTTGTCCCTACGTGTCCAGTTGTACGAAGTTCCTAATAGTTGATGCATCAGCAGATTCTTTCTACTAACACCAGATAAGTTATCTCCTCCAAAGATGAGGTCTTAAACGATATAACATAGATGTAGTTTCTTGAAATCCATTGAAATGTGTGTGGCTGATGCTCACCGTCTCGTGAAAATAGAAAAAAAAAAATACTCAATTAGCAATTATTCAAGTTGTCTCAGTTATACCATTTGTATCAATTGTCATATATCTCTTAGTTGTACCATTTGTACTAGTTGTCATATATCTCTTAGTAGTACCATTTGTACCAGTTGTCCTATATCTGCAAATTTGATGAACTCGGGTTCTAATTCTAATATACCTAAGAATCACTACGATCTAACAACTACACTCGACAAATTACCAATGCAAATACCTAATCGTCACATAAAACTTGGTTGCCAATCCAATTTGCATACCGAAACAAGAAATTTTCGCAAATCCAATCCCTAAATTGTGAAATCCCCAAATCCCCAAATAAGAACGACTCACTCAGTTTTGAAGCTTCAACAATGGTGGAGGAGAGATGAACTAAGAACAAGAAATCGATTGCAGAGGAGGAGGCGACAATAACTGGCGAGATGGGATTGGGTTCGAAGGGGAAAATGAAATCGGCTCGAGCGCGAAGAAGAAGAAAAAACAATTGATTTTTTTTTTAATTACTTTTTCTTTTTAATTAAATAAATATATGAAAATTATTTAAATTAAATTATTTAAATAAGTTTCATTAAGAACAGTTTGGATATATCATATTATTGATGGCATATAGATCAATTGGTGGCAAAAGAGATTATTTTTTCCACAAAGTGGCAAATAAGATTAGCGATCCCTTCAATCGGTGCTAAGAAACGCGTCTTACCATCATAAGCGTTGGATGCTCATCATTCAACGATGGGAACCAATCATCTCCGACTCGTTCCCCTGCTACATCCCATTCTCGATCACAGTCCATGACCTGGTGATCCACTATTTGAAGCCCGATACTCTCAAAGCTATCGGTAAAGAATTGGGAACTTTCATTGACCATGATGCTAAAGAGAATCGAATACAGGTACAAATAAATGCTCTGAAACCTTTAATCATGAAAAAAGTTTTCACTTTTCCAACCCGAGAAGAAGCATCATTTGAATTTGAATATGAACGACTAGAAAAACATTGTTTCATCTGCTTGAAACTTAATCATGAGGAAGGCGACTGCCCCTCAGCAAATGCTCCCAATGCCAACTACTCCAGGAATATGGGAATTAGCCAACATAATACTATTCAACGATTGGAAGCTAATAAACAAAGAAAGAGCACCAAAAGAGGATTTTAGTATAAGAGCCATCCAAGAGACTCTATCAAGTCTCACCCTGAGAAGAGAAAGTTTTGCCCTAGCCGTTCGTCGGAGATACGATGTTCTCCCCCTTCCAAGGATATCCCCTCCAAGGAGATACCTTCCAAACCAATACCAACCAAGGAATTCATATCGATCTCGCTCTCCGAGCTCAAGAAGGGAGTACCGCGAACACCACTCCTCACGCCCCATACCCAATTCGAATAGAGACTATGACCATGAAGATATATACCACATGGGGAAATTGCCTAGATATGAGGACCGTAACACAGCAACTCGCACTCATTCTAAGGAAAATTGGTCTCACCAAGACTTCCACAGTACCCGAAGACCTGAAGCTCGTGACACCAGAAGGTCAACGGATAATGCGACAAAACCCATAGACAATTATCCTGAGATGGGCTTTAAAACGCCAATGAAAAATCATTTTAGCCCAAAGGAACTGGAAAGATCGAGCAATTCTCTGCACCACTGCCACCTCCCAAGCAATCGGCTCTCCAACGAATCTCTCACCAAGAACCGGTCATTGATAAAACACTGCAATCTGGTCTCCAAGTCCAAACAAACCTGCAATAAACTCGGAAACCCTGTAGGAGGTGGAAGTCAGATATGATCCAAGGAGAGTCCAATCTCAGCCTCAAGCTCAACAAGCTTCATCATCCAGAACTATTTCAGCCTCAACAAGCCTCTGGACAAAAGCGGCTAGACAGAAAGTGCGATCTGAACTGTCATCGGAAGCCACAATCCCAGATTTGCCAAGTTTCAGATCGAATGATATAGTTCCAGCCTTCCAATTGGGACCAAATGATGACTTGGCAATTCGGGCTTCAAGGAAAATGCCCAAAATGAGAAAAACTGTTAGCCGAGCTGCTCCAATCAAAGGAAGTGGAAGGAAGAAAACTACAGTAAAGTCCCAACCTTGCAACACGACTCGCAAAAGAAAATTAGCTCAACCTGCTGCTGCTACACGAAAGAAGGCAAATGAAGATCGCTTAGATAAATCTTCCTCTCTTGATATTGTACCTTAGTATGAGGATCCTTCTTCTTCAACTATCGCTTTTATTGCGAAATCTTCTAAGGCTGTAATGCCTTCCACTTGTAAGAGTTCGATGGTTTTCTAGAAACCATTCAATTATCAATGATTACAACCAGTTGGAACTATCAAGGGCTTAGAAACTCCCTTACAGTTCGACGCCTTAGGGAATTGAGGTTGAAACTTTTCTCGGATATAACATTTCTAATGGAGAATAAAAATCAAGACGAATTCGTGTTACAAGTGTTTCAATGGATTGGATATGATCCAGTTCCTCCTTCGGGTCTAAGTGGTGGCTTAGCGCTTTTCTGGAAGAAGGATATCGAACTGGAAATTCTTTCCTTTACCCCAAACTACATTGATACACATATCATGTGGATCAATTGCTGGAAAGCCACCATTTCTCAAAATTTATTCCCATATGCCACTTTTTTTTGGTATTTTTAATAAACAATAATTTTGAAATCAAAATTGAGGGAAAAACCCAAAACCCCAAAACAAAAACAGAAAATTACAGATCCAACCAATTGGATCCGACGAAAAACCCACCCAGACCCAACAATCCGACCCAACCCCAAATTCAGTTAATTAAAATTTGAAAAAAAAAAAAAAAAAAACCAAAAAATCTCTCCCACTTCCCCATGCTTCGCGAAGAGCGAACCCATCGGTTGAGGAAGGATCGTTGAGGAACTCGACCATGAAATCCGACAAGAGCGAAGCCGAGATCTCCCACTTCCCCAGGCTTCGCGAAGAGCGAACCCATCGGTTGAGGAAGGATCGTTGAGGAACTCGCCGTTGAGGAACTCGACCACGAAATCCGACAAGACCGAAGCCGAGAACTCCGAAACTCAACTCCGGTTCCCTCGCCGTTAGAACTCGCCGTTCTGGACTTCGATTTCGTCTGCATATTTCCCCTTTTTCTCTCAAACCCGAGAAATTCGAGTCTTCCCACAGACCACGCGATTCATATCTTTCATTCTCAACAGGTAACGGAATCAAATGGTAGTTCTGATGCCTTAGTTTTCGATTTTCGATGATCGCCATTATGCCTAACTTCACTCCTTTCGGTTTTGATATGAAATTGTTCTCGAATTATTTTGGATTATTCACAAATGGTATGTGGATGTGTTGTCTAACTTATATCTAGTTTTGGTTGTTTTAGGAATTACCTAGAAGCAATTATAGAAGGAGAAGCTATGGATTGTCATGAAACCAATCCGAAAGTGACGGTTAATGAAGGAGAAGAAGAAGAAGTTACTAAAGAGCAATTAGTTGAAGAAAACGTGGATGGAAGGAGAGTAGAGGAAGAAAACGTGGATGAAAGGTGTTGATCCGTAAATCACACAAAAGGGGTAAAACAGTACTTTGGTCGGAATCTCGTTTATTGATCAAGGTCGGCGGTTACAACAGAGTTTTAAGTAAGAAGGCAAAGACAAAAGACTTGAGATCGGTAACGAGCTCTCTCTTGTATTCTCTGTCTCTGCGGAAGTTGTGAATCGTTTGAAGAATGAAGCTCCTCCTTTATTTATAGTGTTCTGAGGCGGTTCTCTATGTGAATATTCCCTTTTCCTTGCTCGATTAGGGAATGGAAATATTCCGGATTCCCCTCCGAGATAAGGATATAATCCTTATTCTTCGGCGGTCTATTCGCAAGGAATATTTCCATTTCCGAGATCGGCGGGAAAGAGGAAATATCCCGGTTTCATCTGTTGTAACGGACTGGGCTTGTGATGGGCCTAGATCGGTAGCCGAGGTGGGCTTTCAGCGAGATCCCGAGCTCGGCCCAATGTTTTCGGGCTGACTTATCCTCGATCCGAACCGTCGTAAACCGGTCTTGATTGAACCGATCTCGGTTCGAACCGAGTTAAACCAGGGGGTGCTAATCCCCCCTCTAACAATTGGTCCCCCCCTCAGTTCGGCGAGGGAGTTTACGAGTTCGGTGAATTTTTGGGGAGTATTCTTTAGCTCGGTTAGAACTGAGATCGGTACGATCTGATCAGATTCTGTTTCGAGTTTGGCGAATTTTTGAGTTCGGCGAACTTCTTTCGAAAGTGAAGATCGGAACTCCGGTGATCGAATAGATTTTGGAACTTTCGAGTTCGGCAGATTTTTGAGTTCGGCGAACTTCTTTCGAAAGTGAAGATCGGAACTCCCGTGATCGGATAGATTTTAGAACTTTCGAGTTCGGCAGATTTTTGAGTTCGGCGAACTTCTTTCGAAAGTGAAGATCGGAACTCCCGTGATCGGATAGATTTTGGAACTTTCGAGTTCGGCAGATTTTTCTCGGGAAGAGTGTGCCGCTTTATCTTCTTTAGTTGCGGAATTCGAAGAGCCGCGTGTCGATTCGTATTCTTTGGCCACAGAATTCGAAGAGTCGTCATCATTGCGTTTTTCTTTATAAATACCGTTCGATCCTCCTTCATTTCTCACTTCTGCTTTGCTTCCGAAAAGAAAAAGGTACTTTCTCTCTCTAAACGCTCTCCCTTCTCTCTAGAATTTATTTTTCTTTCCGTTCGCCGATCATTCCTCCGCCGTGGTTTCTCCGATCTGCTTGAAGATCTTCAAACTTTCTGGGCGATCTTCAACTGTTCTTCGTTAGTTTTCAAGCTGTTCTTCACCGATTCCTTCCTTCGATCGAAATGACCTCTGAAGGTGATTCGATATCTGTTGGTGACCGATCTCCGAATCAAGACTTCCCAGACCTTAGACGTTTTATGGATGATTCTGTTTCGAGCTCGGATATGCAAGATCTACTCAGACATAACTCGCGTCGTGGTGAAGCGAGCAGTTCCAGGGTTACGATCGCGGTCCCTCAACTTGTTGATGAGGATGAACTTGAAGAAGTCGTTGAGCCAGATGAACAGATTCGGGCAGATCGGGAATTTGCAGTTCGGCTCGCGGAGAGCGATGACGCTGCCTGTCCGGACGATCACGTTGTATCGCCAGCGGCTCGTCAGGATGATGTTTCCAGGTCGGCTACCGGACGGGTGGTTGAAAAACCCGCGAATATCGGGCCGTCTCGTTCCAAGGCCGAGACGGTCCAAGTTACTTTGGAAAGATGCAATGCTCCGGATGGCATCCTTGTCAAGATCCCGAAGGAGACCGACCGCCCGTGGGACGCTCCTGACGGTTATCTTTGTGTTTACGAGGAGTATTTCAGGAGCTGCGGTCTTAAGTTTCCCATCCCGGAACTCTTCTATAAGTATTGCAAGAGGCGGCATATTGCGATCTCTCAGTTGATGCCGGCCACGGTAATAAATCTTATGGGTCTTCTCACTCTCGGTGAAGAGTGCGATATCCCTATTACGGCGAAGATTTTTGAAAGGTTATTCCGGGTGAGTCTGTCGAAGGCGAAGCCTTGGTTTTTATCAGCTAGTGCGAAGCCGGAGTGTGACCTCGTCACCGGGAATAAACCGAGCAAGGTTAACAACTGGGATGCTCGGTACTTCTATGTGAAGATCGACGAGTCCTCTGTCGAGCATCCAAACGGGAGTTACCGAACTCAGTGGAGGACGCCTATTGGTAGATATTCGTTCCTGATTCCCTTTAGTGCTTTATTTTGCCTAAGTTATATTTCTTCGTTTCTTTTTCAGATCGTCACATAACGGGCTTCCTTATCACTACGCCGGGATTCACCTTTATCCACGTGAAGAGATTAAGTGCGGCAGGTAAAGCTCGGTGGCCAGAAGCTTACCAGGAAAAGCTTGATTTGAAGGCGAAGAGAGTTCTCAGAGGTATAACTCTGTCATTTTGTAGATCGTCGATACCGAGACTCGTTTTCCGGTGTTTATATCGCTTTTTTATTTTTTTGCAGCAAAGTCATCACGTCGTCGGAGAAAAATGAAGTTCGAAGATATCCCTAATCTTTCAGCCGAGATGGATGATGACGAGATGGACGTGGGTGTTCCCCTGCCTGATGACCAAATGAATCCCGGGGCTACGGCTGTTGACGAACAGGCTGGCCAAGAGGAGGTTCCTGCTGGGGATCGGACTCCTTCGGCGACCGAACGGGTAAACCCGGAAGTTCCGACAGAAGAGATTGGCCAAGGAGACATTCCTGCTGGGGAGCACACTTCTCATCCGGCCGAGAAGAAGAAAAAAAGGAAGACAAAAAGGGGGTCTCGGCGGGCTGCTGGTTCGACCGCTGGAATCGGTACCGAGCACGCCGAAGGTGGCGAAGGCGACGAGGGGATTACCGAACCCCAACAAGGTGATGGAGATACAATTGTCCTATCGGACAGTTCTCCAGCGTCGAAGAAGCGTCGGACGTCAGATCCCGAGGTCGATTCTTGGGATTACGTCGAATCGTATCGGCGCTTAAGTTTCGGCCCGGACTTCCTTCCGCCGGTCGACAGCCTTCGCCAATCTGAGGCCTACAAGAAACTGGCCCAGACTACTGCCGAGGTAAAACTCTCTTCTTTTTTTTTTTTTTATCCTCTTTCTTTCGATTGCTTATTTTTGAAGTTCGTTATTTCTGCAGATGGTTGCTCAGACGAACGAGATCGTCGGGTCTTACGACCGCGAGCTCGGAGAATCGCGCCGTAAAGCTTTCGAGGCGAGGGTTCAAGCGGCGGAGCTTCGCAAGGAGCTGCATATATCCGAGGACCGAGTGGAGGCGGGCGATCGTGCGGTAGCCGAGCTGACTCGCGAGATTGCCGCACTTAAGAGATCCAATGCCGAGCTGGGGTTGGAAAGAGACGCTCTCTCGATAAAGCTATTCGCGGAAACTTCGCGATTGAGGGCTGGTCGTACCCAGCAGATCTCCAGGAGAAAGGTGGTCACTGAAAAGTGCCAAGTCCGGCTCCAGAAGGTAAAGGATCATTTGTCGGCGGTTGAGCAGGCGAAGAAACCGTTCCTCGTGATCAATCAGGTTCAGGGAGTACTCGATTTCTGTGAGGCCCTCAAGAAGAAGCACGGCATCGTTGTCCCTTTGTCTCGTATCGATCGGCTCGAAAAGCTTAAGGCTGAAAAGGTGGAGGAATATGCCGCGATCGACCTCCGTGAGCTGGATGAGGCGGACTTGGTTGTCACGCCTTTTAGTGATCCGGTGCATCCAGAGATTTCGACGTCGATGGGCAATGAGGTTCCACCGGGCCTCGATGAGTTCGGCTCCAATCAGGCTTCCATGTCGGCTGATCGTGCTGACGCGATGCGGAAGCAAAATGTCTAAGCCTTTTTTTTTGCGACTTGTTTAGATTTCTTTTGCCCGAATGGGCTTATAACTTGACCTCTTGGACCGGAGGGTTTTTAAAATCCGGTATCCGTTTTGTCGTTTTGCCCGAGGGGCTTTTATGAATCTGATTTCTATCTGTCCTCTTTCTATTTTGAGTGTTATGCTTTATTTCTCAAGTTATTATTATGCCGAGTTCTGATATATTTGAAGTCGTACATAATACGAACCTCTCGAATTTATCGTACACAGTGGTGCCGTAAACTGTACGGTCTCAGCCGGGTGAAGAGGATAAATTCGACTGAACCTGTTCGAGGTCGGCAATCCCTATCGTAGATCGGCTTACTGCTTTTGCGATTGTTGAGAAATCGGCTTACTTGTTTTTGCGACTGTTGAGGAATCGGCTTATTAGTTTTGCGACTGTTGAGAAGTCGGCTTAGATTTGCGAGGAAGGGCGTTCGGCTTGACCCTAGAGTTTAGTTTAAGAGTACGTGAACAGCCCATCTTAATATGCTCTAGGTTTCTCACATTGAATCCGAGTGTGCGAGACGGACTTGGCTTATTTAGCTCGGATAATCTGAGAGTTTGGTGCGAGACTGGTCTCGGCTTCGAATGTGGAAAGTGTATTATCCATTGCACCATGAGGATGCGTGCGAGCTAAGCTCGGCTTTATCAGATCGTCTGGCCGGGACGTTGATATGTAACCGTTGGTGGTTGAAAAAATGCGAACTGTTGAAGTTCGGCAAACTGAAAGTTTGATTTAGAAAATCCGAACTGTTGGAGTTCGGCAAACTAAAAGTTTGATTTAGAAAATACGAACTGTTGGAGTTCGGCAAACTGAAAGTTTGACTTTGAAAATACGAACTGTTGGAGTTCGGCAAACTAAAAGTTTGACTTTAGAAAATACGAGCTGTTCGAGTTCGGCAAACTGAAAGTTTGACTTTGAAAATACGAACTGTTGGAGTTCGGCAAACTAAAAGTTTGACTTTAGAAAATACGAACTGTTCGAGTTCGGCAAACATAAAGTTTGGCTTTTAGAAAATACGAACTGTTGGAGTTCGGCAAACACAAAGTTTGGCTAAAAAAAATACGAACTGTTCGAGTTCGGTAGAATGCCTTGGTAAGATTTTATTAATGTTATAGCTGCGCCTTGTGAGGGCTGCCTACGTACCTTCGAAAGAAGGATCAAGCCATTCGTAGTTCATATTACATATTAGAATCGAGCGTATGTGTAGTAGCTCGGTGATCTTTTTTTTTTTTTTTTTTTTTTTTTTTTTTTTTTTTGCGCTTGAAGGTTGGCCTAGATGTAATACCGCTTGAGGTTCATGGAATTCCACGAACGGGGAATTGGGGTTCCGTCTAGCTTCATGAGTTCGTAGACGCCAGGTTTGACTACCCTCATGACCTGATAAGGTCCTTCCCAGTTCGTACCGAGCTTGCCGGCATTTTTCTCTTCGGTGCCCTCGAAGACTTTTCTCAGAACAAGGTCGCCATCGGTGAAATGACGTCCGCGGACCTTTTTGTTGTAGTAGCGTGCTGCCAAGTTCTGATAATTCTGAATCCGAAGTAAGGATTGATCGCGTTGTTCCTCGAGATTGTCGAGGTTGTCGAGCATGATTTCGTCGTTAAGATCAGGATTTTGCGCGAGCATCGTCCGACGGATAGTCGGGATGGTGAGTTCGGCGGGGCATAGAGCTTCCACGCCATAGGCCATGTAGAAGGGGGATTGCCCCGTTGACGATCTCGGGGTCGTTCGGTATGACCATAAGACTCCGTCGAGTTTATCTGACCATGTCCCTTTATGAGTATCCAATCGTTTCTTGAGGCCGGCTATGATTGTTTTGTTTGTTGCTTCGGCCTGACCGTTGCTCGGCGGGTATCTTGGTGTGGAAAAACTTAGTCGGATTTTCCACTTAGCGCAGAAGTCGTTGAATAGTGTTGATATGAATTGGGGGCCGTTATCGGTGATAATCTCGTACGGAATTCCATGTCGACAGATAACGAACTTCCAGACGAATTTTTGAACGTCGGAGGCGAGGATGACGGGATACGCCTCGGCTTCTACCCATTTGGTAAAGTAATCCGTCATGACGAGGATGAACTTTTTCTGCGAAGTGGATCGTCTGAAAGGACCGATGATGTCCATCCCCCATCGCATGAATGGATACGGAGCTGTCGAAGTGGTTAGCAGCTCGGTAGGAAGGTGTATCATTGGGCCATGCCTTTGGCATTTGTCGCACTTCGCGACGAACCTTTCGCAGTCTGCTTGCATACTTGGCCAATAATAGCTTGCTCTCTTGATTTTCAGGGCTAGAGATCGGCCGCCGGAGTGATTGCCGCCGTCGCCTTCGTGTATTTTTTTTATGACTTCCTGAATTTCATCGCCCGAGATGCATTTGAGGAGGATTCCTGCTGCACTCCAACGAAACAGTCCGTCTTTGATAAGTATGTAGCGAGCGGCGCGCATTTTGAGTCGTCGAGCGGCCCATCTATCGGCCGGAATTTCGCCATCGATGATGTACATTTTTATTTCCAGTGTCCAATCGGCGGGAGTCTGCTCGTCGGACTGTTCGAGGTCTATTGGTTCATGAAGTCCGTCTGTCTGTTCCTCCGTTTCGTCATCTGATCGGGCCGTGTCACCGTCTTGCAACGTGTCGTTGTTGCCTTCGGCGGTATTAGAGTGTTCGGGCTCGGTGTCCTGATCGGGCTCGACGGTTGGAGTCCGTCTCTGTCGACGTGAGACAGGTTCAGTCGCGGGATTTTCCTCGTAATCCCGTCTGCGAGTCGTGACAATGCATTGTTCTGTGCTGCCGATACTAGGTTCTGATATACTTTCCACCGGGATCGTCCTTTTGAGGTGAGGGTCGGAGCTTGACGCCAAGGCAGCGAGTGCGTCGGCTGGAGCGTTTTCGCCCCGCGGAATCTTGGTAAGTTCGAACGAATCGAATTCGGAAGCAAGTTGTTTGACGAGCTTGAGGTATGCGTCCATTCGATCATTCTTGGCATCATACTCCCCGCTGAACTGACTTGCGACGAGCTGTGAGTCGCAGTAGGCGTGAATGCGTGTGACGCCGATGGCTTTGGCCAAACGTAGTCCGGCAATTAGCGCTTCGTATTCTGCCTCGTTGTTAGACGCGTTGAACGTCAGGCGGAAAGATTGCTCCAAGATTTCTCCCGTCGGAGATTTGAGGCGAACGCCTATTCCAGAGCCTCGGTGAGACGACGACCCGTCGACGTGAAGGATCCATCGTTCGGCGGTTATGACATCAGTGTTGATGTATTCCGGAGATAATTCAATGAGGAAATCGGCGAGGACCTGTGATTTGATGCTTGTCCGGCTTTTGTAATCGATATCGTATTTGCTGAGTTCGATAGCCCATTTAGCCAACCGACCGGACTGGCTTGGGCTATGTAGGATTGTCCGGAGTGGTTGATCGGTTAGCACGGTGACTGAGTGTGATTGGAAATAAGGGCGCAATTTCCGAGCGGAGACGACATCGGCGAGGGCCAGCTTTTCAAGAGTCGGATACCGTCCTTCAGCTCCATCTAGTGATTTGCTGATATAGAAGATCGGTTTTTGTTCGCCCCGGTCTTCCCGAACGAGGACCCCGCTGATCGCCGAGGTTGAGATTGCGATGTAGAGATAGAGGATCTCGCCGTCTTCGGGTTTTGCCAAAACTGGTGGTGTTGACAAGTAATCTTTGAGCTGCTTGAATGCTTCCTCGCACTTATCATCCCACTCAAGATTTTTGTTTCCGCGCAGTAATTGGTAGAAGGGGAGACACTTATCGGTGGACCGGGAGATAAACCGGTTGAGTGCGGCGATGCGTCCCGTGAGTCTTTGCACTTCCCTTCTCGTTGTTGGCGATGGTAGGTCAAGGATTGCCGAGATCTGTTTTGGATTGGCTTCGATTCCCCTTTGAGTCACGATATACCCGAGAAATTCTCCGGAGGTTACACCGAATGTGCACTTGGTCGGGTTTAGCTTCATGCCGTACTCGTTCAGGATATCGAAACAGGTGTTGAGATGTCCGGCGTGATCCTTCGCAACCAAAGATTTGACGAGCATGTCGTCGATGTAAACCTCCATCGTTTTGCCGAGCTGGCTAGCGAACATTCGATTAACGAGGCGTTGGTAGGTAGCACCGGCGTTTTTTAGGCCGAAGGGCATCACCTTGTAGCAATAGATACCGCGGTCCGTGATGAATGAAGTTTTCTCACGATCATCCGAATGCATGAGTATCTGATTATAACCTGAAAAAGCGTCCATGAACGAGAGGAGTTCGTTCCCGGCGGTGGCTTCGACGAGTCTGTCGATATGTGGGAGCGGGAAACTATCCTTTGGGCAAGCTTTGTTCAGGTCGGTAAAGTCGACGCATATCCTCCACTTTCCGTTTTTCTTTTTCACAACGACTGGGTTCGCCAACCAGTCGGGATACCGAACCTCCGTAATCGATCCTGCGCTAAGTAATCTTTCGACTTCATCGTTCACGGCTCGAGCCTTCTCGGGGCCGAGCTTGCGTCGTTTTTGCTTGATCGGTTTGAAGGTGGGATCAATGTTGAGCTCGTGGCTTATTATCCTTGGATTGATTCCAGGCATATCTGTGATTGACCAGGCGAAGGTCGAGATGTTTCTTTTGAGGAGTCGGATTAAATCCGCTTTGATGTCCTCGTGGAGCTCGGCTCCGATTCCTACGCATCTCTCCGGATTGAAATCGTCGATACTGACTTGGACGACCGTTTCGCGTCGCGGTAAATCGGGATCGTTTGGATTTTTCTTTTTATTGATCACGCAGGTGCGGGGAGTGGTCCTCAGTTTACATTCGTTGATGAAACACGTTCGGGACATCACTTGGTCGCCTCTGAGGGTGAAGATTCCGGAAGGTGTTGGGAACTTGACGCATTGATGATACGTTGACACGACTGCTTTCATCGAGAATATCCATGGCGTGCCGAGTATTACGTTGTAGATCGCGGGTTTGTTTAGCACCAAGAACTTGACCATTCGACATATTCCCCCGGTATACATAGGAATTTTGACCGTTCCTGCTGTCATGGTTTGCTCGCTTGAGAATCCGGTGAGTGGTTCGATGTTCGGCCTGATTTGGTTGTCGGGAAAATCCATATTTTTCAGCGTGTCCTTGAAAATCACGTTAACTGAGCTCCCAGTGTCGATCAAAATTCGCCCGACTACGACATCACCGATGAGTGCCTCGACGACTAACGGGTCGTTATGCGGCATATGAAGTCCTTCTGTGTCGGCCTCGGAGAAGGTGATCGGTGTTCCGCAGGGTGTAGTCTGATGTGACTGTTTCGCGGCCACTGCTTCCTTGCTGTATGTCTTCAGAGCTCGGACGGAGTAGTTGCACGTCTCCAACGCACCCATGATCATGTTGACGCGTTTTCGAACCTGCGGAGGTTGTTGAGTTTCCACGTTGTCCTCCCGATCTCGTTTCGGTTGTTCGTCGTCGGTTTTATTTTTAGGCTGCTCGGTAGCCTTGTTTGGTCTGGAATTACGTCTCCTACCGTTATCGTTACGGCGCGGTCTGTTCGAGGGTTGGAAGGCTCCTTCGACCGGAACTTCCCCCTTTTTGTACTTCATCATCAGGAACTCCTGTAGATGTCGGCACTCCTCGGTGGAATGATTTCCATACCGGTTATGGAAATTGCAGTACGGTGCGGATTCAGTGGTGTCGGGTTCTTTTGGTTCATCCGACCGAACCCAAGTGTTTGACCAGGATTGCTGAGTTTGGACCGTGTTGACGGGTTGTTTCGGGGGAACGTACAGTTTGTCCTTGGTGGCGGGCTGCTTCGTGATTGCGTATCGCCTATCTTTCTCGGACCTTTCCTCCTCCTCCATGATGAAGATATGCGCCCTGTGCAGGATGTCCTCCAATGTTTTTGGATTATTGCGTTTGATCTCCCTGTGAAAGTCCGATTCGTACCAGGTGGCTTTGTAAAGAGCCTCGATCGCGGCTTCGTCGTCGATCGTACAATGGGATACAACCGCTTTGAAACGTTCCATGAAGTTGCGTAGGGGCTCGTCCTGCTTCTGCTCGAGGGCCCAGAGTTCGGCGTTTTTTGTTTTCTGCTTGATAAACATGGTGAAGCGTTTGAGGAATTTGGTAGTGAGCTCGTTATAGCTATTTACCGAACTTGGCTCGAGCGTTGAAAACCAATCGAGCGCGGCCCCGGATAAATTCTCCACGAATAGTTGGCACATGGCTGCGTCCTTCTCAGTTTCCGAGCCGAAACGAAATCGGTTCATCGTGATGACAAACGAAGTCAAGAAGTTTTTAGGATCGGTAAACCCGTCGTATGGTGTGATCTTGACTCTTTCCAATCGTCGGACTGGAGTGTTGACGACTTTGTCGGTAAACGGCGTCCTCTGTGACTCTTGAATTACCCGGTCGATCTCGGGCGCCGAACTCGTAGCCTGATGGACTGTGGTCCGCATATCTTGTAGTTGGGCCTGAACCTTGGCGAATTCCAAATTCAGGGCGGCTCGGTCCGTGATGTTGATTTCCGAACCGGTCGCGGAGGATCTTCTTGTCGGTGGGTCGATCGTGCCTGGGGGTCGAGCGTCGGTTAGGTCGGACAAGAGATTTCGGCGTAACGTGCTATCGTTGGGGGGGGTAACCGGATTCCGATCGAGGATACCGATCTGATTTCGGCGCTCGAAATGGGATGCTATGAGAGACGCGATCCGCTCTTCGTTCTTTTTGTTAATTTCGGCGAACTGCGCCGTCATAGCTTCCATGAAGACGGTCGGATCCGTGAATATCGAAGCGGCCGTAGACTGAGGAAGAGTCCGAGATGGATCGACCTGATTGTCGTCTCCAACAGGTACGGTTGGAGGGGGTCTTCCTCCGGTTGTCTGTAGTTCGGTATCGATAGGATTGAGTTCGTCGATCCGTGGGTTTCGATCATCGGTTTCTAAGCTGTTGACGAGGGCTGCGGTGGTATCGACTGGAAGAACCATTGCCGAACTTCAATCAAACGATATCCGAAAGTACTGTTCTATACTCCCCACAGTCGGCGCCAATTGTTGATCCGTAAATCACACAAAAGGGGTAAAACAGTACTTTGGTCGGAATCTCGTTTATTGATCAAGGTCGGCGGTTACAACAGAGTTTTAAGTAAGAAGGCAAAGACAAAAGACTTGAGATCGGTATCGAGCTCTCTCTTGTATTCTCTGTCTCTGCGGAAGTTGTGAATCGTTTGAAGAATGAAGCTCCTCCTTTATTTATAGTGTTCTGAGGCGGTTCTCTATGTGAATATTCCCTTTTCCTTGCTCGATTAGGGAATGGAAATATTCCGGATTCCCCTCCGAGATAAGGATATAATCCTTATTCTTCGGCGGTCTATTCGCAAGGAATATTTCCATTTCCGAGATCGGCGGGAAAGAGGAAATATCCCGGTTTCATCTGTTGTAACGGACTGGGCTTGTGATGGGCCTAGATCGGTAGCCGAGGTGGGCTTTCAGCGAGATCCCGAGCTCGGCCCAATGTTTTCGGGCTGACTTATCCTCGATCCGAACCGTCGTAAACCGGTCTTGATTGAACCGATCTCGGTTCGAACCGAGTTAAACCAGGGGGTGCTAATCCCCCCTCTAACAAAAGGGAAGACAATGTTGTGGAGGAAGAAGAGGAAAAAGAGGTAACTGGAACATCTTAGGTTTGAAATTGTGATGTAGAGACATCTCTGGCTAACTGGAACATTTTAGGTTTGAAACTGTGATGTATGGACAAATGTGTCTAACTGGAACATCTTAGGTTTGAAACAGTGATGTTAGGACAACTCTGGCTAACTGGAACATCGAAACTGTGATGTAGGGACAACTCTGCCTAACTGGAACATCTTAGGTATTAAATTGTGATGTAGGGACACCTATGGTTAACTGGAACATCTTAGGTCAACAGTGATGTAGGGACAACTCTGGCTAACTGGAACATCTGAGTTCAACTGTGGATAAGTGATAGTAATAAGTGTTATTTTTATTTGCAGGACTACGATAGTGATGCTGATGAAGATGATGATGATGAGAGCCAACCACTGCCGCCGGAGAAGATGTTTTTTGGTCCAAGCGAGTACAGCAAGACTTGCAAGGTCGGAAGTAGGTGTAAGCTGAAATCGACGGTGGAGTACATTGAGGATGGTCTTGATGAAGAGTTGGAATGGTTTCGAAATCATTCTCAATTCAAGCATCTGTTCCACATGCCTAAGGAAGCAAACCACATGCTTCAAGGCATGTGGATGCTTCTCCTTCGGACAGCATCTACGGAGAAGGAGAGAGAAGCCTGGTTTGTGGTGAACGGAGTGCCTATCAGGTACTCTTTGAGAGAGCACGCCCTCCTTACTGGATTGGACTGCCACGATTACCCCGACAACTATAAGGCGTTGGGGGATTTAGAGTTTGCTGAGCGGATGTTTGGTAAGGACCTGAAGGTAACAATCAAAGATGTGGAGGAGAAGCTTGAGGAACTTAAGAAGAAGACCGAAGGAGTGAAGAAGAAGACCTCAGCAGTGAGGAAGACCTTGGGAGACAGGTTGAAGCTCACTATCTTGTATTTCTTATGCAAGGTAGTGAAAGCCAAGTCTAAGGTTGATGGTAACATAGATTCGTGGCTGCTGAGTGTTGTTGATGATGTCCACGCTTGTGAGACATTTCCTTGGGGTCGGTTTACATTCGACGAAACCATGAAAGAGATCCGACGCTTTGTGAAAACCATGAAAGTTTGGTTCTTTGGTTATGAACTGTTTGGGCGGAAACACACTACTTATCGTTTTTATGTATTTCAGTTTTTGGAACAACTGGTTTATATAGGTTCAACTTATTTAAGTTCCTTCAGAACAACTGGTTTATATAGGTTCAACTTATTTAAGTTCCTTCAGAACAACTGGTTTATATAGGTTCAACTGAATTGAGTTTTTTGGAACAACTGGTTTATATAGGTTCAACTTATTTAAGTTCCTTCGGAACAACTGGTTTATATAGGTTCAACTGAATTGAGTTTTTTGGAACAACTGGTTTATATAGGTTCAACTTAAACATAAACATAAACATAAGGTTTTCAAAACATAAGGTTTTCAAAACATAAGGTTTTCAAGTCTTATAAAGCCACAGAAACATTAACATAAACATAAGATTCGTAATACAAAAGGACCTTCAGCCCGAAAGTTTTTCCCTCAGCATATGGATCTCGTGGTCCTTCTTGGCTAAGCTTTCCTTGATCTCATCAATTTCTTGACGCAATTGGGCAACGGCCATACGCATATCACAATGGAGTTTGAGAGCACTGTGAGACGAAGCTCTCTGCTCATCTAGTCGGAGCTCTACTCTTGTAAACTGCTCTTGGATTGCATGATCCCACCACTGAAAAAGGTGGTCTCCACCATAACAAAGGTCTCTACCACCACTCGCTGTGCAATGGTAGCGTAAGACAAATGCAAACTGAGTCTTCCTTGAACAATACTCATGAGATTTTTAGGACTCGGGGTGTCTAATAGACCTGGATAGTCTTCATGCAAAAGAGCTGCTACCATTCCTGGTGTGCCTTTCTGTTTACAACTGCTTGTGCTCGCAACAGCCCGAGAGCAACTATGCATCTTTCTATGTACTCTGACACTGAAAAATTCTGATTTCTGAATTCTCGCAGCTCGTAAATACCATTTGCAACCTTGTGCAGCTTGACCACATCGTAGCATAAGTCGCTCCGTATCCGACTTAACCGTACGAATCCCAAAACAGTTCAAATTTGCAGCTCTATGAACCAGTTCTTGCACTGCCTCCTTTGAACAAAATTCTTGGCCCTTTTCAAGACCCGTACCATCTTCTCATTCTTCAACATACTGACTATCTTGTACAGGAGGTGGCAGCTCAACATATTCATGCCTACCATCGAAACCGTCATCCACATGGTTATCCACTGGGCTATCCACAGCCTTAAAATCGTTACGTGAATCATTCTCACAACCTTCATTACCATCATTCATCGGCTCTTCATTGATATTCTCGTTATTTTGTTCTGATATTTCGCCAGCTCTGAAAATAGTAAGGATTCCACCATTATCTGCATCATCAACTCTCCCATTTGAAGCCGGCTCCCCATAATTCTTACCAAATGAACTTCCTCGCCTCGCTCTTGAAATTTGATCGACCCACTGACTTTTTTCCAAATCATCATTCGACAACTCCACATGCATAACATGTCGAAGTCCCTTTTCATCCGATGTCGTCAAATAAACAAAAACGTCCTCGTCATCTACAATATATGACTCTCTCGCAGCATTAGATACGCTATAACTCAATTTCAGCTTCCTCGGGGTTTCATCTAACGCAATCTTCCTGCATATTTTCTCTACTAACATCGAATAAGTTATCTCTTCCATAGATGCGGTCTTAAACGATATAGCGTATACGGAATTTATTGAAACCCATTCATGCTCTTCTGTATAGTACCCTCCATAGTCAAAATGAACGTTTGTGTGCCTCTTCCTCATCGCCTCCTGGAAACAAGATAAAAAAACACAAATTACGAATTACACAATTTGTCATAGTTATTCCATTTGTTCCAGTTGTCCTAATATCTCTCAGTTATATACCATTTGAACCAGTTGTCCTACTATCTCTCAGTTATACCATATGTTCCAGTTGTCATAAGTCTGCAGATTTCCAGATTTGGGATCGATTCTAAATCGGGGTTTCCTCTAGATTTACCACCATTCAACAGCTAAATTCGATAAATAACCTATGGAAATAGCTATTATTACCATTAAACATGATTACAAACCAAATTGAACCAAATGTGCTACCAAAACAACCAAATTTCTTTTCAAATCCCTAAATCTAAAAAATCCCCAAATCCCCTAACAATAAACTCACCAAATCCGATGGACAAAGTGGAAGAAACCGACGACAACAAGAACGACGAACTCGCCGGAGGGGACGGCGGATGTAATGACCTCGGTTTCAGCAACAATGGCGTCTCGGGGAGGAGGGAAGGTGACGGGAGGGGAAGGTGACGGGAGGGGTGGTCTCGATCTGTTTTTCTGTTTTTTTTTTCGTTTTTTTTTTAACAAATATCATTAAGGGTAATTTTGGCATTACACATGTTTGGTGGCATGTAGAATGGTACATGGCATGGCAGAATTTTTTTTAAACAAAAGTGGCATATGAGAATGGCCCTCCATATCATGTACCAAAACCACACCTTCCAACTAAATTTTGTTTATGGAGCGCCTGCGAAAATAAACAGAGTGAAAGTGTGGAACAAAATTTTAGATCTCGGTGCTGGCCGTGATACTTCTTGGCTACTAATGGGTGATTTCAACGACATCCTCGTTCAATCTAAAAAGAAAGGAGGACCTCCTCGACATGAAGGTTCTTTCATTTATTTCTGAAACTTTGTTTACCAAAATGGGCTCTGGGATGTGAAGCACACAGGAAACCCACTCTCTTGGAGAGGAATGAGATATGATCATCTCGTCCACGTGAGATTAGGTAGATCTCTTTCCAACAATGCTTGGCTGGAGCTTTTCCCTTCAAGCAAATCCGAATATTTGCGATTTCAAAGTTCAGATCACAGACCACTCATTACGTACATGGACGACTCAAGAGTAAAAAGGAAATGGATGTTTAGATTTGATAATATACTAAGAGAGAATGATGAAATCTTCGATCTTATAACAACAGTCTGGGCTAGAGAAGGTGTTGCGTTGGTGGAAACAAAACTCAACCAATGTCGATCGGAATTGGTTAAGTGGGCTCGTGAACAAAACCAAAACAGTGCCTAACTAATCCTCTTTACCCAAGCAGCTCTCGATAGTGCTCTCTCCAGCCCCATCTCGGACCCCCCGAAAATCGCGAGACTCACTACTATCTTGGAAACAACGTATAGAGAAGAATATTTTTTTTGGAAACAACGAAGCAAGATTCTATGGCTTCATAGTGGAGATCGAAACACATGTTACTCTCATGCCATCACTAGAAATCGCCAGACGTGTAATCGATTTACAGTTTTCGAAAATGAGCTGGGAACATCTCACTTCAAAGAACTAGATATATCGAGGATTATCTCCACATATTTTCAATCCATCTTCTCATCTAACGATAGAGACGACTTCCGACTAGTTCATGAAGCCTTAGATCCAATCATTATGCCTGACCTGAATAATGCGCTTATAACTATTCCAAATGAGGACGAGATTCGTGATGCAGTGTTTGCAATTCACCAAGGAAAAGCCCCGGGATCGGATGACTTTTCTGATGGATTCCTCCACTCTTACTGGACGGTGATTAAATCAGACATCATAGTTGAGGTTCGACGATTTTTTAGCACGGGAACCTTCCCGAACAGGCTCAATGCAACTCATGTTCGCTTAATCCCGAAAAACCCCATACCCAAGAAAGTGGCAGATTATCGACCCATTTCTCTATGCAATGTCTTCTACAAAATCATTGCAAAAATCTTAACCAAGTGACTACAGCCTATCCTACCATCACTAATCTCCGAAAACCAGTCTGTCGTTGTTTCAGGACGTGCTATCTCGGATAACGTCTTAATCACACATGAGATCCTCCATTTTATTCATCTCTCATAAGTAGAGAAAAGATGGGCAATGGCAGTGAAAACATACATGAGCAACGCTTATGATCGTTTAGAATGGAGATTTCTCCATGGTGTCATGGAACGATTGGGCTTCCATAGTATATGGATTGGCTGGATAATGGAGTGCGTGACAACGGTTTCTTACGCGTTTCTTATCAACGGAGCTCCACAATGTCTAGTTGTACCTTCCCGTGGTTTGAGACAAGAAGATCCGTTGTCGCCATACCTATTTATCCTTTGTACCGAAGTGCTTTCAGGACTATGTAGAAAGGCGCAAGAAAACGGATCTCTCCCCGGAGTCAAAGTGTCCCAGAATAGCCCCCGATTAATCACCTTCTCTTCGCAAATGACACCATGTTCTTTTGCAAATCTGACCCGGAGAGTTGTAAAACTCTAAAGCGGATAATTGGGGATTATGAGAAGGCATCCGGATAATCAATCAATATAGGGAAATTATCTATCACCTTCGCTTCGAATACCCCACGCCCAAGCAGAGAAAAAGCTAAACGACTTCTTCGAATTCGACAAGAAAGTGGAACGTGGAAATATCTCGGCTTACCAGAAAAATTTGGGAGACGCAAAAGGGACATATTCACATCTCTGGTTGACAGAATTAGACAAAAATCTCACAGCTGGTCGACATGTTTCCTCTCAACCGCGGGGAAACAAATCATTCTGAAAATCAGTCCTTGCTACGATGCCCTCGTACTCGATGTCATGTTTTAAGCTCCCCAAATCCCTGTGCAAGCGCATTCAATCAATACTTACACGATTCTGGTGGGACTAAAAATCAGATCAACTTAAAATGAGTTGGGTATCATGATACATGCTTATGGCCCCGAAAAATGCAGGTTATTTGGGCTTCGGAGACATCGAATCTTTCAATTATTCACTCCTAGCTAAACTGAGTTGCCAAATGCTAAAAGACCTGACATCTCTAGTCTCGCGTGTGCTATTGGGCAAGTATTGCTCCGAATCCTCCTTTATGGAGTGCAAGATGCTTTCGAACCCCTCTCATGGATGGCGCGGAATCATGGCTGGTAGAACTGTTCTTAAAGAAGGATTAAGCTGGCTAATATGTAATGGCGAATATATTAGTGTGTGGAACAATATGTGGCTCTTCACAAGGATCGCACTGAAGCCATTCGGCCCCCTCCTCAATCACACGCCAACCTTCGCGTGGCAGATTTTATTGACCAAGACTCAAGGCAGTGGAACTGGAATGTAATTAGAGCTATTATCCCAGCTCATGAAGAGCAAATCAGAGCACTCGTATAGACTCCTTGGTCTGGTTGCCTGCTAAAAAACGGAAAGTACTCAGCCAAATCAGGCTACACTACGATAATGTTGAACACTATTCCGGCTCAGAATCAAGAGTTTAACTGGGAATGAAACATTTGTAAGATTAAAGCCCAACCAAAAATTCAAACTTTTTCATGGAAGGCTATGTCAGGGGCATTACCGGTTGGAGATCAACTTCAGAAACGAGGTATGGATATAGATACCCAATGTAAACGGTGTGGAGATTTGGAAACTATCAACCACGTCCTCCTCTTATGCCCATTTGCCCAGAAAGTTTGGGATCTAGCTCCGATTCAAATCCAGAACTTTAGCCAGGTACCAAACGCCTCCTTCTTCCTGACCGAAGCAAGGAATTTTGTGAACCTTCCTCCTACTGGTTTGAATAGCGATGCATTGTTCGCATGGATTCTATGGAATCTATGGATCTCCCAAAATCAACTGACTTTCATATATCGCCTCTTCTCGGAGGAGGAAACCATCATTAAGACGATGGGGGAAGCTCGAGCGTGGCAATAAGCTCAAATCCTCCTTCCAAAACCTAGAGAACCAAATAAAAAACCAGAATTCCAACCCGCCTCAGGTACGCTCTATTTCACGGATGCAGCATGGGATGCGATTTCACTGGATTGTGGCTTAGGATGGACTTTTCGATCTCATTCGGACTCACACCTCGGTGATTACTCTGATACAAGAAAGAACGTACCTTCAGCTTTATCAGCAGAAGCTTGGGCTATTAAAATGGCGTTGACCCAAGCAATGGAGAGAAATCTTGAAGAACTTAATGTGGCCTCTGATTCTCAGGTACTGGCTAATTTACTAGCTATAGGAGACGAACACAATGAGCTCTCCAATCTAGTCTTCGATATTCGTTTGTTGGCGAGTTTGTTCTGCCGTGTTTCTTTCTCTTTTATCTCTCGTACTAAGAATTTTGTTGTTGATTCTCTAGCTAAAGAAGTCTTATTGGCTCTGAGAATAAACTCTTGAAATTTGACAAAAAAAAGAAAGAAAATAATAAGTCATAGTATCATCCAAAAATAAAGCAAAGAGCTCATTACTCTGCAAAATTACCCAATCATGAAGCAAATCAAAAACTAAAACCTGTAGTGAGACAAAAAAAAATGTGGACACACTATAAGAAAACAGCGTTTTAGCGACCACATAATCAGTCGTAATGTAGTCGCTAAAACTGTTTCACCGACTACATTACAACCACATTACGTAGTCGTAAATGTCTAGTCGCAAAAACACGTAGTCGGTAATTAGTCGCTAATTTACGACTACTTTGCGACTTTGTTGCGATGACAGTAAGAAGTCGCAAACCAGTCGCACATCAGTCGTAATATATGCAACATGTACCGACTACATTAACGACTAACATGCGACTAACGTACACTACAAGAAATGTCGGTATTAATAGCGGCTGTGAAATGCTATGATTCAACTACCATAGCGTTTCCTAAAACGCTCTGGCAGCATCCGTCATTGTAGGTTGGGCACTTTAGATAGCGGACTTGACGTACGCTATAGTTAATTAAAGAACGATAGCGTTCTTTTCTCTGCAATTGTTAATATTTATAATAATATTTTATAATTGCTATTAAAACTCATTACTAATTGCGTTTGGTATTTTCTTTTCTATAGCATTGGATTGGTATTATAATTGGGTTGTACCTATAGCAGTTTATTTTCCATAGATAGCAAATTATTTGTGTTATTAATTTATTTTATAATTACCCGAAAATTAATAAATGGATTTTATTTTTTTAATTGTAATATATTATTGGAATATTTGTAATAATAATAATAAAAAATTTAATTCATAATATAAAAACCATAAAAACAATTAATCCATGTTTACAAAACCATAAACCATCAACCTATCAAACATTAGTTAGACTCTATTAATCTACCACTAATAACCCTTCACAATCATTCCTAACATAAACACTATCATCATCAGAAGCTTGACCATCCAGATCATCGACTTCTTGGACAGGCAAAGGTACACCACCTAAATCCTCCTCTGTTTCCAACTCATGATAGCCTCTAGGTGGTGCTCTCATAACAACATACCAATTTGAAGAATCATCTTCCCTAGAGAAGAAAACATGTTTCGCTTGAGAAGGTAGAATGAATGGATCTTTCAAATATGCTGCTTGGTGCATATGAAGGTTCACAAGAGTGAAGCCATCTTCTTCCTTCACACCGTTCCCTGCGTTGGCCCAATTGCATCTAAACAGTGGTGCTTTGAACATGTGGTAGTCCATAAGTAAAATCTCCTTTATCACTCCATAATATGTAAGCATATCAACCACTTGTCTTGTATCTCGAGCACTTGATCTACACATGCTAAATGCTTCATAAGTTACTCCACTGTTTTGTGTCTTCCGCTTAACCGCATCTGTATGAAATCGCTGCCCATTAATGATAAATCCTCTATGTGCTAAAGCATCATTTCTTGGTCCAAATGCCAACCACCTTATCTTCTTAGAATGACTTTCTGTTGAGTCTGAATGAATCTGATGCCGGAAATACACCAATTTCAGAACAATCAGTTTTGTTAATTAAATGAGCAATCAAGCTAAGCATTTGTTACTAAACTAAAAATCTGAACATGAACATCAAGCAAACAATATGTGTATTTATTAAACTAAAAATTTGAACATGATCATGAAGCAAACAAGCTATTAATTATCTAAACTAAAATCAGAGCATGATCATCAAGCAAACAAGCTATTAATTAACTAAACTAAAATCAGAACATAATAATACAGGAAGATAACAAGCTGTACATTTACTAAAATGATAATCAAGAAAACCAATCAAGATGAAAACCTTTTTTTTTACCCATTGCGCAAACTGCTCAGTATGATTTTTCCACAACAATGTTTCATTTCTAGCACATCGAGCATCATTAGCTTGTAATTCTTCCAAATGCATCATGATTTTATAATAAACAACAGTTATGAAAATGAAATTATAATTAAAAATAGCTGAAACTTAAAGGGTAAACTCTTACTCAACATAGGGATCCATAGATGCCATTTCATTAGCACATAGCGATGTGCAATGTCTCTATCTTTATCAGAAAGGGTAACCTCTTTACCCTTCTACAGAGGTCGACCTTGAACCACCATTCTATCATCCTCAATATCTTCATTACGATTAACTGTTTCTTTAACTGGTACTGAATCTTGAAGGAACTCTAAACAAAATGCAATGCATTCTCCAGATAAATACCCCTCAGCCATACATGCTTCTGGCCTTGCATGATTCTTAACATAAGCCTTTAGTTTTTTCATGTACCTACAACTCAGTCAAGAAATATGAATATTAGTCAAACATCATTGCAGGAAATACATCTATTGAAGCAAATGAGTACATCAAACCTTTCGAAGGGATACATCCAGCGGAAGTGTACTGGTCCTCCCAAACGTGCCTCTTTTGATAGATGTATTGGAAGGTGGAACATGATATCAAAAAGGGATGGAGGGAAGAACCGCTCCAGTTGACACATTGTTTCCACAAACTCAGTCTCCATTGATATAAGTTTTTCCGGGTCAATGATATGCTGACACAATCTGTTGAAGTAATTGCATAATCTATGTATGGCAATCCTAGGTCCTTTATATAGCAACCCTCTTAACGCAGCAGGTAACAAGTTCTGTACTAGCACATGATGATCATGCGACTTCAAACTACCTATATTAGGAGGGTTAACTGAAACACTATTAGCAATATTACCACAATAACCATCAGGACCTCTAAACTTAGATAACCTTTGGAAATAAATGGTCTTCTCTTTCTTGGATAACCAATAGGCTGTTGGAGTAACATTTTTCTTTCCCCTAACCTCTGTGTGCAAGTGTTTTCTGATTTCAATATCTTCTAAGTATTTTCTTGCTTTCAACCAATCTTTTGACTTGGTACTTTGCATCATGATAGAAAATATAGCATCCGACACATTCTTTTCTACGTGTATCACATCAATATTGTGACGAACATGCATATCCTAACACAAGAAACAATAAACTGTTAGGCATATTCGTATACAACAATCTGAGAATATAGTTCAATTACTATACTTTACCTTCCAGTAAGGTAGTTCAAAGAATATTGATATCTTCTTCCACCGCCATAGATCATTTGAATCTTCACACTCTTCTTCGTGAACCATCTCATCAAATTCCAAATATGTTCTCTTTCTTTTTTTTCCTTATCTAGAGGTCTTCCAAAATCATTCGTAAACGCTTTTAGTGTCTCATACATTTCAGCACCAGATCGTATCGTATTTGGATTCCCATCCTCAACAGTGTTGTCAAACCAACCTTTTTTATATCTGTAAGGATGGCCAGGCGGTAGTCTCTTTCTATTTCCCATGTATACATACTTACGGCTAAACTTAAGCCACCTACAAGGTGTATCATTTCCACATACATTGCAAGCTTGTTTCTCCTTCAGTTTACATCCATACAATGTCCCTAAGGCTGTATAGTCACTGATACTCCAAAGCAGGAAGGCTCTAAGTGTGAAGTTCTCCTTCGCAAATGAGTCATACACTTCAATACCCTCAGCCCACAAATCTTGTAAATCGTCTATCAATGGTGCTAAGTAAACATCTATGTTATTCCTAGGAGCTGTTGGACCAGGGATCAACAAAGTCAACATTATATTCTCATCCTTCATACACATTGTTGGAGGCGCGTTATATTTCACTAACAACGCTGGCCATGTGCTGTAATTGGTGTTTTGAATGGAGAAAGGGTTCATCCCATCTGTACAAATTCCAAGTCTAAGATTCCTTGGTTCAGCTGCAAAGTCTAGCCATTTATCATTCACTTGTGCCCAACATAGAGAATCAACATGGTGTCACATTGTACCATTTTCAGTGGCATTGGTAGAATGCCAACGCAAATCTTCAGCCATCCTTTTTGATCTAAACATCCTCCTAAATATGTCATTGATTGGAAAATATCTAAGGATCTTTGCTGGAATCCCTACCTTTATCTCATTACTGTGCCTATCCTTTTCCCATCTTGAAACTTTGCATCTTGGACAGCTTTCCAGCTTTTCAAACTCCTTCCTATATAGTATGCAATCATTCTTGCAAGCATGAATATTGTCGTAGCCGAAACCAAACATCTTCAGAATTTTTTTGATTTATTCTGTACTCTTTGGAAGAACATTGTCTTCAGGTAGCATATCATGAATTAAAACCAACAGCTGATCAAAGTAGTTCTCAGACACACCACTCTTAACTTTGATTCTGTAAAGTCCCATGATTGCTGCAACCTTTGTGTATTTGAAACAAGTAGAGTACAATGGAGTTTCAGCTTCTCTTAACTTTTTCCTAAATTATGTTTCCTCTACTGTTTCATCATCATCATTTGTTTCCCCATTGTCATTCGTCTGACTTGGATTACCTTCACCCATACAAAATGCTGTCTTCAACAAATCAAATGCCTTAGTTTCAGATTCAAGAGCACTGTCTTTTGTATCTTCTCTTTTTTCACTATGAATACTCCAACAAGAACTCTTATACTTCTTATCCATACCCCTAATCACTAGATGCTCAACTATTTTATCTAATACCTGATAGCATAAATTGCGACAATCTCTACAGGGGCATATCATTTCAGACAGGTTACCCAATCTTCTTGATGATGAATTCAAGAAATTAGTTGCTCCTTCTGAATACTCAAGACTAGTCCTACATGTTAACTCGGAAAATACAAGTTAGCCTAACAAGTTTAATCGGCGAATACAAGTTAGCTCGAGAGATTTGAGTTCATACCTTCGAAGCCAAATCCATGCCTTATCCATTTAAAAACGATTGAGCTCGAGTGCGTTTTGTTCGTTGTGATATTAAGAAGATGGAGATGGAGGTTAACTTTATATTTGTGTTACGAAGAATGAGGCGTGGGAGAAGGAAAACGATTTGTGTAATCTGAAAATTTTTGAAAACATAAATCGAAGCAATATAATTTGGTTTCAATAACACCCGATAAGAAAGGAATGGATCGAGATGAACCACCGTAAGAGGGATCGAGAGAGAAAGAAGAGAGAAGGCTTAGTGTGGGTCGACGGCGAAGGAGACGAAGAGTAGGAGAAGAGGAGAAAAAGAAGGAGTTGATTAATTTCCGTTGGATTGAATTTTATCAATGGTTGAGATTAAAACAAAAGTGGAATCCTTGTGACTATGGATTAACCAATCATGTGCTTTCATTTGGTAAAATAGTTTTTAATTTAATTTTGATGTTTAAATCTACAATCTAAAATTTATAGTTCAGAATTTATGATTTGGGAATTGGGGTTTTAAGATTTAAAAATGAATATATTTGATTTTAAGATTTATATTTTTTGTAATTGACAAATCTGAAAATATGTTTCAAACGTGAATCGTTTACACTATACTCCAATACTATAAATCCTAAACCTTATACACTAATTCAAACCCTAAACCTAAACCCTATACACTAAATCAAACTCTAAACCTTATACAATAAGTCTATTGCGGTATACACTAAATCAATTTCGGAAATTCTTCTAATTATTTTTATTTTAAATTTTGTGCTGTGTATTTATATCAATAAAGGTTAAAATTTATACTTAAACCCCAAATATATTTTTACAGTACGAAACAATAATTTTATTGTATTTTCTTTTATTAAGAGACAAATGGTAAAAATATGTTTCAAGTGTAAATTATAAACCCTATACTCCAATGCCCTAAACCCTAAACCTTAATATGAAACAATAAAACTAAAAAATATTTCAAACCCTATACCATATACCCTATACCCTAAACTCTAAATCAAATTCACTAACCTTTTTTTGTATTTTGTAATAGTATTTTGTATTTTAGGTTTTAAATCAAAAAAATATAAGTATATTTTTTAGGGTTTAGGGATTAGGATTCAATCA
This sequence comes from Eutrema japonicum, assembly GCA_030161315.1. NCBI lineage: Eukaryota > Viridiplantae > Streptophyta > Magnoliopsida > Brassicales > Brassicaceae > Eutrema > Eutrema japonicum. The sequence continues at coordinate 18,155,226 of BSQW01000006.1, forward strand.
CTAAATATGAAACCAAAAGTATCGGTATAATTTTAAATAATGTATCGAATTTTTTTTAAAGTCGGATTTGTTTTAAGGTTTAAATAAAACATATACCACATAATATTACATTAGTACCAAAATACATCAAGTTTGATTTGAACATGAAGCATAACCGGAAATACACATATATGTTAATTACCAAACCGGACCAGCATCTTAGACTACCAAACCATGTATTAAGTTTCAAATGAACAATAATTTGACATTTGGCCATGCCACAGTTGAACCTATTGCATCAGAAATGTATGTAATCTCTGAATTTGGTCTCCAGACCCTTGCATTACCAAGCTTAGCCACTTCAACCCAAACCTTGCTTGCATTTGGACCTAGGGGTACAAAGTGGCACACATCTTTCGGATCCGTTAAAGTTACTCTCCCTTCAGCTACTTTGAGTCCAGAGTTGTTGCATTTTAAAAGAATACACTTCTTCTTTGCACTTTTGGTGGAACTATTGCTGGTGATTGGACTCTACATTTCAAACCAGATAATATAAGCAAGTTCCAACATCAATACAACAGATAAACAAATAAAATAACTTCATATCAATAACATACCACTGCTTTTGTCTTATATGGTTTCGTAGGTGTTGCATCTGCAGTGGTTATAGGCATGAGTTCAACCTTCAGGACTGGCCATGCGCTTTTTTCGTTAATTGCATCACAAATCAAAAACATATCAGCAGTTGGCCTCCACAAATGAGCATCATTATTAAACACCTTCACAACTTCAATAATAACAGCATTTGGACCTAGAGGTATATTGTTAACCATATCTTTTGAATTAGATGAGCACATGATTCCTTCAGCAATAACCTCCTCGTCTTCATTAGTCCAATCATATATATTGCATCTTCGAGTTTCATCTTCATTGGTTTCCTAAAATGTAAAAAGCTAATGATTAGAGTTATGAAAAGGAAACAAAACAGGATTGAAAAACTTTACCTTGGATACATCTGGAGATGAGTTTGGAGCCCTGTCTAAAATCACTTTATCTATTGGCCAAGCTATTTTGCATCCCACAGCTTCCTGAAGAGATGACACATCTGGTGTAGGCCTCCAGAGATAAGTTTCTGAGGTTAATGCAGACTTAACAAGAATAGCCACTGCATTATGACCAATTGGTATACGACCAATTTTGTACATCGGTTCAGCAGATCATAATTCGCCTTCACCAATAACAACATCTTATGACTCAAACCAATCCAGTATTTGTACTCTCACTCCTTCTTTGAAATCAGCAACACTCTCAGATGTTTCAGTATCACCATTAATTTTCTGACATAAGGAAAAGGAATTATTAAATGTCATAAGACTAGTTGACCAAGTGTCATATGAAAATACTTACCTTCTTTCCAGCCAAGTCTCGGACCATTGCCTTTAAATTTTCAATCTCACTTTGCATATCAGCAATCTTTGTGTCTCTAGATTTCAGAAATGCTAGCTTAGTAGCCGTAATCCCTCTGCCAAATCCCCTTACTCGGCCATGTTTGTCTTTTCCCAAAATCTTGCTCACAGCAATCTTTGTGTCTCTAGATTTCAGAAATGCTACCTTAGTAGCCGTAATCCCTCTGCCAAATCCCCTTACTCGGCCAGGTTTGTCTTTTCCCAAAATCTTGCTCACAGCATCTTCCCTTATATTATCAGCAACTGATGTAGAGTCCATTTGACTATCAAGTGACTGTATTTGTTCCTGATACAAACATTTATACTCAAGATAACTCATTGAACATAATCCATTAATTATACACAAGATAATAAGTTTCAGAATTCTTACAATAGTCTCAGCAAATTGAGGATTCACAGGTCTACCATCAGCATGAGTGTGTCCCGCAATCCATATCTTACTCCTACTTACCTTACTTGGGTCTTTACTCTTTTTCTCTATATAAAATACAGACATATTTGAGTACCATTTTATTCTAGCATACAATATAGATGATTGAGTACTCTTTTTACCATATCATCAGCTAATCGAAGCATTCCTTTGCGGCTGGTGGTGTGAGGAATCTGATTTCTTCTCAGCTCTCTGTACTTGTGACTTATTTTCTACAATATAAATTTGAGTGTGATTAAATCTATAAGACATGACCTATAAACAAGAAAGTAACTTATTAAACATGGATAATTAACCTTGAAAGTTGTGGTAGTCTTGCTCCTAACCCAAGAGTTCCATATTTGAATGGATGGGATGTTGCTGGGTTTTAAAGCTATTCTCTCAGCAGCATTCTTCGCATCTCGTACTTGTGTCACTAGCCTTGACTTCCCAGCCCTCCACAAACATCACAGCTGCTTCAAAATAACAGGTTTTTGCCACTCTTCTTGCACGTTAAACCTCCCCTGCATCAAAATATGTAAAGGTCAAACATGTTTTTAATTTCATAGTTATTCAAAAAAACTTAGTTGCATATATACCTGAATTTCCTCCCACATTGTGTCTCTTGTCACTGCATCATGTTTTCTCCAATCAGTAAGTGTTACCGGAACGTGTTCCCTCACAAGAGGACCAAGAAAAGATGATAGTGTTACTGAACCAGGTCCAACATGATCACCAAAGTCAGTGAATGTAACTGCAACCTTTTCATGAGGATTTTCAGCCACTTTACGCATCTTTGTTGGTCCTCTTTTCTTTTTTTCTTTCACTACATCATCAGTGTTAGCATTGCTAACTCCATCTTGCTCCATATTGACAGCTTCTTCTTCATTCTCATTATGTTCATGTCTAGTCAAACAACCTTCTGCTTCTATCTCAGGAAATTCTTGCTGAGATCCTTGGTTCTCAGTAACTTTTTCTGAGAAATTTCTTTCTCAGCAACTTCATCTTTAGACATTACTTTCTCAGCCTCATCCTCATCATCTTCATTAACTTCATTAACTTCAGCCTCAACATCTTCTTCCACAGCATCTTCTTCCACAACATCTTCTACATCATCAGCTTGAGCAGCCACTGTCTTTTTTCTACCAGTTCTTCTCTTAGTCACCTTTAGTGTTGTTGCGAGTGTGGCCTCCAAGCCTTGATTACGTTTACTACGACGGATTACAACTTGTCCTCCTCCTATTGGCTTTCCCATTTCTGAAATTGATGAATAAAGGAAAAACAGCATAGTGAAAATCGTGTTTCATTACTTACAAAGAAAACATAATGAAACTCAATCTTAATAAACAAATAAAAAAAGAAATTGACAGAACCCAACATACATCAAAACTCAAACAGAAACAAAAATCAAAACTCAAACAGAAACTCAGAATGAAAACCCAAAATCAAAATCGTGTTTCATTCCTTTGTAGATAGATGTATTGTTGGCCATAATAGATAACACCTCAAAATCAAAATACTGAAATCGACAGAACCCAACATGCATCATTGTTAAAAAACTGATGTGTCTAAACCTCAAAATCGATGTGTCTAAACCTCAAAATCGATGTGTCTAACATCTCTTTCCTTGCTTCCATTATGTCCTCCTTTTTGTTACTGGTCCAAAAGGCAAACAAATATCATAGTGAAACAGTTCATGGGAACATCATCATCGGTTCGTTGTCATCAAACGATTGCAATCATAGCAGTCAGAATAAATGAGAAGTGAAATGCAAAGCTTTATCCATTTTACAACAACTCCAAGCAAATGTGCATACAAGTAATTCACAATGCAAAGCAAAAGGTTATTATGCAGGTGGTGAGAAATCATATTATGTAACTTCACAATGCAAAGCAAAAGCTTATTAAGCTATTTTAGAGGTGAGACTAGCTAGGTACCAATCTCAATTTCAAAGAGACTTAAAACTATACTACAGCTGCAAAACAAAGATCATCAACAAAAGAATCGTGATACCCAAAACAATTAGGCAACTTAAAAATCACACTGCAAAGCCAAGCCATATCAATGTCATAGCTAACTTCAAACAACAACAACAGTGAAGTAACCTACAAGATAAACTAGTAACTAGAAATTATTAAACAATACTAAATTGTGAGACTTGTTAGCTACCATTTACATTAGGTTGTTTTTAACATACCATTCAACACAGAGAATATGAGAAGAAATCAGTTAAGAAATTTCTTGTAGTGAATGGACACTCAAACACCATACCATTCAACACAGAGAATATGAGAAGAAATGAGTCACAGAACTAATGAATCACCTGCTAAATTTGTGTCCGTATTTGTTGACTGCAAACCCAAAGCTCTCTGCAAAAAAATGGAAGCATCGATTACAGTTAGAAAAAAACACTTATAAAAGCCATACATCGCTTAAACTTGGAGATGCTTAGCCCTAAATCGATTGCAATTAGAGAAACAGTGGATCAAAAATACAAATTGAAACAAAAACCCAATAAATTGCACATACCTTTCACTCACTCGCACCCGGAAAGCTACCTGGAAAACAGTAACATAGGGTTTCGGGTTGGGGAATTGAGATTTCGAGATCGAGAGTGAAGATTCGAGAGGGAGAGTGAGGATTGGAGTGGGGAATTGAGATTTCGAGATGAAACAAAGATGTTTAGATCTAGGTTTTTCCTTAGAAACAAAGATGATAGTTCATTTTTTTTTGGTCTTTTGTATTATAATTTTTTTTTTGGCACGAATGTCGTGGGGGAAAGTTTTCTAAGTGGTTTTGGGGGAAAATTTTCTAAGTGTCGTGGGAGAGTATACCGCCTAACACTTCCATAACGTTTCAATTATGGTTCTGCTATAAAACGAGACGCCTAATTTTGTTTTTAACATCTATGACTCTATCGTAGCGTTTACAAATATACAAACGCTATGTAAAACCCAGAGGTATGTCAACCATAGTGTCCTGCTATCATAGCGTTTACAAATCGAAAAAAACGCTATAATGTACTGCTATTAAAAACCTGATTTATTGTAGTGGTATGACTATATATTGTGTCGTGTGAAAGTCGTTTGGTGTAGTCGTGAAATGTTGCGACTATTCGCCGACTAATAAGCGTCTAAATTAGCGACTGATTTGTGACTAATATGTTCACGGAATAGAGATTTGGTCATCCTTTTACCACTGCTTTGCGACTGATTTGCGACTACCTAGCGACTGAGTTACGACTACCTAGCGACTGATTTTATCAACGGAATTCAAAATGGTAATACTGTACCCAATTTGTATTACCTAGCAATTTGGAAATCATATACAAACTAATACAAAGAATACTGGAAATTTAAAATGAAAGAAACATACATTAATAAAGAAACATTAATATATATTATACATTGTTTTAGCATATCAAATAAAAAACAATACAAAGAAAGGTCCAATGTTCAAAACATGAAATAAAATGACAGCCTAGGGTGTAGAATCATGCTGCCGATTAGATTGAGAAGCCATGAAGTCTAGAAATTTTGGATCGGTTTCACGAAGATACCTTTCCACCATTGAATAATGCTTCTGGCCAGCTTCAAGTTTGGTAAGCTTGCTTTGTTGGTCAGCTGCAAGTTTGGTAAGCTCTGCCTCACGCCGAGCGTTAGAAGCAGCGTGTTCTTCTATTTGGCGTTGAGCTTCTTCCAACTTATCTTCCAGGGATTGAAACGATGAAGAGGTTACTTCGAACTTCCGTTTTCCACCAACATGAGACTCTGCGAGGCTTCCTATTCCATATGGTCTGCCTCTGTCATCCGTGTACGTTGACTACATAAATAAAACCAAGATTTATAAAACCAGATGACAAAAAACCAAAAGATAACATAGATTTCGTATTTACTTGAAGAAAGAGATCGTTGTATTCCTCTGTGGTTAGCTCTCGCTGTTGCGACCTACCGTCTGAAATTTCAGGCCCGATCTCTTGCATCTTACATTGCAAGCTCTTCTCATAATTTTGCGCGATCCTCTCAGCCTTCAGATCAACAAACGTACCATCAGATTTTGTGTGAGTCTTCACAAAAACCTCACCGATACTAACCGGTCTACCCAATTCGTCTTCCTGAAAATGTAACATATAAATTTGTTACATAATAGAAAGTTGCAGAAGTATTAGATATAGAAATTACACTTATCATTTCTTGTTGGATTTGGTGATATGACTTTTGACCTGATAAGTGTTTGTGCACACCAAGGCCTTTACTATCAGATTTCCGAGCAACGGATGTGGTCTGAGACCTCTCTTTAGCTTCATCAGTGTCCCATTTCTCTGTCATTGTTGTCCACAATGTTGGGTTAATCCAGGGTGGTCGCTTTCGAGAAGTCCTCGCGGTGCTTACCATATCCTTCATTCGCCTTTGACAAATCCTCTCGAAATGTTTTTTAACAACCCCTGAGATTAAGGGATCCCATGTGTGGGTTTTCTACAAGACAAGTATATGGTGTTACTGGACAGAATAGAAAGAAAGACATATATGAAGCTTGGAGGAGAGAAATGCTTACTGCGAACTCGACGAAGTATCTTTCCTGTCTATCGCGAGGCACAACAGTCCAACTGTAGTGTGGACCATCAAACTTGTTTGTGAAAATCTTGGTGATCTTCCTTGTCAGCTTTTAATACACCCCCGTCCACGGGATCGTCTCAAAGGAGCGGTAAAAATGGGATAACCCTTGAATCGAAGAATTCAAACCGGTGGGATCGTAACCCCGGAACGTGGAGCAGGCTCGAAGGCGTGGGAATCCACCCGAAAATCCTTCCAACACTCAGCTCGTTATTGACGTTCACGACACGACAAATGGTAGAGTGGCTACCCACAAAGAGAGATGGAAATCTCTTTGATAAACCGATTTTTGATCCTTAGAAATCCACTAAGAAATCGAAAATGAAATAGAGAATTTTAATTGATAAATGTTGATTGATTGATGAAAATACAAGATCTCAAAGAGATTAAATAGACAAGAGAGTCCAAAGGACAAAGTTTTTCTCGAAAATGAAAAGGAATAAATCGAAAATGACAAAGGCATTAAAAGAGAGTTTTGAATAAAAAGACTTTGACTTTGACTTGATTTGCGAAATGCCCCTTGGTCTTCTTGGTCGAAAATGTGAAAGGATAATGGGCTGGATTTGGGCTTGGGGAAGAAGTGTTCCAAGGCCTCGTTAAAAACGTTGTCACGTAAAACCCAATGAGTAAAAACCGTGACTAAGGAAAAGAGCACACTTGGACTTGTATCGAAACCAATGCGGTTCAAGGCACTTCTTCCTTCAAACCCACGGCTTCGTGAACATGTTGAACGAGTCCTCCTAGTGCGTTTTTATGCTTCTTCGCCTTAGCTCTCATCATAGGTCCTTCCGGAACGTACAAAGCTTCCTCGGGTTCAAGCTCCTTCTCGGCAAAAATCTCCTTGGCAAGCTCCTCCTCGGCTAAGTGATTAATCTCCATTGAGCCGTCTAGGATCATATGATGCCCCTCCTCTTCAAAAGGATTTGTCCTCAAATCTGGACTATCTGCAACAAAAGGAATCAAGTCAGAAACATTGAAACTTGAACTAATAGCGTACTTACCTTGCAAATCGATGACGTAGGCATTGTTGTTGATCCGTTTTATCACACGAAACGGACCATCCGTCCGTGGCATGAGCTTAGACTTTCTTTCGTCCCGGTTCGAAAATTTGATCACGTCGGCCTTTGTTAGCTTGCTTGCGGTATTCTTCGGTTTTCTTCTATATGTTCAACCGCGCTTGTTCATGCATCTGTTTCACGAGCTCAGCCTTCTTTTCCCCATCAAAACTCAAACGATCATTGGAAGGTAACTCGGTTAGATCCAAAGGAGTAATAGGATTAAAGCCATAAACCAATTGAAACGGTAAAAATTTAATAGCGGAGTGAACAGCATGGTTATAAGCAAATTCAACGTGCGGCAAACAATCTTCCCATGTCCTAATATTCTTTTTAATAACAGCACGCAAGAGAGTGGACAAAGTTCTATTCACTACTTCCGTTTGCCCGTCAGTTTGCGGGTGACAAGTAGTAGAAAACATAAGTTTAGTACCTAACTTAGACCACAATGTTTTCCAAAAATAACTTAAGAACTTAGTGTCACGGTCGGAAACTATCGTCCTAGGCATGCCATGCAAACGTATTACTTCCCTAAAGAACAATTCCGCAACTAATGATGCATCATCCGTTTTATGACAAGGGATAAAGTGAGCCATCTTAGAAAATCTATCAACTACCACAAAGATGGAATCTCGACCCTTCCTAGTTTTAGGCAATCCAAGAACGAAATCCATAGACACATCAACCAACGGAACAGTAGGAATAGGTAAGGGAGAATACAAACCATGCGACTGTACCTTAGATTTGGCTTGCTTGCAAGTGACACATCGTCCGCAAATTCATTCCACGTCTTTTCGTATATGTGGCCAATAAAAGTGTGCTTGCAACGTTCTTAGCGTTTTGGCGACTCCAAAGTGTCCCATAAGTCCTCCTGCATGTGATTCCCTAACAAACAACTCTCGCAAAGAACAGTGAGGCACGCAAAGTCGATTTTCAAAGAAAAGAAATCCATCATTCCGAAAAAATTTCCAAAGGCAAATTTTTCGGTTGCGTGATAAGCTTCTTTAAAACCAGAATCACTAGCATATAAATCCTTAATTTGTTCAAATCCCAGCAACTTAGTCTCAAGGGTAGAGATAAGAACATACCTTCTTGACAATGCGTCGGCAACGACATTGTCCTTACCTTGTTTATACCGAATGACATACGAAAAGGTCTCGATGAACTCGACCCACCGTGCGTGACGTTTGTTCAGCTTTTGTTGTCCTTTGAGATGCTTGAGAGACTCATGATCAGTGTGGATCACGAACTCTTTAGGCCAGAGATAGTGTTGCCACGTTTGCAAAGCTCGCACCAACGCGTAGAGCTCCTTATCGTACGTCGGGTAATTCAAGGTGGCTCCTCCAAGTTTTTCGCTAAAGTAAGCGATTGGTCTCTTCTCCTGCATAAGAACAGCACCGATACCTATACCAGATGCATCACATTCAATTTCAAAAGTTTTCGAAAAATTAGGTAAAGAAAAAAGTGGTGCGTTTGTGAGCTTGTCTTTCAAAGCTTGGAAGGCGGTTTCTTGTGCTTCTTCCCACTTGAATCCAACATCTTTCTTGATAACTTCGGTTAGAGGTGCGGCCAAGGTACTGAAATCCTTCACAAAATGTCGGTAAAATCCCGCAATTCCATGGAAACTCCTCACTTAGCCAACGGACTTCGGACTAGGCCAATCGCGGATTGCCTTCACCTTTTATTCATCGACTTTGATTCCCTGGGCACTTACAACAAAACCTAGAAACACCAAGTTATCTGTGCAAAAGGTGCACTTCTTTAAATTCGCAAAGAGCTTCTCTTTCCTAAGAACATCCAAAACGGCCCTAACATGCATAACATGCTCGTCTATGTTTTTGCTATACACTAGGATAGCATCAAAGTATACAACAACAAAGACTCCTATAAATGATCGCAAGATATGGTTCATTAGCCTCATGAATGTACTAGGTGCATTAGTTAACCCGGAAGGCATCACTAACCATTCATACAACCCATCCTTAGTTTTAAATGCCGTTTTCCACTCATCCCCCTCTTTCATCCTAATTTGATGATATCCACTTTTAAGATCAATTTTAGAAGATATGCAAGACCCATAGAGTTCATCTAACATATCATCTAAACGAGGAATAGGATGGCGATACTTTACAGTGATATTATTTATGGCGTGGCAATCGACGCACATACGCCACGTTCCGTCCTTCTTCGGAACAAGCAAAACCGGCACCGCACAAGGACTCATGCTTTCGCGGATATGTCCCTTCTCCATAAGCTCCGTTACCTGACGTTGAAGTTCCTTAGTCTCCATGGGATTAGTCCTATATGCTGGTCGGTTCGGAAGAGCAGCTCCGAGCACAAAATCGATTTGATGTTCAATTCCCCGGACAGGCGGTAAACCGTGTGGATTGTCATCGGGAAAGACGTCTTCAAAATCCTGCAAAATAAAAATCATCTTGCTCGGGAGCTCTAGCTCAAGGTCAGTATAACTCATAAGAGTTTTTCTAAACATAAGAATAATGAGAGATTTTTTTGTAAACAAAGCTTGCTTAACCTCACTTGATTTCGCAAAAAGAGTAGAATTCCTTACGTTTTTTGGCTTGGAGATTTGATTCGGGATTGTGCTCAAACTCATACATGGGTTGGCTTGTGATTGGTCGGTATTGATGTCACTCTTAGCCTCAGATTCCTTCTTCTTATCATGGATTTTCTGGTCTTGGTAAATCTCGAGAAGAGTCATAGGAATTAATACCACGTTTTTCCCTTTGTATGCGAAAGAGTGCTTATTCGTAATGCCGTCATGAGTAATCTTGCTATCAAATTGCCAAGGTCGTCCCAACAGTATATGCCCAGCCTCCATAGGCAACACGTCGCAAAGAACTTCATCCACGTAACTTCCTATTGTAACGGAACCAAAACTTGTTTCGTTACCTTTAAGTGTCCTTCGTTGTTCAACCATTGAAGATAATACGGTCGTGGATGCTTCATTGCTTCTAAACCCAGCTTCACCACAAGTGTGGTGCTTACCACATTCGTGCAACTGCCCCCGTCGATGATAAGGCTACACACTTTCCCTTTGACGCGACATCTAGTATGGAAAAGATTTTCCCGTTGCTCTTCTTCTTTAGGTCAGTCTTGTATAAGCAAAGCTCGTCTCGCCACTAGTAAATCCCCATATTCAGCTTCTTCCGCGGCCTCCTCAAATACTTGTGATACATCACAAACTTCTTCCACATCCGATTCTATCTCACCGTCTCCTCTAAGTATCATCGTCCTTTTGTTCGGACAATCCTTTGCCATATGCCCTCGGCCTTGGCATTTGAAACATCGGAGATCGTGACTCTTGACTTGAGAACTCTCGACTTTCACATTGGGATTTCAGACATATGTAGGAGTGAACGGTTTGGAATCCGTTCCCGTTCTCACATCCGTTCTCGGCCGAAATGCGGACTTATCGTTAACCGGATTAGGTCGGATATTAGAACCGTAGGAAGTCATGGCGGCATTCTTCCTCTTGAGTTGTCTTTCGATGATGTTTGCCTTTTGTAGCATCTCCTCGAGATCCCCATAGTATTGAAGTTCCAGCGAGTCTTGAATCTCACGGTTAAGACCTCCTAGAAACCGTGACATAGTAACTTCACTATCCTCCTCCAAACGAGCGCGGGTCATAAGCATTTCCAGCTCTTGATAATATTCCTCGACACTCCGTGCTCCTTGAATAAGTCTTCTTAATCGGTTGTGTAGATCACGTTGGTGATGACTAGGAACGAACCGCTTGCGCATGACAGCTTTCAATTGTCTCCAAGTTTCAATCGGGTCCTCGTCATTACGTCTCCGCGACGTCACCAATTATTCCCACCAACTAAGGGCGTAGTCATAAAACTCCGTTACCGCAGCACGCACTCTTTGAGCCTCCGTAGACTCATTACAATCGAACACCAACTCAACCTTAATTTCCCACGCCAAATACGCATCCGGATCATTCTTTCCGTGGAAAGGAGGAATTTTTGCGATAACGCCTCTAGCGTTTTCTCGTCTCGGCCTCCTTTGATTAGAACCAGATGAATGACCCTCAGAGTCATGCTGTCTCCTCGTGTTTCCAGTTCTGCGCGGTCTACCGTGACTGTCATTATGGGACGAATCACCATAATACTCGTCGTTGTTCAAAGATTGGTTTGGCGCTTCCCCTACGGGCGCATTTAGGGGCTGCCTTTGTGCTCCTAAGGCACGATTCAGCTTGTCATTCATGTCTTGCATTTCCGTAACCATCATACATCTCATGCTGTCCATGATTGCTTGTATTTGAGCGGTATTCAAACCGGCTTGGGTAAGAGGATCGTTTGGATCTAGTTGATTATTTCCTTGAGTATGATTAGACCCGTCTTGTGCCATGATTTCCTGAAATCAACAAGAACAAGTTAGCAAAAGAAAACAAAATTTTAAATCGTAAATTCAAACACGAAAAGAGAAAGAGATCGCTTAGTTGGTTTTTTTTTTTTTTTTGATGATTTTTCCCGAAAAAATTGATCCCTCGGCGTTTGAATTTTTCCCGGATAAATCCCTCGGATTTGTTTTCCCCCGGGAAGAAAATCACACAGATTGGAATTGTTCCCGAAAGTTTTCCCATGGTCTTTATTTTCCCGGAAAGTCCCTCGGACTTTGATTGTCCGAAATTGTTGACTCTTGAGTTCCTTGCAAATTTTTTTTGAAAATCACACAAACAAGAACTTAGGTAGTTCAAGGAATTAAACACAATCAAACCAATATATATATATATATATATATATATATTTTTGAAATAAGAACATGAACGATTTTCCTATAAAAAAATGAATTTTTTTTTTTTTTGATTTACGATGGACTACAACAACCTAACAATGATCTAAATGCAATAATTAAATTAAAACAAAACTAGATTCAACCCAGAAAATTGATGAACTATTTGATGAACACAAATGAAGATGAACGGTCCAAATGAAAAATATGCAATGAAATGAAACAAAAAAAAAACGAAATGATAAGATGATATATGAAACGATATTATCGGATCATTGAGTTGCTCTGATAACACATAATACACCTCTGTCCACGGGATCGTCTCAAAGGAGCGGTAAAAATGGGATAATCCTTGAATCGAAGAATTCAAGGCGGTGGGATCGTAACCCCGGAACGTGGAGCAGGCTCGAAGGCGTGGGAATCCACCCGAAAATTCTTCCAACACTCAGCTCGCTATTGACGTTCACGACACGACGATTGGTAGAGTGGCTACCCACAAAGAGAGATGGAAATCTCTTTGATAAACCGATTTTTGATCCTTAGAAATCCACTAAGAAATCGAAAATGAAAGAGAGAATTTTTATTGATAAATGTTGATTGATTGATGAAAATACAAGATCTCAAAGAGATTAAATAGACAAGGGAGTCCAAAGGACAAAGCCTTTCTCGAAAATGAAAAGGAATAAATCGAAAATGACAAAGGCATTAAAAGAGAGTTTTGAATAAAAAGACTTTGACTTGATTTGCGAAATGCCCCTTGGTCTTCTTGGTCGAAAATGTGAAAGGATAATGGGCTGGATTTGGGCTTGGGAAAGAAGTGTTCCAAGGCCTCGTTAAAAACCTTGTCACGTAAAACCCAATGGGTAAAAACCGTGACTAAGGAAAAGAGCACACTTGGACTTGTATCGAAACCAATGCGGTTTGAGGCACTTCTTCCTTCAAACCCACGGCTTCGTGAACATGTTGAACGACTCCTCCTAGTGCGTCCTTAAGCTTCTTCTCCTTAGCTCTCGTCATAGGTCCTTCCGGAACGTACAAAGCTTCCTCGGGTTCAAGCTCCTTCTCGGCAAAAGTCTCCTCGGCAAGCTCCTCCTCGGCTAATTGATTAACCTCCATTGAGCCGTCTAGGATCATATCAGCTTTCCCCTGACACGGCCAAACCTAGTTAGAGACAAATAAGTGCCTCAACAACAACACAAAAACCAAGCCAGACAGAGAGAAATAAATGCCTCAACAACAACACAAAATTCAAACCAAGCAAAACATGATGTCAGAATTAACCACATATCAGAAAAGACATGAATAACAAACTGTGAGCTTAGTCTACCAAACAAAAATCAAGCTAGTCATAAGCATAATATGCCTGATTAGACCAAACAAGCACTTACACTAGAAACGAATTGACACTATGCAATTGCTTAGTCTACCAAACAGAGAATTGATCCTAGTGAGCACTTTAATGACCATTATCCTTGCAAGATATACAGGCATGTTATATGGAAATGCTAACTCACACGAAACTCAACAGATTTAATTTAAGCAGAAATCTTGTGTATGTGTGTCTTCAGCTTCTGTTGAATCTTATGCAACTTATATATATATATATATATATATATATATATATATATATATATATATATATATGTATATATATATATAGAGAGAGAGACGCAATGCTACTTCAATAAAATCTTTACTGAATAAATTATTTCTCTATCATTCCAGTTTTCTACATTTGTTAACAAGAACAAGAAGGCCTCTCTCTGTCACATGGCGGCAACTCTCACAACAGATTTCCACGAAACTCAACAGAACAAGCCAGACAGAGAGAAACTAAGCAAGCCACACAGTTTCTATCCATTCCAAACACAAAAATCATATCAGATGTGCATAGTATGCAATAGTACTCAGTAATGAAACTCAACCAATGATTTTTAAAAGTGGGGGCAACTGGCTATCATCAGATGCCAAGTAACATACTTGATATGGATATTTTATATAGTTGATATATTCGAAACCTAATATTCTTAAATTGTAGTATATGTAAAAAGAACACATGATGGAGTAAAAGCAAAGAATTGGCCGGAGAATGTGTAGCTCATGATGCTCTTGCATTATCCCATGGGGGTTTAAAGTTCATAGAGACACAAATTAACACATTGTTTTTCGGAAAAAGACTTCTATGAAGACCGAGATTTGGTCTAGCCATATCCACACACATAAACATCATCAATTCCACACACGCAAATCATACATCATCAATTTTAAACACAAAAACAATTCTACTAACAAACTGTAAACTAGCCTCTTGACAGGAAATCAAATTCAGACATGAATTGATAGAAACTTACCAAGTGGTGTTTGGTGGCTGAAGGCGTGTCGGAGACAGCACAGTCATATACTCATGCCGGTTAGGCACCCTTAGCAGCGCCTCAAGCACCATACGTTGCTCTTCCTGGAGATCAGCCTCACTATGTGCATTGTCGTCAATCGGATTAGCTTCGAAGTCGTTGGAGATGTGAGCGTGAGACGACTGATTACTATTACCCTCAGAGCTGTGCAGCGAAGGAATCGAAGAGCTTTGTCCTGGAGTCGTCTGATCTTGAGGTTGATATATTTCTCGTGGAGTCGTCTGATCTTGAGGTTGAGAGCCATATTTCATGCATTTCTCCACTTGGACGGCCTACTTGAGTAAATATATAAGGTACTCCAGGGACATGATATACGGGGACTTTACTTTCATCGAATCTTGTTAACCTGATCAAATGAGTTAAAAAGTAATTCACATTATAATACATATATAGCACGTGTATACAAAAATTTAAATGGCAAAGTGTACATGATGTGATTGATTTTAGCATTTACCTTGATTTCGTTTGTATATTCCCAGCAAAGTAGTGCTCTGAGAAATAAGTAATCTCGTCATTGATATATGATTCAACAATCGATCCTGCCGCATATCTTTTGTTCTTTGCTTTCCCTTTCAACTTTTTAAAAAACCTTTCAAAAGGATACATCCACCTATACTGGACAGGGCCTCCTAATTCAACTTTGTAGGGGAGATTTATAGGCAGGTGTTCCATCACATCGAAAAATGAAGGTGGGAAGATCTTTTCCAAATTGCATATGATTAAAACGATGTTCTGTTTTAGAATTTGAAGGCGAATCTTATGCAAAGTTCTTGAACATAAGTCCCGAAAAAATGCTCCAACCCCTACAATATACGTGAAAATTGCATGAAGTTAATATATAAATTACTATAATCATTTTTTTTTTAAATTGTCGTAATAAGTACCTGATAACGCAAGGTGGACATTCCGGTCTAGGAGATCTGCAAAGATAAATGGAAGTAACCGCTCCATGAAAACATGGCAGTCATGACTCTTCATGCCTAAAAACTTTTGGTTGTCCATATCAACACAAGTAGCTAAGTCTGACGAATAACCATCTGGGAACTTAACCGCATGTTTCACACATTCCAGTAAACTTTTTCTAGCTTCCTCTGTTAAATGTGAAGATGGGGAAAGGAGCTTTACCCTCACTATCAATATGTAAGTGTGGCAGAGAACAAAATTGTTCTATATCCAATCTTGACATGATGTTGTCTTTCGATTTACCTTTCACACTCATAAGAGTATTCATGATGTTGTCAAAAAAGTCCTTCTCTATATGCATCACATCAAGACAATGACGGAGATTGAGGTCCCTCCAGTGCGGTAGCTCCCAGAATATTCTTTCCTTGTGCCAGTTATGTTGCTTCCCATAGCCCGGCTGAAGGAACCAGAATTCGCACATATCGTAGATCGGCGAATTCGGTTTAGGGTTTAGGAGAATTATTTTATTAGAATCATAGCTGACCCCGTGAAGGCTGCCTACGTATCCTTTAAAGGGATCAAGCCAAAACGTAGTTCTTGTTTACAGAGAATATTTGTGATTTCTAAGATTAGAGGGATTATGAGATTGTGAGATTATTCGATGGTTAAGAATGAGGCGATGGCCTCCTTATTTATAAGTCTTGAAGTCCTTAGCTCTTCCTTTTCCTTCTTGACTTTGTATTGGCAATTATCCTTTTTCCTTGAAGCTGATAAGGATAATCTCCTTTCTTCCCGGGATTTGCGTTTATCCAAATAAAGGAAATCTTCTCTTTATTAATTAAAGGAAATTTTCCTTTAATTTCGTGGATCGGTCTTGATGGGCCTTGAAGTCGATTGTTGGGCTGATTTCAACTCAAACCGGTTTAAACCGGGGGAGTGCTAAATCCCCCTCTAACAATTAGTCCCCCCCTCAGTTCGGCGAAGGAGTGTTCGAGTTCGGAGAATTTCTTTGGAGAATTCTTTAGCCCGATTGGAGTTGAAATCAGCATCTGGTCGAATTTCCTTTTAGACGTTGTTCGACTTTGTTCCTGAAAAAATTACTAAAGACGAGAGATTGAACTCGAGGCTGAGCTCGGTGCTTGTTAGTTAAATGCGAGGTCGGCCTCGGCTTTTTCAAGTTTGGTTTCAATAGTTCGTGCAGGATTGCGAGGTCGGCGAGCTGTGATTGTGAGCTGCCCAATTTTTAGATCGGTGAGTTACGATTACAAGTTGCCGTACTGCGAGGACAGCGAGCTGTGCGGTCGGAGAACTGCGATCATGAGTTTGGCGAGCTGGAGGTCGGTAAGCTGTGGTCGTGAGTTAGGTACGGCTGCGAGATCGGCGAACTGTGACTGCGCGATGAGTAAGTTGCGACTAAGCTACCTAACTGTTAGACCGACGAGCTGCGACCGCTAGCTACCTTACTGTCGGATCGTCGAGCTACGACCACGAGCTGCCTTACTGCGAAGTAGGCGATATGTTTGATTGCGAGGTAGGTTGACGTCTCGCTTTTTCTTTGTTGACCGTAGTTTGGTTTAAGGGGGACGAACCCTATGATATAATCTGAAAAGAAAATATCTTTGAATAATAAATTAAAAAATTTTGATAGGTGATACCTGAATTTTAGGGAACTCGGTAAATGAGCTAGAAAGAGATCGGTGAACGTTATTTTTCTTTTAATCCCGAGCTTCGGTGAATGTACCAAAGTTACGTCATTGTTTCGAACTATCCAGTTTAGTTCGGTTAGAGAACAAATTGATCTCGGCCCAGTTTTGGTTTTTTATTAAACCAATTAATTTGCTTCTTTCATATGGGCCAATTATTTATTCAAGCGCAATAAGAAATCTGATCCCTTTTTTTTTAACGTTGGTTTGACCTTGTTGCCGAGACGCGGAGGTTAACGAAGGTGGCTTGGCGGCTTTGGTCGGAGACGCGGTGTTGCAGCGGAAAATGCAGGTCTTCGCCGGTGGTTCGCTTGATTTGATTAGATCGGATCTGTCGCCGATTCACCGTCGAGGAAGGACCGTGATCTTCGGGTTGTTTTTTTATTTTTTTGTTGCAGGTCGGCGTCGGAGCTCCGGAGAGCTTGAGCGACGGCGGAGCTTCGAGGAGCTCGGGCGACGGCGGAGCTTCGGGTAGATCGGGCGACAGCGGATTGCGATGGAGTTCGGTGTTCCGCGTGGTGGATTGTGGTGGCTAGGAGACTCCGAGATTGTCAAGGGTTGCGACGAGATACGAGGAGATTTCGCCGGCGAGGGCAGGAAGCATGAATTATTCTGCGACGTACCGAGATGGTTTCTGATGAACCGAGATGGTTGAAGACGTGAGATGGCATCTGGCATCTCGCATCGACCTTTTTTTTTCTATTCTTTTTTTTTTTTTTGAAAATTGTGGTAAGATGGGAAGCCCATGTCGGTGATTGGAGAATTGTTGAACACGACGAGAAGAGTTGGAGACTTTGTTGGATTTCTAGGGTTTTAAAATAATTCTCCATAAATCCTCAATTTTGTCCCCTTTTTTTAGTACCAATTGTTGATCCGTAAATCACACAAAAGGGGTAAAAAAATACTTTAATCGGAATCTCGTTTATTGATCAAGAGTCGGCATTACAACAGAGTTTTAGTAAGATGGCAATGACGAAAGAACTTGAGATCGGTAAAGGGGCTCTCTCGTATTCTCTGGTCTCTGCGGAAGTTCAGGATCGGGAAATTTCCGGGTGCACCGTTCGTATTTACTAAAGGGGATAAGCTTCTCGAGCTTTCCGTAAATCACACAAAAGGGGTAAAACGGTACTTTAATCGGAATCTCGTTTATTGATCAAGAGTCGGCGTTACAACAGAGTTTTAGTAAGATGGCAATGACGAAAGAACTTGAGATCGGTAAAGGAGCTCTCTTGTATTCTCTGGTCTCTGCGGAAGTTCGGGATGTCTGGATGAATGAGCCTTCTCCTCTATTTATATTGTCTTGAGGCGGTTTGAAGAGAGAATATTTCCTTTTCCAAATTCAATTAGGAAAAGGAAATATTCCGGTTTTCTCTCTGAGATAAGGATATCTTCCTGATATCTCGAAGATTCGATCGAGGGGAATATTTCCTTTTCCGAGATCGGCGGGAAAAGGGAAATACTTCGATTATCATCTGTTGTAACGGATTGGGCTCGCGCTGGGCCTAGATCGGTAGCCGAGATGGGCTTTAGCGAGGTTCCGAGTTCGGCTCAATGCTTTCGGGCTGATTTGTCCTTGATCCGAACCATCGTAAACCGGTCTTGATCGAACCAGTCTCGGTTCGAACCGAGGTAAACCAGGGGGTGCTAATCCCTCCTCTAACAATTGTTCCCCCTCTCAGTTCGGCGAGGGAATTTATGAGTTCTGTGAATTTCTAAGGAGTATTCTTTAGCTCGGTTAGGACATAGATCGGTACGATCTGATCAGATTCCATTTTGAGTTCGGCGAATTCCTTTTAAGATTGGGATTCTCACGGTTGAATCGATTTTACGAACTTTCAGGTTCGGTGAGCTGACTCGTAATCGTTCTTTAATTTCAGAACTTTTGGTTCGTGGATCCTGATATCGACCCTGAACGTTCGAGTTCGGTAGATTCTTCTCGAGAAGAGGGTGTCGCTTCATCTTCTCTTGTTGTGGAACTTGAAGAGTCGCATGTCGATTCGTCTTCTTCGGTCGCGGATTTCGAGGAATTATCATCATTGCTTTTTCTTTATAAATATCGCTCGAAACTCCTTCCGTTTTTCACTTCCGCTTATTTTCTTCAAAAGGTATTTTTCTTTCTCTCTCTAGCGCTCTCCCTTCTCTCTAGAATATATTTATTTTCCGTTCTCCGATCTTCTCCTCCGCCGTGATTTCTCCGATTTGCTTGAAGATTTTCGAGTTCTTCATCTTGTTCTTCATCAACTTCCTTTTTTCAATCGATATGGATTCAAGGACTTCCTCGTCTTCTGTTAATGACCAAACTCCACCGCCGAAATCCCCCGATCTTGAACCGTTGGTCGGTAGTTCCAATTCAAGTTCGGATGGTGTTCGGCAAGAGCCGACTGGTCGTAACTCTCAACGTACTGAAGCCGGACCGAGTAATCCGAGGGTTGCCATCGAAGTCCCTCACCTTGTCGATGAGGATGAGCTTGAAGAGATTTGCCGAATCGGATGATCAAATTCGGGCAGATCGAGAATTTGCAGCTCGGCTCGCGGAGGGTAATGATGCTGCTTGCCCGGATGATCGCGCTGCTTCGCCAGCGGTTCGTCAAGATATAGGAGACGACATTCCCATGTCGGCTGCGAGGCGGGTTATCGAAAGACCTGCGAACATTGGACCGTCTCGCTCTACTGCGGAGACGGTCCAAGTTACCTTGGAGAAGTGTAATGCTCCGAACGACATCCTTTTTAAGATCCCGAAGGAGACCGATCTCCCGTGGGATGCTCCTGATGGCTATATATGTGTTTACGAGGAGTATTTCAGGAGCTGCGGTCTCCGACTTCCTATCCCGGAGCTCTTCTATAAGTACTGTATGAGGCGGCATGTTGCGATCTCTCACTTGATGCCGGCTACGGTAATAAATCTCATGGGTCTCCTTTCTTTTGGGGAGGAGTGCACAATCCCCATTACAGCCAAGATCTTCGAAAGGTTGTTTCGGGTAAATTTATCGAAAGCGAAGCCTTGATTTTTATCGGCTAATGCGAAACCGGAAGCTGATCTTATTACGAGAAATAAGCCGAGCAAGGTTAATATTTTTTTACTAAAGGGGATAAGCTTCTCGAGCTTTACGTAAACCAGTCTCGAGAAGCTTATCCCCTTTAGTAAACCAGTCCGAGAACCAGACACCGAGCCCAAAATCGGAGAACCGAAATCCCCTGATCTTCCGGGAAACTTCCTTTAACAGTTCGTATTTCTTTTTTATTTTTTATTTTTTTAATTCCGGTTCTCGGACTTAATTTGATCGGAGCTGCATCGTCCGGTCATTTCCCCAGGTGGAAGTCATGACGATCTCGGTTGATGTCTATTGGGCCAGAATCTGGGCCTACAATGCCATGATATCGTATGGGCCACAAGTATTTTTGAGCCCAACAAAGAAATCTGATCCCTTTCGAACGTCGGCTTGATCTTGTTGCCGAGACGGCGGAGATTAACGAAGATGGCCTGAGCTTTGTGAGCTCGATTTACGTCATGGATTCACGAGCTTGGACTGAGGCAGGAGAGGCACGATGACTTGAGTTGACGAAGGAGATGATGCTACACGATCGTGAAGGAGAAGCGGTGACGTGCGGCGAAGGCGACGAACACCAACGGTTGCTCGGATCGGCGAACGGACAGAGGCTGAGCGACGGTGGTGTTGAGGCAAGACTGGCAGAGCAGATCGGAGTTGCTGGTGTCGCCGGCGAGCTCGAACGGGCGAGTTGCAACAGTGACTTGCGACGCAAGCAACGACTCAAACCACCTTTGATCACGGCGGCTCAACTCGAAGGTGCTGTGGCGGCTCTCCAACGACGGTGGCGTCCTCCCTGGTGCACGGTGGTGAATTGCTTATGAACTCGGGGGATAATGAATCGCTGGGTTGTGTGCCGATGCGATTTGTTGTAATCGTCAATGCCCTGAAAGGAGGTGTAGATCGGGTGAGCATAAACGAGACTTTTTTTTTTCTCTCGTCCATCATATATTGCTGGGTAGATCGGTGAGTTATTAAACCGGTCATGTCGCTGATCGGTGATTCGAGATATCAATAAACATGATGATATGTTTATGTTGGCTTCGAGATTCAGATTCTTTTTAATAATTCTCTATAAACCCTAAATTTTTCTTGGCCCCTCCTTCTAGCGCCAATTGAAAGAATCAGAATTTGCACATATCGTAAATCAGCGAATTCGGTTTAGGGTTTATGAGAATTATTTTATTAGAATCATATCTGAGCCCGTGAAGGCTGCCTACGTACCCTTTAAAGGGATCAAGCGAAAACGTAGTTCTTGTTTACAGAGAATATTTGTGATTTCTAAGATTAGAGGGATTATGAAATTGTGAGATTATTCGATGGTTAAGAATGAGGCGATGACCTCCTTATTTATAAGTCTTGAAGTCCTTAGCTCTTCCTTTTCCTTCTTGACTTTGTATTGGCAATTATCATTTTTCCTTGAAGCTGATAAGGATAATCTCATTTCTTCCCGGGATTTGCGTTTATCCAAATAAAGGAAATCTTCTCTTTATTAATTAAAGGAAATTTCCCTTTAATTTCGTAGATCGGTCTTGATAGGCCTTGAAATCGATTGTTGGGCTGATTTCAACTCAAACCGGGTTAAACCGGGGGAGTGCTAAATCCTCCTCTAACACCGGCTTCTTATTTTCATCACCGTTTCCACAGACGTCTTTTGTTTTCCATGGATTTACACCAACCAACCGCTCGTAATAAAATTGCTCACCGGTCAAAGACGGAGGTGGATACTCTCTTGAAGCGTCTTTTCCCTTTAGGAAGTCTTTTTAATTCCTCCTCATTGGATGACCATGAGGAAGAAATCTTCGGTGACAATCAAACCAACACGTCTTCCTTCCCTTAGGTAGATAAAAAGATTTTGTATCTTCCATGCAAATTGGACAAGACAATTTACCATGGGTTGTCCATCCGGATAACATGCTATATGCCGAAAAGTCGCTTATCGTCCACATTAGCACTGCTTTTAGATTGAAATTTTTATTCAAGGACACATCGTATGCATCGATGCCATTAGACCACAACTCTTTTAACTCCTCAATAAGAGGTTGGAGGAAGATATCGATACTAGCTCCCGGATGATTTGGCCCAGAATTCAGAATAGTAAGAAATAAATACTCTGTATTCATGCACATACCTGGGGGTAAATTATATAGAGTCAAGATCACATGCCACATCGAATGATTACGAGACATGCCAAATGGATTGAACCCATCCGTACATAATCCAAGATAAACGTTACGGGGTTCTTCAGCAAACCCGGGATATAGACCTTGAAAATATATCCACTCCGCCGCATCAGAAGGATGACCCATTTCTCCCTCCTTTGCTTGGTGCTCGGCATGCCAACTCATTGCCGCTGCAGTCTTCTCGCTTTGATACATTCTCTTTAATCTGTCAGCAATAGGTAGATACCACATACGACTGTATGGTACTTTGGTTCTACGCCGGTCGTTACGAGGCTTCCATCTTTGTTTACCACAAAACATACATTTAGCTTATTTCTCGTCTTTTTTCCAGAAGATCATACAATTGTTAATACAACAATCAATTGTATGATATGGGAGACCTAAATTACGCATCAATTTTTCTGTCTCATAATGTGAACCGGTTGCCTGTTTCCTTATGGTAAATAGTCTGTCAAGATTCCGCAAACCGAATCCACTAACTTTTCACTCATATTATATTTTGCCTTATCTTGCATGACTCGAGCGGCTAAGGATAAATGCGAGTGACCTTCACGACAACCATCATATAATGGAGTATTCGCTCTTTCTAACAAGTCGTAGAATTTCTTTGAATGGTTACGTATCGGTTCTTCTACATTCTGATAACTAGTACCACCTTGATGATAATTATCAAAACTCACGTTATCACGAAATGCACCATTCACCATATCCACATATCTATCTTCTACTACATTACCCAATTCACTACTCCCACTTAAATGCGTAGGATCAACATAACTCGGACCTAAATCCATAGAGATTTTTCTTCCATGCTTATACCAAACATAATAATCTGGCATAAATCATCTACTATACAGATGATTCCAAATTCTAGGCCCCAGGAGAAATTTGTCGTTCTTGCAAACACTACAAGGACAGTAAAACTTACCGACATTGTTATGCGCTAGAGACTGGCTATTTGCAAATGCCATTAATTGATCCACCCCCGTGGTGAACTCTACCGAGAAATTTCCTGTCTCTTCATCGATTCGCTTATACACCCACTCCCAAAATTACTATAATTGTAATTTCTCTACATTATAAAAAAACGGTTTCTCTTCAAAAATTTGATTTTTTCGTTTATGAGAATGAGGAGATTGTGAGAATGAGGAGAACGATGGTCTCAAGTTTTTATTTATAGACATTTTTCCGACTGATTTGCGACTACATAGCGACTGCTGTCCGAGTACGAGTGGTAGTTGCAAAAAGTAGATACAAGTAAGTACAACAAGAATAAACGTGTTAAATGCTGTTATTTTACCACCAACAAACGACTGTTTTGCGATCCGCTAGTGAAGCGAAATGCCTAGAAACATGCTTTAGAAAATACTTTGTAGATGCTAAACTAGCAGTTAGAAATATCAGTATATCACGTCCACCATCCCCTGGAAAAAAAAATGGGACAAGTGAAACCTTGCATATATAATAACTTAGCTTAAAGTTTGAAACTTTACATTTTCTTAGCAGGATTTGATTTATGTGAGTTCAATTCTCTGTTAGCAATGATAATATGTAAGTTTCCTTAATCAAGCAAATAGAGGTCACAACTGTTTCAAATCTCTATGTTTCAACAAGTGAATGTACCATACCATGATCAGATTGAGAAGTCTTCTTTCCTTATCGATAAACGAAAACCACCATTGATATACGCATCAGAAAGGCTTATATCTACGTGTGTTATAACTTGTGAGAAAAACAAAAATCAAGAATCTTCTGTTTCTTGAGATTTGGAGGAAACAGTTTTCATTGATAAAAAAGCTCTTGTAATATCATTGTCCTACACGCTAACCTTCCAGGACTGTGAATCTCTAAGACAGATTTCAAGTGACATCACAAATCCTTAAGTGTACACCCATCCTCCTTCTTCAAGTAATATGTTAACATCTAGTGAATAAGTAAATGTGTAAAGAAACCAAGTTTAGTATAAAGGTTTTCTTATTGATAAACTTGTGAAGGCATTGACTTATATACATAGTGAAAAACCTAATTACAAATATGTAAACCATAAACTATACGAGGCCCATATCTGGCCCAAAATCCCCCTCCACTCAAGTTGGAGTATGGAGGTCATAAATACCTAACTTGAGCCTAAATGCTTCGAACTCCTTCCGTCCAAGCGCCTTAGTGAATATATCGGCAAGTTGAGACTTCGTCGAGACATGAATGGTCGAGATTACACCACGAACAATCTCATCGTGAATCAAATGACAATCTGATTCAACATGCTTTGTACGTTCATGAAAACCGGATTAGCACTAAGATAAATCGCGGATTGACTATCACAATGTAGTGGTATCGTATAGGAACAATCAACACCAAGTGTTAACAGCATCTCACGAAGCCACAAAATTTCACTAACCGTGTCCGCCATGGCATGATATTCAGCCTCCGCCGAAGAAAGTGAAACCACCTTTTGCTTTCTCATCTTCCATGAGATAGGCGAACCACCCAATTGAATGAACCATGCCGTAAGCGATTTTCAAGACAAGGGACAGCCGGCCCAATTAGAATCGCACCACGCTTTAAGACGTAAATCAGAGTCAACACGCAGCAAAATGCCTTAACCCGTATTACTCTTGAAATAACGAACAACACGCTCAACGGCAGTCCAATGTTCGACCCGTGGAGCATACATAAACTGAGACAAGATATGAATAGCGTAAGAGAGTTCCGGTCTAGTAACTCCAAGGTAGATAAGACGGCCAACGAGTCGACGATAGCGAGTAGGATCAAAAAAGTAGCTCACCCGTAGCTAACGCCAAAGTATGATTTTGCTCAATAGGATGTGAAACAGGTTTTGCTCCAAGAAATCCCATCTTTGAAATAATATCAAGAGTATATTTCCGCTGACAAAGATACATTCCTTGCGGTCCACGTGCAACTTCAATACCGAGAAAATATTTCAAAACACCAAAATCCTTCATACGAAAACATGAACTCATATATTGCTTAAACTCGTTAATCGCAGAGGGAGAGCTCCCCGAGATGATCAAATCGTCAACATAGAGGAGCACATGTAGACGTAGAGAGAAAGCTTCAAGAGTAAACAAGGAGTAGTCTGAAAGATTCTGTATAAAACCATATTCCTTGAGTGAATTCGAGAGCTTGGCAAACCATCAACGCAGAGCCTGTCGAAGTCCATAAAGAAATTTATGTAATCGACAAACTTGATCCTTGTTGTTGTTCAAAATCCAGGAGGAAACCGAATAAATACTTCTACGTCAAGATCACCATGGAGGAACGCGTTGTGAATATCCATCTGGTGGACTTCCCAATCACGTGCTACCGAGACATCAAAAAAAGAGCGCACAGTAACCATCTTGCAGACGGGTGTCTCATCATAGTCGAGACCCTCGGTTTAGTTATTTCTGAGAACCACAAGGCGAGCCTTGTAGCGCTCAAGTGTGCCATCGGACCAACATTTGAGGGTGAAAACCCACTTGCATCCCAAAGCTTTCTTTCCCGGAGGCAATGATTCAACAGTCCAAGTGCCACTTGATATGCTCAATTTAATACCCTAAAGTACTAAAGCAGTTGTAATAGTATAGCTAGGGGTCGAACCACAGAAGACTCACAGAAACGCACAATAGATTCTATAGTGTCGAATTACGCTAAGCCAAACAGTTGTAATTAAAAGCAGTGCAGAAATTAAAAGAGTTGTAAATCAATTGGGAAATATAGGCTCAGGGTTTTTCTCAGGAAATCAGTGAATGCAGACTAACTAACTAACAGGATTCAGATTTAGCGCAGTTCTTGAACTCAAATCACTAAAATATAGCTAACCAACTCTCGTTGCGAAAACTATCTAAATCTAAATCCTAGGAATTCCAAATCTCTTTGCGAATCCTAAATTCTAAATCAGCTTTAATATCAGGTTTGATATGTTCACAAATCAATTAAACCAAATCTCTTTGCGAATAATCAATTTGCTCACCTAGGTTCTATCAGGTAATTAATCGCACTCTCGTGCCTAATCAATTATCCTAAGATCTAAGTTCCAGATTCGTCAACCTAGAATTAGCTATGAACACAACCTAAGGTGAATAACTAATTCAGATGGTGAATCCTAAACAGATAATTAACCTAGCATTCAAAGAAATCCTTTATGAGAAAACCCTAAACCTAAAGTGGATCTACTCAGACATGGCAATTGAATCAAAAGACATGTTTGAATAAATCATCAATAGAATAGAAAGAAGGGTTTAGAGATCTGATCTCGGACGAAGGGAGATTCAGACTTTTCTCTCTAAAACCCAAGTAAAATCAAACTATAAAATAAAGCATAAAAAGGCATGAAAAGGCATGAAAAGGCATGAAAAGGCATAGCCTAAACAATGGCTGTAAAATCCTATTTATAACATAAATCACGATTTGGGGTCTTCTTGTAATTATTAAAGACTTCTGGGCGCTTTTGCAATTCCTCAAGTCTTGGAAAACTCGCGGGTCGTGTCTTGCTGCGCTGAGTGTCGATCGATACCCTAAAGTACTAAAGCAGTTGTAATAGTATAGCTAGGGGTCGAACCACAGAAGACTCACAGAAACGCACAATAGATTCTATAGTGTCGAATTACGCTAAGCCAAACAGTTGTAATTAAAAGCAGTGCAGAAATTAAAAGAGTTGTAAATCAATTGGGAAATATAGGCTCAGGGTTTTTCTCAGGAAATCAGTGAATGCAGACTAACTAACTAACAGGATTCAGATTTAGCGCAGTTCTTGAACTCAAATCACTAAAATATAGCTAACCAACTCTCGTTGCGAAAACTATCTAAATCTAAATCCTAGGAATTCCAAATCTCTTTGCGAATCCTAAATTCTAAATCAGCTTTAATATCAGGTTTGATATGTTCACAAATCAATTAAACCAAATCTCTTTGCGAATAATCAATTTGCTCACCTAGGTTCTATCAGGTAATTAATCGCACTCTCGTGCCTAATCAATTATCCTAAGATCTAAGTTCCAGATTCGTCAACCTAGAATTAGCTATGAACACAACCTAAGGTGAAGAACTAATTCAGATGGTGAATCCTAAACAGATAATTAACCTAGCATTCAAAGAAATCCTTTATGAGAAAACCCTAAACCTAAAGTGGATCTACTCAGACATGGCAATTGAATCAAAAGACATGTTTGAATAAATCATCAATAGAATAGAAAGAAGGGTTTAGAGATCTGATCTCGGACGAAGGGAGATTCAGACTTTTCTCTCTAAAACCCAAGTAAAATCAAACTATAAAATAAAGCATGAAAAGGCATGAAAAGGCATGAAAAGGCATAGCCTAAACAATGGCTGTAAAATCCTATTTATAACCTAAATCACGATTTGGGGTCTTCTTGTAATTATTAAAGACTTCTGGGCGCTTTTGCAATTCCTCAAGTCTTGGAAAACTCGCGGGTCGTGTCTTGCTGCGCTGAGTGTCGATCGATACCAAGGGGTATCGATCGATGCTCGACGTGAATTCAGGTTCTCAGCGACACGATCTTTAGCTCTGCTACAAACTGCTCCAGAAAGCTCCAATACTTCCAATAATCCTCCAAACGTGCTATGACCTGTAAAAGACTCTAAAAAGACTCCAAAATACTATAAAGACTCTATAAAAAGGACTTATATCATGGCCTAAATGGGGTAAAAACCATGATATATCAACTCCCCCAGACTTAGCCTTTTGCTTGCCCTCAAGCAAATAGAAGACTAAACAGAGAAAGAGGTTTGAAAACGCGGAGACTCACCTGTTCATGAACCATCGAAATGACCCTTCTCCAAGTACCCAAATGTCACCAAATCAGCTTTCGATCTAACCACCATGTACTTCTCCGTAGACATTCGCAGCTTTTCCAGACTCCACACAAAGTCCCACAGCATTGTTCAAGTAAAGCCCTCATCGCCAGTTTCATCTCTGCAGTTAATGTTCAAGAACCTTCTAGACTCTTTACCAGACAATATCATGACAAAGGAACCACCCTTTTTCACACTTTTTGTATCAATTTCTCTCCCCCAGACTTATTTCTTATTATCTTCTTATTATTTTTTTTTCTTTTCTTTTCTTTTCAGCTTTGCATATACATATCAAGGTATGAGACGCGAGTACTGATGGTGTTTGCCACCAAATCCCCGGTTCTTCCCTCTCAATGTATCAAAGGATGTAGGCGAATAATGGCATCATAGGAAAATCCTAGCCTCGCTTCCAATCCTTTGTGTGATCATCCCCTCTTAAGTAGAATAATGGGATCGCTGGAAATTTTCCTAACCCTCTACTCAGAAGAAAATCATTTCAATCTTTTATGCTCTTAATCTATCAACTTATTTCAGGGGAGAGAGATACCATAATTCTAAACACACGGGTTCCTTTATCAGATATGAATGATGAATCAAGCTCTATGAGCACTAACCACATTGATGAAGTGCAAAAATTTGGCTCAGGCTTCAGAAGAACTCTGCTGGAGACATGGATGTTTTCTAGTCAACTGGTCAGCCTTTGGATTTTTCATTAGTCGATCTAGAACTGATCCTGTAACACTGTGCACTCAAAAACAAAATCAAATCAATAGGTTCAAGCACAGGATCATCATCTCCAACAAATTTTGACTCAATAAAACAGTTTTGACTCGATAAAACGACTGACTCTAAGAAAAACGAAAACAATGTCAGCAGACACCTCCCCCAGACTTGAACAACACTGTCCTCAGTGTTATCTAGCCTAGAGTCAGTGAAAGAAACAAAGAAAAAGGATAGAACGAAGAGAAACAAGAAATTACCATTCTGGAACAGTCGGTGTCGATCGACACACGGCATGGTATCGATCGATACCATGCTTAGATCGACTTTGTGAATTTTCATCCGCGATTGATGTCGATCGATACCATAGGGGTATCGATCGATGCTTATGCGATTTCGAGTTTTGCTCCTTGTTTATCCTGACTCAAATATAAAACGAACGAAAATAAAAAGAAAAACGAATCAAAAACAGACTCACCAGTGGGTTGCCTCCCACCAAGCGCTCGTTTAACGTCAATAGCTTGACTGTAACGCCCTTCAGGCTGGATAAGAATGAGAGCTTGCATCAAAACAGGCTCCATCACTTGACATTACTAGCTTCAAAGTTCTGCTTAGCATGCTGTCCACAAACTCCTGCCCTTTCTCTTTCAGCTCAGAAGTGAGAAGGACTCTGGCCTTGGAGAATGGTTTCAAGGCTCCTTTGCATTTGACCTTATATTCAATCG
Organism: Eutrema japonicum; assembly: GCA_030161315.1. Lineage (NCBI taxonomy): Eukaryota > Viridiplantae > Streptophyta > Magnoliopsida > Brassicales > Brassicaceae > Eutrema > Eutrema japonicum. The sequence continues at coordinate 18,185,010 of BSQW01000006.1, forward strand.
AATCTCCATTGCACTTACGAGGTATCAAGGTGACATGGGGATTCTCGACCTTCTTGCTCTTGGCCTTCTTCTGCTTTGTTGTTGCCTTGGCCTTCTTCTTGGGGATGTTGGGCGGTTCACCTGGAACATCTGCGACAGTAGGCTCATCAGGAGGCTCTTCCAAAATATCAATTGCTAGCGACTCTCCTGTGACAACCTCGATGCTAGACACATGTGTGGGAGCACTCCTAGGGGGAATGACATCATAGTAGACATCACCGTCAATGTAAGAGAAAGATAGTCTCTTATTAGGTGTGTCTATGATCGCGCCTGCAGTAGCCATGAACGGTCGTCCCAGGAGTATAGGCATACGAGATATCGCACCCATCTCCACAACCTGAAAATCAGTAGGCACCAGACAGTCTCCTACTTGGACTAGCAAACCAGCGATTTCACCATATGGAAGTGAGGTGGAATCGTTTGCAAACGTGATAGATGTCTTAGGAGATAGAATAGTAGCCCCCAACTGCTCTGCAATTGCCTTTGAGATGACATTGACACTAGCCCCTGAGTCGACAAGAGACTCTTTGAAATCAACTCCTGAGATGGAGCTTGGTACTGCGAATTTCCCTGGGTCTTCCCTCTGTGTCAATTTCCGTGGTTGTAGTGAATTGCGAACTCTTTCTCCTATCACCTCACGTGATTTCTTGGCTTCTGGTTCTTTCTGCGAGGGGTATCGATCGATACCAGGTAGGGTATCGATCGACGCCATGCGATTTGAATCGTTTCTGACAAGTACATCTTCATCAGAAAGAAGCTCCACGTTCGGGTTATCTAGCATATACTGTAGTTTAGCAATCTCCCATTCCTCCCTTGTCAGCTTAGGAATCATAGGATAAGGCATCCTGGTTACATACACTCGTTCTGCAACGACCTTAGGCACCACAGTAGAACTCTCTGTTGTCTCCTCAGAAATCACCTTAGTATCGACCGATACCAATGGGGTATCGATCGATACACGGGTGATTGAATCCATTCTAGCAGACGTCTGGGCTGGTATCGATCGATACTGGGGAGTATCGATCGATGCTTGTGCGATTTCAGGAATGGCTTCGAGATTTTCTGCACGTAAGCTGATGGCATTGACGTGTGCATTGTGTGATTGAACCGCCTTTCCCTTGGAATTTGCTGCAGTCTGAGCTACTTGCGTCTCCAGCATCCTGTGGCTCGTATTTAGTGCCTCGATCCTTCCACTCAAATCGGTGTACATGGTGTCCATCTTACCATTGAAGGTGGCTGTCATCTTCTCCTGCCCTTGAACCAGGTGTTCAAGCATAGCCTCAATCTTACTCTCAGGAGCTTTGGGTGGTGGGGATTGGTACCCTCCTTGCTGAGCATTGTTGGTGAAGTTTCGATTGGAGTTGTATCCGAATCGCTGACCCTGAAAACCAGAACCACCAATGTAGTTAACATCTTCCACTTCATTCTCAGCAGCGAAGTGGACGGCCTTTGTTGTCTTTCCCAGCAGAAGACTGTGCATAGAATCCAACTGAGCCTTCACTTCAGCGATCTGCGACCAATCCATGTTACTAGCCAGCTTCTTGCGCTCGAAGTCTGCGCTCTTGGTGCTACTACTAGATGCAAAGTTCTCAATCAACACAATAGCATCCTCAGGATATCTGGTGTTGAAATTACCATTGCTCGAAGAGTCCAGACCCATCTGATATCTCCAATCTACTCCTCTGAAGAAGATACCCAGCAGTTGCACATCAGAGTATCCATGATGTGGACAATCTCTCTGATACGATCTGAATCTTGTCCAAGCAGCCTTGAACGCCTCAGTAGGTCCTTGAGAAAAAGTGGATATCTTATTTCTCAGATCTTCAGATCGCCCGTCATCATAGAAGTTAATCAGGAAGGCTCTCTTGGTGTCCTCCCAATTAGTTAGCGATCCAGGAGATAGCTGCCTCAGCCAGTAAGTAGCTTCTCCACCCAGAGAGTAGGGGAAGAGCTTGCAGAAGAGGTAGTCGTAGGACACTCCATTGCTCTTGATGCTAGTGACCAAGTCCTCGAACTTCTCTACATGGTCCATTGGATGTTCATGAGGAAGACCATGGAAAAGATGCTGTCCTACTAGAGTGTAGTAAGCAGGTTTCAGCTCGAAGTCATTCCTCTCATAAGCAGGAGGACGAATCGCTGACCGATTGGCGAAAAACTGCTCTGGCCTGTTGTACTCACCAATCGTTCTTCCACGATTAACCACAGCATTCCCTGCGTTGGCGCGCCCAGCTGGCGCGATAATCTCAACAACCGCAGCAGGGACAACGATGTTACCAGCTTCATCAAGTCGCTGCCCTCTCTCATTACACACGTGACCCTCTTGGTCTCTCAGAATTCCAGCTTCATCAGCTCTTAAAACCACTGGGTTGTTCATCCCTGATGTTTGCTTGGTCTTTCTGTTTGTGCGTTCCACAAACGCTAGCTGTTCCAATGACAGTTCAACTAGCTGTGTGCTCTTGTTGCTTCTGGTTTCACGAACAGGCATACACCTGCAAACAAAACACTAGGCAAAGCACGTAAGTAACTAGAAAAATACGTTGAGTATCGATCGATACCAAGTGGTGTCGATCGATACCAACGAAAGAAGACGACGAGTATCGACCGATACTACAGAGTATCGATCGATACCGACGAACTTAGTCGAAATTCTAAACTAAAATCTAATGGCAAATTGAGTCCCCGGCAACGGCGCCAAAATTGATATGCTCAATTTAATACCCTAAAGTACTAAAGCAGTTGTAATAGTATAGCTAGGGGTCGAACCACAGAAGACTCACAGAAACGCACAATAGATTCTATAGTGTCGAATTACGCTAAGCCAAACAGTTGTAATTAAAAGCAGTGCAGAAATTAAAAGAGTTGTAAATCAATTGGGAAATATAGGCTCAGGGTTTTTCTCAGGAAATCAGTGAATGCAGACTAACTAACTAACAGGATTCAGATTTAGCGCAGTTCTTGAACTCAAATCACTAAAATATAGCTAACCAACTCTCGTTGCGAAAACTATCTAAATCTAAATCCTAGGAATTCCAAATCTCTTTGCGAATCCTAAATTCTAAATCAGCTTTAATATCAGGTTTGATATGTTCACAAATCAATTAAACCAAATCTCTTTGCGAATAATCAATTTGCTCACCTAGGTTCTATCAGGTAATTAATCGCACTCTCGTGCCTAATCAATTATCCTAAGATCTAAGTTCCAGATTCGTCAACCTAGAATTAGCTATGAACACAACCTAAGGTGAAGAACTAATTCAGATGGTGAATCCTAAACAGATAATTAACCTAGCATTCAAAGAAATCCTTTATGAGAAAACCCTAAACCTAAAGTGGATCTACTCAGACATGGCAATTGAATCAAAAGACATGTTTGAATAAATCATCAATAGAATAGAAAGAAGGGTTTAGAGATCTGATCTCGGACGAAGGGAGATTCAGACTTTTCTCTCTAAAACCCAAGTAAAATCAAACTATAAAATAAAGCATAAAAAGGCATGAAAAGGCATGAAAAGGCATAGCCTAAACAATGGCTGTAAAATCCTATTTATAACCTAAATCACGATTTGGGGTCTTCTTGTAATTATTAAAGACTTCTGGGCGCTTTTGCAATTCCTCAAGTCTTGGAAAACTCGCGGGTCGTGTCTTGCTGCGCTGAGTGTCGATCGATACCAAGGGGTATCGATCGATGCTCGACGTGAATTCAGGTTCTCAGCGACACGATCTTTAGCTCTGCTACAAACTGCTCCAGAAAGCTCCAATACTTCCAATAATCCTCCAAACGTGCTATGACCTGTAAAAGACTCTAAAAAGACTCCAAAATACTATAAAGACTCTATAAAAAGGACTTATATCATGGCCTAAATGGGGTAAAAACCATGATATATCACCACTCATCCTCGAAAGCTTCTCGTCAAGTCTTAGGGATCGTGCCAGTTGATAAGGTTATAAGAAAATCACGATGGTGATCCGAAAAACGTGAGCAATCAACATAATCAGTAATCGGGTACAAGGAGGAATCGACAAAATCACTATCCGAGCCAAGATGAGTCGTGTTAGAGACAAAGTTGTGAAGCTTGACGGAGCGAAATTTTTCTCGACAACCTCTCCCCATGGGAACACCATCAGCTGGTTCCAAAACAACGACGGTAGGTTCAGACAAAGCCCGTGAATCCAAACGAGGAGACGAAATCAAAGTCTCAGATGCAGTCACGGTGACCGGAGATAATGGTTGATGTGCCGGTGATGTCGGCAAGGTAATGTCAAGTGAAGAAGTTATCGCGGGCTCTGGATTGGTCACCTCGATAATTGAATCCAAAACAATTGGTGTTGATTCATCGGATGGGAATGAGGACACATGTACATCGGCAAACATATCATCATCAAGAAACGGTGTCTGCGCAAACAAAGGAACAAATAGAGACGAAGCAATTTCAGCACTCATCTCAGCATATGGGAACTCTGTTTCACAAAAAATAATATCCCGAGATGTTGAAAAACACCTTCCATCCCTTTTTCCCATAAGGATATCCAATGAAAATGGAGCGGTTACTCTGAGTAGCAAATTTATCACCCCATGTCGTTGGTTGTGGACATAGAATAAACATCCGAAAACCCTCAAATGATTCATCGGAGGTGAACGGTTATACATAAGTTCAAACATATATTTTCCTTTAAGTAGAGTGGAAGGTGTCCGATTAATCAAATACCATGCGGTAAGGACGCATAAGCTCCAAAATTCAACATGAAGATTTGCTTGAAAACGTAGTGCACGCGCGACGTTAAGTATTTGGCGGTGCTTGCGTTCTACCCGTCCGTTCTGTTGCTGAGTGCCAACGCAAGACGTTTCATGGAGAATGCCGTGGCGCCGAAAATAACCCGAAAGACTCATAAAATCAGAGCCATTATCACTATGAATTGTTTTGACTTTGTTATGAAATTGTCGTTCGACAAGGGAGATGAAGTTTTGAAGGGTAGTAGCAGTTTTGGTTTTGTTTGGCAACAAATAAATCCACAAAGCATGAGAGTAGTCATCAACAATCGTAAGGAAGAAACGTGAAACACACAAAGCTAGTGTCCGGTAAGGACCCCATAAATCACAGTGAACAAGTTCAAAAACTGCTGAAGTCTTATTGCCCCTTAAAGGGAAAACGTCACGTGTTTGCTTAGAACAAATACAAACATCGTAAGTCTTTAAATCAAAACCACTATACTACGAAAATCCGATAATTTTAACATCTCCATTGCCTTAGAGGAAGGATGACCTAGGCGTCGATGCCACACATCACACGGCTGCTGGTCCATGTGTCTCGTTGTTGCCACAGCCGCAATGCCTCTAAAGAAATACAGACCCTGTTGCCGCTCACCCGCTCCAATCAGCATCTGTGTGATTTGGTCATGGACAACACAAGATATATGGAATATGCAACCACGATCTCGCGTTAGTTGAGACACATATATAAGGTGACATTGTAATCCATGGACAAAGAAGACGTTGAGCAATTGAAGACAAGATCCGAGATGAACTTTCCCTTGTTTCATTGAAACCGTAAACCGACCATCAGGTAATTTAATATGCATAGGTGCTATATCACAAATATCCATGAGAAAATCCAAGCTACCAGTCATATGATTAGAAACCCAGGTGTTAATGATCCAGGATTCAACAAAATACTTACCAGAGAGACGGTTGTGAGTATCCGAAGAACGGGCATTAAGCATAGTCACCAAGGTCTTCCATTGTTGATCATTAAGACAAGAAAAACCGAGATGATAACCTTCCGTTATCGCGGAGTGAGCCAAGTAAACCGGTCCAGAGGTGACAACTTGATTGACTCGTGCAGGTTCGACTCTCCACGAAGGCGATGCCGGAACCTGTGTTGCGCGAGAATCACCAACAGTTGTTGTCGAAACCTCGTGCGAGTTCGGAAGCTTACCCCATGGGCGGTCCTTCCACCAAGTTGGGTACCCAATTTTGCGAAATCAATTAGCCGCAATATGTCCCGTACGGCCACATAGGGTACACAAAACGGAGGGATCGTGGAGTTCAGGCTGTTGTCGCGGCCGAAAAGAAGTTTAAACCGCGAAACTCGCGTCGTCATTGCGTTCTTCAAGTAATCGACTCGCACGCTTTGACTCCTCATCCTGTGTCACAACTTGATATGCCTCATCAATAGATGGAAGTGGATCGCGTGACAAGAGAGACGATTTCACAGCTCCAAACACGGATTCATCAAGTCATATCAAAAACTGATGGAGTTTATCTTCCTCTCGTTCCTTGGCGATTTCTTAAACCGTCCTAGCTCTTTGAAAATCAGACAAGCTGGTCCACAGTTTAGTTAGTTTGCCGTAGTATGCTTTCACGGCGAAACCTCTTTGTTGGCAATTAGCAAGTTCGGTTTTTAAACGCTGAACTCGCAGGCCGTTCTTCACAGAAAAATATTTTTGTATGTGTTGCCACAGATCAAATGCGATTTCATGGTAAGAAAGAGAAATGCTAAGTTCTGGATGTACAGTAAGTTTGATCCAGGAGACGACCAAATCATTGTTCACCCACCAATCTTCAAGATCTCCTGAAATCTCATCAGGTTGAGGGATACTGCCATCGACAAAACTAATTTTTTTCCTTGCTCGTAACGCAAGGTGAAGATTCAACGCCCATTCATCGTAATTATGACCTCGAAGTTGTGGCTGGGAGATGACAGAACCAGGATTATCTCCGGAAGAGAGATCGTAAGGATCGATCCTTCGACGAGCTGTCTCAGGTCGAAGCCGCGATGCCGCGGTAGTCGAGCCGTCTTTGACTAGGCTAGATTTATCAGAGGTCATCGTAAATTAGAAGAGTATTTCGGTAGAAGGATCGAGAATACTAAGATCAAAAAGAAGGAAAAAAACGATAGAAGGTGGCAGAGGATCGAAAAAAGCCTAAAATTGTTTTAGGTTATTTCTTTGATACCATGTAAAGAAACTTAGTTTAGTATAAAAGTTTTCTTATTGATCAACTAGTGAAGGCATTGCCTTATATACATAGTGAATAACCTAATTACAAATATGTAAACCGTAAACTATACGAGGCCCATATCTGGCCCAATAAAATGTAACAATGGAAGAAACTAATGACACAACCATGTGTTTAAAAAAGAGGAGGGGGACACAAGTTATAGAGCCGATTGGTATGAAATGTCTCAAGAATCTAGTAAACAAAAACAGAGACAACATAACAAATTACACTACAAGAAATAACAGTTTTTGCGACAACTTTTTGTTACTCTTTTTTTTGTCGCAAAAAAGTGGGACGAAAGTGTGACCACTTTGCGACCACTTTGCGACCACTGGTATTGCAGTGGCAAAAGAGTCCCAAATTACCACAAAAAAAAATTTGTCAGAAAAGAGTCGCTTATTTGCGACTGTTTAAGGACTTGCAAAAGTAGTCCCAAATTTGTGACTGATTTGCTTCGGTTTAGCAACTCCACTCGATTTGTTTTAAATAAACATCAAATAATATTAAAAAAATATAAACTCTAAATTCTAAACCCTAAACCATCAAATAATATACAAAAATTCAAATAATAATACAAAAAATTCAAACTTACTATTTTTAAAAATATAATCATTTATAAATCCTAAATTCTAAACCCTAAACCTCTAACCCTTAATCATAAACTCTAAATCTTAAATTGTAAAATATATATTACACATAAACATAAATAATATACAAAAATATTAAATTGTAAACTAGATCTTACACATAAACATCAAATAATATACAAAATATTCAACACTTACATTTTTTTAAAAATATAATCATTTTAGGGTTTAGGGTAACATGTACACTAATTTGTAAACCCTAAATTAAATCATAAACTATAAATCTTAAATCATAAACATCTAACTCTTAATCATAAACTCTATATCTTAATTAAATCATAAACCTCTAACTCTTAATCATAAACCCTAAACCCCTAACCCTTAAACCTCTAACCCTTAATCATAAATTTGATCTAAATATTAAATTGTAAACAAAATTTTACACATAAACATCAAATAATATACAAAAATATTTAACACTTACAATTTTTTTTAATATATGATCATTTTATAAATCCTTAATTCTAAACCCTACACCTCTAACCCTTAATCATAAACTCTAAATCTTAAATTGTAAAGTAGATCTTACACATAAACATAAATAAAAATAAAAAAAATATATAACACTTACAAAATTTTCAATCTAATCATAACATCTACTAAGTGTTACATGTGTTTTATAAGAAATGATTTTGAAAGATAAAAATTATCTCAAAATTTATTTATTTTTAAGTTTTAACATATTTTTGAACTGCTATATACACAAAATCATTGTAAAGTCATATTTAAACTTTCTAGGTTCTTAAAGTTTAGGGTTTAGGGTAAAAAAAATTTATTGTCACAAAAGAGTCCCAAATTTGCGACCGTTTAGCAACCGCAGTCGATTTTTTTAATAGTAGTCACAAAAGAGTCCCAAATTTGCGACTAATTTGCGACCAAATGACAAAAATAATGAAAGTTTCTCATTGGCTAATTCCTTGTGACGAGGATCGAGATCCTCCACCGTTGATTGGTTTAATCCAACGGTGGAGGATTTAAACTGATTTATTTATTATTATTTTTATTATTTTTTTCCTTCCTTTTTTTTCTCTCTCTCCTTTTTTTTCTTCTTCACGACAAATCAATTGATCAATCTCACTTTTTTTTTTTTGCAGATCCAGTCACCGGCGAGGCTTCTTCTTCTCCGGCGGCTGGAGAAGAAGACAATTGATCAATCTCACTTTTTTTTTTTTGCAGATCCAGTCACCGGCGAGGCTTCTTCTTCTCCGGCCGCTGGCGAGGCTTCTTCTTCTCCAGCCGCCGGCGAGGCTTCTTCTTCTCCGGCCGCCGACGAGGCTTCTTCTTCTCCAGCCGCCGGCGAGACTTCTTCTCCTCCGGCTCCTTCCTCCTCTTCTTCTTCTGTAGGTGGCGGCGAGATCTGATTCCGGGTTGGGTTAAGGACCAGACCGGCGATGAAGGAAATTATGGAGAAGAGGAGCATACCGGCGAAGAAGGCTCACCGGCGAAGAGGGGCTCACCGGCAAAGAAGGCTCACCGGCGAAGAAACTCACCGGAGCAGATCGGTCTTCTTCACCGATCTGTTTTTTTTTTTTTTTTCTTTTTCATTTTTTTAGTTTTTGTAATGAATTAATTAAATAAATAAAATATATTTTTTTGAATTTTTTTTTGTTTTTTTTACAAATAGTCACAAATCAGTCTCTAAATTAAGACTGATATTATAGTCACATATTAGTCCCAAATTTGCGACCGTTTTGCGACCAATTTATTTAGCGATGAAATATTTGCGACCACTTTTTTTGGTCCCAAAATAGTCGCAAATGAGTCATTTACGATTATTTTAGGACTCTTTTGGTGGTCGCAAAAACTGTGTTTTCTTGTAGTGTTACACGAAGAAGAGGCTTTGATGATTGTGTCATCGGCGTGTCTCGTTGATAACAATTATTATAATTTCTCTTGTTCCTGTGTTTTTGCCTTCTCCAATTACTCAGAATGACAAGACAACGATTGAATTAAACCCAGAAGAAAATAAAGAGGACTAATCGAACAAACCTCGTCAAAGCCAAAAAAATTGGATTTGGGGGTTGTATCTATGGCAAAAAGAAGCACAAGGTCGTGATCAGATTCCTGGAACCGATCAACTCAAGACTTGGATTCGTGGAAAAAGGATACGAAATACAAAGATGCTTCAATTATATATTTTGGCTCAGTTTCCGGATTCAAGATTTTCGTCCAAGTTTAATAGGAAGATAACTGGACCAATTTATTAGATATATCAAAACATGCAAGTGAAACAAAACAGAGAGACTCAACTACCCTTTCAATACTTTGGATTATGTTGTCGATCCGTAGTATGTTGTCGATCCGTAGCTCTTTCTGTTGTGTGTCAAATCTTCTCAACGTACCTTTAAAAAACAAATCTAAAATCAGTTCCGTATCATATTCAAATCGAACAAACAATCAACAACAAAGAAACAAAGAATATACAAAGCCAAAATCATTAGAAACAGCTATTCATGAACCAAACTAAAACCTAGTAGACAAAAATAGTGGCCGATATTGTTTTTGAATGTTAGGAACGCTTAATATATATAGCTTTCTTGAGAGGTTAGGGTTTACACAATTAACAACCAATCTTAATATCGCGAATGTGCCACAATCGAATCCAATAAATATCCATGAAATAAACCATCGCAAAATTAGATTCATTAAGGGTATAGTTCCATCAATTCAAAATCAAACACACGATTTTACACATAAAAAGGTATTTCAATTTTTTTAATCCAATGGGATAATTAACCACAGTGAAACTCAACGAGAGAGCTTAAAGCTCAAAATTAGATTCATTGGTATGATACCCGCGTTACACTTTAAGAATTTTTTTACATTATTTATTTATTTTTTATTTTTTTGATGAATCGTGAAAGTTTCGAGCCTATAGTTTTCTCTGGTATCCGGAGTTAACCTTTAGATACTTTGATCTAAAAAATCTCTCCATCCCAAAGAAGGTTTGTACATGGGACACAAGGAAACCAATCCTCTTGTACTACCACTAGGCCGTAGGAACCAACTCCTTTGGTTCAATTTGTTTTTTTATTGATTTAATATATTGTTTAATATGATAAATTTGATATTTATTGTTTAAATAAATATTATATTAACACTTCACAAATTTCTCCAACTTATAATTTGCTATTAAGTACTAAAAAGTTGTAGATATAGCTGGCAAAATTTGAGGTTAATCAAATATTGCTGTATTTTTGTTTTTGGCTATGAATGTTAATATCATATAAAATGAAAATTTAGATCTTACAAAGAGTTAAATCTAAAGTTTACTGCTTGTCAAAAAAAAAAAAAAAACAAGGGAGCAAATTCTAATTGGGAAGAATGCAGAATTATCAACTCATCTTAGCCATAAAGATATTAAGTTTTCAAATTGTCTTCCATTGGAATTGAATGAGAAATCGATTTCTTATTGTATTTCGGATCTCTCGGTCCGATGCACTTGAAGATGGTCAGTGTAGGGATCAATATTTGATTGTGTAGCACATTGTTTCTCTGCTTCCATAAATGGAAAATAGTTGCGTGGACTGCTAGCTTTCTAAGAATTTGTGGCACTGCTGGGGAGTTTCCTCTTATCCACGATAACAACTCAGCCCAAGATTTGAACATATGTTGCGGTGGGCCTAGTCTTGTAATGGTCAGCCTCCAAACTTCATGGTTGTAATCACAAGTCAAGAGAAGATGGTCTCTTGTTTCATCAATCCTTGAGCATAAGCAACAAACCGTTGGGACATTCAATCCCCATGAAGCTAGACGGGTCCTTGTTGGGAGTCGATTGAGTTGAGCTATCCAGTAAATGCATGCTTAGGGATTCCTCCTTTAAACCACACACGATCTGCCCAAACCTTTTCCTCTGCCCTCGGCCTGATAGCTTCCTTTGTTCTTGAGGAAGAGAACCCATTACAATTTATGTCATCCACAACCCAACAAGTGATGGCACTTAAAGCAAGTGATGTCTCTAGTGCGAAAAGGGTTCGTGTTCTTACTATTTTCAGCTTTGAAAGTCTTATTTGGTTCAAGTGCCTTGCTCCTGTAGCGAGAATCTATCTCAATGCTCTTTCCCTTGTCTACTGGTTTTATGGTGCTTGCGGTCCAAATATTTGGTGTTCTGGTCCGGTTGGTTGCATTCTTACGCTTGATGTGTTGCTCAGCTTGAACTGACAAATGGTAAAAATCATTGAAGTCATAGTAGACTTGTCTCTCCACCTTACGATATATCCTCTCTTGCAGTCCATCTAGAAACTGTGCCATAAGCGTTTCCTCCTCGTCTTTGAGGTCCAACCTATTTTTTAAGTGATCGAACTCATCATAATACTGATAACACCGTATTTTTACCCGTTTTGTTATATATTTTAGAACACTTTAATAAGTGTTCCACTTGGTTTTCTATGCTTTTATTACGGGTTTCATATTTTTGCGGTTTTAAGACTCTTTTCAGGTAACTCGGGATTAAAGAGTGCATTTCAAAGCAAAAGTACGTTTTTGGATAAACTTAGACCGTCAAGAAGTCTTGCAATCAAAGAAGACCTTTTCACCGTTTGATCATCACCAAATTTGGATACAACAAAGTAGAGGCAACCAGCTTTCAAATCCAATTGGATTGGGGACAATCCAATGGTTGGATCCTTAATTACACCTGAAGCACTGAAGACCGACGAAGCTGCCCGTAGGAGCAGTCCACCATGGGTCGAGGAGCCGGACCTGCGGCCAAGCATCAGTTCGCCGTCCCTGGAGCCATTCCACCTGGGACCAGGGTCCATTTCTCTGCGGCCATGAAGGACGCACCTGCGGCCAAGCCTAGTTCCGCCCAAGATGATCCGTTTCTTAACCCGAGGCCAAAACTGTCTTTTCCCGTCAAACCCTAAAACGACCCAAGCATGTTGAAGACCTATAAATACTTGTTTTAGACAGAAATTTCGTGGAGAACATCATACACACTAGTTTTGCTTTCACTCTTGTACTTTTGCATTGAGATTATCGGGAATGGTGAGGAAGGTTCTCACCGAACTTAGTTCTTGAATTCGTGAGGCTTCTTCACCAATCTCATATTTAATTTAATCATGTCTTTTTGTAGTAGGTGTGAGTAGTTTAGATTGTTGGGTTTAAAGGATTATCGAGGGGAATTCTATGTTCGTTAAGGATTTCACTCGGTAAACCCTAGCCGATTTCTAGAGCTCTTTCTTGTGGAAAGTTGTTAATGCATGAATCTAGTGTCATGAACTAGATACTGTTAAGGGGAGTTTAGAACCACGATAGTGTTGCATCTAATCACCAGCAAAGTGCATCCACAAGGTGTGCACGTCGTAAGATTTCGAAACTATACTTACGGAGTGCCGTGAACCTATGGACCCACTAGCAAATCACAATCTTACGCGCGGCCAGAGACGAAAGCTACTGGTCGAGTGAATAGATTGTAGGACGTAGGTTGTACGGGAGTAGACTACGTCATTATTCATGTCCTGTTCATGGCGAATTATAATCTAGAAATTAACACTGGTTACTAATGAGCTAGGGGCCGTTTGATTGAATCGCGCATATCCCGAGATATTCCTCTCGACCCATCAACGTTTTAGAATAGTTACAACCGTCTCTAGTAGTGTAATTTAGCAATAGAGTCCGTAGAAATAGTTTATTTATCGATTTCATTAGGTTTATGTTAGTAGTCGATTTTCTTAGGTATTAGGTTAGTCTTAGAATTTCTTAGGATTAGGTTTAGAGTCTCTTAGTGTTAGATTAGAAATTGGATTCCCTTAAGTTTAGTTTAGTCATCGATTTCCTTAGAAATAGTTTAGTAGAAATTTTTCGTTTTTCGTTCTTTACAATTCTAGTTACAAAAACCCTATAAAAAATATATTCGTTCTAGGTTTATTTACTATACAGTGTCTAAGGTCTCATAGAACAGCATTCTCTCCATGTGGATCGATACCTCAAGTACTACAACGCACATATGTGCACTTGCAGGCTTTAAGGTTTATAAATTTAAGACCTGAAGTTTCTGAGACGAATCCGATACGCATCAAGTTGTGATTTAAGTCTGGGGGGGGGGATTACATCCCTTACTAACCATCACTTCTTTCATTTGTTTTTGCATTTTGCATTTTTCGACGTTTTTTTTAAAAAAATTTCAAGTTTTTCGAGAAGCGTAGGAATACGTTTTGAGGGAATGATGAAAAGAATCCATGACGATAACCGACCAGTGTGCTTCTACGCTATCTCCTAGTAATATACTCTTTCGTAATTTGGTTCGAGACTAAGCGGTAGCTAGAGTTTCTGTTAATGTGAAATCACCAGAGGAATTTAGACTGTAGAGATTATCTATGATGGAATATGCTAACTCTATTTTATTTTGGACTTAATCTTGACTTAAATTTCTCATCAAAGGTTTATGCAAAGATAATGAATCATACATTCATGACGTTCTTTCACCTTTTACCACTCTATGTCGTACATGAATGGCCAGCTCATCTTTAGTTGATATCCCACCCAAAACTTAACCTTTGTTAAAACCTCATGCAACTCTCTTTGTGACTTATGTGCAGATATGTGCAAAAACGCCGGAGAGGGAGGAACGACACATCTTTCAGTCACTAAAGACGAAGACTATACGCGATCGGTGGTAGTGAATTCAACAAAGATGTGAGCTTGGTTATGCCTTGGAAAAACTCAAAATCATGGTAAATTTACGTGACCCTAAGACTCTACTTCGATAAAAGGCGTTTCCCCTTTTCATTAAAAAAAAAATAATAATAAAAATAATAATAAAATAAATCGAAAATATGTAAAAGGGAAAGGAAACAAGAGCCTTAAAAGAATCTAGGTTGGTCGAAATACTTATGAGGCATCCATGGTTCATTTGTGAGAAGTCTGTCATTCCGAGCCCATATAAAATTCTAAGTCTGGGGGATTGACAGAAAACTTCTGTTTTTGGAGAAAGGAGGAAGTGCAACATTTTTACGCAAGAAGAAGTGATTGGAAGTTGTGGTGATCAATAGGTCCTTCTTCTCTTGCTGTTTTGCATAATATCTCGCACCCTCTGGTAAAATTACGGTAACCCGAAATACTCTTAACCTCACCTCTAAATGTTTTTAATACCTAGCATCGATTGTCTTGGTTTAATCCTTTTGATGAGAAACCCACACCTATACTTAATGAATGTAGAGAGCTAGTTGACCTGATTTTTGGATTTTGAAAGTTTATATTTCGTATGGCGGGTTTTCTATGCTTTTATTATGCGTTTTGCATGTTTGCGATTTTAAGACTCTTTTCAGGTAACTCGTGATTAAAGAGTGCATTTCGGAGCAAAAGTACGTTTTTGGATAAACTTAGACCGTCAAGAAGTCTTGCAATCAAAGAAGACTTTTTCACCGTTTGATCATCACCAAATTTGGATACAACAAAGTAGAGGCAACCAGCTTTCAAATGCAATTGGATTGGGGACAATCCAATGGTTGGATCCTTAATTACACCCGAAGCACTAAAGACTGACGAAGCTGCCCGTAGGAGCAGTCCACCATGGGTCGAGGAGCCGGACCGCGACCAAGCATCAGTTTCCCTCCCCTAGAACCATTCCACCTGCGACCATGGTCCATTTATCTACGGCCAGGAAGGACGCACCCGCGGCCAGGAAGGACGCACCCGCGGCCAGGAAGGACGCACCCGCGGCCAAGCCTAGTTCCGCCCAAGATGATCCGTTTCTTAACCCGAGGCCAAAACCGTCTTTTCCCGTCAAACCCTAAAACGACCCAAGCATGTTGAAGACCTATAAATACTTGTTTTAGACAGAAATTTTGTGGAGAACATCATACACACTAGTTTTGCTCTCACTCTTGTACTCTTGCATTGAGATTTTCGGGAATGGTGAGGAAGTTTCTCACCGAACTTAGTTCTTGAATTCATGAGGCTTCTTCACCAATCTCAAATTTAATTTAATCATGTCTTTTTCCAGTAGGTGTGAGTAGTTTAGATTGTTGGGTTTAAAGGATTATCCAGGGGAATTCTATGTTCGATACGGATTTCACTCGGTAAACCCTAGCCGATTTCTAGAGATCTTTCTTGTGGAAAGTTGTTAATGCATGAATCTTGTGTCATGAACTAGATACTGTTAAGGGGAGTTTAGAACCACGATAGTGTTGCATCTAATCACCAGCAAAGTGAATCCACAAGACGTGCGAGTCGTAAGATTTCAAAAGTATACTTACGGAGTGTCGTGAACCTATGGACCCACTAGCAAATCACAATCTTAAGCGCGGCCAGAGACGAAAGCTACTGGTCGAGTGAATAGATTGTAGGACGTAGGTTGTACGGGAGTATACTACGTCATTATTATGTCCTGTTCGTGGAGTTATAATATGGAAACACCGGTTACTAATGAGCTAGGGGCCTTTTGATTGAATCGAGCATACCCCGAAATATTACTCTCGACCCAACAACGTTTTAGAATAGTTACAACCGTTTCTATTAGTGTAGTTTAGCAATAGAGTCTGTAGAAGTAGTTTAGTTATCACTTTCATTAGGTTTAGGTTTCAATCGATTTTCTTAGGTATTAGGTTAGGCTTAGAATTTCTTAGGATTAGGTTTAGAGTCTCTTAGTGTTAGATTAGAAATTAGATTTCTTTAAGTTTAGTTTAGTCATCGATTTCCTTAGAAATAGTTTAGTAGAAATTTTATGTTTTTCGTTCTTTACAATTCTAGTTACCAAAACCCTATAAAAATATATCCGTTCTAGGTTTATTTACTATACAATGTCTAAGGTCTCATATAACAGCACCCTATCCGTGTGGATCGATACCTCAAGTACTACAACGCACATATGTGCACTTGCAGGCTTAAGGTTTATAAATTTAAAACCTGAAGTTTCGTAGACGAATCCGATACGCATCAAATACTCCTCCACGTCTTGTTTCCCTGAGACAACTTATGAAAACGCTTTTGTAAGTCTCTAAGGAAATGTGGTGGAATATACCTTTCACTCATGAGATCTTTCATTTCGATCCATGAACTGAGAGCTCGGTTTCTCCTCCTAGTTGCCACTACTATGTCCCACCAAGTCAGGGGGTTGTCCGTGCGTTGAGCTATTGCCAAGGCGACCTTCTTTGCACCTGTATAGTCATAATATTCAAAAATATGATCCATCCTCATCTCTCAATCGAGAGACGCTTCTAGATCAGTTTTTCCCACAAAGCTTGGTGCGTTCAGCTTCATATCGTGGTTAGTTTGGCGTTATGGAGGCAACTCCTCATGGTTATCTTCTTCTTCATGGCCTCTTAGTGGTGCTCTCGGCCTCTTCACTCTCGCAGGTATGCATGGTGGATCTTCTTGATCCTCATCATCAGTTTGTTCTCCTTGGTCTTGAGCTCGCTGCCCTTGACCTCCACGGTTGCGTGCATCAGCTTGAGGGTTCATTGGGGGGGGGTGCCGTTCATGTTCAGACTGAGATTCCTAATTGGTTGACGCAGGTTTGGATTCTCAACTCTGGTTAGTCTCTCTCCCACGGTTCTGAGCCCATCTTGGATTTCACCAACGGTCCTCAGTTCTCGCATCTCTCGCACAAATGCCATCATCTCCAACATTGCAGCCGTAGCATCAACTGGTTGTACTACTTGATCCGTCATGTTGCAAATCTACAAAAATAGAAACAAGTATCAAATTCTTTGGCTAAGTAATCCGAGTTCAAAGCAATAAGGTCTATAACCAGATGCTATAATCTCAGGACAAAGCACAAAAATAATACTAGTTTCCTTATGACCTAGTAATCGCAATAATAAGAGCAGATCTCAAAACAGGAAATTCTACGATTCAATCAAAAGGTAAACGACTTAGAGAAATAGAAAACTAACAATTTTAATCTTAACTTTTTTTACTTTTCTTACACCGAATGAAACATCAGAACAGAAGCACATTTTTTTTTAATGGTTTTACTTAGGGTAATGAAAGCAAAGAACGATAACTAAGAACAAAAACACAATTTATATGGTTTTTCTTAAGGATCTAAACGAGAAACAATGAATCAAATAAAACAGAAACGATTAAAACTAAAATAAGATGGAACGAGTAAACATGGTCGGATTCGTTTCAGTTGGCCTTCAAAAGCTAAGCTCGGGACACCAATTGACGTAGGCTCAAGGAGAAGCTTACTTGAATCTACTTAAATCAAGGCCAATGGATGAACGGTAGCTGGTTGAGTGCTCTCTCTACGATTCAAGGTTTGTCGACCAATGGGTTCTTTTGAGTCAGCTGGTCCATTGGTGTCTCTTCTTGGTCCGAGTCATTGGCTTGTTGGTCGTGCTCTTGTCCTTCGGGTGTATTGAGGACTGCATCTACAAACGCATTGAACGTGCTCTGTACAGCCCGTGGCTATGCCTATTTTTTTAGAACCATTGGCCTAAGGGCCCATTTAAAAAAAAAAAAAAAATCGGAAGGACCCATTAGTTTTAGTAGCTTATGTTAAACTAGAAGGGCCCATTAGTATTAAAAAATAGAAACTAATTTAAAAATAATTTAACAAATAAAAAATGAAGGTAATAGCTACCGTTTAAACAAATACACGATATCTCTTCAACTCCCCTTCTTCATCGTTGAAGTTTTGAATCTTTGAGTTTTTTTCTTTTCACAACAATAAAATAATCATCAAGAGGTATTTGCTAATTTTCCGTTTAACATTCTTCCCTTTTTCATAATATTTTTTATCTTCAAATTAATCATTTTTATTAATCATCAAACTCATGGATCACTTATCGAATATTATTGACGATTCCAGTTGCATCTGTTGAAAGAAGTTTTTCAAAGTTGAAATTGATAAAGTCTTATCTTCGTTCGAGTATGTCACAAGAGAGATTGAGTGACTTGGTTCTCTTGTCTATCAAAAAGAATTGGTTAAAAGTGTTGACTTTGAAAGGTTGGTTAGTGATTTTGTTGGAAAGAAAAATTATGGTTTTAAAATTTGTTACTCTGTTTTTATTTATTTATTTAGGATGATGATTGTTATTATTGGTTTTATATGAATTTGACACGATGATGGTTTATTTGTTTTATATGATTTGGATTGGTTTTATATGGATTTGGGACGATGAGTGTCTTTTTTTTAACTCCGTTTACGGCTCCGTATGTCTAACCACGGTCTGGCTTTGGATCTTGTCATGGGCATGTTGGGCACGAATGGGACCTCTGATGGCGGTGCATGCTGGATGTCCTCATTAAATCTCTTAGAAATCTGCATAGAATAACTATTCATGAATACTTGGAACCCCAAGTATTTACCTTTGGTAGACTAATATCTTTTTATGTTGACTTTTTGTTAAGGTTGAGTTGTTTGAACTATCGACTTTTAGCGGTCGACTAGTTTTTTTTTAATTTTGGTCGTCAACTTATTGTCAAATGTTTATAAATTAATAATGTCGGGATTATGATATTTTATTAGTTATAAAAATATTAATTTATCAAGTTATTATTTGGTTGCTAAACTAATTTTGAAACCGAAAAAATTATTAATTTATAGAGGTTCTTATCTAATTTAAAACAATCAGTTTATATTTTGGTTGGTTGATTTCTTTATAAAGTCGGCTTATTATAACTTTTTGCTTAATTTTTTAGTTCTTCAACTTATATTTTATTTTCGTCTTATGGTAGATGTATATCAGTTTTGTAAAAATATATTACCATATAAAATTCATTTTAATTATTTACTAATAGTATTTGGTAAAATGTAATAATCTATTTATTTAAAAGTTGTTTTTATTTTAATCATTATTAAAGGAAAAACCGTCGTTTTTCAAAAATATAAGGTATATGTCAAAACAAAATTCAAATTGGTATAAATTTCAAATTTCTAATAAAATTTAAGGTATATAAAATTAAATTACTCCTTAATGGAAAGAACAATTGAATCCTCATTAGATGCATTTCAAATGCTCCACTTTGGTAGGACACATATAGACTCGAAATGGTTGTGTTGTGGAGGCATATCAACTACTGTTTACACAAGCTTGGTTTCTTGTTTTACATCATAGCAAAAAAAATAACCTTTTCACATTATTTGAAGTTGTTCGTTCGAAAAACTTTCTTCACATTTTTCTATAGTGTAGACCCGAACCATAATCGCAAAAAAATAATATTGCGTACTATAAGGTTTACAAGGGGAAACAGTTTTTTGGGATCTGTTCTGCCAATACGTTTAGTCTTTCTTTCGACTATGGTCCGGGCCTACACTATAGGCCCCATAGGTAAACAAATTTTTTGGACCTCTTGTTTTTCTAAAAAAGAAAATCAAATGGTGATTATAAATCAAATTATAACCTGATATATATTTATTTCTATCTAAAAAATACATAAACATCTTATATATTACTAAATAAATCTTATTTATAATATATAAGAGTTTTGATATTATGTATATTATTTAACAAAGTACTTTGCAAAAGTAATAAAACTAAACAATTTAGATTTGGACAAAAATAGACGAATTAGAAAAGTTGTTGGATAAAAACTCTTTATTAGAATCCTAAAACACAAAACATCGCGAAGTAAACAATTTAAAATTAATAAACGAGTGATTAATATTACACCAGAAAAAAGAGTAAATGTATTAATAACTAATAGTATACCCAAATATTACTAGGAAATGGCCCTTAATTTGTTTGAAATTTTGTGAACCCTATGCCAATGTTTCTCTTTTTGTAGGGGAGGTACGATTCTCTATGCATTATAGGTATGTCATCGTCTTCAGAATTTTCACCATCTGTCATAATGAATGGAGTATCATGTCATGTTATAATCGTATCTAACAAGGTTGTATCGTCATT
Organism: Eutrema japonicum; assembly: GCA_030161315.1. Lineage (NCBI taxonomy): Eukaryota > Viridiplantae > Streptophyta > Magnoliopsida > Brassicales > Brassicaceae > Eutrema > Eutrema japonicum. The sequence continues at coordinate 18,205,490 of BSQW01000006.1, forward strand.
GACTATATATTTTTTTTATAACTCGGGTGATCCGGTTCAACGGACACCATGAGCTCTGAGGCAGGTCGTTGGGACGCAACTCCCTAGCTGGCTTGGGTCAACGGACCATGAGATCCGACTAATCCCAAGGCCAGGAGAGCCATGTGAAAACCCATGTGGCCAGCGTGAGTCATTGACTATATTTGTAGATAAAGTAATGACATGTTTACCTTTTTTCATTTTTGGTGTATCTCCCTCCGATACTTTGTGTGTTTTTGATTTGTGGTTAATCTCTGCAAACAGAAAATGGCATGCCATTACTTGAAAGACAAACAAACATAGCATCTACGATCAAATTAAGGTAACATAAAATGGTATATAAATGTCATACTTGCATCCGTGTCATTTGGTGTTTTGGTTTTCTTCGCTTTTGACAATGATTTAACCACTGTAATGATGAATAGCATGTCAAACCTCTTATATCATGTCCATACGCAATTAAATTTGATATTTTCTATAATATTATAACATATCAAGTTTATTTGTTTGCCATACTAGTAGGCAAAACATCTGATACACGCCCTCCTCTACCAATACTTTCTTTTTTGGTGAGGCAGCTTTAGAAGTTTCAATTGACAAACTTAGAAATATTCATATATGTTCATGTTATCTTATTTATTAATGGTACAATTGTTTTTATTTAGAGAATTTGATATGTGATACTAGTTTATGCTATTTAGTCATGTCACCTGAATTGGTGGCTTCTACACCATTCTCTACCATTTTTTCTTGTTCTGGTGAAGCAACTTCACGCGCCATTGATATCAAACATATATCTATTCAAACACGTTCAAATATGTCATATTTGTTAATGGTAATTATTGTTAATAAGAGATTTTGACATGTAATATTAGTTTATGTAATTTAGTCATGTTACCTGAATTAGAGGCTTTTGCACCATCATTTATAGCTTCCACATTTTTCTCGTTAACCCTTGCATCCTCTTGTGGAACCAGCTCAAGATCCTGAGGCAAAGTTACTAAATTCTCTGGTTGAACTATATAGTTCAAATGTGGCATAGAGTGAATATTATGTTCTCAAAATAGATTTTTATATATGTAATTGGTAAGTCACCTGTAATGAGGCATATTTCATTCTCGGTTGTCAATCATTGTTCTTGTGCTGTAACAATTTGGGGCTCCTGGTCCATTCCCTCTGGCTTGTCAAAACTTTGTGTTTGTATGAGGTTTAATTTTGAGGTGCTTGCCAACATTTCTCGTATATGAGACCGTTTTGCCGTAATAATAAAAATGGGTCACTTATCAGATGATAGAAAATAAATTGATTATATGTGTTATTTGAAATAGGTTACCTCATGTGGCTTAGACCTAAAATTTTATTAGTCATCCATTATCCCAATTTCATCATCCTTCCATCCCAATAATAAGATATTTTAGCCGCCTTCCAAACGACGTTGACCACGTTCTAAGTGTGTTTCATCAGCTCCATATATATTCAATTTATCGTTACCTACGATATCCTCTATGTTGCTATCTGAATCTGATGACCTCTGGCGAATAGTCGTGTCATTTGCGGTTATGATATGCCATGATGCACCAATGTCATCGTCATTTGATGACTCATTGTCAATATCATCTTTTTTAGTGTGGTCGCTTGTAGTTTCATCGCTCTCGTGCTCTGACAACACAACATGCTTCTTTTTCACGACTTCTCTTTTTGCCTTTTTTGCATTCGCATCATGTATCTCTTCATGAACAATCTTTGTTAGTTTTTTTTAAGAGCGGCAATTTCTTCTTTCACTCGGCTTTCTACGCACGATGTAATGAATTCAGCTATATCTTCGTTCAAATCCACTTTACTCTTCAACTTTATTTTAACGTCCTGAGCGCTGACACCCCCAACCCACGACTCGTTTGAGAAATTGTGCCCTTGTTCTATTAGCTCCATCATATAGTCGACACTTTCGTCTGTCTCGTCTTCCACCAAAAGCTTATCTTCATCAATATCAGCCTCTCCTTTTGGAAGAATGGATAAAACTTTGGTCTACAACAAAAAAACAATACTGATTCAATAAAACATATTTGATCAGTAATATAGCAAAAAAAAATGTAATGTCGTATTACATATTAATATATAATATGACTCAATATGACATGTCATTTAGAAAATTGTAAGCCATAAAAATGGTATGTTGTGTCAACATGAGTGTCATGAGTTGTATATGATTCCATTTTAATGTGTTATAAGGAAGTGACATGTAATATACCTTACAGCTTTTTTCGATTTTCCTCACATATGGCACATCTATGGAGATTGGATGCTTTTTTGACGGCAGTGTCTTCCTACCGATGGTAGCTCCCCCTTTCTTACCTTTTTTAAGGATAGAAGCATTTGGACCATGCATGTATTTCTCATCACCAACAAGTTGTGGAATACAATGCAAGATTACTAGTTGGAAACCGTGGGCAAATCCTTGGATTGCAACCGATTCTTGGACATACTTCTCTAATTTTTTGCCTTTTATAGAAGACATTGTCAGATGGAATGACTCACGCCCCCATGGATGTGAAAGAAAACGAGGGATTTTCACAACCATTCGCACGTGTTCGTTTGAGATAATGTTGGTCCTTGATGTGGGCAATAATATACCATCGACTATCAATAGAAGCGCTAGCCGAAGTTGGCATTCCTTGTCTTTCAAAGTTTCAGCCTCAAGCAAATCTCTAACATCACTAGTGTTGACTTTCGCTTTTTTACCGAATAGTTATTCCCAGAAAGAAGGAAGTTCTTCTTCTATGTTTTTGCATTTGCATTTGCGTTTACCATCCGTTGCTTTAAGCTCATAATAGTTAAGGCCCGTCGTGATTGCAAACTCCCTCATGGAAATTCTAATTGGCTTCCTGCAGAAATGGACCCAAAGCTCATACTTCTTTTTAGTTACAAGTTGTTGCGAGAGCATATGGTGGAAGAACTTCATGGAATAATCTATTTTGGCCCCATTCTCCAACAAATTCCCAAATTGAGATTTCCTTATAACTTCTTTCTCAGACGTTTCAAGCACACGATTGATCACGTCTAGATACTCTTGTCTGTGATAAACATTTGCTTCCCTCTTTTGTGGATGGTATCCCATCATGAACAAGGGCTCTGGCAATTTCTTTGTTTCCATCCTATAATATGGCAAGGTCACATACAAAACATATTAACAAGCCATAGTTGAAACACACATACAACCATAACCATATGGGGAATTGAATCGTAACCCTTAATTTCTTGGGTCCCTACTTTCTTTATGCAATGTGAAACCCATAGCTGCAATATTATATCATTATATATAATTCAAAATTTCTAGTTATTCGGCCAAATTAAAACTCATCAAAATTAAAATCGTAAAACGATGGAAAATCTGGAAATTTGGAGTCAAAACTAGTCGTGAATCTTGTAGGACGATCAATTTCGAAAGAAAATAGTTTAGGCTTCCCAAGTGATTTTCACCTTCGCGAAGATAATCAATAAGTCTAGCGAATTACTTGGATTTCGAAACGATAAGAGAAGTACCTATGTGGTGTTTATGAAACAATATGAGACATACTCAGTGGTGGATGAAATCTCAATGATTTTCTAAAAATATGATCTCTCTGCAATAAGATCGTAGTTAAGATGAACAAATACTTATTATGTTCTTAAAAAAATGGATAAATAAAAATGACAAATGTGGTATTGTGGTGAGCAAAAATCAATAACCGCTTTCTCTTAAAAAAAAAAAAACAGAACAACAAAATTTTCCTTATGAATAAATGTCCTATCATTAGCAAACTCAATTGAGGATAGGTACAATGGTATTCTGCCTTTGTTAAATTACATCATTATTTTTCTCTCTTAAATCTTAAAATACTCTCTAGGAACATACCGTTTGGTAGTATTTGACTTACTACCAAACGGTAGTAAAACTAGCGAATATATGGTGTTTAACTTAAGTTACTAATTAATATTTTTTCTAAATTATAAATATACATTATGGTATAGCTGCTATGTATTGATGTAACTATTAATAAATACTTGACACTATTGTTTTCTATTATAATAGTAATTGAGTTCAATAAAAATATAAAAGTTGTGGTGATATGCAATGTCATTATATGTCTTTAAAATATTCAAACAAATATAATGGTAATAATTAGCCAAAGATTATAATTTATAACCTAAAAGTGATAAATACATGGTAATTCACAAAATGTATTTCATAATATTTAAAATTATCAGTCCTTATAATTATAACAATCTAGTTATTAAGACAGTAAAATAAATAAATAATTAATGTCTACAATTTGAAAAACAATATAATGCCTACATCTAGCTTATCACACTATTCACCTATACAAAATACAATCTTAAAAATACATGTTTTAATAATCTTTAATGAAAAGTGCTATGCAAGACAAACATTCATTAAAACGTTTTTAGAATCTTTAATCACATTATTAGTTATTAAATTAATTACAAAGGTATGCAACGTTTATACCTTGAAAGTTGAAACATGAGACGTCACACTTGAATCCTGGTTTGATATTTAATTAAAAAGATGCGGGACCACCAAGAATACAATTCCTAGTGCGAAATATTACTAAAATATATAGTATGTCATTTTTAATTATCTACCATAGTGATGAAATGTCATTATTCAACATTTTATCGTAAAATATTAGTGATAAATGCTTTAGAAATTTTGACTAATTTTTTGGTTTTTATTTAACGTTTTACCATAAAATACCAGTGTTAACGTTTTTTCTAACTTTTTTGGTAGTTTCTTTTTAAAAACTCGTTGAAATTTGTCAAAAACAAATTTTGACTATGTTTTAAATTTAAGTCAAGTTACCTAATTTTATGTTATTTTCATGTTAAAAAAAAATAAAATGAATGTATTATAAAACATTAACAATATTAACCTTTGTTACACGCAAACACAAACACTCAAACTAATAACAATACACAAACAAATACACCAATGTTTACTTCTAAACTCAAAAGTTAAACATTGAACAAACGAATAACCATAGTTGTAGTATTGTTTCAGCATCATGATTCCTACAACTTATTTTAAACACAAACATAAAATGCAAAATTGCAAAAGATAACCAAAATAGGTCGCCATGTTTGTCCGCGAAAAAATCTTAAGCAAACATCACACAAAAATTAAGAATATAATGATAGAACAGAACACCGCAATCGCAACAAGCATTAACTTCTACCAAATCAGCTCTTCTATGTTTGTAGAAAAACAACATGTGTAAACTGTCATTGTTTCACACGTACGTCGAACAGACAAATCTCTAATTAACAAAATTTTATCTCCAAAGAACTTAAACGCAACACCCCAACTTCTGATGTAATGAACTATCCCAAACACAACCTCATATTTTTGCAAGCGTTTGCGTTTATATTATTCACATGGAGCTTGTTCAAATATGTTTTTAACAAGTAAAGATGGTCATTGACCAGAACAACTAAAACCAACAATTGGAGAGAAATGAAGGTTATGTATGATGCTATTTCACAAGAATATGTCACATCATCATAATGTGTTCTCAACAAGTTAGTTATTCGTCATTCTCACCTCCTCTTGAAATACTCACAAAACTTTAACAATTGTGAAACCCGTTTGTTGAGAAACTATAGTAATTTCTAGTATTCGAGACATGAAAAACCAGACACAATTTTTGAATTGAACTCGTATAAAAGCTGAGGATCAAAAAATCATTTGCATCTTGAAGTTCCAAACTAGCATGGGACCTCTGGGCCTGGGCTTTTTCTTCGATTTCTCTTTTTACTTTTCCTTCTAAAATCAGAACAGGATTTTGCATCAAGTAAGGAATGTTGGGCTTGGTCACAACATTTTGAAGATTCTTGGTCTGAGATTAGCTCAAGCTTGCTCCAATTCTCGAAGCTTTGTCTTTTTCTAATATTAGCATTTCTATGTTAATTTTAGGCTCAAATTTTGACATTCCTCTGTAATTCTAAACAACAACAAAAATATTGATTTGAATAAACACACAACAAATTTGCAATAATATACAGTAAAACCTCTATAAATTAATATTCGATAAATCAATAATTTGTTCCAGTCCCAAAATTGTTTATCAACCAAATAATACATCTGTAAATTAATATTTCTATAAATTAATATAATATCGCAGTCCCGGCATTATTAATATATAGAGGTTTGACTGTAGTATAAAGTTTTTTAATACAAATAATCATAGTGTTAAATAGTTTCAAAGTCCCAATCACTGAAATCATTTGTTAGCGATCCTTCCGAATCAATACGATTATAGATCCATCTTCTAATTTCGTATATTGACATCTCTAGTTGGTTAGAGAGAAGTAAATGTTTCTGAATATGGAATTTTTATTATGAGGTTGGTCACTATATATAGATTTTTATTTTTGTTACCAACGAATTACCTACGAATTTAGCATCGATTTTGTAACGAATATTAAAATTACCGACGATATGTTTCATCTTGAAAAACCGGTACATCTAGAAAAATAAACGTGTTCACCTAACTCAAAAATCGTCGGGAAATCGTTGGTAAATTGCAACGAATATACATCGCCGGTAATTTTTTGCAATTTATCAACGATATCCAGACAATTTTTAAAGTCATCGTAAAATCGTCGTTAAGGCGATGATGTTTTGCAACGAAAATAAATCATTGCAAAAAATCGTTGATAAAACAGTGTTTTCTTGTAGTGTCAATGCATTTTATATTGAAAGTCATGTAGCACGTAAAGAAACTAAGAGAGGAAGTTAGTTGTTTACTTAAAAGACAAAATTAGAAAATCATTGTTACTTAAAAATAACATTTACATCTCCTGTGAAACCTAAGCAATCAAAATGGGAAAGGGACAAATTCAAGTATATCAAGTATATCAAGAACTACTTCCAAACTCATATAAACATGAAATATCCCAATGTCAAGATCTTAGCCAATTACTCTCAGTAAGTGAATATCATGACAGTTAAACACACAAAATACGATTGCTTACATAACTTTGTGCCGAAATAATAATCAAATGCAATAACCACAACAGATATATAATTCAAAAACCATAATTAGGAAATTATCTATATATAATTTCTAGTATGGTTATTTTATCTCTAACACTACATTCAAATATGGCAACTATCCAGCTAATTTTGGCAGCTTTTTGCTCTCGTAGTCTTAATTGCAATCTAAACCTTTAAGATTCAACAACACCCTGCAAAATACCTCATAATCTGTTATCCCTTTCCAGAAACAACACTGAAGAAAGAAAGAACATCAATGTTGATCTCAAATAATATAATTAACAGTTCAAACTCAATGAACATCAACGTTGATCTCAAATAATATAATTAACAGTTCAAACTCAATTGGAAACACAAGAGATGAAATCACTCCGCAAGCAAAAAATCTCAGTCCGAGAAATGTGCAAAAGATCAAAATAAGACTAGTTGCCGTTCTTTACAACCATCTTTGCCCGCAAGTAAGATAAAAGAACCAGAAACCCACATCCAAGAGCAACAAATCTAAGAGAGTCATAAAAAAAACCCAGTATTTAATTTCCTATTGAAATGGAAAAGCAAAATAGAACCCACAAAACACTGAACATAAGAGACAGAAACACACAAAACCCATTCAAATAAAGTGAGATTCGAATCAAGCCCAAAGATTTAACAGTGGAGACGAAGGCGGCGATAGGGGCATGTCGACAAGGACATGGCGACATGGGCACACAGCTCTATCTTGATATAGACATTAAGAGAACTCTGTTGGATCAATTTTTTTAATAAAGTCAATGGGCTTATTAAATTGAATGAATGTGAATGAGAAATGGGCCATTGGGCTCATGGAAAAGTCTAAGCTTATTTGCTTAGTGGGTAAAGAGTAAAGTGTTTTATCCCACATCGGAAACTTTGGAGAATTAGACATCTTTTCTCTGGCTATATATTCATGCATCTAGTCTAATTTTTTTTTAAGAGCAAAGAAAGAAGAAAGTTTCAAGCAATCTCTCACTTTTTTTTCAGGTAAGTATCTCGGCAGTATATCGTAGTATTTAGTTTGACAGATCCGTTATCGAGTGTTCGCGATAATGGATTCAATGGTTGTATCATGGGACTCATGAATCGAATATTATATCGTTGCACTACGGGAGATTCTTTAAGTTAAGGAAAGAGAATTCTCTCGCCTCTATTGTTTCGTTTTAATTTTGTCGTTTACATCGTTTTTTAAACTCGTCTTTCTTTAACGTTTATTTGTATATCCGCGTTTAAATCGGTATCATGTTAATGTGCAAATTTTTGGTCCTACAATCTTAACTCAAAGAAATCCGTTTTCTGTTTTATAAACATCAAATGGATTTTAATCGCGAGTAAATAAACGTTTTCAAACAATTCTTCTACTGCTTATGATACTCAAACGTTATCAAACGCTAATCTAGCGACTATGAAACGTGTAGTAGAAGCAATATTATTTTAACGATTTTATAAAAAGATGTTCTACCGCTTGTGATACTCAAACGTTATCAAACGCTAATATAGCGACTCTTAAACGTGTAGTAGAAGCGGTTTACTTTAACGCCTTTTACAAACGTTATTAATTGCGATTAATAAACGCTCCTTGGGGTTGCGAACACTGTAAAATGCTTCGGCAATCGCCAATTGTTTAACGTTTGTGAACGCTTAAACTAGCAAATCGTGTTCTCTGAAACGATTATCAAACGCTTTGGTGAACGCTCTGCGGAGGTTCGAATTAGAACGCTCTGAGGAGGTTCGATTCAGAACGCGCTATTAGCGGTTCTAATTAGTTTGATAGCGGTTTTTAAATTGCGGTTTAATTCCGTATCGAAACTCTTGTGATTTAATTATTTTCTAATTAAATCGTTATTGATTAGAGGTTGTGTTTATTTTGTCTTCGCGGAATGACAAGCAATACCGAGAATATCACCAAAGAGATTTTATGTGCAAAGGCTTGATTCTAAGTCGCCGGATAGACCCGTTTTACGATGTTTACAGTACGGTCAACACTTCAAAGGAGCTTTGGGTTGCCTTAGAGAAGAAGTATAAGTCTAAAGACGCAGGCTGTAAGAAATTCGCAATTGTAAAATTTCTAGCCTTTGAAATGGTGGATTCAAAACCCATCATGGAACAAGTGGAAGCGCTGCAATTGCTATCGCATGAGATAGCTGATGAAGGCATGTTTATCAGTGTTAGTTTCACAGTAAACTGCTTTATTGAGAAGCTTCCCCCAAGTTGGGTGGAATTTAAAAACTATCTCAAGCACAAGTGGAATGCAATTTCTCTTGAATACTTGATAGTCAGGCTGCGGATCGAGTCTCGAAACTGCAAGGCAGATGGTGTTCAGTGTGAGCACACTGCTAATGTTGTTGTTCACAAGGACAAGGGGAGAAGGAAAAATTCCCTGAAAGCGTCTATTAGCTTTATGAAGCGAATGGGTGCAATGAAGTTCTTGGGAAAGTGTCACATACGTAACAAGGTTAGCACATGAAGCGCAAGTCGTAGCAAGATTAATTGACAACCGCAAGAAAAAATGGAAGGCTCTGGCCAACCTGACTCAAGCTGACATGTGCGCTATGGTCACATAGGTCAACACGGTTGAGGACAACCCGAAAGATTGGTGGTACGACACAGGTGCCACCACTCACATATGCATTGATATAGGCATGTTTAGCACTTATCAAAAATGCATGAGTGATGAGCTACTGTTAATGGGTAACACCGGCTCGTCCAAGATTGAAGGTTGTGGCCAAATGAAGCTCAAGATGACCTCGAGACATGAGGTAACTCTAAAAAATGTCAAACATGTGCCAGCCATGCGGAAAAATCTAATTTCTGGGACGCTTATTAGCACTGTAAGATTTGTTGTTACTTTCGAGTCGGACAAACTTGTGCTCAAGAAACATGAGGTGTATTTGGGCAAAGGATATGTTACGGGAGGACTGGTCAAAATGAATGTAATGACAGTCTTACCCAAAAATGTTGTAATAGATGTTTCAAGTTATAAGAATGATCCAGTTGCTTAATTGGTTAAGTCTTTCAATATTTGGCATGAACGGTTAGGTCATGTGAATTATAAATCTGTACAAAGATTGATTAATTTGAACCTAATTCCGAAATGCAAATCAAGTAAAGACAAATGTGAATATTGGTATGTCTATTTGCTACGAAACAAAGATGAAGCCTTGGAAAAATTCGAATCTAAAATCGAGGTTGAAAATCAACTCTATAGAACTATAAAGATAGTTCAAAGTGATATAGGAGGCGAATATGATGGACCATTCGATGCATTCTGTAAAGATCATAGAATTATCCATCAAATAATCTCTCCCTATTTACCTGGATCTAATGGAGTTGCGGAACAAAAAAAAACCGAACTCTTAAAGAGATGATGAATGCGATATTGCAGGAATTTGGGTTACCCCATAACATGTGGGGGGGGGGGAGGGGGGAGGGAAGCGTTGCTTACCAAAAATTATATCCTCAACAAATTACCGCACAAAATCACTGGTAAAACGTCATATGAACTGTGGTGCAAGAATTTTGGCAAAAAGAAGGCATGGATTTCTTTGACACCTATTCTCCGGTAACGAGAATAACTTCAATTCGAATGTTGATTGGAATTGCAGCATTAAGAGACCTAGAAATCCATGAAATGGATGTGAAAAATGCCTTTCTAAATGGTGATTTAGAAGACGGGATTTATATGAAAAAACCCGAAGGGTTTGTTATCCCAGGACAAGAACACAAAGTCTGTCAACTTGTGTAGTCATTGTATGGACCTAAACAAGTTCCAAAACAATGGCATAAAAAATTTGACAACATAATGATGTCAAATGGTTTCAACATTAATGAATGCGATAAGTGCATATACATCAAAAGTACTCCGCACGGATACGTTTTGCTCTGTTTGTACGTTGATGACATGTTTATTATTGGTAGCAATTAAAACATGATCAGTCAAACTAAGAACATGCTAAGTAGCAAGTTTTATATGAAAGACATGAGATTAACGGATGTCATTCTAGGGATTAAGATCACTAGAACTTCTGAAGGAATAATCTTGTCTCAAGCTAATTATGCTGAAAAGATACTTGATAGATTCCAAATCTACTCAAGTGGGATTGCAAAAACTCCCGTAGACCCTAAGTCTTCACCTGACGAAATATTTGGGTGAAGTAGTGTCACAAGTGAAGTATGCACGAATAATCGGAAGTCTGATGTACTTAACGAATTGTACTAGACCCGATTTAGCGCACACATTTAATGTAATGAGTCGCTACACTAGTAATCCATGAAATAAACACTGCAAAGCCATAGCAAGAGTATTGGACTATGTACGTCATACTAAAAGTTATGGGCTGCACTATGGTAAAGAACAAACAGTTTTGGAAGGATAAAGTGACACCAACTGGATTTCCGACTCCAAAAACTCAAAATCCACGAGTGGATATGTCTTTACGCTTTGTGGTGTAGCAGTGACTTGGAAATCTTCCAAACAAACTAAGTTCACCAAATCGACCATGGATTCTGAGTTCATAACTTTAGATAAAGCTGCAGAGGAAGCAGAATGGCTTCAGAACTTTCTGGAAGATATCTCGATGTGGGAAAAACCAGTGCCATCTTTGCGTGTACATTGTGCTAGCCAGTCAGCTATCTCACGGGCACTGAGTAACCTATATAATGGTAAATCTCATCATATAAGAAGACGGAATAAGACCATTAGATAATTGATCTCAACTTGTGTACTTACGATAGATTACATCAAGTCGGCTGATAACTTAGCGGATCCGTTCACCAACAGTTCGCCACGATATCAAATTCTAAAATCATCAAAAGGAATCGGTTTAAAGCCTATAGACAAAGATGACGTTTGACGGATACCCCACCTATGTGACTAGAGATCCCAAGATCTAGGTTCAAAGGGAAAACGAAGTTGAGCTGATTCAAAATTGAGCACTGTGAGACTATGTCTCTGCCCAGTTCATAGGATGATAAAACAGTGCTATATGTGAATATTGAGGATAAGCGTTTCCTTTTAATGATTCCATAGCTTTACACTAGTGGAGTATGACATGATACTTCTTAAAGAAAGCTGATGGCAGATCACCTAGTGAGTGTGAAATGAGGGCCGTTTCTAGGAGAATGAAGGTAAGACTATATTATCCAAGTTCACTCACGAAAAACCAGACATGTTCAAGGAAAAAATGAACACAATAGAGAACAAAGTTCTACGAGAAATGAAGCTGGGTTATAGCTGTTGTCTCGGTTTACATCAAAATCCGGATGGTTCAAAACATCATGTTCACCTCCTGGCCAAGTAAACCCAACAGTTATTAATAATGAGTGGTTCAAACCTGAGAATGCTACCTTCTCAGACACAGTGAATTTTTGTTTATACTCTCGAAAAGTCTGTAAGTCTAGTCAGTCTAGTGAGTCTAGTAAGTCTAGTCAGTCGAGTCTTCATATGTTTAGAATCATTTCTATTAATATGGGGGATTGTTGGATCAATTTTTTTAATAAAGCCAATGGGCTTATTAAATTGAATGAATGTGAATGAGAAATGGGCAATTGGGCTCATGGAAAAGCCTAAGCTTATTTGCTTAGTGGTTAAAGAGTAAAGTGTTTTATCCCACATCGAAAACTTTGGGGAATTAGACCTCCTTTCTCTAGCTATATATTCATGCCTCTAGTCTCATTCATATTACGGACAACACACACTTCCACAAGCTTTTCTAAAAGCAAATAAAAAAGAAAGTTTCCAGCAATCTTTCACTTCTTTTTCAAGTAAGTGCCTCGATAGTATATTGTAATATTTAGTTAGACAGATCCGTTATTGAGTGTTCGCGATAATGGATTCAATGGTTGTATCATGGGACTCATGAGTCGAATATTATACCGTCGCACTACGAGAGATTCTTTGGGTTAAGAAAAAAGAGTTCTCTCGCATCCATTACTTTTGTTCACCAACCAAAATCCTCTTATCTTTTAGAGGGGAGATTATGTTATTAGTGATTCGTAAAGTAGTCACTTGATTCATCCAGTAAAACTGTTGAAATGTATGACAGCTACTACCTTGAGGAAATTCTAGTTATTGTTATACGGTCTCATGAGTGTATGATTTGTGACGAGTATACATTTTCTCAATCTCAAATATCATTTCCCATGTGTTTTGTGATCCATCTTGTATCATTATCTTTGATGCAGGTCTTGCAACTTATGATACTATGCAGTGCATTCGTTCTCAGATAAGCACAATTTGTTTAGGCTAGGCTGCATCAATGGATTCTCTCCTCTTGCAGTGGGTGCCAAGGGGCAAAGGCGGTCGCTACCAAATGCAACCGTTATGATTCATCAGCCTTCGGGAGGATATAGTGGGCAAGCTAAGGATATAACGATTCATACAAAACATATTGTTCGTATATGGAATGTGTTAAATGAACTGTATTCCAAATACACGGGTCAAGATATTGACGTGATTGCAAAGAGCATGGATAAGGATCATTTCATGACTCCTGAAGAGGCTAAGGCGTTTTGAATAATCGATGAAGTAATTGATGAAAGACCGTTGGAGTTGGTGAAAGATGCAGTTGGAAATGAAAGCAAAGATAAGAGTTCAAGTTAGGAAGTAACTGGTAATCAAAGTAATAAATTTTCTTCTTTTCCTTTAACCAGTTTTGCTTTGCTTCAGTTAGATTACTGATATATCACGGTTTTTACCCCGTTTAAGCCATGATATAAGTCCGTTTTATAGAGTCTTTCTACTATTTTGTAGTGTTTTAGAGTCTTTTACCGGTTTTAGCACGTTTGGAGTATAATTGGAGATATTGGAGCTTTCTGGAGCATTTTGGAGCAAAGCAGAAGTTCGTGTAGCTGAGTACCCGATTTGAAGCATCAGTGTCGATCGATAATGACTAGTATCGGTCGATACTCACCGAAGCAGACACTACCCGCGACTTTAATGAAGAGTTGAAGAATTGCAAAATTGCCCAGAAGACTTTATTATTTACAAGAAGCCCCAAAACGTGACTTAGGTTATTTATTAGGATTTTAGAGCCACTTTGATGGCTATGCTTTATTTTACTTTGGTTTTGCGAGAGAGATTTTGAAGGGAGACAAGTGTGAAATTCTGTTCGTCCAATAGAAGATTTCGAACCCTCTTATTACTCTTTCTTATTTATTTGATGGTTTATTCAAACATGTTTATTGCTTCAATTTCTATGTCTGAATAGATCCACTTTAGGTTTAGGGTTCTCATAAAGGATTTCTTTGAATGCTAGGTTGATTAATTGTTAGGGTTCATAATCTTAATTAGTTATTCGCCATAGGTTGTTTCCAAAGCTAATTATAGATTGATCATTTAGAACTTAGATCTTAGGATAATTGATTAGGCACGAGAGTGCGATTAATTACCTGATAGAACCTAGGGTGAGCAAAATAGCTATTCGCAAAGAGATTTGGTTTAGTTGTTTTGTGAACAAATCGAACTTGATCTAAAAGCTGGTTTAGACTTTAGGATTCAGAAAGCGATTTGGAATTCTAGGATTTAGACTTAGATAGTTTTCGCAACGAGAGTTGGTTAATTATACATTAGTGATTTGAGTTCAAGAACCGTGCACAACCTGAACCTTGTTTAATTAGTTTGTCTGCATTCATTGACTCCCTAAGCCTATCTTTCTTCAATCGAACTTACAACCAGTTTAATTTACGTTTTGTTTTCAATTACATTGATTTCTTAGCTTAATTCTCATCTATATAATCTATTGTGTGTTTCCTTGAGTCTCTATGGATTTGATCCATAAGTATTACAACCGACAAAGGTTTAGTACTTTTAGGGTATTAATTTGAGCTTATCAAATTTGGCGCCGTTGCCGGGGACTCAATTTCGCCATTAGATTATAGCTAAGAATTTCGTCTAAATCGTTGAGTATCGGTCGACACCCTAGTGGTATCGGTCGATACCCATCGTGAATTTCGGTTACTTACGTTCTTGACTTATGTGTTTCAGGTGCATGTCTCTTCGTGAAACCAGAAGGAGCAAGAACACTCCGCTAGTTGACCTGTCAAACGAGCAGCTAGCAACTTTGGAACGTACAAACAGAAAAACAAAAAGGCAAGCAAAGATGAACAATACAATGATTTTGATTCAGGATGCTGCTGGAGCTTTGAGGGACCAAGAGGGTCAATTGTGCAAAGAGAGAGGGCATCGACTTGATGAAGCTGGAAATATCATTGTCCCTGCAGTTGCTGTGAATATTGGGAATGATGTGGTTAATCGTGGAAGAACGATTGGTGAGTACAACAGACATGATCAGTTCTACGCCAATCGATCATCGATTCGTCCTCCTGCTTTTCAGAGGAATGACTTTAAGCTGAAACCTTCATACTTCACTCTTGTGGGTCAGCATCCTTTTCATGGTCTTTCTCATGAACACCCGATGGATCACATAGAGAGGTTTGAGGACTTGGTTACTAGCATCAAATGCAATGGAGTGTCCTATGGTTATCTCTTCTGTAAGCTCTTCCCATACTCACTTGGTGGGGATGCAGCTTATTGGCTGAAGCAGTTAATAGCTGGTTCGCTGACTATCTAGGATGAGACTAAGAATGCGTTCTTGAACAATTTCTATGATGATGCGAGATCCGAGGAGCTCAGGAACAAGATCTCTCAGTTTTCTCAAGGACCGACTGAGGCACTCAAGGCTGCTTGGCTGAGATTCAGATCATATCAGAGGGATTGTCCACATCATGGGCTCACTAAGGTTCAGTTGTTGGGTGTTTACTTCAGAGGGATTGATTGGAGGTACCAGATGACCCTGGATGCTGTGAGCAATGTAAATTTTAACACCATGTATCCTGACGATGCGTATGTGCTCATTGAGAACTTGGCATCTAGCAATAGCGCCAAGGGTGCTGATCTCGAGCGAAAAAAGCTGCACGGAGATGTTGACGGATCGCAGATTGCTAAAGTGCATGCGAAGCTGGATTCGGTGCATAATTTGTTGATGGGCAAGCAGCAAAAGGCTGTTCATCTTGCTGAAAATGATGAAGTGGAATATGTTAACTACATTGATGGAGTTGGATTTCAGGATCAAAGGTATCAACGCCCACCCACACCACCCAGAACTTCTGACAACAAGATTGAATCTATGTTTGAACAACTTATTCAAGGATATCAGAAGCTAACTGTGGAATTCAATGAGAAGATTGATGTCATGTACTATGATCTGAGTGGAAGGATCGACGCTATTAATATTCAGCAGAAAATGCTGGAAACTCAGTTAGCTCATACTGCAGCAACTGTCAAGGGACTGATGGTACACCCAGGTGTGCAGATGAGCTCAACTGCAGAGATTTTCGTCCATTATACCGAGGATGACGATCATATTTCGAACACCACCCATGTGTCGATCGATACTCCCTTGTATCGATCGACACACGTCTAAAGTTATGCCAGGGACGATTCCAGAGTGAAAGCATCGATCGACACCACCCCTGTGTCGGTCGATGCCAGCTCAGTTTCTGAAACAAAACCCGAGGTGAGTACTGAAAGGGTTTACAAACCTAAGATACCATACCCTCGACCATCTAGACATCTCATGAACCCTATTACTGCGGAGAATTTGCTTGGCTTTGAGAAGATGGTACGACGGATTCCACACACACTGACTTTTGAAGAAGCTCTAGAATACCACCATCTGCTGAGTCACTTCCGAGATTGCAGAGAAACTTTGGAAGAGATCGAAGTACTCTTTATCAAGGCAAGAATCCAGTCACTACCGCTGAGGTAGCTGACCAAGAGGGAAAACCCAGGGATATTCTCAGTTCCATGCTCTATCTCTGGAGTTGAATTCAAAGAGTCTCTCGTTGACTCGGGGGCTAGCGTCAATGTCATGTCAACGGCAATTGCAGAGAAATTGGGAGCTGATATTCGATCTCCCAAGGCATCTATCACATTCGCGGACTGTTCCACCTCACTCCCATATGGTACAATCCCTGATTTGCTGGTTAACGTAGGAGATTGCCTGGTTCCTACTGATTTTCAGGTAGTGGAGATGAGTGCAAAATCTCGTACGCAGTTGATTCTTGGAACACCGTTCATGGCTACGCTTGGTGCCATTATGGATACACCAAGGAAGATAATCTCATTCTCGTACATTGACAAGGAGGTGTATTACAAAGTCATTCCTACTCGAGGAACTCCCACACATATCTCTTGGATCACCATTGTTACAGGAGAGACATTGGTAGTTGATCTTTTGGAAGAGCCTCCTGACGAGCCAACTGTCATAAACCTTCTAGATAGTCCTTCTGTCATCACCAAGAAAGACGTCAAAACAGCTAAGGAAAAGAAGAAGGTGAAGAGCAAAGGAGTAAAAAGTGTTCCCCATGTGACTTTAACCCCTCAGAAGTGCGATGGAGATTCAATTGAATATAAGGTGAAGTGCAGGGGAACTTCAAAACCATTCTCTAAGGCTAGAGTTATTCTCACTTCGGAGCTGAAAAAGAAAGGACAGGAGTTTGTGGAGAGCATGATGAGCAGAACTCTGAAGCTGGCGATGTCAAATTGTGGAACTTGCCTGGGAGTAAGTTCTCAATCTTCTCCTGACTGATCACCTGAGCCAGAGTCAAGCTACTGACTTAAAACAAGCGCTTGCTGGGAGGCAACCCACTGGTGAGTCTGTACATATTTCTTTTATTTCTTTTAATTTTTGGTTTTGTGTCTTGTGTTTTTGACTGAACCAGGAGAAACAGACGTTGCATCGGCCAAATCGCCTTGGTATCGATCTATACACCTGTGTATCGATCGATACCCCACGCACATGAAATTTCGGTGTCGATGAAAAGAGTTACATGTGTCGGCCAAAGCCTGGTATTGATCGATACCAGTGATGTGTGTCGGTCGACACTCACACCCAATCCGGTAACTTCTTTGATTTTCACGCCTACACTCAGTTCTTTGTGTTTCTTTTAACGACTCTGGGCTAGATAACACTGGGGACAATGTTGTTCAAGTCTGGGGGAGGTAGTCGCTGACATTGTGTTTGTTTTTCTTAGAGTCAGTTGTTTTTGAGTCATCCGTCGTTTTATTGAGTCAAAACTTTGTTGGAGACTGTGATCTTTTTCTTGAATCTTTTGTTCTGACTCTACTTCTAAGTGACCATTGTTACAGAATCAGTTCTAGATCGGACTAATGAAAAATCCAAAGGCTGACCAGCTAACTAGAAGACACCCATGTTTCCAGCAAAGTTCTTTAAAGCCTGAGCCAAATTTTTTCACTTCATCGACGTGGTTGGTGTCCATAGAGCTTGATTCCTCATTCATATCTGACAAAGGAAGCCATATGTTTAAAGTAATGGTATTTCACTCCCCTGTTACAAGTTAGTAAATAAGATGCATTAAAAGATGAAATGATTTTTTTCTGAGTATAGTGTTAGGAAAATTTTTAGCGATCCCATTATTCTACTTCAGAAGGAATGATCACACAAAGGTGGAAGCGAGGTTAGGAAAATTTCATGTGATACCATTATTCGCCTACACCTTTGATTACTTTTAAAGGAAGAACCGGGGATTCGGTGGCAAACACCATCAATACTCGCGTCTCGAACCTTAATATGTATATGCAAAAGTCATGATGAGAAATAAGTCAGGGGGAGAGAAAACAATACCAAAAAGTGTGAAAAATTAGGTAATTCTTTTGTCATGATATTGTATGGGAAAGAATCTAGAAGGTTCTTGGTATTAATCACATCGATGAATCTGGAGATGATGGGTTTAATTGAACGATGCTGTGAAATAATGTGTGTAGTATGGGAAGCTGCGAATGTCTACGGAGAAGTACATGGTGGTTAGATTTGGAACTGGTTAAGTGATATGTGGAGTACTAAGGAAAAGGGTCATTGCAATGTTTCATGAACATGTGAGTCTCCATGTTTTCAAACCTTTTTCTCTGGTTTAGTTTTCTGTTTTGCTTGAGGGCAACCAAATGCTAAGTCTGGGGGAGTTGATATATCATGGTTTTTACCCCGTTTAAGCCATGATATAAGTCCATTTTATAGAGTCTTTATACTATTTTGTAGCGTTTTAGAGTCTTTTACAGGTTTTAGCACGTTCACGTTTGGAGCATAATTGGAGATATTGGAGCTTTCTCGAGCATTTTGGGGCAAAGCAGAAGTTCGTGTAACTGAGTACCCGATTTGAAGCATCAGTGTCGATCGATGCTGACTAGTATCAGTCGATACTCACTGAAGTAGACACTACCCGCGACTTTAATGAAGAGTTGAAGAATTAAAAAATTGCCCAAAAGACTTTATTATTTACAAGATGCCCTAAAACGTGACTTTGGTGGCTATGCTTTATTTTACTTTGATGGCTATGCTTTATTTTACTTTGGTTTTGTGAGAGAGCTTTTGAAGGGAGACAAGTCTGAAACTCTGTTCGTCCAAGAGAAGATATCGAACCCTCTTATTACTCTTTCTTATTTATTTGATGATTTATTCAAACATGTTTATTGCTTCAATTTCCAAGTCTGAATAGATCCACTTTAGGTTTAGGGTTCTCAGAAAGGATTTCTTTGAATGCAAGGTTGATTAATTGTTAGGGTTCATAATCTGAATTAGTTCTTCACCATAGGTTGTTTCCAAAGCTAAATCTAGATTGATCACCTAGAACTTAGATCTTAGGATAATTGATTAGGCACGAGAGTGCGATTAATTACCTGATAGAACCTAGGGTGAGCAAAATAACTATTCGCAAAGAGATTTGGTTTAGTTGTTTTGTGAACAAATCGAACTTGATCTAAAAGCTGGTTTAGACCTTAGGATTCGCAAAGAGATTTGGAATTCTAGGATTTAGACTTAGATAGTTTTCGCAACGAGAGTTGATTAATTATACATTAGTGATTTGAGTTCAAGAACCGTGCGCAACATGAACCCTGTTTAATTAGTTTGTATGCATTCATTGACTTCCTGAGAAATACCATAAACCTATCTTTCTCCAATTGAACTTACAACCAGTTTAATTTACGTTTTGTTTTCAATTACATTGATTTCGTAGCTTAATTCTCATCTATATAATCTATTGTGTTTTCTTGAGTCTCTGTGGATTCGATCCCTAAGTATTACAACCGACAAAACTTTAGTACTTTTAGGGTATTAATTTGAGCTTATCAATTACTTTTTTTCGATGGATGAAATTATGCTCTGCAGTGCACAATCTCTTAAACTGTTTTTTTTATTCTTTCATATATAGATCTGACTATATTTCAGAACTTTTTTCAGTACAACTTGGTACAACTAGTATAACTAGATAAATTAAAACTATAATTAAAATCAATTGAAAATTAATAAAAAAAGAGACACATGCGCCGACAAAAAAGGACATATGGGCATTCAAATTAAAATGTGTGCCGTTAATTTTGTACATAGTTGTCCCTACGTGTTCAGTTGTAAGAAGTTTTGCGAATTTATGGCTTTTATAGTTGAACCGTGATATAAATTATTACGTTGTAGTTGTCCACATGATTTTCGAGTTTTAATGGTCATTTAGGAGGTTTTCATAGTACAAGTTATGCAAAATCATATATTTTGTTTTTTCTCCATCATAAGATGGTTAACATTTCCAATGTCTTCCTTATAGGATAATGTGTGTTTGATGTGAAACAAGAATATGAATAAAGAAAATAATATTTTCCATATCTTATATTTGGTTCCTTATAGTTTAAAACGTATTTGCATTTCTTAAGTAGATTATTTCTTTGGGAAAATTGCTGTTTTTACCCCAAAATTTCGTTTTTATGACAAAAATACACCGTCCTTTCAATCAAAATGCTGCGCTACACTTTCGGGGGTGGAAAATTACAGTTACCCTCTTATGACCAAACAAAAAACGCGAAACCGCTATTAACATTTTAACCTTCGCGACATGTGAGACTTCTATAGAGGTCTGACATTTATACTCTAATAGAAGTCTGATTGATTTCTCTTACCAGACTTCTCTCAGACGTATCCGAGAAGTCTGATACATATTAAAATAGTAAATTTAAATTTAAAAATTTAAAAATATTTGTTAAAACTTTTTTCTACAATAATTAAATATAGACGATTTTGATGTATATAAATTAATTTTTCATAAAATTGAATCAAATTAAACAAGGTTAGTTAATTATGCATATACCTCAATAAATATCAGACTTCTCGAAGAAGTCTGATACATATTTAATTAGTAAATTTAAATTCAAAAATTGTAAAACATTATTTTGTTAAAAATTTCTTATACATAAATTAAATATAGACGATTTCGAGGTATTAAAATTAAATTTCGTAAAATATAATCAAATTAAAAACATGTAAGGCAAAGTAGGTTGTAAACCTCAAAACATGTTTTGTAATGGAAACATTTACATATAACTTTAGGGTTAGATTCATGGTTTACCAAATTCGTACCTATATCCGTTTAGAGTTAGTTTCACCCTCGTCGAGCGCCCATAACGTTTAATATCACCGAAATCCCGCAAGCCCAGTCGTGTTTTGCCATTTTTATGCCATAATTTCCGATTTCGGTACGTTTGAATCGGAAAATCAGTTGAAAAATGGGAGAAATCGGAGAGAGAAGTCGCGAAAAGTGTTTACGAGCTCTATTCTTGAGCTTTAATGGCGGAAAAACGGGTTAGTTACTGCATTAACTCGTCGACGATGGTGGTTGTCGTGGTTTCTCGGACTTCTCAGAGAATCGGGGTTTCTCAGACTTCTAAGAGAAGTCTGAAACGTATTCAATTTGAAAATTTAAATTTAAAAAATATTAAAAATTTAGTTTTTAGAAATTTTTACTACATAAATTACACATACTCATTGTTGTTGTATATAAATTAAAAATACATAAAATTTAATCAAATTGAATCATTGGAGATAAATTTGGATCTAAACACAAGTTTGCGGTTTCTCAGACTTCTTCGAGAAGTATGAATGTATTTAATATGAAAATTTAAATTAAACAAATAATTAAAAAAATTTCATACAAATTTTTTGTACATAAATTAAACATAATCATTGTAGATGTATATAAATTTAAATTACATAAAAGTTAGTCAAAATGAGTGAGTATGAGATAAATTTGGATCTAAACATCATGTAGGTAAGAGTTTACGGTTTACGGGCTCAATATTTGTTGGATTAGGGTTCAAAGTTTGCCCTTGGAGTGTAATTAACTATAAAAGAGTGTGAATATCGAGTTATATATTGCATTGTGCAAATAACAAAGAAAAAAATAGTTTTGTCTATGTTCGACATATGAAGTTGGATATCATGTTCTTATATGTAGGGTTAGATTGAGAGTTTCTAAATTTCTAATTCATAATGTTTTTTTTACATATACTGGTTAGTTTGTGACTAAGTTAAACGAGTTTGATGTTTTTTATAAGTTTTCTATATAATATGATGGTATTTAAGTAGTAATTATCAAGTTTATGGTTTATCAGACTGCCATTTCAGTCTGATCATGTCCATGGTTTATCAGACTTCTTGATGGAAACCTGTCAATTAACCTGAAATAATTTACCCTACTTGTGATTTTACCCCATATATAAACTAAAGTTACCAACCCTAATATGTAAAAGTCATTATCGACTCTCTCTCTCTCTAAAACAGGAAGAATCTCTCTCTCTCTAAACTCTCTCAAACATCTCTCCGAAAACCCTCGTCGCAACTGCCACCGCCGTCGTCAACTTCTTCAGTCTGGTAATTACCTCTCCTTTTTCGTGTCACCTTACCAGTCCATCCATCTATCTCTCTTCATATTTTCATCACAACTCCATTTTCTTGTAGGTCGAATCGCCACAGCCACCGCCGCCGCCACCGCCCTCGCTGTCGTCAACTTCGCCTTTACAACTGAGTTAAGCTTCCTAGAAACAAGTTTTTCGCCTTCTACTCCACTTTTTCTGCAAATTTTTTAGTTCTATACGAAATAAGACCCTTTTTCTATGTTCTTTGCCTAGATCTAAACAAACAGATTGGTTTTTAATTAATTCTGTTTTAGATCTACAAGATAGAATTCCATTTTTCTATGTCAAACAAAAGTTCTAGGTCTGATACGTATTTTGATGCTTGGTTGTATTCAGTCCAAAAAAACTTGAAAATTACTATATTAGAAGTTTGAAAGTGAATTAGACTCGATACGAAGTCTGATACTTGACCTGATCTGAATTAGACTCGATTAGAAGTCTGAAATTATACTTTTATTTAATTAGACTCTGTTAGAAGTCTGAAATTTGAGTTTGTACGAATTAGACTTGAGAATAAGTCTGAAATTAGACTTTTCCAAATTAGACTCTTATAGAAGTCTGAATTTCAACTTGATTTTAAATTAGACTTTATTAGAAGTCTGGCTTTAGACTTGTTTTAATTTTTGCGAATGTTTTCTGGTACACATGATGGGGCGATTCAGTCACCTTCCAACGTCGAGTAGTTCATGTTCAACAGGTCGCCGTCAATCCGAATCATCCTACGGATTCCCCAAGAAATGCTTATGCGGTCTGGAGCCCATCATCTAAACATCCGCTTTTGCCTATAATCCAGGAAGAAGATTCTTCGGATGTCGTAACTATGATGTAATGGCCTCTATATGTAATGTGGTTCGTTTATTTGTTTCCTGTTTATTATAATTTGGGATCTTAATATGACTGTATAAATGTGGCTGTGTAGGATGGTTGTTACCATATAATGAAGTGGTGGGATGAGGCTATGACTGAAGAGTTTAACGATGTAAAGCTGTATGTTGACCAACATGGTCAACTAATTGATGGCATGTTCGTTTCTAATGCTCAAAGCGACAAGTATTTGTCCACATTGCTCGATGACGTCAAAGTAATGAAGGCAGAGATAGCTCAATTGAAGGAGCGGTTGACGGATAAGCCATATGGCCAGATAATGCGTGGCGTCGAGTTGAAGAGTTTGACGTTCGCTGGTGCTATTATTATCGTCCTGATCATGTTTATCTGTTTTGGTTTCTGGTAATATTTGACAATTTGTAACCAAAATTTCTATTTTTTCCATGGAACGAGATATTTGATTATGAAGTCGGTTTAATTTATCTGTGTCCTTCTTTACTATGTCAGACTGTTTATGAAGTCTGAATTTATTAGACTTCTTTCGAAGTCTGAAAAACTTAAACTTTTGGAAACTTTCACAAGTCTGGTCCTGAAAATATCACCGTTTCATACTGCAAAACGAGTATGGCAGTAGAAGTATTTGAAAATATTAGAAAAAAACCAAGATATTGAAAAATACTTCTAAGCGGCAATTAAAAATATCAGAAAAAACCAGAGAAAAAAGCGGGAATTTTGCCGCCCAAAATTTCCAGACTTCTCGCTCAATTATCTCATCACTATCAGACTGCTAAAAGAATCTGATATCATACTGTGTTAAGAAGTGTGACATCAGATTGCGAAAGCGGTATTTTTATGTGGTAAAACCGGTGTTTTAACCGCCGCTTAGGACTCATTTTTACAGTTACCGAAGCAAATAACAAAACAAAAAAGCACCGATTCTCTCTCGGAGAAACTGAACCGACATCTTCGTTGTCGCTGCCGGAATTCGTCGCTGACATCGTCTCATGTGCCTTCGACGGTAAGATTCTTCTACTCCCCTCTTCGCCGCAAACCGTCACCTTCTCGATACTGATTTCTAGAACTCAGCACTGAACTCTTGTCTTTTTTTATTTCAAGATCTGGTTTCTCTCTCCTCGCCATTATCACCGCTCCTTCAAGTCTTCCATAGAGGGTAAAAGATTCAAATTGAGAAATAATGTTTAGATCTTTGGGTTTTAGTTGTATTGTGTTTTGTGGATTTTTGGGATTCGTCCGATTGCTTCATGAATAGCCTTCGTAGTTAACTCTGACTATATTCCGTCAGACTGAAAATAGAGTCTGAATTTGAGCAGTCATACTGCATATGACGTCTGACTTTAAGTTTTCAGACTGCTAATGGAGTCTGGTTGTGGTTGATGCAGGATTTAGACATAATGGCAGAACGTGAATTCCCTCCAAGGATGTTCACAACCGGGTATGAGCCTCAACCAGATAAAAGCATACACTACTTCAGCAATAAGAGAGATCTCATGGACGATGTCCAAGAAGCGCTGGATGATGATGAGTGGGAAGAGCTTCGCAACTCAGCCTTCGGGGTTTTTGTGAAGTGGCATGAGCTGAACTTCGTATGGTGTTCAAGGATGGTGCACTACATGCTTACTATGCAACTAGAGGTAGATTAGAAGCATGAGCTTTGGTGTCTTCTTGGCCTTCAACCGGTGAGGTTTTCCCTCCATGAGTTTCAACAGATAATCAGACTCAATTGCGACTATGTTGAGAATCTGGAGTACCCGGAGGTTGAGTATACAGCCGATATGAGAGCAATGTGGGAGCTTCTTGGGCTGGATTTCGAGGTAGGGCCAAGTTATTTCCAGTTACTAGATTCTTGCAACAGATGTGGAGACTTGGAACGGCAAGATAGGATTTGGTTGGGCTACCTAGCCATCTACACGAGCTTCATTGAGGCTCAACACTGGTCAGTTTCCACAAGGGCTGACATGACTAAGCTACTGATGTCTCCAGGGGCGTTAGAAGCATACCCATAGGGAAGGCTGGCCTTCGAAATCTTGGTAGACTCTGTCAAAACAGAGGCAAACATAAAACTCCAAGATGACAAAAATTATCAGGTTGAGGGCTTCGCTGAGGTCTTGAATGTATGAGTATATTGGGCCTGTCCCGGGATTGCTACTCTTTATGGAATGCACTTGCAAGATAACCCAGCCCCACCGCACTTGGCTTACAAAAGGAAATCTTGCATATATTTATTTTTTGTAGATGTAAGAAAAACTCATCCATCTTTTGGCTTACTTTCTGCGGGAATTTTTTGTGCCATGCCAATTGTTATGTCAAAATCGTGTTGGGCATAGGTAGGGTATTTCTAGGGTAATTGGTTTAAGACTTCTATAGAAGTCTGGTGTCAGACTTCTATTTCTATCTTTTGTAATGTATTTATGTTATTAGACTTATATTGCAGTTTGGACAGGTGTGATTTTCTTAAGACTTATTTAGACTTGACGAGATGCAGCAAACACATAAGTACTACAAATTAAGTTTAAGACAACAACAACAACCAACGATTAACACAACAAGTTCTTAGACTTAGACAACTTAAAAAACGACTTGGAAACGAAATATTGTACTAGAAAGACACCAACAGACTCCTCTCAGACTTTCTTCTGGTGTGAAGTCGAATTTGATCTCCTTGCATAATAGAGCGGTGAGTGGGCGTGCTAGCTTGGAGAAATCCTTGATGAAGGACCAAGTGTTTCTATTCACACCTCTGTAGTACCTTGCACAAATTAGCCAAACAGTCCTTGAACGATGATCCATACACTGAAAAATCATCCATGAACATCTCCATAAAATCCTCAATCATGTCTGTGAAAATAGACGTCATGCTTCTCTAAAAAGTGGCTGAGCGTTATACAATCCAAATGGCATTCTCCTGTATGCGAATGTGCCATATGGACATGTAAAAGTCGTCTTTCCTTGGTCATCTGGATGTATCGGGATCTGGAAGAAACCTGAATACCCATCGAGAAAACAGTAGTAGGGATGACTAGCCAACCTCTCCAACATCTGGTCAATGAATGGCAATGGGAAATGATCCTTCTGTGTAGTTGCATTCAACTTTCTGTAGTCAATGCACATTCGATGCCCAGTGATAGTCCTAGTAGGAATCATCTCATCCTTCTCATTTTTCACCATAGTTACTCCTCCTTTCTTAGGAACAACGTGCACTGGACTGACCCAAGAGCTATCTGAAATAGCATACATGACACCAGCTTTCAAAAGCTTCATCACCTCCTTTTTGACCACTTCCTTCATATTCGGATTCAGCCTCCTTTGATGCTAAATTGAAGCTTTTGACTCGTCCTCGTGATGAATCCTATGCATGCACAGGTCCGGTGATATGCCTGAAATGTCATCAAGAGAATAGCTAAGAGCTTTGCGATACTTACGCAGCTTGCTCATCAGTAAGGTAATCTCTGTGTTGTTCAAAGAAGCATTGATAATCACTGGGTATGTGGAATTAGGACCAAGAAAACCATACCTCATATTTGATAGAAGTGGCTTGAGTTCCACCTTAGGAGTATTTTCCTCGCTCCAATTTCAAGCCTAGCAGCTTGCTTATAAGTTTCGGCCAACTCTCCTTCTAGTCGCAGGGTATCGACCGATACTAGGGGAGTATCGATCGATACTGGTGATGTTGAATCGAGTATCTTCGAGTATCCTGCAGTATCATCACACGAATGGACCTCTGAAGTGGCTGAACAGACCAATGCTATCTCCAATGGGTCCTCAGGATGCATCTCCAGGAAGTACTCTTAAGCTATGTCACTAAAGGTATCGATAAAGAAGGTCTGCCCATCGATGGTTGGTCTCTTCATCATCTTTTCCATGTTAAAAGTCATGACCAAGTCACCGATGTTAAGAGAAATATTCCCATTCATGCAATCAATCAGAGCACCAGCTGTTGCAAGGAATGGTTTGCTTAGGATAATAGGATCCTTGGGCTCAGCATCGTATTCCAGGGCGATGAA
This sequence comes from Eutrema japonicum, assembly GCA_030161315.1. NCBI lineage: Eukaryota > Viridiplantae > Streptophyta > Magnoliopsida > Brassicales > Brassicaceae > Eutrema > Eutrema japonicum. The sequence continues at coordinate 18,233,172 of BSQW01000006.1, forward strand.
ATCAGTTGGGTTTAAGCAATTCCCAATCTTAATCGGGACATGTTCGAGTAAACCCTCTGGAAGTCTAACTGAACGATCAGCAAGTATTAGGGAGATCCTTGTGGTTGTGAAGTCTGTCATCCCCATCCTCTTGGCAACTGAATATGGCATGAGGTTGACACTTGAGCCAAGGTCACAAAGAGAACGCTCAAATCTGTCTGTGAATATCGTACAATCCAACACAAAGCTCCCTGGATCTAATAACTTCTTTGGGATCCTGTTGGTCTGGATTGCACTGCACTCATGAGTAATCATCAAGCATCCTTCTTCAAGATTCACGTTGCTGGACACCATCCTCTTGACATATCTCCTGAAGGCTGGAGAAGTCTTGATAGCATCGATGAAAGGAAGTTCCACAATCAATTTATCCATAATTGCCTTGCATCTAGAGTCTTCTACCTCCTTATTAGTCTTCCCAGCAGCCTGGGATAAGTTATCCTCGGTGTGTAAACTCTCTTTGCAACTACAGTAGGTACTTCCTTCGAAACCTTAGATGTTGAAACGATTGCAGGATCAGTGTCGACCGATACCGGAGTGGTATCGATCGATACACGGGGTTTTGATTTGTCCCGTGAAAGTATCGTGATAGATATCGATCGATGCTGGCTAGTGTCGATCGATGCTGGAGCGATTTCAGTATCCTCATCGTCAAGATCGATGAAAATATATGTAGTTTGGCCAATTTTCACTTCTGGATTGACCTCCTTTCCACTTCTCAAGGTGATTGCATTAACGTGAGCCCTTGGGTTCTCTCCTTTCCCTGGAAGTAAACTTTCTTGCCTTTTCACAGCCTCTGAAGTATGAGCTACCTGAAGTTCCAGCTTCTTCTGCTGAATATTAATGGTGTCGATCCTTCCACTCAGATCATTGTACATGACATCAATCTTCCCATTGAAATCCACAATTAGCTTATGATGTCCTTGAATGAGCTGTTCAAACATAGATTCAATCTTGCTATCCGGAAGCTTAGCAGGTACATGCTGATAGTTCATGGTATATCCACTGTTCTGAGATGATTTCTGGCTTAACTGATTCGACCCTCCTTGCTGAGAGTTGTTGTTCAAGTTTCGTTTGTTGTTGAATTGATTCCTCGGACCTTGAAAACCAGAACCACCAATGTAGTTAACATCCTATACTTCATCCTCGTTAAATACGTCAACATCTTCAGCAAAGTGAACAGCCTTTGTTGTCTCTTCCTAGGTAGTCAGTGATCCAAGAGGTAACTACTTCAGCCAGTGAGTCGCATCTCCACCAAGATAGTATGGGAATAGCTTGCAAAAGAGGTAATCATAGGACACTCCATTGCTCTTGATGCTAGTGACCAAACCTTCCAACATCTCAATATGATCCATGGGATGTTCATTGGAAAGACCATGAAAAGGGTGCTGACCCCCAAGAGTGTAGTATGCAGGTTTCAGCTCAAAGTCATTCCTCTGAAATGCAGGAGGACGAATCGCGATCGATTGGCATAAAACCGATCAGACCTGTTGTACTCACCAATCGTTCTACCACGATTAACCACAGCATTCCCTGCATTCGCGTTCCCAGCGACAATCTTCTCAACAACAGGAGCATGTGGAATGATGTTCCCCTCTCCATCCAATTGTTGTCCTCTCGCATTGCACTACTGACCCTCTTGGTCTCTGTAAGCACCAGCTTCATCCTGAACCAAAACCACTTGGTTGTTGTTCATCTCTGATGGCTTCTTTGCTCTCATGTTTGTACATTCCACAAGTGCTAGCTTCTCCAATGACAGTTCAACTAGCTGAGTGTTCTTGTTTCTTTTGGTTTCAAAAGTCAAGAACGTAAGTAACACGGTAATACGATGAGTATCGACCAACACTGGGTGACGTCGATCGATATCAACGAAAGAAAACGACGCGTATCGACCGACACTGGATAGTATCGATCGATACCGACGAACTTAGTCGAAATTCTCAAACTAAAATCTAATGGCGAATTGAGTCCCCGACAACGGCGCCAAATTTGATATGCTCAAATTAATACCCTAAAGTACTAAAGCAGTGTCAATTGTAATACTTAGGGATCGAATCCACAGAGACTAACGGAAACACACAATAGATTGTATAGATGAGAATTAAGCTAAGAAATCAATGTAATTGAAAACAATACGTAAATTAAACTGGTTGTAAGTTCGATTGGAGAAAGATAGGTTCACGGTATTTCTCAAGAAATCAATGAATGCATATAAACTAATTAAACAGGGTTCAGTTTGCGCACGGTTCTTGAACTCAAATCACTAAGGTATAATTAACCAACTCTCGTTGCGAGAATTATCTAAGCCTAAATCCTAGAATTCCAAATATCTTTGCGAATCCTAAAGTATAAACCATCTTTTAGTTTAAGTTTGATTTGTTCACAAAACAACTAAACCAAATCTCTTTGCGAATAGTTATTTTGCTCACCCTAGGATCTGTCAGGTAATTAATCGCACTCTCGTGCCTAATCAATTATTATAAGATCTAAGTTCTAGGTGATCAATCTAGAATTAGCTTTGGAAACAACCTATGGCAAAGAAATAATTCAGATTGTGAACCCTAAACAACTAATCAACCTAGCATTCAGAGAAAACCCTTATGACAACCCTAAACCTAACAAGAGATCTACTCAGACATGGAATTTGAAGCAATAAACATGACTGAATAAATACTCAAATAAATAATAAGAAAGAGTAACAAGAGGGTTCGAAATCTTCTCTCGAACGAACATAGATTTAGACTTGTCTCCCTTCAAAAGCTCTCTCACAAAACCAAAGTAAAATAAAGCATAGCCATCAAAGTGGCTGTAAAATCCTAATAAATAACCTAAGTCACGTTTTGGGGCTTTTTGTAAATAATAAAGTCTTCTGGGCCATTTTGCAATTCTTCAACTCTTCTAAAGTTGCGACTCGTGTCTTGCTGCAGTGAGTATCGAGCGATACTAGTCAGTATCAATCAATGCTGAGGCTTCAAATCAGGTACTCAGCTACACGAACTTCTGCTTTGCTCCAAAATGCTTCAGAAAGCTCCAATATCTCCAATTATGCTCCAAACGTGCTAAAACCTGTAAAAGACTCTAAAACACTACAAAATAGTAGAAAGACTCTATAAAAAGGACTTATATCATGGCTTAAACGGGGTAAAAACAATGATATATAAAGAATGCCATGGCGCCGAGTCCGTCTCGCACAGTCCGATTCGATCTTGGAAGTAAGCCCATTTCCCAACGATCGCCGATCCCGAATGGATTGTAGAATCGAGTTCATCTTATGTACCCAGGCTAAGACCGTATTATGTATGGCACCAATTTTGTGCATAGTGAACTCGAGAGGATCGTATCATTTTACGAACTCACCAGACAATAAAATCAAAAAGTTCGTAAGCCGAGCTCCCATAGTTCGCCAACAGTCAAAATTGACTAAATAAAATAAGCCGAGCTCTCATAGTTCACAAAACTCTTATGCCCCGAATTACGAATGGCTTGATCCCTTCAAAAGGGTTCGTAGGCAGCCTTTGCCGAGGCGCAACTATAAAACCAAAAAAATCCCAAAAGACACTCTTCCTGAAGCAGCTCATCTGTCCACATAATCAATCAACCTCGCAACAGAAGCCGGGTTAGGCCTCGCATCACAACAAAGGACAAGCATCGTTTCACGACAGTTTGTCACCAAAAGCCGAGTTAATGACCTCGCAGAAACTATCTAACTCCGTTCATTGCATATGAAACTCTACTAAGCTCAAGATCCTCGAAACATCAAGTTTAAACGACTAAGTAAGAACGCTGATCTCAATACCAACCGAGCTAAAGAATTCTCTATGAACTTCGCCGAACTCAAGACTCCTTCGCCGAACTGAGGGGGGACTTATTGTTAGTGGTGAGTTTAGTACTCTTCGGTTTTAACCCGGTTTGAATTTAGATCAGCCCAACTATCAGTCTCAAGCCCATCAAGGCCGATTTACGAAGTTATCCTTATTGACTCCTCTGAAGAAGAAACCCGTGGCTTGATCTCATTTTATTTGATAAAGGCAAATCCCGAGAAAATAGGACGTTATCCTTATCGACTCCGCGAAATAAGGATAATCGCCAATATCAATTCAAGAAGGAAAACGAAAATCGACCGATCTCGAGACTTATAAATAGGAGGGCTTCTCATTCATAATAGGGATCCTCAACTTTCTATGTAATTAGAACTACGACCGGCTTGATCCCTTTAGAGGGTACGTAGGCAACCCACCTCGGGTCCAACTATGATTCTAGTAAAATAATTCTCCTAAACCCAAACCGATTTCATCAATCTACGATATGTGTGATTTTCGGGTACAACAAACAAACACGACCTACAACTACACCCTCGAGATGTGGGAAGGAGTAGGATAAGTTGAGGACAAAACGAGAGATCTCGATCTTACACTAGACCGACTCATTTATGCTATCGACGAAGTAGAAGAGAAAGTGGAGAAACAATCTAAAGATCATGAGAAGAATGATACAACACTTGAAGTACATGCCCCGGACATGGAAAAGAAGCCAAATGATCCTTTGGATGAGGAAAACACAGAAGGAGATAAAAAAGACGATGAACAGAACAAGTCCCCACGGACTCCTCTCACCACTGGTGCGAGCTCTCCGGCCGCGGCCACCACCGCGCTTGCACTCAACAGACCCGCGGCTAGCCTCCAATCAGCGGTGCCTCTGTTACTTGAACCCGCGACCAGCCTCTGCTCGTCTACCCTTGAACCGTTTGAGTTCCGTACACTTTCTCTCGAGCAAGTTGCATTCTCCATTGACACTCAAACTTCAGATGAGCCTTCAAGCGACCTAGAACCAGATTTATATGCACCTTGTAAGGTGACTCAAGCTCATGAAGAAGTCTCATCCTCTTCATCAACAACACTTCAAAGGCGCCCACCAAGGAGGATGTACATGCCCTATATGCCTTACTAAGCCTTTGAAGCAACACATCCACCAAGTCCAATACCGGAAGAGCCAATGACATAATGCATCACCCGAGAGAGATTGATCGAGTTTAATAGATTTGTGAAATCAATCCCGATGTACACATCTTTCGAAGAAGTTTGGGAAAAAGACCTATATACGCTTTCTTCCGCTACAGCAATGAGAGCAAGGAATACATTCACGCCTATTTCATGAGAGCGAGACGTTCAACAACACCCTATGCCGCTTCCCATGCTATCCAAATCTACCACCCCGAGAAGTACCGAGAGTACCCGAACAAGATAAGCCGAGAGAAGTTAGAGGACTTCAACAACGTGGTCCATAATCTACCTAGAGGTACTACTTTTGCTAGAGCTTACATGGATCATATGACTGGTCATTTATTTTGTGAAAGCAAGGAATCCATAACAAAGATAGAAGATCTTTTCGACAATGCCATAAACGGAAAACCCGTTAGGAGTCTCCATAAAATCGAAGAACAAGAGGTCAGCTCCTTATCACTTGTAGCATCCGTGGAATTCAATTTAAGAACGTTCTTTGCGATTCCGGTGCTTGAGCATCATGTCAAAATTGATCGTAAAGCGCATCGGTATTAAACACATACACCATACCAGGATAAAAATCAGCATGGCCGACGAGACTTGTGCCACACCAAAAGGGATTGCCCGAGACATGCCAATAAGAATCGGAGATTGCGTAGCCCCCGTCGATTTTTACAAAATATATGGGTTGGCCGTTCTTATCAACTGTTGGAGCCATCATGGATTGGCCAAATCGGAGTGTTTCATTCGTAAACTTTGACAAAGACGTGTTCTACACTGCCACACCACTCAAAAAGGAGAAGAATGAAAGACGTTCTAGCACGATGGATCCCGAATTTGATCATGATCCCGATTCATTATGGAGTGATGATTCAAATGACGAGGAAACCAAAAGAAGATCGAAGAAGACTTGTCGTAAGACATTGTCTTATTACGACTGAGCTCACCTCGATACCAATGTCAAGCTAAACGACTTTAAACAGAAGCGCTCAATGGGAGGCAACCCATTTTAGGTACATTTTTCTTTCTAGGTTTTCTTTCTTTTCTACTAACTTTTTCTTTTCTTAGTTTCAGCTTTATACAAAAATAAAAAAAACCCAAAAAAATGGAGACACGGTTCGAAGTTGCTCGGTCCAACCCGAACCGGAAGGAAGTACTTGACCGCATGAAGGCAACTCCTAATGGTTATCTTCTTATTCATGGCCTCTTAGTGGTGCTTTCGGCCTCTTAACTCTCGCATGTATGCATGGTGGATCTTCTTGATCCTCATCATCATTTTATTCTCCTTGGTCTTGAGCTCGCTGCCCTTGACCTCCAAGGTTGCGTGCATCAACTTGAGGGTTCATTGGGGGTGCCGTTCATGTTCAGACTGAGATTCCTAACTGGTTGACACATGTTTGGATTCTCAACTCTGGTTAGTCTATCTCCCAATGTTCTGAGCCCATCTCGGATTTTACCAACGGTCCTCAGCTCTTCTCGCATCTCTCGCACATATGCCATCATCTCCAACATCGCAGTCGTAGCATCAACTGGTTGTGCTACTTGATCCATCATGTTGCAAACCTACAAAAATAGAAACAAGTATCAAATTCTTTGGCTAAGTAATCCGAGTTCAAAACAATAAGGTCTATAACAAGATGCTATAATTGATATGCTCAAATTAATATCCTAAAGTACTAAAGCAGTAGTTGTAGTAAAGTAGGGGTCGAACACAAGGACTCAGAGAAATCACACAATAGATTGTATAGATTCGAATTAAGCTAAAACAAAAGATGTAATTTAAAGCAATACATAAATTAAAAGTGTTGTAAATCGATTGGGAGAAAGATAGGTTCAGGGTATTTCTCAGGAAATCAATGAATGCAGATAAACTAACTAGTCATGATTCAGATTTAGCGCTGTTCTTCAACTCAAATCACTAAAGTATAGCTAACCAACTCTCGTTGCGAAAACTATCTAAGTCTAAATCCTAGAATTCCAAATCTCTTTGCGAATCTTAAAGTCTAAACCAGCTTTTAGTTCAAGTTTGATTTGTTCACAAAACAACTAGACCAAATCTCTTTGCGAATACTTATATTGCTCACCCTAAGTTCTATCAGGTAACTAATTGCACTCTCGTGCCTAATCAATTATCCTAAGATCTAAGTTCCAGATTCGTCAACCTAGAATTAGCTTTGAGAACAACCTATGGTGAAAAACTAATTCAGATGGTGAATCCTAATCAACTAATCAACCTAGCATTCAGAGAAAACTCTTACGAGAACCCTAAACCTAAAGTGGATCTACTCAGACATGGAGAATGAAAACAACATGATTGAATAGATCATCAAAGAAATCAATAAGAAACAGGAGTTCAGAGTTGTCTCTCCAAAAACCAAAGTAGAATAATCTATGTCTCAAGTTATGAAAGCGTAGCCACCAAAGTGGCTGAAAAACCTAATTATAAAGCTAAAACACGTTTTGGGGCTTCTGGTAATTATTAAAGTCTTCTGGACCAAGTTGCAAACTTCAAACTTGTAAAAAGTCACGTTTCCTTCTTCCTGAAGTCGGTATCGGTCGATACTAGGTAGTATCGGTCGATACTCATCCTCTGTGCCGACTCTTCTGCTTGCCAGACTGGACTGTCTTCACAAAAACTGGCATAACTTTCGATCGCACCGTTGGAATGACCTCAAACCACTTCCAAATGAAAGCTAATCCATTGATCTGTTGTGTCCAAATTTGAGCTCAATCCATCGGTGGAAAGTTCTTCAACGAATGCCAAACTTCTGACGTCTCTGCATGACTCTGCATCTCCATATGCTCCAAAATGATCCAGAATGCTTTAATATCTCCAATTAAGCTCCAAACGTACCTAAACCTGTAAAAGACTCGAAAAGACTCCAAAATACTAGAAAGACTCTATTAAAAGGACTTATATCATGGCTTAAACGGGGTAAAAACCATGATATATCAACTCCCCCAGACTTAGCATTTGCTTGCCCTTAAGAAAATATAAGACTAAACCCGAGAAAGAGGTTTGAAAACACGGAAACTCACATGTTCTTGAAACATCGCCATCCCAGTCTTAATCGGGACATCCTTTTCCCCAGCATCCAAATGTCACCTAACCAGCTCTTGATCTAAGCAACATGTACTTCTCCGTAGACATTCGCAGCTTTCCCAGACTCCACACATTATCTAGCAGCATTATTCAAATAAAGCCCTCATCGCCAGTTTCATCGATGCAGCTAATGTTCAAGAACCTTCTAGATTCTTTCTCATACAATATCATGATAAGGAACCACCATTTTTCACACTTTTTGGTATTGTTTCTCTCCCCCATATTTGTTTCTTGTCATGTTCTTTCTTTTTAGATTTGCATATACACATTAAGGTCTGAAACGCGAGTATTGATGGTGTTTGCCACCGAATCTCCCCCCCCCCAGGTTCTTTCCTCTCTATGTATCAAAGGTTTAGGCGAATAGTGGTATCACGTGAAATTTTCATAACCTCGCTTTCAACCTTTGTGTGATCATTCCCTCACAAGTAGAATAATGGGATCGCTGGAAATTTTCCTAGCCCTCTACTCAGAAGAAAATCATTTCATATTTTATGCTCTTATTTATCAACTTATAACAGGGGAGCGAGATACCATCACTTTAAACACCGGGGTTCCTTTGTCATATATGAATGATGAATCAAGCTCTACGGACATCAATCACATCAATGAAGTGCAAAATTTTGGCTCAAGCTTTAAAGAATTTTGTTGGAAAATGAGTGTCTTCTAGTTAACCGGTCAGCATTTGGATTTTTCATTAGTCGATCTGTAACTGATTCTGTAACAATGGTCACTTAGAAGCAAAGTCAGAACAAAAGAATCAAGAAAATGATCACTGTCTCCAACAAATTTTGACTCAATAAAACAATGAATGACTAAAAAACGACTGAGTCTAAGAAAAACAAAAACAATGTCAGCGACTACCTCCCGCAGACTTGAACAACACTGTCCCCAGTGTTATCTAGCCTAAGGTTGGTGAAAGAAACAAAAGAACCAAGTGGATTGTGAAAATCGAAAATCTTACATGTGAAGGTGATGAGTGTCGATCGATACCAGTTGTATGTCGACACACTGATTTCAAATCAGTGGCATCGAGTTGCTTAGCTCAGGGAAAGTGATCCAAAGTGTTAGAAGTTAGCAATGTTAGGAACACTCAAAACAAGTTAATAGCAACAAGATAATCAAGCATAAATCCATGAGTTCAAATGCAAAAATAAAGCTGACATAGGTTCAAAAGAAATGAAAACAAAAATTAAAAACGAAAAATTAAAAACGTATGTACAGACTCACCAGTGGGTTGCCTCCCACCAAGCGCTTGTTTTAAGAAAGTAGCTGGACTCTGGCTCAGTTGATCAGTCATGAGAAGATTGAGAACTTAATTACTCCCAGGCAAGTTCCATAGCTAGACACTTGTAGCTTCAGGGTTCTACTCAACATGCTCTCCACAACCTCATTTCCTATCTCTTTCAGCTCCGAAGTAAGAATGACTCTACCCTTAGAGAATGGTTTTGAGGTTCCTTTGTACTTAACATTGTATTCAATCGAATCCCCATCACAATTCTGAGGGATTAAAGTCATAGAAGCAGCACCCTTCACTCCTTTGCTCTTCACCTTCGTCTTTGCCTTAGACGTTTTGACGTCTTTCTTGGTGATGACAGAAGGACTATCTAGAAGGTCTATGACAATTGGCTCATCAGGAGGCTCTTCCAAAAGATCAATTACCAACGTCTCTCCTGTAACAATGGTGATGCAAGAGATATGTGTGGGAGTTCCTCTAGTAGGAATGGCTTCGTAGTACACCTCCTTGTCAATGTATGAGAACGAGATTCTCTTGCTGGGTGTGTCCATAATGTCACCAACAGTAGCCATGAACGGTCTTCCAAGAATCAACTGCGTACGAGATTGTGCACTCATCTCCACAACCTGAAAATCAGTAGGAACCAGGCAATCTCCTACTTTAACCATCAAATCAGGGATTGTACCATATGGAAGTGATGTGGAACTGTTCGCGAATGTGATGGATGACTTGGGAGATCGAATATCAACTCCCAATCTCTCTGCAATTGCCCTTGACATGACATTGACGCTAGCCCCTGAGTCAACGAGAGACTCTTTGAATTCAACTCCAGAGATAGAGCATGGAACAGAGAATATTCATGGGTATTCCCTCTTGGTCAACTGTCTCAGCGGTAGTGACTTGCTTCTTGCCTTGATAAGGAGTACTTCGACCTCTTCTAGAGTTACTCTGCAATCTCGGAAGTGACTTAGCAGAGGGCGGTACTCTAGAGCTTCTTCAAAAGTCAGTGTGAGGGGAATCCTTCGTAACATCATCTCAAAGCCAAGCAGCTGCTTTGGAGAAATGGGGTCTCTTAGGTATCTGGGTGGTATGGGGTATGGTGCTTTGGGTTTGTAAACCCTTTCTACACTCAACTCGGGTTTCGTTTCAACAACTGGACTGGTATCGACCGACACAGGGGTGGTGTCGATCGATGCTTTCGCTCTGGAATCGTCCCTGGCAGAACTTTGGACGTGTGTTGATCGATACAAGGGAGTATCGGTCGACACATGTGTGATGTTCAAAATCTCATCGTCATCCTTGGCATGAGGGACGAAAATCTCTGCAGTTGAGCTCTTCTGCACTCCTGGGTGGATCTCTTTTCCACTCCTCGAGGGGATAACAGTGACGTATTCGTTCTGTGAATGAAACATCAGTCCCTTGACAGTTGCTGCAGTATGAGCTACTTGCGTTTCCAACATCTTCTGATGAGTACTGAGGGCCTCGATCCTTCTACTCAAATCCTTGTACAAAGCATCTATCTTTCCATTGAAATCCACTGTGATCTGCTGCTGTCCTTGAACCAGCTGTTCAAACATAGATTCAAGTCTACTCTTAGAAGTTGTGGGTGGGCATTGATACCTTTGATCTTGAAATCTATCTCCACCAATGTAGTTAACATATTCCACTTTATCCTCTTCATCAAGATGAACAGCCTTCTGCTGCTTGCCCATCAACAAATTATGCACCGAATCTAGCTTCGCATGCACTTTAGAAATCTGCGATCCATCAACACCTCCGTGCAGCATTTTCCGCTCGAGATCAGCACTCTTGGCGCTATTGCTAGACACCAAGTTCTCAATGAGCACATACGCATCGTCAGGATACCTGGTGTTAAAATTTCCATTACTCGCAGCATCCAGGGTCATCTGGTACCTCCAATCAATCCCTCTGAAGAAAACACCCAGCAGCTGAACCTTAGCGAGCCCATGATGTGGACAATCCCTCTGATAAGATATGAATCGCACCCAAGCAGCCTTAAATGCCTCACTAGGTCCTTGAGAAAACTGAGAGATCATGTTCCTGATCTCCTCGGATCTCAAATCATCATAGAAATTGTTCAAGAACACATTCTTAGTCTCCGCCCATGTAGTCAGCGAACCAGCTGGTAACTGTTTCAGCCAATAAGCTGCATCCCCACCAAGAGAGTATGGGAAGAGATAATCGTAGGATACTCCATTGCACTTGATGCTAGTAACCAAGTCCTCAAACCTCTCTATGTGATCCATCGGGTGTTAATGAGAAAGACCATGAAAAGGATGCTGACCCACAAGAGTGAAGTATGCAGGTTTCAGCTCAAATTCATTCCTCTGAAAAGCAGGAGTGCGAATCGCTGATCGATTGGCATAGAACTGATCAGGCCTGTTGTACTCACCAATCGTTCTACCACGATTAACCACATAATTCCCAACATTCACAGCAACTGCAGGGACAATGATATTTCCAGTTTCATCAAGTCGATGCCCCCTCTCATTGCACAATTGACCATCTTGGTCTCTCAAAGTTCCAGCAGCATCTTGAATCAAAATCATTGTATTGTTCATCTCTGCTCGCCTTTTTGCTTTTCTGGTTGTACGTTCAAATTTGCTAGCTGCTCGTTTGACAGGTCAACTAGCGGAGTGTTCTTGCTCCTTCTGGTTTCACGAAAAGGCATGCACCTGGAACACAGAGGTCAAGAACGTAAGTAACCGAAATTCACGATGGGTATCGACCGATACCACTAGGGTGTCGATCGATACTCAACGATTTAGACGAAATTCTTAGCTAAAATCTAATGGCGAAATTGAGTCCCCGGAAACGGCGCCAAATTTGATATGCTCAAATTAATAACCTAAAGTACTAAAGCAGTAGTTGTAGTAAAGTAGGGGTCGAACACAAGGACTCAGAGAAATCACACAATAGATTGTATAGATTCAAATTAAGGTTAACCAAAAGATGTAATTTAAAGCAATACGTAAATTAAAAGTGTTGTAATTTGATTGGGAGAAATATAGGTTCAGGGTATTTCTCAGGAAATCAATGAATGCATATAAACTAACTAGTCATGATTCAGATTTAGAACGGTTCTTGAACTCATATCACTAAAGTATAGCTAACCAACACTCATTGCGAAAACTATCTAAGTTTAAATCGTAGAATTCCAAATCTCTTTGCGAATCCTAAAGTCTAAACCAGCTTTTAGTTCAAATTTGATTTGTTCACAAAACAACTAGACCAAATCTATTTGCGAATAGTTATTTTGCTCACCCTAAGTTCTATCAGGTAATTAATTGCACTCTTGTGCCTAATCAATTATCCTAAGATCGAAGTTCCAGATTCGTCAACCTAGAATTAGCTTTGAGAACAACTTATGGTGAAGAACTAATTCAGATGGTGAATCCTAATCAACTAATTAACCTAGCATTCAGAGAAAACTCTTATGAGAACCCTAAACCCAAAGTGGATCTACTCAGACATGGAGAATGAAAATAACATGATTGAATAGATCATCAAAGAAATCAATAAGAAACAGGAGTTCAGAGTTGTCTCTCCAAAAACCAAAGTAGAATAATCTTTGTCTCAAGTTATGAAAGCGTAGCCACCAAAGTGGTTGAAAAACCTAATTATAAATCTAAAACACGTTTTGGGGCTTCTGGTAATTATTAAAGTCTTCTGGACCAAGTTGCAAACTTCAAACTTGTAAAAAGTCACGTTTCCTTCTTCCTGAAGTCGGTATCGGTCGATACTCATCCTCTGTGCCGACTCTTCTGCTTGCCAGACTGGACTGTTTTCACGAAAACTGGCATAACTTTCGATCGCACCGTTGGAATGACCTCAAACCACTTCCAAATGAAATCTAATCCATTGATCTGTTGTGTCCAAATTTGAGCTCAATCCATCGGTGGGAAGTTCTTCAACGAATTCCAAACTTCTGACGTCTCTGCATGACTCTGCATCTCCATATGCTCCAAAATGCTCCAGAATGCTTCAATATCTCCAATTAATCTCCAAACGTACCTAAACCTGTAAAAGACTAGAAAAGACTCCAAAATACTAGAAAGACTCTATTAAAAAGACTTATATCATGGCTTAAACGGGGTAAAAACCATGATTTATCAATAATCTTAGGACAAAGCACAAAAATAATACTAGTTTCCTTATGACCTAACAATCGCAACAATAAGAGCAGATCTCAAAACAAGAAATTCTACGATTCAATCAAAAGGTAAACGACTTAGAGAAATAGAAAACTAACAATTTTAATCTTCACTTTTTTTTTTACTTTTCTTACACCGAATGAAACATCAGAACAGAAGCACAAATTTTTTTTAATGGTTTTTCTTAGGTAATGAAAGCAAAGAACGATAAGTAAGAACAAAAACACAATTTATATGGTTTTTTTCTTAAGGATCTAAACGAGAAACAATGAATCATATAAAACAGAAACGATTAAAACTAAAATAAGATGGAACGAGTAAACCTGGTCAGATTCGTTTCACTTGGCCTTCAAAAGCTAAGCTCGGGATACCAATTGACGTAGGCTCAAGGAGAAGCTCACTTGAATCTACTTAAATCAAGGCCAATGGATGAACGGTAGCTGGTTGAGTGCTCTCTCTACGATTCAAGGGTAAGGTGGGTCGATGGCGAATGAGGTCACACCACACGGATGGGATGAATCTCCATGATAAACTGACAAGGTTTCTCTATGGTTTTGGAGTTATCTCGACAAGAACAATAGGAGGCGGCTGCAAGTTTCTAAGAAGAAAACTAGGTATTTTATTATTGTAAAAAGAATCGTGACTACAATGTCGCGTGTGGAGCTATATTAATAGCTTTTCATCCTTGACCTTCAAGGGTCGACTTAATAAATAAAATAAAAACAATACATACGCCAAAGTTTATAAAAAAATACACGAAAAGAAACTAAAGAAATTGCAAAAAGATCCTGCAAAACAAAAAAAGAAAACGTTAGCCGGAAAGGAAATAATTCAAATCGCTTACCTTGCATATTGTCTCAGCCTTCCACTTATGGTAAGTCTTCTTTACTCTCCTTTGCGTGTATCTAGACACATTTGTGGCCGAAAGGTGGTGCGGTCAAGCTTGAGATGAATAGTCCACCGAAAGCTCTCTCAAGTGCTCCAAACACGAAGTCGGATTCTTGTTGTGGGCCGCCTTTGATCTTGGGCTCCTTTGTAGCTATCTCCTTTGTTATTGGATCCTCCGTAGACTGGACTTCATGTTGGGTGGAGGTTGGGTAGACAAAAGATGGGTCGTTTCCATCATGGCCCATGCTCTCCTTTGGGTTATTTCTTCTCGGGTAAAATTTTCCCGGGGGAAATCTTTACGGCTGTGGAGACGTTTGGTTCGACCTGGTGAAGTTTTTTCTCGACCTATCTTTGCGTTTTGTCGACCAATGGGGTCTTCTGAGTCAGCCTGTTCATTGGTGTCTTCTTGGTCCGAGTCATTGGCTTGTTGGTCGTGCTCTTGTCCTCCGGGTGTATTGAGGACCGCAGCTACAAACGCATTGAACGTGCTCTGTACAGGCCCGTGGCTATGCCAATTTATTAGAAACATTGGCCTAGGGGCCCATTTAAAAAAAAAAATCGGAAGGGCCAATTTTAAAAAAAAAATCGGAAGGGCCCATTAGTTTTAGTATCTTATGTTAAACGAGAAGGGCCCATTATTATTAAAAAATAGAAACTAATTTAAAAATAATTTAACAAATAAAAAATTAGGGTAATAGTTACCGTTTAAACAAATACATGATACCTCTTCAACTCCCCTTCTTCATCGTTGAAGTTTTGAATCTTTGAATTTTCTTCTTTTCACAACAATAACATAATCATCAAACGTTATTTGCTAATTTCCCGTTTAACATTCTTCCCTTTTTTCTTAATATTTTTTATCTTCAAATTAATCATTTTTATTAATCATCAAACTCATGGATCACTTATCGAATATTATTGACGATTCCAGTTGCATCTGTTGAAAGAAGGTTTTCAAAGTTGAAGTTGATAAAGTCTTATCTTCGTTCGAGTATGTCACACGAGAGATTGAGTGACTTGGTTATCTTAAGCAAACATCACACAACAATTAAGAATATAATGATAGAACAGAACACCACAATTGCAAAAAAGCATTAACTTCTACCAAATCAGCTCTTCTACGTTTGTAGAAAAACAACATGTGTAAACTGTCATTGTTTCACACATACGTCGAACAGATAAATCTCTAATCAACAAAAGTTTATCTCCAAAGAACTTAAACGCAACACCCCAACTTCTGATGAAATCAACTCTCACGGACACAACCTCATATTTTTGCAAGCGTTTGTGTTTATAGTATACACATGGAGCTTGTTCAAATATGTTTCTAACAAGTAAAGATGGTCATTGACCAGAACAACTAAAAGCAACAATTGGATATGCAATGTCATTATATGTCTTTAAAATATTCAAAAAAATATAATGGTAATAATTAGCCAAGATTACAATTTATAACCTAAAAGTGATAAATACGTGGTAATTCCCAAAATGTATTTCATAATATTTAAAATTATCAGTCCTTATAATTATAACAATCTAGTTATTAAGACAGTAAAATAAATAAATAATTAATGTCTACAATTTGAAAAAAAATATAATGCCTACATCTAGTTTATCACACTATTCACATATGCAAAATAAAATCTTAAAAATACTAGTTTTAAATGTTTCAATAATCCTTAATGAAAAGTGCTATGCAAGACAAAAATTCATTAAAACGTTTTTAGAATCTTTAATCATATTATTAGTTATTAAATTAATTACAAAGGTATGCATTGTTTATACCTTGAAAGTTGAAACATGAGACGTCACACTTGAATCCTGGTTTGATATTTAATTTAAAAGATGCGGGGCCACCAAGAATGCAATTCCTAGTGCGATAAATTACTCAAATATATAGTATGTCATTTTTAATTATCTACCATAGTGATGAAATGTCATTATTCAACCTTTTATCGTAAAATATTAGTGATAAATGCTTTAGAAATTTTGACTAATTTTTAGGTTTTTATTTAACGTTTTACCATAAAATACCAGTGATAACGTTTTTTCTAACTTTTTGGTAGTTTATATTTAAAAACTCGTTGAAAGTTGTCAAAAACAAAATTTGACTATGTTTTCAATTTAAGTCAAGTTACCTAATTTTAAGTTATTTTCATGTTAAACAAAAATAATATGAATGTATTATAAAACATAAACAATATTAACCTTTGTTACACGCAAACACAAACACTCAAACTAATAACAATACACAAACAAATACACCAATGTTTACTTCTAAACTCAAAAGTTAAACATTGAACAAACGAATAACCATAGTTTTATTATTGTTTCAGCATCATGATTCCTACCACTTATTTTAAACACAAACGTAAAATGCAAAATTCCAAAAGATAACCAAAATAGGTCGCCAAGTTTTTCCGCGAAAAAATCTTAAGCAAACATCACACAACAATTAAGAATATAATGATAGAACATAACACCACAATCGCAACAAGCATTAAATTCTACCAAATCAGCTCTTCTACGTTTGTAGAAAACAACATGTGTAAACTGTCATTCTTTCACACGTACGTCAAACAGACAAATCTCTAATTAACAAAAGTTTATCTCCAAAGAACTTTAACGCAACACCCCAATTTCTGATGGAATCAACTCTCACGGACACAACCTCATAGTTTTGCAAGCGTTTGTGTTTATATTATACACATGGAGCTTGTTCAAATATGTTTCTAACAAGTAAAGATAGTCATTGACCAGAACAACTAAAAGCAACAATTGGAGAGAAATGAAGGTTATGTATGATCTTATTTCACAAGAATATGTCACCTCATCATAATGTGTCAACAAGTTAGTTATTCGTCATTCTCATCCCGACCACCGATGATGTATAACTTTGTCATGTAAGAAACATATGAAGCAGGATTTCATTTGCTTATGCATTTTATGGATCATTGTCCACATATTGTTCTCGTCATTTTATTTCTCCATTATGATCACAACCTCGGAATTTTCATTTGTTGCCATCTTAATTCCTCCAGCAAAAAACCATTGGTCCCATGTCTTGCAAAACCATACATGACCCGTGATGTGATTATTGCAGAACTTTTGAACCACTTATTCATCTCTAGCTCGTATCACTACACCACAATACCCTCAATTTATCAATCATTGTCCAGCTAGTTTCACCGCCTAAAAGCATACACATGTATGATTTCACAAATTTGTGTTCTCACCTCCACTACAAGAAAACTGTCTATATCCAACAAAAATTTACGACCGTTTTAAATCGATGTAACTTTACATCGACATTACGACGACATTACGACGAAATATGTGGTAGATGTAAAATCGTCGTAAATATGTGTCGTCGTAATATCGATGTATATTTACGACTAGTTTACGACGACATTACGACGACAACATAAATCGTCGTAATGTCGTCGTACATTTACATCGATATTACGACGAATTTGTTTTCTGTATATTACGTTGATATTACGACGATTTGACGTCACATGTTCCCAGTTAGGTAGAACACGTTTTTAATAGGTCCACCTACTAAATTTACATCGAATTTACAACGTAAAATTCGTTGTAAATCCGTTGGAAAATCGTTGGTAAATCTGAAAAAAATTCTATAAATACAGCCTAACTTCAAACGAAAGAATAAAAAAAAAACAGAATAAAAAAAAAATATATATATAAATGTCTATATACGAACTACGAAATGGATGTATACGCAAAAGGATTCAGAGGGAGATTTGACGGAAGAATTCAAAGAATGGCTTGAAATATTCATGTATCAGGCCGGACATATGCAAACAACCCTGGAAAGTGGTAAGATGTTCTGTCCTTGTCGTAAATGCAAGAATACGAGATATATGTTTATTGAGACGGTGTGGAAGCATTTACTAAATAGAGGGTTTATGCCGCAATATTATGTTTGGTATCAACATGGAGAGGGTTTTGAAAGAACTCAAGCAACGGATAGTAGTAGTAATTATCAAGGTCAAGTAGAATCAAATTATCAAGGTAGTTATGATCATGGTCAACATCAATTTGATCAGGGTGCTTATCATGATAGGATGCATGCAATGGTTAATGATGCATTTCATGAAACAAATGCTGATAATAGTACTGTTGAGGAACCGGACTTAGATGCGAAGCGATTTTATGATATGCTAGACGCTGCTAACCAGCCACTCTACGATGGATGTAGAGAAGGTCAGTCTAAATTGTCGTTAGCTGCTAGGATGATGACAATTAAAACTGATCATAACTTAGCTGAGGTTTGCATGGATGATTGGGCTGATCTTATTAAAGAGTATTTGCTAGAGGATAATTTGGCTGCCGAAACATACTATGAGATACAGAAGTTGGTGTTTAGTCTTGGGTTGCCTTCTGAGATGATAGATGTATGTGTTGACAATTGTATGCTTTTTGGAAAGATGATGATAAGTTGCATGAATGTCGATTTTTCCAAAAACCGAGATTTAGGCCCCAAACAACTGGGCGTACTAAGATACCATACCAACGGATGTGGTATCTTCCTATAACTGATAGGTTGAAACGATTGTATCAATCTGAAAGGACAGCTGCATCGATGAGGTGGCATGCATAACATTCACACAGAGAAAGAGAAGTGACTCACCCGTCAGATGCAAAAGCTTGGAAACACTTTAACACGGTACACCCTGATTTTGCTAACTCTAAGCGAAATGTGTATCTTGGTCTTTTCACTGATGGATTTAGTCCATTCGGTATGTCTGGTAGGCAATATTCTTTGTGGCCAGTTATCGTAACTCCTTATAACCTTCCCCCAGATATGTGCATGCAAGGGGAATTTCTTTTCCTGAATATTTTAGTCCCTGGTCCCAATCATCCGAAGCGGTCCCTTGATGTGTTTTTGCAGCCTCTCATTCATGAGTTGAAACAGTTTTGGTATACAGGAGTGCGGACATATGATTGTTCGAGGAAATTTTTTTTTAAGATGCGTGCGGTGCTTATGTGGACAATAAGCGACTTCCCTACATATGGAATTCTATCAGGTTGGACGACGCATGGGAGGTTATCTTGTCCTTATTGCCTCGATCGGACAGATGCGTTTCAACTAAAACATGGTCGAAAAACATGATGGTTTGATTGTCACCGCCGGTTTTTACCAATCAATCATCCATATAGGAGAAACAGGCGGTTGTTTAAGAAGAACAAAATCGTGCGTGTCCCCCCACCAGTGTATCTATCTGGGGAAGATCTTGAAGCGCAAATAGATCATTTTGGGGGACTAGAAACTGTGAATCGTGGGGGAAATTGGCACACTCCAGCTAATATGCATGATGGATACGGGGTAAATCACAATTGGCACAAGAAAAGCATTTTTTGGGATCTTCCGTACTGGAAAAATCATCTACTGAGACACAATCTTGATGTCATGCACATTGAGAAAAACGTTTTTGATAACATCATGCATACAGTGTTAAACGTGAAAGGAAGAACCAAAGACAGCGGAAAGTCAAGGTTGGACTTGCCAGATATTTGCAACAGAAATGAGTTGCATATAATGAGCAATGGAAAATCACCAGTTCCTATATTTCAGTTGGGTGCAGAACAAAAGGCATCGTTGTTCAATTGGGTTTCATCTGACGTGAAGTTTCCTGATGGGTATGTATCCAATCTTGCTAAATCTGTTGAGAAAGGAGAAAAGTTTTCAGGGATGAAGAGTCATGACTGCCACGTGTTTATGCAACGTTTACTTCCTTTCGCATTTGCCGAACTCCTTCCAGAAAATGTTCATGAAGCAATTGGAGGTAAGATACTTCATCACATATAAAATTATTGAGATTAATTATATATATATATATATATATATATATATGTTACAATGTATATAATTTTGTCTTTGCAGGCATCGGAGCGTTTTTCCGGGATCTTAGTACACGGACGTTGTCAGAAGATGTAATTGCACAACTGGCTGCTAATATTCCAATCTTGTTGTGCAATTTGGAGAAGATATTTCCCCCTGCGTTTTTTGATGTTATGGAACATCTTCCCATTCATCTCCCCCACGAAGCAGAACTAGGAGGTCCTGTTCAGTTTAGGTGGATGTACCCATTTGAGCGCTTCATGAAACATTTAAAGGGAAAGGCAAAAAATCTAGCAAGGGTTGAAGGATCAATTGTTGCGGGAAGTTTGACAGAAGAAACTTCACACTTCACTTCATATTATTTCGCTCCAAAAGTCCGCACACGCAAACGGGCTCCCCGACGATACGATGATGGCGGTGTGGGAATTTATGCAGTAGAGGGTGTCCCAGATATATTCTCACCAATTGGTCGTCTTAGTGGAAAATTGAAGGAAGTTTGGTGGGATAACGAGCATGACAGGCACAGCGCACATACGTACATCCTCCTAAACTGTGATGAAGTGAGTCCTTACGAAAGGTAATAACAAAACTATTTAATTAATCAGTCATTAATAATTAATTAATATAATTATAATTAAATGTGTTAATTTTTATGTCTATATATGTATTTTGCAGCTTATTTGTTACCCAGGTACGAGAATGCATTGAAGGGGTTTCAGATGATGAAATAAACGAACGTAAAGATCGTCACTTTGTTGAGTGGTTGAAGACGCAAGTAAGTTAATATAGTTATAAATATTTCATTTAATTATATCGGCTTTTAATCTAACTTTTACACTTATCATAGGTTGATCATGGCGATCCCGCATATCCATTTTGGTTTCATGAGTTACTCCTAGGCCCCATCGGGAAGATAACGACCGCACCCATGTATTTTACCCGTGGTTATGTGCTTCATACATACAAGTATGGCGTTCGTCGGGCAACTACCAACTACGGAGTATGTGTTAGGGGTGAAATAGATTTTTATGGGGTTTTGCAGGAAATAATTGAAGTGGAGTACCCCGGACTGGTTAGGTTGAAATGCGTTCTCTTCAAATGTGATTGGTTCGATCCAACAGTCGGTCGAGGGGTGCGAATTAACAAATTTGGTGTGGTTGACGTCAACAAATCACGACGTTACAACAAGTTTGAGCCATTCATCCTAGCATCACAAGCAGAACAAGTAACGTTCGTTCCATATCCGCGAGTTCGAACATCTGGGATCTCATGGTTATCGGTTATTAAAATAGCTCCAAGGGGTAAAATTGTTGGTGTTGATGATCTTCCAATGCAACAAGATTCTTGCCTTGATATTACAGAACCAGAGATTACGGAGGACATTCTTTTAATTGATCCACGAAACAGGCAACTTGAATATCTACCTGACGACACAGAAGAAGAAGGCGATTCCGACGAGTTTGAAGAAACTGACGATGATGATGGACCTGAAGATGATGAACCCAATCAAGATGATGAGCCCAACGAAGATGATGATTATGATTGAAAGCTTATATATATATATATATATATATGTAATTTTCGGTTTTGTTAAATTGTTAAGTTTTTGTTGTAAAATTATATATTAAACAAATAAAAATTCTACAAAACATTGATGAATTAACAGTTTTTGTGAATGAAACACGTAGATTAGGGTTAATTTAACTTTATTACATAATGCTAATTAAACCCTAAATATACAGTTATTTAATGTAAATCTGATGGTACTTAACGATGATTTTACGACGAAATTACGACGCCTAGGACAACGAGCAGAACGTAACGTTGTATTCCCACTTCTGATGATCTGGCCAACAAAGAATTCTGGGGGTCGAGTTTTCTAGATTCATAAAAACCAACCACCATAACTGAAAGATACATAGAATTGGACATCCTTATATCACGAAGGATTTACATAGATGTCCAATTCTATGAATCTTTCACCTATGGTACTTGAAGACTAAAGGATTATTTGTTGGCAAGATCATCAAGAAGTGGGAACGCAATGATCAGCGTAAAAAATCAAGGAAAAGTTACCAACGGATTTAGCATTGAAGGTGTGTATTTTTTTTTTGAGTTAGCATTGAAGGTGTGGAATGTATTTATAGAAATGTTTTAGAAATTACCAACGGATTTGCAACGAAAATTTACAACGGTTTTACATCGAATAACATTACAACGATTTTACATCGAATATGCGACGAAATTACGTCGACAAAATCCGATGTAAATAATTAGGTGACATAAAAAACCGTGTTTTACCAAACTCTCATTTTGTCGTAATATCGTCGTCATTTTACGACGACTTAGTCGTAATTTCGTCGTAAGTTCTAAAATTTGGGGTATGTTTACAACGATTTTACATCGAATATCATTACAACGAAATTACATCAACGAAATGCGATGTAAATAATTAGGTAACCTATAAAAAACCGTGTTTTACCAAACTCTCAAAGTCGACGTGAAATCGTCGTGATACCGATGTCACTCATTTCGTCGTAAAATCGTCGTGAATGTACGACGCTTTTACGACGATTTAGGTTTAATTTACATTACGATAGATTCGTCGTAAACTCGTTGTAAATTTACAACGATTTTACGACGAGTTAGTCGTAATTTCGTCGTAAGTTCTAAAATTTGGGGTTTAGGGTTTGATTTACATGTTTGGTTTTTTTATCTTATATCTTGTTTTACGTAAGTTTTAATCATAGTATGTTTTTACAAAATCATTTACATTATTTAAGTCATGCATGTTACGAATATACTTATAAGAACGAATGATATACATTATTATGTAAGATAAGGAAATCGACGACGATATAGATTCAATCGTCGTTATTGAATCTATTGTTAAATATTAGAAGTATTAGATCCACAAATATACTTCGTTCTTACGTCCAGGATATGTGTATTGTGATTTAGGGTTTAGGGTATAGATTTTATGTATTACAACGAAATTACGACGGATGCGTCGTAAATTCGTTGTAAGTTTACAACGAAATTACGACGAATCCGTCGTAATTTCGTTGGAATAACTAAAATGACAGATTCGTCGTAAACTTACAACGAATTTACGACGAATCCGTCGTAATTTCGTTGTAATACCTAAAATATAGGGTTTAGGGTTTGATTTACATGTTTTGTTTTTTTTATCTTAGATCTTGTTTTACGTAAGTTCTAATCATAGTATAAACAAGTTTATGTTTTTACAAAATCATTTACATTATTTAAGTCATGCATGTTACGAATATACTTATATATAAGAACGAATGCTATACATTATTATGTAAGATATGGAAATCGACGATGAAATAGATTCAATCGTCGTTATTGAATCTATTGTTAAATATTAGAATTATTAGATGCACAAATATAGTTCGTTTTTACGTCCAGGATATGAGTATTGTGATTTAGGGTTTAGGGTTTAGGGTATAGATTTATCTTATTACAACGATATTACAACGGATTCGTCGTAAAATCGTTGTAAGTTTACAACGAAATTACGACGAATCCGTCGTAATTTCGTTGTAATACCCAAAATATTTGATTTCCCGCGTGGGGGAAAATTTTGATACGTTTAATTTTCGGTTCAGTTTTACGACTATTCGTCGTCAAATCGTTGTAAGTGTACAACGACATTACGACGAATCCGTCGTAATGTCGTCGTAATACCCAAAATATTTGATTTACCGCGTGGGGGAAAATTTTGATACGTTTAATTTTCGGTTCAGTATTACGACGATTGTACGACGATGCCGTCGTAAAATCGTCGTAAATTCCCAACGAATTTACGACGACAGCAAAATCTATATATACGTGACCAAAATTTTCCTCTTCACAATCGCAACAACTCTCTCTCTCCTCACTCTATCTCTCTAAAAACCTCTGCCCTCTCTCTAAAAAAAGGTAACATTTTTTTTTGTATTATTAAATTATATTATAGTTGTAAGGATTTTGAATTGTTAGTTAGGATTTTAATATTTATTAGTTAGGATTGGAATTATTAGTTAGGGTTGGAATTATTTGTTAGGAATGGAATTATATTATATTAAAATTGAGTTATTTTTAAATATTTTTTAGATATGGCGCCACGTAAATCACACTATCGGCAGTTTCTCGAGACGGGACCGAGTGCTAATTCGCAACTCCCGTCATCTTCTGCGACTCAGTCCGCTGTTCCGGATTCTTTTCCCGGACCAGCGCCGCCTCCGGAAGCAGATGCTCGACCGCCGTTGTTGTATGCGGGATTGACGGTCGAAGATATTTTACAGACGCCGGGGCATGATTCTTTAGACCGGTTAGATCCGCGACGGCTCCCGAATACTTTTTGGTACGTAACTACAATTTTTTTTTTAATAACATTATGAATTCGTTTTTTTTTTACTAATAATTTTTGTTTTATTTCTCAGGTTTAAGGAAGATAACAAAGTTGGACGGAGTGTGGCTGACACCATTAAAGCCTATTTCATGGAGCCTCACCGCAATTGGTCTTCGGTTCCGGAAGACGTTGTCGAGACATGGTTTAAATGTTTCGCGGTAAATTTTTTTTTTTAATATTCATTATTATTTTGGTCAATTCTTTATCTTTAATATATCATTTCTAATTTTTTTTTTGTATAGCAAAAATGGCATTGGGACGTTGCGATCAACGAGACGGTGAAGACGGAATTCAAAAAGAAGGGAAAATTGCGGCTCAACAATGCCGTCTCCGATTGGAAGAGGAAGTGGGAGGTTAAAGGCGATCATGGGAAGCCGCCATACATGTCTTCTGATGTTTGGAACGGCTTGACGGCATACTGGAGAGATCCGCATGCGCAGCAATTGGCTGCTAAGTGTTCAGCTTCTCGAAACACTATGGGTCCAGACGGTCTTCCAGCGCTTATGCCTCATACGTCGGGTCAAACGTCTTTTGAGGGAAGACGCCTTCAAATGGTAATAATTTTTTCGGTTATAATTTTATTTATGTAATTTTAATTTGTTATTAATTTATATTACCCATCAACTGTTTGATTTCTTTTTGAATGTCTTTTTTTGTTAGGCAAATGGAGGCGAACTTCCTCCAATGACCCGAGTTTTTGCGGAAACTCACAAGAAGAAAGACGGATCTTTTGTAGATCCTCGAGCAGAGGCGATCTACAATGACGCGCATGCAAGGATCGATGAGCGTCAAACTCAGCTTTCTCAGCAGCTATCACCCGGCGGTAGTTCGGTCCAACCCACTGCGACTTTGACGGTTGCCCAGATGGACGAGATATACGCAGAGGTAATTTAACGTTTTTTTTACAAAAGTTAACGTTTCTTTATACAATTTATTAAATTTTACGTTTCTTTTTTAAAGGTTGCCCCGAAGAAAAAGGGCAGAGTTTTAGGGATGGGATCGATGGTAGATAGTGTCGCCGCGTCGTCCCGTCGTCAGCCTTTCGACGATCCGGTTATTTTGCGGACGGAGTTAAACACCGCCAACGCCGATATCAACAATTTGTGGGCGAAGCAGGTGGTATACGATGAGAAGATCCAAGTATACGATAAAACAATCGAAGGATACAACACTCTCTTCGATATTATTGCCCTGACTAACCCGACTTTGGCGGCTGCACTGAGGCAGCAGGAAGGATCGACATCGGGTTAGCCGACTGATCCGCTCGCGCAAGAACGAGCGAATGTGGAGCAGAATGGATCGGACGACGAGCTTTTAGATAATTTACGTTTTTCAGCTGGACAATAGTTTAAGAATTTTATTTTGTATTTTAAATTTTATTTATAAAATTTTAATTTATAAATATAATTTTATTAATTATTTTTTAAAAAATTTTATTTAATTTATTTAATTTACGATGACTTTACATCGAAAACTTTACTTCGATTTTACATCAAATAATTTACATCGATTTTACATCGATTTTACATCAATAATTTTACATCGATTTTACATCGTTCAATAATTTACGACGAATTTAGATCGAATATTTTACATCTATTTACCAACGCATTTACAGATACCTATTACGACGAATTTACGACGTATTGTCAAAACGGAAATTGTATACTTTGATGTAAATTCGATGTAATGTTTCATACTATTACGACGAATTTACGACGGATTTTCGAAAAAAAATTTGTATAATCCGATGTGAAATCGATGAAATATTTCATCGTGATATCGATGTAAAATCGATGTAATGTATTCGTCGTAAAATCGATGTAAATTTACAACGATTTTACGACAAATAATATACGACGATTTTACGACGATTTTTAGTGCTCCTTAATGTTACGACCAATTTACGACGATTTTCGATTAACGACGATCATATTACGACGAATTGTTAATCGTCGCTAATCTGTCGTAAACCATGTTTTACGACCAATTTACGACAATTCTGTTAGTTGTAAAATGACAGTTTTCTTGTAGTGCTCCTCTTGAAATACTTACAAAACTTTAACAATTGTGAAACCCGTTTGTTGAGAAACTATAGTTTCTATTATTCAAGACATGAAACACCAAACAAAATTTTTGATTTCGAACTCGTATCAAAGCTGAGGATAAAAAAATCATTTGCATCTTGAAGTTCCAAACTAGTATGGGACCTCTGGGCCTGAGCTTTTTCTTCCATTTCTCCTTTTACTTTTCCTTCTAAAATCAGAACATGATTTTGCATCAAGTAAGGAATGTTGGGCTTGGTCACAACATTTTGAAGATTCATTGTCTCAGATTAGCTCAAGCTTGCTCCAATTCTCGGAGCTTTGTCTTTTTCTAATATTAGCATTTTATGTTAATTTTAGCCTCAAATTTTGATATTTCTCTGTAATTCTAAACAACAGCAAAAATATTGATTTGAATCAACACACAACAAATTTGCAATAATATACAGTAAAACCTCTATAAATTAATATTCGATAAATCAATAATTTTTTCCAGTCCCAAAATTGTTTATCAACCAAATAATACCTCGGTAAAGTAATAGTTTTATAAATTAATAAAATATCGCTGTCCCGACATTTAAATATATAGAGGCTTGACTGTAGTATAATTTTTTTAATACAAAGAATCAGAGTGTTAAATAGTTTCGAAGTCCCAATATGGTTCTAAAGAAACAAAACAAATTGTAATTGTGATCATATAACAATATTTGAGATTGTTATTTTCTATTATAAGAAAAATATAAAACTTGTGGGGTTATACAATGTTAGTCGATATGTCCAACATAAATAGAGATATTGTGGCATCCCTATCCTGCGGTATGAACAACTAGACCATTTGCTCGGGTTAACTAGATTCCGATCAAGGAATGATCTAAAGTAATTTGACATAATAAAAAGGCGTGTGATGGTTGGATTGACCGATGATATAGAAAATTATCAAATTAGAGCGAAACAAATCACATATTTAAAGAAATGTTTATATTAATAATCATGGAAAAGATCCGAAAAGCTTAAACAAGGACTAGAAACATATAAAATTACTTAGCCAAATAAAATTGAATCAAAAGTGTGTGTTGAACTAGATGAATGATCTAGGTAGCTAAGCTAGGTGAGCTGGTCGCCAGCTTAACTTAGTAGTATAAGCTACTAAAAAAACCTACTCAACTATGTGGACTGATCAACTCAAACTCATACTGGGTGGATTGGGTCGGTTACCAAGGTAAGACGGTTGAGGGATTGTCTCGACCAAAGTGGATATTTCTGTAAAAGAAACTTACCCAAACTCCAATAAAAAAGATGATAATTGATAGGAACACATCATTCTCACATGTATGATAGAAAATTCGCCCAATACAAGATTATCCCGGAGGAAAATGAAGATTTGAATTGAAAGAGAACCATGCCTTGAGAAATAGAAAATCCCTAGGAAAATGATGACTATAATCGTAATGTAATCACGGGTGCATCAGATGTTTTTTTTTAGAGTTTTAGTTCAAAGATAGATCCATAAAATGAGAGAAAACAAGCTTGGAGGGAAAAATCGTAGGAATAGTTCGTCATCAATCATGATCAATGGCGATCCTAGGAGAAGAACAAGAGTAGACGAGCGCGCTAGGAAGATTGGTCGAGAGCTGGCTACTAGCGGGTTAGATAGGGATGTTGGACATCCCTATCCTGCGGTATGATCCATATTGTGGTGTAATCGAGAGGTAACTTGATTAGATTCTTAATTAGATAACTAACCGTGATTAGATTCTCGGATTGAACATATTAGTTAGAAGGTATGATACGGTAAGCATAGTATTTGATCGATAAACTTTGTCAAGTGAGTACATTTTGTTGAATGAGACTAAGTAGCAACAAGATTGAGTTGGGTCAATCAAGTGGAGTTTGGTGTAGAAACACGACCAAGACAGAGATGTGGGTCAATTTGGACAAATCAAAACGCAGATCAATGTAATGATAAATTTTTGGAAAAGGCAAACGTGGGTACACCACTGTGGCTTACAGGATGATTGTACTCACTTAGAAATTTCATTGCTTATGTATCATTGATGGATGCAAGTTGGTTATTGCTTGTATAAGATGGTTAGTGTGCGAGATAGAAGAACCTGATAAAGGATGGAAAATTAAGTAGGAAATGGATCAAGTCATTGGTAAACTATACTAAGAATTGGAAATAGAAAAGGGTAGATGAAATATAAATGAGGATGTTAACTTGCAAAGTCAAACCGACAAAGGGATTCGGTAGTAACAAGTGGATAATGGAAAGATTTATGTTAACGGTTTCCATTGCGTACTGTTAAGGTTTAATGAATCTAAGAATTGAACTTTGAATAAGAAATATCAAATTGAAATATGGTTAAAAGATGAAAGGTTCGGCCAGGGTCTGGCCGGACCAAAATGCTTCAACTACAGTCTTAGAAACGTTGGGATGTGGTTTTTCACTCTGCGTCTTCTAGTAGTGATGTGGAGTGGAAAACAACTATTGGTAGTTATTTTGTGGTTTCCAATGAATACACGACATGTTGACATCTCCCCCGAGCAAAATCATACACGGGGAGAATGATAAACGGTCCAAGCTTTCAGACATTTGAACGTGGTAGGCTAGGACGACTTAACATGCAAAATGTGCCCCATAAGTTGCAATACTAGCTTGCTTTCCCTAGGAAACATTCATGAACACGTTTCGTCAATCTATCTGGGTCCTGGGAGTCTTAGCTTACAGACCTTTTAATCCACTCAAAACGATGATCATAGCATCTAGGGCTCTCCACAACATGAAGCCGACCAAGCATTAAATATACTCGTACATAGAGATGAGTTAGTCTCAGTCTTCTAAGAATGCATTCTAAACTTATGTGACACGCCACATGAGGTGTATAATCACGCCAGGGTTATCTTAGTATAGTTAGACTTGGTATAGTTTTTGTTGGGATCAGATTCCACCCGCTTGAGATTAACCATTCAAAAATGATCAAGTATGGATGCATCACCTTAGAAGACAACCGAGCCGAAGAAAATAAGAAGTCAACCGAGCAGAAGTTCGGACCGGCCCTTTTCTTTCCACTACAAGAAAAAACCCGGATTTCCGATGGGTTTGAAACCGTCGAAAAATACCGACAGAATACCGAGGGCATAACAAGGGCATTCCAAGGGATTCATTTTCCTCGGAAATCGGTCGGAATATTCCGACGGATTACTAGCCGTCGAAAATCCCTCGGAATATTCCGACGGATTTCCGAGGGAATCTCGACGAGTCTGTATTCCCTCGAAAATTGGTCGGAATATTCCGAGGGATTTCCGATGGCAATTAATCCGACAGAATATTCCGACCAATTTCGGAGGAAAATGAATCCCTCGGAACGGCCATCGGAAATCCCTCGGAATATTCCGACCGATTTCCGAAGGAATATATATATTCTTGCTTTGTAAATACTTCTCCCTTTGTATATACATTTCTTGCTTTGTTTGTAACCGGTTTGGAATGTTTCCGCTGGATTACAATTGTTTGATGCGCTTTGTAAACATTCCTTGCATTCTTTTCACATGTCTTTGTTCCTAGGTTGTTCTAATGTTTAATTCGTGTGTTTCCCTGTCTCTGGTATTTTGAAGATTCTTGTGTATAGTTGCAGAGAAAAAACAAACATTTCTCTATAAATTAATACTCCTCCCCTCGATCATTCACAACATTCACAACAAAAAAAAACAAAATTACACAATGTCTTATTTTAGATCATGGATGAACAAACCTCCGCGTGATTCCGCTACGGGGGAATTGAAGGATGAGTTCGCACAAGGTGTGGAGGAGTTCATGAACTTTGTGTCAAACAATAGCATGACATCAGAATACGGTAAAATATATTGTCCTTGTACTAAATGTCGGAATCATAGATTTGTCTCATTTATGGATGTAATGAAGCACTTATATAGGAATGGATTTATGCCTGTTTACAAGATTTGGTATACCCACGGAGAAACCGATTCAATGGTGCAATATTATGGTAGCACATTTGATAGGGTTGGTAGTACTTCGGGTACTAGGTTTGAGGAACCAACACCGGAAGTAGATGTAAACGCAGGTTACACTCATATGGTGAATGATGCGTTTCGTGAAAACATAGCATCGTATCATGTTGAAGATGGTAACAGGATAGAGGAACCAAATTCAGAGACGCCGAATTTTTTTGATATGCTAGATGCGTCAAAGCAGCCATTATACATAAGATGTAGAGATGGAATATCGCCTCTTTAAACTGCAAGCAGGTTGATGACTATAAAACCGGATTTCAACTTGGCCGAAGATTGTGTTGATGCGATAGCTGATTTTGTGAGAGATGTCTTACCTGAAGATAATATTTCACCGGCTTCATACTACGAGATTCAGAAACTTGTAGCTGGTCTTGGATTACCTTATCAGATGATAGATGTGTGCATCGACAACTGTATGATCTACTGGAGAAAGGATGAAAACCGGTTGAAGTGTCGTTTTGTCACAAACCTCGCTATCAGGATACAGGAGGCAGAGTACATGTTCCACATAAATGGATGTGGTATATTCCCCTAACTGATAGGTTGAAGAGGTTATATCAATCCCAGCGCACGGCAGGGCCTATGAGATGGCATGCAGAACATAACTCAGCTGGAGAGATAGCGCATCCTTAAGATGCAGAAGCATGGAAACATTTTCAAGAGGATTATCCTAGTTTTGCGTGTGAGCCAAAGAACGTATACCTCAGGTTATCTACGTATGGATTCAACCATTTTGGAAAGCATGGGAGAAAATATTCGTTGTGGCCAGTAATCGTCACACCGTATAATTTACCGCCATCTATGTGCATGAAACGAGAGTTTTTGTTCTTCATGATCCTCGTCCCAGGTCCAGAGCATCCTAAGAGATCGCTTGATATTTTCTTACATCCATTAATTTATAAGTTGAAAAAGTTGTGGAAATATGGCGTTGAAGCGTTCGATGTTTCCCTACAACAGAATTTTATGATGTGTGCGGTACTTATGTGGACCATAAGTGATTTCCCAGCATACGGTATGCTTTCTGGATGGTCGACGCATGGAAGGTTGGCGTGTCCGTATTGTCAAGATAACACTGATGCGTTCCAATTGAAGAACGGACGTAAGACTTCTTGGTAAGATTGTCATCGACGATTTCTACCGCATGATCATCCATATCGTCGGAGCACAACATTGTTTAGAAAGAACAAAAGAGTTTTTGATGGTCCACCTCCTGAGTTAGATGGGAATTATATTATGAATCAGTTCAGAGATTTTGGTGCGGAGAAGACAGTATCATGCGGGGGTAATGGGCATTATCCCGTTGACGGTTGTGGTGAGTACCACAATTGGCACAAGAAGAGTATTTTCTGGTATTTGCCATATTGGAAAGACCATTTGTTGCGCCATAATCTAGATGTGATGCACATTGAAAATAACTTTTTCGACAACATCATGAACACTGTTCTAAATGTGCAAGAAAAGACGAAAGATAATTTGAAAGCCATATTGGACTTGCCAGATATTTGTTCCCGTAAGGAGTTGCATGTAATGGCGAACGGGAAATCACATCCCCCTGTTTTCCGGTTGGATGTGTCTTCAAATGAGGAGTTCTTCGATTGGATTAAGCACGGTGTCAAATTCCCAGACGGATATGCATCTAACCTTCGTAATTGCGTCGATAGTTCAGAAGGGAAGTTTTCTGGGATCAAGAGTCATGATTGTCATGTTGTCATGTTGTCATGCAGCGCCTCCTTCCATTTGCATTTGAATGTCTTCTTCCTATAAACGTCCATGGAGCTATTGCAGGTATACATACATTAATTTACATTATTACGTATGTTGGCATATTTATATTTGTGATGATTATACGGAAGTTATTTAATTTGGTATGTCTATATATGCATGGATCGGTGCTTTCTTCCGGGATCTATGCACGAGATCACTTACAGCAGCCGGAATCTGAAATCTAGGGGAAAACATACCGGTTCTCCTTTACAACCTTGAGAAAATATTTCCTCCTACCTTTTTGATGTTATGGAACATCTTCCTATTCATCTCCCTCGAGAGGCAGCACTTGGTGGGCCTGTTCAATACCGATGGATGTACCCTTTTGAGCAGTATATGTTCCACCTAAAGAAGAAGGTGAAAAATCTTTCTAGAGTTGAGGGTTCTATTGTCGCACAGAGCGTTAATGAAGAAACTTCCAACTTTGCTAGCTGCTACTTTCCAGCGCAAGTCCAAACAAAAAGTAGACGCCCCGCATGTCATGATGATAAAGGGAACATAGTTAGTTATCCTGTCTATGTTCTCGATATATTTACTCAGATTGGACGACTAAGTGGAAAAAGCAAGGATCGGCGACTATTAGAGGAGGGGCAAAGACACTTGCATATGTATATTCTGACAAACTGCGATGACGTTTTAGAATATGAGAGGTACCTAAATGTTATATTTTTATTGGCTAACAAAGTTTACTAATGTTATTAATTTTCTAATGCAATATTTGTTCATGCACATGATGTTCATGACCCAAATACGCGATTCGTATCCAAATTACACAGAGGATGAGCTTGATGTAGTCAAGCAGAATGACTTTGGTGATTGGTTGAAATATCATGTAAGTGTTAAATGATGATTTATTATTATATAACTAAATTAGAGTAATAATTTATATATATAAACATTGTGTCGATTATTGTCCACTTTATATTTTAACAGGTTGGTCAGATGACTGCTCTCGGGAATGAGTTTCTGACCTGGTTAGTTGAGATGGTGAAAGGCCCGACGTTTATTGCACAGTCTTATCCGATGTATTGCACCCGAGGGTATGCTTTTAAGCCTCATCGGGAAGGAAGCTCAAAGACAACTTGTAATTCTGGTATATCAACTTAATTTGGAGAAGTTGTCTACTACGGTGTCCTCCGCGAAATATTGGAGGTCCATTATCCGGGGATGCTCGACTTGAGGTGCATTGCGTTCTATTGCGATTGGTATAATCCAGTACGAGTTCTATGCCAGGACGCATTTGGTGTTACATCTGTCCACTCTCGAAGGCGATTTCAGAAATACGATCCTTTCATTCTTGCTTCACAAGCGGATCAGGTTTCCTACATTTGATACCCCCAGTTTAGGAACAAGCAAGACCGTTGGAATACTGTTACGTCGATACACCCAAGGGGAAGAGATTATGGTGTGTCAGAGCACGAACCTATGCAGGAAACCGCAATTGGTAACTTAGGTCCGATCGAGCATTCTCTTGAAGTTGATCTCGTGGTAGATTTCACCATGGACGAGAATTACGATGTATTTGAGGATTCAGAGGAAGAGATCGGTGAATTGACGAGGACTCCGATTCAGCTACGTCAGATTATTCATCGGACTCCGAATAATGAATTTTATGTAATATATTTTATTTATCTATTTATAATGTTTTCACCTCTTTATGAAATAAAAACTTAGCATTCTTCCAGGAAATTAAACATAAATATAGTAAAGTGAAACACAATTGTTTTTCTAACAGTAAATCCTCCAGGCTAACCGTAAATCCCTCAGGCTAAAACGGTAATTCTCCCCGGCTAAAACGGTAAATCCCTCCGGATTCAATCAGTTTAAGTTTTAGCCGACAGAATTTTGAATCCTCGGCTAAAATCGTAAAGCCCCCCGGCTAAACCAAAAATTATCTCGGCTAAAACCTGAAACCCCCCGGCTAAAACCGAAAAGTCCTTTCGGCTAAAACTGAAAAGGGGGAATCCGTCCGTCAGAAATCTCTCAGAAATTTATGACGGATTCCCCCTTTTCAGTTTTAGCCAAGAGAATTTTCGGTCCTCGGCTAAAACCTTAAACCCCCTCCGGCTAAAACCGAAAATTCTCTCGGCTAAAACTGAAAAGGGGAATCCGTCGGAAATTTCCGAGGGATTTCCGACGGATTCCCCCTATTCAGTTTTAGCCGAGAGAATTTTTGGTCCTTGGCTAAAACCGTTAATCACACCGGATAAAACCGTTAACCCCCCCCGGCTAAAACCGTTATCCCCCCCGACTAAAACCGTTAATACCCCTGGCTAAAACCATTATTCCCCGGGCTAAAACCGTTACTCCCCCAAGCTAGAACCATAAATCCCCCCGGTTAAAAGCGTTAATCCCCTCGGCTAAAATTGTTAATCCCCCAGGCTAAAAATCGTTACTCTCCCGGCTAAAACCGTTAATCCCCTCCTCTCGGCTAAAATCATTAAGCCCCTCGGCTAAAACCGTTAATCCCTCCGTCTAAAACCGTTACTCACCCCGGCTAAAACCGTTACTCCCCCCTGCTAAAGCCGTTATTCCCCCCGAGACATTATGTTTTTTTTATTTTAACCGATACATTTTTATGTTTTAGCCGAGGCATCCGAAAATGTATCGGCTAAAACTTGTCAGACCCGTCGGAAATCCCTCGGAAATTTCCGAGGGAAATCCGACGGATTTAAGGATTTTGAGTTCAGTTTTAGCCGAGGCATTCGAAAATGTCTCGGCTAAAACTGAAATTGGTTAAATCCGTCGGAAATCCCTCAGAAATTTCCTATGGATTTCCGACGGATCCAACATGTTTCAGTTTTAGCCGAGACATTTTCGGATGCCCGGCTAAAACCTGAATGTCTCGGCTAAAACTAAAACTGGTCGTATCCGTCTGAAATCCCTCGGAAATTTCCGACGGATTAGGGAATAAAACCTCAAATTTGCCAAATTTTGAAGTTGTTAGGTCTTTGTATATGTAGAACTAACAAATATACACTAGTTTATGTGATATATTTT
Organism: Eutrema japonicum; assembly: GCA_030161315.1. Classification (NCBI taxonomy): domain Eukaryota; kingdom Viridiplantae; phylum Streptophyta; class Magnoliopsida; order Brassicales; family Brassicaceae; genus Eutrema; species Eutrema japonicum. The sequence goes on from BSQW01000006.1 coordinate 18,268,732, forward strand.
TAAAAATCATACGTTTTAAACTTTTTAGTTAAAACCCATAGCAAAAACGTAAATGTCCTTAAATATTCTATTTGTTTTTATGAATGCTTGAACTCGTTCATCGATCGATTTTTACCAACTCCCAAATAACTTGTTATGATTGTTTTTAAAAGGTTTTTCTTATTAGTATATAACACTAATGGTTATTAAACACTAAAATTAATTAAATCTTCATAATATAAACCCTAAACCGTCGGAAATCTCTCGGAAATCTTTCGGAAATTTCCGACGGATTTCCGACGGATCCTGAAATTTTCCCCGCGAAATTAACCCGCCAAACGAAAAAGAGAAAAATCTGAGCCGTTAATTGAAATGGATTTCTGACGGTTTATCGAGGGAGGTAGTCCGTCGAAAATCTTTATACATATATAAAACCATCGATCTTCTCTATCAATCTCCGCCGACTGCAACATTCTCTCTTCAATACTCTCTCGTTTTCTTCTTCTCTTCTTCTCGTGTCTTCTGTTCTTCATCTCCCTCTCTTCCGAGTCTTCTTCTGATCGAGTCTTCTTCTCTTCTTCTTCTTCTTGTTTCCGGACTTCTCTCTCTCCCCAACCTTCCCTCAAACCCACAAATATGTAAGTTGGTTAATAATTTTTTGTTGTTGTTGTTGTTAGATTAGGTTAAAATTTTATGGAATTAGTGGAATTAGATTAGGTTGTTAGATTGTTAATTAGATTAGGTTTTTAGATTAAATTGTTAGATTACCTTGATTTTTGTGGATTTGTGGTTTTTTGTTGTTGATTATGTTGAATGTGTTAATATTTTAGATTTGTTTTTAGATTAGTATATGTTGAAATTTTTAGAATTATTAGATTTAATTAAATAACGTTTACATAAAATATATTTATAAAAAACAGTTTTTGTAAATATATTTTTATTTTGTGAAAAACGTTTTTAATACATATAATTTATAAAAAACGTTTTTTATAAATATATATTTTTAAACGATTTTTATAATTATATTATTTTTAAATGTTTTTATAAATTATATTTTTTAAAAATGTTTTTTAAAAATATATTTTTAAAAACGTTTTTTATATATTTATTTATTAAAATAGATTTGAGAAATTGTTTTTATAATAAACGATTTTTATTTAAGTATTTTTTGAAACAAAATTTTGGTTTTTTAGAAAAATATTTATGATTAGTTAAATGTTTTTAAAATGAGCGCGTTTTTTTTTTGTAGGTCTCATAGTGGATTCGATCAAGACCGTTAGATGGGTACTGACGCAGTTCCTAGCCAGAGTACTGTTCCGGACACAGAGAGTGTAGCTCAACCGAGGATCATGACCATCGAGGAGCTCGTTCAACAGCCGGGCCCCGAACTACTCAAAGTTCTCGATACGGAACTCCGGATTCCGAGATCTATTTGGTAATAATTTTGTTTACTCTTAATTAATTATTTTTTAGGTTTGATATCCGTTTTTTAATTTGTTTTTTCATAGGTTTGGAATCTCCGGGAATGGCATTAGCAAGTCGATTCTCAAGATGTTGCACATCATCCTCGACAAACCATACCCGAAATTTTCGGAGGTTCCGGCAGACGAACAAAACATGTGGTTTCGTACGTTTGTGGTAAGTAAATCTTTATTTATTTTTTGTAATATATATATTTTGAGATTTTGTTAACATCTATATTTAAATTTCTTTTTTGTAGCAAGAGTTTAATTGGCACCATACGATCACAAAGACGGTGGAGACGTAATTTATTTCGGAGGCTAGGAAGCAATTCTCACGCCACAAGAACGAGTGGAAGAAAACTTGGATAAAGGGGAAAAATAAGCCAAAAGGCTTGAACAAGGATGTGTATACGGAATACAGCCCGTATTGGCAACAGCAGAAGACCGTAGCTCTATCTCAGACTAACTCGCAGAATCGGAAGAGTCGCCGAAGCGGGAAGGGAGAAGTTATCCACAACAACGGGGCAAAGAGCTTCAAGACAACCGAAATCGAAATGGTAAGTATTTTTGCGGTTTTTAGTTCTTTTTTTTATATAAGAAAACGATTATCTTTAACGATTTTATTTATTTTGTAGACGGAGGAATACGGCGAAGTTCCCGATCTTCTGCATGTGATGGTGAGGACGCACACCAACAAGAAGACGGGCCGAATTGACGATGGAGCCATCAGGGAGATGGTCGAAAAGATAACGAAGGTGCAAGAAGAGATTCTCAACCAAATATCGCAGGAGGGCTACACCGGATCCAACGAAATCACTCGGGCCGAGATGAACAACATAGTCCTCGAGGTAAGTAAAAAATATAGATTATTATTTTAATTTAGATAATTATTTGTTAATAAAAAATTCTAATGTTTTTTTATTGTTTTCGTAGGAGGTACCCATTAAAAAACGTCGTCGGCCGGGGTTGGGTAAGCTTGCGACTCAACGTGCATCTTCTTTGGCCGGTTTCTCGATGGATCAAGAATTCATCCGTCAAAACGAAGAGCTCAAGAAGAAGGTCACAGTTTTAGAGGACGAGCTCTCGACTCAGAAAACGAAGAGAGACAAGATGGACGCGTGGTTCGCATCGAAGTTTGATGATTACCCGTCGTTTCAATTTCAATTTTTTTTTTGTAATTTTTCAACTTTTAAAAATTATGTTTTTTGTAATTTAATTATATAATTAATTTTATATTTACATTTAAAATTATTTAATTTAATTAATAACTTATTCAATATTTAATTTAAAAAACAAATTACAAATTAAATAAATTAATTTTATATTTTTGTTTTACTTTTTTAATCTGTCGGAAATCCATCGGAAAATTGCGAGGGATTTCTGACGGATTGATGATCGATCGATATAAAATTGTGATCGATCGATATAAAATTGTGATCGATCGATCCTCAATCCGTCGGAAATCCCTCGCAGTTTTCCGAGGGATTTCTGACGGATTTTAGCCTCGAATTTGTCCTCGGAAATCTGTCGGAATTATCCCCGACGGATTATGCCTCAGAAAAGACGTCTGTAAATTGCTCCCTCGGAAATCCGTCGGAAATTTCCAAGGGATTTCCGATGGATTTTTTTTTCCGACGAAATAGAACCGACAGCCAAATCCTTCGGAATCCCGTCGGAAATGGCCATTTCCGACGGGATTCCGACGGATTTTTCCGTCGGTTCTAGCCTGTTTTCTTGTAGTACTACCTCGGCCATATCACCTCATGCGAAACGAGACCGAGCCGAGGCGAGATCAATGTCACCCCCTAAACCGAACCGAAATTGGATCAACGCTGTACTGATCCGGTTCATCTTGGTTCGACGTCATGGGCCAAAGTTGGGCATCATCTTCTTGGGCCGAAGTCAATTTCTCCTGCACTGAGACCAACATTGGGTATCAATCGTCATGGGCTGAGCTAATCGACCCACTACACGACCAGTAGACATGAAACCCTAAACGAGGTCTTTAGTCGGCGGCCGCGAAAGAAAGAGGAAATATTTCAGATCTTCTCCGAGATCCTCGTCCGCAAAAACTTGTATAACTAGTTAGCATTATCATTCATAGAAAATGAGTTTTTTAGACCCTAGAAATATCATCTCATCATCTTGTAAAATCTTATCAAATCAACAATAAAACCATCGCTGGATCCTTTCCCGTGTTTTCGTCCATAGAAACTTATGTTCCCTCTAAATTCCTTTACAAGAATTTGATTGTATGAGTTTTGGCTCGCACAATTCGGCGCCGTCTGTGGGGACTTAGAAGTTTTCTTACTCACGAAAATCACAAAGAACGAGATCTAAAGAGATGACCGATGATCAGAAACGAAGCGTTGACAACAAGAACAACAACGGCGGAAATCCTCCGATAGGAAGAGTTGATCCCATCGACACCCCTTCAACCACGGAAACCGCCTTGGACCCCTTGGCCGAGCTAAAGAATATTCTCGCCGCGCTGTTAAAGAAGGCGGATGATCAAAACAAACTGAACAAAACCCTGTTCGAGACACTGCATTGGAGAACCGAACTATAGATCTGCATACCGGACACCTCGGCTCTGCGATGACTTCACCAAGAATGCCAACGAGGAGGCTCAGACTCAACCCAACGATCCAAAATTTCTCAACACATGTAGGTACCTTGGCGAACACAGGAGGATTACCACCGCTGAACTCGTCCGACGTGGGGACATTCGCAGCAACGAGGCCACTTCTACCCGATCTACCATGCTATCCAAATCTACCATCCTGAGAAGTACCGAGAATACCCGAACAAGATAAGCCGAGAGAAGTTAGAGGAATTCAACAATGTGGTCCATAATCTACCTAGAGGTACTACTTTTGCTATAGCTTACATGGATCATATGATTGGTCATTTCTTTTGTGAAAGCAAGGAATCCATAACGGAGATAGAAGATCTTTTCGACAATGCCATAAACGGAAAACCTGTTAGGAGTCTCCATAAAATCGAAGAACAAGGTCAGTTCCTTATCACTTGTAGCATCCGTGGAATTGATTTTAAGAACGTTCTTTGCGATTCTGGAGCTTGCTTGAGCATCATGTCAAAATCGACTGTAAAGCGCATCGGTATTAAGCACATAAACGATACCCGGACAAAAATCAGCATGGCCGACGAGACTTGTGCCACACCAAAAGGGATAATGAAAGATGTATTCTACACTTTCATACCACTCAAAAAGGAGAATAATGAAAGACATTCTAGCACGATGGATCCTGAATTTGATCTCGATCCTGATTCATTATGGAGCGATGATTCAAATGACGAGGAAACCAAAAGAAGATCAAAGAAGACAAAAAGATGGAGATACGGTTCGAAGTTGCTCGGTCCAACCCGAACCGGAAGGAAGTACTTGACCGCATGAAGAAGCTCGACCACGGGTGCGTCTCACCGACCCGCGGCGAACCAGCCCTTGGTCGCGGTCGTGATTGATATGCTCAAATTAATACCCTAAAAGTATTAAGCAGTAGTTGCAGTAAAGTATGGGTCGAACACAAAGACTCACAGAGACACACAATAAATTATATAGATGAGAATTACGCTAAGTGATCCATGGTATTGAAAACAGAACGTAAATTAAAACGTTTGTAAGTTCGATTAGAGAAAGATAGGTTCAGGGTATTTCTTAGGAATTCAATGAATGCATATAAACTAACTAGACATGATTCAGATTTAGTGCGGTTCTTGAACTCAAATCACTAAGATATAATTAACCAACTCTCGTTGCGAAAACTATCTAAATTTAAATCCTAGGAATTCCAAATCTCTTTGCGAATCCTAAAGTCTAAATCAACTTTTTAATCATGTTTGATTTGTTCACAAAACAACTAAACCAAATCTCTTTGCGAATAGTTATTTTGCTCACCTTAGGTTCTATCAGGTAATTAATCGCACTCTCGCACCTAATCAATTATCCTCAGATCTAAATTCTAGGTGATCAATCTAGAATTAGCTTTGCAAACAACCTATGGTGAAGAACTAATTCAGATGGTGAATCCTAATAACTAATCAATCTAGCATTCAGAAAAAACCCTTATGAGAACCCTAAACCTAACAAGAGATCTACTCAGACATGGAAATTGAAGCAATAAACATGTTTGAATAAATCATCAAATAGATAAATAGAAAGAGTAACAAGAGGGTTCGAAATCTTCTCTCGGACGAACAGAGTTTCAGACTTGTCTCCCTTCAAAAGCTCTCTCACAAAACCAAAGTAAAATAATGCGTAATGAAAGCCTCGCCAACAAAGTGGCTGTAAAATCCTATTAAATAACCTAAATCACGTTTTGAGATTTTTTTGTAAATAATAAAGACTTCTGGGCACTTTTGCAATTCTTCAACTCTTCTTAAATCGCGATCCATGTCCTGCTGTAGTGAGTATCGACCGATACTAGGCAGTATCGATCGACACTGAGACTTCAAATCGGGTACTCAGCTACACGAACGTATGCTTCGCTCCAAAATGCTCCAGAAAGCTCCAATATCTCCAATTATGCTCCAAACGTGCTAAAACCTGTAAAAGACTCTAAAACACTACCAAATAGTAGAAAGATCTATAAAACGGACTTATATCATGGCTTAAACAGGGTAAAAACCATTATATATCAGCTCCCCCAGACTTAGCCTTTGCTTGCCCTCAAGGAAATAGAAGACTAAACCAGAGAAAGAGGTTTGAAAACGTAGAGACTCACCTGTTCTTGAAACATTGCAATGATCCTTTTCCTTAGTGCTCCACATATCACCTAATCAGCTTTTGATCTAACCACCATGTACTTCTCCGTAGACATTCGCAGTTTTCCAGACTATACACATTATTTCGCAGCATTGTACAATCAAGCCATCCTCGCCAGTTTCATCGCTGCGATTTAATACCAAGAACCTTCTAGATTCTTTCCCATACAATATCATGACAAGGAACCACCCTTTTTCACACTTTCTGGTATTATTTCTCTCCCCCAGACTTATTTCTTATTATGTTCTTTCTTTTGTTTTTAGCTTTTCATATACACATCAAGGTATGAGACGCGAGTATTGATGGTGTTAGCCACCGAATCTCCGGTTCTTCCCTCTCAACGTATCAAAGGTGTAGGCGAATAATGGTATCATAGGAAAATCCTAGGCTCGCTTCCAATCCTTTGTGTGATCATTCCTCACCAAGTAGAATAATGGGATCGTTGGAAATTTTCCTAACCCTCTACTCAGAAGAAAATCATTTCATCTTGTCATGCATCTTATTAATTAACTTGTAACAGGGAGAGAAATACCATTATTTTAAAACACATGGGTTCCTTTGTCAGATACGAATGATGAATCAGGCTCTATGGATACTAACCACATCGATGAAGTGCAAAAAATTGGCTCATGCTTTAAAGAACTTTGCTGGAAACATGAGTGTCTTCTAGTCAACCGGTCAGCCTTTGGATTTTTCATTAGTCGATCTAGAACTGATTCTGTAACATTGGGAAATTAGAAGCAAGGTCAAATAAACAGATTCAAGAAAAAGATCACAGTTTCAAACAAAGTTTTGACTCAATAAAACAACGAATGACTCAAAAACGACTGGCTCTAAGAAAAACAAAAACAAAGTCAGCGATTACCTCCCCCAGACTTGAACAACACTGTCCCCAGTGTTATCTAGCCTAGAGTTGATGAAAGAAAATAAAAGAACCAAATGTATTGATTGGAAAACAAGAAGTTACTGTGCTGGAACATCGAGTATCGACCGACACACAGGCTGGTATCGAGCGATACCAGGCTTAAATCGATAGGATGAACCTTCATTCGCGTAGGGTGTCGACCGATACCAACAGGGTATCGATCGACACTCAGGCGATTTTGTGATTCAATCGTCTAAGGTCAGATGTAACTCCAAAATTGTGTCAAACGATCCATGTGTTAAATGTAAGCACTGTTAGATCACTCAAACACAAGTTAGGTGCAACAAAATATCATAAAAACACAAATCCATATGTTCAAAAACAGAAAAGACACAAAAGTTCAAAAGAAAATAAAAAGAAAAGGGAAAAGAAACAGCCAACGTGAATATCAGATAGAAAGAGGACTAATCCTCCTCAGTGGCGTCAGAGTCATCACCAACAGTACCAGATGGTCCAACGTCAGTGGGTGTGCGCGAGGAACTGGAGGAAACAGGACGTCGAGAAGAAGGACCATCATCCGTGTCAGTCATGCAGCGGCATCGTGAAATCGCGGTCCAGATCGTCTGCGGACTCGTGACTACGTATCTCTGAAAAGGGTCCATCTCCATCTCGGGTGGTGGAGGAAGAGAAAACGCAGCAGCAATGGGAGATGGCTCGTGTCGCGGTTGACCCCCAGTAGGGTCATGTGCAGGCGGTTGCGCTCCAGTACCTGAGCCTCGACGTCTAGTGATCGGATCAAGCTCCATGTAATCATCAGCGGGTGCAAAAAGCAGCTGAGCAGGATCACCCCCTATGTCCGTAAGATCAGTGTTGGGGAGCTGAACAAGATAGTCCCCAACTGAAGTGCTGAAAACCCAACGCCTGTGAGGCTTCAGCCAGCGCAGGTGCTCCAAGTGCGCTTCGTCCATAAGCTCGCGGGAAGTCACGATCGAGCAGCTAGTGAGGCTAATGCCTAGGTGCAGGAAAATGGGAGTTAGAAGGCTACCCACCGTCTCGATCTTCGAGCGTCCCGCAGTCCTAGAAGCCTTGTCGCGTCCTGTGAAAGGCTTAACCTTCAGCGACTCCAAGTGGTGTGCGAATACAGCACCTGAGTTGACCGCGAGGTCTAACTCAGGCCACTCATATGCCTCATCAGAAATGAGATCTCCAATCCCAATAGACAGAACAATCAGCTCAGCAACTCTCATCTTGTTTGGTTCCATCTTACACAACAGAGTGTTGCTCAGAATCCTCACAAGGCAGCGTAGGACATGATGCCGCACATCCATCTGTGTAGTGGTCTTGCTGTCATAGACTCCATGCCCAAAGTGAGACCAGAATGCCTCAACATCCAAGAACTTGCGAGGAAACTCGCGCTTAGAGAAGTCCCTGTGAAATCCATAAACATCGCAGAGCTCCTGAAAAGAGATCCTATACCGCACAACGCGAATCAGAAAAGTCAGAACACCCTGTTGTGCAGTCACTGGAGGCTCACCGGTGTATTAGATGCGAACGGAAGCAAGGAACTGGCGAACCAAGTTAGGGTATAGGTCATACTGCTACGCATGCATCGTTCCCAATCCGATCTTGCGGATCAATCCATCAAGCTCCCTGTCAAAATCCAAGTGCCGCATAGTGTGTGTATCAACAAACCGAGTGGGGCGCACATCAACCTCCTGCCATGCGTTGTAGAAGATCGAGTCGTAATCGTCCCACTCCTAGGAAATAGGCCTATGAGTGCAAGTCTTGCTCTCCGTAATCTCCTTATTTGTCCCTTCGTAAACACCCCTCAAACGTATCCTGGCCTTCTCAGTGATCTTAGGCCATGGAAACTGAACCGTTGTGCGAGGAGGCAATGGTGATGAAGAGGTAGGAGCCTCGGGTGGTGCGTCACGTAGGTTCGCACCGAAAACCACTGTGAAATCTGCAGAATTGGCGGTTTGAACCTTGTAGCGGTTCTGGCTAAGACAAGCGATAACTGATCCTACTGTCCAAACCGTGTCATTAAAGAATTCGACTCGAGCACCCAACGGATAAGCTTTCTCTGGTGGGTTAGAGCTGGATGTGGTATCAGTGCGTGCTTTCTTCCTAGGTGCCATCTGCATCATCAACAAACACAAAACATGGCATAAATCCAACATCTCTCTCAAGCATAGCAATCTCGGCCAAGTGAAACAGTGAGCATCGACCGATACCAATGTGGTATCGATCGATACTCATACAGGTATCGAGCATCCAACGAAAAACACAAATCCAAAATTTCCAAATGTGCAAATCAAGGGTATGTGAGTGTAATGCAAGATTCGACTAGGCCTAGAACACACAAATCAAGTGATAATCTTCCAGCAAAACAAGTTCCAAGAGCCTAAAAATCGAAAATCAAACCTTGGTGCACGGATTGAAAAGATGAAGATTCGTGATTCATACCTTGTAGATCGTGAGATTGAGTGAGAGAATGAGATAGAGCACAAAAATCCGAGCAGGATATACACAAAAATCACTCAAATCCGTTGAGAAACGAAGATTTGTGATTTTTGAGAGAGAGGTTCAGTATTTGTATCGACCGATGGAGGCGGTGGAGAAGATAGGAAAAATCGTAGGATTTATAAGGAAACTTACATGTGCATGGAGTATCGATCGATACCAGTAGGTAGAAGAAATGGGCCAACATCAGATTAAGAAGCCTAACTAACCGATCAAATTGAGTGTCGATCCTCATAAGCACATGTCGCCAAAAACCTGCAACAACTACGGAGAAGATATCAAAGAAGAAAAGTGTGCTCATCAAATTGTCAAGGCAGCTCCGCGAATTATGTTAAAGAATAGATTCTACCTCCTTGATATCTTTTCCATAGCGTGCCATTAGAGAACATTTGTCCTTCCTTAAGTCATTGTAATTTGCTCTATATATATTAACTCTTGTGTATCTATGGACGGTGAGAAGAAAGAAGAGAAAAAGTTCTTCATAAAGGTTTTCTCTCTAAACTTAAGAAAACTTTCATGGTATCATACCCATGGAGGGTTCTTCATATCTAATATCGGCTCCTACGGTTACAATTTCTCAGTGTGTTACGCTCAAGCTCTCCGATAAGAATTATCTCTTATGGAAGCTACAGTTCGAAAGGTTTCTGTCAAGTCAGCAACTGTTGGGGTTCGTCAATGGCAGCACTCCATGTCCTTCGTCGATGATGCAGGTCAAAGATGGAGACAATAGAGAATCCAACTTGCGCTCAAATCAGTTGGTGATGGCTTGGCTGGTCGGATCTCTCTCGGAGAATGCTCTTAAAGGTGTCTATGGTCTCAGTACGTCACAAGAGGTTTGGCTCTCCTTAACTAAGAAATTTAATCGTGTTTCAACTACTAGGAGGCTAGATCTACAGAGGAAAATTCAAACAATTACCAAGAATCAGAAATCTATGGCTGTTTATCTAGCTGAAATCAAATCTCTATGTGACCAGTTAGATTCCATAGGATCTTCTATATCTGAACATGAGAAGAATTATGGTATCTTGAATGGCTTAGGAAAAGAATATGAATCCATTTGTATTGTGATTGAAGATTCAATGGACTCAAATCCCTCTATTTGCTTTGAGGATATTGCCTTTAAACTCACTGGATTCGATGATAAGCTTAGAGCTTATGAATCATCTCTTGAGGTTACACCTCATCAAGTGTTCTATGGAACACGAAACAACATATCAATATAAATGTGACTCCCCATAATACGGTTACCACGGTGCTGCGACAGGAAATTGAAAGGTTTTTTTGTTATGTAGACGGTTCTTTGAAAGATACAGATACCTTTTCAGAACTAGGTTGGCACTGTGTCCACGAAGGTGATGAAGGAACGCTAATAGGAGTAAAAAATCTCCGTAAAAGTCGATCTAGTATAGTGATGTGGAGTGGAAAACAACTATTGGGAGTTATTTTGTGGTTTCCAATGAATACACGACATGTCGCCATCTCCCCCGAGCAAAATCATACACGGGGAGAATGATAAACGGTCCAAGCTTTCGAACCTTGGAACGTGGTAGGCTAGGACGACTTAACATGCAAAACGTGCTCCATAAGTTGCAATACTAGCTTGCTTTCCCTAGGAAACATTCATGAACACGTTTCGTCAATCTATCTGGGTCTTGGGAGTCTTAGCTTACAGACCTTTTAATCCACTCAAAACAATGATCATAGCATCTAGGGCTCTCCACAACATGAAGCCGACCAAGCATTAAATATACTCGTACATAGAGATGCGTTAGTCTCAGTATTCTAAGAATGCCTTTTCAACTTATGTGATACGCAACATGAGGTTTATAATCACGCCAGGGTTATCTTAGTATAGTTATACTTGGTATAGTTTTTGTTGGGGTCGGATTCCACCCACTTGAGATTAACCATTCGAAAACGATCAAGTATGGATGCATCACCTTAGAAGACAACCTAGCCGAAGAAAATAAGAAGTTGGGCATCTTCTTGGGCCGAAGTCAATTTCTCATGGACTGAGACCAACATTGGGTATCAATCGTCATGGGATGAGCTAATCGACCAACTACAGGACCAGTGGACAGGAAACCCTAAAGGAGGTCTTTAGTCGGCGGCCGCGAAAGAAAGAGGAAATATTCCAGATTTTCTCTGGGATCCTCGTCCGCAAAAACTTGTATAACTAGTTAGCATTATCATTCATAGAAAATGAGTTTTTTAGACCCTAGCAATATCATCTCATCATCTTGTAAAATCTTATAAAATCAACAATAAAACCATCTATGGATCCTTTCCCGTGTTTTCGTCCATAGAAACTTATGTTCCCTCTAAATTCCTTTACAAGAATTTGATTGTACGAGTTTTGGCTCGCACAATTTGGCGCCGTCTGTGGGGACTTAGAAGTTTTCTTACTCACAAAAATCACAAAAAACGAGATCTAAAGAGATGGCCGAAAATCAGAAACGAAGCGGTGACAACACGAACAACAACGGCGGAAATCCTCCGATAGGAAGAGTCGATCCCATCGGCACTCCTGCAACCACGAAAACCGCCTCGGACCCCTTGGCCGAGCTAAAGAATGTTCTCGCCGCGCTGCTGAAGAAGGCGGATGACCAAAACAAATTGAACAAAACCCTGTACGAGACACTGCATTGGAGAACCGAACCAGAGATCTGCATACCGGACACCTTGGTTCGGCGATGACTTCACCAAGAATGCCAACAAGGAGGCTCAGACTCAACCCGACGATCCTCGATTTCTCAACACATGTAGGTACCTTGGCGAACGCAGGATGATTACCACCGATGAACCCGTACGACGAGGGGACATTCGCAGCAACGAGGCCAAATCTACCATCCTGAGAAGTACCCGATCTACCATACTATCCAAATCTACCATCCTGAGAAGTACCGAGAGTACCCGAACAAGATAAGCCGAGAGAAGTTACAGGAATTCAACAACGTGGTCCATAATCTACCTAGAGGTACTACTTTTGCTAGAGCTTACATAGATCATATGATTGGTCGTTTCTTTTGTGAAAGCAAGGAATCCATAACGGAGATAGAAGATCTTTTCGAAAATGCCATAACCAGAAAACCCGTTAGGAGTCTCCACAAAATCGAAGAACAAGGTCAGTTCCTTATCACTTGTAGCATCCGTGGAGTTGAATTTAAGAAAGTTCTTTGCGATTCTGGAGCTTGCTTGAGCATCATGTCAAAATCGACCGTAAAGCGCATCGGTATTAAGCACATACACCATACCCGGACAAAAATCAGAATGGCCTACGAGACTTGTGCCACACCAAAAGGGATTGCCCGATACATGCCAATAAGAATCAGAGATTGCATAGCCCTCGTCGATTTTTACATCATCCAAACAACGAAGAAAGATGCAACACCGATAATTCTAGGATGGCCGTTCTTATCAACCGTTAGAGCCATCATGGATTTGCCAAATCGAAGTGTTTCATTCGCTAACATCGACAAAGACGTGTTCTACACTACCATACCACTCAAAAAGGAGAAGAATGAAAGATGTTCTAGCACGATGGATCCCGAATTTGATCCCGATCCCGATTCATTATGGAGCGATGATTCAAATGACGAGGAAACCAAAAGAAAATCAAAGAAGACTTGTCGTAAGACACTGTCTTATTACAACTGAGCTCACCTCGATACCAACGTAGAGCTAAACGAATTTAAACAAAAGTTCTCAATGGGATGCAACCCATTTTAGGTACATTTTGCTTTCTAGTTTTTCTTTCTTTTTCTACTAACTTTTTATTTTCTTAGTTTCAGCTTTATACAAAACTTAAAAAAAACCCAAAAAATAAAAAAAAATCGAAAAGACAAAAAGATGGAGATACGGTTCGAAGTTGCTCGGTCCAACCCGAACCGAAAGGAAATACTTGACCGCATGAAGAAGCTCGACCGCGGGTGCGTCTCACCGACCCGCGGCGAACCGGCCCTTGGCCGCGGTCGTGATCAACCGACCCACGGCCGGCTTACAAATGGCCGCGGCTGCACAAGTCCGACCAGCGGCCAGCCCTTGTGCAGCCGCGGCCAGCCCTATCCCAATCCCGATCGACTCCGTTCGATCCCCAATCGACTCCGTTCGATCCCCGATCGATTAGCATCCATTCCCAACCATCCCCACATCCATTACCATCACCATATCATCATCTACCATCCCTAAATCACCACCATTCCATTCGCAAATCCATTCCCCAACCGCATCCAGGTAAGTTTTCTTTTTCCTTACACTTTTTCAATTATTACATACATCTATTATTCGTCCTTAATCAATTTATTTCACACTGAGGACAGTGTGATTTAAGTCTGGGGGAGGATTCCATCCCTTACTAACCACCACTTTTTTCATTTGTTTTTCATTTTTCGACGTTTTTCTTAAAAAAATTCAAGTTTTTCAAAAAGCGTAGGAATACGTTTTGAGGGAATGGTGAAAGGAAACCATGACAATAACCGACCAGTGTGCTTCTACGCTATCTCATAGTAACATGCTCTTCCGTAATTTAGTTATATACTAGGCTGTAGCTAGAGTTTCGGTTAATGCGAAATCTCCAAAAGAATTTAGACCGTAAAGATTCTCAACGATGGAATATGGTAGCTCTATTTTATTTTGGACTTAATCTTGACTTAATTTTCTCATCAAAGGTTTAGGCAAAGATAACGAATCATACATTCATGACGTTCTTTCACCTTTTACCACTCTTTGTCGTACATGAATGGCCAGCTCATCTTTAGTTGGTATCCCACCCGAAACTTAACCTTTGTACAAACCTCATGCAACTCTCTTTGTGACTTATGTGCAAATATGTCCAAAAACGCTAGAGAGGGAGGAACGACACATCTTTCAGTCACTAAAGACGAAGACTACACGATCAATGGTGGTGAATTCAACAAAGATGTGAGCTTGGTTATGCCATGGTAAAACTCAAAATCATGGTAAATTTTCGTGCCCCTAAGACTCTACTTCGATAAAAGGCGTTTCTCCTTTCATTGAAAAAAAAAATAATAATAATAATAATAAAATAAATCGAAAATAAGTAAAAGGGAAACGAAACAAGAGCCTTAAAAGAGTCTAGGTTGGTCGAAATACTTATGAGGCATCCATGGTTCGTTTGTGAGAAGTCTGTCATTCCGAGCCCACGGAAAATTCTAAGTCTGGGGGAATGACAGAAAACTTCTGTTTTTGGAGAAAGGAGGAAGTGCAACATTTTTACCCAAGAAGAAGTTCCTGGAAGTTGTGGTGATCAATAGGTCCTTCTTCTCTTGCTTTTTTGCATAATATCTCGCACCCTTCGGTAAAATTACAGTAACCCGAAACACTCTTAACCTCACCTCTAAATGCCTTTAATACCTAGCATCGATTGTCTTGGTTTAATCATTTTGATGAGAAACCCACGCCTATACTTAATGAATGTAGAGAGCTAGTTGACCTGATTTTTAGATTTTGAAAGTTTATATTTCGTATTATGGAAATCGTGGACTATTGTTACAGGAACTTTTAGTGAGAATTTTCTAGGCTAGATTGCGATTGATGTAATTTGATAGTTATGGTTTAGAAGGACGGTGTCTGAGATTTCTAGTTCCCGATGAATTCGTTTGATCATTTCCAAGCTTGAGCTTTGTCTTGTTTGAGGACAAAAAGGTTTAAGTCTGGGGTGTGATAACACCGTATTTTTACCCGTTTTGCTATATATTTTAGAAAACTATAATAAGTTTTCCACTTGATTTTCTATGCTTTTATTACGGGTTTCGCATGTTTGCGGTTTTAAGACTCTTTTCAGGTAACTCGGGATTAAAGAGTGCATTTCGGAGCAAAAGTACGTTTTTGGATAAACTTGTACCGTCAAGAAGTCTTGCAATCAAAGAAGACATTTTCACCGTCTGATCATCACCAAATTTGGATACAACCAAGTAGAGGCAACCAGCTTTCAAATTCAATTGGATTGGGGACAATACAATGTTTGGATCCTTAATTACACCTGAAGCACTGAAGACCGATGAAGCTGCCCGTAGTAGCAGTCCACCGCGGATCGAGGAGCCGGACCCGCGGCCAAGCATCAGTTCACCACCTCTGGAGCCATTCTACCTGCGGCCAGGAAGGACGCACCCACGGCCAAGCCCAGTTCCGCCCAAGATTATCCGTTTCTTAACCCGAAGCCAAAACCGTCTTTTCTCGTCAAACCCTAAAATGACCCAAGCATGTTGAAGACCTATAAATACTTGTTTTAGACAAAAATTTCGTGGAGAACATCATACACACTAGTTTTGCTTTCATTCTTGTACTCTTGCACTGAGATTTTCGGGATTGGTGAGGAGGTTTCTCACCGAACTTAGTTCTTGAATTCGTGAGGCTTCTTCACCAATCTCATGTTTAATTTAATCATGTTTTTTTCCAGTATTTGTGAGTAGTTTATATTGCTGGGTTTAAAGGATTATCTAAGGGTTTCACTCGGTAAACCCTAGCCGATTTCTAGAGCTCTTTCTTGTGGAAAGTTTTTAATGCATGAATCTAGTGTCATGAACTAGATACTGATAAGGGGAGTTTAGAACCATGATAGTGTTGCGTCAAATCACCAGTAAAGTGCATCGATAAGGCGTGCACGTCGTAAGATTTCGAAAGTATACTTACAGAGTGTCGTGAACCTATGGACCCACTAGCAAATCACAATCTTACGCTCGGCCAGAGACAAAAGCTACTGGTCGAGTGAATAGATTGTAGGACGTAGGTTGTACGGGAGTAGACTACTTCATTATTATGTCCTGTTCGTGGAGTTATAATCTAGAAACACATGTTACTAATGAGCTAGGGGCCGTTTGATTGAATCAAGCATACCCCGAGATATTCCTCTCGACCCAACAACGTTATAGAATAGTTACAACCGTGTCTAGTAGTTTAGTTTAGCAATAGAGTCCGTAAAAATAGTTTAGTTATTTATTTCATTAGGTTTAGGTTAGTAGTCGATTTTCTTAGGTATTAGGTTAGTCTTAGAATTTCTTAGGATTAGGTTTAGAGTCTCTTAGTGTTAAATTAGAAATTAGATTCCCTTAAGTTTAGTTTAGTCATTGATTTCCTTATAAATAATTTAGTATAAATTTTCCATTTTTCGTTCTTTACAATTCTAGTTACAAAACTCTATAAAAATATATTCGTTCTAGGTTTATTTACTATAAAGTGTCTAAGGTCTCATAGAACAACACCCTCTCCCTGTGGATCGATACCTCAATTACTACAACGCACATATGTGCACTTGCAGGCTTTAAGATTTATAAATTTAAGACCTGAAGTTTCGGAGACGAATCCGATACGCATCAAATACTCCTCCACGGTCTTGTTTCCCTGAGACAACTTATGAAAACGCTTTTGTAAGTCTCTAAGGAAATGTGGAGGAATATACATGTCACTCATGAGATCTTTCATTTCGGTCCATGAACTTAGAGCTCGGTTTCTCCTCCTAGTTGTCACAACTATGTCACACCAAGTCAGGACGTTGTCCGTGAGTTGAGCTATTGCCAAGGCTACCTTCTTTGCACATGTATAGTCATAATATTCAAAAATATGATCCATCCTCATCTCTCAATCGAGAGACGCTTCTGGATCAGTTTTGCCCAAAACGCTTGGTGCGTTTAGCTTCATATCGTGGTTAATTTGGCGTTGTTGAGGCAACTCCTCATGGTTATCTTCTTCTTCATGGCCTCTTAGTGGTGCTCTCGGCCTCTTAACTCTCGCAGGTATTCATGGTGGATCTTCTTGATCCTCATCATCAATTTGTTCTCCTTGGTCTTGAGCTCGCTGCCCTTGACCTCCAAGGTTGCGTGCATCAGCTTGAGGGTTCATTGGGGGTGCCGTTTATGTTCAGACTGAGATTCCTAATAGGTTGACACAGGTTTGGATTCTCAACTCCTGTTAGTCTCTCTCCCACGGTTCTGAGCCCATCTCGGATTTCAACAACGGTCCTCAGCTCTTCTCGCATCTCTCGCACAGATGCCATCATCTCCAACATCGCAGCCGTAACATCAACTGGTTGTGCTACTTGATCCTTCATGTTGCAAACCTACAAAAATAGAAACAAGTATCAAATTCTTTGGCTAAGTAATCCGAGTTCAAAACAATAAGGTCTATAACCAGATGCTATAATCTCAGGACAAAGCACAAAAATAATACTAGTTTCCTTATGACCTAGCAATCGCAACAATAAGAGCAGATCTCAAAACAGGAAATTCTACGATTCAATCAAAAGGTAAACGACTTAGAGAAATAGAAAACTAACAAGTTTAATCTTAATTTTTTTTTACTTTTCTTACACCGAATGAAACATCAGAACAGAAGCACAAAAAAAAATTTAATGGTTTTTCTTTGGGTAATGAAAGCGAAGAACGATAACTAAGAACAAAAACACAATTTATATGGTTTTTTCTTATGGATCTAAACGAGAAACAATGAATCAAATAAAACAGAAACGATTAAAACTAAAATAAAATGGAACGAGTAAACCTGGTCGGATTCGTTTCACTTGGCCTTCAAAAGCTAAGCTCGGGATACCAATTGACGTAGGCTCAAGGAGAAGCTCACTTGAATCTACTTAAATCAAGGCCAATGGATGAACGGTAGCTGGTTGAGTGCTCTCTCTACGATTCAAGGGTAAGGTGGGTCGATGGCGAATGAGGTCACACCACACGGATGGGATGAATCTCCATGATAATCTGACAAGTTTTCTCTATGGTTTTGGAGTTATCTCGACAAGAACAATAGGAGGCAGCTGCAAGTTTCTTAGAAGAAAACTAGGTATTTTATTAATGTAAAAAGAATTGTGACTACAATGTCGCGTGTGGAGCTTTATTTTTCAACCTTGACCTTGGTCGACTTAATAAATAAATAAAAACAATACATACTCCAAAGTTTATAAAAAATACACGAAAAGAAACTAAAGAAATTGCAGAAAGATTCTGCAAAACAAAAGAAGAAAACGTTAGCCGGAAAGGAAATAATTTAAATCGCTTACCTTGCATATTGTCTCAGCCTTCCACTTATGGTAAGTCTTCTTTACTCTCCTTTGCGTGTATCTAGACACATTTGTGGCCCAAAGGTGGTGCGGTCAAGCTTGAGATGGATAGTCCACTGAAAGCTCTCTCAAGTGCTCCAAACACGAAGTCGGATTCTTGTCGTGGGTCGCCTTTGATCTTGGGCTCCTTTGTAGCGATCTCCTTTGTTATTGGATCCTCCGTAGACTGGACTTCATGTTGGGTGGAGGTTGGGTCGACAAAAGATGGATCGTTTCCATCATGGCCCATGCTCTCCTTTGGGTTATTTCTTCTCGGGTAAAATTTCCTTGGGGGAAACTCTTTACGGCTGTGGAGACGTTTGGTGCGACCTGGTGAAGATTTTTCTCGACCTATCTTTGCGTTTTGTCGACCAATGGGGTCTTCTGAGTCAGCTGGTCCATTGGTGTCTTCTTAGTCCGAGTCATTGGCTTGTTGGTCGTGCTCTTGTCCTTCGGGTGTATTGAGGACCGCAGCTACAAACGCATTGAACGTGCTCTGAACAGGCACGTGGCTAATTTTTTAGAAACATAGGGGCCCATTTAAAAAAAAAAAAAATCAGAAGGGCCAATTTTTTAAAAAAAATTTGGAAGGGCCCATTAGTTTTAGTAGCTTATGTTAAACGAGAAGGGCCCTTTAGTTTAAAAAAGTATAAACTAATTTAAAAACAATTTAACAAATAAAAAATATGAGTAATAGTTATCGTTTAAACAAATACACGATACCTCTTCAACTCCCCTTCTTCATCGTTGAAGTTTTGAATTTTTGAGTTTTCTTCTTTTCAGAACAATAACATAATCATCAAACGGTATTTTCTAATTTCCAGTTTAACATTCTTCCCTTTTTTCCTAATATTTTTTATCTTCAAATTAATCATTTTTATTAATCATCAAACTCATGGATCACTTATCGAGTATTATTGACGATTCCAGTTGCATCTGTTGAAAGAAGTTTTTCAAAGTTGAAGTTGATAAAGTCTTATCTTCGTTCGAGTATGTCAGACGAGAGATTGAGTGACTTGGTTATCTTGTCTATCGAAAAGAGTAGGTTAAAAGTGTTGACTTTGAAAGGTTGGTTAGTGATTTTGTTGGAAAGAAAAATTATGGTTTTAAAATCTGTTACTCTGGTTTTTATTTATTTATTTAGGATGATGATTGTTATTATTGGTTTTATATGAATTTGAGACGATGATGGTTTATTTGTTTTATATGATTTGGATTAGTTTTATATGGATTTGGGACGATGAGTGCCTTTTTTATAACTCCATCTACGGGCTCCGTATGTCTAACCACGGTCTGACTTTGGATCTTGTCATGGGCATGTTGGGCACGAATGGGACCTCTGATGGCGGTGCATGCTGGATGTCCTCATCAAATCTCTTAGAAATCTGCATAGAATAACTATTCATAAATACTTGGAGGATGGAACCCCAAGTATTTACCTTTGGTAGACTAATATTCATAATAAGTTGTTTGAACTATCGACTTTTAGCGGTCGACTTTTTTTTTTTGTAATTTCGGTCGTCAACTTATTGTCAAATCTTTATAAATTAATAATATTGGGATTATGATATTTTAGTAGTTTATAAAAATATTAATTTATCAACTTATTATTTGGTTGCTAAACTAATTTTAAAACCGAAAAAAAATTATTAATTTATAGAGGTTCTTATCTAATTTAAAACAATCGTTTTATATTTTGGTTGGTTGATTTCTTTATAAAATCGGCTTATTATAACTTTTTGCTTAATTTTTTAGTTCTTCAATTTATATTTTATTTTCGTCTTAGGGTAGATGTATATCAGTTTTTTAAAAATAGATTACCATATAAAATTCATTTTAATTATTAACTAATAGTATTTGGTAAAATGTAATAATTTATATAAAAGTTGTTTTCTTTTAATCATTATTAAAGGCAAAACCGTCGTTTTCAAAAATATAAGGTATATGTCAAAACAAATTTCAAATTTGTATAAATTTCAAATTTCTAATAAAATTTAAGGTATATAAAATTAAATTACTTTTTAATGGAAATAACATTTGAATCTTCATTAGATGCATTTCAAATGCTCCACTTTGGTAGGACACACAGACTCGAAATGGTTGTGTTGTGAAGGCATATCAACTAGTGTTTACACAAGCTTGGTTTCTTGTTTTACATTATAGCAAAAAAAATAACCATTTCACATTTTTTGAAGTTGTTCGCACGAAAAATTTTCTTCACATTTTTCTATAGTGTAGGCCCGAACCATAATCGCAAAAATAATCTTGGGTACTATAAGGTTTACAAGGGAAGACAGTTTTTTGGGACATGTTCTGCCTATACGTTTAGTCTTTCTTTTGAGTATGGTCCGGGCCTACACTATAGGCCCCATAGGTGAACAAATTTTTTGGACCTCTGGTTTTTCTAAAAACAAAACAAATGGTGATTAAAAATCAAATTATAACATGTTATATATTTATTTCTATCTTAAAAATACATAAACATATTATATATTACTAAATAAATCTTATTTATAATATATAAGAATTTTGATATTATGTATATTATTTAACAAAGTACTTTGCAAAACTAATAAAACTAAGCAATTTAGATTTGGACAAAAATAGACGAATTATAAAAGTTGTTGGATAAAAACTCTTTATTAGAATTCTAAACACACAAAACATTGCGAAGTAAACAACTTAAAATTAATAAACGAGTGATTAATATTATGCAAGAAAAAGAAGAGTAAATGTATTAATAACTAATAGTATACCCAAATATTACTAGAAAATGGCCCTTAATTTGTTTGAAATTTTGTGAACCCTATGCCAATGTTTCTCTTTTTGTAGGGGAGGTACGGTTCTCTATGCATTATAGGTATGTCATCGTCTTCAGAATTTTCACCATCTGTCATAATGAATAGAGTATCATGTCATGTTATAATCGTATCTAACAAGGTTGTATCGTCATTGACTATATATTTTTTTATAACTCGGGTGATCCGGTTCAACGGACACCATGAGCTCTGAGGCAGGTCGTTGGGACGCAACTCCCTAGCTGGCTTGGGTCAACGAACCATGAGATCCGACTAATCCCGGGGCCAGGGGAGCCATGTGAAAATCCATGTTGTCAGCGGGAGTCATTGACTATATTTGTAGATAAAGTAATGGCATGTTTACCTTTTCTCATTTTTGATGTATCTCCCTCCGATACTTTGTGTGTTTTTGATTTGTGGCTGGATTTAATCTCTGCAAACATAAAATGGCATGCCATTACTTGAAAGACAAACAAACATAGCATCTACGATCAAATTAAGGTAACATATAATGGTGTATAAATGTCATACTTGCATCCGTGTCATTTGGTGTTTTGGTTTTCTTCGCCTTTGACAATGATTTAACCACTGTAATGATAAATAGCATGTCAACCCTCTTATATCATGTCCATACGCAATTAAATTTGATATTTTCTATAATAGTATAACATATCAAGTTTATTTGTTTGCTATACTAGTAGGCAAAACATCTGGTACACGCCCTCCTCTACCACTACTTTCATTTTTGGTGAGGCAGCTTTAGCAGTTTCAATTGCCAAACTTAGAAATATTCATAAATGTTCATGGTATCTTATTTATCAATGGTACAATTGTTTTTATTTAGAGAATTTGATATGTCATGCTAGTTTATGCTATTTAGCCATGTCACCTGAATTGGCGGCTTGTACACCATTCTCTACCATATTTTCTTGTTCTGGTGAAGCAACTTCACGCGCCATTGGTATCAAACTTATATCTATTCAAACACGTTCAAATATGTCATATTTGTTAATGGTAATTATTGTTATTAAGAGATTTTGACATGTAATATTAGTTTATGTAATTTAGTCATGTTACCTGAATTGGAGGCTTTCACACCATCATTTATAGCTTCCACATTTTTCTCGTTAACCCATGCATCCTCTTGTGGAACCAACTCAAGATCCTGAGGCGATGTTACTAAATTCTCTGGTTGAAATATATAGTTCAAATGTGGCATAGAGTAAATACTATGTTCTAAAAATGGTTTTTATATATGTAATTGGTGTGTCACCTGTAATGAGGCATATTTCATTCTCGGTTGTCAATCCTTGTTCTTGTGATGTAACAACTTGGGGCTCCTGGTCCATCCCCTCTGGCTTGTAAAAACTTTGTGTTTGTATGAGCTTTAATTTTGAGGTGCTTGCCACCGTTTTTTGTATATGAGACTGTTTTGCCGTAATAATAAAAATGGGTCACTTATCAAAAGATAGAAAATAAGTTGATTATATGTGTTATTTGAAATAGGTTACCTCATGTGGCTTAGACCTAAAATTTTCTTGGTCATCTCCCATGTGATCAAGGACCTCACTATTTTGAACCGCACAAACTACATCCATTATCCCAATTTCATCATCCTTCCATCCCAATAATAAGATATTTTGGCCGCCTTCCAAACGACGTTGACCACGTTCTAAGTGTGTTTCATCAGCTCCATCTATATTCCTTTTGTTGTTACCTACGATATCCTCTATGTTGCTATCTGAATCTGATGACCTCTGGTGAATAGTCGTGTCATTTGCGGTTGTGGTATGCCATGATGCACCAATGTCATCGTCATCTGATGACTCATTGTCAATATCATCTTTTTTAGTGTGTTCGCTTGTAGTTTCATCGCACTCGTGCACTGGCAACACAAAAAACTTCTTTTTCACGACTTCTCTTTTTGCCTTTTTTGCGTTCTCATCATGTATCTCTTCATGAATAATCTTTGTTAGTTTTTTTTTAAGAGCGGTAATTTCTTCATTCACTCGGCTTTCTACGCACGATGTAATGAATTCAGCTATATCTTCGTCCAAATCCACTTTACTCTTCAACTTTATTTTAACGTCATGAGCGCGGACACCCCCAACCCACGACTCGTTTGAGAAATCGTGCCCTTGTTCTATTAGCTCCATCATATAGTCGACACTTTCGTCTGTCTCGTCTTCCAACAAAAGCTTATCTTCATCAATATCAGCCTCTCCTCTAGGAAGAATGGATAAAACATTGGTCTACAACAAAAAATAATACCGATTCAACAAAACATATTTGATAAGTAATATAGCAAAAAAAAAATGTAATGTCGTATTACATATTAATATATCATATGACTCAATATGACATGTCATTTAGAGTATTGTAAGCCATAAAAATGGTATGTTGTGTCAACATGAGTGTCATGAGTTGTATATGATTCCATTTTAATGTATTATAAGGAAGTGACATGTAATATACCTTGCAGCTTTTTTCGATTTTCCTCACATATGGCACATCTATGGAGATTGGATGCTTTTTCGACGGCAGTGTCTTTCTACCGATGGTAGCTCCCCCTTTCTTACCCTTTTTAAGGATAGAAGCATTTGGACCATGCATGTATTTCTCATCACCAACAAGTTGTGGAATACAATGCAAGATTACTAGTTGGAAACCGTGGGCAAATCCTTGGATTGCAATCGATTCTTGGACATACTTCTCTAATTTTTTGCCTTTTATAGAAGACATTGTCAGATGGAATGATTCACGCCCCCATGGATGTGAAAGAAAACGAGGGATGTTCACAACCATTCGCACATGTTCGTTTGGGATGATGTTGGGCCTTGATGTGGGCAATAATATACCATCGACTATCAATAGAAGCGCTAGCCGAAGTTGCCATTCCTTATCTTTCAAAGATTCAGCCTCAAGCAAATCTCTAACATCACTAGTGTTGACTTTCGTTTTTTTACCGAATAGTTGTTCCCAGAAAGAAGGAAGTTCCTCTTCTATGTTTTTGCATTTGCATTTGCGTTTACCATCCGTTTCTTTAAGCTCATAACAGTTAAGGCCCGTCGTGATTGCAAACTCCCTCATGGAAATTCTAATTGGCTTCCTACAAAAATGAACCCAAAGCTCATACTTCTTTTTAGTTACAAGTTGTTGCGAGAGCATATGGTGGAAGAACTTCATGGAATAATCTATTTTGGCCCCATTCTCCAACAAATTCCCAAATTGAGATTTCCTTATAACTTCTTTCTCAGACGTTTCAAGCACACGATTGATCACGTCTAGATACTCTTGCCTGTGATAAACATTTGCTTTCCTCTTCTGTGGATGGTATCCCAGCATGAACAAGGGCTCTGGCAATTTCTTTGTTTCCATCCTATAATATGGCAAGGTCGCATACAAAACATATTAACAAGCCATAGTTAAAACACGCATACAACCATAACCATATGGGGAATTGAATCGTAACCATTGATTTCTTGGGTCCCTACTTTCTTTATGCAATTTGAAACCCATAGCTGCAACATTATATCATTATATATATTTCAAAACTTCTAGTTATTCGGCCAAATTAAAACTCATCAAAATTAAAATCGTAAAACGATGGAAAATCTGGAAATTTGGAATCAAAACTAGTCGTGAATCTTGTAGGATGATCAATTTTGATTCAAAATAGTTTAGGCTTCCCAAGTGATTTTCACCTTCGCGAAGATAATCAATAAGTCTAGCGATTTACTTGGATTTCGAAACGATAAGAGAAGTACCTATTTGGTGTTTATGAAACAATATAAGACATACTCAGTGGTGGATGCAATCTCAATGATTTTCTGAAAATATGATCTCTTTGCAATAAGATCGTAGTTAAGATGAACAAATACTTATTATGTTCTTAAAAAAATGGATAAATAAAAATGACAAATGTGGTATTGTGCTAGGAAAATATCAATAAACGCTTTCTCTATAAAAAAAAACCAGAACAACAAAAAATTTCTGATGAATAACTGTCCTATCATTAGCAAACTCAACTGAGGAGAGGTACAATTGTATTCTGCCTTTGTTAAATTACATCATTATTTTTTCTCTTAAATCCTAAAATTCTCTCTAGAAACATACCGTTTGGTAGTATTATACTTACTTTAAAGTCTTTTTAAGATTGTAAAACTAGCGAATATATGATTTTTTACTTAAGTTACTAATTAATATTTTTCTAAATTATAGATATACATTATGGTATAGCTGATATGTATTGATGTAGCTATTAATAAATACTTGACACTATTGTTTTCTATTATAATAGTAATTGAGTTCAATAAAAATATAAAAGTTGTGGTGATATGCAATGTCATTATATGTCTTTAAAATATTCAAAAAAATATAATGGTAATAATTAGCCAAGATTACAATTTATAACCTAAAAGTGATAAATACGTGGTAATTCCCAAAATGTATTTCATAATATTTAAAATTATCAGTCCTTATAATTATAACAATCTAGTTATTAAGACAGTAAAATAAATAAATAATTAATGTCTACAATTTGAAAAAAAATATAATGCCTACATCTAGTTTATCACACTATTCACATATGCAAAATAAAATCTTAAAAATACTAGTTTTAAATGTTTCAATAATCCTTAATGAAAAGTGCTATGCAAGACAAAAATTCATTAAAACGTTTTTAGAATCTTTAATCATATTATTAGTTATTAAATTAATTACAAAGGTATGCATTGTTTATACCTTGAAAGTTGAAACATGAGACGTCACACTTGAATCCTGGTTTGATATTTAATTTAAAAGATGCGGGGCCACCAAGAATGCAATTCCTAGTGCGATAAATTACTCAAATATATAGTATGTCATTTTTAATTATCTACCATAGTGATGAAATGTCATTATTCAACATTTTATCGTAAAATATTAGTGATAAATGCTTTAGAAATTTTGACTAATTTTTAGGTTTTTATTTAACGTTTTACCATAAAATACCAGTGATAACGTTTTTTCTAACTTTTTGGTAGTTTATATTTAAAAACTCGTTGAAAGTTGTCAAAAACAAAATTTGACTATGTTTTCAATTTAAGTCAAGTTACCTAATTTTAAGTTATTTTCATGTTAAACAAAAATAATATGAATGTATTATAAAACATAAACAATATTAACCTTTGTTACACGCAAACACAAACACTCAAACTAATAACAATACACAAACAAATACACCAATGTTTACTTCTAAACTCAAAAGTTAAACATTGAACAAACGAATAACCATAGTTTTATTATTGTTTCAGCATCATGATTCCTACCACTTATTTTAAACACAAACGTAAAATGCAAAATTCCAAAAGATAACCAAAATAGGTCGCCAAGTTTTTCCGCGAAAAAATCTTAAGCAAACATCACACAACAATTAAGAATATAATGATAGAACATAACACCACAATCGCAACAAGCATTAAATTCTACCAAATCAGCTCTTCTACGTTTGTAGAAAACAACATGTGTAAACTGTCATTCTTTCACACGTACGTCAAACAGACAAATCTCTAATTAACAAAAGTTTATCTCCAAAGAACTTTAACGCAACACCCCAATTTCTGATGGAATCAACTCTCACGGACACAACCTCATAGTTTTGCAAGCGTTTGTGTTTATATTATACACATGGAGCTTGTTCAAATATGTTTCTAACAAGTAAAGATAGTCATTGACCAGAACAACTAAAAGCAACAATTGGAGAGAAATGAAGGTTATGTATGATCTTATTTCACAAGAATATGTCACCTCATCATAATGTGTCAACAAGTTAGTTATTCGTCATTCTCATCCCGACCACCGATGATGTATAACTTTGTCATGTAAGAAACATATGAAGCAGGATTTCATTTGCTTATGCATTTTATGGATCATTGTCCACATAATTGTTCTCGTCATTTTATTTCTCCATTATGATCACAACCTCGGAATTTTCATTTGTTGCCATCTTAATTCCTCCAGCAAAAAAACCGTTGGTCCCATGTCTTGCAAAACCATACATGACCCGTGATGTGATTATTGCAGACCCTTTGAACCACTTATTCATCTCTAGCTCGTATCACTACGCCACAATGCCCTCCACTTATCTCCTGATGACGATTAATTGTGTGCATGTACAAATGGTTTTCTATATCCACTAAAGAAGTAATAGTCAGAAGAAACTTCTAGAAGTTTCTAAAAATTCCAAAAATCTTTATCAATCATTGTCCAACTAGTTTCACAGCCTAAAAGCATACACATGTATGATTTCACAAATTTGCGTTCTCACCTCCTCTTGAAATACTTACAGAACTTTAACAATTGTGAAACCCATTTGTTGAAAAACTATAGTTTATAGTATTCGTGACATGAAACACCAGACAAATTTTTTGATTTTGAACTCATATAAAAGCTGAGGATCAAAAAATCATTTGCATCTTGAAGTTCCAAACTATTATGGGACCTCTGGGCCTGGGCTTTTTCTTCCATTTATCCTTTTACTTTTCCTTCTAAAATCAGAACATGATTTTGCATCAAGTAAGGAATGTTGGGCTTGGTCACAACATTTTGAAGATTCATGGTCTGAGATTAGCTCAAGCTTGCTCCAATTCTCGGAGCTTTGTCTTTTTCTAATATTAGCATTTCTATGTTAATTTTAGCCTCAAATTTTGACATTCTTCTGTACTTCTAAACAACAACAAAAATATTGATTTGAATCAACACACAAAAAATTTGCAATAATATACAGTAAAACCTCTATAAATTAATATTCGATAAATCAATAATTTTTTCCAGTCCCAAAATTGTTTATCAACCAAATAATACCTCGGTAAATTAATATTTATATAAATTAATAAAATATCTCAGTCCTGGCATTATTAATATATAGAGGTTTGACTGTAGTATAAATTTTTTAATACAAAGAATCATAGTGTTAAATAGTTTCAAAGTCCTAATCTGGTTCTAAAGAAACAATACAAATTGTAATTGTGATCATATAACAATATTTGAGATTTTTATTTTCTATTATAAGAAAAATATAAAACTTGTGGGGTTATACAATGTTAGTCGATATGTCCAACATAAATAGAGATATTGTGGCATCCCTATCATGTGGTATGAACAACTAGACCACACTACAAGAAAACAGCGTTTTAACGACTACATGTGGCGACTAAAACTTTAGTCGCTACGAATTGTGACTAATTAACAACTATTTTATGACTATTTGGCGACTAGTAAGGTTTAGTCGTAATGTTGTCGCTGTTTTACGACCAAACAGAATAGTCGCTATAGTAGTCGCTATTTTACGACTATTGTACGACTATTTTAAGTTCAGTCGCCAATTTACGACTACGGTTACGACTAATATTACGACGGGACTTAGTAGTCGCAGAATAGTCGCTAAATTAGCGATTAATATGCGACTAATTGGGCGGGTCGCATAGCAGTCGGTAAACAGTCGTACAAAACCGGTGAAAAACACGTGTTAGTTGTTGTTTGGGTTGGTGCACCGGCTTTATGTGACTACAATATGTAGTCGCCTTTCAGACGCCTTGTAGTCGCTATGTAGTCGGCAAAATCGTCTATATAAACAAAATTTACCCCATTTCTTCTCCTCATTCGATCTTAAACACAAAACAAACATATTTATTTTCCTCATTCGATTTTAAACACAAATCAAAGATATTTCTTCTGCTCATTCGATTTATTAGTTATAAAATGTCGGGAAATTACAATTATAGTAATTTCCGGGAGTGGATGTATAATAGGTTCGATGAAGAGACGGGAAATTTCTCGGAACAGTTCAGAATGGGGGTGGAGCAATTCATGACATTTGCAAATAGCCAGCCTCTAACACAGAGTAATGGCGGTAAGTTTTTCTGTCCTTGTAGTGTTTGCAAGAACGAGAAATTTATCCCGGGGACAAGAATTTGGAATCATATTTATAGCAAAGGATTTATGCCAGATTATTATGTTTGGTATAAGCATGGGGAAGAATTCAATATAGCGGATTTAGGATCGAGTTATGTTGATACGACGTATATAGGTGGGAGTGAAGAAGTGGGTAATGTAGTAGAAGATAGATATGTGGATATCGTGAATGATGCATTTCGTGATAACGTGAGTTTTGATAACTATCATCAAGGTGGTACTAGTTATCAGAATGTAGAAGAACCGGTACGTAACCATTCAAAGAAATTCTACGACTTGTTAGAAGGTGCAAATAATCCACTATACGATGGTTGTCGTGAAGGTCACTCGCAGTTATCCTTAGCTGCTCGAGTCATGCAAAATAAGGCAGAATATAATATGAGTGAAAAGTTAGTGGATTCGGTTTGCGAAATCTTGACAGACTATTTACCAGAAGGAAACAAGTCAACTGGTTCACATTACGAGACAGAAAAATTGATGCGCAATTTAGGTCTCCCATATCATACAATTGATGTTTGTATTAACAATTGTATGATCTTCTGGAAAGAAGACGAGAAGGAAGATAAATGTCTGTTTTGTGGAAAACAAAGATGGAAGCCTAAGAACGACCGGCGTAGAACCAACGTACCATACAGTCGTATGTGGTATCTACCTATTGCTGACAGATTAAAGAGAATGTATCAAAGCGAGAAGACTGCAACGGCAATGAGATGGCATGCCGAGCACCAAACAAAGGAGGGAGAAATGGGTCATCCTTCTGATGCGGCGGAGTGGAGATATTTTCAAGATCAACATCCCCGGTTTGCTGAAGAACCGCGTAACGTTTATCTTGGATTATGTACCGATGGGTTCAATCCCTTTGGCATGTCTCGTAATCATTCATTGTGGCCTGTGATCTTGACGCCATATAATTTACCCCCGGGTATGTGCATGAATACAGAGTATTTATTTCTTACAATTCTGAATTCTGGGCCAAATCATCCGCGAGCTAGTCTCGATATATTCCTCCGACCTCTTATTGAGGAGTTAAAAGAGTTGTGGTCTAATGGCGTCGATGCATACGATGTGTCCTTGAATCAAAATTTTAATCTAAAAGCAGTGCTGATGTGGACGATAAGCGACTTTCCGGCATATAGCATGTTATCCGGATGGACAACCCATGGTAAATTGTCTTGTCCAGTTTGCATGGAAGATACAAAGTCTTTTTATCTACCTAATGGAAGGAAGACGTGTTGGTTTGATTGTCACCGAAGATTTCTTCCTCTTGGTCATCCACTGAGGAGGAATAAAAAAGACTTCCTAAAGGGAAAAGACGCTTCGAGAGAGTATTCACCTCCGTCTTTGACCGGTGAGCAAGTTTATTTCGAGCGGTTAGCTGGTGTAAATCCATTGAAAACAAAGGATGTTGGTGGAAACGGTCACGAAAAGAAGAATCCGGGCTATGGGAAGCACCATAACTGGCACAAGGAAAGCATATTTTGGGAGCTGCCGTACTGGAGGGACCTCAACCTCCGTCATTGTCTTGATGTGATGCATATAGAGAAGAATTTTTTTGACAACATCATGAATACTCTAATGAGTGTGAAGGGTAAATCGAAAGACAACATCATGTCAAGATTGGATATAGAACGATTTTGTTCTCGGCCACACTTACATATTGATAGTAAGGGTAAAGCTCCTTTCCCATCCTTCACATTGACAGAAGAAGCCAGAAAAAGTTTACTGGAATGTGTGAAACATGCGGTTAAGTTCCCAGATGGATATTCGTCAGACTTAGCTAGTTGTGTTGATATGGACAACCAAAAGTTTTTAGGCATGAAGAGTCATGACTGCCATGTTTTTATGGAGCGGTTACTTCCATTTATCTTTGCAGATCTCCTAGACCGGAATGTCCACCTTGCGTTATCAGGTACTAATTACGACTATTTTTGTAAATATGATTATAGTATTGTATATATATAGTAACCTCATGAAATTTTCACGTATATTGTAGGGGTTGGAGCATTTTTCCGAGACTTATGTTCGAGAACTTTGCATGAAAGTCGAGTTCAAATTTTGAAACAGAACATAGTTTTAATCCTATGCAATTTGGAAAAGATATTTCCACCTTCATTTTTCGATGTGATGGAGCACCTGCCTATACATCTCCCATACGAAGTTGAATTAGGAGGTCCTGTCCAGTATAGGTGGATGTATCCTTTTGAAAGGTTTTTCAAAAAGTTGAAAGGGAAAGCAAAGAACAAAAGATATGCGGCAGGATCGATTGTTGAATCATATATCAATGACGAGATTGCTTATTTCTCAGACCACTACTTTGCTGCGAATATACAAACGAAATCAAGGTAAATGCTAAAATCAATCACATCATGTCCACTTTGGCATTTATTTTGTATAGACGTCCTATGTATTTTAATGTTAATTACTTTTCTACTAATTTGGTCAGGTTAACAAGATTCGATGAAGGTGAAGTCCCCGTATATCATGTCCCTGGAGTACCTTCTATATTTACTCAAGTAGGCCGTCCAAGTGGAGAAATGCATGAAATATGGCTCTCAGAGAGAGACTATCAATGTGCACATGCATATGTTTTACGAAATTGTGAATATTTTCAGCCAATTGAGAGGTATATAAGTAGGCATCTCTCTAAGATTACGTTTTACTATATATAATCCTTGTTTAATTTCTCATATTTGTGTTGGTCTTGTGTAGAATGTTCGAGGAATTTATTTCTGCAAAATATCCAGGACTTTCCGAAAAAGAACTCTCTACGAAAAGAGCTGACGAATATCATTTATGGGTGAAAGAATATGTATGTCTAAAAAACATTCATAACTATGCATATATTTATACTTAAATATATTTATGCTATTTTTATATATATGCAGGTTTCTTACTGGAACCCCACGAATCCATTTCCTACTTGGGTTCAAGAGATAGTCCATGGACCTTTGAATAAGGTCAAAACATGGCCAATGTATTTTACAAGAGGCTATTTGTTTCATACGCAAAATCACGGCGCTGGACGAAAGACATGTAACTATGGGGTCTGTGTTAAAAGTCAAAATTACACTGATGCATCTGATGAAGCGGATTTCTACGGGACCTTAAATGATATCATTGAACTCGAGTACGAGGGGATGGTCAATTTGAGAATCACACTTTTTAAGTGTAATTGGTATGACCCTGTTATCGGTAGAGGCACTCGGAGGAGCAATGGTGGTGTTGTAGACGTTCTTTCATCGAGAAAATACAATAAATACGAACCATTTATTCTAGGTACGTACTTATTAATGTCGATATATATATATACTGTTGTATAACTTATTTATACATTTTTATATTGCAAACAGCTTCACAAGCGGATCAAGTTTGTTATATTCCGTACCCATACACAAAGAAACCGAATAAGTTGTGGCTCAATGTTCTAAAAGTGAATCCGAGGGGAAACATTTCAGGGGAATATGAACAAAAGGAACATACTCTTTTGCAAACAGAAAATGATGATGCTGTATTGATGACTACAATTGAAGATCTCGTACTTGACAATTTCGTACAAGGAGACCAAATAAACCTCGATTACGATATCGGAGATGCAGAACCAGAAGATGAATTTCAGTGTAATTTGTCGTCTTCTGATGAAGAATCAGATGACGAAGAACCCTACTAAATAACTATGTTACGAATGTCACAATTTCGGTGTAATTTGTCTTTTATATTATTTATCGTATAATAATATAAATAACTCGACCAGATGAATTTCAGTGTAATTTATCGTCTTGCGATCTTTACGACTAGGCCATAGTATTTAATTGGTATTTATCACACACACACATTTATAACTCGACCAGATGTATTCAGGATAAAAAAAACTGTCCTCAACCTGATTCGAACCCAGGGTTCGGGTGAACATGTTTGCGATCTTTTCCGCTAGGCCATAGTCTTTAATTGGTATTTATCACACACACACATTTATAACTCGACCAGATGTATTCAGGATAAAAACAAACTAAATCTGTCCTTCACAGGACTCGAACCCGGGTTCGGGTGAAAATGTGTGCGTCTTTACCATTAGGCCATAGTCTTTAATCGGTTTATAACACACATACAAATTATTAAGTTGACCAGATTTATTCAGATTAAAAAAAAAACCTACGAAAGCCCTAAATCCAATCCTTCCCTTCGCGAACCCTTCGATTTCATCTTCTTCTCCTCTCGAATCTCTTCTTCTCCTTCGATTTCATCTTCTTCTCCTCTCGAATCTCTTCTTCTCCTTCGATTTCATCTTCATCTTCTTCTCCTTCGATTTCATATTTTTCTCCTCTCGAATCTCTTCTTCTCCTTCGATTTCATCTTCTTCTCCTTCGATTTCTACTCTCGAATCTCTTCTACTTCTTTTCTTGCCATTCTCTGACGATGCCAGAAGCTAAGAAGGGTAAGAATCAGAAGAGAAAACACGCTCCCAATCTTTCTCAGAGACGCGGAGGTTACAATCCCTCTCCGACAATGTCGCGAACACCGAGGTCTCTTCCGCCGCAGTACAACATCACGCCGGCTGCCCAAGTTCCTCCGACTCAGGTGACACCACCTCAAGTCGCCGTCGACAATCAACCGTCAACCTCAGCACCAGATTTCCGGAGCTTTCCACCGCCACAACAACTTTTCAACAGTGAAGAACGCCGTGCGCCTGAATCGGATCCACTGGAGGCTCCACCGTCACCACATCAGAACTCTCAGGCTCAGAGTCATCCATCTTCTCACGGACACAGTTTCGAAGATGAATCTCCAGTGTTGCCGGATCTCCAGGAAGACACGCTAAGGGCTCTCAATGCACTGCTTATGGTGCCAGACCGGGATAAGTTTACAACTGTCCTCTCTCCCACACCTACGCCGAACTCGAGCTGGTATGACCTTGCCCTTGTATAATGTGATTATGTGTGTTTTGTGTTAGAATGTGTTTTGTGTTTGAATGTGATTCTGCATTGAATCGTGTCTGTGTGTATAATGTGTTTATGGATTTGATAAGAATATGTTTATTGGATTTGATTAGAATTGTGTTTGTGTTTGATTAGAATTTTGTTTGTGTCTGAGTCTTAGCATAGACACAGTTTGATGTGTTTAGAAATGTGTTAATCTAGCTTAGTTTATAATGTGTTTGAATGTGTTTCATGTCTGGTTTCATGTGTTTATTAGTGTTAGTTCTCTGAAGTCTTAGGTCTTATGTCTTCTGGTTTTAGGTCTTAGGTCTTAGGTCTTCTGGTTTTAGGTCTTGGGTCTTGTGTCTGTCTTTGGTTTCATGTCTGTGTTTTAATGTGTTTGTGTATGTATTGTGTCTGTCTTTGATTCGAATTGTCTATGTGTTTGAATGTGTTTGATGGATTTGATTAGAATGTGATTGCTTTGATTAGAATTGTGTCTGGTTTCATGTGTTTGATTAGAATTGTTTCATGTCTGGTTTCATACGTCTATTAGTGTTAGTTCTCTGGAGTCTTAGGTCTTAGGTCTTGGGTCTTGTGTCTGTCTTTGGTTTCATGTCTGTGTTTTAATGTGTTTGTGTATGTATTGTGTCTGTCTTTGATTCGAATTGTCTATGTGTTTGAATGTGTTTGATGGATTTGATTAAAACGTGATTGCTTTGATTAGAATTGTGTCTGGTTTCATGTGTTTGATTAGAATTGTTTCATGTCTGGTTTCATGTGTATGTATTGTGTCTGTCTTTGGTTTTATGTCTTAGGTCTTCTGGTTTCATGTGTGTTTTTGCAGGTTTAATAAACGTTTGCTTTATTTCATGTGTGTTTTTGCAGGTTTAATCGCGACATGGGATCGAAACTGGTTAGGAAAATCACTAAAGTGTTTACCAACAAATTCGATGGTCCCTACTATAGCTGGACATGTGTGCCTCGGGAGAGACAAGAACGATACTTCCTCGAGTTCGCGGTAAAGTTTTCTGTTCTATAGCAGTGTGATGTTTTTTGTCATATAGGTTTGCTTCTTATGTTTTCACTAACATTCTGTTGTCTTTGTATTGTAGAAAACCCACACCTGGGATCCCTTGATAACAGGGACAGTTAAAGAGTTTTTTGATGAAATCTGTCAACGCCGGATGAAGGACATGGTTAGCAGTGCGAGGACTAGTCGACAGCGACCTAATTGGATCGGTGACACGCTCTGGAATACGATGACTCAGTACTGGGACACTGAAGAAGCAAAGCTGAGGACTCTCACCTATTCCAATGCTCGTCTGTCTGACCGTCAAGGTCTCGGTCCTCACATCCACTTGTCAGGGCCGAAGTCATATCAACAAATTCAACATGAAATGGTAAGTAACTTTTACTTTTTCTTACTCCTTAACAACTTAAAAAAATTTCATACTCGTTCTTTATTTTGTAACATTGCAGGAAGCGGAATTGGGACGATCGGTTAGTCTTGGTGAGGTTTTCATCAAGACGCATACAAAACCAGATGGTACCTATGTCGATAAGAAGGCGGAGAAAATCGCTCAAAGATATCAGGAGAAGCTACAACAGAAGTTGTCTGACCTCGTGACAGAGGCTTCAGATGTTTCAGACGGTGCTTCTCGACCTCGAGAGCTAACAACAGATGACTATACTAGCATCTTTCTTGAGGTAAGTAACATTTTCAGTCCACATTTATATTGTCTTGGCTTTTGTCTACTTTAATTACATTTTTCTTTTACTTTTTCACAGTCCACTGACTTGGATTCGCGAGGAACTCCTTATGGAGTTGGAAGCCTGAAGGAGACTCTTATCAATGGCAAGCGCAAGCAACCGGGAGCCTCTTCCTCGTTTGTTGCACTGCAAGAGCAACTGAAGGAAGCTCAACGGAAAATCGAGGAGCAGGCTGCCTATAATGAACGACGTGATGCTGAGATTGCTGCCCGTGAAGCACAGCACTCCCGAGCTGCGGCTGAGCAAAAGGACAAGTTCGAGCACTTCTCCTTGGTGGAAAAGTACTTGCGCCAAACTGATCCGAGGTTTCTCGACTTCTTGTCTGCTAATTCACCTCCAGCAACAACCAATATGCTTCCATCAACAGATCAACCATCTACTTCTTAGGTTACCTCTGTTTTTTATCACTTGTGTTACCTATGTTTTTTTAGAACTTGTGTTGTGAACTTGTTATGGAGTTTGAATACATTGGTTAATATTTGTAATCAAATGCTATTTTCAATGAAATTTCGGTTGTTTAGTAATTTAGGTTTGTAACACAGGTTTACAATTGAGAAACAAACAAATACCAATCGTTCATACCAAATTCTAATATCGACATAAAAATAGTCAGTAAACAGTCGCATAGTAGTCGCCAAATAGTCACTAAACAGTCGCATAGTAGTCACCGTATGTTTACATCGTCGAAGCTTATGTTCCGATTAGTCGCCGAATAGTCGTCATATTAGTCATACAATAGTCGGTAAATGGTCACTACATTTGACGACTATATTTGGTGACTACAATTATCCGACTACATCTTTACCGTTCCTATAGTCATTTACTAGTCGCCTAATTTATGCGACTATTTTACGACAACTACAATGTGCGACTATGTTACGACTATTATAATTTGCGACTATTTTACGACTATTACACTATTCATGGTCGTAGTCGGAAAGTAGTCGCCAAATGGCGACTATTTATACGACTACTTTTTTTAGCGACTAAAGATTACCGACTCCGTTCTTTAGTCGCAAGTTAGTCGTACCATCGCTTTTAGCGACTATTTTGCGACTCTTCCTGCAGTCGCCAAATCGATGTTTTCTTGTAGTGCCATTTGTTCGGGTTAACTAGATTCCGATCAAGGAATGATCTAGAGTAATTTGACCTAATAAAAAGGCGTGTGATGGTTGATGATATAGAAAATTATCAAATTAGAGCGAAACAAATATCATATTTAAAGAAATGTTTATATTAATAATCATGGAAAAGATCCGAAAAGCTTAAGCAAGGGCTAGAAACATATAAAATTACTTAGCCAAATAAAATTGAATCAAAAGTGTGTGTTGAACTAGATGAATGATCTAGGTAGCTAAGCTAGGTGAGCTGGTCGCCAGCTTAACTTAGTAGTATAAGCTACTAAAAAAACTTACTCAACTATGTGGACTGATCAACTCAAACTCATACTGGGTGGATTGGGTCGGTTACCAAGGCAAGACGGTTGAGAGATTGTCTCGACCAAAGTGGATATTTTTGTAAAATAAACTTACCCAAACTCCAATAAAACGATGACCATTGATAGGAAGACAGCATTCTCACATCTAAGGTAGAAAATTCGCCCAATGCAAGATTATCACCGAGGAAAATGAAGATTTGAATTGAAAGAGAACCATGCCTTGAAAAATAGAAAATCCCTAGGAAGATGATGACTATAATCGTAATCTAACCACGGGTGCATCAGATGGTTTTTTTTAGAGTTTTAGTTCAAAGATAGATCCATAAAATGAGAGAAAATAAGCTTGGAGGGGAAAATCGTAGGAATAATTCGTCATCAATCATGATCAATGGCGATCCTAGGAGAAGAACAAGAGCAGACGAGCGCGCTAGGAAGATTGGTCGACAGCTGGCTACTAGCGGGTTAGATAGGGATGTTGGACATCCGTATCTTGCGGTATGATCCATATTGTGGTGTAATCGAGAGGTAACTTGATTAGATTCTCAATTAGATAACTAACCGTGATTAGATTCTCAGATTGAACATATTAGTTGGAAGGTATGATACGGTAAGCATAGTATTTAATTTGATCGATAAACTTGGTAAAGTGTATAGACACTATAAAAGCAGAGGAGAGGTTTTGGGTCTCAAGACC
Organism: Eutrema japonicum; assembly: GCA_030161315.1. Taxonomy (NCBI): domain Eukaryota; kingdom Viridiplantae; phylum Streptophyta; class Magnoliopsida; order Brassicales; family Brassicaceae; genus Eutrema; species Eutrema japonicum. Next base: position 18,306,978 of record BSQW01000006.1, read on the forward strand.
AAAACCGTAACTGGACCGAAGATAGAAGAAATGGGCCAACACCAGATTAAGAAGCACAACAAACCCATCAAATTGAGTGCCAATCCTCATCAGCACATGTCGCTGAAAACCTGCAACAACTACGGAAAAGATATCAAAGAAGAAAAGTGTTATCATCAAATTGTCAAGGCAGCTCCGCGAATTCTGTTAAAGAATAGATTAGACCTCCTTGATATCTTTTCCGTAGCGTGCCGTTAGAGAACACATGTCCTTCCTTAAGTCATTGTAAGTTGCTCTATATATATTAACTCTTGTGTATATATGGACGGTGAGAAGAAAGAAGAGAAAAAGTTTTTCATAAAGGTTTTCTCTCTAAACTTAAGAAAAATTTCATGGTATCAGAGCCATGGAGGGTTCTTCAGATCTAATCCTAGCTCCTACGGTAACAATTTCTCAATGTGTTACGCTCAATCTCTCCGATAAGAATTATCTCTTATGGAAGCTACAGTTCGAAAGGTTTTTGTCAAGTCAGCAGATGTTGGGGTTCGTCAATGGCAGCACTCCATGTACTCCGTCGATGATGCAGGTCAAAGATGGAGACAATACTGTGGAACTAGAATCCAGCTTATGGTGTGATTGTGAAAGACAAACGGATAAGACAGCTCCTCACCAAAGGCAGTCGTCATAATGACCTCTATGTGTTGGAGAATTCCCAGTTTCTTACTTACTACTCAACTAGACAGTAAGCTACAAGTGATGAGGTGTGGCACCAGCGGCTAGGTCATCCTCACATGGAGATTCTTCAACAGCTAATAAAGAATAAAGCCATTGTAGTTAATAAGACAAGCACACGCCTGTGTGATGCTTGCCAAATGGGAAAGATCTGCAAACTTCCCTTCTCTTCTTCTGATTTTGTAGCAACTAGGCCCCTAGAGAGAATTCATTATGATATATGGGGATCTGCTCCAGTTGTATCTGCTCAAGGATTCCGTTACTATGTGCTTTTCATCGATAATTTCTCTCGGTTTTCTTGATTCTATCCTCTTCGCTTAAAGTCTGATTTTTTTACTATCTATCTCAAGTTTCAAAAGATGGTAGAGAATCAGTTTCAATAAAAGATAGCTATGTTTCAGTGTGATGGAGGGGGTGAATATACAAGTAACATGTTCATTAGTCATCTAAACGACAGTGGCATCAGACAATTAATCTCTTGCCCACACACTCCTCAGCAAAATGGTCTTGTTGAACGGAAACATAGACATTTGACTGAACTAGGTTTGTTTATGCTATACCATTTGACTGAACTAGGTTTGTCTATGCTATTCCAAAACCGTAATTGGACCGAAGATAGAAGAAATGGGCCAACATCAGAGTAAGAAGCCCAACAAACCCATCAAATTGAGTGCCGATCCACATCAGCACATGTCGCCGAAAACCTGCAACAACTACGGAAAAGATATCAAGGAAGAAAATTATTCTCATCAAATTGTCAAGGCAGCTCCGCAAATTCTGTTAAAGAATAGATTTGACCTCCTTGATATATTTTCTGTAGCGTGCCATTAGAGAACACATGTCTTTCCTTAAGTCATTGTAATTTGCTCTATATATATTAACTCTTGTGTATCTATGGACGGTGAGAAAAAAGAAGAGAAAAAGTTCTTCATAAAGGTTTTCTAAACTTAAGAAAGCTTTCAAAGGGAGTACATTTTGTTGAATGAGGCTAAGTAGCAACAAGATTGATTTGGGTCAATCAAGTGGAGTTTGGTGTAGAAACACGACCAAGACAGAGATGTGGGTCAACTTGGACAAATCAAAACGCAGATCAATGTAATGCTGAATTTTTGGAAAAGGCTAAAGTGGGTACACGACTGTGGCTTACAGGATGATTGTACTCACTTAGAAATTTCATTGCTTATGTATCATTGATGGATGCAAGTTGGTTATTGCTTGTATAAGATGGTTAGTGTGCGAGATAGAAGAACCTGATAAAGGATGGAAAATTAAGTAGGAAATGGATCAAGTCATTGGTAAACTATACTAAGAATTGGAAATAGAAAAGGGTAGATGAACTATAAATGAGGATGTTAACTTGCAAAGTCAAACCGACAAAGGGGATTCGGTAGTAACAAGTGGATAATGGAAAGATTTATGTTAAAGGTTTCCATTGTGTACTGTTAAGGTTTAATGAATCTAAGAATTGAACTTTGAATAAGAAATCTCAAATTGAAATATGGTTAAAAGATGAAAGGTTCGGCCAGGGTGTGGCCGGACCAAGATGTTTCAACTACGGCCTTAGAAACGTTGGGATGTGGTGTTTCACCTTGCCTCTTCTAGTAGTGATGTGGAGTGAAAAACAACTATTGAGAGTTATTTTGTGGTTTCCAATTAATACACGACATGTCGCCATCTCCCCCGAGCAAAATCATACACGGTGATATGATTCCGGACACGGAAGTTCAAGCCGAGGCATTGCACGTACCGGAAGGAGCGATCACCCGATCAAAGGCACGGAAGCTAGCGGAAGCGGTTCGGAGCTTACTTGGCAATATCCGGATCAAGGAGGATCAACAAACGCATCCGATCCTTAACTCTTTATCATTGAGTTCTTCTTGAGGTTTGGTCGTTGAGTAAGTTGCGTTGTACTCTTTGTCCTGTTACGGTTTTGTCCCAATGGGTTTTCCGTAAGAGGTTTTAACGAGGCAACCAGCTTACTCCGCTAACGGTCCGTTTCCGAAAGAGAATTCCGCGGGAATGACATCACAAATATTCAAAATCCAAGACTGAAGCCGAAGGGTCATTCTCGCAAGTCAACATCATTTATTTTAGTCTTTGGTCAAACTTTTAGTAATTTGTTCTTTTCTTTTTCGAGGCAAGTGTTTATTGCACTTTGACTCTCTTTTTCTCTCTATTCTCTTCTCTATATAAACTCTCCTCATTGTAATATCAAAGCAACTTTTAATCAATCTCTTTCAATATAATTTTCGAGTTTTATACTCTCTCTTTTCGTTTCTTAAGAAGGTTTATTCTTAGAAACATTTCTCGAATTTATCATTGAGTGTTCCGCGACTCATAGACGCAATCTTCGATCCGTTGATCGTGAGTGTTCTTCTCGTAAAGTGGGGCATAAGGATTTTCGACCTTCCGGTCACGCCTTATCATCCTCTTTCCCGAATTCACCCATCGGCGTTGCCACCGCCTCGTTTCTAAGTCTTCTCGTAAGATTGGGCCTAAGGATTTTCGGGTTAATATCCTACGCCTTAGCATCTTTCTTCTTGAATCCTTCGAAGTCAAGGATTATCCGATCATCGCTATACTAGAGCAAGCCGGTCCTAAGTCAAATCGTATCACACGGGGAGAATGACAAACGGTCCAAGCTTTCGAACCTTGGGACGTGGTAGGCTAGGACGACTTAACATGCAAAACGTGCTCCATAAGTTGCAATACTAGCTTGCTTTCCCTAGGAAACATTCATGAACACGTTTCGTCAATATGTCTGGGTCTTGGATGTCTTAGCTTACATACCTTTTAATCCACTCAAAACGATGATCATAGCATCTAGGGCTCTCCACAACATGAAGCCGACCAAGCATTAAATATACTCGTACATAGAGATGCGTTAGTCTCAGTCTTCTAAGAATGTCTTCTCAACTTATGTGACACGCCACATGACGTGTATAATCACGCCAGGGTTATCTTAGTATAGTTAGACTTGGTATAGTTTTTGTTGGAGTCGGATTCCACCCGCTTGAGATTAACCATTCGAAAACGATCAAGTATGGATGAATCACCTTAGAATATAACCGAGCCGAAGAAAATAAGGAGTCAACAGAGCCGAAGTTCGGCCATATCATCTCATGCGAAACGAGGCCGAGCCGAGGCGAGATCAATGTCACCCCCTAAACCGAACCAAAATTAGATCAAGGCTATACTGATCCGGTTCACCTTGGTTCGACGTCATGGGCCGAAGTTGGGCATCTTCTTGGGCCGAAGTCAATTTCTCCTGGACTGAGACCAACATTGGGTATCAATCGTCATGGGATGAGCTAATCGGCCCACTACACGACCAGTGGACAGGAAACCCTAAACGATGTCTTTAGTCGGCGGCCGCGAAAGAAAAAGGAAATATTCCAGATCTTCTCCGAGATCCTCGTCCGCAAAAACTTGTATAACTATTTAGCATTATCATTCATAGAAAATGGGTTTTTTAGACCTTAGCAATATCATCTCATCATCTTGTAAAATCTTCTCAAATCAACAATAAAACAATCTTTGGATCATTTCCCGTGTTTTCGTCCATAGAAACTTATGTTCCCTCTAAATTCCTTTACAAGAATTTGATTGTATGAGTTTTGGCTCGCACAATTTGGTGCTGTCTGTGGGGACTTAGAAGTTTTCTTACTCACGAAAATCACCAAGAACGAGATCTAAAAAGATGGCCGACGATCATAAACGAAGCGGTGATAACACGAACAACAACGGCAGAAATCCTCCGATAGGAAGAGTCGATCCCATCGGTACCCCTGAAACTACGGAAACCACCTCGGAGCCCTTGGCCGAGCTAAAGAATATTCTCGCCGTGCTGCTGAAGAAGGCGGATGACCAAAATAAAATGAACAAAACCTTGTTCGAGACACTGTCATTGGAGAACCAAACCAGAGATCTGCATACCGGACACCTCGGCTCGGCGATGACTTCACCAAGAATGCCAACGAGGAGGCTCAGACTCAACCCGACGATCCTCGATTTCTCAACACATGTAGGTACCTTGTCGAACGTAGGAGGATTACCACCGCTGAACCCGTCCGACGAGGGGAAATTCGCAACAACGAGGCCAGTTCTACTCGATCTACTTTGGTCGGATCGTGGAACAGACCAGCAAACCGACGATCGCACAAGATTTGGCCTCAGCATAACATTTGTGGCAACCAACAATGAAGGGAACACCTAGAGCCATACGCAAGTGGCAGACTCGCCTCGGTACTGGAAGGGGCAAGAGTTGCAGGGGACATCCCGAGCTCAAGTCGGCTCGGCAACAATTGGACAGAAGAGGAAGAAAATCTTCTCTGGGTAAAACAAGCGCAACGTGCTGACGACCTAACAAGGGCGGATCAAAGTCAATACGATGAGGCGATAGGGCCGAGCCGAGTCTAGATCAAGAAAACAAACGAAATCAAAGCTTCCATGGCCCGAAGCAACGTCGAGATGCTAATCATCCATTCAAAGGGATATCACGCAATCAGAGCGACACCCGGGATCGACCCGATTCTAGAGAAGACACAGAGAACCTCCTTTATAGCTCGGATCGCCAAAGCAACCATCCCCAACAAATCAGAATCTTATTATACGACCGAATGACTGACCCTAAGGCCCATATAACGGCTTTCCGCATAGAAATGGCCCGAGCCAACCTCGAGGAAAGTAAAAGAGACATTGGACGACTATGCCTCTTGTTTGCAGAACATCTGAGAGGAGCCGCCCTCAATTGGCTCTCAAGACTCCATCGGGATTCGATCGACAATTTTTAACAATTGTTTGCTGAATTCCTAAAGCATTTCTCTATGTTCAGGGAACGAGGAACTGATAACACCATATTTTTACCCGTTTTGCTATATATTTTAGAACACTTTAAAAAATGTTCCACTTGTTTCTATGCTTCTATTACGCGTTTTGCATGTTTGCGGTTTTAAGACTCTTTTCAGGTTACTCGGGATAAAGTGTGCATTTTGGAGCAAAAGTATGTTTTTGGATAAACTTGGACCGTCAATAAGTCTTGCAATCAAAGAAGACCTTTTTCACCGTCTGATCATCACCAAATTTGGAGACAACAGAGAGACAACCAGCTTTCAAATGCAATTGGATTGGGGACAATCCAATGGTTGGATCCTAAAATATACCCGAAGCACTGAAACCCGATGAAGCTGCCCAAAGAAGCAACCACTACGGGTCAAGGAGTCGGAGCTGCAGCCAAGCACCGTTCTGCCGCCCCTGGAGCCGCTCCACCAACGGCCGGAAGCCAGCTCGCCGCGGCCAGAGAAGACGGAGCCGCGGCCAAGCCTGAAGACAGAGAAGGTTTTTCGAAAGAAAGAAAGTAATTTTGGCCGCGACGGAGTTTCACGACTACGCCGTAGATTGGTGGGACCAAATTGTGACCAACCTACGGAGAAATAGAGAAAACCCGGTGGAAACGTGGAACGAGATGAAGCATTTGATGCATAGGCGATTCGTACCAAATCACTATTTCCACGATCTTCACCAAAGGTTGAGACGTTTGACACAAGGTAGTAGGAGCGTCGAGGACCATTTCCAAGAGATGTAAAAGTTGATGTTAAAGGATGATATCGAGGAGCAAAGAGACGCTACGTTGGCAAGGTTCCTCGCCGGCATGAACCGCGATCTACAAGACCGTGTTGAAATGGAGACTTACAGAAACATCGAGGAGATGTTACACAAAGCCGTATTGTTTGAACAACAGCTCAAGCGCAAAGGCGTCACACGCCAACCGTTTGCATCTAGCTCTAAGCCGAGTTACCCGAAAGGAGAAAAACCTACTTACCCTCCCCGGATCGATTCTAAGCCAAAGGCCGATTATAAGCCGATCTCTTCCGGACACGACTACAAGGGTAAGGGTGATTCAAATGTTGTTCGGAATCGTGATATTGAATGTTTTAAATGCAGAGGCAAAGGACATTTCGCGAACAAGTGCCCAAACCCGCGAGCAATGATGGTCCTTGCCAACGGCGATATCGTTACTGACGACGAGGAAGAAAACGAAACCGAAACCACCCCGATCTTCGATGATTATGAGGAGCATGCGGTTTGATGGTAAGCTATTAGTAGCTAGGCGAGTCCTTCTTGCCCAAGAACCGGTCGTTGAGAACGAGCAACGAGAAAACCTATTCCACACCTGTTGCATGATTAAAAGCAAGGTTTGCTCTCTTATTATTGATGGTGGTAGTTGTACTAATGTTGCGAGTACTACTCTAGTAGAGAAACTAGGTATGGATACAAGGAAGCACCCTAGGCCGTATAATCTTCGGTGGTTGAACAAGCAACGTCAACACAAAGTTACCCGTCAAGTTTCGGTTCCGTTGACGATAGGCCGATACGAGGACGAGGTCGTGTGCGAAGTTTTACCTATGGAGGTTGGCCATATCTTACTTGGAGGTTCGTGGCAGTATGACCGCAAAGCCGTTCATGACGGTTTCACCAACAAACATTCGTTTGAGCATAAGGGTCGGAAAATCACTTTGGCACCATTATCTCCACATGAGGTATTTCTCGACCAACTCAAGCTCGAACAAAATCAGGGCAAGTGCAATGTAAGCGATCCTTCACCCACTTATCTCTTAAAATTAAAAGTGATGGATCCAAGAAAAATGAAAAACCACTCGTGAACGAATCTTTACTTATCAAACCGAGTGAACTTAAGCATGCTCTCATTTCTCGGCAACCATTTGTTTTATTAGTTTTTAGGAATGCTCTTTCGAGTATGTCTAACCCTGAGCCAGAAATCCCGAGCAGCATATCTTCTCTTTTGCAGGATTTTTCTGACGTTTTCCCAGAAGACGGTCCGATCGGTTTGCCACCGATTCGCGGAATCGAACACCAAATAGATTACGTACCCGGCGCGACACTTCCAAACCGTCCGGCCTACCATACCAATCTTGTTGAGACAAAGAAACTGCAGCGTCAAGTTGACGAGCTGATGGCCAAGGGACATATACGGGAAAGTATGAGCCCATGTGCCGTACCCATTTTACTCGTACCGAAGAAGGACGGAACATGGCGAATGTGCGTTGATTGCCGTGCGATCAATAACATTACGGTAAAGTATCGCCATCCGATCCCGAGGTTAGACGACATGTTAGATGAGCTTTATGGGTCTAGCGTTTTCACTAAAATCGATCTAAAATGTGGTTATCACCAAATTCGTATGAATGAAGGTGATGAATGGAAAACTGCTTTTAAAACTAAACACGGCTTGTATGAATGACTTGTAATGCCGTTTGGTCTAACCAATGCGCCTAGTACTTTTATGTGTTTAATGAACCATGTTCTTAGGTCGTATATAGGTCTCTTTGTGGTCGTTTACTTTGACGATATATTAATTTATAGCAAGAACCTAGACGAACATGTTGAACATTTGCGATTAGTTTTAGATGTGCTTAGGAAGAAACGTTTATTTGGCAATCTTAAGAAATGCTCTTTTTGTTCAGATAACGTGGTCTTTTTAGGTTTTGGTGTGAGTTCTCAGGGCATACAGGTTGACGAGAACAAGATCAAGGCCATCCGCGATTGGCCGACTCCAAAAACCGTTGGCGATGTGCGAAGCTTTCACGGCTTAGCCGGATTTTATCGACGATTCGTCCGTGATTTCAGTACTATTGTCGCGCCCTTAACCGAGGTCATCAAGAAAAACGTGGGATTCCGTTGGGAGCAAGCTCAAGAGGACGCCTTCCAACTACTCAAAAACCGACTTACTCACGCCCCTTTACTTGTTTTACCTAATTTTGCTAAAGCTTTTGAAATCGAATGTGACGCATCCGGTGTTGGTGTAGGTGCTGTGCTAATGCAAGAAAAGAAACATGTGGCTTTCTTCAGCGAGAAACTCGGAGGTGTAACGCTCAATTACCCGACTTACGACAAGGAGCTTAACGCCTTGGTTCGAGCACTCCAAACGTGGCAGCATTACCTATGGTCGAAGGAATTCATCATTCACACCGATCATCAATCCCTCAAACACTTGAAAAACCAATAAAAGCTAAACAAAAGGCACGCACGTTGGGTTTAGTTTATCGAGACATTTCCGTACGTCATTCAATACAAACAAGAAAAAGAAAACGTGGTCGCCGATGCCTTGTCCCGGAGATACACGCTAATTTCTACACTCGACGCCAAGGTTCTCGGGTTTGAAATGATCAAAGATGCTTATGCAACCGACTCCGACTTTCAGGAAGTCTTTCTTTCCTCTTCTAAATTCGCTTTTTGGAAATATTTTCAAAGCGACGGTTTCTTGTTTTACGAGAACCGTCTTTGTATTCCTAATTCCTCTTTGCGAGATTTACTTGTTAGGGAAGCTCACGGCGGTGGACTCATGGGTCACTTCGGAATTGATAAAACCCTTCATATCGTGCAAGACCATTTTTATTGGCCGCATATCAAATGTGATGTAGAACGCATTTGTAACCGATGCACGAATTGTAAGTACGCTAAGTCCAAACGCCAAAACCAAGGTCTGTATACTCCATTACCCATTCCTAGTGCACCATGGACTGATATTTCTATGGATTTCGTTTTAGGATTGCCTAAGACTAGGAAAGGTAGTGACTCTATTTTCGTGGTTGTTGATAGATTCTCAAAAGTGGCACATTTCATTCCAAGTCAAAAAACCGACGATGCATCGAACATAGCTGATTTATTCTTTAGGGAAATAATTTGATTGCATGGCATGCCTAGATACATTGTTTCGGATAGGGATACAAAGTTTCTAAGTTATTTTTGGAAGACCTTATGGTCGAAATTAGGAACGAAACTTTGCTTTTCTACAACGTGTCATCCGGAGACCGATGGTCAAACAGAAGTAGTCAATAGGACTTTAGGAACTCTCTTGCGAACTATTGTTAAAAAGAATCTTATAGCATGGGAAGAATGTTTTCCGCACTTAGAATTTGCATACAATCATGTGCAACATGCTACTACTTTGTTTTCGTCATTTGAACTTGTTTACGGTTTTAATCCGCTTACTCCTGTTGATTTAACTCCTCTTCCTTTAAATGAACATGTGAGTTTGGACGGAAAGAAAAGGGCTGAATTGGTAAAACAGATGCACGAAAAGGCGAAGGCAAACATCGAACACAAGACGGAGCAATACCGCAAACACGCCAACAAAGGACAGAAGAAAAAGACGGTCGAACCCGGCGATCTTGTGTAGATCTATCTTCGAAAATAACGGTTCCCGGACGAAAGGAATTCCAAACTCAAGCCGCGAGTCGATGGGCCGTTCACCGTTTTGGAAAAGATCAACGACAACTCCTACAAACTTGATCTCCAAGGTAAGTATACTGTTAGTTCAAGCTTCAACTTTGCTGATATCATTCCTTATATTGCAGATGAAATCGATTTGGGGTCAAATCCTTTTCAAGAGAGGGAGGATGATATGATTCCGGACACAGAAGTTCAAGCCGAGGCATTGCACGTACCGGAAGGAGCGATCACCCGATCAAAGGCACGGAAGCTAGCGGAAGCGGTTCAGAGCTTACTTGGCAATATCCGGATCAAGGAGGATCAACTTACACATCCGATCCTTAACTCTTTATCATCGAGTTCTTCTTGAGGTTCGGTCGTTGAGTAAGTTGCGTTGTATTCTTTTTCCTGTTACGGTTTTGTCCCAATGGGTTTTCCGTAAGAGGTTTTAACGAGGCAACCGGCTTACTCCGCTAACGATCCGTTTCCGAAAGAGAATTCCGCGGGAATGACATCACAAATATTCAAAATCCAAGACCGAAGCCGAAGGGTCATTCTCGCAAGTCAACATCATTTATTTTAGTTTTTGGTCAAACTTTTAGTAATTTGTTCTTTTCTTTTTCGAGGCAAGTGTTTATTGCACTTTGACTCTCTTTTTCTCTCTCTTCTCTTCTCTATATAAATTCTCCTCATTGTAATCTCAAAGCAACTTTTAATCAATCTCTTTCAATATACTTTTCGAGTTTTATACTCTCTCTTTTCGTTTCTTAAGAAGGTTTATTCTTAGAAACATTTCTCGATTTATCTTTGAGTGTTCTGCGACTCATAGACGCAATCTTCGATCCGTTGATCGTGAGTGTTCTTCTCGTAAAGTGGGGCATAAGGATTTTCGACCTTCCGGTCACGCCTTATCATCCTCTTTCCCGAATTCTCCCATCGGCGTTGCCACCGCCTCGTTTCTAAGTCTTCTCGTAAGATTGGGCCTAAGGATTTTCGGGTTAATATCCCACGCCTTAGCATCTTTCTTCTTGAATCCTTCGAAGTCAAGGATTATCCGATCATCACTATACTAGAGCAAACCGGTCCTAAGTCAAATCGTATCACACGGGGAGAATGATAAACGGTCCAAGCTTTCGAACCTTGGAACGTGGTAGGCTAGGACGACTTAACATGCAAAACGTATAAGTTTTTCCTTAGTGATTACACACTTGTAATCTATCCCATAATCTCCCCTAGAACAAATGAATCAACACGTTTTATATTGATGGGGATTTCGGTTATGAGAAGGATGAATGTCTAACCTTGATCCATTGCTTTGTTAGACATGATGATGATTCCTTGATGATTGTTTGATCTTCTCCTTCCCTTCCTTACTGCGATCTCCCCTTCGACAGAGCCGGGGTGTTCAGATTCCGATCACAATCTCTAATCTCTCTTTTTATGTTTATGTGTTTCTATCTTCTTTCTTTTAGTGTCTCAATTCTGGAAAAAACAGAATCTGTCACTCTCTTTTTGCAATAACTTCTACCCTTTTCTTTTATATGAGGCCCAAAGTGATTCTCACTGTTAAAGGAGGAGTTGTGTCTTTTCAATGAGACACCCATTCATTAAAACATAACACATAAACTATATTTTAATATATATACAATTATATAAGTTAAATCATTATATATATAAATGCATATAAACCTTAGATTAGATTCTTTATTGGGTAGAGTAAGAGGGTTGACATCAAACCCATTCCGGTATCTTTTCTTTGATTCGGTCCATCACCGTATCCCGTTACATACCGGAAACTTTAAGCCTTACATTAAACTTAAACTATAATAGTTGGACCGTTAATACTTCGGCCACACTAACGGAAATATTCTTACATTCTCCCACTTGGCCGTGTATTAACTTAATGGTTCAACTTCCTTTAAAGCGCGCCTTTCATTAAGCTTAATTATCCCCTTTTTTAAGTACCATAAAATCAGGACTTATCGAATGAGGCGGTCCCCTATCTTTTACAGCGATAAGTTCCCTTCCATCATCACAACCAATTCAAACTTTACTACTTCTTTAATATTTGAGAGGTTACTTAATTCTCAAAAATTCTTTTATGTTGAGATATAACCTTATTCTCAACTCATATGTTATCCTAACCCTACATGTACATACCATAATGATAACATATTAATTTGCAGAAAAACAAATAAACTTTATTGAATTCAAATTACTTAAGTTAGCATCTTTACAATAGCATAATATCAATACAGCAAGGCCTTATCAATTATTCCCATCCTTTCTACATGGCCAATGAAGATACCAGGAGGGAGTCCTTTCGTTAACGGATCCGCTACCATCATATCCGTTCTTATATGCTCAATTGCTACTCTGCGTTTCTGCACTTCTTCCTTTACAGACAAGTATTTTATCTCCATGTGCTTAGCACCTTTCGAATACTTGTCATTCTTTGCGAAGAAGACTGCTGCGGAATTATCACAATACATTCTCAGTGGTTTGGAAATACTGTCAATAAGTCCAAGTCCTGAGACAAAGTTTCGCAGCCACAATGCTTGAATTGTGGCCTCATAGCATGCCACGAATTCTGCTTCCATGGTGGAAGTAGCAATGACGGACTGCTTTCCACTCTTCCATGATACTGCTCCTCCAGCTAATAGGAACAGATAGCCAAACGTCGATTTTCGAGAATCGACGCACCCGGCATAGTCTGAATCAGAGTATCCGATAACTTCAAGATTATCGGATCTCCTGTACGTAAGCATAAACTCTTTGGTGCCTTGCAAGTACCTGAGAACTTTCTTTGCAGCCTTCCAGTGGTCCATTCCAGGATTACTTTGATACCGACCCAAGACACCAACCGCGAAACTGATGTCTGGTCGAGTACATGTTTGAATGTAATTCAAACTTCCTACCACTGACAAGTAAGGTATCATCTCCATTTCTTTTCTCTCTAGTTCATTCTTTGGACATTGAGCTTTATTGAATTTGTCCCCTTTCTGAACTGGAGCTTTGCTTAACTTGCACATTTTCATTCCATATCTCTTCAAGACTTTATCTATGTATCCTTTCTGAGACAAACTTAACAATCCTTGTGATCTATCCCGGATTATTTCAATCCCTATGACATAGTTTGCCTCACCTATATCCTTCATTTCAAAGTTCTTGGAGAGATATTTCTTTACATCACTCAACATACTCATATCATTTGTAGCCAACAATATATCGTCAACATACAATACTAGGATAATAAACTTGCTCCCACTGACTTTCATATAAATACATCGATCAACGATAACTTCTATGAAACCGTATGACAACATAGTATCATTGAACTTTAAATACCATTGTCGAGAGGCTTGTTTCAATCCATATATTGACTTCCTCAGCTTACACACAAGATTTTCTTTTCCTGCAACCACATAACCTTCCGGTTGGTCCATGTAAACTTCTTCCTCAAGCTCTCCATTAAGAAAGGCGGTTTTGACATCCATTTGGTGAAGCTCCAAATCATAATGAGCTACCAATCCCATGACAATTCTTAAGGAATCCTTCTTTGAAACTGGAGAGAAGGTATCCGTATAGTCAATGCCTTCCTTTTGAGTGAACCCTTTAGCAACAAGGCGAGCCTTGTACCTTTCTATGTTACCTATAGAGTTCCGTTTGGTCGTAAAGATCCATTTACATCCAACGGTTTTGAAACCATCAGGCAACTCTACTAGGTCCCACACTTTGTTCACTTCCATAGAAGACATTTCTTCATTTGAAGCAATCGACCACTTTTCAGAATTTTCACTTTCCATGGCTTTTCTGAATGTTTTCGGTTCTTCATCAAGACTAAGGTCACATTCATTCTCAACATCATAAACCACATAGTCATCTGTAATGGCGGATCTCCTTTCCCTTACAGATCGCCTTAATTGATTTTGTGGTATGACGTTCTGTTCTTGAATGACGACTTGTTCATTTTCGGTTTCCTGAACTAGTGGGTCCGTATGTTCTTCATTCTGTTGTTCTGTTTCGATATTAGGCTGTTCACCGACAACAGGAACAACAACTTGGGTTGGAACTACGGGTGAAGAATCTTCTACCCGAGTTTCTTTAATGTTCACTCCCCTAGATTCTGAACTCCCACTAGATTCACCATTTTCAATGAATCTAGCATTACCAGTCTCGACAATTCTCGTACTATGGTTAGGACAGTAAAACACAAACCCCTTTGACTTTTCCGGATAGCCAATGAAAAACCCACTGACTGTCCTAGAGTCCAATTTCTTTTCATGCGGATTATACGGCTTTACTTCAGCTGGACATCCCCAGACACGTAAGTGTCTTAAACTGGGTTTCCTCCCCGTAAATAGTTCAAATGGAGTCATTGGAACCACCTTACTAGGAACCCGGTTTAAAATATATATCGCTGTCTTTAATGCGTATATCCACATTGACATTGGTAGTTTGCAATTACTTAACATACTCCTAACCATTTCTATTAAAGTACGGTTACGCCTTTCAGCTACACCGTTCTGCTGAGGTGTTCCGGGCATTGTGTACTGAGCACAAATGCCCTTACTTTCCAGAAATTTAGCAAATGGCCATGGACATTGTCCTTTTTCGGTGAATCGACCATAATATTCACCACCTCTATCAGATCTCACAACTTTTACTTTCTTTTCAAGTTGCCTTTCCACTTCATCAATGAACACTTTTAGTACGTCCACTGATTGAGCCTTTTCATGCAACAAATAAGTATATCCATACCGTGAGTAATCATCAATAAAAGTGATGAAATACGTCTCACCACTCCATGACGGAGCATCTATAGGGCCACAAATATCTGTGTGAATTAACTCTAAGAGTTCATTACTTCTTGTGGCTTGTTTCTTTGTGATGTGTTTGGTTCGCTTTCCTTTAATGCACTCGATACACACATCCAAGTCACTAAAATCCAATTGAGGTAATAATTCTTTCTTTATTAACCTCATCATCCTTTCTTTGGATATGTGACCTAATCTTTTATGCCACAAAATTGCTGAGTTTTCACTAGTTGCACTACGTTTAATTCCTTGATACTCAATATTAAACAAAGATTCAGAGAAGGTTTTATCAAGATTGAACTTATAAAGTGAATCACACAATGTACCATTACCATAAAAGGTTCTGTTACGGTACAACGAAAACACACCATTACCAATCTTAAAGTTAAAACCTACATCATCCAACCTACTCACTGAAACAAGATTTCTAGCACACTCAGGTACAAAGAGACAATTTTCAAGATCTACAAAACAACCAGTGTCGAAGATCAATCTATACGTCCCAATGCCTTCTATTTGCGCCTTCATCCTGTTTCCCATGAACAAGTACCTTTCAGTTCCTTTTAAAGGCTGGATCGAACTGAATCACTGTTCAATATGAGATACATGAGTAGAAGCTCCAGAATCAAGCCACCAAGTATTTCTAGGCACTTCTACAAGATTCATTTCAGAACAAACATATAAATGTTCGTTACCTTTCTTGTCGAACCATTCCTTCCTTTTAGGGCAGTCTTTCTTCATGTGCCCCTCCTTCTTGCAGAAGAAACACTTGACAGCAGCTTTACGGATTTTGCTTTCAGGAGTCTTAAAGACAGCCTTATCCTTCTTTTTGCCCTTGCTTGATTTCTTAGAGTTTCCCATGGCACTATCATGTCCTGCAAACATTGCAATGTCGCCCTTCTGTTTCTTTAATCTCCCTTCCTCCTGAACCAGCATGGCCTTTAATTCTTGAAGAGTCCACTTATCCTTAATGGTGTTGTAATTCACCTGGAACTGGCCATACTCCATAGGTAGAGAGTTCATAATAAACTGTACCAAGAAGGACTCATGCACTTCCATTCCCATGGACGTTAACTTTGATGCCAAGTTTGACATGTGAGTGACGTGATCATGGATTGTCTGAGACCAATCGAATCTTTTTGTAGTTAGCTCACTCATGAGACTACCTACAATCGATTTGTCAGCGACATCCGATTGTGATTGTTCTTTAATTTTCAAGATGAATTCCCTTGCTTTCTCTGTCTTAGGCATGGATGGCTTGACACTGTCCGCCATCGTCATCCTAAGTAAATTCAGGCACAGCCGGTTAGAGCGCTCCCAAGTCTCATGACGAGACTTTTCCAATTCGGTGCTCGTATCTGTAATGGCTGCCGGCTCTTCATCCGTGAGTATAGCCTGATCAAGGGACATTACACCCAAGGAGAACTTAATCTGTTCAGACCATTCCTCATAGTTGAGCCCATTGAACTTTACGACAGAGTTTGCAGAAGCAAACGGAGCTGCAAAAAATTTATATATGCTTACCATAAGTTCTATGATACTTTAATAGATTCATTGACAACAAATAATCTAAACACTTTCATTTTTTTTTTTTTTTTTTTTTTTTTTTTAAGCAACCTTTGGGCAAAAATTAAAAAAAAAAAAAAAAAAAAAATACACTTAAATTGATGCTTGTTTAGATTTTCTTTAATAATTAATCAATCCATAGTTAGAGTGGATAGGAATGCTACCTTTGGGTATACACACCATCAACCGCAACATGGGTGATTAATACTTTAGTTGTTATTTAATACACCCAATGATCCACCTTTGGGTGATCTCCTAGGGTATACTAATAAAGCAATTGATCAATCAATAAAAACTTTTCATGTCATTTAGCATCCTTTAATCATGATCAATTATGAATTTTTATTTTTACCTTCACATTAAATATAACCAGACCACTTTGGTGATTAACAAGTTATACGTAATGTGAACTTTCTTCTTATAAGTTTTATTATAAAGTTTTATATATATAGTTTTTATATATATATATACAAGTAATAACTTTTTCATAATAGCTTAGTCTTTCACATTTCAGAAAGTACAGCGGAAACGGTTTCACATTTCATAATAACGTGACAGTTACTTTTAATAAAAAAAATAAAATAAAAAAATAAAAAATAAAAAAAATAAAAAAAATTTCGCGACTGTTCATCGCGACTGTTCATCGCATTTTTTTTTTTTTTTTTTTTTTTTTTTTTTTTTAAAAAAACTTTAAAATCCTATAACTTTTGATTTACTTGATGGATTTTAATGAATTTTATACCGATAGATAGATAATTTCATCCTCTTCACATTGATATAACTTTTAGACCATTTTCAGATTCAATGCGTTGATGAAAAAAAAACGAGATTTTCGGTTTTATCCATCAATATGCTTTAAAAATTGAAACAAATGATTCTAGGGTGGCTCTGATACCACATATAAGTTTTTCCTTAGTGATTACACACTTGTAATCTATCCCATAATCTCCCCTAGAACAAATGAATCAACACGTTTTATATTGATGGGGATTTCGGTTATGAGAAGGATGAATGTCTAACCTTGATCCATTGCTTTGTTAGACATGATGATGATTCCTTGATGATTGTTTGATCTTCTCCTTCCCTTCCTTACTGCGATCTCCCCTTCGACAGAGCCGGGGTGTTCAGATTCCGATCACAATCTCTAATCTCTCTTTTTATGTTTATGTGTTTCTATCTTCTTTCTTTTAGTGTCTCAATTCTGGAAAAAACAGAATCTGTCAACGTGCTACATAAGTTGCAATACTAGCTTGCTTTCCCTAGGAAACATTCATGAACACGTTTCATCAATATGTCTGGGTCTTGGAAGTCTTAGCTTACATACCTTTTAATCCACTCAAAACGATGATTATAGCATCTAGGGCTCTCCACAACATGAAGCCGACCAAGCATTAAATATACTCGTACATAGAGATGCGTTAGTCTCAGTCTTCTAAGAATGTCTTCTCAATTTATGTGACACGCCACATGACGTGTATAATCCCACCAGGGTTATCTTAGTATAGTTAGACATGGTATAGTTTTTGTTGGGGTCGGATTCCACCCGCTTGAGATTAACCATTCGAAAACGATCAAGTATGGATGAATCACCTTAGAAGACAACCGAGCCGAAGAAAATAAGAAGTCAACTGAGCCGAAGTTCGGCCAGATCATCTCATGCGAAATGAGACCGAGCCGAGGCGAGATCAATGTCACCCCCTAAACCGAACCGAAATTAGATCAAGGCTATACTGATCCGGTTCACCTTGGTTCGACGTCATGGGCCGAAGTTGGGCATCTTCTTGGGCCGAAGTCAATTTCTCCTGGACTGAGACCAACATTGGGTATCAATCGTCATGGGATGAGCTAATCGACCCACTACACGACCAGTGGACAGGAAACCCTAAACGATGTCTTTAGTCGGCGGCCGCGAAAGAAAAAGAAAATATTCCAGATCTTCTCTAAGATCCTCGTCCGCAAAAACTTGTATAACTATTTAGAATTATCATTCATAGAAAAAGCATTTTTTAGACCTTAGCAATATCATCTCATCATCTTGTAAAATCTTCTCAAATCAACAATAAAACCATCTCTGGATCCCTTCCCGTGCTTTCGTCCATAGAAACTTATGTTCCCTCTAAATTCCTTTACAAGAATTTGATTGTATGAGTTTTGGCTCGCACAATTTGGCGCCGTCTGTAGGGACTTAGAAGTTTTCTTACTCACGAAAATCACCAAGAACGAGATCTAAAATGATGGCCGACGATCAGAAACGAAGCGGTGATAAACAAAATAAAATGATGGCCGACGACGATCGGAGCCCTTGGCCGAGCTAAAGAATATTCTAGCCGCACTGCTGAAGAAGGCGGATGACCAAAATAAAATGAACAAAACCCTGTTCGAGACACTGGCATTGGAGAACCAAACCAGAGATCTGCATACCGGACACCTCGGCTCGGCGATGACTTCACCAAGAATGCCAACGAGGAGGCTCAGACTCAACCCGACGATCCTCGATTTCTCAACACATGTAGGTACCTTGGCGAACGCAGGAGGATTACCACCGCTGAACCCGCCCGACGAGGGGACATTCGCAACAACGAGGCCACTTCTACTCGATCTACTTTGGTCGGATCGTGGAACAGACCAGCAAACCGACGATCGCACAAGATTTGGCCTCGGCATAACATTTGTGGCAACCAACAATGAAAGGAACACCTCGAGCCATATCGCAAGTGGCCGGCTCGCCTCGGTACTGGAAGGGGCAAGAGTTGCAGGGGACATCCCGAGTTCAAGTCGGCTCGGCAACAATTTGACAGAAAAGGAAGAAAACCTTCTCTGGGTAAAACAAGCGCAACGTGCTGACGACCTAACAAGGGCGGATCAAAGTCAAAACGATGAGGCGATAGGGCCGAGCCGAGACTAGATCAAGAAAACAAAAGAAATCAAAGCTTCCATGGCCCGAAGCAACGTCGAGATGCTAATCATCCATTCAAAGGCATATCACGCAATCAGGGCGACACCCGGGATCAACCCGATTCTAGAGAAGACACAGAGAACCTCCTTTACAGCTCAGATCGCCAAAGCAACCATCCCCAACAAATCAGAATCTTATTATACGACGGAACGACTGACCCTAAGTCCCATATAACGGCTTTCCGCATAGAAATGGCCCGAGCCAACCTCGAGGAAAGTAAAAGAGACATTGACGACTATGCCTCTTGTTTGCAGAACATCTGAGAGGAGCCGCCCTCAATTGGCTCTCAAGACTCGATCGGGATTCGATCGACAATTTTTAACAACTGTTTGCTGAATTCCTAAAGCATTTCTCTATGTTCAGGGAACAAGGAACTGATAACACCATATTTTTACCCGTTTTGCTATATATTTTAGAACACTTTAATAAATGTTTCGCTTGTTTTCTATGCCTCTATTATGCGTTTTGCATGTTTGCGGATTTAAGACTCTTTTCAGGTAACTCGGGATAAAGTGTGCATTTTGGAGCAAAAGTACGTTTTTGGATAAACTTGGACCGTCAAGAAGTCTTGCAATCAAAGAAGACCTTTTCACCGTCTGATCATCACCTATTTTGGAGACCACAGAGAGATAACCAGCTTTCAAATGCAATTGGATTGGGGACAATCCAATGGTTGGATCCTAAAATATACCCGAAGTACTGAAACCCGATGAAGTTGCCCGAAGAAGCAACCACTGCGGGTCAAGGAGCCGGAGCTACGGTCAAGCACCGTTCTGCTGCCCCTGGAGCCGCTCCACCTACGGCCGGAAGCCAGCTCACCGTGGCCAGAGCAGACGGAGCCGCGGCCAAGCCTATTTTCGTCCGAAACGATCCGTTTCTTCACCCGAGGCCAAAACTGTCTTTTCCCGTCAAACCCTAAAACTACCTAAGCTTGTTGAAGACCTATAAATACTTGTTTTGATAGTAATTTTGACATCCCCAATTTTAGACATCATTCTTCACATTAGTTTTGTTTTCTTGTACTCTTGCATCGAGATTCTCGGGATTGGTAAAGACGTTTCTCACCAAGGTTAGTTCTTGTTCGTGAGGCTTCTTCATCAATCTCATGCTTAATTTAATTACGTCTTTTTCTAGTATGTTTGAGTAGTTTAGATTGTTGGGATTAAAGGATTATCAAGGGAAATTCTATGTTCGATAAGGATTTCACTCAGTAAACCCTAGCCGATTTCTAGAGCTCTTCTTGTGGAAAGTTGTTAATGCATGAATTTAGTTAAATGAACTAGAGGCTGATAGGGGGAGTTTAGAACCACGGAACTGTTATATCTAATCACCAGCAAAGTTCACCCACAAGGCATGCGCGTCGTAAGATTTTGGAAGTATACTTACGGAGTGCCGTGAACCTATGGACTCTCTAGCATATCGCAATCTTACGCGCGGCCAGAGATGGAAGCTACTGGTCGCGTGCATAGGTTGTAGGGCCTAGGTTATACGGAAGTAGACTACGTCATTATTATGTCCTGTTTTTGGGGTTATAATCTAGAAACACTGGTTACAAATGATCTAGGGGCCTGTTTGATTGAATCAAGCATACCCCGAGATATTCCTCGCGACTCATCAACGTTTTAGAATAGTTACAGCCATCTTTAGTAGTTTAGTTTAGCAATTTAGTCCGTAGAAGTAGTTTAGTTATCGATTTCATTAGGTCTAGATTAGTAGTCGATTTTCTTAGGTGTTAGGATAGTTTTAGTCTTTCTTAGGATAGGTTTAGTTTCCCATAGCATTAGTTTAGTAGTTAAAATTCCTTAGTTTAGAATAACCATCAATTTTCTTAGATTAGATTAGTAGAAGTTTTCTGTTTCTCGTTTTTTGCAATTCTAGTTACAAAAACCCCTATAAAAATATATTCGTTCTTGGTTTATTTACTATACAGTGTCTAAGGTCTCATAGAACATCACCCTCTACATGTGGATAGATACCTAGAGTACTACAACGCACATCTGTGCACTTTCAGGCTTTAAGGTTTACATATTTAAGACATGAAGTTTCGGAGACGAATCTGATTCGCAACAAGTTTTTGGCGCCGTTGCCGGGGAGAGATCGCTACAGCTTCTCTCACACCTTACAGGTTAGTAAAACGACTCTAGAACAAACTTTTGCTATTCTATTTTTGGTTTTTTTTCTTCGTTTCAGGCTCTGAAACATGAACTCGCCTCTCGAGCGAGATTGCTACTACGAGCGGGGTTACTATGACCCATCTTGGGCTCACCACCGGCACGACTCACATGCTGTGTGTGACTCGTTCTACATGGATCAGAAACCGGCACCGACCAACTACTCTCAAGGAAACCACGAGCCTCCTTACTACCGAGACGAGCCTTTTGCGTCTCCCGTTGTCAACTCTAGACAACAAGCATATCATCAACACCATCAATTCTCGAACCAGAACGTGTTCCACTCAGAGATTAGCGTGCGTCTGGACGCAATCAACGTCATGCTTAATCATCACCTCGATTTCCAAGTCGTGACCGAGGCGGCCATGAACAAAAGGCTAGATACAATCTACATCGAATTCAACGAGAGGTTTGATGACCTTGCTGCTCACATCGTCGCCCTTGAGGAACAAACTCTACAAGACGCAGCAACTATCCAAGAGAAGACAAAAAACCATGGAGGAAGAACAAACGAAGCAAAAATACGATATTATTCAAAATTCCATGGAGATTCGCAATTCAAAGCAAGAGATTAAAGAGACTAGTGAGTTTGCCTCTTGGTACAGAGAGAATACCAATGATGAACTTCAAGAAGTCGAGTATCGTCTCAGCATACTCGAATACAAGGTTAGAGAAACCGATTCTTCGGTTAGTCACTTATCCGACACACAAAAGTCAAACAAGCCTTGTTTGAGGGAACTATCTAAAGATCATGAGAAACATGATTCAACACTTGATGCCCATATTCCTAAGCTAGAGGAGAAGCCAAATGACTCCCAAGAACAAGAAAACACCGAAGGAGATGAAGAAGACGACGAACCGAACAAGTCCCCCCACGAACCCATCTCACCACTGGCGCGAACCTCCCAGCCGCGGCCAGCCCCTCCTCTGTCGTGCCTCCATCAACTGGATCCGCGGCCAAGCGTCCCTCCACCGCGCCTCCACTCCTCGGACCCATGGCCAGCTTCTGCTCGTCTCCCCTTGAACCGTTTAAATCTCGAGCACTCCCCTTTGAGCAAGCTGCATTCTCCATTGACACTCAAACCTCATATGAGCCTTCAAGGGACCTTGAACCAGATTTATATGCACCTTGTAAGGTGATTCAAGCTCATGAAGAAGCTTCATCCTCTTCGTCAACAACATTTCAAAGGAGTCCACCAAGGAGGATCTACATGCCCTATATGCCTTACTCAGCCTTTGAACCATCACCTCCACCAAGTCCAATACCGGAAGAGCCAAGGACAGAATGCATCACCTGAGATAGATTGATCGAGTTTAATAGATTTGTGAAATCAATCCCGATGTGCACCTCATTCGAAGAAATTTGGTAAAAATGACCTACATACGCTTTCTTCCGCTACAGCAATGAGAGCAAGGAAGACTTTCACGCCTACTTCATGAGAGCAAGACGTTCAACAATGCCTTATGTAGCTTCTCATGCTATATGAATCTACCGTCCCGAAAGTACCGAGAGTACCCAAACAAGATAAACCGAGAAAAGCTAGAAGAATTCAACAACGTTGTTCGTGGTCTACCTCGAGGTAATACTTTTGCTAGAGCTTACATGGATCATATGATTGGTCATTTCTTTTGTGAAAGCAAGGAGTCCATAACAGAGATAGAAGATCTTTTCGAGAATGCCATGAACGGAAAACCTGTTAGGAGTCTCCACAAAATCAAAGAACAAGGACAGTTCCTTATCACTTGTAGCATCCGTGGAGTTGAATTTAAGAACGTTCTTTGTGATTTCGAAGCTTGCATGAGCATCATGTCCAAACCGACCGCAAAGCGCATCGGTATTAAGCACATACACCCTACTCGGACGAAAATCAGCATGGCCGATGAGACTTGTACCACACCAAAAAGGATTGCCTGAGACATGCCAATAAGAATCAGATATTGCATAGCCCCCGTCGATTTTTACATCGTCCAAACAACGAAGAAAGATGCAACTCCGATAATTCTAGGATGGCCGTTCTTATTAACCGTTGGAGCATCATGGATTGGCCAAATCGATGTGTTTCATTCGCTAACATCGACAAAGACGTGTTCTACACTGCCAAAGACGTGTTCTACACTGCCAAAGACGTTCTAGCACGATGGATCCCGAACTTGATCCCGATCCACAGATAAGCGATGATTCACATGAAGTGGAAACCAAAAGAAGATCAAAGAATACTTGCCATAAGACACTGTCTTTCTACGGCTAAGCTCACCTCGATACCAACATCGAGCTAAACGATTTTAAACAAAAGCGCTCAATGGGAGGCAACCCATTTTAGGTATGATTTTCTTACTAGTATTTTCTTTCTTTTTCTAATAACTGTTTCGTTTCTTAGTTTTCAGTTTTCTAAAAAAACAAAAAACCCAAAAAATAAATAAATAAAAAAACCGAAAAGACAAAAAGATGGAGACACAGTTCGAAGCTGCTCGGTCCAGCCCGAACCGCAAGGAAGGACTTGACCGCAAAAGAAGCTCGGCCGCGGGTGCAGAAGCCAGACCAGCGGTGAGCTAGCCCTTGTCCGCGGTCACGATCAACCGACCCGCGGCCAGCTTGCCATCGGCTGCGACTGCAAGCCTTTGACTCGCGGCCAGCCCCCTGCCTATCCCGAACAGTTTGTTTCGTTCCTTGATCGATTCCAAACCATTCCCAAACACCCCCACATCCATCCCCATCACCATATTATCATCTACCATCCCTAAATCACCACCATTCAATTCACAAATCCATTCCTCGACCGCATCTAGGTAAGTTTTCTTTTTTCCTTAAACTTTTTCAATTATTACATACATCTATTATTCGTCCTTACTCGATTTATTTCACACTGAGGACAGTGTGATTTTAGTCTGCGGGAGGATTTCATCCCTTACTAACCACCACTTCTTTCATTTGTGTTTGCATTTTGCATTTTTCGACGTTTTTCTTAAACAAATTCAAGTTTTTCGAAAAGCGTAGGAATAATTTTTGAGGGAATGATGAAAGAAATCCATAACGATAACCAACCAGTGTGCTTCTACGCTATCTCCTAATAATATGCTCTTTCGTAATTTGGTCTAGACTAGGCGGTAGCTAGAGTTTATGTTAATTGGAAATCCCCAGAGGAATTTAGACAGTAGAGATTCTCTAGGATGGAATATGCTAGCTCTATTTTATTTGGACTTTATCTTGACCTAATTTTCTCATCAAAGGTTTAGGCAAAGATAAAGAATCATACATTCATGACGTTCTTTCATGTTTTACTACTCTTTGTCGTACATGAATAGCCAGCTCATCTTTAGTTGGTATCCCACCCGAAACTTAACCTTTGTTCAAACCTCATGCAACTCTCTTTGTTACTTATGTGCAGATATGTGCAAAAACGCCGGAGGGGGAGGAACGACACATCTTTCAGTCACTAAAGACGAAGACTATACACGATCGGTGGTGATGAATTCAACAAAGATGCGAGCTTGGTTATGCCTTGGAAAACTCAAAATCATGGTAACAGAAAATAAGTGAAAGGGAAAGGAAACAAAAGCCTTAAAAGAGTCTAGGCCGGTTGAAATACTTATGAGGCATCCATGGTTCGTTTGTGAGAAGTCTGTCATTCCGAGCCCACATAAAATTCTAAGTCTGGGGGAATGACAGAAAACTTTTTTTTTCGGAGAAAGGAGGAAGTACAACATTTTTACGCAAGTAGAAGTGACTGGAAGTTGTGGTGATCAATAGGTCATTCCTCTCTTGCTGTTTTGCATTATATCTCGCACCCTCCGGCGAAATTACGGTAACCCGAAACACTTTTAACCTCACCTCTAAATGCCTTTAATACCTAGCCTCGATTGTCTTGGTTTAACCCTTTTGATGAGAAACATACGCCTATACTTAATGAATGTAGAGAGCTAGTTGACCTGATTTTTGGATTTTGAAAGTTTATATTTCGCATGACGGATATCGTGGACTAGTGTTACGGGAACTTCTAGTGAGAATTTTCTAGGCTAGATTACGATTGATGTAGTTCGGTGGTTATGGTTTAGAAGGACGGTCTCTGAGATTTCTAGTTCCCGATGAATTTCAAGGTTTAAGTCTAGGGGTTTGATCATTTCCAAGCTTGAGCTTTGTCTTGTTTGAGGACAAACAAGGTTTAAGTCTAGGGGTGTGATAACACCGTATTTTTACCCGTTTTGCTATATATTTTAGAACACTTTAATAACTATTCCGCTTGGTTTTCTATTCTTATATTACGCGTTTTGCATGTTTGCGATTTTAAGACTCTTTTCAGGTAACTCGGGATAAAAGAGTGCATTTCGGAGCAAAAGTACGTTTTGGATAAACTTGAACCGTTAAGAAATCTTGCAATCATAGAAGACCTTTTCAACGTCTGATCATCACCAAATTTGGAGACAACAAAGTAGAGACAACCAGCTTTCAAATGCAATTGGATTGGGGACAATCCAATGGTTGGATCCTAAAATATACATGAAGCACTTAAGCCCGATGAAACTGCCCGAAGAAGCAACCACCGCGGGTCAAGGAGCCGGAGCCGCGGCCAAGCACCATTCCGCTGCCCCTGGAGCCACTCCATCCGCGGCCGGAAGCCAGGTTTCCGTGGCTAGAGAAGACGGAGCCGCGGCCAAGTCTGTTTTCGTCCGAAACGATCCGTTTCTTCAATCGAGGCCAACACCGTCTTTTCACGTCAACCCCTAAAACGACCTAAGCTTGTTGAAGACCTATAAATACTTGTTTTACACAGAAATTTCGACATCCCCAATTTTAGACATCATTCTTCACATTAGTTTTGCTTTCTTGTACTCTTGCATCGCGATTCTCGGGATTGGTGAGGAGGTTTCTCACCAAGGTTAGTTCTTGTTCGTGAGGCTTCTTCATCAATCTCATGCTTAATTTAATTATGTCTTTTTCTAGTATGTTTGAGTAGTTTAGATTATTGGGTTTAAAGGATTATCAAGGGGAATTCTATGTTCGATAAGGATTTCACTCGGTAAACCCTAGCCAATTTCTAGAGCTCTTCTTGTGGAAAGTTGTTAATGCATGAATTTAGTTCAATGAACTAGAGGCTTATAGGGAGAGCTTAGAACCACGGAAGTGTTGCATCTAATCACCAGGAAAGTTCATCCACAATGTGTGCGCGCCGTAAGATTTCGGAAGTATACTTATGGAGTGCCATGAACCTATGGACCCACTAGCATATCACAATCTTACACGCGGCTAGAGACGGAAGCTACTGGTCGAATGCATAGGTTGTAGGGCGTAGGTTATACGGAAGTAGCCTACGTCATTATTTTGTCCTGTTTATGGAGTTATAATCTAGAAACACCAGTTACTAATGAGCTAGGGGCCGTTTGATTGAATCAAGCATACCCCGAGATATTCCTCTCGACCCAGCAACTTTTTAGAATAGTTACAACCATCTTTAGTAGTTTGGTTTAGCAATTGAGTCCGTAGAAGTAGTTTAGTTATCGATTTCATTAGGTCTAGTTTAGTAGTCAATTTTCTTAGGTGTTAGGATAGTTTTAGTCTTTCTTAGGATAGGTTTAGTTTCCCTTACATTAAGTATAGGCGTATATTTCGCATTATTTTAGTAGTTAAAATTCCTTGGTTTAGCATAGCCATCGATTTTCTTAGATTAGATTAGTAGAAGTTTTCCGTTTCTCGTTCTTTGCAATTCTAGTTACAAAACCCCCTATAAAATATATTCGTTCTAGGTTTATCTACTATACAGTGTCTAAGGTCTCATAGAACAACACCCTCTCCTTGTGGATAGATACCTCAAGTACTATAACGCACATCTGTGCACTTGCTGGCTTTAAAGTTTACAGATTTAAGAGCTGAAATTTCGGAGACGAATCTGATTCACATCAGGAACCTCGGACATCGACTTATGGTCCCTGACGCAATGATCAACGGAATCACTGTAGAACTTTATGGATCGGTTTGAAGTGGCGGTCTCAAAGGAAGAGGGCATGAATGACCGAGTCGCACTCAACGTATTAAAAAGAGCGTTGTGGTACAAATCAGATTTCCGAAGAGAGATTGCACTGAAAACGCCCATGGCAATCCAGGACGCCTTGCATCGTGCCTTAGATTTCATAATCGAGGAAGGAATCAACCCTTTCTCGGAACCGCAAACGCAACGAAACAACGATGGGCGACGGATGAGCCAAGTCCGATAAGACAACCCAAGCTACCCCCACATTTCCACCTCCCGATCACCTCTCTCCAGACGAGTTATTCTCGCCATCAACATGAACGACGTGGAACCCACCCATTATGCACCCTGTGTCGAGACCAACGAGGAGATCGCAAGATCTACCTCGACACTCCAACACCATAGGAGCATTCCCAAGAAAGTCGATGGGTTTAACATCAATGCCTATTATTGCCTCGACACTGCAAATGCCTATTGCAAATCCCACTCAATCTTCGAGCCAATTCATCACATGCCCGATAAGCACCACCGAACTCTTAACAAAATAAGCAAAGAAAATCTTGAAGAATTTAGCCGAGTAGTCAGCTATTTACCCCCAAGGAATCACGTTTGCGAAAGCATTCATGGAACACAGACTTGGACGTTTCTTCGGCAAAAGTAAAGAATCCATCGTGGAAATAGAGAATATCTTCACGAGTATTAGGAATGAAAGACCAGCTCGAACACTCCACAAGCTTCAAGATCAAGGTCAATTTCTCATCTCTTGCAACATTCGGGGAGTCGAATTTATCGATGTTCTCCAAGGCCTGCCTTAGCATCATCTCCAAGTCAACCGCCAAACGCCTAGGCATCAAACACGTCCACCCCACCCGAACAAGAATCAGCGTGGTCGGCGAATCAGGAGCAACACCAAAAGGAATCGCTCATGACGTCCCTGTAAAAATTGGAAACTACATAACTCCAGTTGATTTCTACGTCTTCAAATCGACAAAGATTTACCCTACACCAATAATCCTCGGGTGGCCTTTCTTAGCCACCACCGGAGCCTTCATGGACTGGCCGAATCAACGCATCTCATTCGTCAACATCGACAAAAACGTCTTATTCCCCGCTGTCCCGCTTAAGAACGAGGAAGAAAAGGACTTTGAACCGGAAGCTCGCAACTCAAATTCACAATGGAGGAACAAAACATCGTCTGAGGAAACTGAAAGGACATGTCTAAGGAGGATACTTTCTTTCAACTAAGACCATCACATCCTATCAAAGAACTACGGGACGGCTTGATCCCTACAAAGGGTACGTAGGCAACCAATCTTTGTAAAGGTTTAGATGTCCCCACCCCTTTCCAAAAGGGGGGGGGGGGAGTGGGTGCGTATACTCCCATCTATGTAAACGTGTTTCTCGCAAATTCAAATCTTTCACCAAATGCAATTCTATCTTAACACATTCTTATGTTGCTGGCCACAACAACAAACTCATACATCCTATACGGATTTTAACCATTATCCTATAACGGATTGCAGTTCTCTTACAATCCACCACGGATTAAAGCGCACTATATAAATTAAAGGCGGGTATATCTGGACCAGAGGAAGGAAGAGATATGCCTCGACCAAACTCCTCATAATTTTACTATCAAAACAGGAACGTAAGTCGAGTGTACATCGCAAGCCCTAAAACTGAGGTAAAATCTAAACCCAGTCGTCGTTTGCTTCATAGCAAACTGGTCTTCGACACCTCAACATATAAGTACTAAATGGATCGTTTTGAAACACACCACTTAGTATGAGGTTTGAACATGTTTCGACACGTTCTACTTTCAGACTCCACACCAAAATTAGGTTGTATTTTCTATATAAAAAAAACAAGGATCACGAGTACCTCGTTAAAACACTTCGTCTTCCGTTAACATTTAAACTTCGGCAAATACACAAAAGAAACAGTAAATCGAAAGTTCAGAATGTAACATATCGGATAAAGCCATCTAGGCAAAAGATCAAAAACAAACTAAGACAAATCTAAAAGAAAAACGAATCCTTAAGGATCTTACAAAAACAAAAACAAAAAAACTATTTGATTGGGTTCATTTCAACACCTCCCCCGGAAGTAAGATCAGCAGCACCCTGAGCACGTTCATTAGACTTAACAGGCTCGGTAACACCAGCACCAATCACAGGAGGATCCACCGGCTCGGCGCCATGCAAATAACCAGATGAATCTCCGGACACTGTGGAAAACTTAAGCTCATCCCTTAAGAAAGTTTCAATTCTCTCAAATTCTTCATCAAAGTCGACCAGCTTAGCCTTCCAACCATTCAGCTTCGCCGCTTCGGCCTCGAGACTTGAAACTTTCCCCGTTGGAAGATCATCGATGAGTTTCAAGTTGCAGTTAACCTCAGCTAGCTCTTGTTCTTTACTTTTAACATCTTTCAACTTCTTGTTGCTTTCCCCTATCTTGGAAACCCGATCTTCAAACTTCCGAGCCGCTTCCCGCTGTGCCGCCCTCCGAGCCTTCTCGATTTCAGCCTCATGCAGAGCATCCTTCTCCTCGATTCGCTTTTTCTAGGAAGCTATCTCGTCCTTCAACTTTGTCTTTTAACTCTCCACCCGAAGTGCTAAAGCTACAGATTTTGCCGACTCCTCCTTAAGAACCTTTTTATCTTTTTCAAGATCTGCGATCTTGGTAGAAGCAAGAGATAGCTCCTCCTCCACCTCGGCAAGGTTACTCTTCATAACCGAGGCATCCTTACTCACCTCGTCAACTCGGCGACGGTCATAACGAGAATCTGACTCGAAGGCGGCCACAATCTCATTAATGGAGGCCACGAACTACAAGGGAGAAGCAAAAAATATTTGTTCCGAGCAACTACTTACAAAATTTTACACAAATGAAGCCATACCCTTGTGCCTCGCTGTGCCATATCCGGACACGGAAGGCGGACGCCGGGACCATTGATCTTCGAAAACAGGACAGCAGATGTTGAAGTATCATTCACCACCAGCTCGAAGGGGTCGAGTTCATATACGCTGAGAATGGTACGCCTCTTATTTTTATCACTCTTCTCGGCTTCGACGACTTTGTATCATATACCTTCTAAGATATACCGTTTTCTTTTCAACTCTTTGGCATTCGTCGCTGCGATAGAATCAGAAGGCATGAGAACCGGCGGACGAATCAACACGGCGTCCTCAGTAGAAGTGATATATCATGGTTTTTACCCTGTTTAAGTCATGATATAAGTCCGTTTTATAGAGTCTTTCAACTATTTGGTAGTGTTTTAGAGTATTTTACAGGTTTTAGCACGTTTGGAGCATAATTGGAGATATTGGAGCTTTCTAGAGCATTTTGGAACGAAGACTACGTTCGTGTAGCTGAGTACCCGATTTGAAGTCTAAGTGTCGATCGATACTGCCTACTATCGGTCGATACTCACCGAAGAAGACACGACCCGCGACTTTAATAAAGAGTTGAAGAATTGCAAAAGAGCCCAGAAGTCTTTATTATTTACAAGAAACTCTAAAACGTGATTTAGGTTATTTAATAGGATTTTACAGCCACGTTGTTGGCTACGCTTTCATTACGCATTATTTTACTTTGGTTTTTGTGAGAGAGCTTTTGAAGGGAGACAAGTCTGAGACTCTGTTCGTCCGAGAGAAGATTTTGAACCCTCTTGTTACTCTTTCTATTTATCTATTTGATGATTTATTCAAACATGATTATTGATTCAATTTCCATGTCTGAGTAGATCTCTTGTTAGGTTTAGCGTTCTCATAAGGGTTTTCTCTGAATTCTAGATTGATTAGTTATTAGGATTCACCATCTGAATTAGTTCTTCACCATAGGTTGTTTGCAAAGCTAATTCTAGATTGATCACCTGGAACTTAGATCTTAGGATAATTGATTAGGCGCGAGAGTGCGATTAATTACCTGATAGAACCTAAGGTGAGCAAAATAACTATTCGCAAAGATATTTGCCTCCAACCACCAAATTCCGTGAAGGATATTCGAAGCCTCCAACCACCAAATTCTGTGAAGGATATTCGAAGCTTCCTTGGTCATGCTGGGTTTTACAGGAGATTTATCAAGGATTTCTCCAATATAGCACGCCCACTCAATGCTTTATTTTGCAAGGAGATCAAATTCGATTTCACACCTGACTGTCTTGCAGCCTTCGAGGAGATTAAAAAGGCTTTGGTGAGTGCTCCTATTGTGCAACCTCCTGATTGGACTTTTCCTTTTGAGATCATGTGCGACGCTAGTGATTTTGATGTTGGATCTGTTCTGGGTCAAAGAAATGATAAGAAGATGCACGTCATCTACTATGCCAGCAGAACATTGGATGATGCTCAAAGGAACTACAGCACCACAGAGAAGGAACTCCTGGCAGTCGTTTTCTCCTTCGAGAAATTTCGATCCTACTTGATTGGGAGCAAAGTGATTGTTCATACTGATCATGCTGCTCTCAAATATATGATGCAGAACAAGGACCTCAAACCTCACCTTTGTCGTTGGGTTTTTTTGCTACAGGGTTTTGACATCGAGGTTAAGGATAAGAAAGGAATAGAGAACGGGGTCGCTGACCATCTCTCGAGGATTCGGATCGATGCAGACGTCCCTATTGATGATCAACTACCATAGGAATCCATTTACTTCATTGAAACTGAGTTTCGAATGGGTTTTGCCGAAACTCAGCAATTCCCACGAATTGCAAGTCTCGGTATCGATCGACACTCCTATGGTACCCTGCGATTTCCGAACCAGTATTGACTGTTGAACACCTTGGTGTTTCGGAGGAATATCTAGTAGTTGCAGCTGCCTCTGATCAACCATGGTATGCTGATATTGCCAACTACCTCGCTGCCAATGCAGAACCAAAGCACCTCAAGAGCTATCACAAGAAGAAGTTCTTGCGAGACATAAGGCGATACTTCTGGGATGAACCTTACATGTACAAGCATTGTTCTGATGGTATTTACAGGAGATGCATTGCTGAGTCCGAGGTACCTAATGTGTTGTTTCATTGCCATGGATCCGACTATGATGGGCACTTTGCCACTTTCAAGACAGTGTCCAAGGTTCTTCAAGCAGGCTTCTGGTGGCCTACTATGTTCAAGGATGCTCATACTTTCGTTTCGCAGTGCGATGCCTGTCAGAGGAGAGGGAAGATCAGTAAGAGACATGAGATGCCACAGAATTTCATCATTGAGGTTGAGATTTTCGAATGTTGGGGCATTGATTTTATTGGTCCCTTTCCTTCGTCGTATTGACACAAATACATCTTGGTTGTTGTGGATTATGTGTCTAAGTGGGTTAAAGCCATTGCTAGCAGAACCAATGATTATTCGGTGGTTCTTAAGCTGTTTAAGACCATCATTTTCCCTCGATTTGGAGTACCTCGAATTGTGATAAGTGATGGTGGCTCTCACTTTATCAACAAGATTTTTGAGAGGTTGCTGAAGAAGTATGGTGTGAACCATCGTGTTGCTACTCCTTATCACCCTCAGACCAGTGGACAAGTTGAGGTTTCCAACAGACAGATCAAAGAGATTCTGGAGAAGACAGTGAACGTTACAAGGAAGGATTGGTCTGTGAAGCTGGATGATGCTCTTTGGGCTTACAGGACTGCTTACAAGACACCACTTGGAATTACACCGTTTCAGTTGCTGTATGGAAAGGCGTGCCATCTTCCAGCGGAAATCGAGCACAAGGCAGCATGTGCTACAAAGTTGATGAATTTCGACATCAAATATGCTGCTGAGAGGAGATTGATCAAGCTGAATGAGCTCGGTGAGATCAGGCATCTTGCCTATGAGAACTCGAAGCTGTACAATGAGAGGACTAAGGCCTACCATGACAAGAAGATCATCTCCAGACACTTTGAACCGAATGATCAGGTACTTCTGTATAACTCTCGTTTGCAATTGTTTTCTGGTAAATTGTGTTCTCGTTGGTCAGGTCCTTTCACAGTCAAGGAAGTTAGACCACATGGTGCGATTGTCCTAACAAGTTTTTCAGGCGAAGAGTTTACTGTCAATGGATAACGGGTGAAACATTATTGGGCGAAAGCCGAGATTCCAGAAGGACGCATGTTGCCTCTGGATGATGCAACCACTGCCTGAACGGCGGTACAGTCAAGCTAATGACATTAAACGAGCGCTTGGTGGGAGGCAACCCACTGGTGAGTTTGTTTTTGAGTCTTTTCTCTTTATTTTTCGTTTTTACGTCTGTGTCAGGATAAACAAGGAGCAAACACGAAATCGTCTAAGTGTCGATCGATACCTTGTTGGTATCGGTGGACACCCTACGCG
Organism: Eutrema japonicum; assembly: GCA_030161315.1. Classification (NCBI taxonomy): domain Eukaryota; kingdom Viridiplantae; phylum Streptophyta; class Magnoliopsida; order Brassicales; family Brassicaceae; genus Eutrema; species Eutrema japonicum. Next base: position 18,340,701 of record BSQW01000006.1, read on the forward strand.
AATGAAGGTTCATCCTCTCGACTTAAGCATGGTATCGCTCGATACCATGCTGTGTGTCGGTCGATACTCGATGTTCCAGCACGGTAACTTCTTGTTTTCCAATCAATCCATTTGGTTCTTTTATTTTCTTTCACCAACTCTAGGCTAGATAACACTGGGGACAGTGTTGTTCAAGTCTGGGGGAGGTAGTCGCTGACTTTGTTTTTGTTTTTCTTAGAGTCAGTCATTTTTGAGTCATTCGTTGTTTTATTGAGTTAAAAATTTGTTTGAGACTGTGATCTTTTTCTTGAATCTGTTGATTTGACCTTGCTTCTAAGTGCCCATTGTTACAGAATCAGTTCTAGTTCGACTAATAAAAAATCCAAAGGCTGACCAGTTGACTAGAAGACACTCATGTTTCCAGCAAAGTTCCTTAAAGCCTGAGCCAAATTTTTGCACTTCATCTATGTGGTTAGTATCCATAGAGCTTGATTCATCATTCGTATCTGACAAAGGAACCCATGTGTTTTAAAATAATGGTATTTCTCTCCCTGTTACAAGTTAATTAATAAAATGTATGAAAAGATGAAATGATTTTCTTCTGAGTAGAGGGTTAGGAAAATTTCCAACGATCCCATTATTCTACTTGGTGAGGAATGATCACACAAAGGATTGGAAGCGAGGCTAGGATTTTCCTATGATGCCATTATTCGCCTACGCCTTTGATACGTTGAGAGGGAAGAACTGGGGATTCGGTGGCTAACACCATCAATACTCGCGTCTCATACCTTGATGTGTATATGCAAAGCTAAAAACAAAAGAAAGAACATTATAAGAAATAAGTCTGGGGGGGGGAGAAATAATACCAGAAAGTGTGAAAAAAGGGTGGTTCCTTGTCATGATATTGTATCGAAAAGAATCTAGAAGGTTCTTGGAATTAAATCGCAGCGATGAAACTGGCGAGGATGGCTTGATTGAACAATGTTGCGGCCAATGTGTACGGAGAAGTACATGGTGGTTAGATCAAAAGCTGGTTAGGTGATATGTGGAGCACTAAGGAAAAGGGTCATTGCAACGTTTCAAGAACAGGTGAGTCTCTATGTTTTTAAACCTCTTTCTCTGGTTTAGTCTTCTATTTGCTTGAGGGCAAGCAAAGGCTAAGTCTGGGGAAGTTGATATATCATGGGTTTTACCCTGTTTAAGTCATGATATATGTCCGTTTTATAGAGTCTTTCAACTATTTGGTAGTGTTTTAGAGTATTTTACAGGTTTTAGCACGTTTGGAGCATAATTGGAGATATTGGAGCTTTCTAGAGCATTTTGGAGCGAAGCATACGTTCGTGTAGCTGAGTACCCGATTTGAAGTCTCAGTGTCGATCGATACTGCCTAGTATCGGTTGATACTCACCGAAGCAGACACCGAAGAGTTGAAGAATTGCAAAAGCGCCCAGAAATCTTTATTATTTACAAGAAACCCCAAAACGTGATTTAGGTTATTTAATATGATTTTACAGCCACTTTGTTGGCTACGCTTTCATTACGCATTATTTTACTTTGGTTTTTGTGAGAGAGCTTTTGAAGGGAGACAAGTCTGAGACTCTATTCGTCCGAGAGAAGATTTCGAACCCTCTTGTTACTCTTTCTATTTATCTATTTGATGATTTATTCAAACATGATTATTGATTCAATTTCCATGTCTGAGTAGATCTCTTGTTAGGTTTAGGGTTCTCATAAGGATTTTCTCTGAATGCTAGATTGATTAGTTATTAGGATTCACCATCTGAATTAGTTCTTCACCATAGGTTGTTTGCAAAGCTAATTCTAGATTGATCACCTAGAACTTAGATCTTAGGATAATTGATTAGGCGCGAGAGTGCGATTAATTACATGATATAACATAAGGTGAGCAAAATAACTATTCGTAAAGAGATTTGGTTTAGTTGTTTTGTGAACAAATCAAACCTGATTAAAAAGTTGATTTAGACTTTGGGATTCGTAAAGAGATTTGAAATTCCTAGGATTTAGATTTAGATAGTTTTCGCAACGAGATTTGGTTAATTATATCTTAGTGATTTGAGTTCAAGAACCGCCCTAAATCTAAATCCTGTCTAGTTAGTTTATCTGCATTCATTGAACTCCTGAGAAATACCCTGAACCTATCTTTCTCCAATCGAACTTACAACCGTTTTTAATTTACGTACGTCATGTTTTCAATACCATTGATCACTGAGCGTAATTCTCATCTACATAATCTATTGTGTGTCTCTGTGAGTACTTGTGTTCGACCCCTATTTTACTGCAACTACTGCTTAGTACTTTTAGGGTATTAATTTGAGCATATCAAGAAGCAGGAGGATCAAAAGGATCTTTTCCACTATCATCGGCAACACTCATTGCGACAGTAGCAACTTTAGGGATCGTGACCTCGGTGTTAGGAGAACCTATGTTCACATCGGTAGTAGCCGCATTGGGGACCACCGCCTCGACAGTAACATGATTCATGTTCGCCTCGGTGGCCAGCCTTGCCGCCGCTTTCTCTTCAAGCTCTTTCTTCGCACGGATCGACAATCTTGACATGCTCGTCAAGATACCTTCAGTCGGCGGAGGCTCTAAATTCACTGGAAAACCGCCAAGAATAACTCGGGCTCTCTTGACTCTCTCAAGATCAAAATGTCTTCTCCAGTCGACTTTCTCGGCTGCCAAAATCGTCCACACCTCAGATAAATCGCCTGGGCACGGAGGAACGACGTTACAAACTGCAAAAACAAGGACAAGATTAGTCACAAGTATTAAATGATTAACTGAGCCATAAATACACAAATCAACTATCGAGTGGTCCCCCAGCTCGTCTTGACCAATCGAGGCAATCGCAATCAACAGAGGCCTCGGAAACCCAGACAAAGAAGAAACGGCTATCCCAATCGCTGTCTTTGCTCGGGAATCCTCGGATGATCCTCCATTCCTTTTTGTTGGAAATGTAGATTCTCGCCGAGTTGGGGACTCTTCAGATCTCTAAGAAACATCGGAGATGGTCAAAGCTAACTTTGACATCACACTCAATACATCGAACCAAGATTCCTATCAAATGATGAAGCCCCTGAGGCGTAACTTCACCCAAAGTGACTTCGTGCCTCCTTAGGTATCGAAGGACGAACTCCGGAATTGAAAACCATAGAAAGCATAAAGAAAAAAAGTTCTCATAGACAGTGAAGCGGTCTGCGGGAGGATTATTGGGTCGATCGGATGAATCAGGAAGGACGAATTCAACCGCCTCGGAGATATCAAAGCGTCGCTTTAATTTGTCAAGAGATTTCTCAGTGGAAAGAGTAGTCCCAGGATGAACAGTTTCCTTTTTCTTTTGGCGTTTGGGCTTCAGCGCGGCTCCTCTATTTGAAGGCCCTGAACGCCGACCCAAAATCACGCGCTTTAAAGCCTCGGCCAGATTCGTTTCGGAAAGATTTGTCACCTCGGGTAATTCATTCACATCGGTATCGGACACCACAACTGAAGGAGAAACCGGACCTAAAAAGGTAGTCGCCTCGGCAGACTCATTCATCTCGGCACTACCTATGAAATCATGGCTACACCGTGCAGAAGAATCATCCGAGCCGACTGAGCCGTTCACAACGTCAAGACCTGACATCACACCTCAGCAAGAATCGATCAAACTTGGGGCAACGGAGATGAATCAGAGACTATGCCGCGTTTCGGATCGAATAATCTAGACGCTGCGGCGGTGGATCAGAAACCCTAGCCGGAAAAATAAGTAAAAAATAGAGAAAAGAATAGAGAAGAACACTACCTAATTTTCAGAAGTTTGAGAAATGTGAGAAATGAGAAAAATGAAGAAGAGGTCTCGCTATTTATAAGCGGGTCGGCGCGTGGATGCGCGTGACCTCGGGAAGATAATGGCGTGTGGCTTTGGAAACTAACAGAAAACGCTTGCGATTCCCGATACAATTAAGGCAAAGCGCGTGGACACATAAATATCAACGGTTGGGAAATTCTTGAAGCAAATCATACATCATAAAAATATCCCGAGGCGAAAGAGCAGACTGAATTTCCACTAAACAGATTTAAAATTTCCTTGCCCAAAGGATAGCTCGGCGACATCAAGACAAATTTATCACCTCGAAGCCACTTCGTCTCGGTAATATTAGAATATTGACAGTTCAGAATCATTTCAGCTAGACAGTTAATGTCAATCCCAAGACTTTCATCTCGTCACAATCATCTATGATTCTGACGAGCTGGGAGGGGGCGAAACTGTTGGGGTCGGATTCCACCTGCTTGAGATTAACCATTCGAAAACGATCAAGTATGGATGCATCACCTTAGAAGACAACCGAGCCGAAGAAAAGAAGAAGTCAATTGAGCCGAAGTTCAGACCGGCCCTTCTCTTTCCGCCTCGGCCAGATCACCTCATGCGAAAAGAGACCGAGCCGAGGCAAGATCAATGTCACCCCCTAAACCGAACCAAAATTGGATCAAGGATATACTGATCCGGTTCATCTTGGTTCGACGTCATGGGCCGAAGTCAATTTATCATGGGCCGAGACCAACATTGGGTATCAATCGTCATGGGCCGAGCTAATCGACCCACTACACTACCAGTGGATAGGAAACCCTAAACGAGGTCTTTAGTCGGCGGCCGGGAAGGAAAGAGGAAATATTCCAGATCTTCTCTGAGATCCTTGTCCACAAAAACTTGTATAAGTAGTTAGCATTATCATTCATAGACCCTAGCAACAGCACTTAGCAATATCATTTCATCATCTTGTAAAAGCTTATCAAATCAGCAATAAAACCATATATGGATCCTTTCCCGTGTTTTCGTCCATAGAAACGTATGTTCCCTATAAATTCCTTAAGAATTTGATTGTACGAGTTTTGGCTCGCACAGTTTTGATGTATAAGTGTACGACATTTCTTTGAGAGGATTGTGTAACATCCCTGTAACACCCCTATCCCGAGCTTTAGAAGGGAACCGGGAAACTCAGACATGTTAGTTCGGCACACTAAACCATTTAGGTTAAGTAGCCCGTTTGGGTCCCTCGGTGAGCATCACATGATCGCCAGAAAAATGCTCAGGTCACAACAAGAAATATAAGACATTTCTGATTATCCTAACCTGAACATATCAAAGGGAAGATGAGGGATGAGTAATGGGGATTACTCAGTGAGGATTAGCCTTGCGGGGACTCACAATTCACCATCAGACATTACGCGAGTTACTATTTATGAAAGTCTAATCCTAAAAAAAGCACAAGCACAGTGTCTAGAACACTGCATTCAATCACCTAGTTTCATCACCACACCACTCTTGGTCCACGACCACCACCACGAGTACCTGAAGGTAATCTATGTCCCGAAGACAGTTATCACGAGGCCCGCCATGACCCCCAGTGTTGGGAACTGATGCCCGTAGGCGCCCCATTAGCCCCAGACAAACACGTATGTACCACAAGCGCCTCCTTGCCTTGTGACGGACACCTCTTAGTGTTTTCACACCATCTAACTACTTTACACACATTAATCATACAACATGATTATCAAACAAGTATGCAGGTTCTTCCTCTAATGAATCCTAAGTCCATATTCAATCATAAGATGTAGATCTATCAAGCAATTTACCAGGTTATTACGGTTCCATAGTTCTTAAGCCAGATTCAGTTAACGTGTGAAGCAAGCAATAAACAATAATAGTAAAACCATAAAACAAATCTAAGATAATAACCTAATAACAAATCTAATAATATATATGGTTGTATATATATATAATATAGTCAATTGGCAAACAACAGGAAACACTAAGCGAATCAAATAGCTCGTTTAGTGGAAGCTATGGTGTAAAAGAAGACTTGATCAAAAACAAGAAAACACATTCTGAGAGAAGGAGAGGTGCAACGAGTCCTCACCTTGGCACATATGGAGGACAAGGAGGATAAGGAGGTGCGGACACATCATCACTGGAGTCCATGGAGGAGCAAGGCGGAGAGGACATCTCGGCGGCTAAGGCTTCGCGGCTAGGAGAGAGAAAACGTGGCGGAGGAGAGAGAGGCGCGACGAGAGAGAGAAGACAAGTGTTTAGGGTTTTCTGGAAAAGAAAGAATGAGAGAATGAGATGGGTATCTTATTATATAAAGCTGAATATTTCAACGTGAGCGTGACACGTAAGATAATTCTTATACACGAAATTATGACATGTGTCATTGTTAATTAAGATCGTGACATGTGTCAAAGTAATAATCTTAATAAAAGGAAAAAATAAAAACGGAAATTAAGATTCTAACTCACGAGATCGTGAAATGTGTAAAAAACAAAAAAATAACAATGTAACTAGTGATCGGGCCCGCGCCTGGCGCGGGCTAATATGCTTGATTCACTTATTATTTCAAATAATTGTTTTATGTATATTCATCATGTGTTTTATACATGATATGTTTTTTTTTCAATTTTTTTTTTCATAAATATATATTTATCTTAAATAGAGTAATCTTTCTCCCTAATTTTTTTTTATGTATTAATTACCTTTTTATTACATATTAATGTTTTGGTAATTTGTTGTATGTATTTTTGATATATTTTAAAAGCTTTACGTTCGCATGTTGATTCCTTATTATCCGATGCTATATTTTGTTATAGGGGTTTTTTCCGAAATCTAAGTTGTATATATAGTTTTGGTTTTTTTTCTTTGTTGATGCGGTTAGGTTTGCAAAATTGGTTAATGTTAAGAGATTTGACGGAAATAAGCTTCGATGTGGTAAAAAGAGATAGGATGTTGTTCCCATGGTTCAAAAAATCGGCCTAGGCGCCGGATCGGAGTTAACCGAAACGATTTTAGTAAAATCGTTGAGAAAAATCGGATTCCCAGTTTAGGCGGTTCTAGTCGGATCAAGTCGGTCCAAATCGGTACAAATCGGACAAATCGGCCTAGGCGGTTTAATACCTGGTTTAGCAATTTTCAAAAAAAAAAATTTTTGGATTTTTCAAAATGACATGGTTTAAAAAGTGAAAACAACAAAAAAAAAAAAACAAAAAAAGTGAAACGTCAAAGACTCAAAGTGGGTTTTTAAGGTTTTTAGCTTGAAAATTATTTTGGTGCGAAATACTTTATGATTTTAGATTTGTTTCTATGTTGAACTTTATTTTAGAATATGATTTATTAGTTTTTCCTTCTATTTCTATCCAAACAAAAAAAAGTCCAATATAATTTTCAAATAAAACACTAAAAACTTTTAAAATATATATTATGTAAATATAAAATATATAAAAATTAATAAAAAATTCGTAATGCCTAGACCCCGCTTAGGCCCCGATTAATCCGCCTAGGCGCTAGTCCCCATCACACGCCTAGCTACCGCCTAACGATTTTTTGAACCATGGTTGTTCCTAATCAGAAGAACTTTGTCTTAGGCTAAAAAGGAAAGAGCAAAAGCGTGTAATAGTAGGACCAAAGAACGATTCATCATCACAACGCGAAATCTAGGTTAAACATTCTTTTAAAAATGGTATCTATTGCATCATCTAAATAACACTCTCGAAAATAAAATCCTTGTAGAGACAATGTTTATAAGTTTTCAAAAACTTCCTTGTAGACAATATTTGTGGTTTTTTCTTGTGGTTCGCCTTTGTTATTGGTTATCAATATCTTCAAACCCTTTCTCGATGTCACTCTTGAAATTGCGACGTAAAGTTGTCCATGTGAAAAAACTGGATTTGGCAAATATAACCCTACCTTCTCCAAAGTTTGTCCCTAACTTTTGTTAATCGTCATTGCGAAAGCTAGAGATACGGGAAATTGTCTTCGCCTCATCTTGAAAGGTAATCTTGCATCTGCAGGGGTGACAAACATTCTTGGAATTAAGACCCTCTCATCAACATCAACATTTGGTTTACCTGTTATGACTCTCGCTTGTATCACATGATTAGCTAATTGGGTGACAATTAACCGCGTCCCATTACACAAGCCTCCTTTTGGGTCGATATTATGAAGCAAGATGATAGGGGCTCCAATTTTAAGAATCAATCTGTGATTTGGTAAACCGGAAATCTTGATGCTGTTTAAGAACTCTTGTGTGTAGACAATATCATTCGGTAAATCTAGATCAGAAGGGTCCTTTTCAGCTTCGCCGACCACTATTTTTTCATTAGGATCGATGCTATCGGCACTTAAATAAACTCTTTCATCACCTAAACCATTATATTTAAATGTTAAACGCCAATATGACATAAAGATTATGAATAAGATTTATTGACTTCATTTAAATAAAAATACATGGTACTTTTGAAATTTTAATGTTTACAAACATAAGCAATATACAAACAATAATTAAAGTAAGATCAATCCAAATTTTAATGTTTACAAACATAAGCAACATACAAACAATAATTTTTTTTTCCCCTCCAACCAATCGGAACTCAATAGGTCTTGACATTGTGATGTCTTCCTAGATATATCTTTAACAAAAATATCATTCTCAAACTTTGTAGGTGTCCTAGAAATAGGAAGGTTATTTCTATTATCCTTCTTACTTGAGTGGGGAGATGTTGAAGATAATTTTGTAGTACATACTACAACAGCATCGTCATTGTGCTCAGCATCTCTCAAATCAAAATTTTCATCCGTGCTAGAAGGTGCATAGTCACCATCCTCATCATCCTTATTGTCAGAATCATCACCATCATCGTCTTCGTCAGTGCTATTGTCATTTTTATCAGTGTCGCTATCATCATCTTCATCATCACTAGAACCATCGGTAGAATCATCACTACCAGCATACTCTTCATCATCGAGATTGTATTCATCGTTGATGTCTTCAGCTTCTATATCATCATCATCACATATAAAATCATCATCATCGGTATTATTAGCATCACTGTTAGATTCTTCATCCTTTGTAGTTTCATTGTCATTACTTTCTGAGTTTATGATGCTTCTTTTAAAACCGCTAAAACGTCGAGAATGAGAATGTGTTGCTAACTCCAGAGGAGCACCGAGGATGTTTACTGTTAAGAAGTAAAAACGTTATTATATCAAAGAAGACAAGTCTACTAAATATATAGTTTTCCTCAAAAGTATTTATTGGAGCTAAGAGTAATCTACCTAAGAATTAGTATTAGTTCGATTAGATATTCATCAAAGTCGATATATACCAAATAGTGATCAGAGATTATTCAAACCTTTATTATTTGAGAAGACATACATCCTATTGTATGAACGTAAGGGATGGTAGTTATTCTCAGATCGGAAGCAAGCAATATATGTACAATTTAGGTGATAACAAAATCAAACAATGTTATCTAAGAATTTGAATATTGTAGATAGGAATTTACGCATGGTATAATCCGAATAACCTTTTTCTAAGTCAGATGAATCACCATGCACATAGAGAGATAGCACCATAAGGTTAAATATATCTTCAAAATACGAGTATTGGTTATGACAAATCACTAAGTATCGATATATATATATATATATATATATATATCAATTCATTAGAGTTTTTATTATATATGATTTTACATAAATTTCTTTTTATTATTATCGTAATATTTTGAAATTTAGAATATTTACATTTTATTATGATTATAATAAATCTCATTAACAAAAACTGAAGTTTCTGATTTTGCTTTTGTTCAATATATCCATAAACAATTTAAGTTATGTTAACATTTATTTATTTTTTAAATAATCATTATGAATTAAATAAAATTTTAATATATTGTAATGTTTAAGAGCATAGTCTATTTAGTAAGCAATATGAACTTCTGTTTTTTTTTGTGTGTTATTCAATTATAGAAGCCAAACTTTGATTAATTATCTTTTTTTTCATTAAGATATATGGAGCAATTGTCTTAATACATATATGGATGAAAATACGCAAAGCAAGAAATTAAAGTACAATTTTCAAATAACTCTTAAAACACTAAAAAAGGAACAACATTTTAATTTTTAAGGAAAATACCCAAGGAAAAAAAGAAAGAAAACAAATACATGGTAAAATAAAATAATGCGATATAATATTCCAAACACTTATTGGATTGGTCATAGAACCCGAATACAACAAAGTAAAAAACATTTGATGAAGAAGAAACGGAGAAGACCATTGACCTGCTTCAGAAAAAGCAGCAATGTATTCGGAATCATCATTAACCAAACCCAATGCATAGCATGCTTCATTGAACGTAGGGTGAAGAACTCCGTGAATTGTCCTTAGATCTGAATATGAAGATGGGCCACGAATAACATGCAATAAATTTCTGAGATATTGAAGCCCACCAGCATTAGAAGGACAATGACATATAAAAGTATGTGCTGGTCTTCGACGTAGACGTAGGCTCCATCTACGATTAGCACTATCCCAAACCCAACGTGATGCAAATTCAGAATATAGATATAACCCTGTTTCGGCAGAAGTCAGGCGCTCATTGCCCAATGAATCATCAACAGATGGAGGAAGATGAGACGGCAACATTTGAAGTTTGGGGTGTTGAATAAGTTTGCGCTTATAAGAGAGCAAGATCTAAAATAATGAAAGAATCAACGCACGATACAAACAATAATTTAAAGTAAGATCGATCCAAATTTTAATGTTTACAAACATAAGCAATATACAAACAATAATTAAAGTAAGATCGATCCAAATTTTAATGTTTACAAACATAAGCAATATGTTTTTTAAAAACAGTATGTTCGTAAGTAGTTTAGAGGAGAGACATCTAACAATATTACTAATACAAGCTTGGTGTAAAAGAAGAGTAAAGTTGATTTACCTTGAGGGAGCTAACAAAAGATATGAGATACCTTGAAGGTTTGGAGTTTAGGTTAATAAAAGTGGTCTATATATATAGCAAAACATATAGGGTTTTAATTTTTTTTTTTAAACGTTAAAGTAGCCGCTTTTCCTTTTTTCCTGTTTTGCGAAAAATTGGCTAAAAACCCTAACGTTTACAGTTTAGTATACTATAAACCGTCTTTAACCTTGGCGGTTTTGTATAATAATAACCATAAAATTGAAAATTGGTACAATTTAAGTGGATTGTACACATCATCAAAGCTATACGAATAAGAATACAACACATAAGCCATCGATTTTCAAAAAAAAGGTATAAATGTCATTCCGCAGCCGAAACTCGCTGTGAGCGCGACACCTAAGCAAATCACTACACAAATAAGTATATAGATAATATAAACTTTCCTATAAGACAAAATAAAAAAAGGAAAAATAAATTGTGTTTTATTTAAATAGAAGAAACTAATCAAATCAAAAAACTAAAGTACGAGAAAAAATAGAAACTAAAAAATCAAAAAAAAAATGTAAACTATAAAGTTTATATAAGATTCATAATATATATATATATATATATATATATATATATATATATATATATATTTTATTTTTTTGTCAACATAAGATTCATAATATCTAAAATTAGATTAATAACAGTTTTTTATCATGTTTTCTAAGAATCAAATGAAAAAAAATCATATATATAAACTTTAAATTAAGATTTGAAATTTATTTTTGGAACCCTCTCATTCATATAGAGTGAATGTTTACCATGTTTATGAGTGATATGAATCAATTTCAAATTTTCTTAATTGTGAATTACAAAACATAATTTCTAAAGAGAGCAGAGGAAATGTTACAGTTAAATAGTGTCACTCTTATAAATAGTGATATGGACCTTCAGCTTGGGTGTGACGAGTATGATCTCATGATTTAGGCTTTTTTAAGTCTTTACAAACCCTATTGATTCTAAAGAGAGCAGAGGAACGAGGGCTAGAGTCTGTTACACACATTTTGAGAGACTTAAGAATCCCATTTACCTCAACTTGAACTACGCTCTTCCATGATTTCTTTGGATTATTCAACTAAGATGAATCATGTAATCTTGTTTCTGACTACGTGTTCAATTATTTGTATTACGAGGATGAGCAAACTTTAGTTTATATGACCCATTTTTCTCTATACAAATGGTAAAGATTATAGAGAAGAAAAAAAAAGTCTAGATTTGCTTAAATTAACAAGACGCAAAAGAAGCAGACTAACTTTGTTTCAAAAGGAAGGAAACAAAATGTCTGCTTGAAACTCAGAAAATACTTTTTAAGAAAGAAACAATCAAGATCTTTGGAGTTGAACCTTTCTTCTAATCTTCCACACCTTCTTCACCGTCGATTGTTTCCTGCAAAACAAAACAAAAATAACATAGAATATGATTGGAAGTGCTTTTTTATAAAACACATAAATTTCAAAGACTCAACAAAGAAGCTTTACTTGATTGGTTTGGGAGCCGCAGTTTCCTCCACAACACTCAAACACGCAAACGATCTTGAAACGTCGCTTATAATATCATTCTTCAAGAAGGACTTAACCGGCCATCTCATCGGTACAACTAAATTTCTGCAACAATACAAAAACAACAAAAAAACATATATATTCCTCATATTTTTGCCTAATCAAAGCCACAAAATTCAACTATACTTACCCTTTAGAGCAAATGTATCTGCACCGTTCAATCTTGACTTTCGTGTATCTCTTGTAATGTTTCTCTAGACATTTTTCGGCACAAGAAACATCAGAAGATGGCAAAACGTGCCAGATCTTCAAAACTTGGACATGGTGATTCTCTTTCTTGATAATGTCTATTGCCCAAATGAGACTTAGGCCATCATCGATCTCGTGTTGTCTAAACAGATTCTCACTCTCAGTCTCCGACTCTTGGTGAAGCTCCCCATTTGATAACTTCTCCAAAAAGCTCATAACTCTTTTGTTGATTTCAGAGTCTACGATCGTCTCCAGAGATTTCAAGAACTCATTGCTAAGCCATACCTGTGGGATAAAAGACCAGAGAAGCAACAAACAAGCATAATGATGATTGGAATAATATAAGACATTTTGGGTAAAGGCAAGAAATTAAGTAATTAGACCCAAAAAAAATCGATCAATTATAAAATACATTTCAAAATACAAATGGTAATTTCCATTCAAACTTGAGAAATATCAAAAAAAGAAAGAAAAAAACAACTAGAACGTCTTATAAAATGGAACATAGAGAATATAATACCTTCCATATCGATTTTTCAAAGGAAATAAGCTTCTTGTTTTGAAGCTTATCAAGATCGTCAAGTGCTGTTGTAGATCTTTCAATACACTGAGCTAAAGATTCATCATCTTCTACATCATGGAAACAGTCTCGCGCTTTCGCATCATCTACTAACTGCCTCCACACTGATTTATTGTTCGTTAAAGTCCCCTCGTTCCCAAGAATCCATAAGCAATATCTACATCACAATAGTAGAAAATCTAAGAACAAAACAAACAGTTTCACAATAGTAGCTAAATTAAGGAAGAGGGAAAAGTATTAGATACCTCGCGCGTGTGAGTGCTACATTGGTTCTTTGTTTGTTAGATAGGAAACCAATAGTTCCTTTACCGTTAGACCTAACAGTTGAGATTATAATGATATCTTCCTCGCCACCTTGAAACCCATCCACGGATCGAACACTCACTGTGAATAGCTCTCCGGTATTGTACCTTTCGCCTATCTTTTCTTGGATTGCAAACACTTGAGCCTTGTAAGGTGAAATCACACCGACGCTGATCGGTTTTCCTGACTTTCTTGATACTGCAGATTACATTACAAACCAATAAGCAACAACAAATTCCACTTTTAAAGACTGATCTGAATCAAGATTTATTTACCTGAGTACAGCTTTGAGACTATCTCAGCCACAACAGAGACCTCCACAACGTTTTTCGAACTGTATCCTTGTCCAAACTGTTCTCTTCCATAGGGTATGTTAATGAAAGAGTAAGGTCCATACATTTTCTCAGGAAGAAACTTTCTCTCATAACTTCTCAATTTAACAGAAGGAGCATCCAAAATCTTCATACCGTAAAACTCTCTGTTTGGGAAAATACTAATCGAAGGATGCATCCGGTACTGCATGTTCAACAACTGTTTCTTATGCCCCAAGAGCACCAATCTTTCAAACAAACTCCTCCCAAGATCAGCCTCTGAAGCAATCTTGCTTTGGATCATTGCAGGCAATTGCTTCTCATCACCGATCAAAACTGCATGTTGAAGTCCTGGAAGCTGCAAAGGAATCGCTGACTCACATTCTTTTAACTGAGCAGCTTCATCAATCACAAGAAGTTGTATTGGACTACTCATGTGTAACTTGGCAGAGCTTGACGCTGTGCAGAAAATCAGATATGCATTTGCTAAGCAGAGTTTTTTTAGTTCAAACTTTACTATGAAATCCGGAAGTGTGATACTTTTGCAAATCGATACTAACATCTCTAGACAATCTTGCTTTCTTGAATCATTCTCCAATCTGCCATTTTCTTGGACGGCATCTTTCTGGACGTACTTCATTCTTCCACGACAAGACTTGTTACCATTTACCATGACATCTGAAATCGCGATCTCTCTGAGGATATCATTAGTCCGATTCATTTTTTCCGCCACTTGAAAGGAGAGCAAAGTAGTTGGTAAATGCAGACTCAAAGTTGAAAAATGATAATGCAGGTCATTTCTGAGTCTGCTAAACCTCTCCTGCACAAATTCTTCAAATGAGACATGCTTTTCCTTTATGCGATCACCATTCTCAGGACATTCCTTCTTCAAGAAGTACTGGTGATACACTTCTTTTGGATCAGTGAGCAAACTGATCATATGGTTTACATTTGCTCTCCATCCGGTCACAGCCTGAAAGCATCTATAAAGCTCCTCAACTCGGTATTCAAGGAAGATATCGAAAAGATCCTCCCGCTCTTCAATCTTCATCCTCTCTTTATTACCAAACAACACAATATCTCCAAGACCATACCCACCAAACCTCAATGACTCAGAGACTAATTTCACAAGCCTTGAGCAAACTTCCAAAACAGCTATGTTAGTTGGAGCGCAAGTCAAGGTCCTACATCTCAATTTCAAAAGGTTCAAAAGCAGAACACTTGTTGTCTTCGTCTTCCCCGTGCCTGGTGGTCCCCATATAAGTTTGATAGTGTTGTCGTGGTAGCACCTTTTAGCTTCTAGACAACGCAAAATCGCATCCTCCTGAGATGGATTCAGTTTGAATGAACGTATCATTCGCTCTAAGTGATGTGGCACTAATTTCTCACCATTTTCTTGGCAGGGAACACAACTTCCACCACCAACCTACACAAGAAACAGAGTTTTAAGCTATGAAATTTATTATGTTACAAGAGTTCCTCAGGTGAATGTATCTTAATTACCTCATTGTTGCTTTGAAGTACTCTAGATATAAGCTTTAAGTTTCCTCCTTCAGGATCTGGATGCAACGCGGTCCAAATACGAATGTTGGTCATCATGTTGATCAAAGAAACACCAAAGAGGCGCATGCTTTTCTTCACACCCTTTCCTTTCTTTGTCGTTTCCATGTTATCTTCCTCAAAAACGATGGGTTTTGAAGCCAAAATAGTTATCAAATGCGGATTATCCTCGTTCACTTTACAAACAAGAGCAAGCAAGTAAAGCACATTGGAACATCTCAAGTCATCGATTCGAGTAGGCTTCTTATCAGTCACGGCAATGAGATCATTAAACTCTAACAGTTTTCGATCTCCATTGGTAATATTATCAGACATTGTCTGCAAAGTAACCTCATAATAAAGATTCTTAGGAGGTTTAAAATCTTTGGCTGGCTTGATTTCCCAAAATTTGAAAGCTGGAGCTCGTCTCAGAGTCTCCATACTTGACAACAAAGCAGAATGTGTCTCTTCGATAAGCGGATTAACAAAGGACTTAAAATACTCTGTGCTTGATGGAAATGTGTTAGGGATCTTATCCACCTATTAACCAAAACACCAAAATCGACAAAGCAACCAAAGCAAGTAAGTATATATGTTAAGTTTCTAGGAAAAGATAAAGACTCAGAAGAAAACAGAACCTTTCCTTTGTAAAGTTTTGAGTTTAGCACATCAAGAAGAGACCATGAGAAGACAACATCAACTAGATCTCTTCCTTTGACGATTCTCTCCTTCTTCTTGTTTTCCTTTACTTCCCACAATTGCTGCATCTTTTAAACTCTTTCACTGCAATCTCAAGACCTCTCAATTCTATGCAAATATTTCTTTGATAATTTGAGAGAGAGAGAGAGAGAGAGAGAGATATTTGGATACACTTCTTTGAAAAGAAGATGAAGAAATCTGGTAAGGAGGGAGACGAAAGATTGAGTGTTGCAAGTCCAAAAGATTTGTTATTTTTCTTTGTTATTCCTCCTAGGAAAGGAAAGGAAAAGAAAACTAATGCTTTTACTTTTAAAATTTCAAAAAATAAATACAACTTTTATGATTCCTTAACTAGCTAGGTTTAAGCATTCTCAATTTTGTATTTGGGATTTTTCTTTCTAAATTCTTATAACAACGTCCAATTCATATCTACTAGCCTTTAAATTTCCTAGTAATTCAAACAATTCGTGAGAAATTCTGGATTTTAGATTTGTATAATGTGAAATCTTGAAAAAACAAGTACAATCTTACAACTTGATTCAGCTTTGTTTCGTCTTCCTAACTAAGTAAGCTCCGTGTTTTCTTCAATATTTGACGTTTACAATTAAAGTCATCTTTATTATATCACCAAGACCTTTACAAACCTGACTTGTCGAAATTTTCTATTGACATTGACGTGATTGATTAGAATGACATGTAAATATACTCATTCTATACATCGATATAATTTTATTTCTTTCCAAATTCTTCTTTCTCCTTTAATTTTTGTTTTTAAGCTTTCTTTTAGTACATGTATTTCCTTTTTCTTATTTTGTTAATTTTCCTCTTTAAATTTCGGCAACTTTCTTCTCCTTTTGTCAAATAAATAACACTAATTTGATGATAAATTGTAAAGTCATTTTTCTGGCGACAACGATTCCTTTTTTTTATAACATATACACATCATTTGATTTATAACGAAATATATGTGCGTTAGTTTATATTATTTCTTGAAAATTTTGGTAGTTGGAGTATCGATCCTACAGCCATACAACCTAGAAATAATTAGTTCACAATTTAAGCTGGTGTGAACATCATAATTTTTTTTCCAGTAAGTCATATCCACGAAAAATCAACTATTATAAGCGAATTAAATTTTGTGTACGAACGACAGCTAGTTGTTGTCTTCCTTACATAACATCGAAGAGGTGAAACATCGATTAATATATCCAATCCATCTTTAGAAATTTTGTGGAACACGTCAGATTTGTCTAACTAGTAGTACAATTAGATTTAACCAAGAGATTATAGTGTGGTAGTTCTCATCCAGAGAAAATTCGATTTTATTGGTCTAGATCATGGATTGAGTTTCTCTCGATACTAAATTAATTAATTTTTGACCAAATAGACATTATAAATAGACTGTGTCACTCCCGTTCGAAATATTAGTCTGAACCTGTTAAGAGCTTGAGATTATTTTCGAGTTTAATAATAAATAAAAAATTAATAGGTTTCCTTTTGTGACAAACATGGATCAGGTCATAGTATATTACAACTACAAGAGCTGATTCATGAGTGAACATATTGAAACTTTTTAGCAGCAGATTCGGAATAGTGATTTGGAGTCGAGTTAATGTTAATGTATCATGGCATGAGATCGGCACACGTGGAAGGTCTAGAATAAACGTGCGATCAATGAGGTGAAAACGATGGATTATGCCCTTAATTATAATTACCCTACTCTATTTAATTTAATTACATTATCACCCTCCCATCAATTGTCTATAGATATGTAAAACCCCTTTTTAATACAATTATGTCCAATAAAAATGGTGGTCGGAAACCAGAAAAACAAATGTAGTCTTTTATAAGATGTATATAATAAAAGTTTTAAAACATAATTTCAATTTAATTTAAAAATTATTAGAAATAAAAAGAAATAAAATAACTTAATATAAAAAAAGATAAATATAAAAAATTTTGGTGACCTTATAAAAAATTGAAACATCAATTTTGTGATCCAACAAAAACTTAAAATAGGAGTCAGAGACCAATGTTTTATCACGCATGGCCCAAAACCGATCCTGACAATACTGAGTGCAGTTAAAAAAAAAATTGATCGTTTTTACTGTTATTTCAACTGCAGACACTACCTTTTTAATGGAAGACGTAGAACCTGGTATCTGAGATAGGAGTTTAGGTTTCTCTCCTCCTGCCTAACTTCAGATGTTGTGTTTTTGAGATAGCATTAATGATAGACTAAAGACA
Source organism: Eutrema japonicum (assembly GCA_030161315.1). Taxonomy (NCBI): domain Eukaryota; kingdom Viridiplantae; phylum Streptophyta; class Magnoliopsida; order Brassicales; family Brassicaceae; genus Eutrema; species Eutrema japonicum. The sequence continues at coordinate 18,358,910 of BSQW01000006.1, forward strand.
TATATTTATAGGTGAAGAGAGGACCTAATCCCTCATTAGGGTTTCCTTAGGATTAATCTCAACCGTCCATCAAAGTAGATATTGATTAGGAATTAACTCTATTATTTCTAATTTAATTGGTTACTAAATATATTAAAGAATAGTAATATTTCAATAGAAAACGGATGACTATAAGACCACTAATATTCCTTACACAAAACTCTTAAAAAATAACTTCACATGAAACAAGATTAAAAAAATTATTATGCAACTTTAAAATGTAAATATCTTCATTTTAAAAAACTCAACTAATTGTATAAATTGATCACCAAAGAAAAAAGAGGTAAAAAAGTGTACCATCCAATAAATAAACACATGATCATAGATTAAAAAAAAGAAAAACAAATACACAGATCTTAAGCTGAGAGAGATAATTAAATTAACTACGAGACTAAATAAAATAAAGTACCATTAGATTAAAAAAATTGTTTACCACGTCCACGCGGATCACACCCTTTGTGATAGAAATTGAAAGTGAAATCTCACCGGCGATGAGGGAATATATCGGAGAAGACGAGATAGGAGTCAGAGACCAATGTTTTATCACGCATGGCCCAAAACCGACCCTGACAATACTGAGTCAGTTAAAAAAAAATTGATCATTTTTACTGTTATTTCAACTGCAGACACTACCTTTTTAATGGAAGACGTAGAACCTGGTATCTGAGATAGGAGTTTAGGTTTATCTCCCCTTGCCTAATTTCAGGTGTTGTGTTTTTGAGATAGCATTAATGATAGACTAAAGACATATATTTATAGGTGAAGAGATGACCTAATTCCTCATCAGGATTTCCTTAAGATTAATCTCAACCGTCCATCAAAGTAGATATTGATTAGGAATTAACTCTATTATTTCTAATTTAATTGGTTACTAAATATATTAAAGAATAGCAATATTTCAATAGAAAGCGGATGACTATAAGACCACTAATATTCCTTACAAAAAACTCTTAAAAATTCGTCTGAAATATTTTTTTTATAATGAATTTCAGTTGAACGAAAATTTGTCAATTTTAAATCGTGAGAATTATCCGTCAAAAATTCAGACGGATTTTCTGAATTAAATCTATTATTTTCTTGTCTCCAATCACTCCATAATTTTCTTGATTTAAATCTATTATTTTTTCAATAATTTTGTTGATTTTTTTAAAGTTTTCATGATATGAATTTGAAAATGACCTTTCAAATTCCTTGCATAATTTAATAAAATATATAGTTAATATGTATATCAAAGTTTTAACTAATTAAATTATGAAAATGAAATATCAAAATGAAATATCAAAATGATGTGGTATACATCTGGATGATATATGTTATATTAATATTATATATATTGTCTACAGTTTGGATCAAATAATACCAATTCACTAAATATCTTTTCGATATAAAATTTTAATTTTGTAACTATAATAAAGTGTGTAATATATTAGTAAAACTCAAATTTTAAATATATTATTCTTTCAATAAATTTTGTTGATTTTTTTAAAGTTTTCATAATATAAATATGAAAATTACTTTTCAAATTCTTTGCATAATTTAATAAAATGTATAGTTAATATATATATAAAAAATTAAGTAATTGAATTATAAAAATTAAATATCAAAATGATGTGGCAATGATGTGGAAGATGAGGTGTATTCATGAAAAAAGAGAAAAACTAACTTTATATATATATATTACGACATGAGACTGATAACTCAATGTATGCTTACCACTTAATTAAATATTATACAATCATTTCTCCAACAACTAAACAAATTTAGGGAGAAAAAATAATATGTGCTAAACTAAATAAACTAAAAATACATCTTTAAAAAAAATAAGCACCAAAAACTTGTAAATAAAAATATCCGCGCGTTAGCGCGGGGACTCACCTAGTGAAATATAAAAACTGTTACTGAATCGATGGCAAAAAAATGAAGTATCTAAAATCCATTTTTACTTAATCACAGGGAGCGACTGAGAATCTTCAAATCTTCAAAAATCAAAAACTCAAATCCAAAACTAGCGATTTTTCACACATATTCAACACCATTTCATACAAATCTTACAACATAACAATCCCAATCAAACAGATTTGTTCACAACTTCCTCAACCAAATCAACAACAAAAACCAACAGATTCATCTCGATTTTTCTTTCGGGATGGTGTCTCGAACTCGAACTCATACAGATTCATAATGATTTCTCCTTTAAACTGCATATCATTATATAAATAGAGTAAGATAGATCACCAAGAGCTGATCGAATTTGTAGTAATTAGCTAACATAATACAAGGCTTTCCCCCATCATAAGAAAGATAGAAAGATATGAATACTCATCATAAAAGAGGGGAGTCAGTATCTACCTTCTGATGCTTCTGGTCTGTATATAGCTGTCCTATATTTCTGAAATTAAATAAAAAAAAATGGTCGGCTTTCATCAACAAACTATTATGTGGAATTAGCATGAAACAAACACTAGGAGGAAAGAAAAAGTAAACCTGCAAATGACTTTTGACATGTAATATAGTCAAGCCTTCGACTTTCATATGCTTCAGCACACCCTTAGGAGTTGCTTCTGTGTAAAAGAAGACTTTGAATCAGCACAAACATAGTTTCACCATTGTTAACTCTATTCAAAGTTGACGATTTTAAAAGTGGGAAGCAGAGAGAGAGAGATGCTCACTATTACTGCCGCCAAGCTGGTTAACAGCCTCGACAAAAGCTTCATGAAGTTCTTGCGTCCCTTAGCTGCTGCATTATTATTGCTGTTGCAACTGTTGTTGTTGTTGTTGTTGTTATCATTACTGTTTGAGGATAATGTCCTAACAAGAGATTGAAATTCCACACAAGGAGAAGGCTGCTGCAGAACAACTTGGGGTTGTTGAATCTGCGATTGCATAGTTGGTTTCTGGACTTGAAACAATATCCTTATAAAATATGGGTCAAGGCTGCTGCAGAACAACTTGGGGTTGTTGAATCTGCGATTGCATAGTTGGTTTCTGGACTTGAAACAATATCCTTATAAAATATGGGTCTCTTGTTTTCTAACGTTAGCCATAGAAAACGTAAAAACTGATATTTAGAGACAAAGAAACACAATATTTATCGAAAGAAATCAATTTAGAGGACGTAAAAAGTAGAAGACGAGACAACATTAACAACCTTTGAAGCTAAGGTGGAACTTGTGTCAAGGAGAAGATCGTTCCAGTGAGTAGACATTAGAGGATTCTCATTAGTAATCAATTCGTCATGGGATGATTATCAGAATTTACCTCCACATCTGCACCTCGGTGATAATCCATGGCCAGGGTTTCTGCAGTACGCTTTCCCCAATCATGATGAACGGCGGAGAAAATCCCTCCCCGATTGTCCTATTTTGCCCAAAACCAGTTTACTATATCGAAAGATCAAAATTTCTCAGAGAGAAGAGAGAAAGAGCAGAAATCACATAGAAATGTAAGTCTCGGAGAGAGAGGATTTGATAAAATCGTCACCATAGCTTCTCCCTCCGGGCGATTCCTGCAAAATCCAATGTTATACTAAGTTCTTTTCTTCTGCGTTTTTAGGCACTATAAATGCTCCGAAAAAACTTGTGCTCACACTAACAAACACTCGCAAGTCACAACTCCATTTGTTAAAACAAGAAATCATGCAGTCCAGAGTTCAAAAAAGTTGGCGTTTTAATTGCAATTTGTGATGCACAAGAACAAGCAATTGAAAACAAACTAAAAAAAAATTCAAAATTAGAAGATCGAGGGATGGAGAATTACGCATCGTTGCCGATTCCGAGATTGAGAAGAGCATTGAGCGAAGCAATCTTAGCATCTTCAATTGGTGAATCGTCAATCATACTAACCAGCGACGTAATCGCACCTAGCATCGCCTCCATGTCATCCTTCGCTAATAACCAAACCTCACTCGTCCCTCCACACTCTGCCTCCGCTTGTAAATCCCTAACCACTCGTTTCATAATATCCAGCGATTCCTCCTTCTTAATCACGAAATCCTCCGATGCTGAATCATCCCTTCCGATCATTGCAGATTTTGAATCACTCGTTTTTGTAAAACAGGTTCAGGTTTATCTTCATTGTCGTCTTTTTTTTTTTTTTTCCGTCGTCTTCGTAATTGTTTTTTTTTTTTAATTCTCCTTACGATTGGGGGAGAATGATATTATGGGTAAAATAGTCTTTTATCCTATTTAATGAATGTTAAAAATGAGATTTTTTTATTAGGGTGCTAGTTTGGTCAGAAAATTTACAAAAAGTACCATTTTGATCAATTTCTCTAGAATTTTTTTAAAACCATAGGATATGGATATAGTTTGGATATTAATCGATTAAACAAAAAAAACTGATTAGTTTTAAATTCTAATATAATAGTATATAATATACACTATTATTATAAATACTCTTATATAATACTCCCTCTGTTTCAAAAAGAATATCAACAATTTTCACACAAACTAAGAAAATTATAAAATATATAAATATACCCCTAATTAATATACTAATAGTTAAGTGTGAATGCTTTAAATTCAAATGTTATAATATTTTAATGAGGGATAAAACAGGAATTGTGTATACAAAATCACATTGGAATTGTTGAATGACACTCTTTTTAAAACAAAAAAAATAAGTCTAAAACGACACTACTTATTATGAAACGGAGGGAATATTAATATTTATATATATAATATTAATCTTTATATATGTAATTCCAAAAATCTTTATAGAGTAATATAATTAATTTAATTTGAAGTATTTAAAATAAAACAATCTCCTCTTTTTTTCGTTGGTATCAAATTGAAACCCACATAATTTGAAATTAAACCGAACATAATTGTTGTTTTCGGTATAAAACAGAATAAATTGAATACCGAAAGTATCCAAACTGAACCATGCCGAATTAGATATAGATTTAATATGGTAGATATTTATTATAAACCGAACCGACATTCGGAATGAACCCTCCTACTTAACTTTGTTCTACAAAGTCTCCCTTTTCTTTTCTTAACAGAAAAGAAATCTATATGCCGACTCAAAAAAAATAATCATTTCATTCATTATAGACAGATCTCTTGCGAGCAGTAACCAAAAATTTCAGAAGCTCACCGTCAAAATCTTTCTTCAAATCCTCCATGATGATCACCGAATTTCTTCCTAGAGAGTACGGATATGTCGTTATCGTCCTCGTCTTTTACTGCTTCCTCAACCTTTGGATGGGTGCTCAAGTCGGCAGAGCTCGCAAAAGGTTTCCACAAACTTCTTCTTCGCCTTTGATATTTTTACATCTCCGATTACAGACGATTGTCTCCGCCGCAAAATCGGCGTGATTTTATCGGCGTGATTTTATGAAATATATGCAGAATTTTCGTCTTGAGTTTTTGGATTCTGTAGTCGGATCTCTTCTTTGTTCCTTATTTTCTTTTAAGTTCTCATCAATTCAATTTTCATTTGAGAAACATGTTATTGTGATCTATTATTGGGAGATAACCCGAGATCGATCTATCTCCCAATATCTATCAAATACTGGAAGAATTTACTCTCACTCTAATCCAATTTCGTCTGGAGTTTTTGGATTCTGTAGTCTGATCTAAGTCTGGGAATTTTGATTAACCGGTCTGTTTTTTTGGTTAGTTCGGTTCATAAAAATCTTAAATTGGATAGCACTAGATGTCTCCTAAACTGTGATCCCGAAAGCAAAGTTGACAATCTATTTCTCCACGAGAACGAAAATTTTATGAAACTAACTGAAATATCGATTTGGAATTTTAAATATATTTTCGTAAATTTTGGTATAATCTGGTATAAATCGGCTTGGGAAAATTAAGAAAAGAAAAACCAAAAACCGTTCGGCTTGGGGTTCGGACCTCCAAGCCGAACGGAAACCGAAAACTGAAAAGTTTGGTTCGGGTCTGTTCGGTTAAAATTTTGATGATCCTTTTATATGTTGTTCTCATCAATGAGATTTCATTTGAGAAGCATGTTATTATGATGATATGTTGTTTGTTCATCTCCAATTTAGAATTTTTTTTTGATTAATCCTTGATGCAGGTACAATGTGCCGTATCCAACATTATACGCTATAGAATCAGAAAACAAAGATGCTAAGCTCTTCAACTGCGTTCAGGTTTAAAACAAAATCCTTTCTTGTGATTCTGTGTTCTTCTTACATTTTTTCTTTGAGATGTGGAGCCAAACTTATTGAGAAATTTGGTTGCAGAGAGGTCATCAAAACTCTCTAGAGATGATGCCAATGTACTTCATACTAATGATCCTTGGTGGAATGAAACACCCTTGCTTCTGTGCTGGTTTGGGTTTGCTTTACAATATTACTCGATTCTTCTACTTCAAAGGTTACTCTACTGGAGATCCAATGAAACGACTCAGCATCGGGTTTGATTTTGTTCTTCTTCTTCTTCCCATTTTTGATTTGACATAAATCTTTCCAACTTGTAATCTATATCTTCTGGTCTTTGTGATCTTTGTGCTGCAGGAAATACGGTTTCTTGGGGTTGCTTGGTTTGATGATCTGTACCATCTCGTTTAGTGTCAGTCTGATCCGTGGTTGAGTTCTCTGGGGTTTGTTCGTGGACTTTGGATTCGGTTTTTGTAATATGTCCACAAACTTGTGTAATAAATCTTGAGTTTGTCACCGTAACTTTTTAAAGTTGTGATAAATCATGGCGTTATGTAGAGAACAAGTAACTTTCATATTCCTATGCAAAAATCTCAAGCCTTGCCTCCTCATCAGGTTTGGAGATTTCGGTTTAGTTTCAGTCTCGGTTTTGGATCGTTTCGGTTTGGATAATTCGAATTTAAAACTCTAGCTGAACACAAACTGAAGCTAATTGGTTTGTGACTAGTTCTATTTAGTTTTTGTTAGGATTTATTCTTTAATCTTCCTTGTACCAATCTATCTTCGATTCATAAATTAAATGAACACCAGAACTGTTCGCCCAGTTCACGGCCTCTAATCGCTACGTTTAGGGTGTATCTGGGATTCACAACATCCACTATAAAGAACAATTGGAAAACATCTCCGATGTGGTTCACAATATAAGATCTCTCTCTCACCCAACAAACAAGAAATAACAAAGAACATAACTAGATTCCCTAGAGAAAATCTTTATTCTCTCTCTAGTTCTACGAGTCGCCTCTGATGCGCTCGGAATCCTCTGGACTCAGGATTAGGTATTCCTTTTTCTTTCTTCCTGTTTGCTTCTTCTAGAATCTCCACCTTGATCCCAGCTTGAAATCTCCTTGTGAATTGCCCTTTGAACCTTTGACTCATGGCTTTAGACTTGGCACTTTGATCTTCATGTGAACCTGCATAAGTTTGAACTTACACAAAATAAACACCTTAGTAGATTAATCTACTAAACCATCAATGACTAGACATCACCCTTGATGAGCTCATTTCCTGAGCCACCAACATCCCCATGTCTCTTCTTGAGTTATAAAACCAACTGCTACACTCCTTGTGTAAAGCTCAACTCATCATTGATCTCTTGATTCTTCATTATCTCTGTCCTTCTGCAACTAGATTCACTTAGGTGTTCTTTGATTCTTCTCCTGTACACTGAGCTTAATCAAACACTCCTTGAACTGTAAGCAGCTAACCCTGAATCATACATGCTTCAAACCTAAAACAATCCTTGATTCAACATCTTCTCTGACAAAACATATCAGCCTTGAACTCCTTTTGTACCGCTGTTATTCCTAAGAGAACACGCCATCCAACCATATTGCTGAACAGACTTTCGACACAACCATGTTCATGCATCATGCTTTACAGAACATTGCTGAAAAACCAATTCCTCTTGAATCAACTGCAGAAAACTTCTAAGTCATTTATGCTTCATTTCCCTGAAACCGTCTCTGACTTACCAAGACACCATTGAACCTGAACACCTTTTTGAACATCACTTTGCACCGCTGCTATTGCCAGCAGAATCCTCCTCCTAACTCCACCTGGCTAAGAAGACTCTCGATACAAATACTTTTGTTCAACCTTCTGTTCAAATCCCTTCGGCATCAGTAGAACCATCCAACCAACAAACTCGAACTGCTTGGTAAACCTGTCTCACATCCACAACCTTGTGAAATGTCCGAGACACCATGTTACAGCCTTTAGCACTTCATCTCTAGAACCCTTGAAGTTGCTTCCTTGCTGTAAACATACCCTGCATCACATCACATGTATGCAAATCCACCTATCATTGGCACTAGCATCTTCTCCCTTAGAAATCAACCTGAATCTTCACCTTGTACTCATGAGCTTTCTTTAGGTGTGCCTACAACTCACTTGAACTCCTGCAAGTGAACCCTACAAAAGATTCATCCACCAGACCTCTCTAAGATGCAAATACGTAGACCAGAACTTTGTTATCTTTTCCCAATGCAACTTTTTATCCTCTGCATTCTGATCCTTTCTTGGATCCATTTTCAATTGCTAACACTTGCAACTGATATCCAGATGTCTTCACCACCATCAAGCAACAAAGCTCTATAACTTTCCTTCTAACCCCGGTTTCAACCTGATTATGCTTGAACCTGTAGACATCTCCATCTGCTCCTGGACCTCTATCCACGAACTTGAGACTAAGCCTACAAACCAAAACTACTCAAACCTTAACCATACAAGTCTGTCTTTGACCCCATCAGATTCCTTGATCTTGTTCCATACTCATCTGCAACTCTCCTTGAACTGAATCCAGAAACCTTTTCTTAATCCTCAAATAGTCAATAACACACATACAATTCAAAACTTCTAAGCCGTCCTTCAGTCCCATGAATTCTCTTCCAATGGCTAGTTTGAACCCTGAACACCATCTCTTGTGTTCTCCCAAGAATTCGGTTCCCTGAATTTTTCAGACCCTGAGCAACTCAAAACAACCAATCAAAACATCACAAATGTATCTCAAGATTCGCACGGTTTGACCCTTGAGATTGAATAATCTGATTCTGATTCCAATATCTTGAATTTAACCAGAATCCCCGGAAATAATTCCACCTTAAACCAATCTCTCTGTTGCACTTTTCTGTCTCATTTTCTCTGAATATTATCTGTCCCCTAAGCTCTTGTCCATTCTCCTTGCACGATTGGATAATTTTCCCTTGATTAAAACTGGGCTTGTTTTAGTCCCTGGCCAAACTGAAATTCCCTCTAAAATCTGCATAAATTCGGACAGGCCCGGCTGGGCCCAAAAAATATATCATCAATGAAGCCTAAAACAACATACTCTCTTTGGACCATGTCTTCTTTCACTCGGCCCACTGCATGAAATCAAACAATCCCAAATAATAAAACTGAGGCCCGATTTCTAAAACTTTTCAATGGCCCAATTCCCTTTTTTCTGGACCAACAGTCGGCCCAGACTTAAAAAAAAACCCTAGCTCCTCTCTTTCTTTCTCGACAATCATCGGCGCCTCCTTCCTGGTGACTGGACCCGCCGCCGCCGTCTCATCCGGCGGTAATCAAGCAGCGACTTGACCCGCCGCCGCCGTCTGACTCGCGCCCTCGCCGCCAATCTTCAACGCCATCCCTCTCGCCGCCAATCTTCGCCGCCGTCTGACTCGCGCCGTTTACCGGCCATAATCTCGGCGACTCCATCCCGGCGATTCGCCCCGCCGTCTCCGTGACTCCGGTAACTTCAACCTGCAACGCCGCCATCTTCCCTGTCGCCGACCTCTGGAGCTCTCGGCTTCATCTCTCATCCTGAGATGCTCATCGGATCTTCAAACCACGAAACTTCTTCTTCTCGTCAATGGCGACGGGCACCGGCGCAAACCTTCACCGCCAACTATGAGATTTCCGGCTCTTCCTCTGTCTTCTCCGGCGATTCCTCAGCCCCTGACCAGATCCACCTCCGTCCTCTGCCGTTCACTCCGACGAGTCTTTGACATGCATCTCCAACTTCAGATTCTCTCTCTTTCAGATTATTTTATTATTTTAATATGACTTTCAGATTCTCTCTCTTTCAGATTATTTTATTATTTTAATATGACTTAGAGTAAATCAAAATTCACCCGTGATTAGCATCTTCCACATCGATAACGCTTTGTTTCACCTAAAAACTTTAACACCTTTACCAATTCTTCATATTTTTCTTCCGATAAATCGTGCTTTCACCGTCAAATCCATGAATCAAAGAGTTTGTGCTCTAATACCACTTGTTAGGATTTATTCTTTAATCCTCCTTGTCTAAATCTATCTTCGAATCACGAATTAAACGAACACCAGAATTGTTCACCCAGCTCACGGCCTCTAACCGCTACGTCTGGGGTGGATCCGAGATCCACAACATCCAATATAAAGAACAATCGGAAAACACCTCCGATGTGGTTCACAATATATGATCTCTCTCTCACCCAACAAACAAGAAAGAACAAAGAACATAACTAGATTCCCCAGAGAAAACCTCTATTCTCTCTCTAGCTCTACGAGCCACCTCTGAGGCGCCCGGAATCCCCTGGACTCAGGATTATATAATCCTATTGTTAAACACTTGTATTTATAACAAAGAAACCCTAGAAACTTACTTGGGCCTAACTTGAAACTAAGGCTTGTACTAAGCCCAACTGCTGACCCAAGTCGTGAGTTGACTGAAGTCTTGACTTCTCACAGTTCTGTTTGTGTTTCGTTTGGCGTTTGTTCAGTTTTAATTTGTCTAAAGAAACAAAATGAAAAATCAGTATATAAAATATGAAACCAAATTGTGGCATTTGTTCGGTTTTAATTTGGTTAAAGAAACAAAATGAAAAATCAATATATAAAATATGAAACCAAATTGTGAAACTTTCTTAGTTTAGTGGTTGTTCATTAATGTTGTTTTACACGAGAAAATAGAGTTTGATTCTTAAAAAGATACTATTTAATGCTGTAAGTAGAGAGCCTTTCGTTGTAGCGTTTATCGTGAGCATAGTATAGGTAAGACTGTAGATTTCCAGCTCAAGTAGAATATTTTGTTGTGATCTCATGTTTATTGTGAGTGTGGATGATATTCCCATATTTTACCTCTTTTTAGTATGCATTCTTGTTATTGTTTTGTGTTTCATGCATGTGTCTTGCATAGTTTTTATATTAGAGTATTAGGTGTTTACAATTGATGATATTTAGAGAAATGGGCCGAAGTATAATGCAAAAACCATCCGAGACACCAGAAAGATGTGACTGAAAGGAGGCCCTCTGTTCTGAATCAGCTTGCACAGACTTCATGGAAGTTGTAGATCAGTGAGTTAGCTGTCCAGGAGAGTTTGAATCAGGTCATTTGGACATTTGGTTGAGGATTTATCACGGATTTACTGAAGACGTCTCTGCCTGGCCGATGTAGAACGAATCCGAGAATGCATCGGTGCGTGGTATCGATCCGATGCCGACCGATGGGAAAATCACAATCGACGACAAGAATGGCATCGGTGCGCCACAGCCCGATGCCACCGACCGATGGAAGTTCTGCGAAATCTGAGAGTGCATCGATCCGTGGCATCGGGATGTGGCCGACCGATGGGACCTGTTGAAGACCTGGCTGGACGAAGGGTCTCCACTCCGAATTAGCCTCAGTAGTCTTCACCAAAGTTATAGAGGAGTGAATCAGCTTTACACAGGAGTTTGCATCGGGTTATTTGGACGTATGGATAGGGAGATAAGACGGATTTACTGAAGGTATGTCCGTCTGGCCGGGAGAAGATGAAACCGTCCAAATAACCGGAAGACGAAGACATTCCCGTGCCCAGTTTAGTCTGAGGTCTTCATTAAAGTCATAGCCAATCGAGCTGACTATCGTTGAGTGGTGGTTTCATGTCATTCCGATATGCCGTACAAGAGATATGGCAAATATAGAAAGGACGTGTCTGTCTGGCATCCAAACGAGTTATGCTCCAAATAAGACGTCTGAAAAAGCAACCCAGACGAAGGGTTTCCACTCCGATTCAGATTCTGAGTTCTTCATTGAAGTTGTAGATAATTGAGTTGGCTGTCTTCTGCAGTTGAATTCGAGTCATTTGGTTGCGAGGTTCAGGAGTTATGGCTGATTCACTGACGACGTATCCATGTTTCGGCCGGGTCAATACCCGGTTTGTCCCGGGTTGACCCGGTCCGACCTCATTTACTTTAAAAACCATTTTACCTAATTATTGCCACTTATCCTCTTTTTGGTCTAAAACCCCTTTGCTCCTTAGAGAGAGTTCTTAGATTTTTATAAGAAAGATCTTCTATTTTTATGCAATACAGTAGTTGTTTTCATTGAATCTTTCATTTTAATCTTTCTTTCTTGCATTCTCCTAATCATGAATCTTAGCAAACTTAACATGGGTTTTGTTGGGATTAACATGACTAGTGAGTAGTCTCTTAGGATCTTTTGGGTGAGACAGATTAGGGTGATTTGGGGTTGATCCATGATGTTAGGGGTTTAGATTGTTTGATTTCCTTCCTTAATAAGTGTTCCTAAGGCTAGATTAGCCTTGATCAAGTTGATTTATATCATAGGGAATTTCTCGCTCGGAAGGTGTTCGATGAAATCCCCCAATGAACTTTTTAAAGGATTTACACTCTTGGCCTATGGAAATAGTTGTCCAAAGTGTTTATTGGTTGCTAGACCTTGTGTTTAATGCTTGATGATTGCTTAATTACAAATGGAAGTTTGTTCTTAATTGGGTAATTAGCAAGTGATTAAGGCCATGGAAGTGGATTAGTCTTGATTAGTGGTCTAAACCTAAGGATTAGCATTGGTTGAGTATATTGGCATCATGGATTAGTTATAGATCACCCGAAATCAATTACCTCACCCTGAGATTCGCTTTTTTATATTGATTTACAACTTGTTTAATTGCTTTTGCTTTCTTCAATTTGGTTACTTAATCAAACACCCTTAATTAGCTTAACTCATTTAGTGTCTTGCATTCTTGGTGCTTGAAATCATCTCCCAATAGGTTCGATAACCTCTTATGCTCAATAGGAATTTAGAGTAATTGATCTCTAGACTTGCAAAAGTCCTCTATCAATTTGGCGCCGTTGCCATATTGGGATTTGATTTTGACATTAAGATTTAGGTTCTTTGTGAGATTAAGCATTTTTATTTCCTTTTGGATACTAATCTCTCTCTCAAGCTCTCTCTTGTAGGTACATGAATACAAGGTCTAGAGGCGAAGCAAATCTTGTTGAGCCTAGGGACAACACTCACCTATTGGATCGTGGTATTAGAGCAAGAAGAGAGAGGGAACGACTTGCACACCTTGCTAGGCTTGGTATGGAGCATGTGCAAGAACACCAAGCTCAAGAGCATGGTCAAGAACGTGGAAATGGAAACCACCAAGACCAAAACCCCCACGCCCACCATCCACAACCTCACGGCCCAAACCCAAACCCACCCGTCTATCAGGCTCAAAACATTGTTGGCGAGGGTGATGCGGCAAATGCTCATTTCAACCGCCAAGGGATTCATGCACCACCGGTTGAATGCAATGACTTTGAGGTCAAATCAATCTTCATAAACATGGTGCAAAGTAACAAGTTTCATGTCCTTGCGGTAGAAGACCCTCTTGATCACTTGGATCACTTTGACCGTATTTGTAGCTTGACAAAGATGAATGGAGTGTCGGAGGATAGCTTCAAGCTAAGGTTGTTTCCTTTTTCTCTTGGAGACAAGGCAAAGCAATGGGAAAAGAACCTCCCCCAAGGTTCCATCACCTCTTGGAATCAATGCAAAACCACCTTCCTTGCCAAGTTCTTCTCCCACTCAAGAACGGTCAAGCTAAGGAACGAGATATCAAGCTTCACTTAAAGAGCGAATGAGAGCTTCAATGAAGCATGGGAGCGGTTTAGGAGCTATACATCGCAGTGCCCTCATCATGGATTTTCGGATGCTTCACTCCTAAGCACTCTATACCGTGGAGCATTGCCCAAGATCCGCATGTTGCTTGACACCGCCTCTAATGGAAGCTTCTTGGGCAAAGAAGTGAATGAAGCGATGGAGTTGGTAGAGAACCTTGCATTGAGTGATGGAACTTATGGTGATGACTATGACCGGTCTACAAGGACCACAAGTGATCATGAGGAGCAAAGGAGAGCCAAAGAGATGAAAGCTCTCAATGACAAGATGGACAAGCTCCTTAATGCTTCTCAAAAGATGGTTCACTTTGTTAGTGATTCGGAGGGCACTCATCGAGCACAAGAACAAATGGTGGATTTGAGCAACCAAGAAGAAGTGCACTACATTGGGAACAATGGAGGTTATCAAAGGAGTTACAATAACAACTTTGCTCAACAAAGGACCTTCCCCACTCAAAACCAAGGTCAAAGCTTTGTCCCTCAACATAAACCTCAAGGACAACAAGGAGGCTACTCCAACAATGCTTCTTTCATTCCTCAAGCTCAAGGTCACAACTCCATGACTCAAGACCTTGATGTCAAAAATGTTCTTCAACAACTTCTCCAAGGCTAAGCAAGTGGAGCATTGGATATAAGCAAGAAGATGGAGGAAATAAATACCAAGGTAGCTTGCTCATACAATGATCTCCACAAGAAGCTTGAGGCATTGAGTTCCAAAGTGCAAGAAATGGAGACCAATGGAAACAATGGAGACAAAGTACAACAAAGCTCTTCAAATGGGAAAGCAAAGGAGTATTGTAATGACATTTTCTCAAAGGAGCCACGTCCCATTGAAGATCATGAAGCCGCCACTAATGAGATTGAGCTTCTACTCTATGGATCTCAAGCTCCCTTGAAGCTCAATGAGGACATTGAGGAACAAGGTGGGGGAGTGGCCCTTGAGAAGAATGAGAACGTGACCTTGGTTGAATACAAAGACTCACCAAACTCAACTAGGATCGAGCCTAAGTCTCTCCCCAAGCTTGGTAATCTCGGTATATTCTCTATTGCTTGCTCTCTTGGTGCTTTAGACATTGAGGATGCTTTGTGTGACTCCGGGTCAAGTGTGAATGTGATGTCCAATGAGATGTTCAAAAGTCTAGGGATAAGGACCCTCACCTATCATCCATCACCTATCACCTTTGGAGATGCTTCTTCGAGAAAGCCATTGGGTCTTCTTGAAAACTACCCACTCAAGGTAGGGAATTGCATAGTCCCAACCGACTTTGTGGTCATGGAGATGAGAAAGACCAATAAACTCCCTCTTCTCCTTGGAACACCGTTCCTCCTCACTACCGGTGCTAGCATGAACTTCAAAGAGCAAAGGGTAGTTCTCTTGAATGTAGATGATAAAGTCTACTACCCAATGAAGATCTCCTCCAATAAGCTTTGTGGCACAATCACTATGGAAGATGATGGGTTTTGCATTGAAGAAGCTCATAGATCTGAGCATGTGGGTAGTTGTGAGATGTTTCATGAAGCTTCGCCCCCAAAGATCTATGAAAAGGAAGAGAAACCCCGTGAGAAGACGGTTTTGGGTTATGGTGATGGTAATGAAGCTTATGGAGTTGATGTAGCTTGCTTGGATTCTCCCCCTCCTACCACACATGAGGACGTGAGTGAGATTAAAAGGAAGCAAGAGAAAGGTGAAGGCACTAAGACCAAAATGAAGAAACAAGACTAGCATCACTCTCTTGTCTTTGCTAAGAATGGTCCAAGCAAGCTCGAAGGGTTTAGGTCCGAGCCTTCCATGATGACTCTCACTCCATGGAAGCACAAAGATGGAGTGATTGAGTACAAGATCAAGTTCAAAGGCCGAACCAAGCCCTTTGCCTCGTTCAAAGCAACTCTCACTCCCGAGCTCAAAGAACAAGGTGAAGCCGGTCTTCAAGAGGTCATGAACAAGGTCCTCATGCTCGAGCTTAAAGATCCGCCTTGGAGTGCTCACACTCCTCTCTCACCCGCCTAAAAGGGTAACCAACGTCAAACTTAGCGACGTAAAACAAAGTGCACTTGGGAGACATTCCCATGTTTATCCTTGTATATATTCTTTCGCTTTCTAGTTTTATTTTGTGTTTCTTGGGCGATTTTGATATTTTGGTTAAGTGGTTGCAAAGTCATTGATAGTAGAAAAGTGATGGCAAGGTAGCCAAGGGCGTTTGATGTTGGAAAGCTTATCAATTCTCATTGCTCTCCATTCACATAGTAGCACTCCTCCAGGTAAGTATCTCTTTCCCTTTTAAAGTCTTAGCATATTATATTTTGTTTTGGGTCTCTTCTTTGAATTTATTTCACACCGGGACGGTGTGATTTAAGTTTGGGGGAGAGACCGGTATTTGACCTCGTGTTTTATGCTCTTATCTTCTCTTTTGCACTTGAGTCTCATGCATATCATGCATTTTCAATAAATTTGAAAATTTTAGAACATTTAGGATTGCATATTCACTTATAGGTGGTGTCTAGTTTGCATTTTATCTTGCATTTGCATAAGCATGGAGTAATGACAACCTTGAAAGTAGCTTAATTAGTAATTGATTCAACGCCCAAGTTATTAGTTGTTTGATGCATTGAAGTTGAATCTGAAATCAAGGATGAACCATTTGTTAGAGCACATGCATCATTGCCTTTCCTTGGTTGAAGCAAGCTTGAATTGAATCTAGCCTCATCTAAGTGATAACCATAACTTGACATGTAATTATTGTGCTTGTGCAAAATTAAATGGAATCGTGGATCACTTATACATATTTGGACATTCTTCTTCCTTTTCACCACCCTTGCTTGTCCAAATAGCCAAATCCCATCTTTGGATTGGTTTCCCCACCATGCCAATTACCTCGTTTCTAGCCCCTAATCTTTTGTGTGGGTCTTGTGAGGTCTTTTTGGAGTGAACTTGACAAAACGTGTTAGGTTTAGGGCGACAAGGAAGCACTCTTGTGTAGACTTAGTTCCAACATCAAGGAGCAAATCTAGAACTAGGTTAGATAGGTGGCGGTTCTTAAAGTTTGAGAATGGGGAAAGGTTAGAAATATTTAGGGGAATGGCTTGATCTTTGATGATTATGGTGGAATGAAAGAAGGAAGGAAGGACGATGAAGAGGGGAGTAAAAAATGAATGGTATGGTTGGTGCAAGTGTGATTAACAACAAGCTCTAAATAACTAAGAAAAGCCTCAAGAGACAAAGAAGAAAAGAAGGCCAAAAAGGCCAAGCTACAAAAAAAAGAAGAGGCATGAACCAAAAAGAAGAAAAAGAAAAGAGCTAAGTGAAAACGAAAATGAGCATCAACCATAACCAAGATGAAGAAGCAAACCCCTAATGAGGAAGAAGGCGAAAAAGGAAAGCAAAGAAGAGCGTAAGGGTCTAAGAAGGCAAAATGCCTTGGGATAAAAAGGGTAGCTTAGGATCGGGCAAAAACGGGTTAGATTGGGCTAAGGTTAGTGACACTCTAAGCATTCGGGGCAGACGAGAGTTTTTCCTTGTATGCATAGGTTACCTTTTACCTTTAGCATTTTGTTAAAGTTTGCTCGTTCATTGATAGATCCTTGTGTTTAATTACCCTTGCATATTGATGAGTTCACCTTCATCTCATAACCGGTCCTTTAGCCAAGCGGTTTCATCTAATCTTGCATAAGCACAATTCACGGATAAAACCAATAATCAATGTTAAGAGGTTAGAGAATAGGATGGTTTGTCTAGGTTGAGGTTTGGCTTTGTTGCATGTTGTGAAGGAAATGGCTAACTCCTTTTGAGTAGAAAACTTGGGTGCATCCTAGAACTAGTAACTTGGACGTTGAGTGCGATTGTTTCTTATGCTTCTTATAGGTTCGAGCCACACTTGCATTGCATTGCATCTCTCATTCTTGATCTTGTTTGCTTGAGGACAAGCAAATGTTTAAATTTGGGGGAATTGATATTCCCATATTTTACCTCTTTTTAGCATGCATTCTTGTTATTGTTTTGTGTCTCATGCATGTGTCTTGCATAGTTTTTATAGAATTTTGGTATTTATTAGAGTATTAGGTGTTTGCATTAGGTAATAGTGAGTCTTTGCATTCATTTGTAGTGTTTTTAGGTGATTTGGAGACAATTGATGATATTTGGAGAAATGGGCCGAAGTAGAATGCAAAGACCATCCGAGACACCGGAAAGATGTGACTGAAATGAGGCCCTCTGGTCTGAATCAGCTTGCACAACCTTCATGGAAGTTGTAGAGCAGTGATTAGATGTCCAGGAGAGTTTGAATCAGGTCATTTGGACATTTGGTTGAGGAGTTATTACGGATTTACTGAAGACGTCTCTGCATGGCCGATGTAGAACGAATCCGAGAATGCATCGGTCCGATGCCGACCGATGGGAAACTCACAATCGACGACAAGAATGGCATCGGTACGCCACAGTCCGATTCCACCGACCGATGGAAGTTCTGCGAAATCTGAGAGTGCATCGATCCGTGGCATCGGGCTGTAGCCGACCGATGGGACCTGTTGAAGACCTGGCTGTACGAAGGGTCTCCACTCCGAATTAGCCTCAGTGGTCTTCACCAAAGTTATAGAGGAGTGAATCAGCTTTACACAGGAGTTTGAATCGGGTTAGTTAGACGTATGGATAGGGAGATAAGATGGATTTACTGAATGTATGTCTGCCTGGCCGAGAGAAGATGAAACCGTCCAAATAACCGGAAAACGAAGACCTTCCCGTGCCCAGTTTAGTCTGAGGTATTCATGAAAGTCATAGTCAATTGAGCTGACTATCGTTGAGTGGTGATTTCATGTCATTCCGATATGCCGTTCAAGAGATATGGCATATAGCAAGGACGTGTCTGTCTGGCATCCAAACGAGTTATGCTCCAAATACGACGTCTGAAAAATCAACCCAGACGAAGGGTTTCCACTCCGATTCAGATTCTGCGTTCTTCATTGAAGTTGTAGATAATTGAGTTGGCTGTCTTCTGAAGTTAGATTCGAGTCATTTGGTTGCGAGGTTCAGGAGTTATGGCTGATTCACTGACGACGTATCCATGTTTCGGCCGGGTCAATACCCAGTTTGTCCCGGGTTGACCCGGTCCGACCCCATTTACTTTAAAAACCATTTTACCTAATTTTTGCCACTTATCCTCTTTTTGGTCTAAAAACCCTTTGCTCCTTAGAGAGAGTTCTTAGATTTTTATAAGAAAGATCTTCTATTTTTATGCAGTATAGTAGTTGTTTTCATTGAATCTTTCATTTTAATCTTTCTTTCTTGCATTCTCCTAATCATGAATCTTAGCAAACTTAACATGGGTTTTGTTGGGATTAACATGACTAGTGTGTTGTCTCTTAGGATCTTTTGGGTGAGATAGATTAGGGTGATTTGGGGTTGATCCATGATGTTAGGGGTTTAGATTGTTTGATTTCCTTCCTTAATAAGTGTTCCTAAGGCTAGATTAGCCTTGATCAAGTTGATTTAGATCATAGGGAATTTCTCGCTCGGAAGGTGTTCGATGAAATTCCCCAATGAACTTTTTAAGGGATTTACACTCTTGGCCTATGGAAATAGTTGTCCAAAGTGTTTATTGGTTGTTAGCCCTTGTGTTTAATGTTTGATGATTGCTTAATTACAAATGGAAGTTTGTTCTTAATTGGGTAATTAGCAAGTGATTAATGCCATGGAAGTGGATTAATCTTGATTAGTGGTCTAAACCTAAGGATTAGCATTGGTTGAGTATATTGGCATCATGGATTAGTTATAGATCACCCGAAATCAATTACCTCACCCTAAGATTCGCTTTTTTATATTGATTTACAACTTGTTTAATTGCTTTTGCTTTCATCGGTTTGGTTACTTAATCAAACACCCTTAATTAGCTTAACTCATTTAGTGTCTGGCATTCTTGGTGCTTGAAATCATCTCCCAATAGGTTCGATAACCTCTTATGTTCAATAGGCATTTAGAGTAATTGATCTCTAGACTTGCAAAACTCCTCTATCAGTGGACTAGATAGAACTGTCTATCGTGGATCTTTATAAGTAGGTAAAATTTCTGTTTTAAAATTGTACATTTAGTTATTCTCATAATAATTTTATTATCTAAAGTTTGATGCCTCAAAATAAGTAATTAACATGATTGCGACGCATCTCAAGCAATATATCAAATTTCAACACGTATTAAAAAAATTCAACTAGATTTTAGCATAATTAGCCCCGGGCATTCGGGTCCACGGTTCGGGTTTGGGTCGCGTTCTCGGTTCTCGGGTACCTAAAGTTGGAGAAGATAGGAACCGAATAGGATCCGACAAAATTTTGGACTTACAGGATCATGGGCCGAGCTGAAAGGCCTACCAGAGTGAAAGTCAACGGTAAAAAGGGATTAAATGCAGAATCGTTAGTCAACCCCGACAAGACCAAAGACTCGTTCGAACCGGTGAACTAAGGCGCCTAGACATAACGTTCGGATCTTCGGACTTATAGACCATTCATGGCGAATTAGGCGGAGTAAACGTAAAGACCATTCACAAGTTGGAAGATGACCTCACGGTTTTCGTGAGGCAAAAAAGTCAGAGCTCTGGCACGAACGGCGTCTAGCACTATAAAGCCTAAGCGAAAAATGTCTCCTACACTTAGGGAAGTGATATATCATGGTTTTTACCCCTTTTAAGTCATGATATAAGTCCGTTTTATAGAGTATTTCTAGTATTTTGTAGTCCTTTAGAGTATTTTACAGGTTTTAGCACGTTTGGAGCATAATTGGAAATATTGGAGCTTTCTGGAACAGTTTGGAGCAAAGCTGAAGTTTGTGTTGCTGAGTACCCGATTTCACGTCGAGCATTGATCGATACCCCCTTGGTATCGACCGACACTCATCACAGCAGACACGACCCGCGACTTTAATGAAGAGTTGAAGAATTGCAACTTGGTCCAGAAGTCTTGGATATTTACAAGAAGCCCCAAAACGTGATTTAGGTTATTTATAGGGATTTTACAGCCACTTTTAGGCTATGCTTTATTTTACTTTGGTTTTGAGAGAGAGCTTTGTGAGGAAGAAAATTCTGAAACTCCCTTCGTCCGAGAGAAGATTTTGAACCCTCTTGTTACTCTTTCTGTTTTATTTGATGATTTATTCAAACATGTTTATTGCTTCAATTTCCATATTTGAGTAGATCCATTTTAGGTTCAGGGTTCTCATAAGGGTTTTCTCTGAATGCTAGGTTGATTAGTTAATTAGAATTCACCATCTGAATTAGTTCTTCACCATAGGTTGTGTTCAAAGCTAATTCTAGGTTGACGAATCTGGAACTTAGATCTTAGGATAATTGATTAGGCACGACAGTGCGATTAATTACCTAATAGAACCTTAGGTGAGCAAATTGATTACTCGCAAAGAGATTTGGTTTAATTGATTTGTGAACATATCAAACTCGATATTAAAGCTGATTTAGACTTTAGAATTCGCAAAGAGATTTGGAATTCCTAGGGTTTAGATTTAGATAATTCTCGCAACGACAGTTGGTTAATTATACCTTAGTGATTTGAGTTCAAGAACCGTGCTAAATCTGAATCCTGCCTAATTAGTTTATCTGCATTCATTGATCTCCTAAGAAATACACTGAGCCTATATTTCTTCCATTGAATTTACAACTCGTTTACTGTTTACTGTTTTTGTTTCATCTAAATCGTTTAGCTTGATTTGACATTATACAATCTATTGCACGATCTCTCTGAGTCTTTGTGGTTCGACCCCTAGCTATACTGCAGCAACTGTTTTAGTACTTTTAGGGTACAAATTTGAGCATATCAAATTTGGCGCCGTTGCCGGGGACTCAATTCGCCATTAGATTTTAGCTGAGAATTTCGACTAAGCTCGTCGGTATCGATCGATACTCTGTAGTATCGGTCGATACTCGTCGTCTTCTTTTGTTGATATCGATCGACACCACTTGGTATCGGTTGATACTTAACATATTTTGTTTTGGTTACTTACGTGCCTTGTCTAGTGCTTTGGTTTCAGGTGTATGTCCGTTCGTGAAACCAGAAGGAACAAGAGCACTCAGCTAGTTGAACTGTCTTTGGAGCAGCTAGCACTTTTGGAACGCGCAAACAGAAAGACAAAGCAAACATCAGGGATGAACAACCCAGTGGTTTTAAGAGCTGATGAAGCTGGAGTCTTGAGAGACCAAGATGGTCAAGTGTGCAATGAGAAAGGGCAGCGACTTGATGAAGCTGGAAACATCATTGTCCCTCCTCCTGCTGTTGTTGGTCAGATTGTCGCGCCAGCTGCGCAGGCCAACGTTGGGAATGCTGGAGTTGATCGAGGAAGAACACTTGGTGAGCACAACAGACCTGATCAGTTCTTTGCCAATCGATCTGCGATTCGCATCCCAACTTTTCAGAGGAATGACTTTGAGCTAAAGCCTGCGTACTACGCTCTTGTAAGTCAGAACCCTTTCCATGGCCTACCTCATGAGCATCCCATGGATCATATCGAAAGGTTCGTGGATTTGGTCACTGGTATGAAGTACAATGGCGTGCCCAATGAGTTCGTTTTCTGCAAACTTTTCTCATACTCTCTTGGTGGGGATGCTGCTTATTGGCTGAAGCAGTTAGCTCCTGATTCACTAACTACATGGGATGAGACGAAGAATGCATTCCTGTGCAATTTCTATGATGATGCGAGATCTGAAGAGCTCAGGAACAAAATTTCTCAGTTTTCTCAAGGACCAACAGAGGCACTCAAGGCTGCTTGGATTCGTTTCAAGTCATATTAGAGAGATTTTCCGCACCATGGGTTCAATCAGGTTCAGCTGCTGGGTACTTTCTACAGAGGAATTGATTGGAGGTACCAGATGGCTTTGGATACTGCGAGTAATGGAAACTTCAACACCAGGTATCCAGATGATGCGGTCGTACTGATTGAGAACTTGGAATCTAGTAATAGCACCAAGAATGCTGATTTCGAGTGGAAGAAGCAGGCTGGAGGAATTGATGGATCGCATATTGCTGAAGTTCAAGCGAAGTTGGATATTCTGATTGGGAAGTCTAAGAAGGGTGTACACTTTGCTGATGGAGTCGATCATATCGATATAGATGAAGTGGAGGATGTTAACTACGTTGGTGGTTCTGGATTTCAGGGTCAATAATTTGGGTACAACAACAACCGAAACTTCATCAACAACACTCGCAATTACAGGAACTCTTCGTACCAGCCCATCTCTCCAAAGTCGACAGACAATAAGATGGAATCCATGCTTGAGCAGATTCTTCAGGGACAGCAGAAATTGCAAGTGGATTTCAATGGGAAGATTGACCATCTGTACACTGATCTCAATGGGAAGATTAACCACCTGAATGGGAAGATTGAAGCTGTCAACCTTTGTCAGAGGAAGCTGGAAACTCAGCTCGCTTAGACCGCATCAGCTGTGCATGGGCATGAAGGTTATCTTCCAGTAAAAACTGAGAATCCAAGAGCGCACGTCAATGCAATCACCATAGGTAATGCTAAAGAAGCCACTGCAGTGGTAGAAAAGGATTTTGATGTCGGAATTTTCGACGATGTTATTGACGATGACGACTGGGATTCTGAAATCGCCCGAGTATCGATCGATACCATCGTGTATCGATCGATACCCTTCAGACACCTGCACGAGTGAATTCAAAATCATGAGTATCGATCGATACCCCTTCTGTATCGGTCGATACCGAGATGCAGGTCGAGAAAGAACCTGAAATTGTCAAGGAGAGGGTGTATATACCCAAGATACCTTATCCTATGCCTCATATTATGACAAGGAAGGAATGGGAGGACGCCAGATGCAAAACTTTGTTGGATAAATCAGTTGTGGAGCCTCCTTTTGATGATGATATATCTGTCAAGAACGATTCAAGAGCAAGAGTATCGATCGATACCCTACCTGGTGTCGATCGATACCCCTCGCAGATCGAGCCAGAAATTGTGAACACACCTGAGTTGATTGAAGAAAGAGTTCGCAAGCCCAAGAAGCTGAATCCTATTCCTCAACACCTCATATATCCCATTTCTCCAAAGCATATGCGTGGCTTTGAGAAGATGGTACGAAGGATCTCCCATGAATTTTCTTTTGAAGAAGCTCTACAATACCGTCCTCTACTGAGTCACTTCCGGGATTGCAGAGAAACTGAGGAAAATATTAAGGCATTCTTCATTAAGGCCAGAGGTACACCACCTCCACTGAGACAGTTGACTAAGAGGGAAGATCCAGGAATATTCTCAGTCCCATGATGCATCTCTGGAGTTGAATTCAAAGAGTCTCTCGTTGACTCAGGGGCCTGCGCCAATGTCATGTCAAGGGCAATTGCAGAGAGATTGGGAGCTGATATTCAACCTCCCAAGACATCTATCACATTCGCGAACTCTTCAACCTCAACTCCATATGGTGCAATCGATGATTTGATGATCACAATAGGAGATTGCCTGGTTCCTACTGATTTTCAGGTTGTAGAGATGAGTGCAATATCTCGTAAGCAATTGATTCTTGGAAGACCGTTCATGGCTACGGTTGGTGCCATTATGGACACACCTAGCAAGCACATCTCTTTCTCATACATTGACAAGGAGGTGTACTACAAAGCCATCCCTAGAGGAACTCCCACACGTATCTCTTGCATCGATGCTGTAATAGGAGCGAAGTTGGTACCAAGTCTTTTAGAAGAACCTCCTGACAAGCCAACTGTCATAGAACTTCTAGATAGTCCTTCTGTCATCACCAAGAAGGACATCAAAACGACTAAAGCAAAGAAGAAGGTGCAGAGCAAAATAGTCGAGAATCCCCATGTCACTTTAATCCCTCAGAAGTGTGATGGAGATTCGATTGAGTACAAGGTGAAGTGCAAAGGAGCCTCGAAACCATTCTCTAAGGCTAGAGTTCTTCTTACTTCTGAGCTGAAAGAGAAAGGAAAAGAGTTTGTGGAGAGTATGTTGAGAAAAACTCTGAAGATAGCGATGTCAAGTTGTGGAGCCTGTTTTGGTGCAAGCTCGCATTCTTATCCTGCCTGAAAGGCGTTACAGTCAAGCTAATGAAGTTAAACAAGCGCTTGGTGGGAGGCAACCCACTGGTGAGTCTGCTCTTGAGTCTTTTTCTTTTTCATTTTTCGTTTTGTGTTCGTGTCAGGATAAACAAGGAGCAAAATTCGAAATCGCCTAGTGTCGATCAATACCCCATTAGTATCGGTCAACACCAATCGCGAATGAGATGGTTCATCACGTCGATTTAAGCTTGGTATCGATCGATACCAGGCCGTGTGTCGATCGACACCAGATGTCCCAACACGGTAACTTCTTGTTTCTGTTCGTTCTATCCTTTTCTTTTGTTTCTTTTACCTACTATAGCCTAGATAACACTGGGGACAATGTTGTTCAAGTCTAGGGGAGGTGTCTGCTGACATTGTGTTTGTTTTTCTTAGAGTTAGTTGTTTTATCGAGTCAAAATCGTTTTATTGAGTCAAAATATGTTGGAGATGATGATCATGTACTTGAATTGTTGTTTTGATTTTGTTTTTGAGTGACCAGTGTTGCAGGATCAGCTCTAGATCGACTAATGAAAAATCCAAGGACTGACCATTTGACTAGAAAACATCCATGTCTCCAGCAGAGTTCTTCTGAAGCCTGAGCCAAATTTTTGCACTTCATCAATGTGGTTAGTGGTTAAAGAGCTTGATTCATCATTCATATCTGATAAAGGAACCCATGTGTTTAGAGTTATGGTATCTCTCTCCCCTGTTATAAGTTGATAAATAAGAGCATAAAAGATGAGATGATTTTCTTCTAAGTAGAGGGCTAGGAAAATTTCCAGCGATCCGATTATTCTACTTAAGAGGGAATGATCACACAAAGGTTGAAAGCGAGGTTAGGAAAATTTCCCGTGATACCATTATTCGCCTAAACCTTTGATACATAGAGAGGGAAGAACCGGGGATTTGGTGGCAAAAACCATCAATACTCGCGTCTCATACCTTGATGTGTATATGCAAGGCTGAAAATAAAAAAGGGAACATAATAAGAAATAAGTCTGGGGGAGAGAAAGTGATACAAAAAGTGAGAAAAATGGTGGTTCCTTGTCATGATATTGTATGGTAAAGAATCTAGAAGGTTCTTGAACATTGGCTGCAGCGATCGAACTGGTGATGAGGGCTTTATTTGAACTATGTTGCGAGATAATGTGTGGAGTCTGGAAAAGCTACGAATGTCTACGGAGAAGTACATGGTGGTTAGATCGAAAGCTGGTTAGGTGACATTTGGGTACTTGGGAAAAGGATCTCTGCGATGGTTCATGAACATGTGAGTCTCCGTGTTTTCAAACCTCTTTCTCTGGTTTAGTCTTCTATTTGCTTGAGGGCAAGCAAAGGCTAAGTCTGGGGGAGTTGATATATCATGGTTTTTACCCTTTTTAAGCCATGATATAAGTCCGTTTTATAGAGTATTTCTAGTATTTTGTAGTCCTTTAGAGTATTTTACAGGTTTTAGCACGTTTGGAGCATAATTGGAAATATTGGAGCTTTCTGGAGCAGTTTGGAGCAAAACTCGTGTTGCTGAGTACCCGATTTCACGTCGAGCATCGATCGATACCCCCTTGGTATCGATCGACACTCATCACAGCAGACACGACCCGCGACTTTAATGAAGAGTTGAAGAATTGCAACTTGGTCCAGAAGTCTTGGATATTTACAAGAAGCCCCAAAACGTGATTTAGGTTATTTATAGGGATTTTATAGCCACTTTTAGGCTATGCTTTATTTTAGTTTGGTTTTGAGAGAGAGCTTTGTGAGGAAGACAAGTCTGAAACTCCCTTCGTCCGAGAGAAGATTTCGAACCCTCTTGTTACTCTTTCTGTTTTATTTGATGATTTATTCAAACATTTTTATTGCTTCAATTTCCATGTCTGAGTATATCCACTTTAGGTTCAGGGTTCTCATAAGGGTTTTCTCTGAATGCTAGGTTGATTAGTTAATTTGATTCACCATCTGAATTAGTTCTTCACCATAGGTTGTGTTCAAAGCTAATTCTAGGTTGACGAATCTGGAACTTAGATCTTAGGATAATTGATTAGGCACGACAGTGCGATTAATTACCTGATAGAACCTTAGGTGAGCAAATTGATTACTCGCAAAGAGATTTGGTTTAATTGATTTGTGAACATATCAAACTCGATATTAAAGCTGCCTTAGACTTTAGGATTCGCAAAGAGATTTGGAATTCCTAGGATTTAGATTTAGATAATTCTCGCAACGAAAGTTGGTTAATTATACTTAAGTGATTTGAATTCAAGAACCGTGCTAAATCTGAATCCTGACTAGTTAATTTATCTGCATTCATTGATCTCCTGAGAAATACCCTGAGCCTATATTTATCCCATTGAATTTACAACTCGTTTACTGTTTACTGTTTTTGTTTCATCTAAATCGTTTAGCTTGATTTGACACTATACAATCTATTGCACGATCTCTCTGAGTCTTTGTGGTTCGACCCCTAGCTATATTGCATCAACTGCTTTAGTACTTTTAGGGTATTAATTTGAGCATATCAGGAAGCATCATAATAAGAGACGAAAGCGATGAGACTGGGTATATGGTAGATAAAATTTGGAGTAAGTTGGGAAAGACAAAGACCAGTTCAGTAGAGATACTGAACCAGGAGTCTCGGAAGACGAAAGCGTAAGTCACTCTCGCGGAACAATGCTCATATACATAACATAATCCATTATGGGCTCTTTCCGGATTCTCAGCTGGTGAAGGAATAACTATCGAGCTGCTAATGGATAGTTCACAGTCACGATAGAAAATGGAAAGAGAATCTTGGGTACAACGAGTCGCTGACCAAGAATCAATAATAGAAGAAGGAGCCATTGAAGAAAAGTTTGGTCAAGAATGTCAAGGAAGATAAATCAGTACGAAGAAGGAAAGTGAATTGTCGAGCCGAAATTTTCGCTTAGTGGAGACGATTACGCTGTGAAATTCCCTAAAAGCGGTCTAACCACCTCGTTTAAGGAATTGGGGGGGGGGGAGGGGAGGCTAACTGTGGGGGTGAAAATCCCGACCCATTAAAATAGGCCCAATAAACGAATAAAGGCCTGGAGGAGTCAAAGAAGCCAGATAGAGTCAAAGGAGCAGATGAGGTGACGAGCCGAGTTGAAAGGCCCACTGAAAGTTTACGGTCAAAGGTAATTAAATGCATATCTGTTAGTCAACCCCGACGAGACCAAATGTTCATTCAAACCAGTGAATTAAGGCGTTCTAGCGTAACAGCCGGAGCTTTAGAATTAAAGACAATTCATGGCAAATCAGGCGGAGTAGACAGTAACGTTAAGCACGATCTCGGAGTATAAAATAGGAACGAGGACAAAGAGCAAAGGGACCTTCAACCACTACCTTTTCTCACAATTATCTCTACACTCAAACACTTAGCGATTATTTGTTCTTGTTCTTGTAAAATCACTCTTGAGAATCGAAATACTAAATACAGTTTACTCCGCAAAACCTTAACCAAAACACTTCTGAATCCTATTTGATCTCGTCGAGCAACACATTTTATGTTTATTGCTTGATGGCCCCTCCGCAAAATTGTTCTTTTTCTGAAAGATAAGTCAAAGTCCTCCGTTTAGTACTATTTACAAATTTTAACTGTTGTATTTCCAGCTACAACACATATGTAATATTTGCATATGTAATGATTTATTAAAGTTTTAAAAACAGACATTAATTTTTTTCAAAAAAATGGATTTGTGAATCTAAATAAGTATTACTTTTTCATTATGTGTAAGAAATAACATTCTATTCTATGCTTTTTATATAAAATAACACATAAAAATGAAAATGAAATTCAAGAAATAAATGAAACTAATTTTAATTTTCCATTTATTAAACAGTAAATAATAATTGGTCTAACAACCTAATAAGATAGATCCATGATTAACCCCTTCGAAACAAGTGATGAATTTGAAGTGTGCTTGAAGTTGGGTCTTATCCGGTACGAACTGGATTTGGCCGCATTAGGTTGCGGCCAGAGGTGTTTTCTCCACACTCATGCTTCTGCTCGACAGCTTGGCGGGCTTTAGTGTTCTTGACAGTTCTTGGCAAGAACCGTTGGACCGTCCCCAAATCACTTGGAGGTGTTCCTTCTATCATGTGTCCAAATTTGAGTTTGATCAGACTGTGAGAAAGTCTTCATTTGATGTCGAACTTTTGACGATTTGAATTTGTCCAAAATTGGATTTTTGCTCCACTTTTTGCTTATTTTGCCCAAATTACCTGAAATTTTTTTAAAACTCCAAAACATTGAAATCACTTGAAAACCATTAGAAATCGAGTTAAAACACTTCAAAAAGATCTTAAAATCATGTCAAAAAGGTGTAAAAACAGGTTATATCAACTCCCCCATATGTAGATCTTTGTTTGTCCTCAAACAAAACAGAAATCTAAACTCGGAAAGAAGTTTAAAAATCAAGGGAACTAACAAAACTCAGAGAACGTCCTTCTAAACCATAACCAATCGAACTACATCGATCTAAATACAGCCTAGAAAGTTCTCACCAAAGTCACGTGTTACTAGTTGATAACACCATATTTTTACCCATTTTAGAACAATTTAATAAGTGTTTCATTCGCTTTTATATGTTTTATTACGGTTTTTGCATATTTATAGTTTCAAGACTCTTTTCAGGTTACTTAGGCAAAAAGCATTGCAAATTGGAGAAAAACCAAATTTTCGGCTCAAAATCAAACCGTCAGAAGTTTAACTACCAAAGAAGTTATTCTCACCGTCTGATCCAGCCCAATTTTGGAGATATTCAAGAAGGACCAGCTACCTTTCCATTCCAACTTATTTGAGTACGATCGAACGGTTCAATCAAAAGATACATCAAGAACAAGACGTCTCATCCGGCCACTCCCAAAATATCTCCACCCGCGGCCAAGAGGCAATTCACCACGGGCAGAAGCTTCCCACCCACGGCCAAGGAGTGTTTCGCCGCGGTCACAACTCATGGACCCGCGGCCAACCCAAATTCATCTCGTAAGCCCATTTGCAAGGCACGTTCAAATCCCGTCAAGGAGAAACCCTAAAGACCTACGAAAACAGAGCCCAAGACCTATAAATATGTGTTCTTAGAGACCAAAAACGTGTGTTACTTTGTAGTCTTCAATTTAGTATTATTTTGTGCTTGTTTTTACATCTCTTTTTTTAAGCTTTGTTCTTTACTTTCGAGATTGGTGAAGAGGTTCTCTCCGGACTTAATTCTTAAAATCTAGAGACTCCTTCATCAATCTCTTGTTATTTATTTAATCATGTCTTTTATTTCAATTATGTCCGAGTAGTTTAATCGTTGGGTTCAAAGGGATTATCGAGGGGAATTCTATGTTCGATAAGGATTTCACAAGGTAAAACCCTAGCCGATTTCTAGAACTCTTTAATTTCTTATATATCGTTGTTAATGCATGAATCTAGTGTCATGAACTAGAGGCTGATTCATAGGTGTTAAAGAACCACCAAAAGTGCTGAATCTAAACACTCGTATCGTTCATCTATAAGAGCGTGTCGCGTCGTAAAATACGAAAGTATACTTACGAAGTGCCATGAGCTAATAAGAACCAGTTCGAACATCATGACTTTCTGCGCGGGCGGAGACGAAAGCTTCTGGTCGAGTATATAAGTTATTGGTGCGTAAGATGTATAAAAGTAGGTTACGCCATTTATTATGTTCAGTTCGTTGAGTTACTAGAAACTTTGTAACTAAGAGCTTAGTGACCGTGTTTGAATCAAACATACCCTAAGATATCTATGTCGACCCAACATCGTTTTATTATAGTTTACAAATCGTTATTCCCCTTTTACTTTCAAGCCACCGATTTTCATTCTAAGTTTACCAGCAATTTTCCGTTTTTCGTTCCTTACAATTTTCGTGACAAAACCCTACAAAACCTTATTCTCGGTTTAGACTTTTTTGCTAACTCTTTGTTTAAGGTCTCACATAAAAGCATTCCCTCCCTGTGGATCGATACCTTAAGTCCTACAACGCACATTTGTGCACTTACAAACTTTTATGTTTATAAATTTAAAACCTAAAGTTTCGGAAACAATCCTATCGCATCACTAGTCCACGGTGTCCGTCTTGCGAAACACAAGCTATCTAGATTCCAAATTTCGGTCAACTAGCTCTCTACATGCATTAAAGTTTGCGTGAACCTCTCATCAAAAGGATTAAACAAAGCTAATGAGGCTAGGTATCAAAGGCTTTTTAGTGGTGAGGTTAAAAGTGTTTTGGGTTATCGTTTTCGCCAGAGAATGCAAGATATTATGAAAAACAGCAAGAGAAGAAGGACTTATTGATCACCGCAGTTTCCAGTCACATATTCTTGCATAATGGTTGCTGCATATTCCTATTAACAAAAATTTCTGTCATTGATATGCTCAAATTAATACCCTATTCAGATACTAAAGCAGTTGTCGTAGTATAGCTAGGGGTCGAACACAAGGACTCACAGAAACACACAATAGATTATATAGGTGAGAATTAAGCTAAGCAATTCAGATGTAATTGAAAGCTATGCGTAAATTAAAAGTGTTGTAATTCAATTGGGAGAAAGATAGACTCAGGGTATTTCTTAGGAAATCAATGAATGCAGATAAACTAACTAGCAGGATTCAGATTTAGCGCAGTTCTTGAACTCAAATCACTAAGGTATAATTAACCAACTGTCGTTGCGAGAATTATCTAAATCTAAATCCTACGAATTCCAAATCTCTTTGCGAATCCTAAAGTCTAAATCAGCTTTAATACCGAGTTTGATATGTTCACAAATCAATTAAACCAAATCTCTTTGCGAATAATTAATTTTCTCACCTAAGGTTCTATCAGGTAATTAATCGCACTGTCGTGCCTAATCAATTATCCTAAGATCTAAGTTCCAGATTCGTCAACCTAGAATTAGCTTTGAAAAAAACCTAAGGTGAAGAACTAATTTAGATGGTGAATCCTAATTAACTAATCAACCTAGCATTCAGATAAAACTCTTATGAGAACCCTGAACCTAAAGTGGATCTACTCATACATGGAAATTGAAGCAATAAACATGTTTGAATAAATCATCAAATAAAACAGAAAGAGTAACAAGAGGGTTCGAAATCTTCTCTCGGACGAAGGAAGTTTCAGACTTGTCTTCCTCACAAAGCTCTCTCTCAAAACAAAGTAAAATAAAGCATAGCCAACAAAGTGGCTGAAAAACCTAATTATATAGTCTAAACACGTTCTGGGGTCTTCTTGCAAATATTAAAGACTTCTGGACCAAGTTGAAATTCTTTAACTCTTCATTAAATTCGCGGGTCGTGTATGCTGTGATGAGTGTCGATCGATACCAGGGGGTATCGACCGATGCTTGACGTGAAATCGGGTACTCAGCAACACGAACTTCAGCTTTGCTCCAAAATGCTCCCGAAAGCTCCAATATCTCCAATTATGCTCCAAACGTGCTAAGACCTGTAAAAGACTCTAAAATATTACGAAATAGCAGAAAGACTCTATAAAAAAGACTTATATCATGGCCTAAAAGGGGTAAAAACCATGATATATCAACTCCCCCAGACTTAGCCTTTGCTTGCCCCCAAGCAAATAGGAGACTAAACCAGAGAAAGAGGTTTGAAAACGCGGAGACTCACCTGTTCAGGAACCATCGCAAAGATCCTTTTCCCAAGCACCCAAATGTCACCTGATCAGCTTTTGATCTACCCACCATGTACTTCTCCGTAGACATTCGCAACTTTCCCAGACTCCACACATTATCCCAGAGCATTGTTCAAATAAAACCCTCATCGCCAGTTTCATCGCTGCAGCTTATGTTCAAGAACCTTCTAGATTCTTTATCAGACAATATCATGACAAGGAACAACCCATTTTCACACTTTTTGTATCACTTTCTCTCCCCCAGACTTATTTCTTATTATGTTCTCTCTATTTTTTTTAGATCTGCATATACACATTAAGGTCCGAAACACGAGTATTGATGGTGTTAGCCACCGAATCCCCGGTTCTTCCCTCTCAATGTATCAAAGGATGTAGGCGAATAATGGCATCATAGGAAAATCCTAGCCTCGCTTCCAATCCTTTGTGTGATCATTCCCTCATAAGTAGAATAATGGGATCGCTGGAAATTTTCCTAACCCTTTACTCAGAAGAAAATCATTTCATCTTTTAATGCATCTTATTAATTAACTTGTAACAGGGAGAGAAATACCATAATTTTAAAACACATGGGTTCCTTTATCAGATATGAATGATGAATCAAGCTCTTTAAACACTAACCACATTGACGAAGTGCAAAAAATTGGCTCAGGCTTCAGAAGAACTCTGCTGGAGACATGGATGTTTTCTAGTCAACTGGTCAGTCTTTGGATTTTTCGTTAGTCGATCTAGAACCGATCCTGTAACACTGTGCACTCAAAAAAAAATCGCATCAATAGGTTCAAGCACATGATCATCATCTCCAACAAGTTTTGACTCAATAAATCGATTTTGACTCGATAAAACAACTGACTCTAAGAAAAACAAAAACAATGTCAGCAGACACCTCCCCCAGACTTGAACAACACTGTCCCCAGTGTTATCTAGCCTAGAGACAGTGAAAGAAACATAACAATTTAGTAGAATCATGAAGAACAAGAAGTTACCTTGCTGGAACATAGAGTATCGACCGACACACAGCCTGTATCGATCGATACTAGGCTTAAGTCGACACAAGAGGTTTCACCGATTTCATCACTGCTCGCAGGGTATCGACCAATACCAACAGGGTATCGATCGATACCCTGGAGATTTCGTGAATACCAGTTCAGTTCCTCCTCGTTTGCTCTAATCTGATTCACTCAAGACACAAAAAACGAAAAATACAAAAAATAAAAGACTCACCAGTGGTTTGTCTCCCACAAAGCGCTCGTTTAATGTCATTAGCTTGACTATAACGCCCTCATGCAGGATAAGAATGGGAGCTTGCACCGAAACAGGCTCCACAACTTGACATTGCTATCTTCAGAGTTTTGCTCAACATGCCTTCCACAAACTCTTTTCCTTTCTCCTTCAGCTCCGAAGTGAGAAGGACCCTAGCCTTAGAGAATGGCTTCGAAGCTCCTTTGCACTTCACCTTGTACTCGATCAAATCTCCATCACACTTCTGAGGAATCAATGTGACATGGGGATCCTCGACTCTTTTGCTCTTGGCCTTCTTTTTTGTTGCCTTAGCCTTCTTGAAAACTTCCTTGGGGATGATGGGCGGTTCAACTGAAACGTCTGTGACAGTTAGCTTGTCAGGAGGCTCTTCCAAAAGATCAACTGCTAATGTCTCTCCTGTGACAACCCCAATGCAAGAGACACGTGTGGGAGCACCTCTAGGGGGAATGACATCATAATAGACCCCTCCGTCAATGTAAGAGAAAGAGATTCTATTATTAGGCGTGTCTATGATTGCGCCAACAGTAGCAATAAATGGTCGTCCCATGAGTAAAGGCACCTCAGATCGTTCGCTCATCTCCACAACCTGAAAATTAGTGGGCACTAGACAATCTCATACTTTGACCATCAAATAAGAGATTGTACCATATGGAAGTGAGGTGGAATCGTTCGCGAATGTGATAGATGTCTTGGGAGATCGGATATCAGCCTCCAACCGCTCTGCAATTTCCCTTGACATGACATTGACACTAGCCTCTGAGTCAACAAGAGACTCTTTGAACTCAACTCCAGAGATGGAGTATGGTACCGCGAATTTCCCTGGGTCTTCCCTTTGGGTCAACTGTCTCAGTGGACGTGGTGCACCTCTAGCCTTAATGAAGAGTGCCTTAATCTCTTCCTCAGTTTCTCTGCAATCTTTGAAGTGACTTAGCAGAGGACGGTGTTCTAGAGATTCTTCAAAGGACAATTCATTGGAGATCTTTCGTACCATCTTCTCAAAGCCACACAGCTGCTTTGGAGAAATGGGATCTCTGAGGTGTCAATGAATAGGATTTAGCTTCTTGGGCTTGCGAACTCTTTCTTCGATTAACTCAGGTGTTTTCACAGTTTCTGGCTCGATCTGCGATGGGTATCGATCGACACCAGGCAGGGTATCGATCGATGCTATCGCTGTTGAATCGTCCTAGGCAGATATATTATCATCAATAGGAAGCTCCACAATAAGCTTATCCAGTGTAGCCTGGCATCTGGCATCCTCTACCTCTTTCTTAATCTTCCCAGCAGCTCTGGGATAAGGTATCCTCGGTATATAGATTCGTTCTTGAAATTCTTTAGGCACCACAGTCAAAATCTCAAGTGTTTCCTCAAAAATCGCCTCAGTATCGACCGATACCAATGGGGTATCGATCGATACACGAGTTTTGGAAGTGTCCCGTTTCAGAATTGTAACCGGCATCGATCGACACTTGGGGGTATCGATCGATGCTATGGCGATTTTATGATCCTCATCGAAATCTCCTGCACTTGAGGTGATTGCATGGACGTGTGCATTGTGTGAATGAACCGTCTTTCCCTTGGCATTTACTGTAGTCTGAGCTACTTGCGTTTCCAGCATCCTGTGACTGGTATTGAGAGCCTCTATCCTTCCACTAAAATCGGTGTACACAGCATCCAGTTTCCCATTGAAGGTTACTGTCATCTTCTCCTGCCCTTGAACCAGCTGTTCAAGCAGACCCTCAATTTTACTCTCAGGAGCTTTGGGTGGTGGGGATTGGTACCCTCCTTGCTGAGCATAGTTGGTGAAGTTTCGATTGGTGTTGTACCCAAATCGTTGACCCTGAAAACCAGAACTACCAATGTAGTTAACATCTTCCACTTCATTCTCAGCAGCAAAGTGGACCGCTCTTTGATTTTTCCCGATCAGGAAATCCAGCTTGGCTTGAACTTCAGCAATCTGCGAAGCGTCGATTCCTCCAGCCTGATTCTTCCGCTCGAAATTAGCATTCTTGGTGCTATTGCTAGATGCCAAGTTCTCAATCAGTACAAACGCATCGTCTGGATACCCGGTGTTGAAATTCCCATTACTTGCAGTATCCAAAGCCATCTGGTACCTCCAATCAATCTCTCTGTAGAAGATACCTAGCAGCTGAACTCTAGTGAACCCATGGTGCGGACAGTCTCTCTGATAGGACTTGAAACGAATCCAAGCAGCTTTGAGTGCCTCTGTCGGACCTTGAGAAAACTGAGAGATTTTGTTCCTCAGATCTTCAGATCGTGCATCATCATAGAAGTTTTTCAGGAAAGCTTTCTTCGTCTCTTCCCAAGTAGTCAGTGATCCAGGAGGTAACTGCTTCAGCTAGTAAGTTGCATCTCCACCAAGAGAGTATGGGAAGAGCTTGCAGAAAAGGTAGTCATAGGAGACTCCATTACTCTTGATGCTAGTAACCAAGTCCTCGAACTTCTCGATATGATCCATAGGATGCTCATTGGGAAGACCATGAAAAAGATGCTGACCCACAAGAGTGTAGTATGCAGGTTTCAGCTAAAAGTCATTCCTCTGAAAAGGGGGAGGGCGAATTGCTGATCGACTGGCATAGAATTGATCAGGCCTGTTGTATTCACCAATCGTTCTACCGCGAGCAGCCACAGCATTCCCTGCATTCGCGTTCCCAACGATATTCCCAGTGACAACAGGAGCAAGTGGAATGATGTTCCCCTATCCATCCAGACGTTGTCCTCTCTCGTTGCACAACTGACCCTCTTGGTCTCTCAAAGCTCCAGCAGCATCTTGAATCAGAATCATCGTGTTGTTCATCTCTGCTGGCTTCTTTGCTTTCCTATTTGCACGTTCCAAACTCACACCTGAAACACACTAGTCAAAGCACGTAAGTAACACACAAAAAATACGTTGAGTATCGATCGATACTGGGTGGTGTCGATCGATATCAACACAAAAAGACGACGAGTATCGACCGATACTAGGTAGTATCGATCGATACCGACGAACTTAGTCGAAATTCTCAGACTAAAATCTAATGGCGAATTGAGTCCCCGGCAACGGCGCCAAATTTGATATGCTCAAATTAATACCCTATTCATATATTAAAGCAGTTGTCATAGTATAGTTAGGGGTCGAACACAAGGACTCACAGAAACACACAATAGATTATATAGGTGAGAATTAAGCTAAGCAATTCAGATGTAATTGAAAGGAATGTGTAAATTAAAAGTGTTGTAATTCAATTGGGAGAAATATAGGCTCAGGGTATTTCTCAGGAAATCAATGAATGCAGATAAACTAACTAGCATGATTCAGATTTAGCGTAGTTCTTGAACTCAAATCACTAAGGTATAATTAACCAACTGTCGTTGCGAGAATTATCTAAATCTAAATCCTAGGAATTCCAAATCTCTTTGCGAATCCTAAAGTCTAAATCAGCTTTAATACCGAGTTTGATATGTTCACAAATCAATTAAACCAAATCTCTTTGCGAATAATTAATTTGCTCACCTAAGGTTCTATCAGGTAATTAATCGCACTGTCGTGCCTAATCAATTATCCTAAGATCTAAGTTCCAGATTCGTCAACCTAAAATTAGCTTTGAACACAACCTAAGGTGAAGAACTAATTTAGATGGTGAAGAACTAATTAACTAATCAACCTAGCATTCAGAGAAAACCCTTATGAGAACCCTGAACCTAAAGTGGATCTACTCAGACATGAAAATTGAAGCAATAAACATGTTTGAATAAATCATCAAATAAAACAGAAAGAGTAACAAGAGGGTTCGAAATCTTCTCTCGGACGAAGGGAGTTTCAGACTTGTCTTCCTCACAAAGCTCTCTTTCAGACCAAAGTAAAATAAAGCATAGCCAACAAAGTGGCTGAAAAACCTAATTATATAGTCTAAACACGTTTTGGGGTCTTCTTGCAAATATTAAAGACTTATGGACCAAGTTTCAATTCTTCAACTCTTCATTAAAGTCGCGGGTCGTGTATGATGTGATGAGTGTCGATCGATACCAGGGGTTATCGATCGATGCTTGACGCGAAATCGGTACTCAGCAACACGAACTTCAGCTTTGCTCCAAAATGCTCCCGAAAGCTCCAATATCTCCAATTATGCTCCAAACGTGCTAAGACCTGTAAAAGACTCTAAAATACTACGAAATAGCAGAAAGACTTTATAAAAAGGACTTATATCATGGCCTAAAAGGGGTAAAAACCATGATATATCTACAAAATGCTCCCGGAAGCTCCAATATCTCCAATTATGTTTCAAACGTGCTAAGACCTGTAAAAGACTCTAAAATACTACAAAATAGCAGAAAGACTCTATAAAAAGGACTTATATCATGGCCTAAAAAGGGTAAAAACCATGATATATCAGTCATTCCCCCCTGACTTAGGTTTTTTCGCGGGGTTTGAAACGAACAGCGTCTAAACTTCTTACAAACGAACCATGGCTTGCCTTCTTGAATTTCGACCAACTAAGACTCTCTTAGGCTTTTGTTTCCTTTCCCTTTGGTTTTTCACGTTTTTCGATTTTTTTCGAAAGGGGTAAACGTCTTTTTGAGAAAGAGTCTTAGGGGCACGAAATTTACCATTGATTTTGAGATTTTCAAGGTGAAACCGAGCTCCTTTGTTATCGATATTGCCATTACCACAATCGTCTGGTCTTCCATCTTGAGTGACTGAAAACTGCATCGTTCCTCCCTCTTCGGCGTTTTTGCACATATATGCACATAAGACAACAAGAGAGAATGCATGAGGTTTGAAAAATGGCTAAGGTTTGGGTAAGCTACCAACTAAAAGTGAATTCGCCATTCAGGTTCAACATAGAGTGGTAAAAAAGGAAAAGATGTCATGAATGTCTGATTCGTCGTTTCGCTTAAAACCTTTGATGAGAAAAAATAAATCAGGTTAAGTCCAAATCAAAATAGAGCTAGTATATTGCATATAATGAAATCTCTATAGTCTGAATTCCTCTGGGGATCTCGCATCACGAGAACTCTAGTTACCGCATAGTCTAGAACTGAATCTCGAAAGAGTCGTTACAAGGAGATATCGTAGAAGCACACTGGTCGAATTCATCACAGAATTGTTTCATCATTCCCTAAAAACACGATTAAGTTCGAGAAATACATAGCAGATAGTCGCGAAAACAGAAAAATAAAGACTCAAAAAAAGAAAAAAAAAGTTAGTAACGGATAAATATCCTCTCCCAGACTTAAATCACACTGACCCTAGTGTGAAAAAGTTGGTGAAAGGATGGAAC
Source organism: Eutrema japonicum (assembly GCA_030161315.1). Taxonomy (NCBI): domain Eukaryota; kingdom Viridiplantae; phylum Streptophyta; class Magnoliopsida; order Brassicales; family Brassicaceae; genus Eutrema; species Eutrema japonicum. The sequence goes on from BSQW01000006.1 coordinate 18,398,020, forward strand.
ATAATCAATAAATAAAAATAAAATCAGAAAGATAAAGAGAAAGTGGCGATGGAACTGTGATGATGATGATGATCAAGGTGAAGGCTCACGTGAACCATCAGACTCCGTCCTGAAAGAGGAACCATCGTAATGGCCACTCTCCTTAAGGTGGCGAGCGAGCTACCTGGCTTGGCGTGCAAGAGTCTTCTGGAGATCTGCATAAGATGGGTCACTCGAACTAGAGGGTCCAGCAGGGGCTAAAGCTGCGCTTGAAGGAGGTGTCAGATGGTAAGCGCGTCTGGCGACTGCTTATTGTTTAGCCTTCAAGGCTATGAAATCGCTGACGGTGAGAGGCATGCTTGAGATATATGGCATGAGTTCAGCCGCTGGAGGGTCCCAATGTGGCGGACCAACTGAAAGACATAGGACTGAAGTAGAAGGTAGAGGTGCCGCGAAAAACCAGATATGGAAACGAAATTATTTTCCGAGTCGATTCGGTTCGGGTTTGGACCCGAAAACCCCGAATTATCCGAGAACCAAAGTCTTTCGGTTCGGTTAATTTAAGAATCGTACCCGAAGCCTTCAACCTTATGGCCGGTTCTAAAACATATTCGGTTTAATATAATCAGCTTAATAATCTGAATTTAGTTTTCTCTTTCTCTCTCTCTCTCCCGTGTCTCTTCAAAATCCTCAGCCGCATCTCACTTCTCTTTCTATCTCTAAAAATGGCTTCCTCTTGTATCTTCAATGCCTCTGTTTCTTCCATCAACCCTAAAGAAGACCCCATCCGCCGCCGCCACCACACTGCCGCTCTCCTCCGCTACCGCCCCGTCGTCGTCTCCTCTACCACCTCCGCGGAAAACGCAGATGAAAACAATAACAACACTCCGATCGAGTCTGCTGGCAAGCCTCGCTCTTTAATACCCGAATAATCCCGATTTCCGAATCTGAGTATTATTTAGTAGCTTTAGAAGAAAAAGGTTGAAAAGGGAAATGGAATCGTGATATCACTGTATTTTACCACCCCGAATATCATATTTTCTTTGGTTTTCCTTGTACTTCATCTAGTTTTATTATATATAAATTTATTTAGGTCCAAAGCGAGTCACATTGCATTTTAGGCGTCCTAGGTCGTTTTTGTGTTCTTTTGGCTTGGTAGAGCCTTTCTCAGGTGTTTGAGAGTGACTTGGATCAACTTGGATGAAAGGAGACGATTGAAGCTCGAGAAAAAACCGCAGAGATCAAATGAAGAGCGAGAAGACCGAGAATCAACGTGCGATCGGTTAACAACCGATCACCAAGGTCGATCCCAGAAAAATATCAAGTTCGATCGGTTGCTAACCGATCGCAGAAGCCGATGTCAAGAAAATAACACATGCGATCGGTTGCTAACCGATCGAACAACCGATCAAGAGCGTGATACGACTTTTGCCTTGACTTTGGGACCAACCCTTTTTGTAATAAATTCAACACTTCTTTTCTCTTTCTTACTAACTAACAACTGACGAAAAAATATCACCAACTACTCCCTTTTACTGTTTTAGAGAACTTATCTCTTCTCTCCTCCTGAATTCATGAAAGATTGAAGATCTACCACATTCGAGTGAAGATTTTCTTAACTTCTTTCCATCAATCTTCTTATTTTTACTATGTCTTGCTTTTTTCGGTTTTGTTTTGTGATTTAGTTATGTGTGAGTAGTTTTATTGTGGATTGTGGGAATGGTTGATTTAGAGGGATAGATGATGATCTCTTGATGTTTAGAACAAGATTATAGAAGTTCTCATGTTTAGAGGTGGTCTTAAGGCTAGGATTGAACTAGCTATTCAATTTCTAGAACATGGACAAATTACACTTGAGAGAGGTTTGGTAATTGTCTAGAAGATTTCTAATCATGTTTTTGATGCTTAGCAAGATGAGAATCATGACTAAGGATCATTAATTGGCTAAAAAGTATTTATGTTTTATGCTTGTTGATAATTTTGTAGCAATTGAGAGATTAGCTAATTTGAATTATTAATGAAGGGTTTAGCATCATGAGAATGAGTTAAACTACTTATATGTGTTCCTTGCCATAGAATTCAGCTCATTGATTGATTAGAAACATCTTTAGTGAATCATCGAATACTCCTAATCGAAAGCCATTTCCTACGATCCATATCTTTATCTTCTTGAGTATAATCGTTTTAGTTTCTTGTTTTCTTTGAATCAGTGTTTCTAAAACTAGCTTGCAATCAATTCAATTGTCCTGCATGTTTTTATTCTCTGTCTTTTACTTTTATTTTTATCGTAATTAGTTCTTAGAACGAAAACGAACAAAAATCGTTTAGCTTAGTTTAAGTAGTTTCTTGTATTCTTGATGTGCTGTTCTTTCTCTCCGTGGATTCGATCCCTAAGTACTCAACGATAAACCGTTATGATTGCGGTAGTCTACACATTAGGGTACTTGATGTGTTGTAAAAAGACGAATCAAATCGTCAGGTTGTAACTTGTAAATATTGTAATGTATGCATATATGGTATATTCACTATATTAGTTATAAATGTCGGGTACCCAATCGAGTCTCGGTTTTTATCCGAACCGACCTGAAAAACGAAAGTAATTTAGGGAAGAACCGTTCGGGTTTTAGGGCAAAATCAAAACCGACCGAACTCAAATTTTCGGATCGGTTTAGATCCGGTTTTTATGCGCATGCCTAGACATAATATTAACATAGACGAGAAAAATTAAAGATTTTTAACATAAAAAGAAAAAAATAAAATATATATTTCGATTAAAAAGGGAAATTTTATATATAAAAAAGGAAAATGTAAATGTAAATAAGTTCTTTGTTGATTTTTCAAAAATATAAAAACTTAAATATCTAAAAATATGTGATAAATTTTAAGTGGAAACTAAATAATAGAAATAATAAGACAATCAAAATAATAAATAATCGTTAGTTTTTCTTTATGGTTTCGCGTCGGGTTCTTAATTTTATTTTATTTTATTTTCTCTGGTTGGTGATTTGTCTTTGTTTTCTACTTTTTTGTTTTAGTTTCTTTTTTTACGAGTAATAAGATATTGAATTACAAACGAGCATTTACGCATGTTCTAATCTAATTGATAATAATTTAGACAATAAAAAAAACATGAAACCAAACTCATCGTCATTTGATGATTGTTTTTTTTCTTTATAATATCTGATTTTTTTGTTGTCAACAGCCTAAATACCTAAAACGGTTTGGAGATCCAAACCGGAGTACCGAGTTTACATAAATAATATCCACTGGGTAGACACGAGCACTCTTTGCTAACTTGTCTGCATTTGTGTTGTTTGCGTGTGGGATGAGTGAGATAGAGAAAAAAGAAAACACCTCCTTATTCTTCACGAATTCCTCCAAGTGTAATGCAAAAGCCGGCCAATCCTCCGGTGTAGACACCATCTTCACCAACTCAGAGCAGTCTATTGCAAAAGCTATCGCCGTCTTCTGGTTTGCAATCAAACAATGCATGGCCCATATGAGTGCTTTTAATTATGCATGTAGGGGGGAGAGACTTCTTCGTAGATTTTTTGCTCTCATTATTGTTTCTTCGACGCCTTCCTGAAAGCAGTGCCATCCTAATCCGGAAAAATTATCGGTCTCCTTCCAAAATCCATCAATATAACACCACCAACCTTCATAATGCAAAGTCACCGGAGTGATGATTTTTTCCATATAAGTACTAGAATCCACTTTATCATAGGCTACCTTAAGCATCTATAACTTGAACCTCAGATCTAATAATGTTCCCATAGCTAAAACAACACTATATTCATCTCAATACTTTGCAAACTTACTTTGCGATATTACATCTATTAATCTCACATCCTCACCGTTACACCTGTCATATTTCCTCAGTAGCAACTCAATCTTCCACACTTGCATGAAATAAACATTGGATGTAGGATATTTCACTCCTGAGAAGTATGTGGTGATTGTATTAAACGGCTTCAAGAAGTCACAAATTTTTTCTCTACTCTTCCTTTGAAGGCTATGGTTTTGGATCTTATATTTATAAAAGATTTTCTTCCCATTTTTTTCTTTTACATTAACGAAAAAAGCAAGTGAAATAACACAATTTTTTCATTTTATATTTGGAACCCAACAAATTAATATTAATAGGCTATGTGCTAAAATACATGTAACATATGTAGAACTGGATATCCATTGCATGGAGTTAAAACATGATTTGAATTGTAGAGATTTTCTTAGAAAGACGAGCGGACACACTTTTAAGCTTTAACCATTAGACCATTATAGATCCAGTACATTTTGGTACAAAAACACACATTTTATCTTTATTTAATGACAAATTTTGTGTTACAAAACAAATAACAAAAACAAGTCTTTTACCTTTGGTATGCGGGTTTTCGACTGTGTATTTGGAACTGGAGATTTGACCCAAAATGGAAGCATTGTAAAACCAATTATTAACTCAAGCACCGGCAAAACTCCATCGGTGCTGAAAACACTTAGAAGAAGAAAATCTCGACTTTTCAAACTCGGGAAGATGGCGATCTGAAGGATCGATGTGAAGAAAGAGAGATGAAGGAAGAAGAAGGACTTTGGGGTCGACCCTCTCTCCCAGAGGAAGGCAAAGAGAAGAGAAGAGATTAATTGTTTTTAAGAGCTCGACGATGAATTGTTCTTTCTTAGTCTTCTCTCTCTTCAAAATAAAAGGTTAAATATTATCCCTCTTAAACCGAGGGTTAATTATAAATGGTCCGTTTTTAGCCCTATTGCAAGATTCAGAGTTTATGACTTCAGATTTTTACTTGGGTTAGGCTAACTCTGTGAGTTTGAATCCATATTAACATCCCTAACCACGTCCCATTATTTATACCCATTGATCTTCCTTCAATGATGTTAGCACAACTTAAAATAGGAAACAATCAATGATTAGAATAGTGTGTATAGATTTATAAACACATAAGTGATATTGGATTTTGGTATAGTTTCTAATATCTCTATGAATTTTTAAATATATTGTCATATTTAAAAATTGATAAACTTTTTTCCATATGTACTTTTCATAATATGCATGGTTTCTAACATATTTTCATGGAAAAACATTAACAATGTAATTTTCTAAAGTTATGACTAATGTATACTACCATTACCATTTTTTGATATTGCTGATGTATCTCTACGACAATATGTTAGAAACCATACATATTATGCCAGAAGACCCATGAAAGAAAATTCATCAAATGTTTTAAATTCAAAAATATTGTCTAAAAATTAGTAAAGATATAAACCCAACCCGAGATATAACACCAATTCAGGATATAAACCTTTCACCGGGCAACATAACACCTCTGCGACATTTGACCAGAGGATGCAAGCCATGAGCAACAACCTTGCCCCTTGGGTAGTACTTCATGCTCCAAACCAAGTGAACCCGAACCAATATCGTGTGTACGTGGAAGTAGGTGATGTAATCGTTAAATATATGAGAGATTGAATTATTATTCTTAATGTTGTATTTTTTTTTTGTCAACAAGCTTGATACCTAACCCTATTCGGTGAACCAAATCGGGGGTATCGAGTTTACATAAGTGAAATCTGATGGATAGACTCGAGCACCTCGTGCTAACTTGTCTGCCACTGCGTTACTCGTGCGTGGGATTTGTGTGATAGAGAAATAGGTGAAAACCTCCTTGCTCCTCTTGAACTCCTCCAACTGTAACGTAAATGCCGGCTACTCCTTCGGTGTAGACACCATCTTCACCAACTCTGAGCAGTCTGTAGTAAAGGCTATCACCGTCTTGTGGTTTGCAATCATGCAATGCATCGCCCAAATGAGCGCTTCCAATTCCACGTGTAGCGGGGATAGGCTTCTTCGTAGATTACGGGACCCCATAATCTTTTAATGTTGTATTTATTTAATATTTTTATAGACATAAGATCAGAGATTCGATTCAGTTTAGTTAATATGCAAAATAAACTCTCTTGTGTTTCATCTATCCCCAATCGAAATCAACTATATTGCTATTTTTTAGAAAAAAACATCTTATTCCCAATATAAATTCAACATACAGTAAAAACAAATCATAAAGTTCAACCCAAACAATATTATCTATGTTCATCAGTTTGAGTTTCGTAAATAGATTCATCATTAGGCTTTTCATCCGAAATAGCTCCACAAAGCATTTTTATGGATTTCTTTGAAACCATCTGATGCATTTCTTTCATCTCCATCATCAAAGAAACAAATCAATATTTTATATTTTGAGTATTCGTCGTTTGTTGAAAAACTTGACATTAAATTGGACATAACTTAAACTATTAAGTCTATTAACATCTAGTTTATTTCATTTCTAAGTATGAATAAATATGCAACAATGAAGCAAGACAAATTCTCAAAATCAACAAACACAATTAAAATGAGGAACCACCAACTCTTTTAAAAGCACCCTAGTTCACAACCAAATGAGTTAGATGTCAAAAAGAGAATTCATGTTTCTCACTATTACAAAGTAGACACATAAGAACTAAAACATGTGAGGAATGCGTGGAATCAAAATATGCAAAACATCCTTAAAAATCAATTGAAAAATCAAACGAGCAACTTGGATTGATACAATAATTTATGTGATTTTTCTAAAATAAATAATTCAAAATATTCTAACATAAACTTGAAAATATATAATGGATCATTATAGATTCCTATAAAAACATATTCAAAATTTTCCAATAGTGTTGTCATGCATATGTAACTATGTTTTGTGTATATAACTGTTTTGATAAGGGATTACATACTCTAAACTTGGATGTATATATACACCTAGAGTTATATTTTTCTTACACTTGATCTGAAATGGTCAATCTTTCCCCTCTGTAATTTAAACCAACAATACTCACATACTCTAAACCTCGATGTATATATAACATGGATAATATTAGTGCCCTGTATATTTTTAACGTTATTTTAGGTTAGTGTTGTCTACTTTATTTTGTATTCATCTTCGTCTTGACAAGCCCTTTGATTGTCATAGCATTCTCAGCTGTGACCACTGTCCAACACACCTCTTTTAAAGGAAAAAGTAGATAAAATGTAACCAGTTTTAATAGTTAGAATCAAAGTATAAAATTAGTTGTATAAATGTATAGACTTACCATATTATCTTTAATGTTTCACTACGTCTCATGATTTCTACCAATTTATCTTCTTTCAATGATGTTGGCATAACATAAAATTGGGAACAATCAATGATTAGAATATTGTCTATAATTTTATAAACATACAAGTTAACTACGTATTTTTGTCTTTTTCACCATGCGTAGACTGTTGGTTTTTTAGTTTGTAGATTCAAACATTCAATAATTATTATATTGGATGTTGGTATAGTTTCCAATATCTCTACTAATGTTTTAACATATTGTCATTTAAAAATTTGATAAAAAAAATTTCTCATATGTATTTTGTCATAATTTGCAGGGTTTATAACATATTTTTGTGGAGAGACATTAATATATTTTCTAACATATTGTTTTGGAAAATTATATTGTTAATGTGTCTCCCCGACAATTTGTTAGACACCATGAAGATTATGACAAAAGACCCATGAAATGTTTTTTATTAAATTTTCAAACACGAAAATATTGTTTAAAAACTAGTAAACATATTGGAAACTGTACCAGAATCTTATATTGCAAATGTTTGAATTGACAAACTAAAAAATAACAGATTTTCTCTCAACATGTTTTAAATAAGACAATTTATTGAGATTGGTGATAAGATAACAAATAATATGTGTAATAAATATGAATGGATTATCAGCCTATTGAAACTTGTTTTAACTCAATAAATAATTTTTTTTTTATTCTCATCAATAATCACTTAATAGACGGATATATATATGCAAAATCATATCCCCATTATGTCATATAAAATTTTTACATAACTAAATTTAGTTATTTGGTTAAAATTTAATTAACTTTTAGTTACTTATTCAAAAACTTAATTGGCATCTGTAATACATACATGGTAAATTTTATGATATGATATGGATAATATGTATATGTTTAGATAAATGTTTATTAGATGAAATTTTAATTAAGTTAATTGTGACTAAACTTTTATACTATTAAGAGAATCTATAGAACTTGTTGATTAAAAAAAAGAATTAAAACTTATAAAAAGTTATACAATTTTCGAACAATATGTTGCTTATATGTAAACCATATGATAAAAGATATTAGCTCTTCCAAAAAATTAGAAAACTTATGAAATGTTAAATGTGCTAGTAGAAAATGTAATAACATATTTTTGTCAAATTGATGAAAAAAATACCAAACTTTATGCTTGTAATGAAATGGAGTAGAAATTATTGAGATAAAGAATTTTAGAAAGTCAAAATCTTCCTTTGCAAGGTGTTAAAAAGCATTTAAAATCCATGACTCATTACCTAACATATTTCTACGTGTTGCTTCTAGTCGGTTTAGTGTTTTCTCTTTTAACTATTGATATCCTTGATTTGCTTATGAAGAATCACTCAGATTGATGAACTAGTAGATGATAAGCCAACAAACAAAAAGTTAAGTAAGACAACAAGTATCCAACATATTTTCATCTGTTTTTGATGGTCAATCATCAGAAACCCATCGAAAATGAAACAATAGCTTTTTGCAAGGACATATCGTTGGAAACTTTTTGACATATAGTTATTGACATGCGATTGTCGCCGGTACGGTTATCAAAATATGTTCAACATATTTTTCGATGATATTTCTGATGACTTTTTCAATGATCATTGGAAATCTGTCAAATAATTCCGATAAATATGTTTTCCAACGGCCGCATTCTGACGGATTTAACTTGCTCATTCCAACGGATTGCTGATTGAATTTGCAGTCAGAAATAGCTTCATATCTGGTAGTTGTTTTCTTAGTTTTGGCTCTTAATTTTTACAAGGAGCTTTATAGTTTGTGTTTGTTTCTTTATTTATAAAATGCAAGTACAATCATAAATAAATACACAATTCTGTATACATATATTTGTAACATGTTAAACTATACTACTCTAAAAAAATATGGGAGAGTTGCGAAATTGACTCAAAACAATGAATCAAAATTAAAAATAACTCTCCCGATAATTTTCTTGCCAAAGTAACTCTATAATTTTGAACTCTTTACATTTACAAAACATTCATATTTACAATACTAACATTATTTTAAATATTTTATTAGTTTTTCACTTTCCACTAAATAATACACTAACAATTGCAATTAATTACGAAAAAACATAAATATTTTTTTTAAATATATATATAATCAAAATAGTTATAAGTTTGCCCAAAAAAAGCCCAAATAATTATGCATGTTTTATATAATTATATTTGTGACTTAGCAACTTAAACGATTGTCTAAATCACAAACATATATACTTTTTTATTGTCAACTGATATTATATTTAACGCATGAAAATTGTTAAAAAAAATACGGAGGTTTTTTTTTTATAAAACGATTGGGCTGGACAAATAACCAACATCATAACGAAACAGTTGTGATCAGTCTGGTCCAGATTTTTATTCTATTTCCAAAGATGATAATGAAAAATGTATTGTTTACTATATTCCAACTATCGTGCTTGTATTACCTTCTGTCTCATCGCTAACATACTGTTTTACTATAGGGTTGTCTAAGATATCAAAACCTAACTGAAACTGAAAAATGTATTCATATGGCTTATAGAACTTCGGTTACTAAAAAAAGGCAAAAATATGAAAAATGCAAAGTCATAAAATTCATATTCTCCCTCCCATTTTAGTGTTCCATATAAATTTTCTACGGATAACCTTGTGATTTTCATACGTGATGTTGGATCGATTATTGACAATTTTCAAATAACCATTACAATCTACATACGTGATGTTGGATCGATTATTTATACTCCTTCTGTTTCATAAAGAGTGTCATTTTGACATATTTCACACATATTAAGAAAACTATTAAAATTTCTATATTACCCTTTATTAATACACTAAACAAATTTTCTCTTTTTAGTTAATACATTAAAGCAATATGGTTAAAATTAGAATTTTGTTTGTTTTTTTGCATTGAAAATACAAAAATAAAGTGTTAAAATGACATTATTTATGAAACGGAGGGAGTAGTAAAATATAATGTATGTGTAAGATAATAACAGCAAACTCCTTATGTCCCAAATGGTTATTTGTCTAGCCCAATCGTTTTCTAAAAACAAAAACCCTTATATCCCATACAAAAGACAAAACCCATTTGAGAAACCTAATTGAACCAAATTAGTAGTAGTTCTGGATGAACCATATCAATTAATGATATACTCAGATTTTCGTTTGGGGATATGGTTTTTTCACCAAACCAACACCAATAATGGAGGGCAGAGAGATAGTTGAGGTGCGATAATTTTTATTAACTGTCTAGAAAGATATTTTAATTAGTTTTTTTTTCAAAATTAAACAAATATCTATGCATGTTTTATCTTTGTCACTTAACGATCTAAACGCATTTTTATGTCTAAATCGCAAACACATACCGTTTTTCCAATTAAATAAAACGTTGTGTCTTATTAAATGCAATATGGTATAAAATATTATTTTCACTAACTAGTTTTTTTTTTTTGTCAACAGCCTAGAAACCTAGAACGGTTCGGAGATCCAAACCGGTGGTTCCGAGTTTACAAAAATAAGATCCATTGGGTAGACACGAGCACTTTCTGCTAGATTGTCTGCATTTGTGTTCTTCGCGCGTGGGATGAGTGATATTGAGAAAAAAGTGAAATCCTCCTTACTCTTCACGAACTCCTCCATGAGTAGTGCAAATGCCGGCCAATCCTCGGGTGTAGACACCATCTTCACCAACTCGGAGCAGTCTGTTGCAAAAGCTATTTATGTCTTCTGGTTTGCGAGCAAACAATGCATAGCTCATATGAGTGCTTCCAATTCTGCATGTAGGGGGAGATGCTTCTTCGCAGATTTCTTGCTCCCATTATAATCCCTTCGACTCCTTCCTGAAAACAAAACCAACCTATTCCGGAAAAACTATCAGTCTATTTCCAAGAACCATCGATATTACACCGCCAGCCTTCGTATATCGGGGCTACCAAAAAAGGGGCTAAGTTTTGTATTATGACATTTGGATCGCTACTCTGTGCCAATTCCCAGGTTGTTGCCTCCTCTTTTGCCTGCTTCAATATGTCTTGTGGACATCTGTCCATATTTGAGAACACCTTATCATTTCTCGCTTTCCAAATGTACCACGCAATCCATGGAAAACTAATGTTCTGATTATCTGGAGGGAGTCTCCAAAATAGGTGATCAAAATTAGCAAAGACCGATGATATAGGGAAAACATCCCGGGGTGTTGGTATTTGCGAAAGGGTCCATGTTTGTAGTGCCGGTGGGCATTCAAAGAGGACATGATTAATAGTTTCATTTTTTAATCCACACCTTGCGCATCGTGCGTCACAGTCAATTCCTCTACTTCGCATAGTAGACGTGACCGCTAAACATCCCGATAAAGCTTGCCAAATGAAATGTCGTAATTTTGGGGTACACTTCAACTTCCAGGCATGTGCTTGTAACGTCGTCACATCCGGACCATATTTAATAATGTGACCTATTTTTTCCTCTCATTGTTCAATTTGGTAACCCGACTTCAACGTATATCTCCCCGATTTGGTAAAATTCCACCCATAACAGTCTGGTTTGTATATGCTGCTTATGTGCAGGCCCCGAATAATTTGTACGTCCGCCGGATCAATGATCGCATTCAGGAGCGCTGAATTCCACGTTTGAGTTGCTGGATCAACCAGGTGGTTGACCGTTAAATTTGGGTAATAATTGTACCCCTTACAAGTTGCTGACCTCGGCTTAGAAGCTGGTATCCACGGGTCGTTCCATACTGATATAGAACAGCCTGATCAAACTCTTTCGATTAGCCCTCTATTGACCAGAGATCTAGCTGAGATGATACTCCTCCATATGTATGATGGTGAGTAAGATCGGATGGGATCCAATGGGTCTGATTTATCCAATGGGTCTGATTTCCGAAAATACCTACCCTTGAAAACCTGCGCGAACAAAGACTCCGGTTTCTCTATTAACCTCCATAACTGTTTGGCCAATAGTGCTGTATTAAAGTCTTCGACTGCGCGAAAGCCCAAACCTCCCTCCGATTTACTTCTACATAGTTTCTTCCATGCTATTCAATGTATTCCTTTTTATTTTCCGTTTGAACTCCACCAGTACCGTGCCGCCACACTTGTTAATTTTGCGGTTATGGACTTGGGTAATCGAAAACAAGACATAACAAATGTTGGCATTGCCGTCGCCACGGATTTAATTAATACCTCCTTTCCCCCTTTAACCTTGATGTGCATCCATTAATTCGATTCTGCTGTCGTTCTGCGACGAAATTGAAGATATTACTTCTTGCTCCGCCGAGACTTTCGGGAAGGCCTAAATATGTTCCCATCCCGCCGATGGTGGAGATTCCTAGTATTTTTCTGACCTCATTTTGTGCCGTCGCATCCACCGTATGGCCGAATTGTAAGGACGATTTACCAAAATTAATTTGCTGCCCATATACTGACCCGTATTGTTCTAGTATATGCAAAATAGTTTCACATTCCTACTTGGTAGCCTTGCAGAAAAATAAGCTGTCGTCAGCGAAAAGTAAATGTGATACTGAGGGGCTTGCTCTCGCCACCTTTAATCCCGTAAGTAAATTTTCTCTTTCTGCCTTCCGTATGTTTGCTATTAATACCTCCCTACAGAGAATAAATAGGTACGGGGACAACGGATCCCCTTGCCGAAGCCCTCTCTTTGGGATAATGTGTTCTTTAGGTTGTCCATTTATAAGTACTCTATACTCTACCGATGTAATGCACCACATCATCCATGTAATCCATTTTTTATGAAAAACCAAGTTTCCGCAGAAGATGTTCAATGAAGAGCCACTCCACCCGATCGTACGCTTTTCTCATGTTCGTCGCCATAAATTTTCTCTTGCACATATTATTGGTCCGGAGACCGTGGAACATCTCTTGAGCAATCAGAATATTATCCGAAATTAATTTACCTGCCACAAAGGCAGATTGGGTCTCCGAAATGAGAGTCGGTAACAATTGCTTTAAACTCTGGCATAGAACCTTCGAAATGATCTTGTATCCCACATTACAGAGACTTATTGGTCTTAAATCCGTCATACGACTTGGTCTTTCCGTCTTCGGGACTATGCAGATATTTGTCAAATTTCAGCTGTTGGTCAAAAACTCCCGTCTCTAAGAAGCTGTTTACCAGGCCTACTAAGTCTATTTTAACTATTTCTCAAGATCGTTGGAAAAATAGTGCTGTCATTCCATCAGGGCCCGGAGCTTTTTTTGGGTGCTTCATAAAAAGTGCCGACCGTACCTCCTCGTCAGTAGCCCTTGCCATGAGTTTGTCATTGCTTAACTCCGACACTAGAGGCTTGATTTCTCCCAAATCCTCTTCGAAATCTGTCGGAGACGTAGAGGTGAATAAGTCGTCAAAATATTTTACTGCCACTTGTTCCACCTCTTTGTCTGATGTGACCCACAGTCCTGCTTCATTATGCATCCCGACAATCCTGTTCTGAGCCCTCCTTTTCATTACTTGTGCATGGTAAAATTTGGAGTTTTTGTCCCCCACCGTTAGCCATAGAGTACGGCTTTTCTGCTGCCAGAAAAGCTCCTCGTCCCGATAAGCTTCCATTAATTTTCCCGTAATTTCTATCAATTCTTCTTGGGTACTATTATCGTCATTTTGGGCCTCTTCTAGTGCATGTTGTAACTCATTTATCTTTTCTTTGCCGTAAGGTACGTTATTTTCCGCCATCTCGATATTTCCCGCAGGCAATTTCTAATTTTCTGGACAAACGATGCACTGTTTGCCACTAGGTTGATCTCCCATCCCTTTGCAATCGAATTCATCAGACCGTCTTGCCCGATCTAGCGTTTGTCAAAACGGAATTGACAACGTTTCCTGGGAATTTTATCCTCAATTGTGGCAACAATTGGTCTGTGGTCCGATCCAATCATTGCCAAATATTCAACATATGAATGTGTGAACATTCCATGCCAGTCTCCCGTAGCTAAGGCGCGATCCAACCGACATCGTACTGTCTTTTTGTTTGGTCTTCCTCTCCAGGACATGGTGTTACCTAAGCATGGAAATTTCAAGAATCCGTAGGTTTGAATCATAAGGTTAAAAGAGATGAAAGTTGATGCATGTCTTAAATTTCCTCCTTGTTTCTCCTCGTTACCGGTTATTTTATTTAAATCACCAATGATAAACCACGGATCCACACGGGCTAAACTTGTTCGTGTTAGTCGTTCCCACACCTGATCCCGTGATTTTGGTACCGGATCTCCATAGATAAACGATATAAAAAAAATTTTCCCCTGAATGACCGCTTCAACATCAATGATCCTATTGCTCGAGAAAATTATTTTGACCTGGCAAGAGTTATCATAAAATAATGCAAGTCCGCCACTCGCCCCGCATGGTTCCACCGTGTGCAATTGATCATAACCGAAATGTGATTGAAACTTCTGCACGAATGAGAAATATTGTTTGGTTTCTGAAAGAAACATAAACTCAGGCTTATGTTTCTTCCAGACCTCTCTTACATAACTTATTGTATACTTGCTTACAAGCCCCTGACAATTCCAGCTCAAGATCTGCATTATTTAATCACCTAGTTATGGGGTGAGTGGGAGACGGGGAGTTATGGTGGGTGATTAGAACATTATCGTTTCTATGGGCGGTAATTTTATAACCATGAGAATTTGCAGTGGTAAACACGTCCTTCTTGCGGATATGAAGGGTGCCTCTAACCTGTCGAAGGCCGCGAATATATCACTAACTAGTTTTATTTGAGGGTTTTTTTGGGAGTTTTAGGGTTTCGATGAATTTTCTTTTTTAATATATAGCTGAAGTTATTAAAATAGATATGGTGATAGTCGAAGTTTTTTTCAACTCAGCTATAAAGGTGATAAAAAAAAAAAACCATTTCCATCATTTTGTATGATACCAGATAAATTGTGTCTTTTGAGGTGTCTCGAGCCCGACCAATGGCATTAGACGCCTCCCGCATGTAATAAAACGAAGACGAGACAAAAGCTTTTAAAAATATCGTGAACGGCAGGATTCGAACCTGCGCGGGCAGAGTGTAACGCCCGTGTTCCGCAATTCTGCCAAACGAGAGAATTTGGCTAAGGCAGAATTGAGTTTATCCGAGAAGAATTGGAAAGAAGGCAAGTGTTCGTGAGAAAATGAGTTTAGCTGAAGAAATTCAATCAGATCGGGTGATTTCCAAACTGATTGAGTTTTAGCCGAGCTAAAAATCAGCTGGCCGTAAATTTCGGGAATTTAGCCGAGCTAAATTCAGCTGGCCAAATTTTTCGGGACTTGATCGGATTTCAGACAAGCAGGTGAATAATTATCGGGGAAAATTAATTATCGGGAAGGATTAATTTTCTCGGGGAAGTTTTTCAGATCTGCGTGAGCGGTTATCGGCTTATGCGTATTTTTGGTATACGCGGAAACGATTTTAGCCGAGAGACCTTATAAAAATGTAACCGTATTACATTTTTAGCCAAGAAAATATATAAAAATATAAATGCGGCAGTTTGGAGCGGTTACTCGGGGAAAAAGGCACGCGCGGACAGTTATGGCTTTTGGGGAAATCAAAAATAACCGTGGGACGGTTATTGGCGGATTAAAAGGACCCTTGGTCTATTTTTGATCGGATGTTTCGCTGAATTTTCCTCCTTTGCGCAACCAAAGAACTTAGAAAGATCGAGGGGTAATATCTGAGAGAACTATCGAGGGAAATTTGATTATTTCCGAGGGAATCCGATTCATCCGAGGGAAATTCTATCCGAGGGAATCCGATTTTAGCCGAGGGAGAATTAAGATTATCCGAGAAAGTTGATTGCGAAGTGTTTTAGCCGAGGGAGAATTCAGTTTATCCGAGGAAAGTTGATCGCGAAGAGTTTTAGCCGAGAGAGAATCTATTCCGGGTCGGAGGAAGAAATTCTTGCCGAGAGAAGGAGATTGTCTGTTCGATCCGAATCGAATCCGAAGGAAACGAAGGTGAGTTCGTGACCGTGGCCTTATGTCGGATCGTTTCTTGAGTAGATTGTATTCTGTTTGTCTGATGAATACGATGTTTATCATATATTCATGTTCTGTTGGCTATCCGTGGGATTATTTACCTTATCGGCGAACTAGACTGAGTTTTAGCCGGTGAGTGTATATAATCTCTCGGCTAGGTTCTGTTTTCTGATAAGCATCTGATTGGTTCTGGTCTATTCTTGTTGCGAGTTCATGCTTTGGCTAAGTGAGACGGGATGACCGTTCTCACTAAGCATTTCTGTTGCTTATGCCTCCTTTTTGGATGCAGATTCTGATTGTAGCCGAGACAGTACATATGATGGTTGATCAGTTCGCGGGACAAAGGCTGGAAATGGGCGGATGGTTAGGATGTGTTTGCGGTCTAGTTTACATTTTGTAGTAGCTTATATGCAAACTTAACAAATGTGCTAGAACTTCGTTTGTTTTAATTCAAGTTTTCTGTATTAATCTACTTATGTTCGAAAATGACTAAGTCTATCTGAACCAAACGCAAAAATGTTAAGAAAAGGAAGGAACTAATTCGGCTAAAAATTTAAAAGTTGGCTAAAATTGAGAAAAATCGGATTAGGGTCTTACAAGTTGGTATCAGAGCGCGGTCGGTTCTAGGACAAAGTCTAGAATAAGTGGGTTAGTGGGAATACCATCCTTCCAGCGCCTTGTCTCGCGGTAAGTCTGCTTTTTCTGTATGGTTGCCTAAGTTAGTTTGCTGGCTAACTTATAATTTTCTGATCTCGTCATTGCAGATGGCAAGAGGTAACCGTAAGAGGCGAGTTGATGATGAGTCTGGTGTGAACAACGAGGGGGAACATCCTGTTGAAGAGATGGCCGAGAATACGGAAAACGTTGCTACCGCTCCGGTTGGTTTGGAAGGGGTGTTGGATTTACTGACCCAAGTGTTGGCGAGATTGCATGTTGTTGCGGCTGTCCCTGTGGCACCACCGCCTGTTGTGAATCCACCCGTCGTAGAAGGGGAAGAAGTTTTAAATGCGAGAGTTCCATCTTACCTGAAGATGATGGAACACATGCAGACGTTGGGAACAAAGTTTTTCTCGGTTGGAACGAAGCCCATTGAGGCGGATGGCTGGATTGATCGATTGGAGAGAAACTTTGAGTCCATACGCTGTCCTAATCAGTACAAGAAGGACCTTTCCGTGCACTACCTGGAAAGTGACGCGCATACCTGGTGGCGTAGTGCGCAACCGAGGGACGCAGTGAGCACGTGGGCTGACTTCTGTGATCTGTTCCGTGCTAAGTACTTCCCACCGGAAGTTCATGATCGTTTGGAAGGGGCTTTCCTTGATCTACGTCAAGGGGCAAAATCAGTGAGGGTATACGAGGTGAAGTTTAATAATCTGAAGAAGTATGTTGGCCGTGAAATGGGAAGCGAGGGGAATCAGATTAAGCGGTTCATGCGTGGGTTAAGGATTGATATCCGTAAGCATTGTTAAATCCGTGACTATGGCACCTTTCAGGAGCTGGTGGTGGAAAAAGCGGCTCAATTAGAGTCTACTACGGCTGAGGAAGCCAGACTTGTTAGTATTGCTGCTGGGCAAAGGACGAGTATTCCTTCGGGAAAACCACCTGTGAGTCGCAACGCAGGAATGGCCATCGTGAAGGGGAATTCTGGTACTAGTTGGCGTGTGACGGGTGCTTGTCTCCGCTATGGAAGCTTGGATCACAAAGTCCGTGATTGTCCTGAGGAGGATCGTAGGGGAGAAAGAGTCTGTTATCAGTGTGGAGAAGCTGGGCACTTCAAGCCGAATTGTCCACAGCTAGCACGGACGGTGCATCAATCTAAGAAGAGGCCAAGTGAGGGACTACCATTGTCGCCACCGCCAAAGAGACAGGCTGTGATGCCGCGGCTCTATGCTATGACTGAGGAGACCGTGACTGATCCGAGTTGCTCACATCCGATCACTGGTAAGTCCTATCACTTGCCTTGATAAAATTTTCCGTGTGAAATTCTGTTTCGTGTTGCTTTAGTCTTAGCATTCTAGATGAATGTGTAGGGACCCTTGCCATGGGTGGTGTGGCAACCCATGTTCTGTTTGATTCCGGAGCAACAAATTGCTTTGTGAATCCGGATATGATGGGGAAGAGCGAGTTCCGCAAGGAACCAGGATGTAATTTTGGCTTAGTCAAAGCGGCCGGTGGACAGGTCATGCGTACTCTTGGGAAGGTCCGTAATGTTTCTGTCATGATTGGCTCGGTGAACATGCCAGCTGATCTGGAAATCTGCGAGGTGAAGTCTTACGATGTGATCCTTGGTATGGATTAGCTCGGAAAATACAAGGCACACTTGGACAGTCCCCGCGGGAGAGTTCGGTTTGAAACTGAGAAAGGGATTCTGGAATATCAAGGAATTAAACCGACCTCGGGAAGTCTGATTGTCTCGGCGTTTCAGGCTGAACAGATGATTGAGAAGGGTTGTGAAGCGTATTTGGCAACAATCACCACTACCGAAGTTGGGCCGGATGCGGAGCTAAGTAGCATTCCGGTTGTAAGGGAGTTCGAAGATGTGTTTGCGGCACTGAGTGGTTTACCACCAACACGTTCTGATCCGTTCACCATTGAGCTCGAACCTGGAACGGCTCCGATTTCTAAAGCTCCATATCGGATGGCACCTGCCGAGATGGCCGAGCTAAAGAAACAGTTGAGCGAGCTGATGGAGAAAGGGTTCGTGAGAGCAAGTAGTTCACCGTGGGGCGCACCGGTATTGTTTGTTAAGAAAAAGGATGGGAGTTTTCGGCTTTGTATCGACTACCGCGGGTTAAACAGAGTTGTTGTGAAGAACAAGTACCCACTTCTGAGGATAGATGAGTTACTGGATCAACTCCGAGGTGCTACTTGTTTCTCTAAGATCGATTTGGCTTCAGGTTATCATCAGATTCCGATAGACGAGTCGGATGTAAGGAATACTGCCTTTAGGACAAGGTATGGTCACTTTGAGTTCGTAGTCAAGCCATTTGGACTGACGAACGCACCTGCGGCTTTCATGAAGCTCATGAACAACGTTTTCATTGATTGATTGGATGAGTTCGTGATCATCTTCATAGATGACATTCTAGTCTACTCAAAGAACCGGGAAGATCACGTGGATCACCTCAGGACGGTGATGAATATACTGAGGGAACATAAGTTGTATGCTAAGCTTAGCAAATTCAGCTTCTGGCAAAGGGAGATCGGATTTTTGGGGCATGTGGTCTCGGATAAGGGAGTATCCGTAGATCCGGAAAAGATTAAGGCAATCGCGGAATGGCCTAGACCTAATAATGCCTCGAAGATAAGGAGCTTCCTTGGTTTAGCCGGGTATTACCGACGCTTTATTAAAGGCTTTGCGAGAATGGCTCAGCAAATGACACGGCTAACTGGGAAAGATGTACCGTATGTGTGGTCGGCTGACTGCGAGAAGTGTTTTTCTAAGTTGAAGGAAATGCTTACGAGTACTCCGGTTTTAACTTTGCCTGAGCCGGATCAGACTTTTGTGGTTTACACAGATGCTTCACAGATGGGATTGGGATGCGTTCTGATGCAGCAAGGGAAAGTAATAGCTTACGCTTCAAGACAGTTGAGAAAGCATGAGCAGAATTACCCTACTCACGATCTGGAAATGGCTGCGGTAGTGTTTGCGTTGAAGATTTGGCGATCTTACTTGTACGGTGGGAAACTTCAAGTTTTCACGGATCACAAGAGCCTGATGTACATATTCACTCAACCGGAGTTGAACATGAGGCAGCGTAGGTGGATGGAGTTTGTGGCCGATTATGATCTGGATATTGCCTACCTTCCGGGAAAGGCAAATCTTGTTGCGGATGCACTTAGCAGGAAGAGAGTAGCCGCATCTGCCGAAAAAGATATGGAAGGATTGGTCAGTATGGTGGGGACCTTACGGTTGGCAGCTTTGACTGACGAGGTGGAACCGTTGGGTTTAGGTGCAGCAGATCAGGCGGATTTGTTAAGTCGGGTACGGTTGGGTCAGCAGAAAGATGAGATTCTTATGAAGTCGGCGAAGAATGATAATACGGAGTATCAGACTGCAAACAATGGGACGATTTGAGTTAATGGCTGTGTGTGTGTTCCAGATGACAAGGAACTAATGGAAGAAATTCTTAAGGAAGCTCACCATTCTAAGTTTACGATTCACCCAGGATCGGCCAAGATGTATCGAGATCTGAAGCGGTATTACCATTGGGTTGGGTTAAAGCGAGATGTGGCTAAGTGGGTTGCTGGTTGTCAGACTTGTCAGATGGTGAAGATTGAACATCAGGTTCCGAGTGGGCTGTTGCAAAGTTTACCGATTCCAGAATGGAAATTGGACATGATCACAATGGATTTTGTGATCGGATTGCCAAAGTGTGGCAACATGGATTCGATTTGGGTCATAGTTGATAGATTGACTAAGTCTGCTCATTTCCTTGCAATCAACAAACAGGACAAGGCCGAAGGACTAGCAAAGTTATATGTGGAGCAGATCGTTAAGTTGCATGGAGTGCCGACGAGTATAGTTTCTGATCGAGACTCACGTTGTGCATCGGCTTTCTGGAAAGAACTTCAGAAACGTTTTGGGACAAGAGTTCATATGAGTACAACCTATCATCCGCAGACTGATGGGCAGTCCGAGAGAACAATCAGGACACTTGAGGATTTGTTGCGAGCTTGTGTTCTGGATTGGGGCGGTAGATGGAAGGATTACTTGCCTTTGGCGAAGTTTTCCTATAATAATAGCTACCACGCAAGTGTTGGGATGTCACCGTTCGAAGCGTTGTATGGGCGGCCATGTCGTAAACCGCTATGTTGGACCCAAGTGGGGGAGGGCAGTATTTTTGGTCGAGACTTTGTGGAAGAAACGACCGAGAGAATCAGAGTATTGAAGCTTAAGATGAAAGAAGTTCAGAACCGGCAAAAGAGTTATGCTGATAAGCGCCGGAAGGAATTGGAATTCCAAGTAGAGGATCTGGTTTACGTCAAGATGGTGGTCAACAAGGGTAAAGACCGAGCTGCGTTATCTGGGAAACTGAAACCAAGGTACATGTGACCGTATAAGATTTTGGAAAGGATCGGAGCAGTGGCTTATAAGTTGGAATTGCCACCAGTGTTGGAAGCATTCCATAATGTTTTCCACGTTTCATTGCTAAGGAAGTGTGTGACTCATGGGGAAAGAGTCACCGCGGATCTACCACCGGACTTGCAAGAAAATTGGACTATTGAGGGAAGGCCAGTTCGGATTGTGGGAAAAAGAGTGAAACAGGCTGGTCGGAAGAAGATTAAAATGATCCAAGTGGTTTGGGATTGCGAAGGGGAAGAAGATACGACCTGGGAACCAGAAGAACGGATGAAGGAAAAGTTTTCTAAGTGGTTTGAGAAGCAACCAAAGTTAACAGAAAAGCCGAAGAAGAAGAAAGATTCGAGGACGAATCTAATCATAAGTGGGAGAGAGTTTTAACGCCCGTGTTCCGCAATTCTGCCAAACGAGAGAATTTGGCTAAGGCATAATTGAGTTTAGCCGAGAAGAATTGGAAAGAAGGCAAGTGTTCGTGAGAAAATGAGTTTAGCTGAGGAAATTCAATCAGATCGGGTGATTTCCAAACTGATTAAGTTTTAGCCGAGCTAAAAATCAGCTGGCCGTAAATTTCGGGAATTTAGCCAAGCTAAATTCAGCTGGCCAAATTTTTCGGGACTTGGTCGGATTTCAGACAAGCTGGTGAATAATTATCGGGGGAAATTAATTATCGGAGAGGATTAAGTTTCCCGGGGAAGTTTTTCAGATCTGCGTGAGCGGTTATCGGCTTATGCGTATTTTTGGTATACGCGGAAACGATTTTAGCCGAGAGACCTTATAAAAATGTAACACGATTTAGCCGAGAAAATGTATAAAAATATAAATGCGGCAGTTTGGAGCGGTTACTCGGGGAAAAAGGCACGCGCGGACAGTTATGGCTTTTGGGGAAATCAAAAATAACAGTGGGACGGTTATTGGCGGATTAAAAGGACCCTTGGTCTATTTTTGATCGGATTTTTCGCTGAATTTTCCTCCTTTGCGCAACCAAAGAACTTAGAAAGATCGAGGGGTAATATCTAAGAGAACTATCGAGGGAAATTTGATTATTTCCGAGGGAATCCGATTCATCCGAGGGAATTTCTATCCGAGGGAATCCGATTTTAGCCGAGGGAGAGTTCAGATTATCCGAGAAAGTTGATCGCGAAGAGTTTTAGCCGAGGGAGAATTCAGTTTATCCGAGGAAAGTTGATCGCGAAGAGTTTTAGCCGAGAGAGAATCTATTCCGGGTCCGAGGAAGAAATTCTTACCGAGAGAAGGAGATTGTCTGTTCGATCCGAATCGAATCCGAAGGAAACGAAGGTGAGTTCGTGACCGTGGCCTTAAGTCTGATCGTTTCTTGAGTAGATTGTATTCTTTTTGTCTTGATGAATACGATGTTTATCATATATTCATGTTCTGTTTGCTATCCGTGGGATTATTTATCTTATTGGCGAACTAGACTGAGTTTTAGCCGGTGAGTGTATATAATCTCTCGGCTAGGTTCTGTTTTCTGATAAGCATCTGATTGGTTATGGTCTATTGTTGTTGCGATTTCATGCTTTAGCTAAGTGATACGGGATGACCGTTCTCACTAAGCATTTCTGTTGCTTATGCCTCCTTTTTGGATGCAGATTCTGATTGTAGCCGAGACGGTACATATGATGGTTGATCAGTTCGCGGGACAAAGGCTGGAAATGGGCAGATGGTTAGGATGTGTTTGCGGTGTAGTTTACATTTTGTAGTAGCTTATATGCAAACTTAACAAATGTGCTAGAACTTCGTTTGTTTTAATTCAAATTTTCTGTATTAATCTATTTATATTCGAAAATAACTAAGTCTATCTGAACCAAACGCAAAAATGTTAAGAAAAGGTAGGAACTAATCCGACTAAAAATTTAAAAGTTGGCTAAAATTGAGAAAAATCGGATTAGGGTCTTACATAGAGCCCACATGATTTCTAGTCATGCCCGATAACCACTCCGGCACGTCCACTGTTTGTGTTACTATTAAATAATAACAAGTAAATAGCATATTGATGAAACAAAGGAGGATGAGACGCATACACACTGCGTGGAAGAACAAACAGAACAAAATATTTTTATATTTACTTGGCACCAAACGTTATGGCTTATGAGAAACCGACAAAGTGAGACGCCTACATGACCACGTGAAATGATATTTGACGGGAATAATAGTTTGTTCTCTTGTTACAATCTAAAATTACAAATTTACAAATCTATATATATAAATAAAGCTTTTCTCTTTCTCTTTTCTGGTGAAAACACTGTTGAAACTAATTTTTTGTCAAATCTCGAGGGCTTGATAAAATTGTGTTAGTATGAAAAGAAATGAGTTAACCTCATTCTAATGAAATGTTTTCATTGACCGATAAATGTTTTCTCATGTATATATTTTGTAATAGTTGTGTCATTAATTTAAATGATGAACAACAAGAGAGAAGAAAAGACTACACGTGCGTCGATCGCACATTGGGCCTTGTTGGGCTCGTGGACTTTTAGAGGTATCGATCGATACTCGACGGGCCGACTTAAAAATCGGAGCCTCCTAGAATATTCTGAGGAATATTATGTTTCTGTCTGGGAAAAACCCTAGCCTCTCTCCTATATATACTGGCCGATTTTCACATGAAAGATTATGAGCTCAAACACTAAAAACACAACCTAAAATTTCTAACAGAAGTTCTATCAATTCCCTACCGCTTAGAGTAAGTTGTTATTCGAGAGTATCGTAGTGATAATGTTTGACAGATCTGATATCAAGTGTAGATGATACAGATTCCTTTGGTTGTATCCTGGGACTCATGGATCTATTATAACCCGTCGCACTACGGGAGATTCTTTGAGTTAAAGAAAGAGATTCATCTCACCTCCTTAGATTTATTTTATTGCTTTATCGTTTATGAATCGTCTGTTCCTTACTGTTTATTTAGACAATCGTGATTAAATCTTATCATGTCTATTGTACAAAATTTTGGTCCTACAATCTTAACTCAAAGAAGATCCGATTTTGTTTTATAACTTCAATCGGATCTTTAATCACGAGTAAATAAACGTTTTCAAACGGTTTTTAAAAAACGATTCTTCTACTGCTGATGATACTCAAACGTTATCAAAAAGCTTGTGAGCAACTTGAAACGTGTAGTAGAGGCAATCTCTCTCTCTATTTTTAAGAAGATGTTCATCTGCTAGTGATACTCAAACGTTATCAAAAAGCTGTTTAGCAACTTGAAACGTGTAGTAGAAGTAGTACTGCTTTAAACATCTTTTAAAACCATCTTTAATTGCGATTAATGAACGGTGTAATCAACGAACGCACCTTGTGGTTCTTGATAGGTTCGATTGCGATCGAAGCCTTGTGAGTATCGATCGACACCCTATGGTATCGATCGATACTAGACAAAAGTTGTATCGGTCGACACTGAGGTGCATCGATCGATACTATGCAAACAATTGTATCGGATGACACTAAGGTGCATCTATCAATACTTTGCATCGAGTTGTATCGATCGAAACTGATGTGTATCGATCGACACCGAGGTGTATCGATCGATACTATGCAAAAAGTTGTATCGATCGACACTGAGGTGTATCGATCGATACTATGCAAAAGTTTGTATCGATCGACACTGAAGTGCATCGATCGATACTATGCATCGACCAAGTTGGGTCTACATCGATCGATCCTGTGAAAGATTCACTTGCATCGATCAACACCTAGGGTGTATTGATCGACACTGGGTGTGCATTGATCAACACCAGTGATGCATCGACTGACACAGTATGTGCATCGAGCATCGATCAACACCAGTGATGCATCGATTGACACAGTATGTGCATCGAGCATCGATCGACAACAGTGATGCATCGATCGATACCAAGGAGTATCGATCGACACCAGTTATGTATCGATCGACACCGAGTGTGCATCGATCGATACTGAGTGATTAAGCATCGATCGACACTAAGTGTGCATCGATCGATACTCTGCAAACTTACTTTGCATCGACCAGTTCGGGTCTGTGTCGATCGACACTGGTAGAGCATCGATCGACACTGGTAGGGCATCGATCGACACCGTGTGTGCATCGATCGACACCTACAGTCGCATCGATCGACACTTGTTATGTATCGATCGATACTGTGTGCATCGATCGATACCAAAGAGTATTGATCGACACCAATGTTGTTTGGTTCGATATCAGGATTAGAATTACGATTCTTAACTATATATCGGTACATATGTACAGCTTGCGTACAAGGGAATGGAACGTTTAAAAATGCTTCCCGGGTTAGGGTTTACGAACACCTAACATCAAACTCGTTTAGAACGGTTTGAAGAAAGGCTAATCAAACGTGTTTCGAGAAACCGTTTGACGAACACTCTGAGGAGGTTCGAACTTGTACGCACGTTTGCGGTTCTAGTTGTTTCGATAAGCGGATCTTAAATTAAAATTTATTTCCGTATCGATAAATATCATCAATAAAAGGGTGATGGTTTATTAGTCACAGATAATAATCGTCTCATTATTATATGAGTTCGCGGACGTTTATAAACGATTCGACAAGTGACAACTTTGTGGTATTAATCCCGCGTCGTTTAGCGTTTACGAACGTGTCATAGCGTTTCTCGTAGAACCGGCTAAAACAGTTATCAAACGCGATCCACGAAACGAATCAGCTAACGCTCTCCGGAGGTTCAGATTAGAACGCATGATAGCGATTCTAAAACGATTTCATAATCCGTTATAATCGGTTTTAAAACTGCGGTTTCAAAATCAAAAAGAAAGAGTTTCAAATTCTCATCGAATACTCTTAATGTTTAATTATTTAATAATTAAATTGATGCAACGTTGAAATCGTTAAACAGTCTTTAGTTTAAAGACGTGTTAAGTTGCAGTATGTTGCAAATAGCTCAATACTATGTTTCCAAAAAATTGCTATTTTGGAATAATTAATTGATGTTCAATTAAGTATTGGAGGCTGATTTAATCGAATAATTAAATCATTGGGCTAAGTGAGCATGCCTCTTGCGATTCTTGATATGAGTTCAAGAATACTAATATAATTCAATATTGTATTAAGTTTATTAAATTCTAGAAATTGAATTTAATTTTACCCTTTAACTTGAGAGTTGGGTATTGGTTAGTATATTAATTTGGTTTGATTCTCTTGAACAAAATCAAATTTCAATATGACTAACAACCCCGATGTGATCTTTGTTAGATTCGGTGGTGTAAAAGATAATGGAATGGCTGAAGCCAATTTATTCGAGATAGACATGTGTAATGTCATCCTCGGAGTCAATATGGTTGAGCATAACCCAAATGAGTGTTGGTATTATACCAATGTAATAGCTCATATATGCGTTGATATGAGAATGTTTCCCTCCTACCATAAATAATGACAAGAATTTAATCATAGTGCTGAAGTTGACTTCTCAAAGAATCTCACTCTCACTAATGTAAATCATGTGCTAGAGATGCATAAAAATCTTATTTAGGGCACAATGCTAATTAGGCACGAATTCATCGTCAATGACAAGACTGATTAGCGTGTATTGACAAAGAATGTTGTCTATATTAAGGACGGACTGGTCCAAATTAACGTTGAGACAGCCGGACTTAAAATTAATGTAACCAATGTTGTTGACATCAATGAGAAAGAATCATTTGCTTATGGTACAGAATCTCTTAGTATTTGATCTGAATTTTTCAGTCACATTATATTCGAATCTATGCGTAGATTGAATGAGATCCCGAAATACAAAATAAGCAAAGATGAGTGTGAGGTTTGCGTTCAAACCAAACTCACTAAAACACTACAATCGAGCGAACCTCTTGGTTTGACTCATACAAAAGGTGGTGAAAAATATTTCGTGACTTTCGTTGAGGATTGTACGAAATATAGTTATGTCTATTTGCTAAGAAGCAAATACAAGACCTTGGAAAACTCAAGGAGTTTAAACTCGAGGTTGAAAACCAACTCGAAAGAACTATCAACATAGTTTGAAGTGATATAGGACATGAACATGGTTGTATCCATCAAACGATTGATCCCTACTCACCTGAATCCAATGGAGTTGCTGAAAGAAAGAACATAACTCTCAAGGAAATGATGAATGCAATGTTGCAGGAATCTGGGTTAGTACAGAAATGTGGGGGGAAGCATTGCTTACCACAAGTTATATCCTGAACTAAATACCACACAAAGTCACTGGAAATGTTTCATGTGAACTTTGGAAAAGTAATGTGTTTTTATAAAAATACATGAAAGTGTGGGGGTGCCTAGCAACCACCTAAGAAGGTGACAATCGGACCAAAAACGGTGGATTGTATCTTCATTGCATATGCACACAATGTAGTGCTGATTGCTTTCTGGTGTATAAATTAGATATACCAAACATCCAAGTAATCACGGTAACCAAGGAATGTGTCTTTCTTTGAACATGAGTTTCCGTGTAAAGGATAAGCTCTAGTACCTCACGAATTGAGCCGAGCAATTGAGTTCTTGGGCTCTTACGCTTTTATGCGTATCGATCGATACCCCTCGGTATCGATCGATGCTTGATGGGCATTGGACTTTAGATCGAGCAATGCTGGTACTTCTGTAAAGAATCAGAAGAGGCTAAAGTTGAAATTAGTCGTATGCTGATTGGAATCACAGCAATATGAGATCTTGCAATTCATCAAATGGATGTAAAATCTGCCTTTCTAAACGACCATTTAGAAGAGGAGATTTACAGGAAACAACCCGAGGGTTATGTCACTCCTGAACAAGGAAAGAAAAGAAGTAGACTTGCAAAGTCCTTATACGAGCTTAAGTTAGCTCCTAAGAAACAGCTTGGAAAGTTTGACAACAAAGTGATGTCAAATAGCTTCAAAATCACTTAAGGTGATATACATCAAAAGTACTCCACATGGATACGTTTTGTTATGTTTATAAGATGACACGTTCATCATGGAAGCAAGAAGGACATAATCCAACACACTAAGAATATGTTTAGTGGGAAGTTTGATAGATATAATATTAGTGGATAATCTTGTCTCAAGACTCTAGAATGGTTTGAGAACTACTCAAACAAGTTTGCAAAAAACTCCAATTGTGGTAAAGTTGTATCACAAGTGGTGTATGCAAGAATTATCGGAAGTCTAACGTACTTAATGAATCGTACTAGATCCGATCTAGCGTATTCAAGTCGCTACATGAGTAATCCAGGTCATACTTTGTGGAAAACCATGACTAGAATGTTGAATTATCCATCATTATATGTCGTCTCGTTTTACATCAAAGTCTGGGGGTTCAAGACATTATGTTCACCTTTTGGCCTAGTAAACATGACAGATATTATAAGTGGATAATAGTTTTTCTTGGTGGTGCAGCAGTATCCTGGAAATCTTCCAAACAAGCACTCTTGGCCTAATTAACCAAGGAGTCAAAGTTTATAGCTTTAGATAAAGTTGCAGAGGAAGCAGAATGGCTTCGAAACTTTGTGGAAGATATCCCGATGTGGGAAAACCAGTGCCAACATTATGTGTACACTGTGAGAGTTAGTGAGCTATCTCTCAGGCACTGAGTAAGTTATAAAATGGTAAATCCCGAGAATGATATAAGACCATTTAGACAACTGATCTAAAAACGGCTGATAACTTAGCGGATCTGTTTCCCAAAAAGTTAGCCTTGAGATCAAGTGTGTTAAATCATCAAAAAGAGTGGGTTTAAAGCCTATAGGAAAAGATGACGTTTGACAGATACCCCACCTATGTGACTGGAGATCCCAAGATCTAGGTTCAAAGGAAAACAAAATTAAACTGATTCGAATTTGAGCACTGTGAGATTATGTCTCTGCCCAGTTCCTAGGATATTAAAACAGTGCTACATGTGGATAGTGTGCGAAATTTTTGGTCCTACAAACACATCATCTGCCACCTCAGCAGTCATCACACAATTCAGCATGATAAAAAAACTAATAAAAAATGAAAAACGCAAAAAAAAATCCTTCAAGCTATGCATCTTGCTCAAAATTGAAAAACAAAAAAAGACCTTCAAGGTACGCCTCCTCCAAAGCAAGACGCCCCAAACCCTTCAAGGTCATTCTACATGTAATCACCGCATACAGAATATCACTCTCTAATTCAAACTCTACAAGAACGCTCAAAGCCTCGCCGAGACTGCAGCCGCCAAAACCCTAGACAGGATATGATACCTACGATTTCTGTAATATCACTTCCTCTGTTTTAGTTTTCGTAGGCCCACAACAAATCCAAAAAAACCCACAAGAAGAAGCCCAAACATTTACTAAAACATGACAAATAATCCTACACATGTATGCCACATCATTTTGATATTTAATTTTCATAATTTAATTAGTTAAAATTTTGATATACATATTAACTATAAATTTTATTAAATTATATAAGGTATTTGAAAGGTCATTTTCATATTTATATCATGAAAACTTAAAAAAAATCAACACAATTTATTGAAAGAATAATAGATTTAAAAATTTGAGTTTTACTAATATATTACATACTTTATTATAGTTAAAAAGTTAAAGTTTTATATCGAAAATATGTTTACTGAATGGATATTATTTGATACAAACTAATAGTAGACAATATATACAATATTAATGTAACATATATCATCCACATGTATGCCATATCATTTTGATATTTAATTTTCATAATTTAATTAGTTAAAACTTTGATATACATATTAACTATATATTTTATTAAATTATGCAAGGAATTTGAAAAGTCATTTTCATATTCATATCATTAAAATTTTAAAAAATCAACAAAATTTATTGAAATAATAATATATTTAAAATTTTAGTTTACACTTAACATTTTATAGATTTAAAACTTTATATACATATATATATAGATTACACACTTTATTATAGTTACAAGTTTAAAATATTTATATCGAAAAGATGTTTAGTGAATAGATATTATTTGATCCAAACTAATAGTATACAATATATAAAGTATTAATTTAGCATATCACACATATATAGAGATTTTAAAAAAAAACATAATATCTAATAAATAAAAAGTAAACTCATTATAATGCATATTATATTAACTTTGTTAAATATATTATATATAAGAAAATTGATATTTTTTTTAAAAAAAATAAGTACATAATTTAAAATAATAAAAATGAAATGTTCAGTAATTTAGATATTTGGATAACATTATTTATTTGGTCTTTAAATATTGATAAGATATGAAAGTTCCAAACAAACATGAATATTTGTAAATAATCATAGAAGTGATTGACCGTAGATATTGAAGTAATGGACTATCACTTACATTTTTATTTTAATGGAGATGAAAATAAGAGAAACAATTAGTTAAGTTTCAAATAAAATATTAGGTTTACAATCTACAAGCAATGGTTTGTTTTACTAAAAATGAATAAAAAAGTTCTCATAAATAAATTAAACTAATATAAAACTCAAAAAACAAAAACTCGCTGGTCACACACTTTTTTCTTATATAAAGTTGAATCTCACCGGACTTACCAATTATCAATAGCCTTATATGTTGGCTAAATTTCCATTATTGCTGTAATTAAATTCATTATTTTATCAAAATACATAATCTAACACATTGTCTTGAATAAGCAAATTTTAAAACGGTTAAATCTGAATTTGTGTGACATGCAATGCATGAATAGATTTAAAATCAACAAAAGTTGATCAATTGTTAATTCTATTATTGTTGTAATGGGCTTATCCCTTATCAATAGCCTTATGTATTGGCTAAATTTTCATATTTCTCTCTAGTTATATATGGAAATCGTTTTCAAAAAAATAAAAGAAAAATAGACTTAGGAATCACAAACATATTGCACACATAAATAAGGTTAAAATCATACATGAAACACTCCAAAAATAATAACTTCACATGAAACAAAATAAATAAAAATTTATTATGCAACTTTCAAATGTAAATATCTTTCTTTTAAAAAACACAACTAATTGCATAAAATTGATCACCAAAGAAAAAAACAGGTAAAAATGCGTACCATCCAATAAATAAACACATAGATGATCATAAATTAAATAAAAACAAAAAACAAATACACATATCTTAAGCTGATAGAGATAATTAAATTAATTACGAGACCAAATAAAATAAAATACCATTAGATTAAAAAATTATTTACCACGTCCGCGCGGATCACACCCTTTGTGATTGAAATTGAAAGTGAAATCTCATCGGCGATGAAGGAAGATATCAGAGAAGTCGAATGTTTTAGATGAGTGAATAATATTTTTTTACAGGATAATCCTATTCACAAGAAGTCTCTCTCTCTCAAAATGTTTAGATCGACGCTTGACCCCATATTTTTTTATACTTTTCCAAATCGACCCATATTATCTCAAATGTTCCCATTAACCCATACATCTACATGACTTTGATAGTAAATTAGTAATAGAAATTAAATCATTTTGCAAATAAAATTAGATTCATTTTGTAGTCAGCAACACTTGATCATCGAAGATGAATAATAGTAAATTATGAACATTTTATTAGTATTTGGTTTTCGGTAAAAATAGATAAAAAAACATGGACCTATTTCGAAGTATTTTTGTTAATAAGTTCTGAGAATTCTAAACTCACAAAACTAACTTTCTTTTTATTAGTATTCGAAATAACTTTCAGAGTATACAAAACTAACCCAATTTTGAAGTATTTATTTTATTAGTATTCACTTGGGTTTAAAAATATACAATTCTCTAAACTTAAAAATGACAAAAACTTAACTTCTAAAAACCAACTAATTGAATAAATAGTCAACCAAAGAGAAAAAATCAAATTGTGGATCACCCACTAAACAAATACATAAATAAACATAAAATTAAGAAAGGAAAAAAACTTTAGAATAAACAATCCACATTTCTGAAGCTAATAGAGACAAATCCATTAACAATTATACTAATAAAACAAAAATAATATTACACCAAATTTTTTTATAAAAAAATTGTGTTCACTACGCGCGGATCAGATACTAGTGTCTACATATAAATACACAACATCAATTATATCAGAACCTCGATTGTTTGCTTGCAGTCTTGCACTATGTTTAGTTTAGTGTGTAATTGAGTTAACACAAGATTGTGAACCGCATATTTTACTGAGAGACGAATCACAGTCCAATAAAAGCTATAAGACTACTATTACACTCCGTCCACCCGGCGATATATATACGACTTAGAAATGAACAAGAGGGCCGACAACCCCACGGCGCTAATGACCGCAAGTAACCAATAGAAGTAATCGAGATGGGCTCTGTTCAGATTACTGTTGAACCAGCTGTTTCCGGCGTCTCCTCCAGTGGCCAAGTCAATCAGAGAGATGAGCAAGCTGCTAAATAAGCTTCCTACACCAAACGCACTTAAGTAGAGTGCGAGACCGATGCTTCTCAGCTCGGTGGGGACTTGGCTGTAGAAGAACTCTTGCATTCCAACTAATGTGAATACGTCGGCCAATCCCAGCATCAGATACTGAGGAATCAACCACCATATCGACATTGGAACGGTTGTTTGCGGTTGGTCTATAAGCCCGTGTTCTTTTGCAGTCTTAAGTCGCTTTGTCTCAACCAGAGCTGCAACCACCATAGTGAGAGTTGCAATTGCCATTCCGGATCCAATTATTTTGAGCATTGTGATGCCACAAGGATCTTTGGTTATGGACCTGGCGATTGGGACCAAAACACGGTCGTAGATGAGGACAAAGAGGACAATTGATATGCCAATAAGGACCTGAAGAGAAGCAGGCGGGATCTTTACACCGGGAGCTATTGTTCTTTCCATTGTGACGCCTTGCTTTGTGAAGAAAGTCATGTATTGCACGTAAGCTATGGCGTAGGTGAGAGTTGTAAGCCATACTGGGATAAGCCTGACAAGAGTTGTGGCATCTTTGACATCACTAGTACCGCATGCATTTTCCCCTTCAGTAGATGCATTTGGGGCAAGCAAGGATCTGTTGAGGAACCTTTCATAGGAAAGTGGCTTAGAACCATAACATGGATTTCATTCCAGAATCCATGAATTAAGGTGCATCTTCTTCACATCGATTTATGTACCGTTCTCTTTCCGAGTTGGAATTTTGGGCAAACAGTTGCTTTTCAGTTGATTGGATTCAATATGGATTTTAGGCAAACATACCTCAGCCTCTCTGGAGATCCTTGAGATGTTGGATTTGCCTCCAGCTCAGTCTGAGCTTGACAAAACTGCGAGTAGCTCGATCTTTGGTTCTTGAATGCTTCAAAGAAGACTCTACCTATCCTAGTAAAGGGGTTGATTTCCTCTTCCGGTCTTGTTTTAGTGTACCTGTAACTCCTTCTCCCAAGCACAAAAAGAACAAGAGAGATCAACATGAACACACATGGGACTCCAAAACCGAGTGCCCAGCTCACGGCTTCTTGAATGTACACAACAACTACAATGGCCAAACAGATCCCTACAGACATACTAAGGTAAAACCAGTTGAAGAAGGAGCTTCTGTCACGTTTCTCTCGCGGGTCATTCTCATCAAACTGGTCTGCCCCAAAAGCCTGAACACAAGGCTTATGCCCACTTTGTCCAATGGCGACCAGGTACAGAGACAAGAAGAAGAGTACATTGAGCAAGGAAGAAGGTGAAGAAGAAGAGGAGGTCACTTCGGTCTTCTCGCTAGTAATCGGAACCAGAAGTGCAGAAAAAGTCAAAAGTGTCATCCCCTGACATCAAATCCACACTACTCAACTTTTGATCACTCTCTTTCAAGAAGAACAAGCTAGCCATAATCTAAACTCATACTACGAATGAACTGAACAGATTTCTACAATTTCAAAATCAAATCGAAAAAATTTGAAAGAGAAGAGACAAAAAGAAGACCAACCAGTATGTAGATAAGGGAAGCGATGATAATTGTTCGATACCGACCGAGAAAAGCGTCGGCGACGAAAGCTCCAAGAACAGGAAGAAGACCGGAGATTCCCGACCACGCGTTGACATTAGCAGCGGCGACCGCCGTAGATTGACCAAGTGGTCCAGTCAAGTAGCTAATCAGGTTCGATGCGATGCCATAGTAAGCGAACCTCTCCGCAACCTCCACACTTGCAAATATATACTAAGAAAATTCAGAAACAGAGCAGCAGCTTGCGCGATCTCATTTTCGCGTTGGGACTTTGTTTGATTTACCGATTATGAACCAAGCGGCTCTCCATCTACCGGTACTGGATCTGCCGGCGGCAAGTCCGTCGTGGTCAACGGCGTCGATCACGTATTCTTCTGGAAGAGGAATTTCGGCGCTTGTCGGCATTTTCTCTCTGTTTTGTTTTGTTTTTTTTTTTTTTTTTTTGATAACCTAGGCTGTCCTGTCGACATCCTACCGGAGAGATGGGGACTGGCTACCACATGCCAAACCAGTAAGACTTCGCGCCTTCCGACTATTGCCTAAAGTGAATTGGCCCAACTGACAAAACCTCTTCAAGGGTTTTTAACTGGGCCGTGCAGCGAGATATTTGAAATATTTACAAATATCTTCATTATTATATTTTATTTAATTAATTAAGATTATTCTAGATTTTATAGTTTTAGGGTTTTATGATTTATTATAAATAATCCGTTTAGGCCTTCTATTGTATTCAGTTGATGATTTGATTAATAAAGAGATTTTAAAGAGGTTTTGATAAACCACCGTGAAGAGTATTCACAAACCCTAGTTTCCGGGTATTATTAGAATCAACGGATCTAGTTCTATCTATCGAAGCTTCCGCTCCATCATTTGTTAACGGAGCCAGGTTCTTTGATTTCTTAATCAGAGACCGATTCTGGATGTCATGGTGAGTGACAGCATCTATACTTCTAAGGACGAAAGTCCTTTTGTCGAGAGAGAATACCATGAGATCTACAAAGAGATCTATGGCGATCCGATCTACGACACCTATGAAGACGATGTCCTCGTTATCGATTTTGTCTTTGAAGAAAATATGAGGCGTGCAAAATCCGTGTGCAATCAGATTGACTTTGATGCCGATTTCGTGCAGAATCCGGTTCGTGCGAAAATTGTGCAGAATCAGGTTTCTGGAAAAACTTTGCAGAATCCGGTTCGTGCAAAGATTGTGCAGAATCAGGTTTATGGAAAAGCTCTGTAGTATTGGGTTCGTGCAAAATCCGGGTGAAAAGATTTTCTGACAGAATACGTGCGAGATCTTGTGCATATCCAAATTAATGGATTTAAGAAGATCTATATGATGTTAAGAATGTTGTTGAAGATTCGAGGACGAATCTTTCTTGGCCGACGGGACCTGATGCAGCGAAGAATTGAAGATTCGAGGACGAATCTTTTTTGGCTGGCGAGACTGATGCAGCGAGATATTTGGAATATTTCCAAATATCTTCATTATTATATTTAATTTAATTAATTAAGATTATTCTAGATTTTATAGTTTTAGGGTTTTATGATTTATTATAAATAAGCCGTTTAGGCTTTCTATTGTATTCAGTTGATGATTTGATTAATAAAGAGATTTTAAAGAGGTTTTGATAAACTACTGTGAAGAGTATTCACAAACCCTAATTTTCGGGTATTCTTAGAATCAACGGATCTAGTTCTATCTATAGAAGCTTCCGCTCCATCACGAAGCCCAGTGCCAGCTTCCACACATGGTTGTGATTAATGTTTCGAGCACCAGTACAGAGGGGAAATCGAATCCGGGTTCCACGTTAGTGGAACAATCCCACTTCCCCACCACCACTCGACCACGCCCATGTGGGCCGCATTTTCTCTCTGTTGAATGAGGAAATTTATAAAACGAGAAAATAACCAACGGCAGATTTTGTCTGAAGGAAATTTATAAAACGGGAAAATAACCTGCTGGAGAAGAAATATATTACGTAATTTTTGTCTAATTTTGTTTGACTTTTTTTTTGTTTGGGTCATCTTAGAGTATGTGCATTGAAAAATGACCAAACAAAAAAAAAAAATAAGCAAGAGAAAATGTGTAGAGAAATGAGATACTTTTAGACACTTATTTACCACATATAACTTTATTATTAGTTCAATTCTTTTTTAAAATTAAAATCTCTATAATATGATTTAAGAAGATATTTTTAAAAATAAATTTTGTTTTGTAAGTTATTACATGAAATGTCATTACAAATAATAAATAATAATTGAAATAGGAAATAATATAATTATCTTTTACAATTAGTGATAAAAATATGTAAAATATTTATTTTGCATTAAATATGTTATCTGCTACACACACCCCAATGCAGATACTCTCATTGACCACTCTTTTATCTCCCACATTGACACTAATTTTGTGGATTAGCAAAACTAATTAGTAGTGTCGGCTCAACCATGAGGGCGGGCGAGTGTTGCAACTGTTCCGGGGTCCATAATATTTTGGACCCACTTTTTTTTTTTTTAAGGTTTTGATCTAGAGTTTTTCTTTTTTAAAGAAGGGTGCAAATAGTTGTGAGTGAGAAGAATGAGAGGAATAAAAGGAATACTGATAATGGAAAAAGAAAATATTAATGGAATTAGGCATTTTTGCTTCTATTCTATTGTAGAGGAATAAATTTTAGTGGAATTATGCTTATTTTCCACTTTTTTGTGGGGTTCAATATAATTTAGAGTAATGTAAATTTAACCTAAATAGTTGATTTCTAAAGGAATCGAAAAAAATAATGTATACTCAAATTTTTTTTTCTAACGAACAACCATTTGCACATGAAGTATATACAAAACAAGATCAATTTTGACAAACAAAAAATTTAGAAATATATTTTTATTTCTATAACCTAATTTCTAAACAAATCTACTATATAAAAGAGCTGATTGCCACATCAGCACTAGAGAGAGAGTGTCACATGTCCTCCCCATTTAATAATTGTTTTTTTTTGCAAAAATATCAATGATTTTTCTCTCATCCTCATCCTCATCCTCATCCTCATCCGTCTCTCAAGTCATTTTACAAACGCTTAGATTTCTGTCTTCGAGAAACCGCTACGGGATTTCACATTCGAAGCGTTCAATGTCCAAATCGGATTCTCTTTATTTTATTTTCATCTCCAAATCGGATGTTCTGCAAGAGATGATGATTAACCGGTTCTCGTTGACTGCGATTAGAGTTTTCAAGTCCGAGAAAGTGTCTTTGCCGGAATCCATAAATAAATTGAAGCGAGAAGTAGCTAGAGATGAAATTCGGTGAACGTACTGTTAATATCACACAGCAAAACGATGTCGCCTCTTCCGCACCAGCAAATAAACAAGAAGTGTTGGGCCAGTTACAATGGAAGCCCAAGAGAGAGCAGCCCATACATGAGCAACGGTAATCTCCCTCAATGAAAAAAGACAAAAGTTCTGTAAAGCCAGAGGAAGCTACGCGAAGGTTTACAAAAGAGTGTACGGCCAATGATGTGGCTAATCACGTCAAAACCCAAAACCGATTTGATGCTCTCTTATCCTTAAACAATGATTGAAGGGATACTGAGCTTCTGACATCTGTCACTAGGGTTTTGAGCAATCGTTACTCTTGCTACTAGTATAAATATCAATGCTATGTAATTGTAAGCTACAAGCGATTACATTCAATAAAGAAAAGAAATGTTTTTCAGCTTCAAACTTATCTAAATCTCATTTCCTTTTATGGTATCAGAGCCATGGACGATGGTGCCATGGATCTCTATGCTTCACCTCATCTAAATATCATCACCTGTGCTACCGTTAAGCTCACCCAGAAAAACTACATCTTATGGAAATCTCAGTTCGAGGCATTTCTCTCAGGCCAAAGACTTCTTGGTTTTGCCACCGGAGCTACACCAAGACCTGATTTCATCACGGTTCCTGGCATAAATGGTATTAACACTCAGGCCAGAAATCCGGAGCTCGCACGGTGGACTCAAACAGATCAAGTAGTGCGGTCATGGCTTCTTGGTTTTGGTGCGGTCAACCAGATGTCTCTTTGGTGACAAGTAGTGCAGTCAACCAGATGTCTCTGAAGATCAATGAACTCTAAGATCAAGTAGTGCGGTCAACCAGATGTCTCTGAAGATCAATGAACTCTAAGATCAAGTAGTGCGGTCAACCAGATGTCTTGGTCACCTGTGTTACATCTCAAGACATCTGGTTGACACTTTCTCGCCATTACAACAGGGTGTCATTTTCTCGTCTTTTTGAGCTCCAACGCAAGCTTCAAACATCTTCAAAGTTGAACAAGACCATGGCTGACTTTCTCTCAGATATCAAAGGCATATGTGATCATCTCTCATCTATTGGAAGTCCTGTCACGGAGAAAATGAAAATTTTTGTTGCTCTTCACGGTCTAGGTCGAGATTATGAGCCTATCAAGGCGAGCATTGAAGGCTCTATGGACAGTGATCCCACGCATACCTTGATGATATTATTCCTCGTCTCACTGCTTACGATGATCGACATCAAGGATACATCAGCTCAAACGATGTCTCGAGGACGAGGTCAGTTTTCAACACGGTTCAATCTTCTCCTGGTTTTTACAGCAAAAATCGAGGACGAGGTCAGTTTTACAACAAGGGTGGAGGTCGTGGCAGAGGAAACTTCTCCACACGAGGTCGAGGTTTTCATCAGCATATCTCCTCATACCAAGGATCCTCTGCCTCCTGTGATGTTGATACGAGACATGTTTATCAGATCTGTGGAAAAAGAGGTCATCCAGCTCTAGCCTGTTGGCATAGGTTTGATAACTCTTATTAGCTTGATGCAATGCCCTCTGCTATGGCAGCCTTACGAATCACCGACATCACTGAGCACTCAGTTCATGAATGGTTTCCGGACACTGGAGCAAGCGCTCATATCAAAAACTCTACTTAGAATCTGTAGCAAACTCAACCTTACACCGGATCTGATGCAGTCATGGTTGCTGATGGAAATCTTCTTCCTATTACTCACACTGGTTCTTCGATGCTAGCTTCTTCCTCATGTATGTTGCCTTTAAAGGATGTATTAGTATGTCCAGATATTGCAAAATCCTTGCTTTATGTATCTAAGATTACAAAAGACTATCCTTGTGCCTTTGAATTTTATTGTGATGGGGTTGTTATTAAGGATAAGGTCACCAAAAAACTAATAATGTTGGGAAGAAACAGTGATGGGCTCTACGAGTTGAAGGACTCACCGGATTCCAAAGCTCAGGTTTTCTATTCATCTGCGCAACAATCAACAAGTGATGCGATTTGGCATAGTAGCCCTGGCCATCCCAATGCTCAAGTTCTTACACAACTTTCTGCTTCAAAGGCTATCTCAATAAATAAGAGTACCAGTCTAGTTTGTGAATCATGTAGACTTGGGAAAAGTAGTAGACTTCCTTTTTCTTCTTCTGAGTTTGTTGCTTCTAGACCATTGCAAAGAGTTCATTGTGATCTTTGGGGTCATGCACCGGTTCTGTCAGTGCAAGGGTTTCGCTATTATGTAATTCTGATTGGTAATTGGTCTAGATATTGCTGGTTTTATCCCTTAAAGCACAAATCCGACTTCTACTCTGTTTTCTTGGCATTCCAAAAACTTGTTGAAAACCAGTTTAATACAAAGATTGGATCATTCCAGTGTGATGGAGGTGGAGATTTCACAAGTACACAATTTGCTGCTCATCTAAAGCAATTCGGAATTCAACAGTTGATCTCCTGCCCTCATACACCACAGCAAAACGGTCTTGCAGAAAGAAAGCATATACACTTAGTGGAACTGGGTCTTTCAATGATGTTTGAAAGAAAATTACCTTAAAAGTATTGGGTGGAAGCTCTATTTACATCTAATTTATTAATCAATCTTCTTCCTACTACTGCTTTAGAGTCCTCCGAGTCTCCATATCAGAGACTACATGGTCAAGCTCCAGTTAATACAGCTCTTCGAACCTTTGGATGCGCCTGCTATCCAACCTTACGAGACTATGCATCTAACAAATTTGACCCGAGGTCTCTCAAGTGTGTTTTTGTTGGGTATAATGACAAGTATAAAGTTTACAGATGCCTTTATCCCCCCACTGGTCGGGTCTATATCAGTTTGCCTTCAAAATTTTGTTATAGTTGATATATATCTTTAGTCATTAAAAAATAGTTATATACATAATACATGAAAGAATATTAAGAGACTCACTGAATATTAAAAAAATATAGTTAGCTTAAAAAAATACAATTTGTTTATGTGTATTGCTTGATAAACTGACTACGTTGTGTGTTTTATCCCACAATGACACGTTTTAAAAAAAATATTTGTTTCACTATAAAACAATTTTGCTTGAAAATTAGTTATATTTGTTAGAAAAAAATGTCAAATAGTTCAACACATTCCGATTTTAGTTGTAATTAATCTAATTTTTAATTAGATTTGAAATTGGTGTTTGATAATTAATCTCAATTTATTTTTACATAATTACTTATAATTATTAGTATATATAATTTTACTTTTTAAATGGTTACGGTTAACCAACGCTTTTGATATGCTTACGGTTAATTAACGATTACGGTTAATTATTTTTTTAACTATAACTAATAAATTTTTTCGGTTAAAGGTTACGGTTTTTAACCGTCTTACACGGTTATGGTTTGGTTACGATTTAAAAATGGTATGGTTACAGTCCGAAATACGGTTACTGTTCTATTTTGGTCATGCCCAGCGGTCGTGCTCCTCCTGGCCACGAGCGTAGTGCTTCCAGCCGCGGCCAAGGGCTTCTCTGCTTGGCTCGTTTCTGGTTCAAGGCAGCTTCATCTGTCTTTAGTGCTTTGAGAATATTTGGAGATCTAACCATTGAAATGTCTCCAAACGAATTGCATTTGAAAACTGGTTGTCTCTTATGTGTTGTGCCCAAATTTGGGGATGATCATACTGTGAGAAGGTCTTCTTTTATTGCAAGACTTCTGACGGTTCAAGTTTATCCAAAGACATATTTTTGCTTCGAAATACACTCTTTTATCCCAAGTTACCTGAAATGTCTTTTAAAACTCTAAAAGATGGAAATCAGTTGAAAACCATTGAAAAAGAGGTTAAAACACCTGCAAAAGATATTAAAATGATCCATAAAAATTATCAAAAATCGGTTTTATCACCCTACCAGAATGCGAGAACCATACTATCTAATCAATTAAAATAGAGTGCCATTTTGTGTCCAAACAGAAAAAAAAAAAAAATCTATTCTTATCCTGGATAAATTTTAAATTTTAGATTTTTGTGGATAACAATCCATGTTTCCAAAAAGAATAATTTTGTTCAATTAAAAATTTATTTAATTCAATTAAAAAGTAGTTTAATTAATTAATTAATCTCATTATATATATATTAATTTTAATTCGTAATTAGAAAAATTCAGACTATGAGAGAAATTATATTAAATTAAATAGTTAAAATTATAAATAAAATCGATTATTTCAAATATATGTAAATTAAATATTTCAAAAATAATTAAAATTTTTATGATTATTTTGTTACGAAAATAATATTAGTTTTTTTGAATTTTTGAATTTAGATTATTCAAAATATTTTAATAATCAAATTTTTTGAATGATACATATTCAAAATTAACAATTTTCACTAAAAGATAATATTAAATTTTGAATTTAATGTAAATTTTCTGAGATTTCTTCAATAGTTACAAACAAAATATTCAGAATTAATAACAAAATCTGTTTATTTCGAAATTTAAATCTTATTAATACAATCAGATTTATAATTTTATCTTTTTCAAACTGAAAAGAATATATTATTAATTAGATTTGCACAACCATAAATTTGATTTTGTATATGGACAACATTCAGTTACTAATATATATTCAATATTTTTAATTTACATATATAAAATAAAAAATATTTTAAAATTACAGATTCAATATTTTTAATTTAAATATATAAAATAAAAATATTTTAAAATTAAATATTTATATTTTATATTTTGTTTCTGTATAAATATAATAAACCGGATATTAATTTAGATTTAATTTTAATATTCAAATTTAAATAATATTCTCATAATGACGTACACGATAAACGATATGTTATTGTATATTTTTATCATAATCAATGAGTCTAAAATTTTAAATATTTGAAATTAGTAAATATTTATATTATACGGTAATATGAACGGGCGTGTTAGAATTATGTTTTTATAATCGCGGTCATTCTCGGATCAATATGAACGGACGTATTAGAATTATGTTTTTATAATCACGTCATATCTCATACTAGAAACAATTAAATCTACAAAAAAACTATATCTAAACACATAAATAAATCTTTGTTACTTATTAGTAAAATTATATTTATAAAACAAATTATATCTAAATACAAAAAAAATATTACAAAATTTGATAAAAACAAAAAACAAAAATTCCAGTGCGCCCGCACGGGGTATAATCTAGTATAATCTATTAAAACCGAGTGCTATTTTGTGACCAAACATGAAAAAATGTATTTAAAACTATTTTTATCTTGGATAACTTTTAAACTTTCAATTTTTGTGGATAACTATTCTGTTTCCAAAGAGAATAATTTTGTTCAATTAAAAATTCAGTTTTTATAGATAAACATTTCTTACCTTGAACCGTATAATTTTGTTAAATTAAAGGGAAATTTTAAAAAATACCACCATCTAGATCTCACTTTAAAAAACTACAATCAACTAAAAATTTATTCAAAACTACCCTCATTTAATAAATTGTTGACCATTATGTCCTTAAACTTGCTAAATCGGTGCCAGTTTTTTTTTTGTAAAGGTTTGGTCGGTGCATCGTTACAGCTGTCGTCGGAATTTGTTGAGTTCGCCGGAACTCAGATCTGAAGAATACTCTTCCAGCGAATCTGTTGCCTTCAATTGATTCTTTTGCGATCAAGAATCTCATCGGTATGATTTTGCTCACCGTTTCTCACCGTCGCTCGCCGTTGCCAAAACATCGACCTCACACACCATGATATTCACCTAGTTCACCCTCGTCAATCGATTTTGATCACTAGCCACCTAATCCTTTCTCTCGTCAATTGAGCGAGGAAGAATGGACCCTAAATCCATTTTGGGTGTTCCATAAGTGGCTTCGATGCTGGCGCGCAAGTCAATGAATACTCTATGATCATCATTTCATTCTCTCTTGTATTTCTCCTCTCCATTTTGTGTTGT
The DNA here is from genome assembly GCA_030161315.1 of Eutrema japonicum. NCBI lineage: Eukaryota > Viridiplantae > Streptophyta > Magnoliopsida > Brassicales > Brassicaceae > Eutrema > Eutrema japonicum. Next base: position 18,441,366 of record BSQW01000006.1, read on the forward strand.
TTACTTCAAATTTTTTGGATGCCTAAAAATACAGAATATCTCTTGAGTATTGGGAATTAAAAAGGATTCTAATTACTTCGTGTCTTTCATCGTGTATCGATTGGATTATGGATTGTATATGAATAAAACGGAAACGAAACTGTGTGATTAAGAGCAAAGCTATTGCATGATTTTTTTAATTCTTTGAGTGTAGAGTAAGTACGGAATGTAAGGGGGTGAATTTTAAATACGTGATTGGAGAATTTGATTAAGAGCAAAGCTATTGCAGGATCTATATGTGATTGGAGAATTTGAAATCGATTGTTTGTTTGCAGATTCCGTTGATTAGCTCTTATGTTGTTGGGTCAGGGACGACATAAATGAAGTTAACGCAGACGAGAAGAGAGATGAGTAGGTGAACGAAAGCCATTGCTCATAAGGTGTTTGATAATATGGTTAAGAGAAGCTAATTGGGTAAACCCATTTATAAATCCTTGTAAATCCATACATGTTTATAAACCCATTTATAAGACCTTTTAAACCCTTCTGACAATTTGATTTGGTTGAACATCGAGAGGGTTTATAAATTACTAGACTTAGTGACACAAAGACTAAGATGGAAATCATGCCAAGAGACGACCCATTCCCTCATGCCAAGGGTTGATAAATACTCAGCAGAAGCTACATTATTTGGATATTGGGTGTTATAATTGAATTTATATGGTTTTATATGCTAGTTTTAAAACTATACAAAACCATATAAATCATTTTAAAACTATATAAAACCATATAAAACCATATAAATCCTTTCAAAACAATTTAGTTTGTAAAGCTGATGAGAACAACAAACATCAAACTCCATCAAATGCTTTATACGTGTTTATCTTGAGCACTAATATATGGTTTTAAAATGCTTGATAAATACTCGATCGAAACTACATTATTGGATATTGGGTGTTATAATTAAATTTATATGGTTTTATATGCTAGTTTTAAAACCATATAAAACCATATAAATCATTTTAAAACTATATAAAACCATATAAATTCTTTCAAACCAATTTAGTTTGTAATTTATAAAACCTTGTAAACCAGATAAGAACAACAAACAACTAACTCCACCATATAAATGCTTGATAAATACTCGGCCGAAGCTACATTATTGGATATTGGGTGTTATAATTGAATTTATATGGTTTTATATGCTAGTTTTAAAACCATATAAAACCATATAAATCATTTTTAATATGCTAACTGATAAAATCATTTCAAAAAAGGATTCGAAAATACAAAAAGTTGATGATCTTATTATAATCAGTTAACCTCATTGACTATCTTTTTCCGTTTCATATGCACCACTTGAGAAATTTTAGGGTTTGGCACTTTTTCATCGATAACCTGATCATATCAAACGTTTAGCATTGGTTTACATATGTTTTCTTTATAAAGCCTTGTAAATAATAAACCAGAAAAGGTTAACCTCCCTGCTTTTTTGTGCAGCTCTTTTCTTCGGTTTCATAGAACCTGATGCACCCACTTGAGAAACTTGAGGATTTGTTACATCTTCAACAAAAATCTGATTAAAACAAGACGCTTAGCATGAGTTTACAAATAAGACACTACAAATCTTTTCTTTATTTATAAAACCTTGTAAATGACATTTTCATTGTTTGTCTCACACACTCCTTTTCCTTTTCCACTGCTCTCATCTCTCCTGACTTCATCTATCTTGTTTTCATGATTCTCCTGTGAAAGAAAATTGAAATTCGGAGTAGAATAATGTGTACTAGGCGATGTTTCCTATAAAATGGTTTTCACGCCTAGCATTGGTTTACATATGTTTTCTTTATAAAGCCTTGTAAATAATAACATATGTGTTTGTTACACATGTTAAGTTTGTCTTTCACTTTAGCATAAGTGTATTTTTGAAAATACACAGCGTCTAATTGTAGTTTTGAATTGTGGTGTCTCCAAAGTTGTATTTTTGAGATTATCCCTAAATTAAATTAAAGATTACTAAATTATCATATTAAATTGAAACGATTATTATATAGATTAAAATAATTCTTTAAGAAGATTACAATCCTCAGATTATCGATTACATGAAAAATAAATTTTTTATTTTTTTTAATCAATGTATAACTGTTTTCGACGAAGAAATCGAGGGATAAAGCGTTGAACTGTGATGGCCTGTTGAGGATGAGGTGACACACGGACGAATATGTGTTCTTGCGAACGATTTTTAGGGTTTTGTATGACTCCATAGCCTCGATTTTGAAATTTGGTGATGGTAAGATTAAAGAGATTCGAGGTTTGATGAGGAATCATGATTTTTTTTGTTTGAATGGTTAGCAGGGATAATTGGAAACGGTTAAGGTGAACCGTTTTTGGTTATCAATTTGATGAACCAATGAAACAAAACTTTTCAACTAATAGGAGTCAAACTTAATGAAAAAATACTGTATAGATGGCTGATTTTTCAAAATGTTTTAGACTGTTTCGTTTGTTTTAATAGATAACTATATTGTAATCCGCGCATTTGTGCGGAATAATATTTTTTATAATTAAATTTTGTAATATATAAAGTATAAAATGAAAAATCTGGAAACGGAGTCATAGTGTGGGAGACATCTAAAAAGATGAGATACTTTTTTGGGGGAAATATATCGTTTTTAATATTATTTTATTTGAAAAAATATCCATATATAAAAAATAATGGTCATATTTTAAATATAAAATATTTATGATGAATAATAGGTGAAAAAGATATAATATTTATGTTGATTATATAATCTATTTATGATTATGCGTTCTTCGCAAATTAATAACAAAACAATGGATAAGAATCCGAATGGATAATTCAGGTATTAAAAATATATTTAAAATAAAATATAGAACTGAAAATATATATAACAAAACGGGTCATAAAATTTGGATAGCTAAAATCACTAATATTGAATCATACATGTCATACCAAAAATATATTTTTCCATACAAAATAGAAAACATAAAAATTGTCGCATGCCCTCATTGTGGATTAAAATTTTAGAAAACTATATAATATATTCTATAGCCAAAAATAAAACTGTTAACATATCTCAAACTCTTACATCCACAAAATATATTTTATCCAAAAAATAGAACTAAACATCATAAAACAAAAATTAAAACTTACTCCCGTTCTAGGGCGGATTAGAAAATGATTATGTCAACATAATGAACTCCCGTTACTTTTCATATTGAACTCCCTAACTAGGGCGGATTAGCAAAAAACAAATTATATCTAAATACCAAAATAATTATGTGTCTCATATGACAAAAATTAAATATACAAAAAATTATATCTAAACACAAAAATAAACGCAAATTATATTACCAATTTTGTTTAAAACAAAAAAAATTCCCGTGCAGACACACGGGTGTAGAATCGAGTTATTACTTAAATAATTCATATTTCCGATGGCAAAGGCATAGTATTTTTTCTCAAAAAAAAACTCATTGGCGCAAGTGATAGGAATTTTTGTTTTCTGTTTTTGTAGTGACATGATTTTTTTTGGTTTTGATAAAAATAATAATTTAAATATTTTTATTATTTATTAAAATTAAAAAGAAAATAAGAACAAATTTTTGTTTTCTTTTTTCTAATAAATTTTTTAATTTGATTAGATTTTCAATGGTAATAAATAATAAAATAATATTTAAAATTAAAATTTTAATTAAAAAAATAACAAAAAATAAACCATGTTATCACGTTATAACTTATGAGCTAATTTGAAAGTTTTATGTGTGAACATTCTTGGTTTAATGGTTTAAAGAGTGAGTGGAATTCCGCTGATATTTAGTGTTGATGATTTCTAATTTGATGGTTAAAAATATCACTTTTTAGAGTTAATTAGAAGAAAATTTCACTTTTATTTTCGTGCGAATGTTAAGAATATTCTTTTTCATGGCTTAAGAAAAAGAATTTTTTTTTGCGCAAAAAAAAAAAAACTTTGAGCTATTCACAATATTGATCGGTGTAAACGAGTTATGTTTTTTAATGTCTGATATAAGTTTAAATTAAGACTTAACCCATTCTAATTATAGCGTGGGGTAATTTAATTTAATTTTTTTTGAAATTTAAGAAAACATATTTTTATTTGAATTTTATAATATGTATAACTCATGATTATAGATAGAGTTGTCAAACAGAATAATTTATCTATTTAATCCATTTTTCATTGGACTAAAATATTATTCAAACTAACCCGCAAAACTTATAATCTTGAAAGCATAACTCTAATATACACCGTTTAACGAATCTAGTTACGTGGTTAGTTCACGAACTCTTAAAAATAAATCAATTTTCTTGGGTCTAACTTGTTATAAACTTAGTAAAATATTTTTCAACATTTATTTTGATTTCACTATAATATATATGGATTAATTATCGGTTTAAAATATATAGTATTAAAAATAATTAAGAAACTAAATAATAAATAACCGCTTTAATGATAAATAAATATTTTGCATATTCTCATCAATAATTTTAAAAGACAATTAATATATAATAACTTATAAAACAAAGTTTATTTTCAAAAATATTTTCTTAAATAATATTATAGAGATACAATTCATACTCCTGGTGTGAGACTAGACGATTTTCCCTTATTTTTTATTAAATTCCTGCCCGTCGACAAAAAAAAATTTAAAAATAAAATTATAATGAACCCCACAAAATCAAATATCACTATCAATGGATTTTATTGCCTTGAATATACTCTTCCTATTGGTTGTTGCCCTTTAAAAAGGTTTGTTTTTGCAGACGAGCAAGCAAAATGGGATTCGATCGTGTAAAAGTGGTTCGATTGGTATAAAATTATAGATTCATTTTAAATATCAAATAAAGATACTCAAGGCACTTGTGAGTTGTGACTGGCCCCATTTATGTCCACTCTCTTATCCTCCTCACCACACAACACTATTAGGGCATATTCTCTTACGGACAACTTGATCCCCTAATGATTGATTCATTTTTCACTGTGAAGATTTTATAGTTTCTATTCAAAATCATTTGGGAATGATTCAGATAACGTATGGTTCTTATACTGGATTGTGTTTTTAGGTTGTCATCAGTATAAGATTTGTAACATGCCGCCATTTGAAGTATTTTTTTAATTCATTTCCGCTGAGATTTTATTTTAAAACCGATGATGTAATAAAATATATATATATAGTAAAAAATCAGCTTGAATAATTTGACGCCTTAATTTTTAATAAAGGTAAAAACTACGTTTAAATAATTTCTTAAGTCGAACAAATTAATTATTTGCTGAAAAGTTAGGTCTAAACAACATATTTATTGTGAAGTGTTGTCGTTTTTAGTTCAACCAGGTCAGTTTGCAGGTCGGTTTTGTCTAATAACGGAACCTAATCTTTTCCAGTCTCACTAACTTGGTTTTGTTGCGAAAGGTCATGAAAGAAACTATTGTTGTTGGTGTTTGGAAAGCTCTTGAGAGAGATTACCAAACTAAGACCTTACCTAATCATATATACTTGAAACTGCGATTTGCAAGTTTTAAGATGGAAGAGCACAAGAGCATAGATGTATTCTTAGACTGGTGGATGACTTAGCTAGCTTGAATATCATAGTTATAGATGAGGAGGATCAAGCTGTGCGGGTTTTGTCAGGACTGCCAAAGCAGTATGCTTCACTTGTTCATACCTTAAAGTATGGGAAACAGAAAGAGACTTTGACATTAAATGAAGTCGTCACCTCTGCTCATGCAAAGGAGGTGGAGTTATGATAACTTAGACTCCTAAACAAATCCAAAACTGAAGTAGATGGGTTGTATGTTGATAGAGGAAGATCTGAGAAGAAGACACAAGGTCAGAACAACAAGGGCATGGGAAAGAGTAAGGTTGGGAAATCCAAGAAGAATGCTCATAAAAGACAATAAAAGGCACGAGAGTGTTGGGTTTGCGGTAGGGGTGGACATTTCGATTTAATTTTGGGTTCTGTTCGGGTTCAGGTTCAGTTCGGTTGATTCAGGTTGGATAAAACTCTAGCTAAACTCAACCAAAATAAGTTTGGTTCAGTTTGTGTTCGGTTTGGGTTTAGTTCAGTTTGGTTTAGTTCGGTTCGGTTGTATAAATTAGTTTGGTTTTAGTTCGGTTTAAAAAAAAAAACTTATAAAACAATAATCCTAACGAAACGTAAATAAAACGAAGCCATAAAAAAATCATTCCCTAAAAGTCTAAAACCAAACTGAAATTATCCCACTTAATCAAAATAAAATAAAAATGGGAAGAAAACTTTTGTTTTCAGTGATCTAGAAGACCTATTAAAATATTATGTTAGAGAATCGTAGTATACCTTTAGACTATGGGGAATCACTGAGGACTGGAGGAATGAGAATGAGACTTTAACCGACGTTTAAGTATAAGGGTTTGTAACTTTTTAGGTTTTTTCGTTTTTTAATCGAATACTTAGCTAATAGGGTTAGAGAATATATATTAATCATGTTGAAAAATTAAAAGAAAAAAATGGAAGTTGAAAAAAAAAACGTGGGTTTAGGACCTTTAGTCTAAAGGTTTTAGGTGAAGAACCGAAGATCCCGTCATATGTATTTATATTATTAACTAACTAATTAACAAAAACACATAGGGTTATCGGTTCGGTTTAAAACCAAACCGAACCGAACCGTTTAGGTTGAGAAAAACTTCAACTAATTGGGTTATATATAGAATATGGTTTGGTTTGGGTCGGTTTAAGTTTGGTTGGTTTGGTTTGGTTCGATTCGGTTCGGTTTATTTGCCCACCCCTAGTCTGCGGTAAAGAAGGCCATTACAAGAGGGATTGTCTACAGAATAAGTATCAACATTCTTCAAGCTCAAAAAATTTAACTCAGGAAAATGAACAATCTATGATACTTACAGCTAGCCTGAGTTATATAAAGGAAGAGTGGGTTCTTGATTCAGGATGTTGATATATCATGGTTTTTACCCTGTTTAAGCCATGATATAAGTCCGTTTTATAGAGTTTTTCTACTATTTTGTAGTGGTTTAGAGTCTTTTACAGGTTTTAGCACGCTTGGAGCATAATTGGAGATATTAGAGCTTTCTGGAGCATTTTGGAGCAAAGCAACGTTCATGTAGCTGAGTACCCGATTTGAAGTCGCAATGTCAATCGATACTGACTAGTATCGGTCGATACTCACCGAAGCAGACACGACCCGCGACTTTAATGAAGAATTGAAGAATTGCAAAATGGCCCAGAAGACTTTATTATTTACAAGAAGCCCCAAAACATGATTTATGTTATTTAATAGGATTTTACAGCCATTTTCATGGTTAAGCTTTATTTTACTTTGGTTTTGTGAGAGAGCTTTTGAAGGGAGACAAGTTTGAAACTCTGTTCGTCTGAGAGAAGATTTCGAACCCACTTGTTACTCTTTCTATTTTATTTGATGATTTATTCAAACATGTTTATTACTTCAATTTCCATGTCTGAGTAGATCTCATGTTAGGTTTAGGGTTCTCATAAGGGTTTTCTCTGAATGCTAGGTTGATTAGTTATTAGGATTCACTAGCTGAATTAGTTTTTCACCATAGGTTTTTTTCAAAGCTAATTCTAGATTGATCACCTAGAACTTAGATCTTAGAATAATTGATTAGGCACGAGAGTGCGATTAATTACCTGATAGAACCCAAGGTGAGCAAAATAACTATTCGCAAAGAGATTTGGTTTAGTTGTTTTGTGAACAAATCAAACCTGATCTAAAAGCTGATTTAGACTTTAGGATTCGCAAAGAGATTTGGAATTCTAGGATTTAGATTTAGATAGTTTTCGCAATGAGAGTTGGTTAATTATATCTTAGTGATTTGAGTTCAAGAACCGCGCTAAATGTGAATCCTGACTAGTTAGTTTATCTGCATTCATTGATTTTCTGAGAAATACCCTGAACCTATCTTTCCCCAATCGAATTTACAACCATTTTAATTTACGTTCTGCTTTCAATATCATTGATCACTTAGCTTAATTCTCACCTACATAATCTATTGAGTGTTCCTGTGAGTCCTTGTGTTCGACCCCTACTTTACTACAACTACTGCTTTAGTACTTTTAGGGTATTAATTTGAGCATATCCGAAGAGCAGTAGTTGTTTCAAAAGTGCTAGCATCTCCAATTTGGTGGAGATGCAACTTACTGGCTGAAGCAGTTACCTCCTGGATCACTGACTACTTGGGAAGAGACTAAGACTGCTTTCCTGAACAACTTCTATGATGATGCGCGATCTGAGGATCTGAGGAACAAGATCTCCCAATTTTCTCAGGGACCTACTGAGGCGTTCAAGGCTGCTTGGACGAGATTCAGATCGTATTAGAGATATTGTCCACATCACTGGTACTCTGATGTTCAGCTTATGGGTTTCTTCTTCAGAGGGATTGATTAGAGGTATCAGATGACTTTGGACGCTTCGAGCAATGGAAACTTCAACACCAGGTATCCTGATGAAGCCTATGTACTGATTGAGAACTTGGCGTCTAGCAATAGCACCAAAAATGCAGATTTTGAGCACAAGAAGCTAGCTGGTAGAATGTATGGTTCACAGATTGCTGATGTTCAAGCCAAGTTAGATTCTATGTACAGTCTTCTGATGGGAAAGCAAACGAAGGCCGTTCACTTTGCTGAAGATGTCGAGGTACTCAACGAGGATGAAGTAGAGGATATTAACTACATTGGTGGTTCTGATTTTCAAGGTCAGAGGAATCAATTCAACAACAACTAAAACTTCAACAACAATTCTCAGCAAAGAGGTTCGAATCAGTTTGGCCAGAAACCATCTCAGAACAGTGGGTATACCAGGAACTATGGAAAATCATCTTATCAGCACATACCTGATAAGCTCCCAGATAGCAAGATCGAGTCTATGTTTGAACAACTGGTTCAAGGACAGCAGCAACTCACAGTGAATCTCAATGGAAAGATAGATGATGTGTACAAAGATCTGAGTGGAAGGATCGAGGCCCTCAGTACTCATCAGAAGATGCTGGAAATGCAAGTAGCTCAGACTGCAACAACTGTCAAGGGAAAGACGACTCATGCACATAACGAATACGTCAATGCAATCACCTTGAGAGGTGCAGGAAATCTCAAACCTTGTCAAAGGTGATTCCGAACCTGATTCGTCAGTATCGACCGACACCACTACTGATATCGATCGATACCAACCTGAAAAAACGACACATGAGCCTTGTGTCGATCGACACCAACCTTGTATCGGTCGACACCCCTCGCAGGCTGAGCCGGAGATTGTAAAGAAACCAGAGATGATTGAGGAACGTGTTTACAAGCCTAAGATTCCATATCCTAGAACACCTAGACATCTCATGAAACCCATCACTGCAGAGAAGTTGCTAGCTTTTGAGAAGAAGGTCAGGAGGATTCCCCCACACAATATCTTTTGAAGAAGCTTTTGAAAATTGTCCTTTGGAGTGTTACTTCCAAAATTGCAGAGAGACTGAGGAAGAGATTAAGGCACTCTTCATCAAGGCCAGAAGTACACCACCTCCACTGAAGCAGTTGACTAAGAGGGAAGACCCATGAAAATTTTCAGTTCCATGCTCTATCTCCGGAGTTGAATTCAAAGAATCTCTGGTTGATTCAGGGTATAGCGTCAATGTCATGTCAAGGGCACTTGCAGAGAAGCTGAAAATTGATGATATAAGATCTACTCAGATGGCTCTCACATTCGCGAACTCTTCCACATCAGTTCCATACGGTACAATCCCTGATTTGATGGTTAAGGTACGAGACTGTCTGGTTCCTACTGATTTCCAGGTTGTGGAGATGCATGCAAGGTCTAGCACACCTTTGATTCTTGGAAGACCGTTCATGGCTACGGCTGGTGCAGTTATGGACACACCCAGTAAGAGAATCTCGTTCTCTTACATTGACGAACAGGTCTCCTACGAAGCCATCCATTCTAGAAGAGCTCCCACACATATATCTTGCATCCCCGTTGGTGCAGGAGAAACATTGATGGTTGATATTTTGGAAGAGCCTTATGATGAGCCAACTGTCATAGAAGTTTTGGATCGTCCTCCTATCATCGCGAAGAAAGTCATCAAAAATACTAAGGCAAAGAAGAAGGTGAAGAACAAAAGAGTCGAGAGTGCTACACATATAACCTTAATCCCTCAGAAGTGCGATGGAGATTCGATCGAATATAAGGTGAAATGCAAAGGGACCTCAAGACCATTTTCTAAGGCTAGAGTTCTTCTTACTCCGGAGCTGAAAGAGAAATGACAAGAGGATGTGGAACACATGTTGAGCAGAACTCTGCAGCTGGAGATGTCAAGCTGTGGAGCTTGTTTTGCTGCAAGATCTCATTCTTATCCGGACTGATCGTCCGTACAGTCAAGCTCGTGACGTTAAACAAGCGCTGAGTGGGAGGCAACCCACTGGTAAGTCTGTAGATATGAGTCTTTTATTTTTCTAGTTTTGTTTTGTGTTTCGTTGTGTCATGTGAATCAGATTCGGAGGTCCCGCATTAAACATACACATTCTAGACCGACCTCCATGTGGCGAGCAAATCATTCCACACCCTCAGTATCGATCGACACCAACTGGTATCGATCGATACTCCACGCGCAGGTAAGTTTCCTTATAAACCCTACGGTTTTTCCTTTCTTCTCCCACCTCCTTCATCGCTCGATACCAGGCCGTGTGTCGGTCGATACTCGATGTTCCAGCACGGTAACTTCTTGTTTTTCACAATCCTATTTCGTTCTTTTGCTTTCTTTCACCAACCTTAGGCTAGATAACACTGGGGACAGTGTTGTTCAAGTCTGGGGGAGGTAGTCGCTGACATTGTTTTTGTTTTTTTTAGAGTCAGTCGTTTTTAAGTCAAAATTGGTTTTATTGAGTCAAAATTTTGTTGGAGACTGTGATCTTTTTCTTGAATCTATTAATCTGACCTTGCTTCTAAGTGACCATTGTTACAGAATCAGTTCTAGATCGACTAATGAAAAATCCAAAGGTTGACCAGTTAACTAGAAGACACTCATGTTTCCAGCAAAGTTTTTAAATGCCTGAGCCAAATTTTTGCACTTCATCGATGTGACTGATGTCCATAGAGCTTGATTCATCATTCATATCTGACAAAGGAACCCACATGTTTAAATTAATGGTATTTCTCTTCCTGTTACAAGTTAATAAATAAGATTCATTAAAAGATGAGATGATTTTCTTCTGAGTAGAGGGTTAGGAAAATTTCTAACGATCCCATTATTCTACTTCAGAGGAAATAATCAAACAAAGGTGAAAGCGAGGTTAGGAAAATTTCCTGTGATATTATTATTTGCCTACACTTTTGATTACTTTGGAGGGAAGAACCGGAAATTCGGTGGCAAACATCATCAATACTCGCGTCTCGAACCTTAATAAGCATATGCAAGAGACATAATGAGAAATAATTCTGGGGGAGAGAAATAATACCAGAAAGTGTGAAAAATAGTGGTTCCTTGTCATGATATTGTATGGGAAAGAATCTAGAAGGTTTTTGGTATTAATCACAGGGATGAAACTGGCGAGGAAGACTTGATTGAACGATGCTGTAAAATAATTTGTGTAGTCTGGAAAGCTGTGAATGTCTACGGAGAAGTATATGGTGGTTAGATTTGGAACTGGTTATAGGTGATATGTGGAGCACTAAGAAAAATGGTCATTGCAGTGTTTCAAGAACAGGTGAGTCGCTATGTTTTCAAACCTCTTTCTGTGGTTTAGTTTTTTGTTTTGCTTGAGGGTAAGCAAATGTTAAGTCTGGGGGAGTTGATATATCATAGTTTTTACCCCGTTTAAGCCATTATATAAGTCCGTTTTATAGAGTCTTTCTACTATTTTGTACTGTTTTAGAGTCTTTTACAGGTTTTAGCACGTTTGGAGCATAATTGGAGATATTGTAGCTTTTTGGAGCATTTTGGAGCAAAGCAGACGTTCGTGTAGCTGAGTACCCGATTTGAAGTCTCAATGTCGGTCGATACTACATTGGTATCGGTCGACACTCAATGCAGCAAGACATGATCGCGACTTAAGAAGAGTTGAAGAATTGTAAAATTGCCCAGAAGACTTTATTATTTACAAGAAGCCCCAAAACATGATTTAGGTTATTTAATAGGATTTTACAGCCACTTTCATGGCTATGCTTTATTTTACTTTGGTTTTTTTAGAGAGCTTTGAAGGGAGACAAGTCTGAAACTCTGTTCGTCCGAGAGAAGATTTCGAACCCTATTGTTACTCTTTCTATTTTATTTGATGATTTATTCAAACATGTTTATTGCTTCAATTTCTATGTCTGAGTAGATCTCTTGTTAGGTTTAGGGTTCTCATAAGGGTTTTCTCTGAATGCTAGGTTGATTAGTTATTAGGATTCACTATCTGAATTAGTTCTTCACCATATGTTGTTTTCAAAGCTAATTCTAGATTGATCACCTAGAACTTAGATCTTAGGATAATTGATTAGGCACGAGAGTGCGATTAATTACCTGATAGAACCTAAGGTGACCAAAATAACTATTCGCAAAGAGATTTGGTTTAGTTATTTTGTGAACAAATCAAACCTGATCTAAAAGTTGGTTTAGACTTTAGGATTCGCACAGAGATTTAGAATTCTATGATTTAGATTTAGATAGTTTTCGCAACGAGAGTTGGTTAGCTACACTTTAGTGATTTGAGTTCAAAAACCGCGCTAAATCTGAATCCTGCTAGTTAGTTTATCTGCATTCATTGATTTCCTGAGAAAACCCCTGAACCTATCTTCCTCCAATTGAATTTACAACCGTTTTAATTTACGTTTTGCTTTCAATATCATTGATCACTTAGCTTAATTCTCATCTATATAATCTATTGTGTGTTTCCGTGAGTCCTTGTGTTCGACCCCTACTTTACTACAACTACTGCTTTAGTACTTTTAGGGTATTAATTTGAACATATCAGTGAAATCAACAAAAAAGTCGACCTCAAGAGAATGCTCTATCAAACCTAAACCTACAGAGCTTTGCTGGAGGGGTTCATGATCGGACATCCTCTCGGGTTTATCGATGTGACTGTAATCCATGGGTCTTGCCTGTTTGTCACTCGAGGATATGGAATATAGCATACCTACAACATGTAATAAATTCATATGTTAGTTTTAACCACGGGAATGCACAAATAGTAACAAATAAACATAAAAGAATAAAACGAACATGATCTGCTTGTGAATCAAGTACGAATGGCTTGTATTTCTGGAGCCGTCATCATGTCGAGTTGGTCTACGACTCTTCGTTTTGAGTTATGATGGAAAGTATAACTCGACAAAATGTGAGGTTTCTTCATTGATGCTCTGTGCGACTATAGAACCCACCACTTTGCTCAATTTTTTCGCCTTCTTCTTTAGATGAAATATATACCGTTCGAAAGGATACATCCAACGGTACTGAACCGGACCTCCAAGTTCTGCTTCTCGAGGGAGATGAATTGGTACATGTTCCATAACATCAAAAAAGGATGGCGTAAATATCTTATCCAAATTGCAAAGGATTACGAGTATATTATTTGCAAGGTTGTGGATACCTTCAGATGTAAGAGAGCGCAAACATATATCTCGAAAAAATGCACCAATCCCTGCATGATCTGCATAAAAAATGAATAAATAAATACTAAATTATTGTATAAATTATTACAAAATTAATTGAATGATTGTACTTACAATTGCTTCGTGGACATTACGTTGTAGAAGACAGACAAAGGCAAATGGAAAGAGGCGCTGCATCACAACATGGCAATCATGACTCTTCATCACAGAAAACTTTCCTTATCCATGATCACCGCAGTTCCGAAGGTTAGATGTGTATCCGTCTGGGAATCTAACACTATCAGAAATCCAGTTAAAAAACTCGGTCTTTGAAGGTTCATCCAACCCAAAATCTGGGACAGGAGGCTTCCCGTTCCCTGTCACATGTAGTGCTCTACGTGAACAATTATCTGGCAAGTCCAATATAGACTTCAGATTGTCCTTCGTCTTCCCTTGGACATTGAGAACGGTGTTCATAATGTTGTCGAAAAATGTTTTCTTAATGTGCATGACATCTAGTTTATGCCTCAAAAGATGGTCTTTCCAATAAGAAAAATCCCAGAAAATACTCATCTTGTGCCAATTATGTCCATTACCACCACAATCAACGGTCTTCTCTGCACCAAAATATCTTAACTGCGTCAACAAATACTGTCCATCTAACTCAGGAGGTGGACCATCAAATACTCGACGGTTCTTCCTAAACAATATGGTGCTCCGGCGATAAGGATGATCGCTTGGTAGAAATCGCCTATGACAATCAAACCAAGACATTTTTCGTCCGTTATTCAATTGAAATGCATATGTGTTATCTAGACAGTACGGGCACGATAGTATTTCGTGCGTTGTCCATCCGGATAACATTCAATATGCTGGAAAATCGCTAATGGTCCACATAAGTACCGACCGCATGACGAAATTATGCTGACAAGAAACATCAAACGCCTCAACTCCATGATCTCATAACATTTGCAGCTCATAAATTAATGACAGCAAAAACACATCGAGTGCTCTCTTAGGATGCTCTGGTTCAGGAACGAGAATATATGCTAAGGAACAAGAACTCTCGTCTCATGCACAAAGATGGTGGCAAATTGTAAGGTGTTACAATTACTGGCCACAAAAAATATTGTATGTCGTGCTTCCCAAAAGGGTAAAAACCATCGGTACATAATCCAAGTATACGTTCCTCGCCTCATACGCAAAACTGGGATACATTGATTGAAAATGTTTACATGCTACTGCATCTGAGGGATGAGCTATTTCTCTATCCTTTGTATGCTTTGCATGCCATCTCATTGCTCATGATGTGTGCTCTGACTGATATAACCTCTTCAATCTCTCTGTTAACGGCAAATACCACATCCGTTTATATGAGACCGACACTCTTCCACATGTTTCCTTATACTGAGGTTTGCGATAAAATGGCATGTCGAACGGTCTGCGTCCTCTCTCCAGTAGGGCATACAGTTGTCGATGCATACATCTATCATCTAACACGATAATCCTAGACCAGCAACAACTTTCTGTATCTCATAGTATGATGTCGGTGCAAGATTATCTTCTGGCAAAATATCTTTCACAAAATCAGCGATTGCATCCACGCACTTCTCACTCAAATTGAATCCGTCTTTATACCCATCATCCTAGTTGCAGTTGATAAAGGGGAATGTCCACCTCTACACCCATCATATAACGGATTCTTAGCAGCGTCTAACATATCAAAGAATCTATGAGCTTCTAAGTTAGTTTATTCTCCTCTATCTCCATACTCAGCAACCGATGGTATACTTTCACGAAATGTATCGTTCACCATCTGAACATGACGTAAAATTTCTACTTCCATAATTGCAGGATCTTCTAAGCTAGCGCTATCCCCAATGTAGTATTCACTAGTACTAGCATAATCCACCATTTTATCATTTTCTCCATGATAATACCAAATCTTGTAACCCATCACAAACCCATTACAATACATGTGTGACCATATTTCATCTATCACGATAAATATATGATTTCGACAATTGGTACAAGGGCAGTAGATTTTACCTTTTTCCCTTTTCTTTCTTCTGCGTACCCGCAAATGCCATGAATTCCTGCACACCTTGTTTGTATTCCTCCGTAATTAGGCCCGTCTCCGGAATTTGATGAGGCTTGTCCATCCATAATCGAAAATAATTAAAAGTATATGAAGAAGACATTTTGGGAAGGAATTGTAGATGAGATTTTTTTTGTGATTGTAAATGAGAGAGGATGTATACGTATTTACAAGGAAAGTGTACGCGATTTCCGATGGATACCGGCAATATTCAAACGGCTAGCGACAACATTCAAACCATTATGTAATGTCTATATTCGTTCAAACGGCTACAACATCCGTCTAAATTCAATCGGAAATCCGTCGGACATACTCCAACGAACACATATCGTCGAAAATCCATCAAAAATTTCCGACGGATTACCGACGGGTATTCATTTCCGACGGATGTTAAATTCTTCCGAATTCCGTCGAAAATCCGTCGAAAATGCCCCTGTTTTCTTGTATTGGAAACCTGATTTCCTATGGTAAACTTGAAAAAGGTGGATGCACTTATGAAGGGAAACGCTTCATGGTTACTTTTTTAAGGAAAAAAAAAATTCTAGCTTAGGACACATGAGTTTGAAGAACATGAATATTCTGGTCAAGAAAGGTTGTCTAAGTTTTAAAAAAGTTCACACATTGGATTTCTGTAAAGAATGTGTTCTTGGGAAGTCACACAAGCAAAGTTTTCCTACGGCAAAGCACACTACATCATAAATTTTAGAATATATTCACATTGATCTTTGGTGATCAGTTGCAAATGAGGAAAGTTTGTTAAGCTGGAAATATTTTTTTAACGTTCATTGATGATCACTGCATAAAGGTTTGGATCATATTCTTAAGGAGTAAGGATGAAGTGTTTGAAAAAAATTTCAGAAAGGAAACAGTTAGTCGAGATCAGAGTGGAAAAATATCAAATGGCTAAGGACACACAACGATCTTGAGTTTTGCAATAATCAAATGGATAAGCTATGTAAGGATTTAGGAATCCGGAGACATATGACTTCCACATATACTCCACAACAAAATAGAGTTTCAGAGAGGATGAAGAGGATAATTGCAGACAAGATCAGATGTATGTTGGCTGAAGCAGGATTGGAAAAGAGGTTTGAGCAGAAGCATTTTCTACTGCAGTGTATTTGATCAACATGACACCAAATGCATCATTACAGTTCACGATACCAGAGAAAGTTTGGTTAGGATCAAAAATTGAGTGCAGTCATGTTAGGAGGTTTGCATGTGTTGCCTATGTTCACATTATACAAGAAAAAATCAGTTCAATAGCTGTTAAAAGTATCTTCATGTGATATTCACAGGGGATGAAAGGGTATAGGGTATGGTTGCCAGAAGAAGGGAAGTCAACCATCAGCCGAATTGTAATATTTGATGAGGAAAAGTTGTACAAAGAGATAGAACATAATGGAAATTTGAAGTCAGAGAAGGCTAAGAAGGTTATTTCCAGTTCAAGTTTGATTCAGGGTTCAAGCACAAGGAACACAAGGATTCAGGAAAGTGAAGCTTCATGCAGTTCACCGACTACTGGTCAAGGTGGAGCTATTTCAGAAGAATCAGATTCTTCAGAAACAGAAGCAGGTCCAGAATCAGAAAGTGATCTAGTATATGGCATAGAACAGGAAGGTGCAGAAGGGAATGAAAATCTGAGAGGTTACATGCTTGCAAGGGACAAAGCAAAAAAAGTTACTAAACCACCAGCCATGTTTGAAAGTGGAGATTATGTAGCATATGCTCTAACAAGTGCAGAAAACATTGAGTTGGATGAACCAATGACAGTTTTAGAAGCCAGGAAAAGCAGAGATTGGAAAAAATAGAATCAAGCAATGATATAAGAGAAGTAGTAATTAAACAAGAACCATACATGAGACATTGTCGACATACCTCTCAACAAGAAGATCGTTGGAAGCAAGTGGATTTTCAAGTTGAAAGCGGGGATCCTTAGAGTTGAACCTCCTAGATACAAGGCAATACTTGTAGCTAAAGGGTTCACACGAGGGGATCCTTTGAGTTAACCTCCTAGATACAAGGCAAGACTTGTAGCTAAGGGGTTTCAATTCAGATTATGTTGTCAGTTGTGGTTAACTTAAACATGGAATTGGAGCAGTTGAATGTAAAGACAATTTTTCTACATGGAACATTAGATGAGACCATCTTTATGGAGCAACCAAGTTTAAAGACATAATTTGAAATGAAGGATCTTGGACTAGCTAACAGGATTCTTGGAATGGATATCATCAGAGATAAGAAGAAAGGTACACTGAAGTTGTTTCAGAGAAGATATTTGAAACAAGTTTTAAAAATGTTTAACATTGAAAGTTGCAAGCCAGTGGTGACACCGATAAAGTCATTGTTCAAGCTTAGAAGTTTAACTAGTGAAGAGTTGATCACAGAGTTGGGGTTAATGGATTCGGTTCCCTATGGCATTGCAGTAGGGAGCTTGATGTATGCCATGATTGTCTCAAGGCCATATTTAGGTTTAGCGGTATGCTTAGTCAGCATGTTTATGTCAAAGCCAGGAAGAGATTATTAGGCATATGTTAAATAGATTTTCAGATATCTGCAAGGAGCTACAAATGTGTGTCTTACGTTTACAAAATCTGGAGTTTTTGATATAGAAGGTTTTAGTGGTTCATATTATACTACTGATCTTGACAAAAGAAGATAAGTAATGGGTTATGTATTTCAAGTTAGTTGGATAGCCACACTGCAGCATGTGGTAGCACTGTCAACCACATAGGCTGAGTATATGGCTCTATCAGAAGCAACTAAAGAAGGTATTTGGTTAAGGGAATTCTGCAATGAATTAAGTTTTTAGTTTGGGTCGTTTAAGTTGAATTGCGACTCTCAAAGTTAAATATGCTTAGCCAATGATGCAGTTCTTCGCGACTGGACAAAGCATGTGGCTACTAAGATACATTTCATCAGTGACATTGTTGATAAAGTGTTGGTAAAGATTTTTAAGATTCATACTACCCTAAACCCCGCAGACATGTTAATAAAGTGCTTACCTGGTAATGCGTTCGATAAGTGCCTCGTAACACTCAAAGTCATCACCTGGCTTGCTGAGGCAGTACTCGGAGATGGTTCTGTCGATTGAAACATCTTGCGGAGTATACATAGAGAACGTGGTGTTAGTGAGTTCTCAAAGGAAATCAACAAAGGAGTAAAAGGCTAGACTGGTGATATATCATGGTTTTTACCCTGTTTAGGCCATGATATAAGTCCTTTTTATAGAGTCTTTCTAGTGTTTTGTAGTGTTTTAGAGTCTTTTACAGGTCATAGCACGTTTGGACGATTATTGGAAGTATTGGAGCTTTCTGGAGCAGTTTAGAGCAGAGCTAAAGATCGTGTTGCTGAGTACCTGTTTTCACGGCCAGTATCGATCGATACCCCCTGGTATCGATCGATACCCATCGCAGCAAGACACGACCCGCGAGTTTTCCAAGACTTGAGGAATTGCAAAAGTGCCCAGAAGTCTTTAATAATTACAAGAAGACCCCAAATCGTGATTTAGGTTATAAATAGGATTTTACAGCCATTGTTTAGGCGATGTCTCTTTATGCTTTATTTTATAGTTTGATTTTACTTTGGTTTTAGAGAAACAAGTCTGAATCTCCCTTCGTCCGAGATCAGATCTCTAAACCCTTCTTTCTATTCTATTGATGATTTATTCAAACATGTCTTTTGATTCAATTGCCATGTCTGAGTAGATCCACTTTAGGTTTAGGGTATTCTCATAAAGGATTTCTTTGAATGCTAGGTTAATTATCTGTTTAGGATTCACCATCTGAATTAGTTCTTCACCTTAGGTTGTGTTCATAGCTAATTCTAGGTTGACGAATCTGGAACTTAGATCTTAGGATAATTGATTAGGCACGAGAGTGCGATTAATTACCTGATAGAACCTAGGTGAGCAAATTGATTATTCGCAAAGAGATTTGGTTTAATTGATTTGTGAACATATCAAACCTGATATTAAAGCTGATTTAGAATTTAGGATTCGCAAAGAGATTTGGAATTTCTAGGATTTAGATTTAGATAGTTTTCGCAACGAGAGTTGGTTAGCTATATTTTAGTGATTTGAGTTCAAGAACTGCGCTAAATCTGAATCCTGTTAGTTAGTTAGTCTGCATTCACTGATTTTCTGAGAAAAACCCTGAGCCTATATTTCCCAATTGATTTACAACTCCTTTAATTTCTGCACTGCTTTTAATTACAACTGTTTGGCTTAGCGTAATTCGACACTATAGAATCTATTGTGCGTTTCTGTGAGTCTTCTGTGGTTCGACCCCTAGCTATACTATTACAACTGCTTTAGTACTTTAGGGTATTAAATTGAGCATATCAATTTTGGCGCCGTTGCCGGGGACTCAATTCGCCATTAGATTTTAGTTTAGAATTTCGACTAAGTTCGTCGGTATCGATCGATACTCTGTAGTATCGGTCCATACTCGTCGTCTTCTTTCGTTGGTATCGATCGACACCACTTGGTATCGATCGATACTCAACGTATTTTTCTGGTTACTTACGTGCTTTGCCTAGTGTTTTGTTTGCAGGTGTATGCCTGTTCGTGAAACCAGAAGCAACAAGAGCACACAGCTATTTGAACTGTCATTGGAACAGCTAGCGTTTGTGGAACGCACAAACAGAAAGACCAAGCAAACATCAGGGATGAACAACCCAGTGGTTTTAAGAGCTGATGAAGCTGGAATTCTGAGAGACCAAGAGGGTCACGTGTGTAATGAGAGAGGGCAGCGACTTGATGAAGCTGGTAACATCGTTGTCCCTGCTGCGGTTGTTGAGATTATCGCGCCAGCTGGGCGCGCCAACGCAGGGAATGCTGTGGTTAATCGTGGAAGAACGATTGGTGAGTACAACAGGCCAGAGCAGTTTTTCGCCAATCGGTCAGCGATTCGTCCTCCTGCTTATGAGAGGAATGACTTCGAGCTGAAACCTGCTTACTACACTCTAGTAGGACAACATCTCTTCCATGGTCTTCCTCATGAACATCCAATGGACCATGTAGAGAAGTTCGAGGACTTGGTCACTAGCATCAAGAGCAATGGAGTGTCCTACGACTACCTCTTCTGCAAGCTCTTCCCCTACTCTCTGGGTGGAGAAGCTACTTACTGGCTGAGGCAGCTATCTCCTGGATCGCTAACTAATTGGGAGGACACCAAGAGAGCCTTCCTGATTAACTTCTACGATGATGGAAGATCTGAAGATCTGAGAAATAAAATCTCCCAATTTTCTCAAGGACCTACTGAGGCGTTCAAGGCTGCTTGGACAAGATTCAGATCGTATCAGAGAGATTGTCCACATCATGGATACTCTGATGTGCAACTGCTGGGTATCTTCTTCAGAGGAGTAGATTGGAGATATCAGATGGGTCTGGACTCTTCCAGCAATGGTAATTTCAACACCAGATATCCTGAGGATGCTATTGTGTTGATCGAGAACTTTGCCTCTAGTAATAGCACCAAGAGCGCAGATTTCGAGCGCAAGAGGCTGGCTGGTAATCAGGATGGGTCGCAGATCGCTGAAGTGAAGGCTCAGCTGGATTCTATGCACAGTCTTCTGCTGGGAAAGACAACAAAGGCCGTCCACTTCGCTGCTGAGAATGAAGTGGAAGATGTTAACTACATTGGTGGTTCTGGTTTTCAGGGTCAGCGATTCGGATACAACTCCAATCGAAACTTCACCAACAATGCTCAGCAAGGAGGGTACCAATCCCCACCACCCAAAGCTCCTGAGAGTAAGATTGAGGCTATGCTTGAACACCTGGTTCAAGGGCAGGAGAAGATGACAGCCACCTTCAATGGTAAGATGGACACCATGTACACCGATTTGAGTGGAAGGATCGAGGCACTAAATACGAGCCACAGGATGCTGGAGACGCAAGTAGCTCAGACTGCAGCAAATTCCAAGGGAAAGGCGTTTCAATCACACAATGCACACGTCAATGCCATCAGCTTACGTGCAGAAAATCTCGAAGCCATTCCTGAAATCGCACAAGCATCGATCGATACTCCCCAGTATCGATCGATACCAGCCCAGACGTCTGCTAGAATGGATTCAATCACCCGTGTATCGATCGATACCCCATTGGTATCGGTCGATACTAAGGTGATTTCTGAGGAGACAACAGAGAGTTCTACTGTGGTGCCTAAGGTCGTTGCAGAACGAGTGTATGTAACCAGGATGCCTTATCCTATGATTCCTAAGCTGACAAGGGAGGAATGGGAGATTGCTAAACTACAGTATATGCTGGATAACCCGAACGTGGAGCTTCTTTCTGATGAAGATGTACTTGTCAGGAACGATTCAAATCGCATGGCATCGATCGATACCCTACCTGGTGTCGATCGATACCCCTCTCAGAACGGACCAGAAGTTATGAAAACACCTGAGGTGATCAGAGAAAGAGTTCGCAATTCACTACAACCGCGGAAATTGACACAGAGGGAAGACCCAGGGAAATTCGCTGTTCCATGCTCCATCTCAGGAGTTAATTTCAAAGAGTCTCTTGTCGACTCAGGGGCTAGTGTCAACGTCATCTCAAGGGCAATTGCAGAGCGGTTAGGAGCTGATATTCAATCACCAGAGGCATCTATCACATTCGCGAACAACTCCACCTCGCTTCCACACGGTACTATCCATGGTTTGCTGGTCAAAGTAGTAGACTGTCTAGTTCCTACTAATTTTCAGGTTGTAGAGATGGGTGCAATATCTCGTATGCCTATCCTTTTGGGACGACCGTTCATGGCTACTGCAGGCGCGATCATAGACACACCTAATAAGAGAATCTCTTTCTCTTACATTGACAGAGGGGTCTATTATGGTGTCATTCCCCCTAGGAGTGCTCCCACACATGTGTCTAGCATCGAGGTTGTCACAGGAGAGTCGCTAGCGATTGATATTTTGGAAGAGCCTCCTGATGAGCCTACTGTCGCAGATGTTCCAGCTGAACCGCCCAACATCCCCAAGAAGAAGGCCAAGGCAACAACAAAGCAGAAGACGGCCAAGAGCAAGAAGGTCGAGAATCCCCATGTCACCTTGATACCTCGTAAGTGCAATGGAGATTCGATTGAATATAAGGTCAAATGCAAAGGAGCCTTGAAACCATTCTCCAAGGCCAGAGTCCTTCTCACTTCTGAGCTGAAAGAGAAAGGGCAGGAGTTTGTGGACAGCATGCTAAGCAGAACGCTGAAGCTAGTAATGTCAAGTGATGGAGCCTGTTTTGATGCAAGCTCTCATTCTTATCCAGCCTGAAGGGCGTTACAGTCAAGCTATTGACGTTAAACGAGCGCTTGGTGGGAGGCAACCCACTGGTGAGTCTGTTTTTGATTCGTTTTTCTTTTTATTTTCGTTCGTTTTATATTTGAGTCAGGATAAACAAGGAACAAAATCCAAAATCGCCCAGTGTCGATCGATACCCTATTGGTATCGATCGACACCAATCGCGCAAGAAAGGTTCGTCAAGTCGATTTAAGCCCAGTATCGATCGATACCAGGCTGTGTGTCGATCGATACTTGACGTTCCAGCAAGGTAACTTCTTGTTTTTCCCAATTTTAGTCTGTTATTTTGTTTTATTTCACTGACTCTAGGCTAGATAACACTGGGGACAGTGTTGTTCAAGTCTGGGGGAGGTGTCTGCTGACATTGTGTTTGTTTTTCTTAGAGTCAGTTGTTTTATCTAGTCAAAACTGTTTTATTGAGTCAAAATTTGTTGGAGATTATGATCCTGTGCTTGAACCTATTGATTTGATTTTGTTTTTGAGTGCACAGTGTTACAGGATCAGTTCTAGATCGACTAATGAAAAATCCAAAGACTGACCAGTTGACTAGAAAACATCCATGTTTCCAGCAGAGTTCTTCTGAAGCCTGAGCCAAATTTTTGCACTTCATCAATGTGGTTAGTAGTTAAAGAGCTTGATTCATCATTCATATCTGATAAAGGAACCAATGTGTCTAGAAT
This sequence comes from Eutrema japonicum, assembly GCA_030161315.1. NCBI lineage: Eukaryota > Viridiplantae > Streptophyta > Magnoliopsida > Brassicales > Brassicaceae > Eutrema > Eutrema japonicum. Next base: position 18,465,017 of record BSQW01000006.1, read on the forward strand.
TATGGTATCTCTCTCCCCTGTTATAAGTTGATAGATAAGAGCATAAAAGATTGAAATGATTTTCTTCTGAGTAGAGGGTTAGGAAAATTTCCAGCGATCCCATTATTCTACTTAAGAGGGGATGATCACACAAAGGATTGGAAGCGAGGCTAGGATTTTCCTATGATGCCATTATTCGCCTACATCCTTTGATACATTGAGAGGGAAGAACCGGGGATTTGGTGGCAAACACCATCAGTACTCGCGTCTCATACCTTGATATGTATATGCAAAGCTGAAAAGAAAAAAAAAAAAATAATAATAAGAAGATAATAAGAAATAAGTCTGGGGAAGAGAAATTGATACAAAAAGTGTGAAAAAGGGTGGTTCCTTTGTCATGATATTGTCTGGTAAAGAGTCTAGAAGGTTCTTGAATATTAGTTGCAGCGATGAAACTGGCGATGAAGGTTTTACTTGAACAATGCTGTGGGATAATGCGTGGAGTCTGGAAAAGCTGCAAATGTCTACGGAGAAGTACATGGTGGTTAGATCGAAAGCTGATCAGGTGACATTTGGGTACTTGGGAAAAGGGTCTTTTCGATGGTTCAGGAACAGGTGAGTCTCTACGTTTTCAAACCTCTTTTTCTGGTTTAGTCTTCTATTTGCTTGAGGGCAAGCAAAAGGCTAAGTCTGGGGGAGTTGATATATCATGGTTTTTACCCTGTTTAGGCCATGATATAAGTCCTTTTTATAGAGTCTTTCTAGTGTTTTGTAGTGTTTTAGAGTCTTTTACAGGTCATAGCACGTTTGGACGATTATTGGAAGTATTGGAGCTTTCTGGAGCAGTTTAGAGCAGAGCTAAAGATCGTGTTGCTGAGTACCTGTTTTCACGGCCAGTATCGATCGATACCCCCTGGTATCGATCGATACCCATCGCAGCAAGACACGACCCGCGAGTTTTCCAAGACTTGAGGAATTGCAAAAGTGCCCAGAAGTCTTTAATAATTACAAGAAGACCCCAAATCGTGATTTAGGTTATAAATAGGATTTTACAGCCATTGTTTAGGCGATGTCTCTTTATGCTTTATTTTATAGTTTGATTTTACTTTGGTTTTAGAGAAACAAGTCTGAATCTCCCTTCGTCCGAGATCAGATCTCTAAACCCTTCTTTCTATTCTATTGATGATTTATTCAAACATGTCTTTTGATTCAATTGCCATGTCTGAGTAGATCCACTTTAGGTTTAGGGTATTCTCATAAAGGATTTCTTTGAATGCTAGGTTAATTATCTGTTTAGGATTCACCATCTGAATTAGTTCTTCACCTTAGGTTGTGTTCATAGCTAATTCTAGGTTGACGAATCTGGAACTTAGATCTTAGGATAATTGTTTAGGCACGAGAGTGCGATTAATTACCTGATAGAACCTAGGTGAGCAAATTGATTATTCGCAAAGAGATTTGGTTTAATTGATTTGTGAACATATCAAACCTGATATTAAAGCTGATTTAGAATTTAGGATTCGCAAAGAGATTTGGAATTTCTAGGATTTAGATTTAGATAGTTTTCGCAACGAGAGTTGGTTAGCTATATTTTAGTGATTTGAGTTCAAGAACTGCGCTAAATCTGAATCCTGTTAGTTAGTTAGTCTGCATTCACTGATTTTCTGAGAAAAACCCTGAGCCTATATTTCCCAATTGATTTACAACTCCTTTAATTTCTGCACTGCTTTTAATTACAACTGTTTGGCTTAGCGTAATTCGACACTATAGAATCTATTGTGCGTTTCTGTGAGTCTTCTGTGGTTCGACCCCTAGCTATACTATTACAACTGCTTTAGTACTTTAGGGTATTAAATTGAGCATATCAACTGGTAAAAGGAAAGCCGAAGTATATGAGGTTTCAGTGCTAAGGGTACTTACTTTGCACAAGGAGGAAGCGCATCAAATTCCTTCATATCTTTAGAAGTTGTTAAAAATAACAGAGAAGTGAGGTTAGAGGAAGCAGAAAATCAAGCAGGATTCAAGGGACAAAGAAAACGACTATAAAGTTTTTCGGTGAAGAAGAATCAGAAGAATCAACTTACTCGGGTCAGAATCGAAGACGATTGGAGCTGGTGGAGGAGGAAGCGTGAGCGACGGTGAATGTGGCGGCGATGAATCAGAAATCAGGATCGACTCAGGCGGATCATGCGACGGTGAAGTCGTCGGTGACAAAGGTTTTTCTATAGTTGGACAAGCGAATGAAGCTAGGGTTCGTGAAGAGACAAAACAACGACAAAGTTGGAGATTTGTGAAGTGTTATCGTTGTTAGCTCAACCAGGTCAGCTCGCGGGTCAAGCATCGCATGTCGGGTTTGGTCTAATAACGAGTGGGCTTCGATTAATCAAGATCCATTACATAATGCACTTGGGCCTTACACGTAAAATTGACCCAAGCCAAAGGAGCTTATTAATCAGCTCGATTCAATGTCTCTTTCACGTAGAATTACAGAGAAGAGAAAGAGAGTAACAAAAACATAGCAAGAGAAAGAAAACTTCTTTTCGCGGTGAAGTTTCAAGATATTTTCAGAGTTTATCGACGGCGGTTTACTGGCAAAGTCACCAAGTTCCCTCTCGGCAAAGAACACTTTTCGGCTAACCTCCGCAAGCCTGTTTCGCATGTAACTGCGAACAAAACGAGCTAGTAAGAATGTTTGTAAACAATTATGATCTAGTGTAAACATGAGAGTTTGGTTATTCACATATGTAATTTCGAGGAACTGGGAGAACAAATTTTTTTGTGTCACCGTTAGTTTAGTTTCCGCAAACAAACTAAGTACAAGAACAAGTAAAACTTGAATCTAAATCACAATTGGGAGTTAAAGATTGAATCTGTGAATAGTGATTCGTTCACATTTATTGATTCTATATAGCTAGTTAATCGATCTTAGACAAACTAAATTAGCATAGTAATATATTTTGTTTTCTTCCAACATCGTAGTTATCTAAATTAATCATTCTTAATGGTAATTAAAACATTGAATATTGCAAATATGTCGAGCATTGTTGATTGTTGTGAAACTTTTAAATGTAGTTATTTGCTAATATATTAATTTGGCATATGTTTCTGAAAAACTGGAAAATCTGGTAACAAATTAGTTATGCGTTTTTGACACTGTTCGAACAACACTATTCATAACGAAAAGTCATTCATACCCTTATCAAAACAATGCGCAAACAACAATTAAAAACCAAGTAAACTAGACCATGGACCTATGCATATTCTCATATGTCAGATGTTGTCTTCAAAATATGTCAAATGTTGTCTTCAAAATTCAATTATAGATTTTCTTTTTAATATTAATAAATTTTCGTTGTTGAAAGTTTTGAGAGGAAAATCGAAAGTTTTGCAAAAACCAAAAGTGTCAATCAGTGCTAACTTTGTTTTCACCCAATCTGAATACAACACCATTTGCCATTTTTATCTTTGTATACATAACTTTCACAATAGGTGCTAACTTGTTATCTTTTCATCCATTACACAGTTGTAACTGTATTACGTACATTGCTAACTGATGGGTCATCCCGCTATGTAACATAACAATATTGTTAGCACTTAACTGTGTTAAGTTAACTTCTTCTTATCTTGGTATCTGAGTTAATTGGACAACAACAAAAATAGCTGTTAACTTCGCATTAACTATTAACACGATAAACTCAAACTCGTTGTTAGCGGGATAACACTTCTTATTGTCTCGCTATCTGAGTTAACTTGACAATAATACAAATAGTTGTTAACTTTGCATTAACTATTAAAACAGTAAACACTTCTCAATATTTCGAATATAAACTAACCCAAACCTATTGTTGGTGGGATAACACTTCTTGTTCTCTCGATATCTGAGTTAACTACACAATAATACAAATAGTTATTAACTTCGCATTAACTATTAACACTATAAACTCTTATCAATATTTTGAATAGAAACTAACCCAAACATGTTGTTGGCATGATAACTCTTCAGGTTGGGATGAATTCTTTGGGCGACGGTAAATTAACCTTGTTTTGTGAAGATACGGATTGTATAATTTTATCAAACAAGACATTTAATACTCTCTGCATCTTCTCTCTCATACTTTCTGCATCTTCTCTCTCTTTCTCATATAGAGATATAATCGGCTACAATTACAACTAAAATTGTAGTTATCTAATATTAAATTAAATGTCACCATTTTCTTTATTTTTTCATCTTCTACTGGGGTGGCGGGTAAAGTTTGACAATCCTTCCTTATTAAGACCTCACCACTTCATTATCTTTCAAAAGATTAAAAGAACAAACACGTGTAAATCAACAATATCGTGATTATTATTAAATATTAATTTCTTTAACAATATGGCCGCACCTAATGCATTACGAACCCCACATGTTTCCATTTAATATAAAACTAGATTCTCACTTCGGCGTCCGCGCGAAATAATTCTTTTTTTTTATAGATTTAATATAATGCTTTTCAAATTCTAAAAAACACATAATTCAAACAACAATTAGGTATAGATATAGCTCTAGAACACAAGACTATAAAATTTAATAAAATCAGTAAAAACTCAGCAAATAACCGTGAATCGAATATAATCGTTGACCCGAATGAATCATGGTTAAGTAAAAAATTATAATACAATCAAAAGGTTTCATTTATTGTTCTTATTGAATCATTCTGATTTTATAATCTGGTACTTTATAATCTTCTTTAGTTTATGAATAATACTTTATCAACTACAATAATAATTACTTTGTCAGTCTAACATATTTTTTCCAAACATATCTTAGAGATTTATTGGTTTTCATACTATATATATATATATATATATATATATATAATTTCACTAATTATTGATTGCGGTCATACTGTATCGAACCAGATCAACTTACAGACACGAAGACCCAAAGGACTCTCGTGTTTGTTTCCCGTGTCAGATTTCAAAACATTAATTTAATGTATTAAAATAATTTTTTATACCATATTTTTATGATTTAAGTTGAAATCAGAAAATTTAGCTGAATTTAAAAATTTTCGTTCGATATTTCCAACTTAAAATCTTTAAGATCTATTATGAAATAATATTTTTCAAAAAATTTATATTTTCTGATTTTTTCTATTGTCTACAAAATAATTCATGTTTGTCAATGTAACATTATTTATTTTATAAATTCATGTTTGGTATTATTTTTCTGATTTCTTCTTTAACATTATTTATTTTTAATATATTATACCAAAAAAATCTCGAAAATCTTTTGTATGTTGTCTAATAAAATATTTTTAACCACATATTTTCAAACCCACCTCTCACCCGCAAAGATTTTCTGAAGATATTATATTTAAATTTATATATTATCACAAATTCGGAATTATATTTATTTTTACATATTTATATTTGTAAAAACATACTTGGATAATGTTAAAACATGTTTTTTTAATAAAAAAGTAAAGATTTTTGGATGCAGATACTAAAAGTGTTTTTGTTTTAATAGAATAGATTGAATATTGTTTAGCCAAGAATGCAGTTCCTCACGACCGGACGAAGCATGTGGCTACTAAGATACATTTCATCAGTGACATTGTTGATAAAGGGTTGATAAAGATTTTTAAGATGATCATACTATCCTAAACCCATCAGACAAGTTAACGAAGTGCTTACCTATTACGACGCATTTACGATGAATTGTCAAAATAAAAATTGTATAATTCGATGTAAAATCGATGTAATGTTTCATCCTATTACGACGAATTGACGACGGATTGTCGAAAAAAAAATTGTATAATTCGATGTAAAATCGATGTAATGTTTCATCGTGATATCGATGTAAAATCGATGTAATGTATTCGTCGTAAAATCGATGTAAATTTACATCGATTTTACGACGAATAATATACGACGATTTTACGACGATTTTTAGTCCTCCTTAATGTTACGACCAATTTACGACGATTTCCGATTAACGACAATCATATTACGACGAATTGTTATTCGTCGCTAATCCGTCGTAAACCATGTTTTACGACCAATTTACGACGATTCTGTTAGTTGTAAAAGGACAGTTTTCTTGTAGTGCTAGTAACACTCAAAGTCATCACTTGACTTGCTGAGGCAGTACTCAGAGATGGTTCTGTCGATTGAAACATCTCGCAGAGTATAAACATATAACGAGGTGTTAGTGAGTTCTCAACGAAAATCGACAAAGGAGTAAAAGGCTAGACTGGTAAAAGGAAAGCCGAAGTATATGAGGTTTCAGTGCTAAGGGTACTTACTTTGCAAAAGGAGGAAGCACATCAAATTCCTATATCTCTCCAAGAGCTGTTACAAATAACAGAGAAATGAGGTTAGAGGAAGCAGATAATCAAGCAGGATTCAAGGGAGAAAGAAAACGACTATAAAGTTTTTCGGTGAAGAAGAATCATAAGAGTCAACTTACTCGGATCGGAATCGAAGTCGATTGGAGCTGGTGGAGGACGAAGCGTGAGCGACTCTGAATGTGGCAGCGCTGAATCGGAAAATGCAACGGTGAAGTCTCGGTGACAAAATTTTTTCCATAGTTGGACAAGGAAATGCGGCTAAGGTTTGTGAAAAGATAAAACAACGATAAAAGTGGAGATTTGTGAAGTGTTATCGTTGTCAACTCAATCTGGTCAGCTCACGTGATGAGAACCTGCTAAAATGGAGCTAACCGAGGAGAACAAAGGCTGAACAATTATATCAACTCACGTTTGTTTGCTGAAGATCATGAAGAGTCTTGTTGAATTAGAGATTTCAAAAGTCAAAAACAAGCTACGCTCCCATAGGAATTTCATTGGTCAAGATTTCCCATGATAACCTCCACTTCCATATTTGTTGCTGTTTATTTTGTAATCTCTATTTTTAATTTTTGAAATTATTATTGTTGAGATTTGATCCTCTTTTGATAATCACGGAATTGAACAATAAGTAAAAGACACATAGAATTAACGAGTTCAGATCACGGTGTGTGATCCTACGTTTCGGCCTGGAGCTTTCCAGTAATCCACTATCACCACAGATTACAAAGAATTAGGGTTCCTCACAATCTCTCTAAGAACAAGAAAGATCTCTCTAGTTTCTCTCTAGAATTTCCAGGATACAGGAAACCCTCACACATACCTGTCTTTATATAGACTAGGACAATTACAAAGTTAAGACGGTCTAAACATAAACCAAAGCCCAATAGAAAAAAACACATTCCTAATTGACTAACCCAAGTCGCGGGCCTAGTTAATACTCATGATTTTCATCACCAAAGCCCAACAAACTCCACCTTGATGACAATCATTTCCGAGTATAACTTCTTCATCTTTGCATTCATGTGCCGCTCCAGACAGTCCAGCACCTTAGTGCTCTTCTAAGTTGAGAAAACTCAAAGCCTTCTCAAAGTTAATCACAGGAAGTACCTTTGTCAAAATATCAGCTGGATTCCTCTCACTAGGGATCTTCGACAGCTTCTGAAACGACTACACTTTTTTTTTTTTAACATAAATAAATAAACAGTCATAATTAACAACGCGGAAATAATACAAACACCAGAACAATCCAAGTTCTACAGCTTACACAAGCCAGCAGTTCTAACAGCAAAAGCAACAACAATAAATAAAACCCCAGGTCCTAATCATCCCCTCTTCACTGCCTCGATTCCACGATCACACCTTATCTTTACCTGCATCGACAAAAGTGATGCATCAACATTTGGCTAGCCAAACGCTGAGTGAGAGATCATCCCAACAACAGGTTAAACAATAAGCACAATCAAAAACAATATCAATAGCAATCCATCACCATGAAAACTATACCAACGCCTAGCAATTCCATCCCAAGAAAAGCTAGACACACAGCCTGAAAGATAAACACACAACACACTTCCCAGGCACAACCAACAACCAGTATCGATCGATACCCCCTTGGTATCGATCGATACCCAAAACACATGCCCACAGGCAAACAACCGGTATCGATCGATACACCCCTGGTATCGATCGATGCCAACACAACACATGCCCACAGGCAACGGCTGGTATCGATCGATACACCCCTGGTATCGATCGATGCCACAGGCCACACATGCCCACAGGCAACGGCCAGTATCGATCGATACACGCCTGGTATCGATCGATACCCACACAACTCGAGTCCACCGACAAGAGTCTAGTATCGATCGACACCTACTTGGTATAGATCGATACCCACCTGCAACTCACAACCTTCCGCGAGATCTCAACCCAGAAATCGCCAAGACCAACCACGAAAAATCATCAATCAAGCTTAAACAAGCATCACACAAGCTTAATTGCTAACCTTTGGTCCCAACTCACCTTAAATCGGACGGATCGAGCTCTAGAAGACCTCCCACGCTTCCCTCTAGTTCACCACGACCAAACTCTTCCGATCTCTTCTTCAAGCTTCTCCCAAGCTCGAATCTCTCTCGATCTCGCAAGATCCAAGCTTCACCAAGCTTCACCTTCTCTCACGCTCTCCTTCTCTCTCTCTCTCTCTCTCTCGCGACCAAGACTTTACTCTCACAAAAGAAATGGTCTCCACGCGCAAGAAGAGAAGAGGAAGAAGAATATAAAGAGAAATCCCGGCTGGTATCGATCGATACTGCCCTGGTATCGATCGATACCCCATCCCGGAACAAAACAGAATTAATTATTTTCTCCAATAATCAATTCTTCCGGAACGCGGGCGTTACAATTCTCCCCCACTAACTTAGATTCGACCTCGAATCTTCGTTACCGTTCATCTCCCATGAACCGTTCATCTCCAATGAACATCAATCGTCGCAACGATTACACAACTTTGGCCAACCCGGCCATCTCAACACTCATACGAGGTCCAAAACCAACCTCCGAGGTTTCCCACGCAGCCCCTATGCTTATGACACCGCGGCATCATATGTACTTATTGCTCAACACAAGCCAACCCCATCACTCAAGACACCGCAGCATCTCCGAGTTCCGAGCATCAGCCATATCCCGCAGGATATCCACCATACCACATCACCCAAGACACCGCAGCATCTCCGAGTTCTAGGTATATGCCGTACCACTCCACTCAGTAATATAACCTACAAGAGTCTCAATACCCCATACCACTCAATTCTAGGAGATATATCCCACGTCTGGGACATACTCCTTACGAATCCACGGTATCACGTATCACTCTAGGCTATAAATCTCCCGAGACTGGGTACATCGCCACTCACACTCTCAAGACACACAGTCCTGCGAGCTATCGGCACCAGAGGAACCAGTCCTCTCAACGAGCAATAAATCGCATATCTCTAAGCATCTCGACTGAACTACCTCCCGTGATACGTGTAAATCCTCGCAAGGCAACACCGGCATCACCCATATTTCGTACCCGGAATATCTGCCGTGCATGACCAATAACCAGGCCATCGCACCTCCGTTGCGCACCTTCCAGTGTCGGCTTGCTTTAGAAAGACTTGTCAAGACAACTTTGACTAGGCTACCTTTAACACCCAACAACCCTCTGCAGTAGGTCATCAATACAAACGTAATAAAACAAACAAGTACCATACGCCCGCAATCCGACCCACCACATAGAACCGCTAAGTGAAATAACCCGGTCTCGTCACTCGACTCATTTTCCCGAACAAGCTTAACTGAAAACACGCAACGCTCACAATAGCAATAAGAACATCCATCTTATCACTCTCTTGCATTAACGTTTCTTACCCCAAACGTAATGCAAAACCGTGACTCCCAAAGTCACCAATAATAAGAAATACTCATCTTATTACTCATCATAATGTAACATCGTTCTATACAACGGCAATACAAAATGAAACACACATAGCACACAGCTACAACCGAAACTGGAACCTCTCGATGGAACTCAAGCCGCAACTTGCTTCTGGAACCACTTCTGGAACCTCGCTTCCATCCTAGCCTCTGGCTCCCAAGTTTCCTCCTGCACCCCGTCACAGTCCCACAGAACTCGCATCATCGGAATCCTCTTCCGACGAAGCTCCTTGACCCTCCGCTCGAGAACTCTCAAAGGTCTCGCCTCAACGGTCATATTGGGCTGGAGATCTGACGGAATCTCAGCCAATACCTCGTCACCCCTATGCAAACACTTCTTCAGCATCGACACATGGAAGACCTTATGAAATGCTTGCATAACCGTGGGTAACTCCAACCGATACGCTACCGGTCCAACACGCTCCACAATCCGGAACGGTCCCATATACCTCGGACTCAACTTAGTCGCAACAATGGACCTGTTCGGACCTCTCAGTAAAGCCATCTTGAGATACACACTATCTCCCACCTCAAACACAAGCTCTTTCCGCCTCTTATCAGCATAACTCTTTTGCCGATCTTGGGCCTCTTTCATGTTCAGCTTCAAAACCCGGATCTTCTCCGTAGTTTCCTGAACAAAACTCGCACCCAAAGTGCTCCTCTCCCCCACTTGTGTCCAACACAAGGGGGTACGACAGGGCCTCCCATACAGAGCCTCATATGGAGCCATCCCAATACTTGCCTGGTAACTATTGTTATACGCAAACTCAACCAAGCTCAAGTGATCCGCCCAATGACCACCCCAATCCAGCACGCACATCCTCAACAAATCCTCCAAGGTCTGGATGGTCCGCTCGGACTGCCCATCCGTCTGAGGATGATACGCCGTGCTCAAGTGCACCTTCGTGCCCATCTCCGCCTGAAACGCATTCCAGAACTCCGATGTGAACTTAGGATCCCGGTCCGAAACAATACTCACCGGTACTCCATACAGTCTCACAATCTCCTGCACGTACTTCCTAGCCAAAACTGCCGCCCCATCGGTCTTCTTAATGGCCAGAAAACGCGCACACTTGGTCAATCGATCGACGATGACCCAAACAGCATCCTTGGTCCGAGAAACTGGTAAACCCACCACGAAATCCATCGTGATCATATCCCACTTCCACTCTGGAATGGGTAAACTCCGCAACAAACCACTTGGGACCTGGTGCTCCGCCTTCACTAACTGGCACACGTTGCACGAAGCAACCCAGTTAGCCACATCCTTTTTCATCCCGACCCAATGATAATAGCGCTTGAGATCGCGGTACATCTTAGTCGCTCCGGGATGAATCGCAAACATACTCGAATGAGCCTCACTCAGGATCTCTCGCCGCAAATCCTCATCCAAAGGTACGCATACCCTCCCACTAACAAGGATAGTGCCGTTCGCAGATACCTGATACTCAGAACCCACTGCTCTCGAAGCCTTAACCAAACCCTCATCTTTTCCCTGAGCCACCCGAACCCTGCTCAAAAGATCCGCCTGGTTAGCCGCCTCTAAGCCCAAAGGTTCCTGAGATACAACACATAAGCGCAATGTGCTAATCTCGCTCACCAAGGACTCTACCTCGAGCTCCCGAGCCAAAGCCACCCGCTTCCGACTCAACGCATCCGCAACCAGATTAGCCTTACCAGGATGGTAAGCTATCTCCATATCATAATCGGCCACTAGCTCCATCCAGCGCCTCTGCCTCAAATTCAACTCAGGCTGAGTGAAAATGTACTTCAAGCTCTTATGATCTGTGAACACCTGCACCTTTCCGCCATAAAGGTAAGATCTCCAAATCTTTAATGCAAAAACTACTGCAGCCATCTCCAAGTCATGGGTAGGGTAGTTGCCCTCATGCTTCCGCAGCTGCCGCGAAGCATAGGCAATAACCTTCCCTCTCTGCATCAACACACAACCAAGACCCACTCCCGACGCATCGGTGTACACCACGTAAGGCTCACCCGACTCAGGCAACGCCAATACTGGAGTACTAGACAACATGGCCTTCAGCCCTGCGAAACTCTTCTCACACTCTGAGGACCACACGAAAGGAACATCCTTCCCTGTCAGCTTCGTCATAGACTTAGCCAAACTTGCGAAACCCTTGACGAACCGCCGATAATACCCTGCCAACCCAAGAAAACTCCGAATCTCAGTGGCATTCCTCGGCCTCGGCCAAGTACTAATGGCCTGGATCTTCTCCGGATCTACCGACACTCCCTTCGCAGAGACAATGTGACCCAGAAAACCGATCTCCCGCTGCCAGAAGCTACACTTGCTCAACTTAGCAAACAACTTCTGTTCCCGCAGCCTCGAAAGAACCACACGCAGATGCACCTCATGCTCCTCCCGGCTCCTCGAATACACCAAGATGTCATCGATAAAGATGATCACGAACTCATCTAGATACTCCTGGAAAACGCTGTTCATCAATCTCATAAATGCAGCCGGTGCATTAGTCAACCCAAATGGCATCACCACAAACTCGTAGTGACCATAACGAGATCTGAAAGCCGTCTTCCGGATATCTACCTCATCGATGGGAATCTGATGATATCCCGACGCCAAGTCAATCTTGGAGAACCAAGTAGCCCCTCTCAACTGATCCAACAACTCATCAATCCGCGGAAGAGGATACCTGTTCTTCACTGTGACTCGGTTAAGTCCCCGATAATCAATACACAACCGAAAACTCCCGTCCTTCTTCTTCACGAACAACACTGGCGCTCCCCACGGTGAAGAACTCGGACGAATAAATCCCTTACCCAACAACTCCTCCAGCTGCTTCTTCAGCTCTGCCATCTCTGCAGGAGCCATCCTATAAGGAGCCCTGGATATCGGTGCCGTCCCCGGTTCCAACTCGATCGTGAAAGGATCCGACCTAGATGGTGGCAACCCCTGCAACGACTGAAACACATCTTGGAACTCACGAACCACGCGAATATCCTGAACCCTAGCCTCTCCGACGGCCTCCGGCAAGGAAATGGTAGCCAAATACGCCTCGCAACCTCCCTCGATCAGACGCTCCGCGTGCACAACCGAGATCACGAGACTTCCGGAAGTCGGTCTCACACCCTGATACACCAACTTCCCTTCCCCCTGGTCGAACTCGACTCGCCCTCGGTGACAGTCCAGATGCGCCCTGAACTTCCCGAGCCAATCCATGCCCAAGATGACATCGTACAGCTCAACTGAGCAGATAATCAAATCGGCAGCCATGGACTCTCCTGCCACCTGAACATCCACGTCTCGCACCCGACCGTGAATCCTCAGGAGCTTCCCTCCGGCAACCTCCACGAAACCCAAACTCACACCGGGCTCGCTCCGTAAATTAGCCTTCTCGGCCAACTCCGGGGAAACGAAGCAATGCGATGCTCCCGTGTCAAACAACACATGACACTCTACACCTCCAACACACAAGGTCCCTGCACATATACATGTGCCGCGAACCTTAACACCCCGACAAGCCCGACATTCCCCAATACAGAATTAAACTTAGAGGAGTCTAAGAAAATACCTGTGATCGGCCTGGAACTCGGCTCGCCGGTCTCGGTGATGGAGTACACTCGAGGCGCTGATGCCACCTGCCTGAGAGGCTGCACTACCGCGGACTCACTCTGCCGCAACTGGGGACACTGAGGCCTGATGTGCCCCGCCTCCTTGCAGTGATAGCACACTCGAGAATCCACTCGCGCTCCGCCCTTCTGAGGACAGCTCGCCACTCGGTGATCCATGCTCCCACAACCAAAGCAACCCGGACCACCCCGACTACCACTCGAAGCGCTCTCCCGCTTCCGTTTCTGTCCTTGCATCGGCTTATTACTGCCTCTGCTCGGACCGGACTGCTGCTGCACATATCTCGCCTGAAAACGCGGTGTAGCCACTACCACCTCGTCCTTCGGACCCTCCTCAAGCAAAGCCGCAGTCTCAACCAACTCATCAACCGTGCAAAAAGGCCTCACCATGCAACGGTTCCTCAAGTCAACCCGAAGACCCATCAAGAATCTCTGCACACGGGCCGACTCACTCTCACCCGCTCGTCGAACATAAGACCCGAGCCGGACAAACTCCACCTCATACTCGCGTACCGACCGATCCCCCTGAGTCAAACTCGCAAGCCTCGACCCTAACCGGTTGAACGCCTCCTGAGGAAAGTACTTGGAGTTAAACTCCTCCACAAAATCCGCCCAAGCCATCGCGGCCTGTACTCTCCGTGCTGCCACACCCCTCCACCAGAGATGCGCATCACCCTCCAGAAAATGGACCGCAATGTCCACCTGGTATCCTGCGGGACACCTACTCGAGAGGAAATTCCTCTCTATCCTCCTCAACCACGCATCAGCGTCCTCAGGATTAGCACCTCCAGAAAAGAACCCCGTGCCAATCCTCAGCATCTGCTCCATCATCCTAAGGTAGGATGGGAGCTCATCAGCAACCGCAGCTGCCGCCTGAGGCGGAGCCTCCACCACTACCGGAGCCACAGGAGCCTGAGCCTGTACCCTCTCTGGTAACCGCTCCAACAACCTCGTCAACAGATCCGCTATGCGATCATCTCGGGCACGAGCATCACCCGCTGCTACACCCGCAGCACCCGCTGGAACACCAGCCACACTGACGCTCACGCCAGCCCCAACGGCACTCACTCCGGCCGCACCCTCAGACCCAACCTGACTCGCACGCGAATCCTCGACCTGCTCCGCCGGCACACGGCCACGACCTCTACCACGGCCACGACCCCTACCACCCCCTCTAGCCATCTGCACACGTGCAGAAGCACAAGCTAAGAAAACTAAAAACAATCATCACAATAAAGATACTCACCGTGGAATCTCACAAGGCTCGAAGAGGATGATTCTAAGACCCCCACACAATACCCAATTTAATCTAGAACCACCTAGGCTCCTAGAACCGTAAGGGCTCTGATACCAAATTAAAACGACTACACTTTTTTTTTTTTAACATAAATAAATAAACAGTCATAATTAACAACGCGGAAATAATACAAACACCAGAACAATCCAAGTTCTACAGCTTACACAAGCCAGCAGTTCTAACAGCAAAAGCAACAACAATAAATAAAACCCCAGGTCCTAATCATCCCCTCTTCACTGCCTCGATTCCACGATCACACCTTATCTTTACCTGCATCGACAAAAGTGATGCATCAACATTTGGCTAGCCAAACGCTGAGTGAGAGATCATCCCAACAACAGGTTAAACAATAAGCACAATCAAAAACAATATCAATAGCAATCCATCACCATGAAAACTATACCAACGCCTAGCAATTCCATCCCAAGAAAAGCTAGACACACAGCCTGAAAGATAAACACACAACACACTTCCCAGGCACAACCAACAACCAGTATCGATCGATACCCCCTTGGTATCGATCGATACCCAAAACACATGCCCACAGGCAAACAACCGGTATCGATCGATACACCCCTGGTATCGATCGATGCCCACACAACACATGCCCACAGGCAACGGCTGGTATCGATCGATACACCCCTGGTATCGATCGATGCCACAGGCCACACATGCCCACAGGCAACGGCCAGTATCGATCGATACACGCCTGGTATCGATCGATACCCACACAACTCGAGTCCACCGACAAGAGTCTAGTATCGATCGACACCTACTTGGTATCGATCGATACCCACCTGCAACTCACAACCTTCCGCGAGATCTCAACCCAGAAATCGCCAAGACCAACCACGAAAAATCATCAATCAAGCTTAAACAAGCATCACACAAGCTTAATTGCTAACCTTTGGTCCCAACTCACCTTAAATCGGACGGATCGAGCTCTAGAAGACCTCCCACGCTTCCCTCTAGTTCACCACGACCAAACTCTTCCGATCTCTTCTTCAAGCTTCTCCCAAGCTCGAATCTCTCTCGATCTCGCAAGATCCAAGCTTCACCAAGCTTCACCTTCTCTCACGCTCTCCTTCTCTCTCTCTCTCTCTCTCTCGCGACCAAGACTTTACTCTCACAAAAGAAATGGTCTCCACGCGCAAGAAGAGAAGAGGAAGAAGAATATAAAGAGAAATCCCGGCTGGTATCGATCGATACTGCCCTGGTATCGATCGATACCCCATCCCGGAACAAAACAGAATTAATTATTTTCCCCAATAATCAATTCTTCCGGAACGCGGGCGTTACAGCTTCACTTCACCGGAAGCAACAATATCCCTGATGAAATGCATCCTCCTGTTGATATGCTTCGTCCTCTCATGATAAACGTTGTTCTTGGCTAAACTCAAGGCACTCTGAGAATCACACCAGATCTGTACCGTGTCTTGTTTGAATCTGAACTCCTCAGTCAAACCCTTTAACCAAATAGTTTCCTTTCACAGCTTCCACCAACGCCATATACTGATATGATCTTGGATGAGTAGCTCGAACCCGAGCTTGGAGCTATGCATGACCCTGTTGGAATGCTAAGGAAATCACGTGATCAAGTTAGTTCGAGGATCGGAGCTAAAGCAAAACGATTCAAGAGAGTCTTTGGGAGGTTATTTCATCAAGTCGGATTTAATAAAAGGCACTTGGGCTCGGACGAAGAAGTTGTTTACCAACCTCACTGGATATGGAAACAAGGCCCAAGTAGATCAACATTTGGCTCAGTGATTTATTTGTGCTCTTTTCCTTCGCTTCGGTTTTGTCCCAATGGATTTTCCGAAGCAAGGTTTTTAACGAGGCAAATATTTCACTTCCAATAAAACCCAATTGTTGATCTAAGCCCATGAAGCCCACGAAATTCAAAGATAAAAGCCCAACAAATATCCAAGAAGAAAGGGGTGGGAATCCGCGTGAAGAGTCAAAGAGTTTTTCAAACTTGAGTTTAATTCTTATTCAAACTTTGTATTTATTTTTCTCTCATTTTCGAGGTGGTTAATTGCTGTGCATGCAACCCCTCTTATTTTTCTTTATAATCTCTTTGTAACTCATTTTCAAAAATCATCTAGTCTTTTGAATAAAAATATCTTTCTCTCTAGATCAAATCTAGATTGTGAGTCATATCAATCGAAAACCTTTGTCGAATTTGGTGAGAAATATCCAAACGAGACAAAGTGGAATATCAAGGGCCTTCCGCAACCCTTGTGAGCAGGGGCGAATCTAGTAAGAGAGGCATGGGTGCACTTGCCCCATTAAGTTTATAAAAAATTGTAATTTTGTTTAGTAAATTTGGAATGATCGAAGAAATTGAATACAAATTCCTTTTATTGCCCCTATAATGCCCCCAGTCAAATATAAGGCTAGATTCGTCCCTGCTTGTGAGACCGTTCGATCCACGTCCCTTGAAGCGATCCGTCGTTTGCAAGGCTTATCCCGTTCTTACCCAAACCGTAAAGTGTGCGATCTAGGGGATTCGTAGCATATACTCTGCCTCAGTTGTAGACAGCGCGACGACATGTTGAAGACTCGATTTCCAGCTTATAGCCGTCCCACCAGCAGTGAAGACATAACCTGAAATCGATATACTTCTGTCCAGATCCGATGCAAAGTCAGAATCACAGAAACCTTCAACCTTAAAATCATTTGTCTTCCTGAGCACAATCTTTCGATCATGGGCACCTTTCAAATACCTTAGCACCCTCTTCACAGCAGTCCAATGTATCATGCTTGGCTTACTCATGAACCTACTAACCAAGCCAACCGCATATGCAAAATCACACCTAGTTCCTAACATCGCATACATGATCTCCCAATAGCATTAGAGTATGGAATATCATCCAAGATTGTCTCTGCTTCATCATCTTTCACAGCAGATAACTTGAAGTGCGAACCGATAGGTGTAGAAACTGATCTAGCTTCATCCATATTGAATACCTGCATAATCTTCTTGATGTAACCAGATTGAGACAAGGTGAGAACTCCACCTTCACGATCCCTCTCAATATCCATCACAAGAATCCTTCTTGCAGATCCTAGATCTTTCATCTCAAATCTACTGCTCAACAAATCTTTCACAATCTGTATCTCCTTCATATCCTTTGAAGCAATTAGCATGTCATCAACATACAGGAGTAAATAGATGAAACAATTACCTTTGCTCTCCTTTATGTAAACACAATAATCGAACTCACTCCTCTTGAATCCATGACTTACCACAAATTGATCAAAGCACTTGTTCCATTGCCTTGGAGCTTGCTTAAGTCCATACAATGCCTTTTCCAACAAGTAGACGTGGTCCTCTTTTCCGTTAACCACAAAACCTTCAGGTTGCTCTATATAGATCTCCTCTTCAAGTAAACCATGAAGAAACGCAGTCTTGACATCAAGCTGCTCTAATTCCATATCCATATTTGCTGTAACCGATAGAAGAAACCTGATAGAAACATGCTTCACAACTGGAGCAAGCACTTCTTGATAGTCAATACCTTCTTTATGAGAATAACCCTTGGCTACCAATCTAGCTTTATATATCGGTTCTTCTACCCCTGGGATACCCGGCTTCAACCTGTAAACCCATTTGCAACCAATCACTTTTCTACCTTTTGGTCTTTTAACCAACCTCCAGGTCTTGTTCTTATCTAAAGAACTCTTCTCTTCAACCATACCTCCATTCCAGAAAACTTTATCCTTACTTTCAACAGTTTCCTGATAGTCCCTAGGTTCTTAAGAACTCATCTCGACAGCAGCGATTAAGGCGAAACTCGCTAAATCATAATCACCAAGATGTTCAGGTCGCCTTGTTGCTCGTTTCGACCTGTTTTGAGCTAACTCCCACTCTTCTAGAGGTACATCATCAGTTTCCTGATCTCCAACAACTCCACCTGAAGATCCAACTTTCCCATTGCCTTCAGTAACAGAAGTTGTCGCATATGCTCCTCCTCGGTGTCGATCGATACTCGGGATGGCATCGATCGATACTTGTCCGTGTCGATCGATACTTGGGATGGTATCGATTGATACACTCTCAGATCTCACGAGACCCTTCTTTCTCGTGTCCGTGTCGATCGATACTTGGGATGGTGTCGATCGATACACTCTCAGATATCGGGTTCTTCTAATCAGTTTCTTCCACAGAAACTTTGTTCCTCAAGTCTTTGAATACTGTATCTTCCACAAAGACTACATTCCTGCTAATCACACATTTTGATTCATCCAGGAGCCATACCTTGTACCCTTTGACTCCCTCCGGATAGTTTATGAAAATTCTCTTCATAGCTCTTGGTCTTAACTTCCCTTGATCTACATGAACATAGACCAATGACCCAAATCTTCTCATGTGTCCATAACCCGGCTTTCTTCCCAGCCAAAGTTCCTCAGGAATACTGTCATCTAAGGCCGATGATGGGCTCCTATTAATTTGCTACACAGTTGTGCTAACCACCTCAGCCCAGAATTCTTCACCTAAGCCACTTTCATCCAATATACAACGCACCTTCTCCATTATTGTTCGGTTCATGCGTTCTGCAACTCCATTTTGATGTGGAGTATATGCACAAGTCTTGTTCCTCTCAATCCCATGCTGCTTGCAAAACTCGTCGAAGTCTTTGTTCACAAACTCGAACCCATTATCTGTTCTCATACATTTCACTTTCTTGTTTACCTGATTCTCAACCAGTTTCTTCCATTCACAGAACTTTGTGAAAGCTTCACTCTTAACAGACAAGAAGAACACCCATACCTTTCTAGTGCAATCATCAATGATATACAGAAAATACTGCTTACCAGAGATACTTGGAGTGACCGACGGAGATCTCCAAAGATCTGAGTGAACATATCTCAGCGCTTCTCCTGAATTGTGTTTTCCAATGTTGAAGCTCAGTCTTTTAGTCTTCCCCATTACACAACTCTCACAGAAATCCATCTCCCCAATCATTCTCTTGTCAATGATGCCTCTTTTTACCAAGATCATCAGATTCTTCATGCTCATGTGTCCCAACCTTCTATGCCATAAAGCCGTCTCGTCTTTGGCTGGTTTCCTGGTAACACATATGTTTGACTGTCGTACCACAGTCTCTCCATCAAGCAAATACAAAGAACCACATAGAGTGCCCTGAAGACCCATCTTCCCGTTCTTACAGAACCTTGTTTTTCCTTTGCCTCCAGCATGATCAAACCCAAGCTTATCCAATGTACTTGTAGATATTAAATTTCTCTTCAGCTTGAGAATATATCTGACATTCGTCAATGTCTTTACCGTGCCACCACATGCTTTTATATTGATGGAACATATTCCTTTAACCTCCACAGAATAGTCATCCCCCAGTAGCACTTGTCCAGAGTTGAGCTCCTCAAACGTATCAAACTAATCTCTCCTTGAGGTCATGTGATATGAACAACCCGAATCAATCACCCACCTCTCTATATGCCAATTTTCTGAGACTGATAACGCATCAACTCTTGCTGATTTTTCGATGACAACCGCTGTCATGGCATCTTCATCATCGCCGCCTTTCCGCTTCTTCCAAGCATAGCAATCAACCTTCACATGTCCTTCCTTCTTGCAGAACCAGCAGGTGACTTTTGTTCCCGATTTTGACATGCTTCTGCCTCGATTCCCAGAATTTCGTTGATCCCTATTTTGATGTCTCTCACGAGCCACGTACGCTTTACCAGTGCTATGTGAAGTCGATACACCTTTAGATTTAAGCTCAGTTTCCTTCGATTTCGCCGCATTCACCACATATTCAATAGAGATAGCCTCTCTACCATACTTCAATGTCTCCTTCATGGAGTCATATTGAGGTGGCAAGGAACTGAGTAGTAGAATTGCCTGCACTTCATCCGCACTTGTAACCTTTACAATAGCCAACTCTGAAACAGTCTTCCAGTAGTCATCGACGTTCTGATCGATTGACTTAGACCCATCCATCTTAAATGTATAGAATTTATACAAAAGATGAATCTGACTCGGTATAGTCTTGGTGTTGTATAACCTTTCTAGTGCTGCCCAAAGATCACGTGCTGTTGTGCACTCCTCTGTTTTCCTGAGGACATGATCTCCTAGATGGAGTGTCAAAATATCCATAGCATTCTCTGCTCGCTCCCCTTTCTTGACTTGTTCTGCTTTAAGTCTCTGTTCGAAATCCTCCGCTGATTCATCCTTCTTGATAACCAGCTTATCTGGCTCAGTGGTTGGTGTTATTAGCTCACCTTTCAAACCCTGAAGATTCATGTGAACTAACATCCTTCTCTTCCACATAGAGAAATCACCTTGTCCGTCGAAGATGGCTATCTTCACCTTCGGTTTCTTCTCTGAAGACCTCTTCAATCAAACGAAATTCTTAACACGCTTTTGCTACCGTATTGATCGATACTAGATGGAGTGTCGATCAATACCAAACTTTCCTTCGTCTTTCTGCGAACCCGTAACAGACGTATCGATCGATACCAGGAAGGGTGTCGATCGATACCTGAGCGATCTGGGCGATCTTCTTCTTCGCTCCGCAGACAGCTTTTTCTCCCAGGCTGTGAGATTGAAACCCTAAACCAATTGATGCCTTGATTCCAGCTATCAATCAAGATCTAAGACCTAGATCCTTGCATAACTTCTCTGTCCAATTGCTCCCAAACCTAAAACCAAGGCTCTGATACCACTTTGTTGAGATTTGATCCTCTCTTGATAATCACGGAATTGAGCAATAAGTAAAAGACACCGAGAATTAACGAGTTCAGATCACGGTGTGTGATCCTACGTCTCGGCCTGAATCTTTCCAGTAATCCACTATCACCACAGATTACAAAGAATTAGGGTTCCTCACAATCTCTGTAAGAACAAGAAATATCTCTCTAGTTTCTCTCTAGAATTTCCAGGATACAGGAAACCCTCACACATGCATGTCTTTATATAGACTACGACAATTACAAAGTTAAGACGGTCTAAACCTAAACCAAAGCCCAATAGAAAAAACACATTCCTAATTGATTAACCCAAGTCGCGGGCCTAGTTAATACTCATGATTTTCATCACCAAAGCCCAACAATTATGTTTCCTTTAGTAGACCATTATAAAGTCTCTTTTGGTGTTTCTTTTAAGGGTTCACTATACAAAATCCCTGTCATTGAACCCTAACTATTTTCCTTCTAAACTATTTAACTCTTTATTAATCCACCCAAAATTATAATTTTCAACTATAAACCACCTAATCTATTTTATTCTGCATAATTTCACATCTCTAATAAAAATCATAAAATTGAGTTTAAGTAAACGAAAGAACGTTTAATAAACAATGATAACCCATAATAAAAAAACCCGATCCGACTTGAAAAAAACCGACCCGTTTTTGAAAAAAAAAAACAAACCCGACTTAAGCTATGTTTCACGACCAATAATTTGGAAAAACTTGATTTTGAGTTTCACGACAACTTCGTCTTCTACCTCTTTGTCAATTCGGTCCGATCAAAATCAGAAAAGCACAAATTCGGTATTCGATGAGATATAAAATATTTTATTCATAAAAACCAAGATTCCAAAAAAAGATTCATGAAATTAGACAATCACGCCCAAAATCCCAAAGAATATAGCAATAGAAACCACATAAATATTCTTACTGTTGTGAAACTCAAATTTCAATTTTCCCCGAACTAAAATCCAAACTCCAATCTCACGTCTTCTATCTCATCGATTCCGAATTTGTACTCTAAAAAATCAAGTTTTCCCCAATTATCTGTCGTGAAACATAGCTCAAGCCGGGTCTGTATTTTTTCTTCTTTCAAAAACGGGTCGGGTTTTTTTAAAGTTGAATCGAGTTTTTTTATTGTGGGCAATCACTGTTTATTAAACGCGTTTTCGTTTACTTAAACTCGATTTTATGATTTTGATTAGGGAGGTGAAATTAAATAGAATAAAATAGATTAGCTAGTTTAGAGTTGAAAATTATAAGTTTGTGATAGTAGGTGCAGCGAAATGGATGTGTTCTTGAATATTTTTGGATATATGTCTCATGTGTAGATTCCTTGAGACTAGGTTTGTGAACTCATCACAAGGGCTTTTAAACCCTTGAGTGGCGTTATTCGATCCACCTACTATCCATCCATTTCGCTGCCTAAAGATATATATCCGAAGAGTTTGTGACAAGGTCGAGATTCTCCATTGGATCTTATATCATCGTAGGTCAAGCAGTGCATGTCGGGTTTGGTCTAATAACGAGTGGGCTTCGATTAATCAAGATCCATTACATAATGCACTTGGACCTTACACGTAAAATTGGCCCAAGGCAAATGAGCTTATTAATCAGCTCGATTCAATGTCTCTTTCGCGTAGAATTACATAGAAGAGAAAGAGAGTAACAAAAACAAAGCAAGAGAGAGAAAAGTTCTTTTCGTGGTGAAGCTTCAAGATATTTTTAGAGTTTATCGACGGCGGTTTACTAGCAAAATCACCTGATTCCCTCTCGGCAAAGAACACTTTTCAGCTAACCTCCGCAAGCCTGTTTCGCATGTAACTGCAAACAAAACGAGCTAGTAAGAATGTTTGTAACAAATTATGATTTAGTGGAAGCATGAGAGTTTGGTTATCCACAGATGTAATTTCTAGGAACTGGGTGAATAATTTTTTTTTGTCATTGTTAGTTTAGTTTCCGCAAACAAACCAAGTAAAAGAACAAGTAAAACTTGAATCTAAATTATAATTTTGAGTTAAAGATTGAATCTGCGAATAGTGATTCCTTCAAATTTACCGATTCTATATAGCTAGTTAATCGATCTTAGACAAGCTAAATTAGCATAGTAATATATATATATATTTTCTTCCAATATCGTAGTTATCTAATTAATCATTCTTAATGGTAATTAAAACATTGAATATTGCAAATATGTCAAGCATTGTTGATTGTTGTGAAACTTTTAAATGTAGTTATTTGCTAATATTAATTTGGCATATGTTTCTTTTACATCTCATTGGGGTGGCGGGTAAAGTTTGACAATGAGGAGGTCCTTAATTAAGACCTGACCACTTCATTATCTTTCAAAAGATTAAAAGAACAAACACGTGTATATCGTTGATTGCAGTCATACTATATTGAATATTAATTGCTTGAACAATCTGGCCCCACCTAATGACTAATGTACGACGAACCCCACATGTCCACATGTTTCCATTTAATATAAAAAAAAAATTACTTCAGAACACACTTTCTTACTTTTCTATTATAGCACAAGACACTTTTAACTCTTAAGCCACTTTTGTTGCTGGATTTTTCTTACACTTATGTAACTTTCACTCTTTCACTCATACGCTTCTCTCTCTCTCTCTCTCTCTCTCTCTTTTTTTATTCTCTCGCTTTAAACCATTTATTTATTTTATATTTCTTTTTTTTATCCATCTCTCTCACATCTCTCTCTTTTACTCCATCTGATTTATTTTCTATTTTTATATTGTGAAAGACATAAAACAATTTATTTGGTAACAATGAATGATAATTTTGTTTTCTCTACATTTTAAGATCTATTTTGCTATAGTTTTGATTCGAAAAAAAAACAAAAAATCTAGACATATAAAATCGAGATCGACGTGGACATGAAACCGTGGACAATTGTGTGTAGACATATAAGAATCTCGTATTGTTAGTGTGGATGGTCATGTGTGGATAATACTTTATTGATGGTCATGTGTAGATGGTCATGTGTGGATGATCATGTGTAGATATAGTTCTTGATATTTACAAGTAGATTTCTTGTTTCACATCAAAACTATAGCAAAATGGTTCTTAAAATGTTGGTAAAATAGAATTATCATATATTGTTTCCAAAAAATTGTTTTATGTCTTTCACATTATAAAAAAATAGAAAACAAATCAAGTGGGGTAATATTTATTTTACTCTAATTTTTGATTTTCTAGTGTGGATGGTCATGTGTGGATGGTCATGTGTGGATGATCATGTGTAGATATAGTTCTTGATATTTACAAGTAGATTTCTTGTTTCACATCAAAACTATAGCAAAATAGATATTAAAATGTTGGAAAATAGAATTATCATATATTGTTTCCAGAAAATTGTTTTATGTCTTTCACATTATAAAAAAAAAAAGAAAATAAATCAAGTGGGGTAATAATTATTGTACTCTAATTTTTGATTTTCTAGTGTGGATGGTCATGTGTGGATAATACCTTACTGATGGTCATGTGTGGATGGTCATGTGTGGATAGTCATGTGTGGATAGTCATGTGTGGATGGTAATGTGTAGATGTTTTCTTTACATTTTAAGATCTATTTTGCTATAGTTTTGATTCGAAAAAAAAACAAGAAATCTAAACATATGAAATCGAGATCGACGTGGACATGAAACCGTGGACAATTGTGTGTAGACATATAAGAATCTCGTATTGTTAGTGTGGATGGTCATGTGTGGATAATACTTTACTGATGATCATGTGTGGATGGTCATGTGTGGATGATCATGTGTAGATATAGTTCTTGATATTTACAAGTAGATTTCTTGTTTCACATCAAAACTATAGCAAAATGGATCTTAAAATGTTGGTAAAATAGAATTATCATATATTGTTTCCAAAAAATTATTTTATGTCTTTCACATTATAAAAAAATAGAAAACAAATCAAGTGGGGTAATATTTATTTTACTCTAATTTTTGATTTTCTAGTGTGGATGGTCATGTGTGGATGGTCATGTGTGGATGATCATGTGTAGATATAGTTCTTGATATTTACAAGTAGATTTCTTGTTTCACATCAAAACTATAGCAAAATAGATCTTAAAATGTTGGAAAAATAGAATTATCATATATTGTTTCCAGAAAATTGTTTTATGTCTTTCACATTATAAAAAAAAATAGAAAACAAATCAAGTGGGGTAATAATTATTGTACTCTAATTTTTGATTTTTTAGTGTGGATGGTCATGTGTGGATAATACCTTACTGATGGTCATGTGTGGATGGTCATGTGTAGATAGTCATGTGTGGATGGTCATGTGTAGATGTTGTTCTTGATATTTACAAGTAAATTTCTTGTTTCACATCAAAATTATAGCAAAATGGATCTTAAAATGTTAGAAAAATAGAATTATTATATATTATTTTCAAAAAATTGTTTTATGTCTTTCACATTATAAAAAAATAGAAAACAAATAAAGTTGGGTAATATATATTTTACTCTAATTTTTGATTTTCTAGTGTGGATGGTCATGTGTGGATAATACTTTACTGATGGCCATGTGTGGATGGTCACGTGTGGATGTCATGTGTAGATGTAGTTCTTGATATTTACAAGTAGATTTCTTGTTTCACATCAAAACTATAGCAAAATAGATCTTAAAATGTTTGAAAAATAGAATTATCATATATTATTTCAAGAAAATTATTTTATGTCTTTCACATTATAAAAAAAATAGAAAACAAATCAAGTGGGATAAAAGAGAGAGATGTGAGAGAGATGGTTTATTGGTTTAAGGTGAGATGTAAAAGAGAGAGATGTGAGAGAAAAAGAGAAATATGCGT
Source organism: Eutrema japonicum (assembly GCA_030161315.1). NCBI lineage: Eukaryota > Viridiplantae > Streptophyta > Magnoliopsida > Brassicales > Brassicaceae > Eutrema > Eutrema japonicum. The sequence goes on from BSQW01000006.1 coordinate 18,491,258, forward strand.
AAGAGAAAAAGAGAGATGAATAAAAAAGAAGGACAAAATTGTGGTTTCATACCCATGAACAGTGAAAAAGTGCCTTAAGAGTTGAAAGTGCCTTTTGTAACAAAAAATGGCAAAAGTACATTTTAGTGTAATTCACCCTAATATAAAACTAGATTATCATCGCCCATGATATTTTTTTATAGATTTAATATAATGTTTTCAGTTCTAGAAAAATACAGGATTCATACAATAATTCGGTTCGAATATAGCTCTAAAATCTAAGACTATAAAATCTAGTAAAACCCGTAAAAACTCAGCAAATAACCGTGAACCGGACATAACCGTGAACCAGACATAATCGTGAACCAGACATAATCGTTGACCTAGATGAATCATGATTAAGTAACAAATTATAGTGCAATCAAATGGCTTCATTTATTGTTCTTATTAAGTCATTTTGATTTTACAATCTAGTACTTTATGATCTTTTTCGTTTATGAATAATATTTTATCAACTACAATAATAATTACTTTGTCAGTTTAACATATTTTTTTCAAACATATCTTAGAAATTTATTAGTTTTAATATTATATATATATATATATATATATATATATATATATATATATATATATTCACTAATTGTTGATTGCAGTCATACTATATTGAACCAGGTCAACCCACAGATCCGGTGACCCGAATGGCTCTCTGGTTTGTTTCTCGGGTCAGATTTGAAAACATTAATTTAATGTATTAAGATAAATTTATACAACGACGTCAAAAAATAAGATAAATTTATACAACATAATTTTATAAAATTTATGTTAAAATCAGAAAATTTAGAGGAATTTAAACAATTTCGTTTGATATTTCTAAATTAAAATCTTTAATATCTAATATGATTTAATATTTTTCTAAAATTTTATATTTTCTATTTTTTTCTATTGTCTACAAAATAACTCATGTTTGGCAATGTAATATTATTTATTTTATAAATTCATGTTTGACAATTCTATAAATATTTTTATGATTTCTTCATTAACATTTTTTATTTTAAATATATTAGACCAAAAGAATTTCGAAAATCTTTTATATGTTGTCTAATAAAATCTTTTAAACCACATATTTTTAACACCACCTCTCACCTGCAAAGATTTTCTGAATATATTATATTTAAATTTATATATTATCCTAAATTCGGAATTATATTTATTTTAATATGTTTATATTTGTAAAAACAGACTCGGATAATGTTAAAATAATTTTCAAACAGATTTTTTTTAAAAAAAAATATGGAGTGTTTGGATACAAATACTAAAAATGCTTCTGTTTTAATTGAATATATTATATTATAATCCGTGCGCCTGCACGAGAATTTTTTTATTTTTTTATAATTTTTTTTAATATAATTTTTTTTTTTATATTTATATATAATTTGTTTTATGTAGACATATTATTTTTAATAAGTGACATATTTATTTTTTTGTTTAGATATATTTAATTTTGTAGATTTAATTTTTTCAGTATTAAATATGACCGTGATTATAAAAACATAATGCTAACCCGTTCGTTCATATTAATCCGAAAAGGACAACGATTATAAAAACATAATTCTAACCCGCATGTTCATATTACCGTATTATATAAATATTTACTAATTTAAAATATTTAAAATTTTAGACTGATTGATTATATCGTTTATCATCTCCGTCATTATGATAATATTATTTAAATTTGAATATTTAAATTAAATCTAAACTAATATCCTGTTTATTATTTTTGTAAAGATATAATAACAACTGATTTTGTGATTTTTGATAATTACTCTAACCTATACTTAAGGAAATCAAAACTAATCTAAATTAAAATTTGAATTTTCGGAATTATTTTTAAATATAAATTAAGGCGCACATGAATTTTTTTTTGTTCATCAAATTTTGTAATATACTTTGTTTTTTTTTATATTTTTGATATAATTTGTTTTTATAGATATAATTTTCCTAACAAGTGACCAAGATTTATTTTTGTCTTTAGATATAGTTTGTTTTTGTAGAGTTATGTTTTTCTAGTATTAAATATGACCGTGATTATAAAAATATTATTCTAACCCGTCCGTTCATATTAATCTGAAAAGGACCGCGATTATAAAAAAATAACTCTAACCCACCCATTCATATTACCGTAGAATATAAATATTTACTAATTTTAAATATTTAAAATTGTATACTGATTGATTATGATAAAAAAAATTACAATAACATATCGTATATCATCTCTGTCATTATGAGAATATTATTTAAATTTGAATATTTAAAAAAATTTAAATTAATATTTGGTTTATTATTTTTGTAAAGATATAATAACAACTTGTTTTGTGATTTTTGATAATTAATCTAACCTATATTTACATAATTCCAAACTATTCTAAATTAAAATTTGAATTTTCAGAATTATTTTTAAATATAAATTAAAATATAATTTTTATTAATATTGTACTAAATTGACTTGTTTGGAAACATGAATAATAGTTATCCACAAAAGAATAGTCTAAAATGAAGGTGTACATATTTGGACACAAATGTATACTTGTTTTAATAGTATATATTGAATATTGTTTTCATATATAATTGAATTGGATATCGATCCTAATTATCCTAAATGGTAGATACCATTGTAAAGAGAATGCATAGACAAGTGGTTAATTTGCCTTTTCTACTTAGCTTCTTTACCTTTTCTACTTAGCTTCTTCTAGAATCAAGACAATGAGATTCGATAATATATACTGAAATTAACATTTTTAAGTTATAAATATATTATTGGTTGACAAAAAAAAAGAGTTATAAATATATTATTATTTTAATGTTTAAAGGGTTTTAATAAAATAAGAAATTGGAATTACAAAATAAATCTAATTCGAAACCCAAATTGGATCCGGTTAGGCAAATCAAACCAAAGTGAATGGTATAATATACAAAAAATGGCCTAAAACCAACGAAAGGAAAATGCATCGGAGCATAATGCTTCGAAGCTCCGCCGCGTCAATGTCGTCGTCTTGCCGTCGTTCCAACCTAGCCTCAGACCAAATATGACGATGGGAAACCCATAACCGCTGACCGATTTAAGTGAGAAGCGAGATTTTAACATGCTTTGTCTCGACCGAACTTAATCGCCGAGAAAATGTCCAACGCAACGACGAACACAGAAATCCGAAAAATCTTCGCCTCAAATGAAAAAAAAATAATTGTATAATCGTCCAACAATATTTATATCACATCGTTACTATTTACTTAACATTTCTCTAATTTTTTTTTGCTATCCCACCTAAAGGGGATTTAGCCTATTCCCCCATGAACTATTCGGCTCCTGATTATTCATACACGAAGTATCGATCAATGCTAAAAATATCATGAACTACATATAATTTTGAATTTACTACATAAACTTCTAAAAATTGGTCAATTTCATCAAAACCGTAGACGGTGTTTGTTTTCCGTTAACGGAATCCGACGTGGCTGACAGGTGGATCATCGGTTTGGTCTGGTTTGCGATTAAACCAATTTTTTTTTTTTAATTGCTTTAGACCAAAACGACGTCGTTTTGGTCTGATTATCATTAAAATATTTTTCGCACCAGCCGAGGCTCGAACAGGGGTCTGCACCGTGGCGAGACCTTAATCTACCAATGGGCTACTAGTGTTTCATTGTACGTTCAAACACACATATATATATATATACGAAATCAAAATCCTCAAATCAATTTCTTCTTCTTCTAGGATTTGATTACCATCTCGTTCCATCTTAATCAAAATTGACAGGATATACAATGAATGATTGGAGTAATGTGTTTATCTTATTCATTAAAATTTCAAATTGTCGGGAAGCGCAAAAGTGTTACCGCACAACTAAATCGACGATGACGTACCAACAGTGAATGATTTGCCCCACAAAACCACAACAATATTTCAACATTCCCTAATTCGACAAGGAACCCTAACGGAGATTATTAGTCCGATGGAGGCGGACGAGCGGCGGAACGGCGATTCCACGAGTCACAACCACCGTGCCCCGAAGAAGCCACGCCTGCCTGGGTTCTTGACCGAGTCGGATATCCGCTCCGAGTTCGCTCACCACCAGACCGGTGTTTCCAGAATCAACAACGGCAGCTTCGGGTGCTGTCCCGGCTCCGTTCTCGAGGCGCAGCGTGAGTGGCAGCTTCGGTATCTCCGTCAGCCCGACGACTTCTACTTCAACGCTCTCCGTCGTGGATTGCTCGCTTCTCGTACCGTGATCAGTGACCTTATGTCTCGCGCGTGGGAGTTTCCACTGTTGAGGTTAGGTTACCGTTCCCTGTCAATTCGAACGAAGAGATTATCTCGGCGTTTAGACAAGGATTAGAGAAAGGTAGAGCCAATGGTAGAAACAAGAAATTGATTTGAGGATTTTGATTTCGTATATATATATATATATATATGTGTGTTTGAACGTACAATGAAACACTAGTAGCCCAGTGGTAGATTAAGGTCTCGCCACGGTGCAGACCCCTGTTCGAGCCTCGGCTGGTGTGAAAAATATTTTAATGATAATCAGACCAAAACGACGTCGTTTTGGTCTAAAGCAATTAAAACAAAAAAATTGGTTTAATCGCAAACCAGACCAAACCGATGATCCACCTGTCAGCCACGTCGGATTCCGTTAACGGAAAACAAACACCGTCTACGGTTTTGATGAAATTGACCAATTTTTAGAAGTTTATGTAGTAAATTCAAAATTATATGTAGTTCATGATATTTTTAGCATTGATCGATACTTCGTGTATGAATAATCAGGAGCCGAATAGTTCATGGGGGAATAGGCTAAAATCCCCCCACCTAAATACTCTAGATTACACTAATAGAATAACCCAAACAAATACTAGTTGCCAAGAGGCTCATGGTCTAGTGATACCCCTGTCATTGTGAGTGGGAGGCCCTATGTTCGAGTCTCTTAGTAGGGAAAATATTTTCTAGCCCACACGGACGTGGTCGAGTGGTCGGTCGGAGGAGGACAACTAGGTAAATGGTACATTCCCACCCGAGTTCGATTCTCCCATGGCGCAGATATTCGAAACAATGTCACAAACGTGTGTGGAAGCTGTCACTTGGCTTCGGCCCAGTTGAAAACCCGTGAGGAGGCTTTGTCAGTTGGGCCAACTCACTCTAGGCAATAGTCGGAAGACGCAAAAGTCTTACTGGTTTGACATGAGGTAGCCAATCTTCATCTCCCCAGTCGGATGTCTACCAGACAACCTAAGTTAGTCCTGGGCATAATAACCGAACCGTATGAAACCGATCCGAACCGAACCGAACCGAAATTAATGGTTCGGTTAGGTTATGGTTACTTCACAATAACCGAATGATTATTTTTTTGATATCCATTGGTTATGATAACCGAATGGTTATTAACCGATAGCCGAATGGTTATTAACCGATAACCAGTGGGTATCCATGGATATCAAAAAAAAAAAAAATGTTTATTTCCCCTAATTAACTGAAATAACCGAAATATAACTGAACCGAAATAACCGAAACTAACCGAAATTTAACCGAAATAACCGAAACATTTCGAAATGTAACCGAAATAACTGAAATATTTTGAAATTTAACCGAAACTTAACCGAAATAACCGAAACTAACCGAAAATATTTGAAAAATAACCGAAAATAACCGAAACCATTCGGTTAACCGAAAATAACCGAAAGATTTCGGTTACCAAACGGTTATTAATTTTGATAACCATATCGAACCGAACCGAATGATAACCGAACCAAATGATAACCGAACCGAAAACTGTTATTAACCGAATGGATAGTAAAAGACATAACCGAACATAACCAAAAACCGAAATAACCAAACCGAACCGAATCGAATAACCATATGCCCATCCCTAACCTAAGTCATAAAAAAACAAACAAATACTAGTTCACTTCTCTACTATCAAAATATCTCAAATCTAATTTAGAGAAGATAAACAGTCACCATCCATTAAAAGCATTAACTTATATGAACTTAAAGTTAAGTTGGATCAACAACCCATTTAAATATATCTATTCATAGACAATGCATTATTAAGTGACATCAAATTTGTAACGTCATGAGCTATTTACTATATTAATCATAAAATATCTAAAATGGAAAGAACATGTTGACCATAGAATAAACACAAAACAAAAGAAACGATTTTTCCAATCCCGTTTCTGCAATCTACGTTGGCCGGCGTTGACTCCGGCGTCGGCCATACTCCTTCTTCTTCTGATTTCTACATCAATCTTCAACATCTCATAAATCCTTAATAGTTTTTTTCTTTGGTGTTCATATATACATCCTTTTGGTAATGACTTTCTGGGATCTTCTCTCAAAGTGGTTACTGTATGTTATCTTCTTCTCTCTTATTGGAAAAATGATAAGATTTACTTGCGTTGAATTGGGTATCAATTCTGATTCCATCTATTTCGACGCTGCAATCTCCGGCGTGGTTATGTCCACGATCGATGACACAACGCTCAATCAATGGTGGCTTTCATGGATCTACGGATATCAAAGTATCCAAACACTCAACATAACTTTATTTTATCCAGATTCGAGTGGTGAGGAACAAATCATAACCGCTTTACTTTGGAAAAAGCCGCCCTGGAAACCACCATGGAAATGGTGTGTCGGAGTCCGAGAGACCGAAGATGATGGGCAATCCCAAGTTTGTTTTCAATTAGAAGAATTAGTATATTGGATTCTTACTCGAACAATGTTTCAAAGTATAATCTGGGATTTTAGTTTGTATTTTTTCGGTGTTTTTAAGTTGCTGGAAATGGCGGTTCTATGGAAACCGCCATGGAGGGGACGAGGTTTTGGAGCAGAAGATGCAATCTCTTTGTGGTATGGCGACATTCGTACCGTCGTTGAAAATTGGCAATTTCAAGGTTTTTTTCTATCGAAAGAATCAATAAATTGGGTTCTTTTTCGAAGAATATTTTTAGTTCTAACTTGGGAATGTGTCAATGACATACAACAAGAGAATGGATGGATCATAGCAAAAAAAAATCGCAATCGATCAAATGCGATTATGAGGAAAGAAAGTGTGGATACTCCAGCGAGAAAAACTCGAAGAAAAGAATCGTTAAAACTCATTTTCTTTGTTTTATTGCTTTTCATGTTTATTTCTATGTATATAACTTGATTTTCATATTAATAAAGATAAATGTTAAAAAAAAAAAAACACAAGACAAAACAAAAATAGAGGGGTAAAAATGTCATTTAATTCTTGATGAAGAAAAAAAAAAAATCTTCCAGCACTATAAAAGGCTAATCTGCTTTCGATGACGACTCCACCTCGTTGATACAGAATCTCTTTCTTCTTCGTTTCACCTTTTCTTCTTCTTCATGTTTTTCGTCTCCGATTAGAAGAAAACAATGCAGCGATCACGGAATTTCAATATCTCCGGGAACGATGCGATTCTTTCTTGTCGTCTATCAATTTATAATCTCAAAGTTCTATTCGTTTTCGAATCGTCGCTGTTGAATAATTCGATCACGCGTTTTGAAGATGAGTTGGTCCGATAAGCTCCGCTGCTTCTCCTCCGATCTCTGCAGATTCTCCAATTTTATCTTTAATCGATCGTCTAATTGATTTTACTCGTTTTGATACCGTTTCGTTCACGAATTTCGGATATTTTCTCTGTTTCTTTCCTGGAATCTTCGATGGATAAGAAGATTTCGCTTCCGGATGATCTTCCTGAAGGTAATTGCGACTGTTACTCGTTTGATATCTCTTTATTGTCTTGCCCTGGCTTTTGAGATTATGCATTGCGATTTCGAAAATGCCTGTATGCGAATTATCAAAGATAGATTTAACGATTTATCATTCCAGTACAATCAGATCTATCTGTTAGGGTTCTTCCTCTGAGTTTTTGTATGCGCTGAGTCCGTCTCTATTTATAAAATTGTTGGTTTAAGTTTCTTTCCGGCGTGATTCAACAATGTTGACTGATACAGGAATATGATTCTAATTTGTAAGAGATCACAAATATGTGTGGTTGTGATAAAATCTTGTGGAAAATACTTGATGGATATTTGATGTATAATGTATGATGTTACATATCTTTTTCCTTGGGACAATGAAATGAATTGATTCAGCGCAGAATTAAGCATTCTAAGATGTGTTAAACCTTGAATGTGCAGGCACAATCTCTGCGCTTATCCAGAAGCAGAACAATGTGAAGCCTTCTGTCATCGTAATTGGCAGTGGTATATCAGGTCTTGCTGCTGCTAGGAATCTCTCGGAAGCATCTTTTAAGGTAATGTTACGCTACCTTGTATTATGTAACTTTAGGTGTACTTTTCTCTATATGATAATTTAAGTTGTTGGATGTTTGTGTAGGTGACTGTTCTCGAATCACGCGATAGGATTGGTGGTCGCATCCATACCGATTATTCCTTTGGTTGTCCAGTTGATATGGGAGCTTCATGGTGAGTTTTAATCAACTTAATTGCTGGTTTGGACGTTTAGATAAGCAGGCAACATCAGCAGCCTCTGTTTATTGGAGATTCAGATGTCTGATTTGTAATATTGTTGGTCCGGAAAGTAAGGTTTTCCTAAGAAGAATGAAAATGGTCTAACCCTTTCCCAAACATGGTCTAGGTTACATGGAGTCTCCAACGAGAACCCCTTGGCTCCAATTATACGCCGTCTAGGGCTGACTTTATACCGAACTAGTGGGGATGACTCTATCTTGTATGATCATGATCTGGAAAGGTAACTCTTTCTTGCTTTTAGGTTTTTGTATTTTTGATCAGCTAACTATGGTTCTGTGCTAAGATTTACGCCTATAGTGTAGTCTCTGCTAGATCTTATGGTTTCACTTGGTTCATTCTTCTAAACGTGGTAGAAGTACGTAGTAGATGGAGTTCAATCTGAAACCTGACCTAATCTATATATAGGTCACACTAGTGCTCTACTTAAACAAGTTATATTATTGTTTGAAAACCAAAGGTGCTTGATCAACTAGAAATCAAAGCCTGGTTTCATTAATTTGAAACATTTATAAGGAGAATTTGGCTTTCTTTTTCCAGTTATGGACTTTACGACATGCATGGGAATAAAATTCCGCCGCAGTTGGTCACTGAAGTTGGAGATGCATTTAAGAGAATTCTCGAAGAGGTAATCTTTGCATTTGCTAGATTGATTTTTCTAGTTACCATTCCTTTGTCACAAGAGAAGCTGACACATGCTTACTTCCTCGTTGATTCCAGACGGAGAAAATAAGGGATGAAACTGCCAATGACATGTCTGTTCTTCAAGGAATATCCATTGTCTTGGATAGAAATCCAGAACTAAGGTACTGAGTAACACATTCTAAAGTAACATTTTTACTTCTTTAATTTATGTATCTATTATAACATCTGTTGTTTTCTTGTATTATCTAGACAAGAAGGGATGGCATACGAAGTTTTGCAGTGGTATATATGTAGGATGGAGGCGTGGTTTGCTGTGGATGCGAATTTGATATCGCTAAAATGTTGGGATCAGGCAAGCGAACTATTCTATTCTCTATTTGACCTGATTATGGTTGTCCATAAATGACTTTTTTAGAGTCAATAGCTTTCTGAACGTATACTTCCATATATAAGAATTAATTGGCCTTCTCTTCCTTATTGTTGTAATGATGGTTTGTTAGCAAAGTTGTTAATCTGTTTTTTGGCAGAAGCAAACAATTTTAGAGGAAAGTTGCGGTAAATATTGTAGGCATCAAGTCATATATGCTTGTATGTTGACATCTTAACATCCAATGAAACCAACTAGGGAAGCTCAAAATAGTTACTTTTGTGCAGGATGAATGCCTTTCAGGTGGTCATGGTCTAATGGTGCAGGGTTACGAGCCAGTGATCAGAACACTTGCGAAAGACATCGATATTCGCTTGAGCCATAGGTAATTCAAATCAGCCTATGATGTGGTTATACGTAACGTTCCAATATCTTACTTGAATGTAGTAATCACATGTGCGTGGAATTATATTCACACAGGGTTACTAAAGTATCAAGAACATCTAATAACAAGGTGATAGTCGAAGTTGAAGGGGGGACCAATTTTGTTGCTGATGCTGTTATTATTACGGTTCCAATCGGTGTTCTCAAGGCAGATATGATTCAATTTGAGCCAGAGCTCCCACAATGGAAGACCTCTGCGATATCGGATCTGGGCGTAGGCAACGAGAATAAGATCGCCCTGAGATTTGACAAAGTGTTTTGGCCCAATGTTGAGTTCTTGGGGATGGTGGCACCGACTTCTTACTCCTGTGGCTATTTTCTGAATCTTCACAAGGCGACAGGCCATCCGGTGCTTGTGTACATGGCTGCAGGGAATCTAGCTAAAGACCTTGAAAAGCTATCTGATGAAGCTACAGCAAATTTCGTGATGCTGCAACTTAAGAAAATGTTTCCCGACGCACCTGATCCGGTAAGCAATCATATCATCATCACCGTATTGCACAATGTGAATCATATGTTATTATGTTCGGAAACACTTAAAGGTGTGTGTTTTGGTTACAAACGAAAAAACAGGCTCAATATCTAGTGACACGGTGGGGAACGGATCCTAACACATTGGGGTGTTACGCGTATGACGTAGTTGGGATGCCGGAAGATATTTACGCGAGGCTAGGAGATCCCGTGGATAACATATTCTTTGGAGGAGAAGCTGTGAACGTCGAGCATCAAGGATCGGCTCATGGAGCCTTCTTAGCAGGAGTCTCGGCCTCTCAGAATTGTCAGAGGTATATCTTGGAACGACTCGGGGCTTGGGAGAAACTCAAACTTGTTTCTCTAATGAGGAATAGTGATATTCTCGAATCTGCAACTGTGCCTCTCCAGATCTCCAGGATGTGATTGATTGGCTTACTTCTCTCTCTCTCTCTTTCTACTTTCATTTAGTGTTCTTGTATGTTCTCCCTGCTTAAAAGACAAGCAAGGGTCCAATTTATTTTTCTCCATCTGAAAACAAATAAAGACAACATTCCGACTTCTGAATGTGAAGTCTTGTTTTTCTTCATTGATATATCGCTCGATGTCTTACACTTACAGTTTTTATAGTTTAACTGTTTATATAATTCAGTTGACCAAAGCATTTGAATACCTTATAATTTTTGTATGCTGCCTTCTCTCCATCCGAAATATCTCCACGAGCCATTTTTATGCATTTCTTTCATCTCCATCATCAAAAATCACATCAATTTTTGATCATTCGTCGTTTATTGAACAACTTGACGTAGAATTGGGTATTTCTATATGTATTTGTTTTTTTAATATTGATCCATTAATGTTTAATCTAGTAATTTGTGTGTGTTTTTTTTTAAATTCCCCTGTCTTATATTCTATTATCATATATAAAATATAAATCATAAGATTTTTGTTTTATTTTCTCCCAATTCCGTCTTTGAGACACATTTGTTGGCATAAAGCACGTTATATTTTCCATTTTGTTATATATCAACCCTCTCCGTTTTATAGTCAAATATTTGATCCTCATGTGAAAGCGGGACTTCAAACCTGTAACACAGAAACAAAATAGCCTAAAATGATGGAGAAAATTATGTTATGATGTTCCCAAATCAATTTCAGACCAAAACAGAGATTGCCCAGCGTTGCTAGCAAAGAGAGAATATTTAGCTCAAAAATATAGACTACAGGGGTTGTTATGTTGCATCATCCCCTATTCGTCGTCATCCTCACTCTTAGACTTCTTCTTCTTCTTCTTCTTCTTCTTGTGACCATCATCAGTCCCCTCGTTTCCTCCAGCTTTACTCTTCTTTTTCTTCTTCTTCTCTGATTTCTCATTCTCATATGTCGTCTCCATCTTCCTCTTCTCTGTATTCTCCTCATCCATTGCCTTATCCTCTTCTTCGTCTTGCTTTTCTTTGTTGAGGCCTCCACTGTCTCTTTCCCTTCCTTATCTAAAGGAAGCACCCATCAAACACCGATTCCACCACCAAAACTGGAATTTGTAAGCCATTTTTTTGTTTTTTAAGAAATACCTTTGTTTTGCAGATTTTCTATCACCTCCTTCATTACATCCACGTTCTTACGTGGGGCAACACCTTTGTCATAAAAGTCTAGCATTTCCTCGACTTGCTCCCGAAGCTTCTCACCGTAGGCCGTTGTTGCGCCATCTGCATAAGACAACACCCGAGCACATAAAAAGATTTGATGTCAGAGTTGGAACACATATGAGACTATGTATATAGCTAAAATGACTTGGCTTGAATGGAAGCATTGTCTCATTCGACCAACAAAAATGAATCGAAACATTGTCTCAATGTCAACTCTCGAATCGTAATCCATCAAAAACAAAACCAACACAATTTTTTTAGCCATTCTGCCAAATAATTCACCACCAAAGACTGACCATATCATCATACCATCTTTTCAACTGCTAAACTGTACACAACTTGTAACCACCAATTTGCACATTGGCTTAACTAACAATAATAGTTGGATGATGGATTTCTGATCCTACACATCCGGTGACAAGTTTGGTTATTGTTTAAAGGTAATACACAATCCTCAAAGGCATAGCCTTTAGTGCATTGGCATATTTTCCGTAGTACTCAAAGAACAAACCATAGCAGGGAAAAATAAACATCAAAATCATTTTGCTCAAGAAGCATTGCAAAAGCATGCATCGATTTGAGCGTTTGGAACAAGGACACCAACTACCACATAAAATATTACCAGAAACACTACACATATCATAATAAATAAATAGAAAACTGAAGCATGTAACAAACTAATGAAATAAATCAAAGTTCTGACCTTGTTTAAAATGACAGGTTCATAACTTCATACTTCATAGTGACGAAGATTCTCAAATAATTAGATATTCAATCTCAAATTTCATTTTCCACAACTGTATCCAAAGAAGCTTCTTTCTTAACTGTAAAAGGAAGAAATCATGTACACTTAGATACAGAAGCATACCTTGAACTTACAAAGAATATTTGACATAAGTTATTTAGTGTCTAGACATACTACTTTGCTCCTAGTACTGCAACCACTTAGACTCAATCTCATGAACAGGATTGGCCCTCTTCTTAGTTTTAAGAGTCGTTAAGTCATTAGACCGCCTCCTTGGACATTGTTCATTTTCGATTTTCATAACCCTGTCAAAGATTATAAAGTGGAAAGAAAGAAGAAAGACTCAAATTACCGGAAGAAAATCTATCCACTGAATGTCTCCCTAACCTAAACACCTCCTACTAATCCCTAAACAAACACCGCTAAACCAAAAACGCAAATAGCTATTAAATATCACATAGACCCCAATAATAGTACCATTGGCGTGGATATAGATTCGTAACAAACCTACAACATAGTGGATTGACAAGAGTAGTCGACTTCGCCATGGTCTGGATCCAGCATCATGGAGGGATTTAAGGCTCATTTCATATAACCCCTCCACTTGATGGCCGCAGATCTCTTGGTAAAAGACAAAACTTTCAGATGCTTCAATCGGCCCGATCCTTGGTTTAAGCGAATCTATTGGGATGAATCGTGATATTGTGATGTTATGATGGCGGCAGAAGCGACGAGAAGATCACGACTGCGTAGAGGCAACCGAAAAAGATTTCGTTACAGAGCACAGAAAGATTAACAGAGAGATATTTGATGTTTAAGCGATAGATTTTATACAAGAATTGAAGAAGCTGCACTAAATTGATTGCTGAAAGGATTATTAAGCTAGAACCATGGACGTTATCGGAAGCAAAAGTAGAGAAAACTTCGGTAAGATAAATCTGAGGGGTATGCCGAAACGTCGTTTAGATTTTGAGTTTTTTTTTTACCAATTAAAATTAAAATGCCACGTGGCTCTCTCTCCAGTGTTGACGTGGCAAGCAGCTAGAGATAGTTAGCCCTCTTTTATATATTAGACTAGGGATTGTTCCGCGTTACGCGCAAATTTTGTATTGTATATTTTTTATAAAGTAAAGTTATATTTTAAGTATTAATAAACATTAAATTGTAGACATGGTATAATTTTGGTAAGTTTTGAGAAAGTTTGATGTTAAAAAGCTCTAGTTTTATGTGAATATAATCTATCAAATATAATTATTTATTTATTAAGCAACTTCAATTGCGTAACGCACCTTTCATGCTGAGTCTCTCAACTATTAGTTGCATTGAGAATTGCTTGAAAATTAAATGATATAACATATAAGTATATAACTACATGAAGCGAATCTCTATCGACATATTCAGTAAAAGAAAATGTTGTGGCATGGGTGTTTGTTTATCCCAGCTTCCTTGCGTTTCTTTACTCGTACAAAATCCCAAACCCAATGAAAACGCATCTCATTCTGCCCATCTTCTTTCATGAAAATACACATCATGTCTCTCACAACCAAGCAATCCCTTTTTCGTCCAGCTCGTTTTCTTACTTGTTGTTATTGCCAAATATATGACTCTTGTCTTGATGAAATCAAGACTGATGCCTCGTGTCTGCACAACATAATTATGTAAGTTGAATCTCTTCCCAAGAAAGAGTAATTTGCAACAGTAAATCTAAAGATTAAGGTAAGAAAGTGATCAAAGTATAGACAATGGAAACACCATTAAAAAAATATGTAGCTGATAAGAAATGAATAGTGATAGATAATTCTGAAGGTCTGAAATATAGTGCTTTATTAATCTCTCCTGGAACACTATCAGTGATATTTTTCGGAAAAGAACACCAGTTTTGTTAAGAATTCTTTGTGTTTTCTGTACCACGCAAAATCTAAGAATTGAACTCACTAACATTCTAACATAGTTGTTTGAAACCAAACGAATAAGTAATTTTCGGTTAAATAACACATAGTGTAAGACTCAAGAATTAAGATAGCAACGTTTTCTAATAAATTTCCAGACCTTCAAGTAGGGGAACTGAGCTTTATGTTCTTTCAAATGCATGCTATGCGTGTGGTTGACGGAAAGAGCTACATCAACCTGAAAAACCATACAATGAATTCTTGCCGTTCACCCGTTGACATTTTTATGTAAGAAAGCATTTCATATTGAAAGCAAAATCAAACCATATGTGTATTCAATGTTTATTTTTTTAAACTATATGAAATATAAGTATATATGTAACTCACCTCTCAAGACGAACCAGCAATGCCACAATTATCTTTTGTGGATGTCAGCTAATTAGCCCTCACAAAAAAATGTTGTAACGTATTTGTTTGTTGGGTTTTAGCAATTTATTTTACGTGTCTGAAGAGCAACATCAAAACAATTCATATTCATGTGTTCTATAAAATGTGTGTTACCTAGTGATGAAAACCTGAATGATCATGGTTATGTCCTTGTTCCTTCTCTACAAATTTTGAAAAAAATCCATAGGTAATAATCAACTAAACATAAAATGTTAAGCAAGAACAAAGGAAATAAATGATGCATCTTTGACGCTCGTTAGTCGTTTCAATGAAGCCACCGATACATAACTGTGTGAGTCTACATATAGATATATGGTCATCTTGTGACATTGGCTTAATACATGTAATCAATTACCACAGTAAACTCAAAAAGTAGAAATATTAGAAGGTCTTTTTAAGAAAAAATTTATCTCAGAAGTAGGTGCATACCTTCCATGTCTCTTTATGACTAATATGATCTGCTTGTAGATAAAACAATTTGTTTGCATAATCAACTCCAACACGTCAAATAAAAACCACAAATTAACAGTCCAAAGCTAGGCCATGATTGTCTGCAGCATGTGCAAGTAATGCATATATATATATAAGTAAACATACTGATCTTTTAAAAGTAGGTTAACTACAAAGAGATAAAAAAAAATAACTTACAATGAGACAGAGGAGGAGAGGGTCTTACCACCATGGAATGTTATACATAAATGTTTCACATACGAATAATCCTCTAGCCCTAAAACACGGCTGCAAATAAAAAGTCAAGACCATTGTTTGCAGAAAAATAGTTAAAAATCTAACTTCCTTACAAACATACATACCATGAATCTGGAAAAATTAGTAAGTTCGTTGTTAGGCGTTGTAGCTAGAACTTCTGCATTCTACAATAGCTCAAGGAGGAAGGGCTTGATGATGATTTGTGTCATTGATCTGAAAAATGAGAACAAAACTCTTCCTTAGATTAGATGAAGAAACACCCACATGAAATTACAAAAATTAATTGTAGAAATGAAGAGAGTTTCAAGAATTAGTAACCATAGTGAAAGTCTTGTATCCGTCTCCGTTTGGCCATACACCAAAACATGATTTTGGAGGGAAGATTATGGTAAAATGACCATAATTTAAACTAATATGTGAACCACAAAGGCATAAGTGCTCAGCTCGCCGTAACATTTCAAGTCAGGAAATGATGAGAGTACGAAATGTAGAAAACTTTATCTTCTAATTCCCATAGTAATGACACAATATTCTCAGATCATTCATGCAGTTCTGCAAACAACAGTAAACCCAAATACAAATAAATCTAACAACAGTAATTAAAATTAAGGTTAAGCCGAGAATGTGAGATCATCAACCCTCTACTTAGCTAAATATAACAGTAAGTCAGTAACCAATATGTGGAGATCAGTTTTGATGTTTCAACGCTCTAAAATTTTAATCACATGTTTACATATGATTACTGAATTAGATAGCACTCTGATCACAATAATGCATGAAAATCTGGAAATGCCTCACCACCGCTTCCGGTTGATTTTCTGGTATGTGCCTCATTTTTTACCCTCTTTCGTCTCCCTCCGATGAATCCTTCGTCCATCTTCTTCTTTCTCCTCATGGTTAAGGGTGCCTTCAACATTTGGACCTTGTGAATTGTGACTATATTCTTTGGGTTTCTTCCGTAAGAGTCATTTGGGGGGAAGTGCTTCAAGTGAATCTGTTTTCTTCATCGAAGGACTACATGGAACAAAAAAAAAAGAGATTACATGAATAAAAAGGGACGAGGAACCGAAATTGTTTCTATTAGATTGATAGTTTTTTTGTGTGTTTAATACAGGTTTGCAAGGCAAGAATGGAGAAGAAACGATTCGCTTGCTCGATTAGAATTTTTTTGCGTTTTGGGACTGAGTTTGCTGGTGACGTGGCAGCTTTAGAAAGCTTCTATGCCGTGAATTATTTTTTCGAGAGGTATAGCTGATGTGACAAATTCTATGGCTGTAGATTAGATTTTTTCTTCTTCTAAGTATCTGCTGATGTGGCAGCTTGTAAGGACATATTATTTTGGCTGAGGTGGATAGCCTAAGAAGCTTCAAATAGGTGCTTTTATATAGTATAAATTATTAAATCTAGTAACATCTAAGTCTATTCATTTTCTAAGTATGAATCTCCAAGAAGTAAAAAAAAAAGTCTCAAAATCAACAAACAAAATTAAGATAAGGAAACACCAAATCTTTTGAAAACACTCTACTTCACAACCAAATATTTTTCAAATAGTTGTTTTTCTTAAAACAAATTATCGAATATATATTTCTTTCCTTATATGTAATTTTTGGTATTTTTAAAGTATTTTTAAATATTTATTTTGCATTTTTACATTTAATAAAGGATATTTTTCAATTATATATATTGATTTTTCATCATATATTTACAATTATCCCTTAAAACAATGTCATTTGATTAATTTAAAAATAACATAACATAAACAATGTTTGGAAATAACTTAATTTAATAATTAGTTAATTATCCTTAATGATTCTTTGTACAAACATGTTTCTTGATTTACTTTACATTTTAGAGAATTTGTAGGTTAATATATGGTTGCCATATGCCTCATTTGCAAAAGTTAGAAACATGGAATCTCTCTTTGACATCTTCACGATTTCTCTTCTTCTTCTTCTTTGTTTTATATTCTTCTTCTTTAAATATGGTGCATATCTATATAACATGTGGTGTATGGAGATCGGGTATCAATAAGTAGTAGATTTTTATTGCTGATGAAGAAAAACGAGGAAGATTACTAACTTTGGAATCAATTACTACTCTTGCGGAGTTAAAAATGATGGTTTTAGAGGACTATGGAGTAGTCGAAAAGAATGTTGAGTTCTGTTATCTTCAGAGCGATTTGATCGATAACTAATGATCTCCCCCATTTATCATTACAAATGATCGTCAAGTGAAAAAATTTGTTGGGTATGCAAAGAAGAGTGCGTCGATACGTTTGTGTGTGACAGCTACAATTGATTTGAATAAGGAGCCATCTGATTCAAGTTGTAGAGAAGATGATGCTAAGTTGCCTCAAAAGTCAGAAGAATTTGTGAAAGATCAATGGAATGACGACTTCAAAACCAATGTTCGTTACGTTCAGGATGTTGGCGATGATGGTGATTATGGCATGCTTTCTGGAAACAAAGAAGACAGTCAAAAGAAAGCTCGGTTTTGGTTGATTGATGCTGTAAAGAAAGAGCAAAATTTTAGAAGCAAAAATGCTTTGAAGGCAACTCTGAAAATTGCAGCAATGAAGTATAACTTTGACTACAATGTCGTACAATAAAAAAAATGGTGGTATATACGCTGCAAAGATACTGTATGCAATTGGCGTGTTCGTGCAGAGGGTCTACATGGATCTAAGTATTTCAAAATCGACAAGTATGTGGCTGAACACACATGTGCTCTCCTTCTAGGAAAAACAAATTCGCTAGAACAACTTCAGCGAAAACAATCGGCAGTCTGATTATACATAAATATGAGGGTGTTAAGGAAAAGCCTAAACCGAGAGAAATCATACATATTATGCGTACGGAGCATGGATGCGAGATCTCTTACACACAAGAATGGGAGTCCGTGAGTATGCAGTTAACGCTGTTAGAGGTATTCCGGAGGAAAATTTTGGTAAAATTCCAAAATACTTGCACATGTTTAAAGAAACTAATCCGGGTACGCATTCTCATTACGTAACGGATTGCGATATTAGATTCAAATATCTATTTATTTATTTTGGTCAATCGGTAAGAAGATTCTACAAAGCCATTCGTAGGGTCATTGTTGTTGTGGTACATTTTTGAAGAGTAAATACAAAGGAGTTATGCTTGTTGCTACAACGTTAGATGGTAACTCCAATTTGTATCCAATTGCATTCGGGGTTGTCAATTCAGAGAACGACTTTTCATGGGAGTAATTTTTAATGCAAATAAAGGTTGTTATTGCAGATGAGCAATGTTTGACTTTTGTGTGAGATATAAATTCTTCCGTTATTAAATCACTTGCTAAAGTGTACCAGCAATCTAGACATGGAATTTGCATCCACCATTTTTTGAATAATGTGGTAACATATTTCAAGACAAGGGGTTTGACTGGCTTGATTGCAAATGCTTCAAAAGAATACATGGTTGCTGAATTTGAGAGGAGATTCAACGATATTTGTGGTATTAGTCCGCTTGTTGGAAAATATCTAGTGGAGGCTGATATCGCAAAATTGGCTCATTGTAAATTGCATGGCTTCAGGTATGACGTTAGAACCACTAATCCACATTGGTGAGTCTTTGGAACTACTAGCCTAATGATATCACTAACCCACATTGGTACATTATTTGCCAGTTAATCTGCATTTAAAAATTATAAAGTGAGAGCAAATCTCTATATGATAGTAAAAACAAAAACAAAAACAAAAACATCAAAATTAACTAAGAAACTTAGCTATCGGTGAGATTTGGTTTTGTTGGTAGAAGAAGCAAGAAGCGAGAAGTCTATTCAATCCTATTCGTCATAGTCATAGTAGAGAGGATATGATTCTCCCACTCTAGAAGATTCAGATTCAGAAACCTTACTTCAAAATCTTGATGTGCATCATATGGCTTAGATAGAATCATGTTGTATCCAGAACCTCTTAAACCATGTATTGTCCCCGCAAAACGAGGATACCCTGTTAAGAGCATGATGTTGCGTGGTAATGCATCTCTCATTGTATTACCTATCATGTGTGCTCTAATTAACATGTATGGGGCATGCAATTTGGGACCAATAGGTGTAGGTGCAGGTTGTGGAGCATGCGTCGGGCAATACACCAATCTTTCCGGAGCAAGATAATAAGAGAAACCTGCTCTCTCCAGTGTTCTGCGGATTTCATCGACTAATGTGACTCCATCGGCATATCCAGACCAAGTTGTCACTTGATAATCGTCGCTGGTCCATTGAAGAGACTGAAGAATGCGCGTTCTGATATCTGCGATGTCATGGAAATCATAATCATCTCGAATAGGACATTTCTGTAAATCCCAAAAAATTGCCACTTGATTAGGACCTAAACCACCAAAATGTTGTCCATTACTCATCGTGAAGAAGAAAGAAGGAAGAAGCGAGGAAGAAAAAAAAACGAAACAACAACATGTTGTTTATGCAGTTTTTATTATTAAAAAATCATAATATGTATGTGGGAACCATTTGTTCGAGCTGTTCATCGTATATATAATTTTATCCACTTAAAAATGTGGTACAACATAGAATAATATGGTAAGTCCATGCACAATGCATGCACGAAGTATTTTCAGAGCGGATTGCCATTCTCTTTTCGCATAAGCATTAAGTATGCCACTTACATAATTTTGGTGGATGAAAACACATCCATGAGAGAATTATATGTTATAGTGTCTGCAAATTCTCCTTTTTGGTGTATTATAGACAAAAGTTCCATAACATCGTTGCTCTTTCCAAATTTTAGATATCCTTGAATGAGAATGTTGAATATAACTGAATTAGGACGGCATGCCATTGCATTGAATGTTCTGGCTGCTGCATATAAGTTGTCATTGTAGCAGTAACCTTCAATAAGGCTGTTATAACACCTTACATCCGGAGCAACACCGATGCTAATCATTTTGTGGAGCATCTCTTCAGCAGGTTGTGTCATTCCTCTTTCAGCATAACCATTAAGGATGTCATTGTAAGTGACAACATCAGAAGCAACACCTCTTTTCAGCATGTCACACATCAACTCTTCACTTTCACTTACTCTTTCAACTTTGTAGAGACCTCTAACAAGATAATTGAAGGTATATATGTCTTCTCCTTTCCCTTTGATATTAGTTTCGTTGACAAGTCTAAGTGACTCGGGTAACCTAACTTGTTTGCTGATAATCGGACTTTTAACAGTCCGCACAATTACCCACTGTGCACAATGCCTCAATCTAATGACATGTCATTGCAGCACTTTGGGATCGAATCCACAGGGAAATAAGAACAACACAATAAGAATACAAGAAACTAATCAAGCTAAGCTAAACGTTTTTTGGTTTTTGTCTAAAGAACTAATTACGATAAAACTAAAAGTAAAGAAGAGAAACAGAGAATAAGAAAAATACAGGACACTTGAAATGATCAAAGGTAGTTTTAAAGACACAAATTCAAAGACAACAAGACACTAAACTCGATTTACTCAAGTAGATAAAATATGGATCGTAGGATATGGTATGCGATTTTGAGTATTCGATGATTTTATTATGATGTTCCTAATCACTCATTGAGCTTATTCTATGGCAAGGAACACATACAAATAGCTTAGCTCACTCTCATGATGCTAAACCCTTCATTGATAATTCAAATTAGCTAATCTCTCAATTGCTACCGAAATATCAATAAGCATAAAACGTAAGTCCTTTTAAGCCAATTAATGATTCTTAGTCACGACTCTCGTCTTTCTAAGCATCAAAAACATGAATAGAAATCTTCTAGACAGTTACCAAACCTCTCTCAACTGTAATATTTCCATGTTCTAAAAATTGAGTAGCTAGTTCAATCCTAGCTTTAAGACCACTTCTAAACATGAGAATCTTTGTAATATTGTCATAAACATCAAAAGATCATCATCTATCCCTCTAAATCAATCAATCCCACAATCCATAAATAAACTACTCACACATAGTTAAAACACAAAACAAAACCGAACAAAAGCAAGACATAGCAAAAATAAGAAGATTGATGGAAAGAGTTTAAGAAAATCTTCACTAGAAAGTTGTGGATCTTGAATCTTTCATACAAAAACAAGAGAGGAGAAGGGAGAAGTAGTTGGCTTAGAACAGTAAAAAGAAGCAGATAATGATGATATTTTTGCAAAATCAAGCTGAAAATCCGGAGGCAATCTTGATCGGTTATGGCGATCGGTTATGACCGATCGCCTGTGTATTTTTTCTGCCATCGGTTTTATCGATCGGTTAGTAACCGATCGAGCATGATTTTTGTCGTGGGATCGCTTTCAGCGATCGGTTGTGTAAATTCCGGTCCTCACGTTCCTTCTTCAATCTTTGCGGTTTCCTTCCATCCGCGCTCATCCATATCAGTCCCGAACACCTGAAAAAGGCTTTAACAAGCCAAAAAGAACACAAAAACGACATAGGACGTCCTAAATGCAATGTGACTCGAATTGGACCTAAATGAATTGTAAATGTTATGAAAACAACATGAAACACATAGAAAACATAGGAAAATATGAGACTCAAGATGGTGAAATACACGGTTATCATTTGCACAAAGTTTCAATGACCATGTTATACCTTTTTGCATAAATCGTTATACCCTCTTCTTCCATATGTTTTAGGACATCCAATGCAACATCAATTTTCATAGAATCACAAACACTTTTTACAATAAACCCATACGTTGCTGCATTTGGCTGAAATCCCAATTTCATCATCTTTCCCATAATACACAAGGCATGACTAAAACAACCACATTTGGTGAAACAATTGAGCAAAATATTCCAAGTGTGGTGAAATATATTGTTTGGGGATGGTTATATGCTTTAGCATGGTTTAAAGGAAAAATAGATAATGATAGATTGTTATGCCGTGGTAAGGGGGTCTTGGGAAGTAGGCAAGTGCCTTTTTCCGGGTGACCCGGTGATTGCTTAATGGACATGGATGGCCGCATGTACATGGGTCCAACAAAGCTGACCAGCCAAAGGAAAAGAGGTAGTATTTACCGGCGGGAGGACCGCTTATGTCCTCGTGGTGCTACCTTCGGGTAATGTGCATCATACTTCTAAGGGTCATTCTTTATGTATGAGCTGTCTTCGAAGATGATGTGCTAGATGGTTTAGCTTATGGAAGAAGTCCATAACTATAATGCTAAAACTTGACAATAGTTGTATGGTGATGATCATCAACAAGATCTCCAGGTTCAGAGAATTGAGCAGGTTTTGGTTGTTTCTCGATTTTCGCTTATTAGATGTCGATTTGAATCTTAAATAGTGTGAGATAAAAAAAAAGACTTGTGTGAAATCTCTGATTTGCATACTCACAAACTGTATTATCCTTTGGCTAGATTAGTGTGCATGATGAGATGAAAATGCATGTTTTAGTTGTGATTATTCCTTCATCACGTTGGGGTCTGTCTAACCAAATTTGTTTATAGTCGTTTTCTTTTCATATTTGTTAAACCAGGACTATTAGTTACCAAATTTAATCATATTTCTCGTAAACTCTTGATTCATTTTGTAAGGTATGTTCATTCTCTTCCAAGCAAGACTTTTTCTTGTATGGATTACTAGTGGGACTTAAAAATATAAAACCAGAGAAATAGACAAGCATTAAACCGTATCGAATAACCGAATGTCCAAAAAATCCATCTTGAGGCTAAACCGAGTAGAACCAAAATTTAAACCAGGGATGAAATCTTCAAGAATTGAGGATATTCAGAGCTTTTTAAAAGTTTACAGAGCCATTCAATTTCGATTCAGAGATTGAGAAGAAACCCAATAAACTGAAACCTGAAAGGATGGATATGCATAAAGTATAAGAATCAAACAAAAGAGAAGAGAAGCTTGTGTTGTTTTCTTCATTATCATTGTTCCTCTCTCACATGTCGAACAGTTTTATGATGTATATATATACTGAAATTATTGGGGCAAACAAAAATCAAACGAATGGTTAATAATTACAGTTGAAGTCAACAAGAAAAATAATCACTAAAATTGTCAAAAGTTTTTTCAAATTCGACGACTTTTTGGTTTTCTACAAAAACGCGGTTTTGTACAAAACTAGACAAACAAATACTTAATGAAAAATCCAATTTTATGAACCTAGATTAGGTAATTGTGCATGGCTGGCTTGATTATCCGTAAGGGCCATTGCTGTCGTATATATAAATATTCAGTTATTTTTTATTAAGAATTAGACTTTAAATTTTGGATATTTATATAGAAAATGGTAGATAATCGGACATAAAAATTTAACTCTAAATATTAATAGGTACGAGCTGAATCATACTTTGCATAATAGGTACGAACATATTTATGTCAAGCAGGCACGGTATAGAGGTTAGGCATATTAGGTCATAATCTTGGATCACCTTTTTTTAGTTTTTGATAAACCACAAAATTAGTTTTAAATTAATAAGTTATAAGGTTTTAATTTTTAAATTTGAAACCCATTTTTGATAAAACCACCCAAAAAAATTATATTTATCATTTTTTATATTAGTTTAATATATTTTATTTTTTCCAATGATTTTCAAATTAATTGGAATTATAGCTTAAAATTTTTATATTTTATAGCCACATTTTTTTTCCTTATCTCGGATCATCATTTTTGTTGGGCCGGACATGATGTCAAGACACCCGTTTATGCCATATGGTTAAGCCAATGTGTTGTTTTGGGAGTTTTGAACTGGGGTATATACATCCTGCTAAACTCGGAACCAGAGCATGTTATATAGTCCCATTTCAAATACCAGTGGATCCTGAAATCTCTAGGATTTATCGCTCCGTACGTCTTCTTACGTCACATGCGGTTGTATATGCTATTTGTAGAGAAAATTTTTTGGATATTTACAAACTCAAAGACTCATGCAGAGTTACTCTTATAAACGGTCGACTATGGATTCACCAATAGCGAGTAAACCCTTTGGTATTTACAAAAAAATTTCTAGTTGTTGTAAACCCTTCAATATTTTTATTTTCTTAATAAAGTATTACTCAGCGTTAAAAAATAAATGATCGACCATGTGGTTTTAAACATTATTTGGTTCGTCGTAAATACATGGATGAGCTCATTGATAATGAATGCACAACTTATATAAGAGGAAAAGGTAATCATAGGGATTACAGTAATAAATGTAATCAACTAATTACACGATAATGTGAGTATTAGCCCAAAATGGGGAGTAATTGTAGAACTTTGAACTCTCAAAGTTGTTAAGGATCGGACAACACAGATTTTACTCTGTTTTGTCTCTCTTTCTATGTTTCTTGATCGACACTTAATGATAATATTGTTTTGTATATCACTCTGATTTTGTTAACGGAAAACAACCATTCTTTATTAGATATACAAACTGTATTTATAGGTTCACATGACACATTTTCACTAAGGGATGCATCTCTAGAAGACAACCCAATGTGAAACAACACACACGTTCACATACGTAACCGTTTTACAGTTACTTCATTATTCGCATCTTTTGTTTAAGTTATACGAATAATTTACATATTAATACTTAACTATATAATATATAATTCTAGTAAGATAATAAAAACATGAAGACTTGATCACTTCAACACTCCTCCTTGATCATGGCTTCATGGTCACGCCTAACTCTTCTCGTAGAGATTCGAACCTTGATGAGTTTAAGGGCTTGGTCAATATGTCTACAACTTGAAACTCTCCTGGACAATGTTCAAGTTTAAACTTCCCATCTTGTTCAGCTTCTCCTTCTTCAACGGCACTAAAAAGCATATGACACTCATCTTCATAGTCATCTTTCGATTCTTCTAGACTTAGATGTGCTCTTTCACCTTTTTTAAGTCTACAATCTCTGGCTATGTGTCCTGCTTTATCACACACATAGCATTTTCTTTCATTGTTCGCACTCTGTTGCAAAACAACTCCGTTCTTCTTTCTCCAACAATCTACCTCATTGTGATTGTCTCTTTCGCACACGCCACACCACTTATTGGTCTTCTCATGACGTTTCTCTTCCTTGTTTCCTCTTTTTGAACCAAGCTTTTCTCCATAAAACGCACCCTCATTGATACGTTCTTCTCGGAGACTTAAGCGCCTCTCATGCGCTTTCAAGGTACCTATCATCTTTGTTACCAAGAGAATAGATAGATTCTTTGTTTGTTCAAGAACCGCAACGATGCTATCGAACTTTTGCGGTAGGGAGATAAGAACCTTTTGAACCATTTGGTAATCGGTTTTATCTTCTCCATGAACTCTTAGTTGATTACTCATATTAATCAACTTGGTTGTGAAATCATTTATGGTTTCACCTTCCTCCATCTTCAGGTTCTCGTATTCTCTTCTTAATGTCTGAAGATTGATCATCTTAACTTGTTGACTTCCTTGAAACTCCATTTCCAAGGCGTTCCATGCTTCTCTTGCGTTTGATGCATGAGCAATTCTCGAAAATATTGTATCTGAAACTGCACTTTGAAGGATTTGAAGCGCTTTCATATCCTTCATGACTTGATCATCTCTCTCTCTCTGATTAACGCCGGTGAGTTTTCAGAAGACGAACTCACCGTAATTCTATTTTTGATGACTTCCCATAACTTGCGTGTCTTCAAGATGGTTATCATTTTGATTTTCCAGAAACCATATGATTCACCATTGAAGATTGGAATAACTTGTTGCATTGTTGTCTCCATAGCTCTGATACCATGTAGAACTTTAAACTCTCAAAGTTGTTAAGGATCGGACAACACAGATTTTACTCTGTTTTGTCTCTCTCTCTATGTTTCTTGATCGATACTCAATGATAATATTGCTTTGTATATCACTCTGATTTTGTTAACGGAAAACCATCCTTCTTTATTAGATATACAAACTGTATTTATAAGTTCACATGACACATTTTCACTAAGAGATGCATTTCTAGAAGACAACCCAATGTGAAACAACACACACGTTCACATAAGTAACTGTTTTCGCATCTTTTGTTGAAGTTATACGAATAATTTACATATTAATAGTTAACTATATAATATATAATTCTAATAAGATAATAAAAACATGAAAACTTGATCACTTCCAACAGTAATGCTATATGATTTTGTGAGTAATGATAGACGATATTGTGAGTATTAGCCCAAAATTTTCAGATTCATTGGTGATTTCGTTTCAAAGACATGTGACTTTCTAGCTTTTTCATTTTCCACCTTTGTGTGTCCACGGAGCTCATATCCCTGTATATATATATATTTTAAACTATTCCATGTTCGTCGAAAGTGCCTTGTTTTCTTGTAGAATTTTCTTAAACTCGAATTTGTAATGTCTTAAAGTTCATTAATAAAATAAGAAATTATACCCATAAAAATTTATACATTATGTTTTGAAGGATGAGTTGGTTCTAAAAAATACTATATTATAAACGATAGTTTTATCTGTGATGGGTTTATGTGGAAATATTGCCGCTAATTAACTATTGCTTGGAGATTACGGAACTGCCCCAGGAGGCCTTGAAATTTGTATGCGAGGCCTTGGGATTTGTTTACAAGGCTTCTCTCTTTGTGCCATAATTTGACTTCCGATATTAGATCAAAACGGTGGTGATCTATTAGGGAATTGTGCTTCCGCAAATGCAGTAGGTGCATGTGAAGTAAATGTAATAGGTGTAGGTGCAGTAAATGCAGCGGGTGCAGGTGCAGCAAATACAGCGGGTGCAAGTGCAGAAACATCATGAATTCGCAGTTCTAACAATATTAGGGAGTTGGGCTAAACAATTAGTATTGGGCCTTATTATGACGGTTTGTATAGCTTGGCCGTCAAGTGCTTCTAGGGTTTGTGTCTTGTATATATACGTTGTGTACGCCATTGATATCAATAACACAATATTCACAAGTCTTACTTATCTTTACATGGTATCAGAGAAAAATCGTTCTGAGACCTAAACACCGCTCTCTTCTTTTGCTATCTCGTAGTTCGACATAGCTCCCCTGAAGCGGAACTACGGAAAATCATGGTTGATGGTGATGAGTTTTCCGCTACCAAGAGCGGAACTACGGAAAATCGGTACACTGAAGCTGTCACGCCCTACTACTTGTATGGCTCGGACAACCCTGGTGCTCTAATTACATCGGTGATGTGAACTGGAGAAAACTATAATGAGTGGTCGGAAGAGATGACCAATGCTCTTCGTGCGAGACTTGTCTTTGCAACAGAACGCAGTAGATTTCGTTGGCAAACGAGACTTGTCTTTGCAACAGACAGTCTCACATTCGTCTTTTGGTTCTAAATGGCCAGATCAGCGTGGCTCTCAACGTGCTCATTGTAGCAGAAGTGGTTATACTAAAGAGAATTGTTGGCAGTTGGTGGGTTTCCCGCCATGGTGGGAGGAGAGATCACAAAACAGAGGCGCTAGTCGAGGAGGTGGTCAAGGAGGACATGGTTCTTATACTTCAGATCGCATCAAAAATTATGTGGTACAAGCAACGAACGCTCGTGCAACCACATCCAATTCATCATCGTTTCCAGAGTTTACTCAAGAACACTGGCGTGCTCTGTCCCAGATGATCAGTGAGAAATCGAATCCTTCATCTGATCGTCTTAATGGTAAGCCTCGTCATGGTGATTTGATCCTAGACACATGAGCTTCTCACTATATGACGGGGTATTTCTCTTTCCTCCGAAATACATCGAGTATACCTCCATGTCTTATTGGTTTTGCGGATGGAAATATAACATTTGCTACTCATATGGGTGTCTTTCCGTTATCCGATCAGATTACCCTTGAGAACGTGTTGTTTGTGCCTGATGCAGAGAGATATTTGGAAATGTTCCAAATATATTTATTATTTACTTTATTAATTTAGACAATTTCCTTTTATTGTTTTAAGGTTTTTTCTAATGTTTTGAATTTATTATAAATAAGCCGTTCATGCCTAAGTTGTATTAAGTTTTTGATTGATTAATAATATTGAGTTTTTGTCTCTTTATTCCTTGTTTTCGGTAGATCTAGAGAGATCTCAACGAATCTAAGAAGGCTTGATTTATTCGGGGATTATCAGACTAAACGAATAATCTTACGATTATCCTAGTTTTCCGGATATTCTTAGAATCAACGGATTACTATTCTATCTTTTTAAAGCTTCCGATACATCAGTTGGTATCAGAGACAGCACTTTAGTTTCTTAATCAAAGTTCGATTCTGTTTCCATACACCATGTTACATAAAGGTTTGTGTTATGTCACAAATGCATATCCGTTTGTTTCATCAGAAGGTTTGTGTGACGATTTCAGAGAAATTATTGGCGATCCAATTTTTGATATTTAGGATGATGAAGATTTTACTAAAGATGACAAAAGTGTTATCAAAAATCAAGTCGTAAATTTTGAAGACAATCGTGATTTTGGGTTGTCGGTGGAAGCCCTTTCTCACGAAGAAGAAGAAGACGTGTGTGTGCAGACAATTTGAAGAATCATGCTGCCAATTGGGCTTTGGGAAGAAACAGCCCAATAGAAACTTCTACTTGTGATCGTGTTAGGGTGGAGCACATGGATTTAAGGAATACATTCACGTTGATTATTTTGGATGAAGTGAGGAAAATTTATGTTCTTTTATTTAAAGAATATTATCCATGGAAGGTTAGAAAAAAGCAAAGAAACTATTGAATGTTCATAGCTTATCAAATTTTGGAATCAAAGACCACGGCTAAGATTCGAGGATGAATCTTTTCGTCGTCAGAGAGAATAATGCAGAGAGATAATGTTCCAAATATCTTTATTATTTATTTTATTAATTTAGACAATTTCATTTTATTGTTTTAGGGTTTTTTCTAATGTTTTAGATTTATTATAAATAAGGCGTTCAGGCTTAAGTTGTATTCAGTTTTTGATTGATTAATAATATTGAGCTTTTGTCTCTTTGTTCCTTATTTTCGGTAGATCTAGAGAGATCTCAACGAATCTAAGAAGGCTTGATTTATTCGGGGATTCTCAGACTAAACGAATAATCTTGCGATTATCCTAGTTTTCCGGATATTCTCATAATCAACGGATTACTATTCTATCTTTTTAAAGCTTCCGCTACATCAGTGCCTAATCTAAATTGTTAATTAATCTCGGTTTCGAATCTATTACGGCACACAAACTGTTTTGCAGTTCTAAGTGATACGTTGTGTGTTTTACAGGATCGTTTCACGAGGACCCTGATTAGAGCCGGTGAAGAGCGAGATGGGGTTTACAATTTTAAGGATGTTATGGCTGCAAGGGTTCATCGTGTGTCTAGTTCAATTGTTAGTCAGTACTGTTGGTACCAGAGGCTTGGACATCCATCGTTTTCAGTTTTATCGTCCTTACCTATGTTTTTCTCTTCAAATAAACATGTTGTCCCTAGTCTGTGTGACACTTGTTTTAGGGCAAAGCAGACTAGAGAAGTTTTCTTCGGAAGTTTGCATAAATCAAAAGAGTGTTTTGCTTTGATTCATTGTGATGTTTGGGTCCATACCGAACCCGTGTTTTGTGTGGAGCAGTTTATTTCTTAATAATCGTTGACGACTATTCACGTGTTGTATGGACTTACTTACTTCTTGAGAAGTTCGAAGTTTGATATGTTCTGCAAAATTTATGTACAATGGCAACAAAACAATTCGATAAAGACATAAAAGTACTTCGAAGCGATAATGGTACAGAGTTTATGTGCCTTTCGCGTTTATTTCGTGAAAATGGCATTATTCATCAAAACTCCTGCGTTGATACTCCACAGCAGAACAGCCGTGTCGAAAGAAAACACAGACACATCCTCAACATATCGCGTGCTTTGTTGTTTCAAGGAGGCTTACCTATTAAGTTTTGGGGAGAAACTGTGATGACTGCAGCTCATCTCATCAATCGTACTCCGACTGATGTTCTTCACGGTCGGTCCCCATATGAAGTCCTTTATGGCGAAAAGCCACAGTATGATCAGTTACGTGTATTCGGAAGTCTGTGTTACACACATCTTCGTGCTCCGGACAAGGACAAATTTGGTCCTAGAAGTAGATGTTGTGTCTTCGTTGGGTACCCTTTTGGTCAAAAGGGATGGAAGATGTTCGATTTAGATACTGAAAAGTTTAGTATTTCCAGAGATGTTGTGTTTCAGGAGAATGAGTTCCCTTTCTCGTCAAATTCGGATTCGACGCCTCTAGTTAAGTCACGATTCACCTCTTTGTCTCTGGTTAACGATGACGACTGGTTAATTGAACCAGAGACGGTGCAAAACGACAGGGGGAGCTCGGACCTCCTTCTCTCTATTGACGATGCCAACGAAACCTCCGATATTGATGTTTCCGATACGGTGGTTTCGATTGCATCAGATCCGGCACCTACATCGATGGAGGTTATAGCTCCGATTCGTCCTACAATATCGGAATCTCCAGTCGAGGTTCGACCTGTAACATTACCATCTCCAGTTGAGGATACTCAGGTCGTGACATTGACATCTTCAGTTGCGGATACTCATATCGCGACTCCACCTGCTGAGATTGAAGAGTTGGGACGAGGTCAGAGAGCACACATTCCCTCAGTTAAACTCAAGGGTTTCGTTTCCTATGATGTAGTCTGCACTCAAGACCCCCATCTCGCTCCCCTATGCTCTATATCATCGTCCTCCGAAACAATCCAAGGTAAGATACCGTATCCACTTGATGCTTATATCTCTGATCTAATTTTCTCACCGTCGCATGAAGCTTTTCTCGCAGCCGTGACCGCTGGTGTTGAACTAAAGCACTATAATGAAGCTGCGAAGTATGAAGTATGGCGTGGTGCCATGAAACACGAAATTGTTGCCCACGAAGACAGCGGTAATTGGGATATTGAGTCGCTTCCGCCTGGCAAAACTGCGATTGGTTCTAAATGAGTTTACAAGATTAAGTACAACGCTGATGGTACCGTTGAACGCCATAAGGCGCTTCTTGTCGTAATGGGAAACAATCAAGTCGAAGGAGAAGACTTTGATGAAACATTTGTTCATGTTGTTAAGATGGCTATAGTACGTGGTCTTCTGAGTATTGTTGCCACAAAGGAATGAGAAGTGCATCAGATGGACGTCCACAATGCATTTCCTCATGGTGATCTTGAGGAGGAAGTCTACATGAAATTACCCCTCGAATTTACTCACTCTGATCCTACTAAGGTCTGTCATTTGCGTAAATCGTTGTATGGGCTTCGTCAAGCTCCTCGCTGCTGGTTCGCTAAGCTCTCTAAAGCACTTTTGGATTTTGGTTTTGAGCAATCGTATTCTGACTACTCGCTCTTCACTTACTCACGATGTAAAATAGAGGTTCAATTATTGGTTTATGTAGATGATTTGGTGATCGCTAGCAATGACCTTGAGAAGTTGACAAAATTTAAAACATATTTGGGAGAATGCTTCCATATGAAGGACTTGGGAAAACTTAAATATTTCCTTGGTATTGAAGTAGCACGCTCAAATGAAGGTATATTCCTGTCTCAGCGCAAGTATATTCTTGACATTGTCGTTGATACAGGCCTCCTCGGTGCCAAACCAGCTTCGACACCGATTGAACAAAACCATAAGCTTGCCTCGGATGATGGTCTCTACCTCGCGGATCCTCTTCCGTATCGTAGGCTTGTGGGTCGCCTCGTTTACCTTACTATAATGCGTCCTGAGTTGTGCTACGCCATTCATTTGCTTTCTCAGTTTATGAAGGAGCCGCGGGAAGCTCACTGGGAGGCTGCTACACGGGTGGTACGATTTTTCAAAGGCTGCCCTGGACAAGGAATCCTTCTTCGTGCCGACAGTGATCTTCAATTGTCCGTATATTGTGATGCAGATTGGGAATCGTGTCCTTTGACTCGTCGCTCCCTCAGTGCCTATGCCGTATTGCTTGGTGGTTGTCCGATTTCGTGGAAAACGAAAAAAAAACTACGGTTAGTCATTCGTCTGCTGAATCAGAATATAGGGTCATGGCTTTTGCTACTATGGAAATCAAGTGGATTGTTCATTGATGGAAGATCTTGGCGTTCCCATCACTAAGCATGTTCTGTTTTATTGTGACAGTCAAGCCGCTATCCACATTGCTGCTAATCCAGTGTTTCATCAACGGACTAAACATATTGAACGAGATTGTCATTGCGTTCGTGATGCTGTGAATGATGGAATTATTTCTACCGCTCACGTTCGTACCAAAGATCAGATTGCTGACATTCTTACCAAGGCTCTTGGACGACCTCAATTCGATGTATTGTTGCCCAAGTTGGGTGTTCGGGATTTCCACACTCCAACTTGAGGGGGAGTATTAGGGAGTTGTGCTTCAGAAAATGCAGTGGGTGCAGGTGCAGCAAATGCAGCGGGTGTAGGTGCAGCAAATGCAGCGGGTGCAGGTGCAGCAAATGCAGCGGGTGCAGGTTCAGCAAATGCAGCGGGTGTAGGTGCAGCAAATGCAGCGGATACAGGTGCAGAATCATCATGAATTCGCAGTTCTAACAATATTAGGGAGTTGGGCTAAACAATTGGGTCTTATTATGATGGTTTGTATAGCTTGGTCGTCAATTAGTTCTAAGATTTGTGTCTTGTATATATACGTTGTGTACGCCGTTGATATCAATAACACAATATTCACAAGTTTTACTTATCTTTACATGATTGCACTGTAGGCATGAATCTTGGGAGACCAGCTGCCACTCAAAAAAGAAAATTTAACTTAATGTAAATTGTATATATATTGCTTTACAATGTATTTTATTGGACAAAAGAAAATTTTGGTTTTCTGATTCCACTGTATATCAAATTTTGCAGCTACTTAAAACAACGATAAGAGCAATATAGCTGGTGTGAGCTTGGAGGTTATATAGACTAGAAGTGGTCGAAAATTTATCTAATCTAATTTCAATATGTATTTTTGTTTTTTTAATTGTGAATTCTCAAATCTAGTGAGGGAATCGTTGTCTTATTACTTAATTAATAAGGTTAGTTTTCAAAATAAAAAAGGTTAGTTTTCCAAGTTTTGAAACACATATATTAGTTTTTAAATCATAGAAATTTTCATTTATATTAAACCAAATTTCCCAAAACCAAATTTCCCAAATTTTAATATGATAAATTTTTTTATAAATAAGAACGTACTGACCTAGTAGGCGAGGGAGTCTAGCCTCCGTGACACAAACCTGAAAAGATATACATAAAAGTATAAGAATCAAACTTAGGAGAAGAGAAGCTTGTGTTATTTTCTTCATTATCAGTGTTCCTCTCTCACATGTCGAACAGTTTTATGACGTATATTTATTGAAATTATTGAAGCAAACAAAAATCAAACGTATTGTTAATTGTAAAATTAAAAATTTGCACATTAACAGGATAACGATTTAATCACGAATATATAAATAAACGTTAAGGAAAGACGCGTTTAAAAACGACAAAATTAAAACGAAACAATGGAGGCGAGAGAACTCTCTTTCCTTAACTCAAAGAATCTCCCATAGTGTGACGGTATAATATTCGATTCATGAGTCCTATAATACAACCATTGAATCCGTTATCGCGAACACTCGATAACGGATCTATCGAACTAAATACTACGATATACTCTCGAGACACTTACTTGAACTTGAAAAGAATCGAGAGATTGTTGAAAACTTTCTTTTTCTTTGCTTTTAGAAAAGCTTGTGAAATTGTGTTTTTTTGTTGTGTATTATGAATGAGACTAGAGGCATGAATATATAGCCAGAGAAATGAGGTCTAATCCCCCAAAGTTTCCGATGTTGGATAAAACACTTTATTCTTTAACCACTAAGCAAATAAGCTTAGGCCAATTTCTCATTCACATTCATTCAATTTAATAAGCCCATTGGCTTTATTAAAAAATAGATCTAGCAATCCCCCACATTAATAGAAATGATTATAAACATACGAAGACTCTACTGACTAGACTTACTAGACTGACTAGATAGACGGATTTTTCGAGAGTATAAACGAAAATTCACTGTCTGAGAATGTAGCATTTTTCAGCTTTGAACCACTCATTGTTAATAACTGTCGGTTTTACTTGGCCAGGAGGTGAACATGATGTCTTGAACCACCCGAAGTTTGATGTAAACCGAGACAACAGCTATAACCCAGCTTCATTTCTCGTAGAACTTAGTTCTCTATTGTGTTCATTTTTGCCTTGAACATTTCTGGTTTTTTCGTGAGTGAACTTGGAGAGTATAGCCTCTCTTTCATTCTCCTAGAAACGGCCCTCATTTCACACTCACAAGGTGATCTGCCATCAGCTTTCTTTAAGAAGTATCCTGTCATACTCCACTAGTGTAAAGTTATGGAATCATTAAAAGCCAACGCTTATCCTCAATATTCACATGTAGCATGTTTAATCATCCTATGAACTGGGCAGAGACATAGTCTCACAATGCTCAATTTTGAATCAGTTATACTTTGTTTTCCCTTTGAACCTAGATCTTGGGGATCTCCAGTCACATAGGTGGGGTTTCTGTCAAGCGTCATCTTTTTCTATAGGCTTTAAACCCATCTATTTTGATGATTTCAAAATTTGATATCGCGACAAACTTTTGATGAACAGATCCGCTAAGTTATCAGCCGACTGGATGTAATATATCGTAAGTACACCAGTTGAGATCAATTGTCTAATGGTCTTATGTCGTCTTCTCATATGACGAGATTTACTATCATATAGGTTACTCAGTGCCCGAGAGATAGCCGACTGGCTAGCATAGTGTACACGCAAAGCTGGCACTGGTTTTTTCCTACATCGGGATATCTTCCAGAAAGTTCTGAAGCCATTCTGCTTCTTCTGCAGCTTTATCTAAAGCTATGAACTCAGATTCCATGGTCGATCTGGCGAACAGAGTTTGTTTGGAAGATTTCCAAGACACGGCTGCACCACCAAGCGTAAAGACATATCCACTCATGAAATTTGAGTTTTTGGACTTTGAAATCCAGTTGGCATCACTGTATCCTTCCAAAAGTGATGGTTCTTTACCTAGTGCAGCCCATAATTTTTAGTATGACATACATAGTCCAATACTCTTGTTATGGCTTTCCAGTGTTTATGTCATGGATTACTAGTGTAGCGACTCAGTACATTAACTGTGTGTGCTAAATTGGGTCTAGTACAATTCGTTAAGTACATCAGACTTCCAATTACACGTGCATACTCCACTTGTGACACTGCTTCACCCGAATTTTTCGTTAGGCGAAGACTAGGGTCTACGGGAGTTTTTGCAATCCCACTTGAGTAGATTTTGAATCTATCAAGTATCTTTTCAGCATAATGTGCTTGAGACAAGATTATTCATTCGGAAGTTCTAGTGATCTTAATCCCTAGAATGACATCCGTTAATCCCATGTCTTTCATATCTAACTTGCTACTTAGCATGTTCTTAGTTTGACTGATCATGTTTTTATTGCTACCAATAATGAGCATGTCATCAACGTACAAGCAGAACAAAACGTATCCGTGCGAAGTACGTTTGCTCCTTGTTTTGGAGCTTGTTTAGGTCCATACAATGACTTCATAAGTCGACATGCTTTGTGTTGTTGTTCTGAGATAACAAACCCTTCGGGTTGTTTCATATAAATCTCCTCTTCTAAATCACCATTTAGAAAGTAAGTTTTCACATCCATTTCATTGATTTCTAGGTCTCTTAATGCTGCAATTCCGGTCAGCATTCGAATTGAAATTATTCTCCTTACCGGAGAATAGGTGTCAAAGAAATCCAGGCCTTATTTTTGCCGGGATTCTTGCACCACAAGCCTAGCCTTGTACTTATCGATTGAGCCATCGGTTTTCAACTTTATGTTGAAAATTCATTTACACCCTAGGGCTTTGAACCCTTGTGTTAGATCAGTTATCTTATATGTATTGTTTTGCATAATGGATTTGATCTCACTATTAACGGCTTCCTTCCAAAAAAGAGCGTCTGGTGTAGACATGACTCCAGTGAAATTTCCCGGTTCATTCTCTAAAAGAAAGACCATTAAGAAATCTTCACCATAAGATTTTTCCTTACGAGATCTTTTGCTACGTCTAGGTTCATCTTCAACCTCTTATGCATCATCTAAAAATGTGCCAAAAGTGCTCGCCTCATTTCCAGAGGTAATTGCATCTCTTTCTTTACGAGTTTGTTTCAGAATTTTATATTTACACGGAAACACATGCTCAAAGAAAGAAGCATTCCTTGATTCCATAGCTGTATTAACATAGATATCCGGTACGTCTGATTTATGAACCAGAAACCGATACGCACTAATATTGTGTGCATATCCGATGAAAATAAAATCCACCGTCTTAGGTCCAATTGTGACCTTTTTAGGATGTGGCACTGCAACTTTTGCCATGCACCCCCACATTTTCAGGTATTTGTATGAAGGTACAATACCTTTCCAAAGTTCATATGGTGTTTTACCAGTGATTTTGTGCGGTATTTTGTTGAGAATATAATTTGTGGTAAGCAACGCTTCCCCCCACATGTTCTGGGGTAACCCAGATTCCTGAAACATCGCATTCATCATCTCTTTAATAGTTTGGTTTTTTTCCGTTCCGCAACTCCATTAGATTCAGGTGAATATGGAGCGGTTTTTTGATGGATAATGTCATGTTCTTTACAGAACGCATCGAATGGTCCATCATATTTGCCTCATCTATCACTTCAAACTATCTTTATAGTTCTATCGAGTTGATTTTCAACCTCGATATTATACTTCTTGAATTTTTTCAAGGCTTCATCTTTGCTTCTTAGCAGATAGACATACCGATATTTTGTACTATCATCTATGAAAGTCACAAAATATTCTTTACCGCCTCGAGTTTGAAAAAAAAAAAAAATCACACAAATCTGTGTGAATTAAACCGAGAGGTTCAGTTGTTCTTTCTACACGAGGGGATGGGGTTTTTGTGAGTTTAGCATGTACGCATACTTCACATTTGTCTTTATTTGATTTGCATTTCGGAATTAGGTTCAAATTAATTAATCTTTGTACATATTTATAATTCACATGACATAACCATTCATGCCAAATATTGAAAGACCCAACCAAATAAGCAATTGGATCATTCTTATTGATTGAAACATCTGTTACAACATTTTTGGGTAAGACTGTTATTACATTCATTTTGACCAGTCCTCCCGTAACATATCCCTTGCCCAAGTACATCTCATGTTTCTTGAGAACGAGTTTGTCAGACTCGAAGGTAATAGCAAATCTGGCGGTGCTAATAAGCGTACCAGAAATCAGATTCTTCCGCATGTCTGGCACATGTTTAACATTTTTTAGAGTTATCTCATGTTCTTCAATCTTGGACGAGCCGGTGTTATCCATTAACATCCACTCCTCACTCTTGCATTTTTGATAAGTGCTAAACATGCCTCTATCATTGCATATGTGAGTGGTGGCACATGTGTCGTACCACCAATCTCTCGGATTTTCCTCAACCGTGTTGACCTCTGTGACCATAGCGCACATGTCATCTTGAGTCAGGTTGGCCAGAGCCTTCCCTTTGCGGTTGTCAATTAATCTTGCTACGACTTGCACTAGCTTTATGACTAACCTGTCACGCATGTGAAACTTTTCCAAGAACGTCATTGCACCCTTTCGCTGTATAAAGCTAATAGAGGCTTTCAGGGAATTTTTCCTTCTCCCATTGTCCTTGTGAACAACAACATCAGCAGTGTGCTCACACTG
This sequence comes from Eutrema japonicum, assembly GCA_030161315.1. Classification (NCBI taxonomy): domain Eukaryota; kingdom Viridiplantae; phylum Streptophyta; class Magnoliopsida; order Brassicales; family Brassicaceae; genus Eutrema; species Eutrema japonicum. Next base: position 18,529,840 of record BSQW01000006.1, read on the forward strand.
AAAACCATATGCCTTGCGGTTTCGAGACTCGATCCGCAGCCTGATTATCAAGTTTTCAAAGGAAATTGCATTCCGCTTGTGCTTGATATAGTTTTTAAAGTCCACCCAACTTGGGGAAAGCTTCTCAATAAAGCATTTCACTGTGAAATTATCACTGATAAACATGGCTTCATCAGCTATCTCATGCGTTAGCAATTGTAGGGCTTCCACTTGTTCCATGATGGGTTTCGAATCCACCATTTCAAAGTCTAGAAATTTTGCAATTGCGAATTTTTTACAGTTTGCATCTTTAGACTTATACTTCTTCTCTAACGCAACCCAAAGTTCATTTGAAGTGTTGACCGTACTGTAAACAGCGTACAACGGGTCTATCAAGCGACTTAGAATCAAGCCTTTGCACAGAGAATCTCTTTGGTGCTGTTCTCGATATTGCTTGTCATTCCGCGAAGACAAAATAAACACAACCTCTGATCTAATTAGAAAATAATTAAATCACAAGATTTTCTATACGGAATTAAATCGCAATTTAGAAACCGCTATCGAACTAATTAGAACCGCTAAAAACGCATTCTGAATCGAACCTCCTCAGAGCGTTCTGATTCTAACCTCCTCAGAGCGTTCGTCAAAGCGTTTAAGGAAACGCGTTTGATAATCGTTTCAGAGAACAAGATTTGCTAGTTTAAGCGTTCGCAAACGTTAAACAATTGGCGATTGTCAAAACGTCTTACAACGTTCGCAAACCCAATGACCTAAAGACGTTTTAAGTAAAACCACTTCCACTACACGTTTGAGAGTCGCTAGATTAGCGTTTGATAACGTTTGAGTGTCACACGCGGTAGAACGTCTTTTTATAAAATTGTTAAATAAAAATTGCTTCTACTACACGTTTGAGAGTCGCTAGATTAGCGTTTGATAATGTTTGAGTATCATAAGCAGTAGCAGAATCGTTTTAAAAAAATCATTTTAAAATGTTTATTTTAGTCATGATTAAAATCCGTTTGATGTTTATAAAACAGAAAACGCATTTCTTTGAGTTAAGATTGTAGGACTAAAAATTCGCACATTAACATGATAGCGATTTAATCACGAATATATAAATAAACGTTAAGGAAAGACAAGTTTAAAACGACGAATTTAAAACGAAACAATGGAGGCTAGAGAACTCTCTTTCTTTAACTCAAAGAATCTCCCGTAGTGCGACGATATAATATTCGATTCATGAATCTCAGGATACAACCATTGAATCCGTTATTGCAAACACTCGATAACGAATCTATCGAACTAAATACTATGATATACTCTCGAGACACTTACTTGAACTTGAAAAGAAGCGAGAGATTGCTGGAAACTTTCTTCTTTCTTTGCTTTTAGAAAAGCTTGTGAAAGTGTGTGTTTTTGCTGTGTATTATGAATGAGTCTAGAAGCATGAATATATAGCCAGAGAAATGAGGTCTAATCCCCCAAAGTTTCCGATGTAGGATAAAACACTTTATTCTTTAACCACTAAACAAATAAGCTTAGGCCAATTTCTCATTCACATTCATTCAATTTAATAAGCCCATTAGCTTTATTAAAAAATTGATCCAACATTAATAAGTATACTTGAAGCCAACAAGAAAAAAAGTCACTAAATGGCCAAAAGATTTTCCAAATTCGATGACTTTTCGTTTTCTTCTAAAACGCGGTTTTGTACATCCACTAGACAAACAAATACTTAACGAAAATCCAATTTTATGAACCTATATTAAATAGGCAATTGTGCATTGCTGGCTTAATTATCCGTAAGGGTTGTTGCTGTCGTAAAAAATGTCCTAGTTTGTGTACATTTTAAACAATTATATATATAGTTATTTTGATGAAATGATTTGGCTTCATATCCTTTGGAGTTTCAAAATGAACCACATTGTTATCTAACATTTATATAGGAATTACACTTTAAACGTTGGATAGTTATATATAAAATGTTACATAATAGGAATCATTCTTTGCAAAGAGTGGAGTCTGTAATTATGTATGCAAGATTTTGGGAGGTTCCATTAATATAATATACTGTATGTTGAGCCATTAACCTCTTTATCTATTCGTTATAGTATTACAAGTATCTATGCAACCTCTAGTAGCATTTATAGTACCGTCATGATATAATTTGATTGACAATGATTAAGAGAATCAGCCTCGTCACTGCTCTTGAGGAAGATGTAACACCCCGACCGCGGGTTCTCAAAGGAAACCGGGAAATTCGGGTATGTTAGGTCGGTAGATTAAACCATGTGGGTTAAGTCGTCTGGTTAGATCCGTCGATAAGTCTTCATGGATCGCTAGAAAATGCCCAATCACAACAAACAATATAAAAACATCTCCGATCATCCTAACCTGTACAGAAAAAAGGAAAAAGGAGTGAGTAATGGGGATTACTAGTGAGGATGAGCCTTAAGGAAACTCATAGTTCACTTTCAGATATTTCACGAGTTACTATTCATGACAGTCTAGTTCTAAGACAATAACCTAGTTCACCACCACACCAAACCTGGTCGAATCCACCCAGGCCCGAATCCCCATTAACTGAAGATAATCTATATACACAGAGGTTCACCATAACCTCCTGGCGATGAGAACTGGCATGCACTCCAAGCCCAACCCCAAACACACAAACACTACAAGAAACCTGCCTATTTTCATCGAAATATTACATCGATTTTATATCGTCGTAATTGGCCAACGATATTACGATAAAATATGTGGTCGATGCAATTTCTTCGTAAATATTTGTCGTCGTAAAATCGTCTTACTTGACCAACGACATTACGACGATATCAAAATCGTCGTAAATCCATTGTAAAGATATGTTGATATTACGACGAATATGACCTTCGCAAATTACGTTGTAAAGTCGATGTAATTTTACACTGGATTTACAACGACCTAGATTCGATGTAAATTAACGACGATTTCACGTCGATTGTTTCCAGTTAGGTGATTACGTTTTCCAGCAGGTTCACCTAATTATTTGCGACTACTCTAGTTGTCGTAAATCCGTCGTATATTCGATGTAAAGTCGTTATAAATATTATTTCGATGTAAATTCGTTGTAAATTTCTGATATAAATCTGTTGGTAATTCTGGAAAAAATCTATAAATACGTCATAACTTCAAACGAAAGTTAAAAAAAAAAACACTTATCCACAAAAAAACACTATAAAATCTTTTTTTATTATATGTATATATACGATTTACAAAGATGGATGTATACGCAAAAGGATTCGGAGGGAGCGTTGACGAAAGAATTCAAAGAGGGGCTTGAAATATGCATTTACCAGGCCGGAAATATACAAACAACCCTTAAAATCGATAATATGTTATGTCCTTGTCGTAAATGCAAGAATACGAGATATATTTTTATTGAGACGGTGTGGAAGCATTTACTAAATAGAGGGTTTATGCCGCAATATTATGTTTGGTATCAACATGGAGAGGGTTTTGAAAGGACGACTCAAGCAGGTGCTAGTAGTAGTAATTATCAAGGTCATGTAGATATTGATCAAGGTAATAGTTATCATCATGGTGAACATCAATTTGATAACGGTCAAGATCATGATAGGATGCATGTCATGGTTACAAATGTTGATAATAGTGTTGAGGAACCCAACGTAGATGCCAAACGATTTTATGATATTCTAGACGCTGCAAATCAGCCACTCTATGATGGATGTAGAGAAGGCCAGTCTAAATTTTCGTTAGCAGCTAGGATGATGACAATTAAAACTGATCATAACTTAGCTGAGGTTTGCATGGATGATTGGGCTGGTCTTATTAAAGGGTATTTTTCAAAAGATAATTTGGCAGCCGAAACATACTATGAGATACAGAAGTTGGTGTTTAATCTTGGGTTGCCTTCTGAGATGATAGATGTATGTGTTGACAATTGTATGATTTTTTGGAAAGATGATGATAAGCTGCACGAATTTCGATTTTGTCAAAATCCGAGATTTAGGCAGCAAACTTCTGGGCGTAGTAAGATACAGTACCAACAGATGTGGTGTCTTTCTATAACTGATAGGTTGAAACGATTGTATCAATCTGAAAGGACAGCTGCATAACATTCACAGAGAGAAAGAGAAGTGACTCACCCGTCAGATCCAAAAGCTTGGAAAAACTTTAACACGGCACACCCAGACTTTGCTAAATATATGAGAAATGTGTATCTTGGTCTTTCCACATATGGATTTAGTCCATTCGGTATGTCTGGTAGGCAATATTCTTTGTGGGCAGTTATCGTAATGTCTTATAACCTTCCCCCAGATATGTGCATGCAAAGGGAATACCTATTACTGAATATTTTAGACCATGGTCCCAATCATCCAAAGAGGTCCCTTGATGTGTTTTTACAGCCTCTCATACATGAGTTGAAACAGTATTGCTATACATGAGTTCCTACATATGGCTGTTCGAGGAAAAATTTTTTTACGATGCGTGCGGTGCTTATGTGGACAATAAGTGAGTTCCCTGCATACGGAATGCTATCAGGTTGGACGACGCATGAGAGGTTATCTTGTCCTTATTGCCTCGATCGGACATATGCGTTTCAGCTAAAACATGGTCGAAAAACATGCTAGTTTGATTGTCACCGCTGGTTTCTACCAATCAACCATCCATATCGGAGAAACAATCGGCTGTTTAGGAAGAACAAAATTGTGCGTGTTCCCCACCTGTGTATCTATCTGGGGAAGATCTAGAAGCGCAAATAGATCATTTTGGGGGACTAGAAACATTGAATCGTGGGGGAAATTGGCACACTCCAGCTAATATGCATGGTGGATACAGAGTTAATGATAATTGGCACAATAAAAACATTTTTTGGAAACTTTTGTACTGGAAAAATCATCTACCGAGACACAATCTTGATGTCATGCACATTGAGAAAAACGTTTTTAATAACATCATGCATACAGTGTTAAACGTGAAAGGAATAACCAATGACATCGGAAAGTCAAGGTTGGACTTGCCCGATATTTGCAACAGATCTGAGTTGCACATAATGAGCAATGGGAAATCACCAGTTCCTATATTTTGGTTGAGTGTAGAAGAAAAGGCATCATTGTTAAATTGAGTTTCATCTGACGTGAAGTTTCCTGATGGGTATGTATCCAATCTTGCTAAATCTGTTGAGAAAAGACAAAAGTTTTAAGGGATGAAGAGTCATGACTGCCATGTGTTTATGCAACAATTACTTCCTTTCGCATTTGCCGAACTCCTTCCAGGAAATGTTCATGAAGCAATTGGAGGTAAGATACATCATCACATATAAATTTGTTGTTATTAATTATATATGTTCAAATATTACAATATATAATTTTGATTGTGCAGGCATCAGAATATTTTTCCGGGATCTTAGTACACGGACGTTGTCAGAAGATGTAATTGCACAGCTTGCTGCTAATATTCTAATATTTGTTGTGCAATTTGGAGAAGATATTCCCCCGGCGTTTTTTTGATGTTATGGAACATCTTCCCATTCATCTCCCTCACAAACCAGAACTAAGCAGGACTGTTCAGTTAAGGTGGATGTACCCATACGTTCCATATCCGCGAGTTCGAGCCACTGGGATCTCATAGTTATCGGTTATTAAAATAGCTCCAAGGGGGTAAAATTATTGGTTTTGATGATCTTCTAATGCAACAAGATTCTTGACGTGACATTACAGAACCAGAGATTACGGACAACGTTCTTTTAGTTGATCCCCAAAACAGGCAACTTGAATATCTACCTGGCGACACATAAGAAGAAGGCGATTCCGATGAGTTTGAAGAGAGTACTAATGATGATGATGAATTTCAAGATGATTAAACTAATGAAGATGATGAACCCAACAAAGATGATGATTCTGATTGATTTATGATATACGTAATTGCTCTTAATTTGTATAATAAAAATAGATCTTGAATCGGAGATAATCGGAGATGGGATCGTAAGGATTCCTAGAGGTCGAATATTACCAAAACCCTGAAAAAATTATGGTTTGGGTAATATTAGACCTCTGGGAGTCATTTCGATCCCATCTCTGGTTATCTCTGAATTTCAGTATTACGACAATTTAAAACATTGGCGTCGTAACATCGTCGTAATACTTAAACCATCAAATTTAAATTTTGGTTTAAAGTTTACGACGATTGAAGACAAAGTCATCGTAACATCATCGTAATACTTTAAACCATAAAATTCAAATTTCGGTTTAAACGTTTACTACGATATTATGATGATTGAAGACATAATCGTCATAACACCGTTGTAATACTTAAACCATCAAATTCAAATTTCGGTTGAACGTTTACGACGACATTATGACGTTTTACTTTCAAATAGTCGTAATATCGTCGTAAACCCTAAACCATAATTTAGGAAATTTGACTTTTCTAGTTTCGACCCAGATTCACCTAATTTTGACCCTGAATGACTGGAGACCTATTGATACCTATTTTTAGCCACTTTTTAGGTAACGCTTTATTTTATATTCAGATTTTTGGCTTTTGGCAATTTGTAAGCTTTGGGGAGACGAATGTCTAACTCTACATCTTTTGAGAAGAATTTCTGAACCCTATTGGATTTTCTATTATATCGATTATGAGTTTTTCTTCATCTCCTTGCTTATTCTCTGCTTTATTGTCTGAGTAGTTTCATAGTTAGGTTAGGGTTTCAAGGGGATCTATGAATCATTGAATTAGACATAGATATGGATTTATCTTATGTGGTGTTCGCTTATTGTTGTATTCATTGCTTAAGCTAAATTGATCATTTAGTCTAAATTGATCATTTAGTTTCTGATCTAGGGTTTAATCTATTCATCAAAAGTGTTGTAGATTGATTGAAAGAACATAGGCGAGCGAATCTCCCTTAGCCAATGAAAGCTGATGCTAAAGCGATTTGTGAACATATCAATCCAATTCGTTAATGCTGGTCTAGAATTCTAAGTTCAAACGACATTTTAGAATCTTAGGTTGTTAGATTTAGTGATCAATATCACGACAGTGTATTGATTAAACATTTATGTTCGAGTTCGAGACTTGTGCTAAATCATTCTCTGAATAATTGTCTAGTTCATGATCTTAGATTCCTGCGAAAAACCCTTAGTCTAACACTTTTCCTTATTGATTTTCTCATCATTATTAGTTATTTAGTTTCATCTTGAAAATCAAAACCATATTTTTGCCTTAGCTCTATTTCACTTTTTGAGATTTATAGTGTAACCTTGGTTCTTGTGGATTCGATCCCACCTACATTACTGCAATAGTCTGTTCTCGTGCAATGTTTTATTTAGGTTATTCTTGAAATGTTTCAAGAATTTGCGCCATTGCCGGAGACCAATAGCGTTACATTCGAATCTGAAACTGAAACGTAGTCTAAGATTTACTAACCTTACTAACATATTTTATCTAGTTCTCTTGTGAGTTTCAGGTGACTAACCAAAAGGTGGGTAGAGTTACTAGAAGCAAGGTAATAACACCGTATTTTTACCTGTTTTACTGCTTATTTTAGAACACTTTAATAAGTGTTTAACTTTCTTCTACATGTTTTTATCATATTTTTGCATATTTATAGTTATAAGACTCTTTTCAGGTTCTTAAGGCAAAACGATACAAATTGGAGAAAAACCAGATTTTGGAAAATTTTGGACCGTCAAAAGTTTGACATCCGATGGAGAACGTCTCACCATCTGATCACGCCCAAATGTGGACACAATATAGAAGGAAGAACCAAATTTCATAACCGTTTTGTTTCAAGACAATCCAACGGTTAGATCTCAACATACATCCAATTGACTGAAAACATGTTCTGCAGTCTCGCGAAAGAATCAAGAGAAGAATTGAAGATTCAACCTCAGAGGCCATCCACCGCGGGTCCAGAGCTCGTGACTGCGGGTGAGCACACTCCTAGCCACGGAGAGAGTCTCTCCACCCGTGGCAAACACACCTTTGGCCGCGGGTCCAGCTCACGCACAAACGGCAAGCAAATATCGGCCCTAAACCATCTCGTTTGAAGCCCATTTCAAGCCCACTTCGTTTTCTCTTCAAAGAAACCCTAAGGATGACTAAAACAAGAGTTGAAAACCTATAAATATGTCATATTAGATACCTTATTTCGTGTGCCCTATTGTGCCTCTTTTTAGTTTACTTTTTGCATTACTTTTCTTAAGCTTTTGTTCTTACTTTCGAGATTGGTGAAGAAGTTCTCTCTAGACTTAGTTCTTAAAATCGAGAGGCTCCTTCATCAATCTCCTGCTCTTAATTTAATTATGCTTTTGCTTTCTCCAGTCGTGTCCGAGTAGTTCTTTTGTTGGACAAATGGATCTCAAGGGGCTATCATGGATCGATTTATCATTAGATTTTAGATTAGGATATCGATTAGGGTTCTTCGTTCTTTTCTTATTTTTAATGCATGTTTGGTTGATTAGCTACCTTGCAACTGAACTTAGATATTTTTATAGATACGAAAGTTCTTGATCTATATGTTTGACCTAAGGTAGATGAGCAAAACCGTCACAAGATACGAAAGTATACTTGTGGAGGGGTTGTGAACGTTAACGACCTTGCTCATTCATCATAACTTTTTGCGCGGCCGGAGACGAAAACTACCAGTTGAGTACTTAAGTTATCAGTGTATAAGATGTATAAAAATAGGCTACATACAGCATTCGTGTTCCAGTTTCAAGAACCAAAAGACGACAAAAGTCGCATTAAAAATCCTAGCAAATTTCTTATAATAATCGACCATTATCCCTAGAGAGTTCTCGATTGCCCAACACTTAGTTTATTTGTTTACAACCTCGCTTTTAATTATTCGTTTGCTTACTAGTTTATTTACTTGCTCGCTTTCTTATTTTCTCGCTTAGTTTAGTTCAGTTTAAATTCCTAGTTTCAAATTCGTGACAAACCATAAACCTTATTTTCGTTTTAGACTTCCTTACTAACTTTCTTTCTAAGATCTTGCAGAATAGCTTTCCATCCCTGTGGATCGATACCTAAAGTCCTACAACGTATATATGTGCATTTCCAGACGTTAGGGTTTACAAATTCGCTCGCATCACAAGGGCTCTGAGAACCTTCTTGAGCTCAACAACCAAGAGCTAGCAAGGTTGGAACAAACGAACAAAAAAGCAAAGTCAAACCTCGTCATGATGGACGACCCAAACAACAACCAACTTCACGATGGTCAACTTGCGGCTGACCTACAAAATGCTATAGCTGCTGAACTTCTGAGGCTACAACAGCAAGTGCAGCAGTTAATGCAGCAAAAACAGCTACAACTGCAATAGCAGCCTGCCATCGGGGATTCTGACATGCCCCACGCCTTCTACCATAACATAGCTGCTATCTTCCCACTATCTGTTATGAGACAAGATTATGAGATCAACCCTTAGATGATCACATTGATGAAGCAGCACATGTTCCATGGCTTTCCTGCAGAGCATACAATGGATCACATTGAGAATTTTAAAGAGATTTACAGCACCACTAAGTCAAATGGGGTACATGTTGATTACCTCAAATGCAAGTTATTTCATTTCTCTTTGGCGGACAAAGCGTTGAGATGGCTCAAGTCACTACCTCCTGGATCATTGACTATTTGGGACCAATGCATAGCTATTTTCTTGGATTACTTCTACACCAAATCTAAGACAGCTTCATTGCGGATTAAAATGACTACTCTCCATCAGCATGTATGAGAGTATTTATGCGAAGCCTAGGAGAGGTTCAGAGAGTATCATAGAGAATGCCCTCATCATGGGTATTCAGATGAGCAGCTTCTTAGCATCTTCTATGATGGAGTTGACTAGGATTACAAGCACACTTTTAATGCTACGAGCAATGGAGACTTCATGACCAAAACTAAGGAAGGAGCTTACCAGTTGATAGAGAACTTGGCTGCAAGTTGAGGAAATAGCTGCCCTAAGTACGACAGGTCTAAACGTGTCAAAAGTGTGAAGTCACAGAAGATTGATGAACTGACTGTGAAAGTGAACTTGCTGCTGAAGGGAAATCAGAGAGGTGTGCAGTCTTGCGAGGAGATCAGAGATGCAGTTTTTTGTTAGGGATTACTTCGTTAGTGGGCAGAGGTATGTGCAAAACAGAGGATTCAACCAGAATTACCGAAACCATCTGAATCTGTTTTACAGAAGCACCAATGTCGAAAATTACCAAATTCAAGTCTACCCCTAGCAAGCTTAACAATCCCAAGGAAGAACGTTTGTGCAAAACGTAAGGGTCTCAGGTTTTTCTCAGGGCTTTCAAGGTCAAAACAATTTCCAGGGTGGGTTTCAGCAGAAATGACCATTAAACACCTTCCACACAACATCACCAACCCCATTCACAGTTCCTGCGAGCTCTGCGAATGGCTCTCAAGATGAGCTTAAGGTACTTATGCATCAACTCCTGCTCAACCAACATCAGTCTGCTAAAGAGATCAATGTCAAAGTGGATGGGATGTCAAGATAGCAACTTTAAACAAGCGCTCAGTGGGAGGCAACCCACCGGTAAGTGTACATACTTCTTTTTCAATTCATTTCGTATTCACTAAGATTTTTTAATTTTTAGTTTTGAGTCTAAGTGTTTCAGAGTCTCTCTAAAAAAAAAAAAGGGCCCAAACCAACCTGATCGATCGATCCCACCCTGTGGATCGATCACATGCTGCACAAGATCGGACGATTTTTGGATCGACCATTTCCGATCAGATCGATCGGTTCACTCTGGATCGACCGATCCATCCCTAGATCGACCGACCCGACCCCAGGTAAGTTAACTTTGACTTTTTCTTATTTCTTATTTATTATCTTTCTTTGAGTCTGTTTATACCTTCTCTCCGGTTTATTTTAACACCGAGACGGTGTGAAGTAAGTCTGAAGGAGGGTACTTCTCGTTACTAACAATGGTTCCTTTCTTTTGTTTTCTTTTGAGTCATTTTGACGTTTTCCTTGAGTCGTTTTATTGAGTCAAAATTTGTTAGAGATTATGATATTTCTCTTCGATTTATTGTTCTGCCTTTTCATCTGAGTGACCATTATTGCAAAATTAGTTTCGGATTATACTAATGAAAAATCCAAAGGTTGATCGGTTAATCAGAGACACCCATGTTTCCATAAGAATTTAGATATCTCCTCCTTTTACCTCATCATTGTGATTGGTGCTTTCAGAGCTTGACTCCGCATTCGTATATGACAAAGACAACCTGTGTGAAAGTATGGTTTTCTTCTCCATGTACTAGATATAAGTTTTTCAATGCAGAAAGGATAAATGGCACGGAAGTGAACCGGAGATTCGGTGGCAAAAACTATCAGTACTAAAGTTTCATGAAACTTGATCCTATTAAAAAAAGAAAAAGAAGAATAATAATCAAATGAATAAGTCTGGGGGGAGTGGGAAAATACCATAAGGTGTAAAGTTTGGCTTGTCATGATATCGAGAGGGAAAGAGTCCACAAGGTTCTTGGCACTATGATCTTTTGATGAGACCCAACAATGATGGCTTTTGTACTATTCTGTGAGACTGTGGGCTGAATCTTCGAAAGCTACGATACATGTGGAGAAGTACATGGTGGTCCGATCTGGAGTTGGTTCAACAATATGTGGATTACTAAGTTGGAAGGTCATTGTAGTGTTCTATAGAGAAGGTGAGTCTCTGCGTTTTCAAACCTTTTATTATTGCTTGGTTTTCTATTTGCTTGAGGGCAAGCAAAAGACTAAGTCTGGGGGAGTTGATAAACCGTATTTTTACCGATTTCTAACACTGGTTTTTGTGTCTTTTATCGAGTCAAAGTTTGTTTTTAGAGTCTTTTAGTCATTTATCGAGTCTTTTCAGGTTTTAGGTGACTTGGGGAGAAAATGAGCCATTTTGGGTGCAAATGGGCATATGGAGATGCATAATCATGCAGAGACGTCAGAAGTTTGGCATTCGTTAAAGAACTTCCCACCTATGAATCGAGCTCAAATTTTGATACAAGATAGAGAAATGGATCACCTTTTATTTGGAAGTCATTTGAGGCTATTACAACGGGCGATCAAACATTATACTAGTTTTTGTGAAGACTGTCCAGCTTAGCAAGCAGAAGAAGCATGCACATAGATGATCCATCCGCGGGTGCCAACTCGACCGATTCAAGAACTGAGATCGACTGATTTGATTCTCAAATGACAAGAAGGAAATTTTACTTTTCCTGTTTCGATCCAGATTCACCTAATTTCGACCATGAACGATTGGAAACCTATTTATACCTATTTTTAGCCATTTTTTAGGTAACGCTTTATTTTCGATTCAGACTTTTGGTTTTTGGCAATTTGTAAGCTTTGGAGAGACGAATCTCTAACTCTACATATTTTGAGAAGAATTTATTAACCCTATTGGATTTTCTATTATATCGATTATGAGTTTTTATTCATCTACATGCTTATTCTTTGTTTTCATGTCTGATTAGTTTCATAGTTATAGTAGGGTTTCAAGGGGATCTATGAACCATTGAATTAGACATAGATAGGGATTTATCTTATTGAAGCAATACTTGGTATTCGTTCAGAAGACCACCTCCGTAGCGGATATCTGGGCCATCTCACAAGGACCTTGAGATTCACTTTGTTCCTACATCACCAAATTCAAGGAAGTCATCGCCATAATGGATGTTGTGCACGATGAAACAACATTGGCAACCTTAAAAATGGGGTTGTGGCATGATTCGCGTTTCATAGATGATCTTGTGGTCAATAAGCCCGCAACAATTCAAGATGCACTGCATCGAGGTGTGAGTTGGGCGACAACCAAAGATGAACGTAATATTTTGGCGGAACGACTTAAAAACTCAAAGCCCAAACTTCTTGGAAGTTCGGTTACTCCTCGAAATTACAGAAGGGAGCACAAGGATATAAGTCAATCCGGAGGCTTGCACACTTACCCGGTTTAACAAGAATCGAAGAGAAGTGACGAAGACAAGACCCCAAGGTCCGATGACACACTAGAAAGCGACAAAGCTGCGTACTGTGAGTATCACCAGCGTTATGGACACACGGCGGCGAAGTGCGATAAGTTGAAAGACATCATGGTGGACATGTACGCGAACGGAAAACTTGGCAAAGTCAAGATCAACAATCCAACGACCTTTGAACCAAACGAAGAAGCCCCGAATGAACCAGAACCGGAGGAACATGAGCATCGCTAGAAAAAAAGAGGGTCAATGTGATAATAGGAAGGTCAAAACTCAACGGAAAAACGACAAAAACCATCAAGAGGCATCAAAGACGTGCAGACAAAGAAAGAGCAAACAATAGAGACACATTTACTCTGGCATTTCGTATCTAAAACCACATTTGATCCAATGAGCACACTCTGAGCAATAATCTTTTTGTTTATTGATCAAAAGCCATTCGATTTTTCTGTTATTAAAGATAAGTCAAAATCTTTTAATTATCACTATTTATAAATTTTGACATTTGTAATTTCGGTTACAAAAATATATATATTTTTAAAAATATTTTGTTATGACTCGGTTGATTATTTTTTTACCCATTTGACTCAAGTTCCTCTATATAAATTGAACATAAAAAAAAATCTCACTAATGGAATATGTTGCTGACAAACAATAAATAAATGTAATATGTTAACAATATGTATCTCAATGACTATGATCACTGCCTTGAAATAGTGAAATCTACGGGTCAAAACGCAAGGAATAACAACAAACTTATGTATCTGCGCCTGCATGCGGCCCTACTTGTTAAACTTTTTTAAACTTTTTTTTTTTAATGTTAATTTTTTAACACTTTTATTTGTTAAACTTTTTCCCCCGATTAAAAGAAACAAATACGTAAACACTGAAAACACTTCTCTCTTAAACTTAAATTTGCAGTTTCTTAAACTTTATTAATAAAACCAGAAAATATGCCAATAAAATGTATACAACATTTTTTGAAGCATGAGTTGGTTATAAAAAAGATCATAAACGATAGTTTTATTTGTGATGTGTTTATGTGGAAATCATTGCCGCTAATAAACTCTTGCGTGGAGATTACGGAATTGCTGCAGGAGGCTTTGGAATTGTTCTTTTTTTGGTTTTAGGAGGTCTCGGAATTTGTCTACAACGCTCTCTCTGTGCCATAACTTGACTTCCGATATTAGATCCACATGGTGCTGAGGGAAATGCAGGCATGGGTGGTGGTCCTGGTGGATGTAGGAATTGACTTGGTGGAACAGCTGCCACTAATGAAAAAGAAAAAGAAAAAGTAAGTTAATATATATAATTTTTTTTATCCAAACTAAATGGTTTGGTTGGTTATTTCTTCACCCATTTGACTCAAATTCCTTGTCTATCCAATACGTTTATAAATAAATAAATCTAACTAATGTAATATGTTAACAGTACACATCTCAATGAGGACTGCGTTGAAATTTACGGGCCAAAACTCAAGGAATAACAACAATGATTTAAAATAAATGTTAAAAATCTTTTTTGCCTCTGGTAAAAGAAACTTATGTATCAGTTTCATCGACAAAGAGATATGTAATCGACTATCATCGATGCAAGAATTAGGAGACAGAAAATTCGAAGACGCTCTTCAATTCTGCTTCTCGACTTAAAGTTGACAAGTATACTCGTGCAAAGTTTCTATATCTCAGCTTAGTTTCAATTTTCCCTTAACACTCAAGTTGTAAAAACACTTTTTTGAGTTGAATAAAATTTTACATTCAATTCAAAAAACAAAACTTATGTATCTGTCCCAGCTTGCGGATCAACGTTATATGACAAAAAAACATAAGAAAAAACCAAAAAAACGTCAAACACTGAAAAAACAAAGACAACGAACAGATAAACAGATTAATTTAAATCTCTAGGTAGATAATCGTTATACTTTAATTATAATATGACAAAAGATCTTCGGAATAAGAAGGTACTGAGTCTACTGACCTACGTGAGGGAGTCTAGCCTCCGTGACATGAATTTGAAAGGATAGACAGAGAAGTATATGAATCAAACTTAGAAGAAGAGAAGCTTGTGTTGTTTTATTCACTATCATTGCTCCTCTCTCACCTCTCGACTTGTTTAGTGATGTATATATATTGAGATTATAGGAGCCAACAAAAATCAAACGTAAAGTCAATCGGTACATTTGAAGTCAATAAAAATAAAATAATACTACTTATAATTCAGCGAACTTTTTTGTTCGACGACTTTTAGTTTTTCTGCAAAAACGCGTACACCAGCTAGGCTGCTAACACCTTGTGAATAGACAAATAAATACTTAACTATAATTTAACTCGCGCTAATTATAGCGCGAAGTAATTTTTTTTAACGAAATTTTTTTAAAATTTAAGAAAATTGATTTTATTTAAATTTTACAATATAACTAATTAATGATTATTAATTATAGATAAAATTGTCAATTTGTAATAATTTGTTTATTTAACCTGTTTTATAGGCTGCTCTTTATAGAGTTTTACAGAACAATCTAGACCTTTCTTGAAACAACCTTATCTACAATATACAGCTGGCAGTGACTACCCATTAGGTAAGGACGAGAGAGGATCAAATCTGTTTTCATGGAGGTGCTTCTCCTTCATTTTTGGAACATCTCCTTTTGCTTTTGCATGTACAGAGGTTTTGGAGTTTATTCCTTTTGCCTTGTTATCAGTATTGGGCCTGTCGTGTGGGCTTGAAATCGTTTGGGCCACATGTTCTGGTTTTTGTCTAAAGTCCACAATCTCTGTTACAGACACATTACTCACAGATCAATCATATATATATTCATTAAATAATGTCAAATTCAACAATGATTTGTTTGATGACAATAATGCGGTTTTGTGCATAAGCTGTGGCACTGTTCTAGTAGTAATTGGAGAACTTATTCAAGTTTGAATATTAAAAAAAAAAACGGGAGAATCTCTTATAGAGATTCAGACTAAGCAGGGTTTTCAAACTTGATGGATATTGTTGGATTTACAACAAAGCATGTATTTATTGGGTTAAATCAGATTTTCTTTTTGCTACAACGATCCTAGATAAAGAGTGCAATCAAGAGGTTTTGGAACCAAGTGTTACCGCCCTGAAGAAACAACTATGGAAGACGCTTACTTCTAGCTCGTAAGATAAAAACTTTTCTTTTGGCAAGCTCTGGTAGATGTGTTGCGACTTGTAAATGCCTTACAGATAGTCACTTAGGTACCGACAGCCGGTTTTCAAAGGTGTGGAACAGTAATTCATATGTTTTTTTAATGTCCCTTAGCCTTTCAAGTGTGGGCGCTTTCTTCAATCCCATCATCTACGGATTCTTTGTATGTCAATTTTGACTATATTTTATGGAAGGCTAAAGAAGCACGGGCTAGTGAAGATCAACTCTCTTCTTTCCCATTGGTATGGTATTTGGAAAGCGAAGTCTTTGACGAGAAAGATAGATGACCTCTTGGTTCTCTCGAACTAACGGTACATGAGGCAAATGATTGGAAGCTTGCACAAGTGGTCCATGGAGCAGTGGACTGGAGGACCATGACGAGACTATTGAATTGTCGGAGAAGACATTTATGTGAGTCGAAACTCGTATAGTCGATTTTTGTAAAGGATTTTTAAGGGAACATAAGTTTATGGGCAAAAACACAAGCAGAGATCCAAAGATAATTTTTATTATTGTTGTTTGTAAGCGTTTCAGTACAAAAACAGTATTGCTAAGAGTTTCTGTTAGAGTTTTTTCGATGATGTGTTACAAATAATTATGATGACTATTTATACAAGTCTTCATCAGCGAGAATCTCGGAAGAAAAATAAGTATTTCCTTTTTACTTCGTGATGCCGCCGACTAGGGCATTGATGACATGGACCTTTAGTTCGGCCCACAAGAGTTGGCGAGTAAACTATATCTCGGCCCATAACCTTTCTTCTCGGCCCATTTGCAATTTAACGGGGTCAACATTTCCTTTCGGGGTGAACCGATCCGTTTCGGTCTGGTCTCAGTTCGGTCAGAAGAAATCACTATCTTTGACCTCGGCTCGGCTATGTTCCGCTCAGGACTGCTTTGCCGAGGTAGGATTTTCGATGCAGGCTATTCAGGACTGTTATACCGCGGCTCGGGATTCTCTTGTTCCCTCGGGTCAGAATTCTTTGTCTGAAATCGTTAATCTCGAGCGGATGAAATCCGACCCCAACTGTTTGCCCCCAGCTCGTCAGATTCGAGGATGATTGTGATGAGGTGAAGTTTTATTGGTATCGAGATTAACCCCCGAGCCGTAATAACGCCGAGCTGATCGCTGAGGTTTCCCGTTGAGGCGAGGCAAAATATTTCTTTGTTGATGCCGAGCTGTTTCTGAACCGTGGTCGAGAAAATAGAGTTTCAAACTGCTCTTTTGACTCATCATAACTCGGGATACACTTATCTTCTATCGGGTTTCTTGTGCTCGTTGATGTTTGTACACGTGTTCGTGCATTTTGACTTGTATACCTTGGGAACCGCAAGCATTTCTATTCATTCTCGAGGTCAAGCGCAGCCACGCGCCGAATTGCTTATAAATAGCGAGATGTCCTCCTCATTCCTTTTATTCTTCGCTTTTGTCAATCTTCCAAAAAACAGGTAGGTCTCTCATGTCTCTCATTTCCTCTCCTCCTATTTATTTTTCTGCTTAGGGTTTTCTGATTCACCGCCGCACCGTTTAGTTTGTTCAATCCGAAGCGCGGCGATCCTTTGAATTTACCAATTTATCATCATACTTTTCGATTCATCTTCGTCGATCTGAACTCAATCAATCATCCCGAAACGCGATGTCTGGTCCTACTATTTTGAACGGTTTGGCTGATTCAAGAGATTCTTCTGTTCGGCTCGTTCGCGACTCCATGAGTGGTGACGAAGTGGATAAATCTTCTGAGGCGGTTTTCCTTTTGACTATGTCTTTCGATCTCAATGTTGGCGGGTTACCCGAGGCAATACACCCACCCAAGACAAACTTGTTAGCGGATCTACTAGAATTCGCCGAAGACTTAGAGCGCAGGATGTCGGGTCAGCAGGAAGGTTCGTCGAGAAAGCGAGCCTCACCGAGATCTAAACGTCAAAAAAAAGGAAGACATTCTTCCTGGTTCGACTCTTTCCACCGAGGGGATCCTTGCCGAGTTGAGGCGGCCCTTCGAAGTATCCGAGGAGGTTGAATTCGTCCTACTTGGTCCATCTGATCGACCCAATAACCCTTCTTCGGACTGCTTCACCGTCTACGGGAACTTCTTCTCCATGTGTTTCTTGTGGTTTCCCGTTCCGAATCTTGTTATACGATACATTTGGAGACACGGGGTCGCTCTGGGTCAAGTCACGCCTCGGAGGCTTCGTCAGTTGATAGGGTTCCTAGTAAGATGCGTCGAGTGTGGTGTCGAGGTTAATGTCAAATACCTTTGAAATCTCTTTGAGATCCGAAGACTCCCTAACTCGAAGAAAGTCTATATCTCTAATAAGTTTGATTTTAGAATCATCCAAGGTTTCCCGAGCAAAGATAACGCCTGGGAGAGCCGCTTCTTCTTTGTCCGGATTTTCGAGGCTTACGTTGATAGGGACTGCCTCCCAGTAGTCATGACGAATTGGGGATCGCTTGGTAGTTTCCTTGTACATTCATGGTTCGATTTGTTGCTTGATGCTTTTAATTGACTTCTTGCTTTCGTTTTTGTAGTTCGTGGCGTACCTCCTCCGTGTATGAACGATCTGTCTGAGGTGTGGACGATTCTATCAGCCGAAAGAGTTGACTGGAGGAAAGATTTCTCATTCGAGAGAGTTAAGAGGGCTGGAGCTATTTGTGACTGTACTTCGGTGAATTCACAGCCTCCACCAGTCGAAGGTACTCTGACAAGCATGGCAAGACTGTCGATTCGTGCAAAGAAAGAACTTGAGGCGAAGGAGGCGGAAAGGAAAGCTGTCGAGACGAAGGAAACGGCGATACAGACCGCCGAGGCAGAAAAAAACATCAAGATGGGCTGCCGAACCGAACATGGATCCCTCTACCATCGACGCGGTTCCTACCTAGGTGATGGTGGACCTTGTTTCTTTTGGGGCCACGACCACGGGTGCTGCTGCAGCGAACATTGATGATACTGGGAGAGGTATGGCTAACCCTTCCGATCCTCCTGCTTCTACTAACGAGAAGAGAGAGGTTGCGTCAGCTTTACCCCTGGTTTCTGAACATCCTTTAGTTTTGATGAGGCATGAATATGAGCCGAGTCGAAAACGTCCTTCGTTAGACGCTGATCGAGGAAAAATCGTCGAAAAGAAACAACGCACCGCTCGATCTGCTGCCGACCCCTCATCTTCCAAAGCGTTAATTGCCGATCCTGCTAAGTATGCCGTTATTTTCTTGAAAATCAACGGGCCCGGAGTCAATCTCATTTCCCGTGATAAGCTTTTCGAAGGGAAGACGTATGCGAATATATCTCTGCGCGGTACAAAGTCGCGATTCGATTTCTTGCAGAAATGTGGAGTAATGTTTTAGATTTTGTTGATCGCTTCTTTGTCTTGTAGTTTAGCGCTTCTATCAGTGAGATGGCAGTTGCTTATGAATCTGAGGTCCGCCATAATAAACGTAGAGTTGACAAAGCGAGGAGATATGCTTCGTTGATGAAAAGCAATCTCACAGAGAGAGAAGGGAAGTTGACCTCGGCTTCTACCAGAATTGTGGACCTTGAGAGGGATAAAACTTCTCTTAGGGAAGAGAGTGCCAAATCTGCGGACTTCGCGATCCGAATAGAGAGCCAAAAGAAAAAACTGGAAGCCGAGGTAGCCTCCTTGAAGCGGCAGATTGAGGAGAAGGATGCCTCGTATGCGGCCGATATCGAAAAGGCTTGAAGGGAAACCATGTGTGAATCGGCTCGTAAGTTCGAGGATCGGGTTTCTAAGGCGAGGGAGCCGGTCAAGAAATTAAAGGATGCTAGAAATAAAGAGTTTGAGTTAGCAGAGGTTAACTGTAATGTGAAACTCATCGATGACCTCCAAAAGGGAAAAGCTAAATCTCTCAAGGCCGAGGCGGATAAACTGAACTCTTGGAAAGCCGAGCTGGTTGGTGTTGACGAGGAGTTCGAGGGAATCAAAACGTGCTTGAGGGATGAGGTTAAACTTTCCCAGATCTCAGAGGCTTCAGAGGGTTCTTTGCGCGACACCGAGTTGGCTGGCCCTACTGCGGTTAGAGCTGATGCGACCGAGTCCGTTAGGGTTGATGAGCGCGTTCAGGGTTATGTTGAGCCAACCACCCGTGGTGACGCAGAGACTACCCATGGCGAATAGTTTCGTTCCCTTTTTGTTGTAAGGTCCCAATGAATCCGTTTTTCTTTTGTTTGATGTCTCGTGTTCTTGTTTTTGCTGAGGTTTCAATCGATTAGTTAATAGAAACGAGGTGTAATTGTTTTCGTAGGGACTAGTTTCCGAACTGTTTAGAGTTGGCGAAATATAGTATTTCAAATCTAGTATGAGGTAATGTGTTTTGAGACGATCCGTTCGGTATCACGTCTCGAGATGTTAATGACCAATGTGTTGCGAAGCGAATGATAACTAGGTTTAGATTTTACTTTGGTTTTAGGGCTTGTGATGTAGACTCGACTAACGTGCCCGTTTCGATAGTAAAATTATTATTTGTTTTGTCGAGATATACCTTTTCCTTCCTCTGGTCCGGATATACCCGACTTTAATTTATATAGCGCACTTTAATCTGTGGTGGATTGTAAGAGAACCGTGATCCGTGTAGGATAGTGGTTAAAATATGTAAAGGATGTATGAGTTCGTTGTTGTGGCCAGCAACAGACGAAAGTGACGAGTGTAAATGCGATCTATATTGATAAAAAAAATTAAATGCGAGAAGGTCGCGCTTACGAAGATGGGAGTACGTGTATATGTACTCACTCGCCCCCCCCCCCCCCCCCCCCCTTTTTTAAAAGAGGGGGAGAGCTGCACTTTTCCAAAGATTGGTTGCCTACGTACCCTTGTTAGGGATCAAGCCGTCCCGTAATTCTTTGCGATAAGGTGATTATGGTCGAAGGAGAGTTTTCTCCTTAGATGGGTCTTCTTGGGTTTCTCGGTTGGCTTGTCAATGCTACAATGTGATTATGAGAAACCTTCTTCTTCGTGTTTAAAATGGGTGGCGGGGTAGAAAACATTGATGTCGATGTGAGTGAAAGATAGGCGTTGACGTGGCCAATCCATGATTGCTCTGGTTGTAGCTGAGAACGGCCATCCAAGGATTATTGGAGCCGGATAGATCTTCTTTGAAAACGTAGAAGTCGATGGGTGCTATAAAATCTCCGATATTTACAGTTTGGTTATGCTGATCCTTGTTCGATATATGCTTGATTCCGAGGCGTTCAGTAGTTGATTTGAAGATGATGCTAAGGCAAGCTCTGGAGTCGCACATGACATTAGTGAAATCGACGCATTGGATGTTGCACGAGATGAGAAATTTCCCTTGTTCCCAAATTTTGTAAAGTAACTCGATTGGTCTTCCACGTTTTGCATAAGTAAAGAAATCCTCTATTTCTGATGTGGATTCGGTGATATCGCGGAAGAAACATCCGAGTTTGCATTCCGTGAATGCTTTGGCAAACATGACTTCTACGTGTAGACTGCGAACCACTTGAAATTTTTTTTTCGAGTTTCCTTGTACTTATCTTATTCGGGTGCCAGCGCTGTGGTGCGGACATGGGAGAGGCAGGTGCAAAGGCTGAATAAGATTTGCAGTAGGAATCCGTGTTATCGTGGCATATGAAGGAATCAATGTATTATATATCGTGGCATAATAAGGTTCGGCATGTTCTTCTGACGACGTGAAGAGGGGGTTATGGTTGAGCCTTCGTCACGGATTCAGGATTTGTTCGCAGTCTTGGACATATTGATGGAGAGAGCGCGTGGTAGGATTGTTCTCCTTGATGTGTCGTCTTGTCCTGTTTGTTGATTTGAAGGATGGCTCTCTTCTACCGCGTTTTCTAACCGGGATGGGCTAGGGATTTCTTCGAGTCTGTCCTCCACGGTCAAAGTGAATCTCTTACGCTTGGAACGTCTTGGGGGTGTAGTGTCTTTTGTCGATGCTGGTCTCATCATATTCATAGAGGTGTGCTCTTGGTTGATCGTTGATATGGCGTTGGGATGAAGCGTCTCTCGTCTTTTCCTCTTTGGAAATGAAATATGAGGCTCGATGCAAGGCATCCTAGACTGTTAAGGGCTTCTTAATTGTGATTTCTCTTCGAAAGTATGATCGGTGCCATAACACCCATTTTAGTGTATTAACTGCGACTCGGTCACTCACGCCTTCTTTCTTTGAAAGTGCTATTTTGAAACGACCCATAAAGTTTTGTAGCGAGTTCGTTGGGCTTTGCCTTTGGGTGCATAAATCATCGTCAGAGGGTCCTTGTTCTATGAATGCAGAGAAACGCCTTATAAGTCTCGCAGACAGTTGTTAAAAATTATGTATCGAGTTTCGATCGAGTTTTGAGAACCACTTGAGGAAGGTTCCCTTCAAATGTTTCGCGAACCAAAAACTCAACCCATCTTCTCTCTTGCTACCCTTGGGATTGGCTCGGCCCATTGCCATGCAGAATGTCGTTAGTAGGCTTCAGGGTCTGTCGTTTCGTCCTAGAATGGGGTCTTGATCCTTCCGGAGTGGCAGACGAATTTCTCGGGGGTGATCGTGTTGTGTTCGCTGAGGTACATTCTTGGTTGGTCGTTGGTTTGGTCTCAGAGCATTTCCTTCGACCTTTGATCGGTCTCGGGCGCTGTTTTGATTGCACGATAACCCTTTGAATAGATGGTTAGTCTCTCGGCATCATTTTGAGTTAGGGATACTTTGATCTTTGCTTGTTTCACCCATCCATGGTGGGTTCGTCTTTGCCAACTCGTCATGTTGGCTCTGATGTGTCCCTAACTTGTCAGCGTGTTGCATCTGCCCCACCATAAATTATTTTCTTCCTCTTCTGTTATATCGTTGCCGAACCGACCTGAGTTACGGGTATCCTCTGGAAACGCTACTCCTTCCATTTCATTGCGTCATTTCGGGTTCATCATTCTCAGCTCGTCGACACATTGCATTTGATCCACCCATAAAATATTTTATTCCTCTTTCATTAAATTGTTTCCGAGCCGACTTGAACTGGGGATGTTTCCCGCGGTTGTCGTTCCCTCCAGTGCTGAGGCGAGTTCAGCACTTATGACGAAACCCGAGGTGTTGTTTGTTTTGGTTCAAATCGTTTTGTCATTGGTAGTTTCGATCATTGCTCAGAATTGAATTCCTATGGCTTCAGGGGTTTCCTGCTTCGTTTTGCGAAAATATTGAAACAGATCGGATGAGAGCGGTCTTGCCGCCACGGGTGTCACCCCTTCAGTTGGGTACGATGTTGGGAGCCTTCCTGCCGAGGTTGTCATGGGTGTGGAGAAGTGGATGGCTGGGTTGAGAACGAGCATGTTTGGGCAAAGGACATCTCATACGGATCTTGCCCCTTCTGGTGCCAAGGTGAGCCTGCCATCCGTGATACGTCTCGAGGCGTTGGTTCTTTCTGCGGGCTCAGGGATTTGTAGCTCCGTTCTGCGACCCGACCGAAGCGGGTCAAATAAGAATATCCTCGCCATCGTGGGTGTCCCCTCTCCAGATGTTTGCAATAGTGGTAATCCCTTGTTAGCCAAGGTTCTTGTGGGTGTTGAGAAGTCAAAGGCTACCATGTTGAGGCCGAGCCTCATCGTGAGAAATCTTGGAGACACGTTCGAGCCAATGTATCCCGTTTGCAGGTCCCGGGTCCTCCGACCTTCCGATGCCAGCGTCTTGATCTTTTCCGATAGGGTTTTGTTCAGCTTGTGTTGCTCTTCCATTTTCTTTAGCAGCGAGGTTAGCATATCATTCATCTCGGCTAGGGGAGCCCAGTATGCCCCCACGGTTGCAGGAGGAGTGTCGCTGGACTCGACTCTGCCAGTAGAGCCTTCTCTGTTATTTTTTAGATCGTCGCAGGTTCTTTGTTCATCGCCAGCCATCTCTTTAGATATGGTTCTTGGTGTTTTTCGTACAATCGCCAGACGGCGCCAAATTGTGTGAGTCGAAAATCGCACAATCTATTTTTGTAAAGGTCTTTTAAGGGAACATAAGTTTCTGGACAAAAACACAAGCAGAGATCCAAAGATTGTTTTCTTATTATTGCAGTTTGTAAGCGTTTTAATACAAGAGCAGTATTGCTAAGAGTTTCTCCTAGGGTTTTTTCGATGATGTGTTACAAGTAATTATGATGACTATTTATACAAGTCTGCATCAGCGAGAATCTCGGAAGAAAAATGAGTATTTCCTATTTAATTCGTGTTGCCGCCAACTAGGGCAATTGATGACATGTGCCTTTAGCTCAACCCACAAGAGTTGATGAGTAAATTGTATCTCGGCCCATAAACCTTCTTCTCGGCCCATTTGCAATCTGACGGTCTCAACCTTTCCTTTCGGGGTGAACCG
The DNA here is from genome assembly GCA_030161315.1 of Eutrema japonicum. Lineage (NCBI taxonomy): Eukaryota > Viridiplantae > Streptophyta > Magnoliopsida > Brassicales > Brassicaceae > Eutrema > Eutrema japonicum. Next base: position 18,554,290 of record BSQW01000006.1, read on the forward strand.
ATCCGTTTCGGTCTGGTCTCGTTTTGGTCGGAAGAAATCACTGTCTTTGACTTCGGCTCGGCTCTGCTCCGCTCAGGGCTACTTCACCGAAGTAGGATTTTTGAGGCAGGATATTCAGAACTGTTATACAGCAGCTCAGTTTCTCTTGTTCTCTCGAGTTGGCATTCCTTGTCTTGAATCGTTAATCTCGAGCGGATGAAATCCGACCCCAACATGTTAGTTGGGTTGGTCAGGGGATCGGATAAGGATCCGGATAGTTAAATTTTGAGATCCGGATATCCGATCTGTATCCGAATCCGTTAAACATATTAAAAATATATATTTTATTAATATTTTTTTAATATGACGAGATTTATATATCTATATTATTATTTGTGAAGTGATTCGGGCTGTGGTTCAAAGTTCGGATTTTGGTGTCGTTTTGTTAAATGAAAACGAAAGAATTTGATTGGTCGGTGAAAACAACTTAATCTGATTGGTTGGTCTATAATTAAATAAGGTAATTAATTATGTAATTAAATAAAACGATTTTGTGGATCAGAAGTCGGACCTGAAAATAAAGCTGCCCAAATCAGTTTTGGCCGATCTACAATATAATATATTCATGACCGTCGATTGTTTTACAAAAAATATACGGTGGTTGTTTGGTTCGTGATCTGGATTTGTTTCTCGCATGTGGCAGGTTCGAATCCCCCCAAATTTGTATTTTTGTAGTTACCCCGTTATTGAATTAGTTATTTAACTAAAAACAGATTTTATCCGAAATGGAATTTTTCTGAATATAAAAGAACTGAATCTTTAGGAAATGGAATGATAAATCCGAATCTATGTTTATCGTGTTATATATGATATATATAAATATGTAACCCGAATCTTTGGGAAATGGAATGATAAACTCTGATCGATTTCATGATTATCGTAAGTAGAAAATAAGGGAATTTCGTATATAAAAATGTAAAAACGCGTTTATGATAAAAGAATAAAGGATTATTATGTTGTGTAAATGATTATCGTAAAAGATAAAAAATGGAAAAATGGAAAAATACCTAAACTCTAAATCGTTTTCGTATATTCGACCGTTTTCATGATTATCGTAAAGGAGGAAAAAAAGAAAATATATACCTAAACCCTAAATCGTTTTCGTATAAATAAATGGTTTCTACTACCGCATTCTTCACTTTCTCGTTTTTCTTTTGCATTTTTTAGGGTTTAGGCGATTGTTCTTCGTAGTTAACGTCTTCCGTTTTAGTTTTTTCTAGCATGTTTATTTGTTTGGAAGCTAATCTATCTATATGCTCTTCTAGATACGCTTTTTCTAATCCATCAAAAGTTATGATCAGTTGGGAGTTTCCCCGCACGGCAGCAGGTACCATTTAATAGTGTCATTCATATGTTAAATCGTTGTTTGATTTGTGTTTTTACCTTTTAGTTTATCGGATGTTTGTGTAATTCGTTAGTTATTTTTAAATTATTTTTTTCTATAGTTTGTTTGGACGCTAGTGGTATCAGATCTCCTCTCTTTGGCTCCGACGAGGCTCATACTAATAGTTTCAACCGTCCTTTCGTGACTCCATACGTTTTTATCGACGTTTCTAAGAAAAAAAGGTTTGTGTTTCAGATGTTTGTGTTTTCTGTTGTGTTTTGATTTTTCTAATTGATATTTTGTCTTAGTGGTATCGTGTCATTTTGTCTTGGATTCGGAGCTTCGGTCTTGGATTGTGTGTCAGGGCATCCCGGCGATTGAAGGTGGTTCAAATATCTCTGGTGTATTCTTTGTAATTCTTTCGGTTTCTTACTTATTCTGTTATTTTCTTAAAGATGTGGATCGGGATTCTGCCTTCAATATATGGGTTCTCAACCAACGTTGTTTAGGTTTTGGACCTGTAGCACCGGGTCCACTGTTTGCTAGCACCTTCGTTTGGGACTTTAAGAGCAAGACGTGGATCGTACGCAAAGACTGTTTAGAACCCAAAGGTCTTTATGTCTTTTTTTTTATGTTCGCGCTATTTTTTATATCCTTGTTTGTTTTGTGTCTTAAGGTTGATCATTGTGTTTTTTTTTTGGTCTTTTTTATTTCTTTTCGTTTCTGTCTTGGATTTTATTTTGTTTGTATTAATGATTATTTTAATTATGTAGATGATAGTGCCTCAGAAGATAGTGAAACGTTGTCTGGACGTGGCACGGATGATGACGATGGGTTTGCTGATTATATTGGGTCGGGTCATGTTTTGGGATGTGAATATGTTGGTTGCGATGACTCGGAGACCGATGACATCAGCGATGTTTCCACCGACGGAGATTACGCCTCTGATGGATCGGAAGATGTCTCTGTGGATGATTGTGGTGATGAGGATGGCGATTCCGATGATGATTCTGATGGATCAGAAAATGTCTTTGTTGATGATTGTGGTGATAAGGACGACGATTCTGATTCGTGTAATGAGGACGATGATTCAGGGTGTGATGAAGATTTAGATGTCGATCTTGATGTTGTTTCTTCTGGAGATGATGCATATACGGAATGCGAAGATGATTTGGATGATGGATCTGATGCTTCTTCGTTGTCTGGTAAGGGCGACTTGGATAGTGGGGTGTACTTGGTCGATCATCGCAATGTTGATCCCGAAGAGGTTTGTTTGAAAAAGCAAGTAGCTCATCCCGATGGTCGACTACGTACCTGGTCCTATACGGTTCCGGCTAATGTAGATTATCATGGGGGTGGTGTTGCGCGATTGAGGCCTTCTAAAGTTGGAAGTCGTGTGTTTGTCAAAGTTTTACAAAAGTGGTCGCAGACGTCGGCTTTGAACTGTTGTTCGTTGGAGCTCATATTGGCGGACGAACAGGTTGTTATATTTTCACCCTATTTTTGACCTTTTATTTTATAGTTTAATTTGGTTTTTTTATTAAGTGTATATGCTGTTTGTTTTCAGGGTTTGAAAATTCTAGCTACTGTTAGCGGTGAACAGATTGTTGATTTTGGTGGGCGATTGTCTACGGGGAGTTGGTATGATATTGGTAGCTTTGCTGTAATCGATCAGGTTGGTTGCCACTAGTAGAAATATATCGTATAGTCACAATTTAGCTACGAAAATGCCGTGGCTATAGCATCGTGACCAATTTTTTGTGTGGCTAAATCGTGGCTTTTTCTCGTATAGTTACGATTTAGCCACGAAAAAAATTAGTCACGATGCTATAGCCACGATTTAGTCACGGAATGTACCGTGGCTATACGAGATATTTCTACTAGTGTGCTGTCGAGCTACTTCGCATCGCTACAAGATAGTGATTCTCCCGTCTTCTATGGTCGATAAGTGTTCGCGACGGTGTGAGAACGAATTTTTCAGTTTTGTTGATTTTCGGAGGATTTTGGATCGTGTTCACGATGATGATTACTTAGTAGGTTCTTTTTGCGTTCATCATTTTCTTTGTTCGTTATTTTGATTTTGTGACGTTCCAATTATTCTGATGCTTTATTTTCAGATATAATAGGTCAGGTTCTTGAGCTTAGACGTTCTGAATCTTGGGGTGGTTTGTTCGCATAACAAAAGTCCATGTCTCGGTTTGAGCTTAGTTGTTCTGGTGTTGCCCATGAGGAGTCTGAACCATGGGGTAAATATTCGATCGTATCTTTTTGTTTGAGAGATTCATGGTATTAAACATTTTTAAAAAATATTTTATAGTTATTGTTTTTATTTGTTGGTATTAATTTTTTGTGTGGTTTGTATTTGTTAAAGTGGTGTTGACTTGAGTTGTGAATTATTTGGCTCGATGGCTAAAGATTTTTGGATGTCTTGGAATAGATGATGTGGTGGTGTAGTTGTGTGTGTGTTTAGATGGGGGATTATCGATTATTTCGCAGGTCGGTTTATTTGAAATGTTTATTTTCTTTAAATGTCTAAATATTTTGTATTATAATTTAGTTTGTGTGTGTTTCTTATTCAGGGAAGGTAACTATCTCATCTACTCATCCTACTCGGTTTGAGTTGAATTCTTCCGTTCCCGAAGTCTATGATTTTTTGGAGATGTAAATTATCTCTGACTCTTATTGTTTTGATTTTGTATATTTTGTATGAAAACGTTAATAATATTTGGTTTGTTCTTTGTGTGTTTCGGCATGCTTCCACGCAAGAAGATACGTCTAGGCATCGACTTCAATAAGAGTGAAGATTGAATTGTTGTTCGGACGGCGGTCTTTTATTCTTTCGACATTGTTTGATTTAGAGAACGTGTTTTTTTTAATGTGATGTAATAGTCGTTATGGATATGGATTCTTAGAAAAATATTTGTGTTTTGTTTATGTCTCATTGTTTCTCTCACTATAATTATTATTATATTTCAAAATTATATGCAGATCGTTGCTCTTTTTCAAAGTTATTCTGGGTTCATGAGAGTTTTAATGGTGTTTGTAAATATAATTATCGTAAAACAAAATTGTGTTGATGGCAAATGGCCATGTATGAAGATTTCATGATATATTTATTTTATTTTGAACGCGGTTATTGGTATCGTGTTTTATTTTTTCTTTGATTATGAAATACTTTTGTCGTTTTTATACTTTTTTCCTCGATTTTTATTTTGGATCTTTGGTTTTGAATTATGTCTTTGTTTAATACATGATGTTTTTGTTTAATATAGAATCTGTGTATTCTTAATATCCGACTAAATAACACGTTTTTCAATGATTATCCTGTAAATTATTCAAACTTTACCCGACTACGTATATATGTCACCAGAATCGATACATCGATAATCAGAAAAATTATCCCACTACATGTATTTTTCTCTCTTTTAACCGATATCAATGATGGAATTCAATAACTACGAAGTTGATTTGTTAGGCTTTGGTATTTACGAAATTGTATAATAGTTTTGTTTGTTTTACAAATAAACGGATAATTATAATATTTCTTTGATGAGTTTATTTATGTATGTGTATATTTTTGTATTAGAGTTCCTTTAAATTAATGTGTATAATTGATCTCTTTGAATTAATTGTTAAATATTTTCTTTGGAATTATTATTGTTTCCTTTTATTAGAAAGTGATATTACTAAATATTTTTAAAAAATAGCGGTCGATCCCTTCGTTGGAATTAGCAAATTCTAAGTTTTTTATACATATACAAAAATGGATAATTACTGTATTTCTGCGATTGATCTCTTTCGCGTGTTTTTAATTCGGGTATATTTCTTTAAGGTTTATGGTTAGATTCCTTAATCAGAATTATTTGGGGTTATCCTACCCTATTATTTTATATTTTTTGGTTTATTCCATTTTTGTTTTGTTTATCTCTATATAGAAAAAGGTAAAATCGTTATACCTAATTTACGCGGTGATTCTTATATCGTCTGTATATATATTCATGTGTGTTTAACTATCTAGGTCATTCCTCTACTTCTTCGTAGTTTTCGCAATGTCGATTTTTAAAAGAAAATCGTCCTCTTCGGTTCTCATTCGTGATCTTCGACCGGGCTGCGATAGTTACGTGATTAAAGTTTGTGTCGTTAAAGTTTGGGATGGATACAAAGCGAAAGGAGGATGTTCGCTTAAGATGGTCTTGGTTGATCACGAGGTTTGTATGATATGTTTATAATAACGAAATATTAAAATTGTCTGCTATTATCATATTTTGTTTTGTTAAATTACGTTGATTATCATATTAACTGTTTCGTTGTTGTTATTTTGATTTCAGGGTGACAGGATACAAGCTACTGTTGAAAGGAATTTTCCAAATCATTTCGAAAGGACTTAGTCGAAGGAAAACCGGTGATAATAAACACTTTTAAGGTTGTCGGTTATAAGAGTGACTACCGAACCAGTCGATCTCCTTTTAAGGTTGTTTTTTACGTGACGACAACAGTAAATAAGTGTTTGGATTTCCCATCGGAAGTTCCCGAAAATTTTTTTAAGAAGTTTTCGGAAATATTATCGACGGATTTGGACAAAGGCTATTTGATCGGTAAGCTCTCATTATTATTTTCCTATATTACTTTTAAAATTAGTATTTGATAATATGTTGCGTATTTTTTAGATGCAATTGGTCAGATCATACGTGTTGGTCACGTTGAGGATGGCATGGCACAGGGGAAACGTCGTTCCAGGCTTAAGATTTCCCTCAGGGATACAACGTTGGTCGCCTATATTCTTATAAATTAATTTTATTGATCATTTGCGAGAACGATTCATTTCGTTAAAATTGTTTTGTGGTACTGTTGCAGAGATTTCCAGTTATCATGCACACTTTGGGGCGATTATGCCACACAAGTATCGGAGTATGTAAAACGTCATTGTGCATCTGTTGTTGTGTTTGTCGTTAGGCTTGAGTGTATCAAAGAATACTGTGGTATGTTTTTAAATTTTATATTTGGTTGGAGTTTATTGTTTGTTTTTATGTTATTGTATATTTGAACATGATCTTATCTGTGTGATAGGTGAGTTGAGTATTTCAAATGCGTACAACACGACCCAGGTTTTACTGGATCCAGTTATTCCATCGGTTGAAAAGTTCAAATCCATGTACGTATCAGTTGTATAGATATTTAACAGATACAAAACAAAATTTGTCTGCGATGTTTGATGTTTCAAAAATTTTCTTTTAATTTTGCAGGTTACCAAAGGATACATATGTTCTCACACCTACTGATGACGAGGCACATAAGGATTCTGAAGAGTCGTTATATGAAGAATTATTTGGGAAAAATCCTAGGAGGACTCTTAGTGCGATACAATCTGCTAGCATGGTATGCTATTCTTTATCTCATTATATATATATATATATATTTTTTTTTTTTATTTGTCTATTTCGCTATTTACCTCCGTGTATCCGCTTTATGCAGTCGGAGAAATAAGTGACAATGGCCACGGTTGTTTCGATTGCGAATAGCAAAAGTTGGTATTACATAGCATGCAAAAAGTGTGACAGAAAAGTTTTTCCGTATCCTGAAAAAAATGATGATCCTAATCCACCGCTTTGGAAGTGTCTTGCATGCGGTAGAGATGTTTCTGAAGTCGTAGCTTGGTAGTCAAGTTTCCTTTTTGTCATATTTACTTCTTTTTTTTTGTTCTGATCGTTTTTCTTTTACAGTTTTTTTCTTATGTTGGATGTTACTGATGCATCCGTAGGATTTGCGACGTTGCTTATGTTCGATAAGATTTCTCAGAAATTATTCAACAAAACTGCTGAGGAAGTATACGAAGAACTTGATGAGGTATTTTTATTTATTTTGTTATGATAATGTAATTTTGGGATCGTAGTGTTTATTTATTAATTTTTGAATTTTTATGCTGTTTTGAATTGAAGAATAATCCCTCGGGGTTGCCTCCTTCTTTGCACGACCTTAAAGGCAAGGATATGCTTTTCAAGGTTACGGTTTCAGAAGATAATGTTAAGAAGGTTAAGACATCGTATTCTGTTGACAAGTTTACAACAGATGGTCATATGATTGAGATGTTCCAGGATCAGGTCTATTCACAGGTCTGTGTTCAAGTGTTTGTTTGTTTTGGTTGTTCCTTTGCAAGTTTATATAGTGTCTTGACGGTTTTCGGTTTTCTTTGCAGCCCCGTATCACGGTGTCAAGCTCTGATGGAAATACTGACGTTTCGCCGGTCTCGACACCTACTCCTACCTCTAAAAGACAAAGTGATGATCTTGGTTCGAGTTCTACTCCACCACAAGACTCGGTCACCAAGAAGAAAAAGATTTACGCAATATCGTAGGCTATTAATGCGTAGAATCTCTTTTCAGCCCGAATTTTTTATCTCTATTTGGGGCTTTTATGAGACTTATTTTCTATTTTTTGGTTTTTTTGGTTTTTTTATCCTTTAAAACCTTTTGTGGTTTGTTATCTATTTTATATTTTTGTTTCGTCTTATTTCGTTATCGAGATTTTGTTTTCATTATTATCGAGCATCCTTTATAATTGTTTTTTGTTGATGTGTATGTTTTTTTATTTTATAAATATCTTTGATGATTGTCCGTATAAAATTTCCATATATGTTGTTGCATTTTTTTGTGTAATGTTGAGCTGTCTTTCATGATGTCTGTATAGTGTCGACTTTTTGTCGAATCAGATCAGTGTTTCCTGATGGCTGTTGTCGACTTTGTTTTTGTTTTCTTTTTTTGACGTACGTGTGGCTTATCGATGTGTTGTCTGCGTTGGAGAAGTAAATGATATGCCATAAATATATTTTTTGCTTGAGTTTTCTTATCGTTGTTTGTTTCTTTGCTATGTTAAAATTAGTATATTGGTTGCATGGTGTGGTGTGAATATTTGTATATTTTACGAATTCGATATAATAGTGTTTAATTTGATGGTTCGAAATTAGATGAAACTTCTTTTTAGACGTTTTAGATAAAACCAGTCTTTGGTGTATTGTCGAGTCGTATCAAACCAATATAATGTATTTCGAGATTAGTGATTGTCATGTTGCGTATATGTCTTATTTTGGGTGTGCATGTATATAAATATGCATGGTTCTTGGTTATGCTTTTATGTACAAGCGACTTAATGGACAAAACGTTTTGTTATTATATTTAGTTCTACTTACCGAAAATATGAGCATACCACGTTGTATATCTCTCTCTTATATTCAGCCATGGAAATTGGATAGTCGAATTTAGGTGAAAGTATTGAGGAAGTGGCGACAGAGGGATGGTGGGCGTCGTGAAACATTGAAGATGGTAATGGTGGATAGAGACGTAAGTTCAAATCTTATACTTATTTATATTTATTCACTGAAGTCGTTTAACTTGCGTATTGTCCAGGTGTCTATAATATATGTTTTTTTGTAGGGTAATAAAGTTCAGACATCTGTTGGAAATTTATATCTTGGTCTTTTTGATGATAAATTCGAAGAAGGCGGGTGGAATTTGATTTATAACTTCAAAGTCAAGATTGCCAATGGTTCTATCCAAATAACTGATCATTTGTTCAAAATTAAATTTGATGGTTCAACTATTTCTATACGCCTGCGTAACCTTAGCGATGATCTTTTTGTGAATTTACTAATTTTGGTGATATTCTCTATGGAATTCTTGATCCCATTTTTTGTGTTGGTGAGTTATAATTTATCAGATTCTTTATCGTGATTTTAAGTAACTTAATGCATAGGCCATACCGGATGGGTAACGCTATTGGTAATGGTCAAATTTCGTGACGTATAGATGTGATTGGCGTCGTTGTAAGAGTCGGTGAATTACAGATCCGTGACGAAGACAAAACAAATGATGATTATGCCGTTATGGATTTTGATTTGCAAGATGAACAGTAAGTTTATATAGTTAGTCGATGTGAAGCTGATTTCGTTTCTTTTTTTAAAAAACTGGCTAGCAGTGTGTTAATATTTGTTATTTTTATTAGTAAACGTGTGATAGAGTGTTTTGCGTTTGGAGAAATCGCCGAAGAATTCAATCTAAAATGGAAACAAACCCATTCTCGACATGTTGTGTGTATATTGAGGTGGTGGCGTATTGACAACGCCGGAGGTCGTTATTCCGTTGCATAATTATTATTTTCCTGTATGATTCTATGATGTGTTTTGTTTGTAAATTTAAGGACGTTGGTATTTTTTTTTTTTGAAGTTATAAATAACCTTATTGCTGCGAAGAAATGTTGTCAGGTTTTGTTTAATCCTAATGTGCCTCCTGCGATTTCATTTAGAACAATGTAAGTCACTGTTGACTGGTATATTATCGGTGATTACTTTATTTGTCTCTGAGACAAAATTCTGACTAAAACAATCAGGTTATTCCGTTTTCTATTTTCAGGTTAGTCGGTTCGAGAGATGGTTCCGCGTTTCGTTATAGCTGATATATTCGGTTGTGTCTGGTTTATTTGTCTTTTATAGTAATCTGTAATGCTTTAATAAGTGTTTTTTTTGTTATGATGACATTTCAACGTTTAATTTTAAACGATTGCTTTTATCTTGATAATGAGCGTGCCGTGTCGGAAGAAAATATGTTGTTTTTAGACACGATTGTCTAATCGGTTCTATTTTAATAAACTTTTACAATATATCTCTTGGATGGATGTTTTGTATAATTTAGATCATCTATTATATTATGTGAAATGTCGAATCTGAAATCGTATCTTTTGGTTCGGTTTGGGTCAAAGTGACCTTTATTTGTGTCTTCTATTTATTTATATTCATTTTAATTTTTTTGCGAATAAACCCTTGCGAATATTTCGTAAATCGCATGTATATTTCTGTAGCTATCCGTATAACCGAAAAAATGAATAATTTGCGGAAACCATAAATTTATCGGGGGTATATATATATATATATATTAAGTATACTATTTAGTTCAAGGTGACAATTGAGTTTATTGCGGCTTGCGTGGATCCTTTTTTACGGTGTTCTACCATGAGATCGATAGGTAATCGTTTTGCATATATCTGATTTCTTATTATTCTGTGTTTAGTTTGTTTAGTTTATTTTGTTTCATAATATTAGTATATTTTGTTCTTCGTAGAACTTGATTGTTGTTAGTTTGTAAGTTACTCTTATTTTTATCTTAATTGTTATGTTTTAGGAAGCGGCGGTCGCACAACTAGATTGCAAATTTTGCCGTTTCATCTCCCTTCGTCCCAAATTTCGAATTCTTTAGGTGACAATCCACCTGTTAGTGCTAGAAAAGTTAAATTTCTTGCTTGGATGAGATGTAATCAGATCTTTCCGGAGGCCAGAATGCTTTCCTATACGGAGGTTCCTTCTAAGTTTGTTTGGGATAATAAGAAGAAAGAATGGAGACTTCGTATGAGAGGTTTACCGCCTCCGTGTGATATCGAGGATTGTCCAGTTCTTGATGACTAGTCTTATTATCTTCTGGTTTTGTTGGATGTCGTAAGGGGACCGTGATGTTTTGAGGATATTAGGACTGTTAACAGTGTCTTATACCCTACTTTCAAAAGTGCATGTTACACCTACGCGTTTGACCTACCTTCAATCCAATAATGAATTTCGTTGATTTATTTATATTTATTTTCTTATCATATTTATATTTTCATTAATAAGGACTCGAGAGTTGTAATGGTTTAAATTTTTGGAATAAAGTAGGTTTTGTTTTAATTTTATAGTTTTTGTGCTCTACGACGGTTATTATTCCAATCATGTTCTATATAAAGTATTTTTTGTTCTGCCTGTTTATTTGTTTAATTAGTTGTTTACAGTATTTGATATGCTTTTTATAATATTATCTACGATCAGATAATGTCTCCGTAATCTAATTACTGTCGATTATATTATTTATTACTACACTTAAAATGGAAATATACCTGTTTAGAATGTCAAAAAGGAATATTGCCTTTAATATAATTACTTATGGGAATGGAGAAAAAAAAATAATTATTGTATATGTATTATGCGATATATAAAAAGGCAACGAATAAGGTTTATTCTCTAGAGTTTTTTCTTGCAATCGTTACTGTGTTTTGATTTCGAGAATTACCTCATGGCTCATCTTATTTCTTATGCCATACATAGATCATATGATATATATATGTTTGGTATTTCTGAGCTTGATCCTTTGGCTTATGTGTGGAGAATTAGAGCGAAGGTTTTACGAATATTCACGCTAACATCTGCAGCTGGTGGATCCTTAGATTTTATATTGGCTGATGAAAAGGTGTGTGCTTGATTTTTATTTTTATTGGTATTCGTTTGGAATTGGATGAATATTTTGGTTTCTATCTTTCTGTCTCATAGGACGATAAAATTCATGCGACGGTTCAAGCTGAATACGTTGAAAAATACTCTTCGTGTTTCGTCGAGGGTGAGTGGATGAGTTTAATAGGTTTTGACCTTTTAGCTGTTAGCGGAGAAATCAGGCCAACTGCACATCCTTATATGATACAGATTACGGGTACCACTCTGTGTAGGAAATGTTTTTCGAGAGGACCCAGTAATTATTTTTCTTTCGTCGATATAGAGAATGTTTTGAATGGATCTCTTGATACAATATGTTGTATTGGTGAGTGGCTTCTATCAAATAATTTACCTGTGTTGAAGCTACATATCGTTGACTGATTTTGATTATTTTGTCTGCGATGTATTAGATTTGATTGGTAAAGTGGTCAATGTTGGTAATTCACCGGACAGAATAAATTCTTTGGGTTGTTCCCAACGGAGGGTTATACGATTTTGAACTTGAGAACGAGAGGTAATGTACACATTTTTTATTATTGTTTTGGTTTAACGGTGATCATATTATATTGTAGGAACTACCGTTTATCGTGTTGTTTGACAGGTGATTACGCGGAATCTTTTCTTAATGACTTGGAATGTTGTCGAGGAAACATTGTCGTCTGTGTCATGAGATTTGCTAGAATATTGGTTCGCCGAGGTATTGTATGCATTGTAAACCTCTATTTAGTACTATTAGGCATGTTTATTATTGTGGTTAGTTCTAATCCAATCAAATAAAATTATTTTTTTAAAAACTGTGTTTGCTCGGTTCTTTGGTTGCCACAACAGCTTATGATTGCACACAAATTTTGTTGGATTCTCCGTGCTACGAAGTAGATCGATTCAGAGATTTGGTGTCCAATCTTGCGATAACTTGATTATTTGTCTGACTACCAGATGTATTTTTTATTTTGCGAATCTATTATATATTTATATCACCGTGTTTATCATCACATTTTTTTAATTAATATTTTCGAGAATTAGTATTGGGCACTATCCTATGTTATCTTTTTTTTTTCCTATGTTATCTTATAATCGTTTTAATGTGTATATATAATATTTTGGTTTGTTTCACGTCGAGATTACGATGGAACGCATGTGTGGTAATCAAGCAGTATGTTTGTGATTATCTACATGTCTATTGCATCAGTTTTATAAAATAATATTGATAATCATTGGACGACCAACCAAAACCATATTCATGTGATGAAGAAAAGGTATATTCCGCAGAAGAAAAACGTCGAGCCATATCGAAGGTGGAGACAATCGAAGTGAGATAAATGTGAAATCTTGAAGGCCGTAACCAATCATATATTATCGAATAAATATTATGAATAATTGCCAAAAATAAGCTATATATTAAAGATGGAACCTTATTAAGTAATTTTGGTAAATTTACATTTTATTTTGGATATTTTTCTGATTAGTTTATATTACCATTATAATAACAGGAAAATTTATTTAATGATTAGCGCGGATATTTATTGGGTTATTTAAGATTGGTTCGTATCTTATTTTAAAGTATTGATATATCTCGCCTTTATATATAAAAAAAAGTTTAGGTATATCTTGCCATTGGAAAAATAGAAAAGTTCGTTTGTAAATGTTAAATTTGTTTTTTTTATTATATGAAACTAATACACCATGGTATATTCTGCATTTGTTTGGGATATATATGGATGCGAATTAGCAAGTTTGGTTTTGGGTTGGTGTTGTCAAACAGTTACAATGAAACGCAAACTTCTTACTAGAGAAAGTATATTTTTTGCTTCGTCTTTTGATTATGCAATTCGTATGTTGTCCTTAGTCAAATCTAAATTCAAATCTATTAAAAATCGCAGGTGTCAATAGAAGGAATGAACGATATGCTCCTCGCAACGTTGTTGATGATTACCTAATTGGTAGTATGGTCCATCGTCCATACTCACATGAACGAGACTTATCTCAAGAAGGTTGTCGGGTTGCACGACAGAGAATAATGCAAATTAGTAGAGCCAAACGAGCTGTAAAACAAGATATTTGTTTGTTTTCTTTTTAACTGTCTTGAATATATGTCTTAATATATTACATGTTTAGTGGTTATTGATAAACTTTTCATAATTGTGATATCGGAACTAGACCTTTTGACTGATTCTATCAATGCCAAATAATTTGTTTGTTTTATCGCAACTGATTCTGACTCCGAAAAAGAGGATGATGAAGATTTGATGTATCAACAAAAACGTGTGGAGAGTCGTTCAGGTGATCGAAGAAAGTCAAGATCAAAAAAAAGGAAAAAGGTGTCTGAAAATTCCGTAGAAACTACAGACACAGTCGTTGTTAGAACGGACTTGGTTGCCAGTATTAAACCCAGATTAGTAGATGGAGGTTAATATTTATATTTAAATATTGATATTATACTGTTTGGTTTTTTATTTTTATTTTTATTTTTTTTTATTTCTATTGATAAATCTTTTAAACCATATATCTTAACCAGGTTACTATGATGATGGTGATCCTATTTATGTGTCCGGATATTGTAAAGCTTATATGTGGTATGGAGAAAGGTTGGATAAACGAGCCGAACGTGTTAAGCCCATATTCTCGCTGTGTTGCATGCAGGGTAAAGTCGTCCTGCCACTGCTTAAATCTCCACCAAAATCGTTATTAGCGATGTTTTACAATGACGGTGAAACAAGAACACATTTTCGTGAGTTTATCCGAGCGTATAACATGATGTTTTCTTTCACGTCACTCGGAGGAAAGATAAACTCTTCAGTCAACGATGGAAAAGGACCTTATTTGTTTCAGTTGTGTGGTGAGAATTATCACAATATAGGTGATATTCTACCAGCTCCCGGTGAAAATCCATCATTTTTGCAACTTTACATATATGATACCACAAATGAAACTTCTAACAGGATAACTGCTTATGGGTATGATTTTTTGTATAAATTATTACCCTTTTTCCTATTTTTTTAAATAAATTTACGTTGTCGTTGTAACATGTTATATCAATGTCCATTGTTAATATAGGAAATCGGGACGAACTGATAAGCTTAGGGAGTCAATAGTTCAGAGATTACAAAAAACGTTGGATAAGCATAACCGGCACGGTGATACCAGTGGTCTACGGTTGTTTTTGTCGTATGATAGGAAGTCCAATGGAAGGACTAACAATCTCCCTACCGCTGACGAAGTCGCCGGTTTGATACCGGGTGATTTCAATATCGGGATGGATACACGCGACATTATTATTGAGAGTAAAACAGGAAAGTTGAAAAGGATCAGTGAATTGCATCCAGCTTATTTGCCTTTACAATATCCATTGTTGTTTCCTTACGGTGAAGATGGTTTTAGGCTTGGTATTGACATTGGATTTGTAGACACTGGCGGAAGGAAAAGATTGCAGATTTCTATGCGAGAGTTCTTTGCATTCCGCATACAAGAGAGATTGGGAGAATCACCGATTATCCCGATGTCTGGGAGATTATACCAGCAGTTTTTAGTGGATTCGTTCTCGATGATCGAGACTAACAGACTACGTTACATTTCGCTGAATCAGAATAAACTTCGTTCTGAAAATTTTGATCAAATACAGAAAACAGTCGATAAAGGTGATACTGATATCTCCGAAAAGGGTAGGAGAATCTGTATACCTTCTTCTTACACAGGGGGTACAAGGTATATGTTGCAACATTATCTAGATGCGATGACCACGTGCAAGCACTTTGGTTTCCCTGATATGTTTATAACGTTTACGTGCAATCCAAAATGGCCTGAAATTACTAGGCATCTACAAAGACACAACTTGAAGCAAGAGGACAGATTAGATATATGTTGTCGAGTGTTCAAGATGAAACTGGATGATCTCATATATCAGTTGACGAAAAAGGATGAGTTGGGGGTCGTAAGTGCAGGTTTGTTATTTTAACCTAAAAATGTATTTTTGTTTGTTGTATTTGAGAAGCATGGTTTAACGTGGTTTTTTGTATTTTTATTGTGTGGCAGCTATATACACAATCGAATTTCAGAAAAGAGGTCTTCCTCATGTACACATCGTTCTTTTCTTGCGGCCGGATTATAAGCTACCCACTGGTGATGATATTGACAAGATAATTTGTGATGAGATTCCTGATAGAATCCTTGACCCATATTTATACGAAATTGTTGGTTATGTGATGATGCACGGACTGTGTGGCCCTCTCAACAGGGAGAGTGTGTGTATGGTTGAAGGAAAGTGTTCAAAATATTTTCCAAAACAATTCAGCCCAATCACCAAAATTGATGATATAAGGTACCCTATATACAGGAGGCGGGATGATAATAGATTTGTTACTAGAAGAGGGTTTAACTGTGACAATGGTTACGTTGTCCCGTATAATAGAAATCTCACCCTTCGTTATCGCGCTCATATCAACGTGGAGTGGTGTATACAATCACGTTCAGTCAAGTATCTTTTCAAGTACATTCACAAAGGTTCAGATTATGTTCGGGCAACGGTTGCAACTGATAATAAGGAAGACGAAGTTAAAAAACATTTCAGTTGTAGGTATGTATTTCACAAACACGTTGTTGTTTAACGGGTAGTTTACTGCGATTGACTTATTTATTCACGATCTTTTATACAAGTATATATCGGCCTGCGAATCTACGTGGAGGATTCTATCTTTTCCTACTCACTATCATACAGTATCAGTAATGAAACTCCCGTTTCATTTGCCGAATCAACAATTGGTTATATACAATGAAGATGATCCTGCTGATGAGGTGGTAAATCGTGTTTCCGTTGGTACGTCCTAGTTCATTGCATGGATGGAATGTAATAAGATGTATGCGGATGCTAAGCTTTTAACTTATGTCGAGAGTCCTTCGAAATTTGTTTGGGATGGTCCAAACAGAATATGGAAACCAAGGTCTAGAGGGATCGTTATTGGCAGGATTACGTACGTACCCATGTCTGTAGGCGATGCATATTATTTGAGGCTTCTCCTCAATATAGTAAAAGGTCCAATGAGTTTTGAGGATATAAAAACAGTTAAAGACCATTTATATTCTTCCTTCAAAGAAGCTTGCTATGCATATGGCTTATTAGATGATGATAAAGAATACATTGACGCTATCAAAGAATCTGGTTTGTGGCTTCCCGCGAGATACATTCGTCGGTTATTTGTGATCATGCTGACTACGAATAGCATAGTGATTCATTCTAGAGTTTGGGATGCTACCTGGGATATTCTATCTGAGGACGTGTTATACAATCAGATGAAGATCACCGGAAACCGAAGTAATACATATATTTTCTTGCCTATCGTATATTAGGATTTCTATTGTTTGTGATACTGATTCTTTTATCTAAATTTGCGTAGGTCTGAGACTATCTGTAGATCAGGTTAAAGATTTTGCTCTTTCTGAGCTAGAACTGCTTTTACGTACCGGTGGGAGATCTTTGAAAGATTTCTCTCCTATGCTTTTTCCAGAAGATCTCACTATGGATACATGTGGTAATCCTCTTATCCGGGATGAAAAAAGTTATAACCGCGAATCATTGCGTATTAGGCATGATGAGATGATGGTCACCATAACGGATGAGCAAAGGCGTGTGTACGATGAGATATTACACGCTGTAGATGCTGATGTCGGAGGTTTGTTTTTTGTTTATGGTTCTGGAGGTACTGGGAAAACTTATTTGTGGAGTTTATTGGGAGCTGCTCTACGATCGAAAGGTCAGATCGTTCTTAATGTTGAATCGAGTGGAATTGTTGCTTTGCTATTTCAAGGAGGTCGGACTGCCCATTCGAGGTTTGCGATCCCTATTGTGGTGAATAAATTTACGACATGCAATATCAAATCAGAATCAAATCTTGCGGATTTAATTCGAGACACTAAACTCATTATATGGGATTTGGCACTGATGATGAGCAAAGATTGTTTTGAGACGCTGGATAGAACGATGCGTGACATATTAAAATGTAGTGAACCTTTCGGTGGTAAAGTTGTAGTCTTTGGAGGAGATTTCAGACAGATCTTGCCGGTGATCCCTAATGCTGGCAAGACGGAGATCTTAATGGCTACTTTAAATTCGTCGCCTCTTTGGTGTAGTGTCAAAGTGCTGCGACTTACACAGAACATGCGGCTTATTGCTGGAGATAATAATCGTGAGATGTTTGAACTCGCAGTTTTTTCCAAATGGATATTGGATATTGGTGATGGAACGATAAATGAGAATGATACCGGGGAATCTGAGATTGACATTCCCGGGGATTTGTTAGTCACGGACTACGAAGAACCTATCAAAGCAATTGTTGCTGAAATTTATGGGGGTTCTTTTTTCAAAGAGACTGATCCTAAATTCTTTCAAGAGAGGGCGATATTGAGCCCAAGGAATGACGATGTAGAAATAATAAACGACTACATGCTCTCTCAGTTGCCGGGTACGTTTGAAATTATTAGTGTTATGCTTCATCTGATTAATAGTTATCGTTGTTTTGGTTCGATGTTCAAAATGTTAATGATTGTTATTCACGTGTTAGGTGAGTCGAGGATCTATCTAAGTTGTGACAGCATTGATTCATCTGATCGAGTACTCGATGTTAAAGATGCATCTGAAGTACCGTCTGAGAGCGTTGAGTCAACCGATAATCCTGGTTATGGTAATATGATCTATACCGAAGAGTTTCTTAATAGTGTAAAGGTAGCTGGATTATCTAATCACAATTTGCGTTTGAAGATTGATACTCCTATCATGTTGTTAAGGAATATCGATCCCAAGAATGGTCTTTGTAATGGGACAAGGCTACTTATTACTCAGATGGCTAATTATGTTATCGAAGCTAAGGAAATAACTGGTGATAAAATTGGCCAAAAAGTTCTTATTCCTAGGATATTTATCTCTCCCACAGAGATGAAGTTCCCTTTCAGGATGAGACGCAAACAGTTTCCGATCACTTTAGCTTTTGCTATGACGATTAACAAGAGCCAGGGACAAACACTTGCAAAGGTTGGTTTGTATCTACCAAAACCAGTTTTTACTCATGGCCAGTTGTATGTTGCTGTTTCAAGGATTACATCCAGAGCGGGGCTGAAGATTTTGATCACGGACAAAGATGATAAGCCACAAAGAAAAACACTAAATGTAGTGTACAAGGAGGTTTTCAGAAATATATAGAATTTTTTGTGTTTTACACCATAACATTTTATTTGTTTTTTTGTCTTTCGTATATCATTGCAACACATTGGTTTTGTTTTTATTTTTTTAATGTTATTGGTTTGAATTCGAGGATTTCGATTAGATACAAAATTCGAGGATCTAACAACCATCTCGCGTTCAGAAACCCATAAAACAGAGACATCGCATAGATTTAAACTGGCATGGAAACCAAAATCTTATGCTTGTAGATCCAAATATCTCACCTCAGATCTTAATGGCCGCCTCATTACATTTTTTGCTCCTGCTTTTGCTCTGCTGCCTCTCCAGAGATTAGAAACTGGCTTGAAGATTAAATGATCGAATATTTGAAGCGGAACTATTTCCTTGGCATTATAGCAGCGACCTCGATGCTGAACTCGAACAGAAGAACGGTAAGGTAGTTCTTTGATTGAAATACGGAAATCCAATGCACAATTTTACTATTTTATACGGTAAGATAGTTCACCGTGCCATTTATATATTGTTTCAGATATTTGCAATAAGATGAGATGCTAAAGTAGCTCAAAAGTTTTGGTCGAGAAGTGGAAAGGACAAACCCTAACATGTGACCATTCAGTTGGCTTGAAGAAAGAGAAATAAAAATGGTATAAACTGAACGGAGTCAAATTTAGAATATATAACTTTCTATCCCATTATTATATACGGAAATCATATCGTCAAATAAGGAGACGATGAGTTTTTCAAAAAGTTAATCACCCTTAATCGATGCGGTTTCATGAGAAATGAGAGAAACCATAATGCTTCTCAAGAGACACTTTAAAAAGACACGTAGATATAAGAAGATATTACATGGAGTCATGGATGTTTGTTATTGGTTATGCTTTTTGTTTAGTGACATGGTTTGCTGTGATTGGCTGATTATTTCTCTGATTATTTTTGTTGATGTGGATGCTTTTATATAAAAGAGATTCGTGTGTATTGTCTTGCGAGAGGAGTAATTGCACGAAGTTTTTTCTTTTTCCAATTTTTTTTGTTTGGGTTAGGTTGGTGTTAGATTTGACCCGACCCAAATTCAGCCCATTAAAAGCCCAATAATTTTACAAGTTAAGAACTTATAAGAGCCCACACAACAAATACAAGCTGACGTGGCGATCTGCGAACCGACTGGTAAGTGATGACATTGAACTGGTCAAAAGAAGATCAAGGAGAATTGCGAGAATATAGGAGATCGCGGAGCAAGCAAATAGAAGAAATATTATAAAAGGAGCCTGAAGCAAGAGAAAAAAGCATCCATCATCCATTCGACTTTTAGTTGCTCTACGAGCTCATTTTCACTTATAATTTTACACTAAAATCAATACAAAAATTCAGTTTGTTAAATCTCGCCTAATTTACATCGTTATGCTCATTCGAGATTCTTACCCATCTCCTCTAATCTCATAAATCACTCCAAATTCTTAAGTGTGGATTTTAGGATCCACATTTTGGCGCCGTCAGTAGAGAAGATATCAAAGAATCTCTAACTCTGAAGCCCGATTTAAGACTAGTTAGAACGAAATGGATCCAAAGAACACAGAATCTTCCAGATCAAAGACCTGGTCAGGAATTTCAGCGGATCTCAACCCGCCGAACCCTTCGACCCAGAGTCAAACGATCGGATCAAGCGTGATCAATCCGATTCAAGCCGAACCTAAAACCACGACTCCTACCGTTGCGATCTCCGCCACTATGGCCGCAATCCCCAACCCTACGAGATCACAGCTCCGTGCGGACTCGAGGATCAGTTCCTTACCAACTGGCACTACAGATCGTAACCGACCCAGCTCACGGGATCTGCAGACTGTTTCGTCGGAAGAAGTATCCGAGCTCCGAAGAATTCTAGCCTTCCTGGCCGAGCAAACCCAGGAGCAACGAATCATCTTAGTTATCGTTAGATAAAATCTCGCATATCCCACGCCAGAACGATCTGAAAGCCTGAGCACGCAACCAGAAATAGGGCGTGTGGTGAGCCCACCCCCTAGAACGCGCTTGGAATTCGACCATATCGCGGCCGAGTTCGGCTCAACCGCGGAACTTGTTACTCCTACGCGAGTTGATATCTACCCCGTATACTTCTCTCTGTTGAGTTCACAACCCCAGACATCGAATCCCAGCAGTACGAACAACGTGAAAGACACAGTTCGAGGCATCCCGCGACTGCCATCTCCACCACGTAGTTCTGGATTCCGAGCTCAACACCTCGGATCCCAGCGTTTGCCCCGAGTTCGCAAGCTTCCTGACTCACCCAGGCATCGAACTCGGTTCACACAAGACCGACTCCCACAGAACTCACACCGTTTAATAGCAGCCGACAGCCCGAAAGCTCTCACAACCGATCTCTCCATCCGCACCTCTCGACGCGACCACCTTGGGTGGATCCACGCGCTGTGATCACTCCAGAGGACTTCCAACAATACATCGAAAGAAAAAATGTCGAGCTCCATAGGATGTATTCCATTGTCCATATGGCTACAAGCTCGGCACCCGATATAGATCGTGTAATCGAGGAGACTTGCAGGACCCCTTTCACTAACAAAATTGCAAACGCCCAGATCAGAGATACAAGCAAGATCAGGTTCCCCCGAGTACGCTGGAAACACATACCCAAGAGCTCACGTCCGAGTCTTCAGGCTCGCTGTAGCCCGAGCTCACTTGAACGACGAAGAAAAGGATGAAGGATACTGCTGATTCTTCGCCGAAATCTAGTCGGACCCGCACTCGAGTGTTTCGCAGGATTGTAAGAAAATTCCATCGATAATTTCACATAGCTCGTCTCGGTTTTCCTAAAACAATACTCCGTATTTAAAACACGTGTTGTATAGGGAATCTTTCGTTAGACTAGGTTTTACACTCACACGTAGCGTGGGTATTGTATTTAATATTATTTTGATAACAATCGTAGGCGAGCAATTATATTTATTGATATATTAATTTGTGTATAATGGTTATTGTAATAATATATATTAAAAATATTGCAATTTTAATCTCATTAATTATATATAGTTTGTGAGAATCCAACGGTTTTGTTTTGAATCTATATATGTCCCATTTGAAAAAAGTATTATATGGTCGAACATTTATAAGGTATTATTGATATATCATGGTTTTTACCCCGTTTAAGCCATGATATAAGTCCGTTTTATAGAATCTTCTTACTATTTTGTAGTGATTTAGAGTCTTTTACAGGTTTTACCACGTTTGGAGCATAATTGGAGATATTGGAACTTTCTAGAGCATTTTGGAGCAAAGCAACGCTCGTGTAGCTGAGTACCCGATTTGAAGCATCAGTATCGATCGATACTGCCTAGTATCGGTCGATACTCATCGAAGCAGATACGACCCGCGACTTATGAAGAGTTGAAGAATTGCAAAATAGCCCAGATGTCTTTACTATTTGCAAGAAGCTCCAAAACGTGATTTATGTTATTTAATAGGATTTTACAGCCGTTTTGATGGTTACGCCTATTTTATTCTGGTTTTTGTGAGAGAGCTTTGGAAGGGAGACAAGTCTGAAACTCTGTTCGTCCGAGAGAAGATTTCGAACCCTTTTGTTACTCTTTCTGTTTTATTTGATGATTTATTCAAACATGTTTATTGCTTCAATTTCCATGTCTGAGTAGATCTCTTGTTAGGTTCAGGGTTCTCAATAGGGTTTTCTCTGAATGCTAGGTTGATTAGTTATTAGGATTCACTATCTGAATTAGTTCTTCACCATAGGTTGTTTGCAAAGTTAATTCTGGATTGATCACCTAGAGCTTAGATCTTAGGATAATTGATTAGGCACGAGAGTGCGATTAAATACCTGATAGAACCTTAGGTGAGCAAAATAACTATTCGCAAAAAGATTTGGTTTAGTTGTTTTGTGAACAAATCAAACTTGATCTAAAAGCTGGTTTAGACTTTAGGATTCGCAAAGAGATTTGAGATTCTAGGATTTAGACTTAGATAGTTTTCGCAACGAGAGTTGGTTAGCTATACTTTAGTGATTTGAGTTCAAGAACCGCGCTAAATCTGAATCATGTTAGTTAGTTTACCTGCATTCATTGATTTCCTGAGAAATACCATGAACCTATCTTTCTCCAACTGAATTTACAACCGTTTAAGTTTACGTTTAGTTTTCAATATCATTGATTGCTTAGCTTAATTCTCATCTTTATAATCTATTGTGTGTCTCTGTGAGTCATTGTGTTCGACCCCTACTTTACTGCAACTACTGCTTAGTACTTTTAGGGTATTAATTTGAACATATCAATTATACCAAAGTCAACTAAAAATATAACAAAGTAATCAAATACTTTTTAATAACTATAGTATTGACACGAATATAAAATATTATACATTACTTATTTAAATCAAGAAAATAATTTTCTTATCATTTCAGTTTCATCTTCGTTATATATGTTTTGTATGAAAACAACAAAAAGTAATAAAGTTAAAAGTTATTATCTTATTTTAACTAATTTAACTAATACAAATTTCTTATTTAAGCTACTAAATTGGAAAAAAACTAATAAACACAACTCTTGCTTTCACATTCATGATAACTTTAATTTTGAAATTAAGACAATAAATAAATATGAAATAAATTGAAACTAATTTAAAATCACAAAAGATCGACGATTTTTTGCCAGTTTTATCTTGAAGAGGTAAAGACCGGACTTTTGCTTGGTAGGATATTGGTTGTTGTAACCTTTAAATGATTTTTCAATGATTGTATCTTACTTCTTCCAATCAGAGTGAATAAGTTTTTTTTCCATCATATTCAGTTTCATTCTTGTTATATTTGTTTTCTATAAAAACAACAAAAAACAAAAAAAAAAAATCAAAAATTATTTCCATTCCTTAGCTACTATAATCAATACGAAATTTCAATTTAATCTACAAATAAAAAAACAATGTAATAAACATAACCCGTGCTCTCGTATCTATATAAAAAGGGGAAACCGACGTATTTCCCCCTCATAAGTATCATATAGGTGCAAATCTACCCAAACTTTCGACTTCGACGTAAATTTCTACGAAATAAAAATTCTAAACCTATTTCTCCACCGAATGAAAGTTAGAAACTTATTTATCCACCAAATGAAAGTTCGAAACCAAATTGCACACAAACCACAATTAATTTCGGTTTACCATATACCAATCAAACCTTAACCAAATAAATCCAAAATAAAATCAAAACTAAACTCAATTAAACCAAAACCAAACCTCTCTCCTTATTTCACGACTCGAAAATTAAAAAATGTCGCTAAAGTTGAAAATTCAGAATCAGTAATCGAAGATCTAGGCTATGGATTTCTTAGAAACAAAAGCAATTGAGGGCCGGGATCACCGAGACGAATCTCCCGACGGAACTTTTCCCGACTTACAGCGCCGTCGAATACTCTCCGCCGCGTAAACCCGCCTCCACCACGACTCCGAACGCGAGCTGGACGAATGGGATCGGTCAAGGGCTACAACCGTCGAGATCGATGTCTTCTGCTTCGTCTTTCTCGTCTCTCGCTTCAACCGTTGGCGGAGCTGGTGGTGGTAGCTACGGCGAGCTTGGGCCTGCGTTCGTGTTTGTGGTGGATGCATCTATGGCGGAAGATGAGTTACGGGCCCTGAGAAGCGAGCTTCTGCTAGTGATTGAGCAGTTGCCATAGAACTCCTTGGTGGCTTTGATTACTTTCGATTCCATGGTTAGTGAGCTTCCTCCAGAGCAGGTAAAACCTTTGATTTGGGACTTTGGTCAATCGGAGAGGAAGAAGAAGACTTCCAAGCTGATTCAAGCTTTTCCTGGGCGTGAAGGTCTTGTTAATTTTGGGATATGTAATTAAAACGTTGTAGTGATTCTATTCTATTCTTTTCTTTTTTTTTCAATATCGATTTGTAATTTGTCGTGCAAAAAAAGTTCGAAATCGCGAATTCACGACAAATATCTCATCGGATTCTCAATTGCAGTAATAAAATTTGATACCCATATACTTGGGTATGGATTGATACACCGAATGAATGGGAATCTAAACCTTAGAAATATGAGGAAACTAACCCTTTTTTTTTTTTTTTTGAACATGACCATTTTCCCCGCGCTAGACAGGAATTTTGTAGATCATCCAACTGCTTTTTGGCGAATTCGATCCACTATTTGCGTAAAGAGGTCTTTTTTCCTTCGACCAAAGTGTTCCGGTAAACCCAAATACTTCCCTTGTCCTCCCTCCTTATCTATACCAAGACATATCTTAACTCGCTCTTTTACTTCTAGCGGAGTCTTTCCCGAGAAGATGATGGAGGATTTTTGCACGTTTATCATTTGGCCCGAGGCTTCCTCGTATTTCCTCAATATCATCTTAAGGGCTTCGCAAGCTCGCGGGGTTGTCTTGCAAAAGAACATTGTATCATCAGCAAAGAGTAAATGGTTTACTCTCGGACTTGATTTTGCAACTCTAATCCCCGAGAGGTGACCATTGGATTGTGCTTTGTTGCATAAACCGGAGAGTACTTCTCCACAAAGTATGAATATGTAGGGCGAGAGAGGATCTCCTTGTCAAATCTCCCGTTGCGGTTTGACACATCCATGTGCTTTACCGTTTATAAGATAGGAGTAAGAGATGGAAGTTATGCATTGCATAATCCAGTTTACCCAAGTGTTGTGGAACCCGAGTCTAGTGAGGACTGATTTGATGAAGTTCCACTCAAGGCGATCGTAAGCCTTACTCATGTCGGTCTTTACTGCCATGGCGCAATGTTTCTTTGCTTTCGATCGCTTAAGAAAGTGCAAAGTTTCATGGGTAATCATGACGTTGTCGGAAATTGCCCTTCCCGGTACAAATGCTGACTGAGTTTCCGATATAACTGATTGAAGCACAGGTTGGAGTCTTCGAGTGAGGATTTTTGAAAAGATCTTGTAGTAGACATTGCACAGAGCAATGGGTCGATAGTCCGCCACCTTTTTGGGACCTCTGATCTTCGAGATAAGCCTGACGAAGGTGTGATTGAGCGATGCCGGGAGCCTTCCAGAGCTGAAAAAGCTTTGAATTTCAGTAGTGATTGTTGGCCCGATAACTTTCCAGTCTGATATGAAGAAAGATGCAGAGAATCCGTCCAGTCCGGGAGCTTTGTCGGGGTGGATTGAGAATAGAGCATCTCTGACCTCTTTCTTTGATGGAATAGATATTAGTTTGTGGTTTGTGCTGTCCGAGATGCACCTCTGAAGTGCCTGTTCCACTGTTACCTCGCACTCTGTTGCCTTTGACAAAAACAGGGATTGGAAGTAGCTGGTAATTTCCTCTGAGATTTCCGCTTCTTCGTAAAATATTTTGCCCTCCTCATTCTCAATTACCGAGAATTTGTTTGCTGCACTTCTATTCCTGGTGGTTGCGTGGAAAAAACCCGAGTTTTTATCTCCCAAAGAGAGCCAAAGGAGTCTACTCCTTTGTTTCCAGAATTCCTCTTCCTCTTTGTAAGCTTGTCGCAGGCTGGAATTAATTTCATGTATAACAGCATCACACGTATTATTATCTGACATCGCAGCCTCTAGCTTTGTCTTGAGTACATCAATGATCTTCTGGCTATTTGTGTGCTTTTACCGATTCCATTTAGATATTGCTTTGCGGCACTTACCGATTTTGTTCTCCACCGTTGCTGCTGGGTCCGAAAGCCAAGTCTCCGTAATAAGTTTTGTAATCTCAACGTTGTTCCTCATTCTTCTGTCGTACCTGAAAATTCCTTGTTTCTTTGGTATAAGTGGTTCAAAGAATGAGATGAGGGGCCTATGATCGGAGCCTTCGAATGGGAGATAATGGCATCTTCCGGAGGGGAACATCTCAGCCCATAGGCTGTTGGAGAGGGAGCGGTCAAGACGGCAGTGAACGAGATGGTTACGTCAAGTTCCTCTCCATGAAAGAGGGTTGCCCGAGTGACGGAGATCGAAGAGATCACAGTGAGAAAGGAGCTCTCTGAAATCGCAAAAGGATCCTTCAGCTCTAGATGGGCCTCCATTTTTCTCAGAGTTGTCTATAATTTCGTTGAAATCTCCCGTAAGAAACCAAGGAGCATCTCGTGAATCAGAGATTACTTTGAGTTGATCCCAAATAATCTTTCGTTTTGGTTGATCTGGTTCACCATAAGAGAAAGTTGCGAAGAATTTGTGTTGCTTGTATCTGATGGATGTGTCTATGAAGTTATGGCATGAGGCTAGGATTTCTAGTTCAATGTCTTGTTTCCAAAACAGCGCAAGGCCCCCACCACCAGGGCTGTGTGGCGAGACAAAAAAAGTTAGAAGGGAAACCCATCCATTCAAGCTTTTTCAGTACATAGTTATCGGGGTTTTTTGTTTCCATTAGAAAGAGAATATCCGGGAGAATAGTCTTGTGTATCTCCCTTAGTCGCTGGACTGTTATGGGGTTCCCCAAACCACAACAGTTCCAGCTCGCCAGCTTTAAGGAAGCTGATTTTGCACATTCTGAAAATCCGTCTTTCTTTTTAAAATTGTCCGGATGAATCTGGCACTTGGGGGAGCATTATTTGAGGCGGCTGCATTGCCCGTAGATTGGTGCTCTAACCTCTGATTTGACGTTGATGGTGATGCTCTCGAGGTGGTTGCAAATGCAGCAGTAGCTCGGGATCCAGGGATTTGTCTTACTTTTGGGGAGTTTTGCACTGCTTGTGCTTTTCTCTTCCGGGAACTAGCTCCTGGTAGCTGTTGTGGACTGTTGTTGGATGGTTTTCGAGTTGGAGGGCATCCCCTTTTCTTCTTGATCTCTTGTGTAGCAGCCGGTGCCAGTATTGAAAGTTGAGGTGAGTCATGATCCTCAGCAGTTTCCGGATTGAGATATGGGCTCAGTGCCGAGGTTAAGTGTTGCAGATCAAACAGGTTTTGAGCTGGGGGAATTGAGGCTGCAAGGATTGAGGCTGACGTTTCCTCCATGAGCCCTCTCGTTTCGCCCTCTATAACTCTCATTCATCTAGCTGCACTTTCTACAGGATCGGGACAGTTAATGTATCGAATGGTGACCTCTTGGAGCTCCTCCATGATACTTTCCGTAGTTGGTAGCAATGGTGGATGGTGTGGAGGGAAAGCTTCCTTGTCGAGATTTCTACCTAGTGGATTACGTCGTTGTTCAGTCAATCCATGGTTGTGCTGTCTCCCATCTGGTTCCTTTTCTCTCCAAATAAGTTTTGGTTGTGGTCTGAAGTTGTCAAGAGAGGTTTGATTCGGGTGGCCAGAGTGTAGCTCATCTTGTGCTCGGTTCCTAGATGTCAGACTAGGAGATCTTTCTTTGAGAAAAGAGTGCGAGTCTGAAGGTGCTGGCTTCCTTGTGTTTTCCGGTGTGATTTCTCTCCGAGACTCTAGTCTTTCGGCTCTGCTTTGTGTTTGATTTGGAGCTTCACGTACTCTGTTGGACGGTCTTTCACCATACAAGTTGCCATGTCTATCGTATCTCTGGCTGAACTGTCTCTCGTTGTTTGTAGGATTCAGTGTAGCGTTGTGTAGAGTTTGTCGGCTGCTGTTGTTGTCTTGGTTATGATGTTGGGGCGACTTTAGAGCTGTTTTCGCAGGGCAGTTTTTTTCATCATGTGACAAGCGGTAGCAAACTTTGCAGTGGTTTTCGAGTTTTTCATAGCCTAAGCTCACAATGGCTTCTACTCCATTCGCGAACTCGATGATTGTCTCCTTGATCAGTGGCTTTAGGCCATCTATCGCCACTCTGATTCTTGCTTCTGTTTTGGTGAGTTCAAAATCTTCAACTTTTCCCATCACCCTTCCAATATCAGTTAGCATTTTCTCCTTCCAGAAGTGGAGTGGGATTCCCTTGAGACGAATCCATAAGGGAATTTGGGATGGGAAAGTAAGGGATATTATCGGTTCCCATCGTTGCAGGATGACCATCCATCTCGAGAAGTGGTATGGTCGATTGTTTAATACCTTTTGGATGTCTTCTTCGAAGTCAAAACGGAACTGGAAGCAGTTCTGGCCCAAGTCCGAGCCTATAGCCTTTCCTTTGATATCCCAACGTTTATTGAGGACAGAAATCAGGGACCACATTCGTTGCTCTTGTGGGTTTGTCAGTCTTCCGATGAGCGTTAAAGAGTTCTCCTGAATCAGGTCAGTGGTGTCTATGTCTGGTGCTATAATTCTTATTCGTGGTGGCGGGCCTTCCGGTGAAGTTGCTTTTGCTTTTCCCTTTTCCGCATAAGAGAGTCTTCTTCGGTCCATTGAGGATGTTGATTTTAACGTTTTATTGTTTTTTTCCGGTGAGCATGCCAGTAGTGAAAAAGATGGGAGGTTTTGAGATTGTAGCAGCGACAGGGCAAGAGGTCGGAGATGGTTCCAAGCTTGCACTACGGTATTCGGGAGAGAAGCCTTCTTAGAATGACCTGGGGGAGACTGAGATGCAGGTTGGAGTTCGAAGTTGCAGGACGGGGTAGACCGGGACGCAGATTGCTGATGGTGGAAAGGTGTTTTGTACTGTGTAACCGAGGCAGTAGATGAATCTAGCAGAGGGAAAAGGTTCCTTCGAGCTTTAAGCGGTCCGGAACTTGTAGAGCAGAGTGGAAAACAAAGGCGCTAGAGGAGGAGCTAGTCTTTCTTTGTGACCGGAAGTGCAGGGGACCCCATGGGAGAGCGATAGCGAGCTGAGTAACTGGAGAGGAGATCTTACCATTGGGAAGAAGGACCCTCCGACCCGAAGTCGGGGGTGGAACCCGGTGGTTTCCGGCCAAGGGAACGGCAAACCAGCGAAGAGTTGTCTATTTTAGGGAAAGAAAAGTAGATAGAAATCGTAAAAAGTGGATCTGAAATAGTTACAGTAAACTTGGGGAATAGTGCCTGGGAGAGAAAAACTTTTCAAACTTTCACGAGGAAACTAACCCTAACTATAGATTTATCTTCGCTTTTGGAAAATCTATTTCAAAAAAATTGAATTTGGAAATCCGATTTTTAGGGGTCTTCGATTGATTTGGGGATTTTTTTGGGAACTGAGTATTTTACATGGGTCAGGTTTAAGGTCAGATTGGGTTTTTAATTCGGTTTTGTTTCAGGTTTAGGTAGTTAGATTTGCGGTTTAAGTCACAAACCAATAACAACGATGTCTAGGGATACGTTTCGAATTGGGGGGGGGGGGGAATAGATTTAAAACTTTTATTTCGTGGGGATCTATGTCGAAAGTTTGGGTGGATATGCACATATATGATATTTTTGAGGGAAAAATACATCGTTTTCCCAAAAAAAATCAATTTTGAAATCAAAACAATATATAAATATAGAATGAAATTTGAAACAAATTTATAATAACAAAAAATCGAAAAAGTAAATATACATTTTGTAAATTTTAGCTTGAAGAGATAGAAGCCATAATTTTGTGTGGTGACATATTGGTTGTGTTAACTTTTCAATGGTTTTTCGATGAGATCATAAAGCTAAGCAATGATGATTTAATTCTCATACTTAGTGGTCATTGCAAATAATATTGAAATAACAAACATTATTTTACATCTGAGAAGATTGGCTTACAAATAGTCATTTTCCCTTCATTATAGTCGTCTTTCTCAATCCATGTGTGAGTTCTTTCTCATGCCGTTTGTTTTTGTTTTTATTCCATCAGAGCATAGTTTTGATCAAGAAGATGATTAATTAGGCAAAATCAATACAACTTACATAAAACTTCAAAAAAAAAAATAACAAATAGAACAACTCAAACAAAGAACTCATACATTGATCTTTGGCAATCCCAAACCAAATATGAAAATGTAATTTTTTTCGATCCTTTCTGCAGTATCTATTCCATGCGATCTTGTGGAAATGTTTTATGGACTAGTGGCAAAACTTTAGATACTAATGTAGATTATAATTATTGGTTATTTAAAATTCTATGTGGAAAGCCTTAAAATCAAATAAATTCAACTTTTATAAGTAATATATATGTATATATATTATAGATAATAAATCATTTTTGTAACAAAAATGGTGATACAATTATTCCATCATAATAAGTAACTAGATTATAACCCTTGCGCCCGCACGGAAATTTTTTATTTATTTGGTTTATGAAATTTTGTAATATATATTGTCTTTATTGTGTTTAGTATAATTGGTGTTGCGGACGAACGGGTTGTAATATGAGACAGATTTATTTTGGGTTTAACAATACTTTGTTTTTGTATATATAATTTTCGTAATATGAAACACAACAATTCCTGATTAGACATAAAAAATTCTTTGTGGGTTTAGTTTTCATAAGTTGTTTACTTATTGTAACGAGTTTAGAGGTTACGGGTAATATTGGTGTTTAGATATCTAATTTTTTTTGTACGTAACATTTTTAATATGTTATGTTATAAAATTAGATGTTCTCAACTCAACTATCGTCATCCGTCTCCTTCTTATACTCGAGTTTAAATTCAAACTCAATGTTATTGATTTTGTTATTTGTAATCTCATATATAAGTCGCTCCTTTATCGCTATTTTTACTGTTTTTCCGTGCGAGAATTTGAATTTAAATTCAAACTCAATCTTATCGATTTTGTTATTTGTAATTTCATATCTAACTCGCCAATTTTATTGTTTTTCCGTGTGACACTTTAAAGAGTTTTATTTTATTTTAAAATCTTTACAGTTTTAATTTATCCAACTAAAGTTTAACACTTTTAAAACTCTTAAAAATAATAAGTAAAAATTCACACAGTCTAACTACGTCTTTAAGTTCTTGCGGTGGTTTATTTTTTAAATGCCAACAAAATAAGACATAATTTTTTTAAATCGCTACCCATTATTTTAAAGTCAAATTCTCTACAACATTTTTTTGAAATACTTTAATAACCTAAGGTTAAAGTCCCTATTAATCACCTCTTTATCATATCCGGGAACTTACAGATGAAATTAAT
Source organism: Eutrema japonicum (assembly GCA_030161315.1). Lineage (NCBI taxonomy): Eukaryota > Viridiplantae > Streptophyta > Magnoliopsida > Brassicales > Brassicaceae > Eutrema > Eutrema japonicum. The sequence goes on from BSQW01000006.1 coordinate 18,586,004, forward strand.
TGTAGGAGTGACACATAACAAAAGTTTTTAAATCAAGCTCAAACTAATCGCTTAGACTTTTACATGTATGGTGAATATACATTAGAACCGTTCAAAATTTCAACTACTGGCATCTGTCTTTTTCTTATACTCGGTTTTCTACTAAAATCTAATCTTATCAGTTTTTCATTTATTCTCATATCTAAATCGTTCTATCTACCCATCTCATATCTTTTACTGTTTTTCTGTCTCATACTTTGAATATTTATTTTATTTTAAGTGCCAATTCTTATAAATTTTAACTTTATTTTAAAATCATTAAAGTTTTAATTTATCCAATCAAAATTTAACACTTCTAAAATCTGTAAAGTTCTACTAAAAACTCACATAGTTTAACTGTCTTTTTGTTCATACAATGGTATATTTTTAAAAAATCAACAAAATAAAACCTTATTTTTCTATTAAGTTTCTACCTATTCACTTAATTTAAATTCAAATTATCTACAAAATTAATTGTAGGAGTGACACATAACAAAAGTTTTTAAATCAAAATAATCGCTTAGACTTTTACATGTATGGTGAATATACATTAGAACCGTTCAAAATCTCAACTCCTAGCATATGTGTTTTGCTTATACTTAAATCTAATCTTATCAGTTTTTCATTTATTCTCATATCAGCATTGTTTTTTTGACTTGAATATAAAATAAAAAATAAAAAAAACAGTAATTATACAGAGGTATGAAATATTGATTTATGATATTTTAGTTATTATACAAAGCTCATTCACACATTTAATAAATGTTTTAGTAAGTTCTATTTTACAGAGTTACGAATTTCATTGACATTTAATTTATTTGGAAAATAAATATTTACAACATCTGATCATATTCTATTGTTCCCATCAAGAACCTTATACTTATATAGTCACTTTGTTAATCTAAACCCTCTTATAAAGCGAAAGTTATGAAAAAATTGATTTATAATATTTTTTTTCATGAGAACTTGGAAATGCACTTTTATTACCATAAATCAAATTTACAACTAAAATCAATTAATTAAACATGGTATTATTAATTATACGTTATAATCTGAAAAGTACTACTACATGTTGTCGAGTAAAACCGGAACATTAGGTAATACTATGTGTGAAATATGTGTGAAATCCCATAATTTTGGTTGCCACGTGCTTGGCCATGTCGTCCTCGAAGACTCCCGTTTCTGTTTCCCACCACCCACTTCCTCCTCAACAGGAGCAGCAACCGCAGCCTCAGCCTCTTTTGGTTGTCCCTACAAATACCAAGTAATCCAACATAGTGTTACCAAAAAATTCTAAGTAAAATACATCTTCTCTTTTCGTACGACTTCTTTTCTTCTTCTTCTTCTTCTTCTTTCTTTCTTCTTCTTCTTCTTCTTCTTCTTCTTCTTCCTCTTCTTCTTCCTTCTTCTTTCTTCTTCTCCTTCTTCTTCTCCTCCTTCTCCTTCTCCATCTCAATTGCCACATGACTTCTCCCTTCTTCTCCTTCTAATTTCTTCTCACCGTCTTTCTCACTTGGTAGAACTCCTCCTTGCTGCTCTCCTTGTCCTTCTCTTCTTGCCTCTTTCACATATTCTTCAACGGAGTTGACTCTTCTATCAATGTCATCCATGCGGTCCCTGATGTGGAGAAAATGATCGTCCATACTTTTCTTCAAGCTATGTAGCTTTTCCACAAATCCAACCGGAGCGATATTCTATGTAGCCACTACACGACGATGATTGACCCTCTCTCGGGCAGCAACATCAATGTTGAATAGCTCTTTCCATAATATCGGCTTCCCTTCATCTATTAGACGCTTCGACCAACTGTCAGGAATTACATCACCAAAATATAGCTTCTCATACTCCCCAGCCACGATTCGAGCCATGATAATTTTCTCATCCAAAGATGGTTGCAAGATACTGTGAATGTCCTGTGAATATAAAACATTTACAATTTAAAAACATGTATACATACAATTTAAAAACATGAATATGATATTAGATGATTTCCAACATTAGTATCACCAAGTGCTTCATATAGTTCCGATAAAGAAAAACCTTTGAGTGTGAATGGTTGTTACTTTTGTTTGCACATCCGAGGACAATCCCTCTCTGCTCTTCTAACATCTTCTCTGTATTTGATCTTCAGTTTTGGGATTGCCTCAAAAGCTACAATCTACAAATAACACACGAAATTACAAATAAAATCATAAAAACTATGAAAGGAGTACTTATCCACATTCAAAATCATATTATTTACCTCCAACGGAGTAACAAAGCTTGGAAGGTCCATGAATCTGTTTCGATGACCCCATTGAAATGCTTCATTGTATGATCAATTTCTTTCATATTCACATCCAAGGAAAACCGCCCCCACAAGAACGTTCGGCACGCTTCAAGATCGTTCACAATTCTCAGGAAAACGGCTCTACAGATGGTGCTTTCTTTCCGGTCTTCGACTTTCCACTAATTATGCTACCTAAAAAGTAGACGACACACATCTTCAAGCGATCTGAACAAGCTCGCATCTTGCCCAACTTTTCTTCAACAACAGCGATTGAGGGGACGGTTCCTTTCTTAAAGTACCTCAACTTAAACTCATCACTGCCCATTGTCTCATAGTCATCTTCTGGATACAAATAATAGTCTAGTCTAGATAGGATTGCATGTTCTCTGAGGGAATAGCGGATGGAAACGCCATTAACAACAAACCAACATTCCTTCCTCTTATTTGTACTTGTCGTCCGAAGAAAAAGCATCCACATGCCCATCATCTTATGTGTTGGGTCCATTTTCATGGCCCTATGCATATGCCAAAAATGTTTGAACTGCGTATGCTCTGTAAACCACCTCAGCTCGTAAGGTTTAAGTCCTATAGACTCGAATTTCTCCACTGCTTTGTGGATAAATCACCTTGTTCCCAACTTGATTACCTTGTTATACTCAGTAGTACCAAAGAACATCCTCTCAGATGGTTGCAATGGCTGGTCTTCCTCCTCGGTATACGTTGGTTGCTGCCACAGCATTAACTGATTAGCCTCAACATTCTCTCGCGACGGTTCTGGGGGAGAGTTTTCATACATTTCTGGTATTAGATGAGTCTCAATTTCTTCGAGAACAGCCATAACACAAGTTGTACGAAGTTATAACACAATCCATTAGCATTCGAAATCCAACCCTACACAAAAATCGAATTCCATTCTATAAAACTACACATAAATCAAATTTCATTCTACACAAAATTCAAATTCCATTCTACACAAATTCTAATTATATTCTACAACCCAGAAAAGTATAACAAAACCCAGAAAAATAAGAAGGACGAACCTGATTTAGAGTTGGGATTTCGAATCCGCAGAAAATCATTACCACTATCTTAGTTGTACCTTTTCGTATCAAATAGGAGAGAAGAACTTTCGAATTGACACAAGTATTTGGGAAGTAGATTGATAATTTTAGGTTTTAATTTGGGGGTTTACTCGATTTCAGCGAATTCGACCCGATAATCACGGATCTGGTGTACAATTTGACCCAAAATCGTGGATCTAGAATTGTGTCGCGAGTAGAGTATGGATATAACATGTTTATGATGTAGATATGGCTGGTTAGGTTCGTAATTAACAAAGTTTTTATAAACGCTAGCCAGTTTTTTAAAGATTTTTTCGATTTAAAAGAAATTTAATAAAAAAATAATTTTTATAATGGGAGCCATATGAGAATTCACCTATACAAAAGGGTGAAATTCTCATCTTTCCCTTCAGGTATAAAGTTATTCACCTCTACCCATTCTATTCTGCCATACCCTTTTTTTTTAATGAAATATGATATTCCCATGTTGCCCTTCATTCCTTTTATTATGTTAACTAAAAACATATTAAAAACAAATCAATTCAACCAATGAGAATTAAACAAATTTCTGCCAATCAAAAATATATTCACATTGACTTTTTCTCATCTCTAACACCATCTTCTCTTTCCTTTTTTTATATTAACTAAATATATTAAAAACAAATTTGACCAATGAAAATTAAGCAAATTAAGCAAATTTCAGTCAATCATAAACATATTCTCATTGATTTTTTCTCATCTCTATCGACATCTTCTCCTTCTTTTCATCCGCCATTGAAGCTTCAAAATCCATATTAATTCTTCTACAATTATTGTGTTTTATCTTAAATCTTTCGATTCTGTTAGTAGATTTTGTCCTAGAAACTATTGGATTTGTGGATTTTACTTGGATTTGCAATTTGGAAAAGAAAAAATTCTCTTGAGGAAAAAGACGACTAAGCGGTCCTAGCTAAGAATATCCAGTCTTTGATCCAGTTCAAAAAGTTTTGATGAATAAACCGATCCAAATTGAGTTGGATTAAACCGAAAAATCCTATCAATTGGATTTTATTTTTTGACCTAAATAAATGATAAACAACAATATCTAACTATGTATAGCTCAAACAAACCGGAATTTGTAACGATGATGCCTGATAGTAACGACTCTGACTTTTTCTTGGTTTATTTTTGATAATTAAAATTGTAAAGTTATGATCATTGATGAACACCTAATTAATTATCAACATGAGCCAAAAATCGTTTCCGATTTAATACAGTAACAAAAATGCAAATACTAAAACTTAATTAAACGAAACATCATCTTTGGCGATAAATGAATTCACAAGACAATAATTGTGTTTGTATTTATATTTTTTTATACTATTTGTTTTGTACAACTACATAAAATTGGTTTTTATAATGGTACAACTAAGTTTATTTCCCTTTTAAAAGATAACGAAATTTTTTTTTTTTAAAACGAAACATCATATTTGATTTTCATACACAAGTAATAAATCGAAATCACATTTATTACTTACACAAAATATTTATTTTGGATCATGGTCTTTGTCATATTCTTGTTTTCACATCAAACACATTATACTTTTATGATGATTTTGTTAATCTTAACTACCTTATGATTCAAAAGATACAAAAAATGTGCTTAAAACATATTATTACATGAAAATGTTAGAAATGTACTTTGATTACCTTAAATCAAGTGTACATCCAAAAATATTTAATTTATAACAAGGTAATACTAATTATAAATTAAAATCACAAAAGTACAACTATGTGCATGCTTGTAAAACTGGATTACTAGGGACAACTATGTGAAAAATTCATGAATTTTTTATTAATATAATTGTCATGTGTCTATTTTGACTGCGTCACACACATGTTTTTAATGTTTTTTTTTTATAGAATTTTTACAATCTTATTTTTTGCAACCCAATTTTTTTTCAAAATTATAACAAGTCGGATATCTGTAATACTTGGTATTACCATGTACAAATATGAACAAAATTATAACAAGTCGGGTATCCGTAATACTTGGTATTACCATATACAAATATGAACAAAATTATAACAAATCGGATTACTAGAGTCAACTATGTGAAAAATTCATGAATTTTTTATTAATATAATTGTCATATGTCTAGAATTGCGACATCATGTGTTAAATTACGGCGCCAAGTGTCAATTTTAACTGCGTCACGTGTTTTTAATGTTTTTTTTTTTTGAAAATTTTTTTTCAATCTTATTTTTTTCAACCCAGATTTTTTTTCAAAATTATAACAAATTGGATATCCGTAATACTTGATATTACCAAGTACAAATATGAACAAAATTATAACAAGTCGAATATCCTTAATATTTGGTATTACTATGTACAAATATGAACAAAATTATAACAAGTCGGATATCCGTAATACTTACTATTACCAGGTACAAATATGAACAAAATTATAACATTTTCGTGTTTCTCTTAAAGCATACAACAACAAGTTTAACACAAATACATCCATTACCTAACCTTTTGCAACCATCATATACTGCAACCATTAAACAACCCTAAACCATCAACATACTAAAAGTCTTTCCCTCTCTCTTTCTTTCTGATTTTCCATTCGTCAATTAATAAGATTTTCCATTCTCAAATCTCCGCTTCACATCACGAGGATCTCCTTCTTGCTATCACCATTAAGATCAGCTACAATAGGTGGTGATAGACGCTCATCTTCATATTTGACAGGATATTCATCTATTTTTTCTCAGTTCATGAGAGCTGCAAAGAAAGGATTAAGAACAAAACGAAACTCATGGGACTAATAGAGGGCTAAGAAACAAGGAGACATGGCAGAAATAAAGGAGGAGACAAGCAAAGCTCTAATCTTTTGAGGCCAAGAAGCCAGCTGAAATTCATCCTCAATTTCCAAGTCCTACTATATAACACCAACTTCTATCTAATCAACAAGTAATGATTACAAATCTTTATGAGCATCAACCAAGAATATGGTCACAGAACCGTTGATTCAATGCATATCTTTCAAGAAACCTAACAATATAATGCGAGACCCATTATTATTTGACTACTATATCGGAGTAAACCTCGTAAAGTAGTTCCTAAGCAGATCCAACGATGATGTTGTTGATTGGGATGAATACGAGCTTCACGAAGAACCCAACGAATCCCATCACCACAAATCCAATCGCCGTACGCACAGCAACTTTGGTGAATTCTACAACTCATTTGTCGAGGCGTATTGTAGTGCAGGGAGAGTGCAAGAAGCCAAGGGTATGATGGCGAAGATGAAGGAAGATGGTGTTCCTCCGGATGTCTTCACATACACCTTGCTGATCAAAGCATATGGCTACCTAGGGATGACATGTTCTGCATTTGATGTCCTAAAGCGCATGTCTGATTCTGCCTGTGACCCTTCTCATCAAACTTTTTTGGCATTGATCAAACATCTCTTCGAAAAGAAGTACGCGGCAGGGAAAGGTGGTGAAACAGCACTAGAGTTGGTGTCTACCTTGGGGGATGCACCGGGTATTGTGTGGGAGAGGATGGAGTTTGATATCGTTGTCCAACTTTTTGAACAAATGGTAGATCATGGGTGTACCCCTGATGAAAATAGCTATGAGAAGCTCATATTGGGGATGTGTAAAGTCGAGAACTTGGGAATAGCACAGAGACTGTTGGATCAGATGGAAAAAAGAGGAATGCCTCGGAGTGCGATGGTTACTAATGCACTTCTTAGCTGTTTCTGCAAGCTGCAAAAGCACGAGGAAGCTGCAAAGTTGGTGGAAGATATGATTTGCAGTGGCCTGTCACCGGAATTAGAGTATTGCAAAATGGTGATTCTCAGGTTGTACGAAGGAGGAGAAAAAGAGAGAGGAAGATCAGTTTTCCAGAAACTGCTTCGGTGTGGCTACTATGATGATGAAATAGCCTGGAAAATTCTCATTGATGGTGTGCTTAAGCAGGGGCATGTAGACGCATTTTCTGAACTGTTCCAAGCAATGCAAAAAAATGGCTGCCACTTCAGCCCTCAAACACATCTATCCCTTATTCAGGGGCTTCGCTGAAAGACTGATCCTACTGTTGCAATCACTTCAAGTGCTGGATGTGTCTGAGGCTATAGAGCTGGCTTGTTTTTGGGACACAACCTTGCTCCGTTTTGCTGTAACTTTAGCGAAAGGCCCACTTCTGTAAGTAAAGTTTCTCAAACTACTTTCTATAAGCCATTCTTTCTGTCCCGTAATTTGTTTTGCATTTTTTACTGGATTGAGATTACCCCGTCAATCTGTTCTCGATACTATAATTGGTGGTCACTATCATCTTCTGCATACTGTTAACTATTAAAGATATTATGATACTATAATTGTTCGTCACTATCATCTTCTGCATACTGTTATCTGCTAAAGATATTATGATACTAGAGAAAATCACCTAATCTATTTTGAGGATTTATCCATTCGCTGTAGGAGTCGCACCTGCCGTGCTGGTGGCGAGGAGCAGGAAGCATCTTTAATATCTCTCATCCAGCTGTTGTGGCTAGCATTCGTTGTTGTCATCTTCTTTGTAGGTACCTTTCTCATTCATGGTATTTCAGGGATTAATTAAACCTACAACTTTTGTAAAAAGTTTCCTTTTCTTTTGGGGGTAAATCAAACCACCTGATTCTATTAAAACTCAGTTGAAGAAATCTTATTCTGCAGTTGTTTAGATTGAAACCTTAGTAGTTCACTTCACAGAGAACAAAACCAGTCTCGATTAGAAAAATGGAAGAAAGAGAGGAAATAAAGCTCACATCACACCAAAACTCAGATTCTTGTAGGATGTCTCATCTCCTAGTTAAGATAAATGCTAACAATGCAAGAACCAATTGTAAAATGACAAGAACATATACTTGCATGGATACTTTCAAAACAAGTTAGAGGAAACTTTGAAAACTGTAAATCATACATAGAGAGAATAATAAGATCACTAAATAAGTAAATGCATGATGGAGGTGAGAAACTATAAGTCCTTGGCTTCAATTGGAATCGTAAGACAGATATAATATATTGAGGTAAGAAATTGTACAGCCATGGCTTCAATTGAGAAAAAGGTTGCACCATTTTAATGTCAGTGTTTTATACTATGTTTCTGCGGTGATAAAAGCAGTGACTGCAGGGTTTTGGAGGCTCTAAAAGAAGTTTATATTCTCCCGTCCTGTGTAAATGTCCAGGTTAGTAGTATCTTGTTGCTATGGATTTAGCAAAACAACCTTAAATAGATTTAAATCCATCAAATGATGTGATGTAAAGATTTAAAAGTTTGAAGATTTTGTTTTTTTCTTTGGACTGTAAAAGCTTATTTGCTGCATAATCTTTATACAATCGTAAGGATGGGGATCTGAAATGAGTGGTTTACCAATTCATTGTGTCAACAGAGCGTCGTCTGTTAACTACGGCTGGCTGTGCTAGGATTTACAACAAGAGGGTGGTCTCTGCTTGACCTTATCGTTTCATTCTTCTAAGCGTGGCAGAAGTATGCAGTTTGACCACTAAAGTTGGCTTTCTGTTCCTTGTCGTTTTAATGATGGTGTATTTTTAGAGCAGTCTTTTTATTGGCATAAGCAAAAAAGCGTTTGAGGAAAGCTCAGAATAGTGATCTGTTGTGCATGCTGAATGGTCTAATGGTGCAAGGTTATGAGCCATTGATGAAAACACTTGCAAAAGGCATTGAGCCATAGGTAATTCAAATCAATCTTTGATTTGATGAGGTCATACATAACGATCGGTGTATTCTCGATCAAAAGGCTCCTTTAGTTTGAGCCTCAACAGTAAGTGCTTGTTGGTGAGTTGCTGCGAGAGTCAAAGGATTAAAAAGATTAAGAGTATGCTGAATTTGTTGGCGTAAACCTCCAATAAATCGGGCAATCAGCTGTGACTTTGAATCCTGTAGATCGATTCTGTTAATCAGAAAAAAATATCAGTTGAATACTCTTCGACGGAGCGACTGCCTTGACGCAGATTCTGCAGTTTCTAGAACATAATCTGATCATAATTGAATGGTAAAAAGGTTTTCTTAAGCTTGGTTTGAAGCGTAGCCCAAGCAACGATCTTTGGTTTCCCTGAACGCACACGAGACGACTTCAATTGTTAACACCAAGCAGCGGCTTTTCCTCGAAAGCAGAGACGCAATCAATGCGGCACAACGATCGAGTGGAACACGTTTAAATTCCAAGATCTCCTCAACTGTCACAAGCCAATCTGGGGAAAAAGGACAATTCATATCCGGACTATTCCAAATTGTACTGATTCATACCTGATAAATTTAAGTCTTTAATTTCATACACAAACTCTTCAAAATTTGAAAATTCATATTTGGACTATTCTTTTTTTTAGGCGAAAACAAACATTGACTAATTTTCCGTTAGTCAACCTCGTAACACCGTTAATGATAAAATGATGTCGTTTTGAATCAAATTTTTTTTTTTTTTAAATGGGCTTCGGGTTTTAAAAAAAACTAAACAAATATTATAATATTATATTAAAATCGGTCCGGTTATATGTTTAATGTTTCATCTCCATTGACATTTCTATAATATTTTTTTTTCTCTAATAATCCACATGGAAAAAATGGTCCGAATCAGCTCGAGTATTCACGATCGTGAACTCATGTAACCAAATAATCTGGTCGGCGATAACTCTCGGAGAAAACTTCAACGGCGGAGGATTCGAGCTCAAACTGGGCCAATCCATCGTCTTCAACGCACCAGTAGACTGGTCAGGTCGAATATGGGACGAACCGGATGCAATTTCGACAAAACCGGAACCGGAACCGGAACCTGCGAAACTGGTTCATGCGGCTCAACCCTAAAATGCTCCGTCTCCGAAAAACCACCAGCTTCACTCGCCGAATTCACACTAGCCGCATTGGATTTCTACGACGTGAGCCTCGTCGACGGATTCAATCTCCCGATGTCGGTGACTCCGATGAACGGAAAAGGAAATTGCAGTGTCGCCGGCTGCGTCGCCAATCTGAGGCCGCGATGTCCGCGGGAGCTCACCGTGAAATCTAACGGCAAAGTGATTTCGTGTAGGAGTGCTTGTTATGTGTTCGATGGAGATGAGTATTGTTGCAGAGGAGTTTGTCTAGTGAAGTGAAGGAGGATTTGACATTTGAGATGGTGAATTAGGGAAGGAGAGCGTTGGATATGAGTTTGATTTGATTTCCTTTTCGTATAATATCTATATAAACTGTATTCGATAAATATATTCATAAAGTTTGTCTAGTTCAGTTGGGAGACTGTTAGTTAATTTACTTTGAGGATTTCGATTCAATTTTCTTAGGTGGTGTTATTTTTGATTTTGATAAAACGACGTGGTGTTACGGGGTTGACTAACGGAGAGTTGGTCAATATTTGTTTTCGCCAAAAAAGAATAGTTCAGATACGAATTTTCAAATTTTGAAAAGTTTGGGTATGAAATTGGACATTTAAATTTGTCAGGTATGAATTAGCTTTTTACCCCAAGTTACTCCTTTGCGTTAGCAAATCCGTGAAACTCTGGAATTTCAAGCTTAAAAACTGATTCCCAGCAATTGTCTTCTTGTTGTTCGAAAGCTTGGTGGACGTGACATTTCCCCGAATGGGTTTGCATTAGACTCGTCGGAGTCGACTTCGCTGTCAGCTACTGTGCGCCATTGTTGAAAGGTGTTGGTGATGGTGAGGACCTGTTGTTGCAAGTCGGTGATAGCAAGGCCGGCTCAATACTTTTAGGGGCTTCTGGGCAAAAGCAAATATTTTGGGGTTCCTGAACAATTAAAAAAAAGAAATTTGGGCCTTTTTGGCAATAAAAAAAATTTCCAAAGACCCCTATGCAATAAAATATCAGAACCAACAAAAAAAAAATTTGCATGGGCCCTGGGGCGTGGGCCCTGCTCGCCCCCTAGTTAAGCCGGCCCTGGGTGATAGATAGACGCATTAACGCTGTATCGGTGTCAGGGTCAGCTTGCTGTTGGGTACGTCGCGGTCGAACCATTGAGACGGAGCGTAGAGTGGCTCTGATACCAACCTGACACAGCGTAACCCTTGTTTTCAGCTCAACTAATTACTTCAAACAAAAGTAAGAAGGACCTGCTTCTTGTTCACGAGAATTCGATAAACTCTTAGACAAGGAAGCAGAGAAACACTCTTATTATAAAAACTCAAAACTGTCTCAAAACCTTAACAAGAGAAAGCTATAAATAAGCCTTAAAGATCACATCGACATAGGAAAAGGAAAACAGAAAAAAAAAAAAAAGGATAGATTCCAAAACACTTTAGGAAAATCTATCAAACACTAATTAAAGAAAAGGAAAAACACTAACATTGCTAATATCCTAAATCAAACGATTAGTTGTTTGATTTGTTGTAAAGAAGTCAAGATGATGCTGCATCACACTCGATCCAGAAATCTCTAGGATTTATCGCTTCGTATTCAAAGACTCCCGCAGATACTTTTTGGAAAGAGAGAATTTTGGATATTTAAAACTCAAAGACTCCCGCAGATACTCTTCTAAACTGTCGACCATGTGGTTTCAAACATTATTTGGTTCGTCGTAATTATTGTATATGAATTGTATTGAGTTGTGTCTCATTGATAAAGAATGTACAACTTATGTAAGAGGAAAAGGTAATCTTATGATAGATGATATTGTGAGTATTAGCCCAAAATTTTCAGATTCATTCGTGATTTGGTTTCAAAGACATTTGAATTTCTAGCTTTTTCAGTTTTCACCTTTGTGTGTCCAGGGAGCTCATCCCTGTTTTTTTTTTTGGTTTTAATTAGGTCTGGGCAAAAAATCCGGATCCAACTCAACCGAAAATATACGAACCGAACCCAATCCGAATTTTTAAAATAACCGATCGGATCCTAAATTCCTATACCCAAAGAACCGAATCCGAACCGAGAACCGAATGGGTACCAAAATATACGAAGTGTAATTATATACCCAAATATCTTAATTATATTTAGACTTTTAATTCATCCATCCATGTCATTCTTGGTGTTGCTGAAAACTCTTTTCTTGTCATTCTTGGTGTTGCTGAAAATCTTTTCTCTTAAACTTGAATTTGTACTGTTTAAAGTTCATTAGTAAAATCAGAAATTATACCAAAAATAAATTTACATTATTTTTTGTAGGATTAGTTGGTTCTACAAAAGATAATAAACGATATTTTTTTTTTATCTGTGATGTGTGTATGTGGAAACATTGCCGCTAATTAACTCTTCCTTCGAGATTACGGAATTGCCGCATGAGGCTTTGAAATTTTTCCTTTTTTGGTTTTAGGAGGCCTTGGAATTTGTCTACAAGGCTCTTCTCTTTGTGCCATAATTTGACTTCCGATATTAGAACCACACGGTGGTGATCGCACTACAGGCATGGGTTGTGGTGGATTTAGGAATTGACTTGGGGGAACAGCTGCCACTCATAAAAAAGAAAAATTTAAGTTAATGTAAATTGTATATATATTGCTTTACAATGTCTTTTCTCGGAGAAAAAATAAAGATCGGTTTTCTGATTTCACTGTATTTTATATTTTGCAGCTACGTACTTAAAGCAACGATTAGAGTAATATAAACTAGAAGTGGTCGATAATTTATCTAATCTATTTCAAAATGTATTTTTTTTTTGTAATTGTGAATCTCAAATTTAGTGACCGGTCTTTTTACTAAATTAAAAAGGTTAGTTTTCAAAATAAAAATGTTACTTTTCAAAGTGTTGAAACACGTAGGTTAGTTTTCAAATTATAGAAACTTTTCAAATTATTAAATCAAATCTCCTTAATTTTAATATGATAAAGATTTTTGGAATAATAATGTTCAACAAAAAAAAAAAAAAAATTCGAATAAGAAGGTACTGACCTATTAGGCGGGGGAGTCTAGCCTCCATGACACAAACCTGGAAGGATATACATAAAAGTATAAGAATCAAACTTAGGAGAAGAGAAGCTTGCGTTATTTCCTTCATCATTAGAGTTCCTCTCTCACATGTCGAACAGTTTTATGACGTATATATATTGAAATTATTGAAGCAAACAAAAATCAAACGTATGGTTAATAAGTATACTTGAAGTCAACAAGAAAAAAAAATCACTATATGGCCAAAAGTTTTTTTCAAATTCGACGACTTTACGTTTTTCTTTTAAAACGCGGTTTTGTACATCCACTATAGACAAACAAATACTTAATGACACTACGTATATAAGTATATTAGATAGGTAATTGTGCATGACTGGCTTAATTATCCGTAAGGGCTGTTGCTCTCGTTAAAAAAGCCCTAGTTTGTGTACATTCTAAATAATTATATACTAGTTATTTTTATAAAATGATTTGGGCTTCGTTTCATATGGAGTTTCAAAATGAACCACATTATTATCAAACATTTATATAGGAAGTTGACTTTAAATGTTGGATAGTTATATAGAAAATGTTACATAATAGGACATCAATTTTTTCCCGTAAATATTGATGGGCTCGTGCTGAAGCATTCTTTGCAAAGAGTGGAGTCTGTAATTATGTATACAAGATTTTGGAAGGTTCCATTAATATATTGTATGTTTAGCCATTAACCTCTAATCTATTCTTTATCATATTACAACTATCTATAATCTATGCAACCTCTAGTAGCATCTATTATACCGTTATGATTTAATTTGATTGACCATGATTAAGAGAATCAGCCTCGTCCCAGCTTTTCCTTCAGAGAGAAGTGGTACAAAGTACGCCTGCCGAAGCCTCTTGTGTCATTGGTTAATAATGTTTAGTTCTCTATTCCCAAGCATGCTTTAAATATTGTGGGGGTGAAACTCCTGACTCAGTAAATTGGACCCAATAAATCGAACAGTGAAAAGGCCCGATAAAGTTAAAGAAGCCAGATGAGGTCAAAGAAACAGACTAGGTGACGGGCCTAGTTTAAAGGCCTACCAGAATGAAGTTTACGGTCAAAAGGAATTAAATGCATATCCATTAGTCAACCCTGCCGAAACCAAAGACTCATTCATACCGGTAAATTAAGACGCCTGAACGTAACGGTCGGAGCCTCAGAATTAAAAACCATTCATGGCAAATCTGGCGGAGTAAACGATATAGTTAAGCACGATCTCAGAGTATAAAAAAGGATGAGGGCACAGAGCAAATGGACCTCGAACTCTCTACACACACAATTAGCTCTACACTCAAGCACTTAGCCATTTCCTTGTTCTTGTTCTTGTAAAATCACTCTTGAGAATCGAAATACTAAACCTAGTTTACTCCGCAAAACTTTGTCCAAATCACTTATGTATCTTGTTTGATCTCGTCGAGCATCAAACTTTTTTTTTATTGCTCGATAGTCCCTCAGTTCTTCTTTTCTTAAAGATAAGCCAAAGTTCTCCGTTTATTCCTATTTACAAATTTTGATCATTATAATTCCAGCTACAACAATTTGGCACTAGTATGAGGGGGATATGCAAATCTAAACCCAATACAGAAGAACCACCATGGAATAACATGCAATCATTCGTGAAGTCATGGACTAGGTCACCAGCGACCTGACCACTATGGTTGAATGGGCAATGTCTGCAATAACCAAAAACTTAGAAAATTTTGTTTCGGATCAGGCGGCATTGACCAAATCATTCGATGAGCTTTGCTCAGAGGTGGTACGAACGCGAGTTTCGCCACCACAAGGTGTCTCACCAACACCGACACCGACACATATTGTGCCACTAGGAAGTAATGGAAATAGCACTACATCCCCAAGTTTGTCTCACTTAGGGACTGGTCCATTCCATCACGGCCATAACAATGAGAATACACAGTTGCCTTCGGGGGATGGAGTATGGGTCAAGCCATCGACTTTTCCTCCGCCACCTCATTTTGATCTGTCGAATCCACAGTCTCAGAACCTGGATCAAAGATCAGTCTTTACTCCTGAGTCTGAGCGAAGAAACATGCAAAGCCAATACGACCCTCAGAGGGTTGATCCCTCGAATTTTCCTCCACCTCCTCCTCTTGATCCGATTAATCCGCATCCTCAGAACCCGGATCAAAGACCCGTTCTGACCCCGAATCACTAGCGAAGGAACAGACAAGACCAGTATGGTCATTAAATGGCATGGAACCTTGACCAGTTCGTTGGCAACCCTAGAAGGGATGTAGATTCAGTGAATATGGAATACTTTCATTGGGCGATGTGAGAAACTATTGAAGGATTGCGTGAGGTCAATTCACGAGTCCATAACGCCACTAGTGCAGCTCCTGACATCGATCGTGTGGTCAAATAGACTAAGTGTACCTCGTTCTCAATTCGAATTGAGAACACACCCATCAGAGATGTGGGAAAACTTAAGCTTTTTTTATCTATCAGGGGAAAACAAAATCTAAGTCTCTTTTGACCGCGTTTAGGATCGCAGTTGGCAGAGTTCATTTCAATGAATACAAAAAGGTGTCGGATTGTGTAAAATATTTGCGGAGCACCTCACAGAGCACCTCTCAATTGGTTCTCAGGATTGTAAGAACGGCCTGTTGAAAGTTTCTTTTAGCTCACAGTCAGTTTTCTTAACCGATACTCAATGTTTATTCATAGACCGCTTCGAGAGCGGAGTTGTGGTCTATGTCACAGGAACCTCATGATTCACTCCGGACATACCTTACCAAGTTTAAGGAAATCATCATCAGAGTGCCAGCCGTCCATGATGAAATGGCTCTAGCGGCCCTAAAGATGGGATTGTGGCATGAATCCAAGTTCATAGATGATTTGGTGATTAACACATCAGCCACAATTCATGACACATTTCACTGAGGTGCGGGCTTTGCATTAGCCGAAGAAGAGCGTCTCACACTCGCACATCGCTACAAGGTGATAACACCATATTTTACATGTTTTTAAGGTTTAATTTCATAGGTTTTTAGTTCCAATTTATATAGTTTTGGGATATTTTCATGCATTTAGGTCCAACTTGAGTCTCATTGCATTTTAGATGTCCTAGGTTGTCTTTGCATTCTTTTTGGCTTGTATGAGCAATTTTCAGGTGTTCTTGGAGTCATAGGAGTTGGAGGAGTGAAGATAGCCACACAAAAAAGTCATTGCAGAATACAAAGATGCAGGATCAGGTTGATACGTCATAAGTTTGGCAATGGATGAAGGACTTTACACCGTTGGATTGAGCTCAAATATTATCACGAGATATAACAATGGATTAGCTTTCATTTGGAAGTGGTTTGAGGCAATTCCAACGGTGCGATCAGAAGTTATGCCAATTTCCGTGACGACGGTCCAGTCTGGCGCGCGAAGGAACTCATTGGAGCTCACAGCGGTGTAGCGCAGCGGTCTACAGTGACCGCTGCGGATTCATCCGACGAAAAAAACAGAGATTCACAGCGGTCATGCAGCGGGCAAGTCCTGACCGCTGTGAATCATCTGAAACCCAAAAAAAAACTCGACCCAAACTCTATTAAAAGCCAAAAAACCTAATTTTATTGTCAAGTTTTCTTCTTCTAAGAGTGGGGCTCGTCCCCAACTCTCTCTTCTTGATGTTTTGGGATTGTTCTTCATACAAATGCCATTCTAGAGAAGATTTCTTCACTCTATCTTTATATTATGCTTATTTGATTCTTGTTCTTCATTTCTATGTCTTTTTCTCTTGTGTTCTTCATGTTCTTGTGAGTTGACTTTTTGTTGGATTTTAGATAATGTTTGATTTGGATGGTTGATGGTTGATTGTTGATGTTTAGGCTTAGATAATCATTTGTTCTCATGTTAGGAGGGATCTTAATGCTAGAATCGAATTGACAACTCATTTCTAGAACTTAAGACATTTCTCGCCCGGAAGGTGTTCGATGAAATGTCTAGAAAACTTCTAAGCATGCAATTCAATTCTTAGCCAATGGAAATTGATGATTAAGGTGAATTGTTGACTTGTATGGACTAATGCTTAATGATTATGGATCATTTAGTTTTGAACGGAAGTTCTTGATAACTAGATGATTTGTAAATGGATTAGTATCATGTGAGTGAACCAGTCTACTTGTATGATCCATGTCATAAGAATGAATGTGCATTGAATGTTTATGCATCATTAGTCAATTGTCTTGATGGTTAGATAATGGTTATTTAAGATGATCTTGGATGAGTCTTTCACTTAGGTTGGTTCGTAATGCTAGATTTGTCATGATAAACCGAAACCTAGTACTACACCTTAGATTAGTTAGATTTTTGGTCTCATCCCATGCATTAGGGATAGATTCGAGTAAGCGGTGTTAGTACTAGATTAGGATTGTTCATTCATTTCTAGATCTTAGGCATTTCACTCATGACCCGAGTTTAGTTGCTTGACCCGAACTTTTTGTGAGCTTTGCATATCCTAGCCAACGAAAGTTGATGTTTAGGGTGTTTAGTGAACAATTGGGATTGTTTCTTAATGTTGTTGATTATTTAATCACAAATGGAAATTTGTCAATGATTAGATAATTAACAAAGTGATTATTGCCATGGAAATGGATTAGTCATATTTGTGAATTCCATGTTCTAAGATAGTGATTAATGCTTCCAAATGATTCATTGTTTGATTGTTACCCATCTCATTGATAGCTTAGTTCTTGATCCAACACTTTGTCTTGTGTCTTTGTGTTTTGTTTTCCTTCTTGCATTTGTTTTCTTTTCCCATAAACATATAAAAACCAAAAACAAAGTTTGCTCTAGCTTAAGAAGTTTCTTGCATTCTTAGTGCCTCAATCTTAACCCCTTATGGATTGACATCTCAAGTACTACAATGACATGAGTACACTTGGGATAATTGACACGAAAATATCCCGTATCACAAGGATATAAAACTCAATCTTTTGGAATCCCAACCGCTCCCCAAAGTGAACTACGAAGTGGCTTAATCCCGAAACGGGTATGTAGGTAACTTGCGAACTCAAGTGCAGATACTAAACAAAAAACTATTCTTTATTCCACGAGGGTAAATGAAGACTCTAATACAATTTGTTGCTCTAAGAAAGAAAAGGAAGGGTTATGAAGTCAAAATCTTTACTCAAAAAGGAATGATCAGAATAAAAACACTTTATTCAACAAGAATAAAGGGGGGCTCTAATGCTAGGTACAAGTCAAAGCACTAAACCGTCATTACAAAAAACAGTTCTATATTTGTGTCTTGCTTAAAAGGCAGGAACATAACTCCGATGAGGCAAGTGGATCAGAAGTCATTTTCTTTAACTACTAGTGGTGAAGAATGAATACCTTTCCCCCACGAACTCCGGAGTAAAAAGAATGAACACTCATTTTGAAACTCGCCAAATCCCCCGACTCATAAACTCATTCAGTTCCTCGAGAGCCGACATCCTAGATAAAAAGGGAAAATTCCGCCTCACTCTTTTTTCTTCAAAAAGACGAAACAATCCAAGAAAGTAGCAAATACTACTCGAACCAAAATCATATGCTTCTCGAGCTTTCTCCCATGTTTCGAATAAAGAGATCTCTCATTCGAAAGCTTCGGATAGCTGGGAACAAAGAAAGGAGAAAAGAGAAGAAAGAATGAGACATGTAAAGAATATTAAATGAAATCTCACCCTGTCCATGAGATCTACGTTTTGTAGGAAAACCCTCGGAGCACGATCTAAAAAAGCCATAGAGGTTAACCTCAAAACCAATACAAACGGATCCGAAAGAAACCCCATGAGATCTATCATTTAAATCAAAGAATGAAAGATCATCGACGAAGAACAAGAAGAATATCTTATTCCAAGAATATGAGTAATGCTTATGAAATCCGAAGGAGAATGAAGGACTCACTTTCTTTAAATACACAAACGGGTGAACCTGAAAGGACTCTCGGAAACAGTGGTATTTAATGCAAAAGGGAGACTCTCAATATTCCCAAAAGTCATTTACTCTCCGGAGTAAAAAAATTCAATAACTAGGAGATCCCATACGACTTGGTGAAAATCAAACGACGTGAAAAGGGGACCCACCATTTTGTGCGGTTCAAATCGACACACATGTAAAATGTGAAAACCCAATAGACAGTAATTATCCCCTCATACTACGGTAAAAGGGAGCAGATGAACTAAATATTTCTGAGACCCTCACCTCATACTACGATAAAGAGGAGTAGAAAGATCCGGTATGGCCCATGTTCTCACCTCATGCTAGGGCAAAAGGGAGTAGAATGGCTAAAATCATTCCATGTTCTCACCTTATGCTACAACAAAGGGGAGTAGAACAACTAAAATCATTCCATGTTCTCACCTCATACCACGGTAAAAGAGAGAAAAACGCCAAAAGTAATTCTCACCTCATACCACGGCAAAAGGGAGAAAAACGTCTAAAGTAATTCTCACCTCATGATACGACAAAAAGGAGTAGAATTCTTTGAAATCATTTTTCTCACCTCATGATATGGCAAAAGGGAGAAAAACCGACGAAATTATCTCTAATTCTTACCTCATGCTACTGCAAAAAGGAGTATAATTCATTTTTAAACAAACCACATTTCAAAACAAAAGATTTTTCAAAATAAAGAAATGTTTGCAGGTTACAAGGGTTCAAACCCATACTCATCGGGCAAAGTCCTGAGTCAAAATTCATTTATATCAAAAGAAGGAAGAGAGATATTCTCCACTGTAACTCTAAGCGAAGCAATCTTTTTGTCAATACAGGAAGCCTCATAAGCAAGGTCTGTGATCTTCCCTCAGCGAATTTCTGAAAGCAATAAAGAATTGGCCTCAACCTGGCTGAACAATTGTAATTTCGAGCAAGAATCCTTGAGGCAATGGATAAAGGTTTGAGACCGGACCAAAGCCGGACTAAACACAGTAAGGACGAATGTTCTTGCAGCCTGAAAGGAGGCAGACTTTACTTCCTTAAGCTCTTGAGAATGAGTATGGTCTTTATCCTTTAACTCTTTCTCCAATTTGGACAATCTTTTATTGGCCGCGAAAAGTTGCTCCTTTAGAGACAATTCAGATCCCACCAGACGGTCCTTTTTAGTACGCAAAATGGAGACCTGCTCGCTTGGAGCTACTTGGAGTGATTCAACATCAAACTACTGGGAAGAGCCACAATCTCGGTTGGGCGAATCAGACCCATGATTCCCGAGAGGAAGAATAACTTCATGTAAGGCTTGAGGAGTCATTTGCTGCAAGGGAGGAACCATAATATTCCTAGCGACCCTAAAAGGCTCCGCGTCACACGAAACAGAGGCGATCACATGAAGGTTAGCCTCCACTTTGTACTCGGAGGTCTCAGCCCCGCTGATCGCTGGAAGAGGAAAGTGGTTACCAGGAACGACTTCAAAAAATCCGACCATGTCGCGAGGTGTCAAAGCAGACATGTCATCAGCGCATACCAAGACAGATGATCCCGGTTTACGACGTTTAAGCGGGACGGCATCTTCGTCCGAACCCTAACCTTCAGACTCCATAATCCGGAAAATTGAGGAAGAAGGAGCAAGATCTTCACAATTTTATATCATGCAAATTCCCAACGTTGTGGAGGTACCAAGAGCATCACGAGCACTGAAATACCAATCTTAAGGAAGGGACAGAGAAGGATCAAGAATTCTCCATTCGGACACAGAAGAGAGACGGCAGAATCTACCTCGCTTAAGAATAACTCTTAATGACGTGCGGGGTAAATCTTCGTCAGAGGAAACGTCTACAAAAAAATACAAAAGAAGGGACAATACCCTAGGGAAAGCCTTGGGCGACTAAATCCTGTTTTTCCTTGATGGAAATAGTAATATTCATTGGGTCAAGAGCACTCCATTTTTTGGCTCCCGCTCTTAACTTCTCGAGGATGATTACAAATCAGGGAGAATTAGGGAGAACCGGGGTGACTACTAAAAGCAATAATAAAATCCGTCAAAACCCAAAGAGGAATTCAACTAGGAAAAGAAAATTGAGTGAAAGGTAAAACATGTGTCTTTTGCCTAGCTCTAAAGAAGGGGACGGGAGTTTGGCTTGACAGCAGCAACATCAGTCAAGAAGTACGAATTCCACCATCTACCTTCCCATTCTGGAAGGTCCGAAATTATTCTCTGATTCGGGCGAGCCGTAAAGAGAAACAGCCCACGGCGGTTAGAATAATTCTTGGAAAGCCCATGCAGTGAATGTCACGTAAATGCACGGAAGTGCCTAACCTGTAGGCAATGGCCATAAGACCAAACACTTGACGAAGAAATTTGGGCAAAGTTGAGAAAGGCAAAGACCCGCCTCAGAGAGATATCGCAACCGAAGTTTTGGAATGAACAAATGCAAACCGCATTGGCTGAATAATATCTCGTAAGTGCATCAATACCCCTCAGGAACCCTCTCCGGATTCTCTTGCGGCGAAGGGATAATGATGTCAACTTTCTCGGGAAGGTTACAATTTTCACGAAGAAGTTTTATAGATTCTGAAGTACAATTGGTCTTCGACCAAGGATTAAAGCTAGCGACAGAAGAATGAAGATACGCCATGAGGAAGAAGGTAAGAAGTCGACATAAAATGGAGAACAAATCGATCAAGATCGGACTTTTGTCTAAAAACGATTGATGGAGTGAAATTCCTTAAAAGAATTAGGGGGCTAACTGTGGGGGGGGGGGGGAGGGAGTGAATATCCATACCCTGTAAATTGGGCCCAATAAACCAAACGGTGAAAAGGCCCGATAAAGTCAAAAAAGCTAGACGAGGTGACGAGCTGAAAGGCCCAACAGAGTGAAGTTTACATTCAATAAATGTAGATCTGTTAGCCAACCCCGCTGAAACCAAAGACTCAGTGAAACCGGTGAATTAAGGCGCCTGAACGTAACAGCCAGAACCTCGAATTTAAAAACCATTCATGGCGAGTATGGCGGAGTAAACGGTAAAGTTAAGCACAATCTCGGAGTATAAAACAAGGATGAGGGCAAAGAGAAAAGTGACCTTAAACTCTCTACACACATACAATTAGCTGTACACTCAAGCACTTAGTCATTTCTTTGTTCTTGTTGTTGTAAAATTACTCTTGAGAATCAAAATACTAAACTCATGTTACTCCAGAAATCATTGTCCAAATCACTTATGAATCTTGTTTGATCTCGTCGAGTAAGAAAGTTTGTTGCTCGATAGTCCATTGGTTTTTCTTTTCTTAATGATAAGCCAGAATCTTCCATTTATTCCTATTTACAAATTTTGAATGTTGTAATTCCAACTACAACAAATATAATGTAGATAGCAAATTTTGTTAGACTACTAACAAAATTAGTGGACAGGGCCAATCCGAGATTAAAATCCATAAAATTGGTCTTAGGCACCAAATATTTATTAAAGATTTAAGAGCACTTATTTTTTAAAAAAAAATGAATGTGGTCTAGTACTTGAGTACTTCCACTAACCTTCAAAATTTGTAGTTCGAGTATAATTATTGCAATTTAAATGACTTTTCCCTAAAGTTATTAATTTTTTTTGTCAACATCATAAACACCTAAAACGGTTAATAATGTTTGGTTATATGTTCCCAAGTATGCTTTCAATATAATATAGGTAGCAAATCTGGTTAGACCACCCGCTAACGAAATTAGTGGGAAGGGCCGATCTTAGATTAAAATCCAAAAAATTGGTCTTAGGTACCAAAAATATTTAAGAACATCAACTTTTTTGTTTTTAATAACTAATGTGGTCTAGTGCTTCAGTACTGTTGGGGTCGGATTTCACCCGTTTGAGATTAACCATTCGAAGACAACCGAGCCGAAGACAAAGAGAAGACAACCGAGTCGATCCCTTTCTTCTTGGCTCAGCTAGACAACTTCATGCGAAACAGGACCGAGCCGAGAAGAGATCAATGCCTGTTACGAATCCCCTAGATCGCACACTCTACGGTTTCGGTAAGAACGGGATAAGCCTTGCAAGCAACAAATCACTTCAAGGGATGTGGATTGAATGGTCTCACAAGGGTTGCGGAAGGTCCTTGATATTCCGTTTTGATTCTTTTGGATATGACTCACCAAAAGCATCAAAGGATTTCGATGGATATTACTTACCAACGAGATTGATCTAGAAGTGAAAGAGATTTTTATTCAAAAGACTAGATAATTTTCGATAATGAGTTACAAGGGGATTAAAAAGGAAAATAAGAGGGGTTGCATGCACAGCAATAAACCACCTCAAAAATAACAGAAAAATAAACACAAAGTTTGAACAAAGACTTTGACTAAAATTAAACACAAACTTAACCCCTTGCCCTCCCATGCGAAAATGTCCCTTTGGATTCTTGATATTTTTGTTGACTTTGACTTGTGATTTTCGTGGGCTTCTTTGGGCTTAGATCAACACATTGGATTTTATTGGAAGTGAAATATTTGCCTCGTTAAAAACCTTGCTTCGGAAAACCCATTGGGACAAAACCGAAACGAAGGAAAAGAGCACAAATAAATCACTTGAGCCAATGGTCGATCTACTTGGGCCTGATTTCAATACCGATGAGGTTTGAATGCATCTTCTACGTCCTGACCCAAGTACCCTTGATGATACAACCTCCCTAAGACCAATTTGAATCTTTTGGCCTTAGCGCCTATCTTCGAGTAACATTTTGATTTTCCCCCGTTCGGATATCCCTCGGCAAAGAGTCCCTCGGATCCCTCGGATCCCTCGAATCCCTCGAATCCCTCGGATCCCTCGGTAAAGAATCCCTCGGATCCCTCGAATCCCTCGGATCCCTCGGTTTCCTCGAATCCCTCGGTTCCCTTAGCATCTGGTTCAAACTGCTCATCCAGGATCATATCAATGTCACTACCTAAATCGAACCGAGATTGGATCAAGGCCGCACTGATGCGGTTCATCTTGGTTAGACGTCGTGGGCCGAAGTTGTACATCTTCTCGGGCCGAAGGCAACTCTTCCTGGGCCGACACCAACATTGGGTATCAATCGTCATGGGCCGAGCTAGTCGACAAATTACACGACTAGCCAACAGGAAACCCTAAACGAAATATTTAGTCGGTTGCTGCAAAGAAAATAGGAAATATTCCAGATCTTCTCTGAGTTCCTCGACCGCAAAAACTTGTATAAATAGTTAAACATTATCATTCGTGAAGTATAAGCTTTTTTAGACCCCCAAAACAACACTTAGCAATATCAACTCACCATCTTGTAAAAGCTTATGAAATCAGCAATAAAACTATCTCTGGATCCTTTCTCGTGTTTTTGCTCAAAGAAACTTATGTTCCTCTAAAGACTTTTACAATAATTTGATTGTATGAGTTTCGGCTCGCACAATTTGGTGCAGTCTGTGGGGAGTATCGAAGTTTTCTTACTCACAAAAATCAACAGGAACAAGATCTAAAGAGATGGCCGACAACACAAACAACAACGGCGAGAACCCTCCGGTAGGAAGAATCGATCCCATCGGCGCTCCTCCCGCAACCACGGAGACCGCATCAGAGACGGATGAGCAAGACAAACCGAACAAAACCCTGTCGGAGAGGGTCGAGACGCTGGCATCGGAGGGCCGAATTAGAGACCGAACCAGAGATCTGCATACCGGATACCTCGGATCGGCGATGAATGCACCAGAGATCTGCATACCGGATACCTTGGATCGGAGATCTGCATACCGGATACCTCGGATCGGCTCGGCCTTAACCCGACGGTCCTTGATTTCTCAACACCGCAGGTACCTCTGTGAACGCAGGAGGATCACCACCGCTGAACCCATCCGACGAGGTGACCCCCGCAGTAACAATGCCACTCCTACCTGATCTACTTCGGTCGGATCGTGGAACAGACCAACGAACGCGCAGGATCTGGCCTCGGTATAACATCTACGATGACCAATAATGGAGAGATCTGAAGTGGATGAAGCAACACTCCGAGCCGTATCACAAGCGGTGAACTCGCCTCGGTACTGGAAGGGGCAAGAGTCGCATGAGACATCCCTAGCTCAAGTAAGTTCAGCAACCATTTGACAGATGAAGAAGAAAATCTTCTTTGGGTGGAACATGTGCAACGTGCTGATGACCAAGGGAGGGGGAATCAAAGTCAAAACGACGAAGCGATAGGGCCGAGCCGAGCCCAGATGGAGCGAATGAATGAAGTCGAATCTTCCATGGCCCAAAGCAATGTCGAGGTACAAATAATCCATTCAAAGGCACACCACGCAATCAGCGCGGCGCCCGAGATTGACCCGATGCTAGAGGAGACTCAGAGAAACCCCTTTACAGGTAGGATCGCCGAAGCAATCATCCCCAACCCGGGAAAGATTGGAATCCTATTTTACGACAAAACGACTGATCCTAAGACCCACATAACGCCTTTCCGCATAGCAATGGCCCGAGCCGACCTTGAGAGAAGTAAAAGAGATATTGGATTCTGCCTCTGGTTCGCGGAACATTTGAGAGGAGCCGCTCTCAATTGGTTTTCAAGATTTGATCAGAATTCGATTGACAATTTTCAACAACTATTTGCTGAATTCCTAAAGCATTTCTCCACATTCATGGAACGAGAAATTTCGGACGTCGACATATGGTCCCTCACGCAAGGGTCAACGGAATCACTGCGGAACTTTGTAGGTCGGTTTGAAGTGGCCAAAGAAAGAGGGCGTGAACGATTGAGTCGTACTCAACGTGTTAAAAAGAGCGATGTTGTACAAATCGGAATTCCGGAAAAAGATCACACTGAAAACACCTCTGACAATACAAGGCGTCTACCATCGCGCCTCAGATTTCATAATCAAGGAAGAATTCAACCCATTTTTGAAACAACAAACACAAGAAAACAACGCGGGGCGACAGATGAACCAAATCCAATACGACAACCCAAACTACCTCCGTTTTTCCACCTCCTGATCATCTCTCTCCAGACAAGCTATTCTCACCACCAACACGAACGACGAGGGACCCACCCTTTATGCACACTGTGTCGAGGAAATCCAAACCAACGAGGAGGTTGCAAGCTCTTCGTCGATATCCCAACACCAAAGAATACCTTCCAAGAAAGTTGATGGATTTAACATCGATGCCTATTATTGCCTCGACACCACAAATGCATATTGCAAATCCCACTCCGTTTTCGAACCAGTTCACCACACGTCCGATAAGCACCACCGAACTCATAACAAAATAAGTAAGGAAAATCTTGAAGAATTTAGCCGAGTCGTCCGCTATTTACCCTAAGAAGTCTCGTTTGCGGAAGCATTCATGAAACACATGCTTGGACGTTTTTTTGGCGAAAGCAAAAAATCCATCGTGGAAATAGAGAATCTCTTCACGAATATTAGAAACGAAAGACCAACTGGAACACTCAGCAAGCTTCAAGACCAAAGACAAATTCTCATCTCTTGCAACATTCGAGGAATCAAATTTAATGTTCTATACGACTTCGGGGCCTGCCTTAGCATCATCTCCAAATTAACTGCGAAACGCCTCGGCATCAGACACGTCCACCCCACACGAACAAGAATCAGCGTGGCCGGCGAATCAGGCGCAACACCAAAAGGAATCGCTCACAATATCCCCCGTAAAAATTGTAGACTACATAACTCCAGTCGACTTCTACGTCTTCAAATCAATAAAGATTTACCCTACACCAATAATCCATGGATGGCCTTTCTTAGCTACCACATGAGCCTTTTTGGACTGGCTGGATCAACGCATCTCCTTCGTCAATATCGATAAAAATGTCTTCTACCCCGCTACTCCGCTTAAGAACAAGGAGGAAACAGACTTTAACCCGGAAGCTCGTAACCCAAATTCGCAATGGAGAAACAAAACCTCGTCTGAGGAAACTGAAAGGTAATTAAAAAGGAATTGCCTAAAGACACTTTCTTTCAAGTAAGACCATCACCTCCTATCCATGAACTACATGACGGTTGGATCCCTACAAAGGGTACATAGGCAACCAATCTTCGGAAAGGTTTAATTGTCCCTCCCCCTCTCCAAAAGGGAGGGGGGGGGGGTACATATACACATATACTCCCATTTATGTAAATGCGTCTTCTCGCAAATTCAAAATCTTTCACCAAATGCAATTCTATCTTTAACACACTCTTACCCATTTTGTCTGTTACTAGCCACAACAACCACTACAAGAAAAAACAGTTTTTGTGGCTACCATTTGCGACTAATTTTTTAGTCGCAAAAAAGAGATACAGTATTGTGACTGATTTGCGACTAATAAGCGACTACCCATAAAGCAGATGCAAAATAATCCCAAATTACCGACTAAAAAAATTAGTCATACAGGAGTCGCTTATTTGCGACTGTTTAAGGACTTGCAAAAGTAGTCCCAAATTTGTGAATGGTTTGCTTCGGTTTAGCAACTCCACTCGATTTTTTAAATAAACATCAAATAATATTCAAAAAATTCTAAACCCTAAATTCTAAACCCAAAACCATCAAATAATATACAAAACATCAAATAAATAAACATCAAATAATATACAAAAAAATTCAACGCTTACAAATTTTTTAAATATTATAATTTTATAAACCTAAATTATAAACCCTAAACCTCTAACCCTTAAACATAAACTCTAAATCTTAAATTGTAAAATATAAATCTTAAATCATAAACCTATAACCCATAATCATAAACCTCTAACCATTAATCATAAACTCTAAATCTTAAATCATAAACCTCTAACCTTTAATCATAAACTCTAAATCGAAAACCCAGTTTTTGTGACTAATTTGAGACTAATTTTTAATAGTAGTCACAAAATAGTCTCAAATTTGGGACTAATTTGCAACTCCACTTGATTTGTTTTTTAGAAATCAATAAATTCTAAACTCAAACCACAAACCATTAACCATTAACCCTAAAACTCTAACCCTTAATCATAAACTTGATCTAAATATCAAATTGTAAACTAGATCTTACAAATAAACATCAAATAATATACAAAAAAATTCAACACTACAATTTTTTTAATATGATCATTGTATAAATCCTAAATTCTAAACCCTAAACCTCTATAACCCTTAATCATAAACTCTAAATCTTAAATTTTAAACTAGATCTTACTCATAAACATCAAATAATAAACAAAAAAATATAACACTTACAAATTTTTTAATCTAATCATAACATCTACTAAGTGTTACATGTGTTTTATAAGGAATGATTTAGAAAGATAAAAATTATCTCAAAATTTATTTATTTATAAGTTTTAACATAATTTTGAACAGCTATATACACACAATCATTGTAAAGTCATATTCAAACTTTCTAGGTTCTTAAAGTTTATGGTTTAGGGTAAAGATATTTAATTGTCACAAAATAGTCCAAAATTTGCTACCGTTTAGCAACCCCAGTCGTTTTTTTAATAGTAGTCACAAAATAGTCCCAAATTTGCGACTAATTTGCGACTAAATAACAAAAATAATGAAAACTTCTCATTAGCTAATTCATTTAGACAAGGATTGAGATCCTCCACCGTTGATTGGTTTAATCCAACGGTGGAGGATTTAAACTGTTTTATTTATTATTATTTTTAATTAATTTTTTTCTTTCATTTTCTTTCTCTCTCTCTCTTTCCCACGATTCTCTTCTTCTTCTTCTTTTTTCTTCTTCTTCTTCTTCTTCTTCTTCTTATTCCTTTTTAATTCGTGAGTTGATCTAACTCCTTTCTTTTTTGCAGATTCAGCCGCTGTCGGAATTTGTCGCCGAGACAAGGGCATCGGAATTTGTTACCGTGAAGCTTCATCTCGGAGGAGGATGAGGAGGTGGTGGCTTCATCTCGGAGAAGCTTCATCTCGGAGAAGGAGGAGGAGGCAGCGGCTTCATCTCGGAGAAGGAGGAGGAGGCAGCGGCTTCATCTCGGAGAAGGAGGGGGATGCGGCGGCTTCATCTCCTCTTTCCAGATCCAGCCGCCGGCGAAGGAGAGGATGGAGAAGAGGAGGAGACCCACGGGGATGAAGAAGATGATGGAGAAGAGGATGAAGAGGATTGAGAAGAGGAGGAGACCACCGGCGAAGATGAAGCTCCGATCTGTTTTCTTTTTTTATTTTTTTATTTTTTTTATTTTTTGTAATGAATTAATTCAATAAATAAATAAATAAAAAATTTATTTTTTGTTTTTGTTTTTTGTTTTTGTTTTTTGTTTTAATTTTTTTTTTAACAAGTAGTCGCAAAATCAGTCTCTAATTTAGGACTGATATTAGAGTCACATATTAGTCGCAAAATAGCGACTGTTTTGTAACTACTGTATTTAGCGACCAAATATTTGCGACTATTTTGGTAGTCGCAAAAACTGTGTTTTCTTGTAGTGAACGAACTCATACATCCTCTACGGATTTTAACCACTATCGTATACGGATTGCGGTTACAATCACATCGGCATCCTGTTACAATCCATTAAGGATTAAAGCGCGCTATATAAATTAAAGTCGGGTATATCTGACCAGGAGAAGGAAGAGATATACCTCGACCAAACCATTCATACTTTTACTATCAAAATGAAAATGTAAGTCGAGTCTACATCGCAAGCCCTAAAGCCGAGGTAGAATCTAAACCCCATCATCATTTGCTTTGTAGCACACTGGTTTTCGACGCCTCAACACATAAGTACTAAATGGATCGTTTCAAAACACACCACTTAATATGAGGTTAGAACATGTTCCGACGTGTTCTACTCCCAGACTCCACGCCAAAACTAAGCTATAACAAACAAAGATCACGAGTACCTCGTTAAAACACTTCGTCTTCCATTACCATTTAAACTTAAGCAAAAAAAGAAGGTGTAAATCAAAAGCTCAAAAGTAACATATCGGATAAAGACATCCAGGCACATTTTCAAAAAAAAATCTGAAAGTAAAACAGATCTATAAGAATCTTTTTAAAAGAAAAACTATTCGATTTGGTTCATTTCAGCACCCTCCCCGGCAGTAGAATCAGCAGCACCCTGAGCGCGTTCATCAGGTCCAACAGGATCGGTAACACCAGCACAAGACACATGAAGATACACCGGCTCAACACCATGCAAAGAACCTAACGAATCTCCGGAGACCGGGAAAAGTTTAAGCTCATCCCTTAAGCAAGTTTCAATTCTCTCGAATTCTTCATCAACGCTGACCAGCTCAGCCTTCCAACCATTCAGCTTTGCCGCTTCGGCCTCGATACTTGAAACCTTTCCCGTTTGAAGATCATCGATGAGTTGCAAATTGCAGTTAACCTCGGCTAGCTCACGTTCTTTGCTTTTAACATCTTTCAACTTCTCGATGCTTTCCCCTATCTTGGAAATCCGATCTTCAAACTTCCGAGCCAACTCTCGTTGTGCCGCCCTCCGAGTCTTCTCGATTTCAGCCTCATGCAGAGCATCCTTCTCCTCGATTCGCTTCTTCAAGGAGGCCACCTCATCCCTCAACTTCGTCTTCTGATTCTCCAACCAAAGCGTGAATCCCTGGATTTCGCCGACTCCTCCCTAAGAGCCTTTTTCTCCCTTTCAATATCAACAATCTTGGTAGAAGCAGGAGATAGCTTCTCCTCCACCTCGTCAAGCTTATTCTTCATAACCGAGGCATCCTTCCTCGCTTCGTCAACTCGACGATGGTCAAAACGAGAATCCGAATCATAGGCAGCCACAATCTCATTTATGGAGGCCACAATCTCATTTATGGATGCCACGAACTACAAAGGAGAAGCCAAAAGTGTTAGTTCCAAACGACTACCAACAAAAATTTACACAAATATAGCCATACCCATGTGCCTCGCTGTGCCATATTGGTATACATCTTCCCCCGTGCCAGCTTATCCGGAGATGAAAGGTGGACTCCGGGACCATTGATCTACGAAACCAAGGCAGCAGATGCCGAAGCATCATTCACCACCAACTCGAAGGGGTCGAGTTCAGAAATAGAGATGTTGGTACGCCTCTTCTTTTTTTCACTCTTCTCGGCTTCGACGGACTTGTCTCGTACAACTCCCGAGCTAGACCATTTTCTTTTTAACTATTCGGCATTCATCGCTGCGATAGAATAAGAAGGCCCGAGAACCGGCAGACGAATCAACACGGCATCCTCAGTAGAAGCAGGGGGATCAGAAGTACTGGAAAGTCTTTTACACTATCACCGGCAACACTCGTTGCGGCAATAACCAATTCAGGGACCGTGACCTCGGTACTAGCATGATTTATATATGCATCGGTGGTAGCCGCATTGGAGACTGCCGCCTCGATAGTAATAGTATTCGCATTCGCCTCGACGACCCGTTTTGTCACCTCTTTCTCTTCAAGCTCTTTCTTTTCACGGATAGACAATCTCGCCATGCTCGACAAGGTACCTTCAGTCGGCAGAGGCTCTAAATTCACTGGAAAACCGCCAAGAATAGCTCGGGCTTTCTTGACTCTCTCAAGATCGAAATGTTTTCTCCAGTTAACTTTTTCGGCTGCTAAAATCGTCCACACCTCATATAGATCGTCTGGGCACGGAGAAACGACGTTATGAACTACAAAAACAAGGATAAGGTTAGTCATAAGTATTGAACGATGAACCGAGCCAGAAATATGCAAATCAACTACCGATTGGCCCCCATATTGTCTTGACCAATCGGAGGCATTCACGATCAACAAAGGCCTCGGAAATCTGGACAAAGAAAAAACGGTTGTCCCAATCGCTGTCTTTGCTCGGAAATCCTCGGATTATTCTCCATTCATTTTT
Source organism: Eutrema japonicum (assembly GCA_030161315.1). Lineage (NCBI taxonomy): Eukaryota > Viridiplantae > Streptophyta > Magnoliopsida > Brassicales > Brassicaceae > Eutrema > Eutrema japonicum. The sequence goes on from BSQW01000006.1 coordinate 18,617,961, forward strand.
ATTGGAAATGTAGACTCTTTCCGAGTTTCAGACTCTTCAGATCTCTAGGAGAATTCGGAGATGATTAAAGCTAACTTCGATATCACACTCAATGCATATAATCAATATTCCTATCAAATGACTAAGCCCCCGTGGCATAACTTAACTGAAAGCGACTCCATGCCTCCATAGGTATCGGAGGACAAACTCTGGAATTGGAAACCAAAGGAAGCACAAAGAAAAGAAGCTCTGATAAACAACGAAGCAATCTGCGGGAGGATTGTTGGGCCGATTAGATGAATCAGGAAGGACGAATACAACCACCTCGGAGATATCAAAGTGTCACTTTAACTCGTCAAGGGATTTCTCAGTGGAAAGAGTAACTCCATGAGGAATAATTTTTTTTACTTTCGGCGTTCGAGCTTCGGCGCGGCTCCTCTACTCGAAGGTCCCGAACACCGACCCAAAACCATGCGCTCTAAAACCTCAGTCGGGTTCATTTCAGAAAGAATCGTCGCTTCAGGTAATCTCCTCACATCGGCATCAGGCGCCACAACCGAAGGAGAAACCGGACCTAAAAATGAAGTCACCTCGATAGACCAATCCATCTCGGCATTACCTATGAAATCAAGGCTACACCTAGCATAAGAATCAGTCGAGTCCTTTACAGCTTCAAGACTTGACATCACACCTCGACAATAATAGATGGAACTTGGGCCAATGGAGATATATCGAAGATTATAACGATGAGTCTACAGATTCAAAGACTCGCCGCGTTTTGGATCGTATAATCTAGATGATGCGGCAGTGGATAAAAAAACCCTAGCCGGAAAATAAGTAAAAAAAGAAAAGGAAAAAAGAAAGAAGGAGAAGAGCACCACCTGATTTTCGGAAGTTTGAGCAATATGAGGAATGAGAAAAATGGAGAAGAGGTCTCGCTATTTATAAGAAGTTCGGCGCGTAGATGCGCGTGACCTCAGGAAGACAACGACAACGATTGCGATTCTCGAGGCAATTAAAACAAAGCACATGGACACGTAAATACTAACACTTACGAAATCCTTTAAGCAGATCAAACATCACAAAAATGTCCCGAGGCGAAAAAGCAGACTAAGATCCTACCAAACCGATTTAAAACTGTCTCGGCCAAAGGATAGCTCGGCGACAGCAAAACAAATTCATCACCTCAGCGCCACTTCATCTCGTCAATATTAGAAGATTGACAGTTCAAAATGTTTTCAGCTCGGCAGTTAATCTCAATCCCGAGGCTTTTATCTCGTCACAATCATCTATAAGTCTGACGAGCTGGGGGCAAACTTAGGGATGTCAATCGGGCTGGCCTGGCCCGAAACTCGTAAAGCCCGCATATATTTTAGCAAGGCCCGGTCCGGTCCAAAAAAAAACCGGGCCTATATTCTAAAGCCCGGCCCGGCCTTGACAGGGCTCTAGGATTTTTCGGGCTTTTCTTTACAAACACAAAAATTCACAGTTCTCAAATGAAAAATAATTAAAACAAAATATTTATCAAAATAAATCTAAATTGAAATGTATTTTATCAAATCCAATGAAATTTCAAATTAAAGATATACGTAATCAAATAGTTCCGGGCTTTTCGGGCTAGCCTGAGGCCGATCGGGCTAAGTCCGAAAAATACACTAGCCCGAAAGGCCCGATTTTATTTGGGCTTTTCTTTCTAGGCACGGCCCGGCCCTCGGGCTTTGGCCCTAATTGACACCCTAGGCAAACTGTTGGGGTCGGATTTGATCCGTTTGAGATTAACCATTCAAAGACAACCGAGCTGAAGACAAGGATATGACAACCAAGCCGGTCCCTCTCTTCCTGCCTCGGCCAGACCACCTCATGCGAAACAGGACCAACCCGAGGCGAGATCGATGCCACCGCCTAAACCAAACCAAGATTGGATCAAGGCCGCACTGATCCGGTTCATCTTGGTTAGACGTCGTGGGCCAAAGTTGGACATCTTCTCGGGCCGAAGGCAACTCTTCATGGGCCGACACCAATGTTGGGTATCAATCGTCATGGACCGAGCTAGTCGACAGATTACATGACCAGTCGACAGGAAACCCTAAACGAAATCTTTAATAGGTGGCCTCAAAGAAAAGAGGAAATATTCCAGATCTTCTCCGAGATTCTCCTCCGCAAAAACTTGTATAAATAGTTAAACATTATCATTCGTGAATTATAGGTTTTTTGAGACCCCAAAAACAACACTTAGCAATATCAACTCACCATCTTGTAAAAGCTTATCAAATCAGCAATAAAACTATTTATGGATCATTTCTCGTGTTTTTGCTCATAGAAACTTATGTTCCCTCTAAAATATTTTACAAGAATTTGATTGTACGAGTTTCGGCTCGCACAAGTACTTTTACTAACCTTCAAAATCTATAATTATTACAGTTTAAATGAATTTTCCCTAAAGTTATAATTTTTATTTTTTTATTTTTTTCAACCACATAAAGACCTAAAACTGTTGGGAAAAAAAAAAAAAACAAAGTCAAGAAAAATAGGCAGAGTATAGAGCCAATAATTGGGGCATAAATGGAGCCCACTATCTCTTACTTTTGTTCTCTATAAATGATCGAAAACGATTCATTGTAAAAAATATATACACAGAGACAATACAGAAAATCACTACTCTCCCCACTCTCTCATCTCTCTAATCTCTCTCATCTCTCTCATCTCTCTCTCTACTACAAAACATCATCACCACCTTTATATACATATATTCTCTCCACTCACCTTTATAAATATATATATGCATATCACTCTGATAAATACATATATAATATATCATAATTTATAACACGTTATCAGCACGATCGTTCCCCGATCCGTTCATATACCGAAAATGTGAGGTTTAATTTATGTTCAATTTTTACACGTTTATATATTGTTTCGAGGTGATAGGCGATGCCTTCCCCGAACCGATCGTTATGAAAGGCTATGCCTTCACGATCATGATCATATGAGACTATGTATCCTCATATCATATGGCAGGCTTTGTGTAACGCCTCGACCGCCCCTACCTGTGGGCCCCATGCCCTCTCTCGGCCCGTGGGCCCCACCCTTGTCCGACGGCCGGTGCGTTAGTCCGGGAGGCTTGTAATACTTGTTTACTGACCCTGCAATCACCACGTGATCTTTCCCCGTGTTTTGTCCTCACTCGCACAGTACCGCGAATCACTTCCCGGTAGGTCACCCATCCTTAGACTACTCCAGCCCAAGCACGCTTAACTCTGGAGTTCTTTCGGGCAAGTGATCGGAAAAGATAAGTGCACTTTGGTGACATAGGTAGCCAAATCAATTCTTATAAGCCTCTCCGCATATACAAGAAATCGGGATGTTACAATCACCCCCACTCATAGAGCGCAACGTCCTCGTTGCGCACCAGGATCGTCACCCTAGACTGTGTGAGCCCACCTGACTCCACACACGTGTTTGGGTTCGGCTCTGATACCACTTGTAACGCCCCGACCGCCCCTACCTGTGGGCCCCATGCCCTCTCTCGGCCCGTGGGCCCCACCCTTGTCCGACGGCCGGTGCGTTAGTCCGGGAGGCTTGTAATACTTGTTTACTGACCCTGCAATCACCACGTGATCTTTCCAGAAGACATACATGAAAATGTTCAAAGAGAACCACATAAATAGATTCATCCAGAAGATGAATATGATACGGAAAAATACGAGATTTACATTAACTATGCCCAAGACGGAAAATTATGGGATAGAAATGAAATAGAAGATAATGCTGGAATTTTCTCATTCTCTGTATCCAAAGACATAGATTATGAAAGTGATGATCCAGACCCAAGGTCTGTATCAGAGTGCCAGAAAAGGCCTGATTGGGAGAAATGGCAAATGGCCATGAAAAATGAATTATTCTCCCTAAATAAAAGAAATTTTTTTGGACATTGATATATCATGGTTTTTACCCCATTTAGGCCATGATATAAGTCCTTTTTATAGAGTCTTTATAGTATTTTGGAGTCTTTTTAGAGTCTTTTACAGGTCATAGCACGTTTGGAGGATTATTGGAAGTATTGGAGCTTTCTGGAGCAGTTTGTAGCAGAGCTAAAGATCGTGTCGCTGAGAACCTGAATTCACGTCGAGCATCGATCGATACCCCTTGGTATCGATCGACACTCAGCGCAGCAAGACACAACCCGCGAGTTTTCCAAGACTTGAGGAATTGCAAAAGTGCCCAGAAGTCTTTAATAATTACAAGAAGACCCCAGATCGTGTTTTAGGTTATAAATAAGAGTTTTCAGCCACCTGTTTAGGCTATGCCTTTTCATATCTCTTTATGCTTTTATTTTCTGTGTTTGATTTTACTTTTGGTTTTAGAGAGACAAGTCTGATTCTCCCTTCGTCCGAGATCAGATCTCTAAACCCTTCTTTCTATTCTATTGATGATTTATTCAAACATGTCTTTTGATTCAATTGCCATGTCTGAGTAGATCCACTTTAGGTTTAGGGTTTTCTCATAAAGGATTTCTTTGAATGCTAGGTTAATTATCTGTTTAGGATTCACCATCTGAATTAGTTCTTCACCTTAGGTTGTGTTCATAGCTAATTCTAGGTTGACGAATCTGGAACTTAGATCTTAGGATAATTGATTAGGCACGAGAGTGCGATTAATTACCTGATAGAACCTAGGTGAGCAAATTGATTATTCGCAAAGAGATTTGGTTTAATTGATTTGTGAACATATCAAACCTGATATTAAAGCTGATTTAGAATTTAGGATTCGCAAAGAGATTTGGAATTCCTAGGATTTAGATTTAGATAGTTTTCGCAACGAGAGTTGGTTAGCTATATTTTAGTGATTTGAGTTCAAGAACTGCGCTAAATCTGAATCCTGTTAGTTAGTTAGTCTGCATTCACTGATTTCCTGAGAAAAACCCCGAGCCTATATTTCTCAATTGATTTACAACTCCTTTAATTTCTGCACTGCTTTTAATTACAACTGTTTGGCTTAGCGTAATTCGACACTATAGAATCTATTGTGCGTTTCTGTGAGTCTTCTGTGGTTCGACCCCTAGCTATACTATTACAACTGCTTTAGTACTTTAGGGTATTAAATTGAGCATATCAATTTTGGCGCCGTTGCCGGGGACTCAATTCGCCATTAGATTTTAGTTTAGAATTTCGACTAAGTTCGTCGGTATCGATCGATACTCTGTAGTATCGGTCGATACGCGTCGTTTTCTTTTGTTGGTATCGGTCGACACCACTTGGTATCGATCGATACTCAACGTATTTTTCTGGTTACTTACGTGCTTTGCCTAGTGTTTTGTTTGCAGGTGTATGCCTGTTCGTGAAACCAGAAGCAACAAGAGCACACAACTAGTTGAACTGTCACTGGAACAGCTAGCGTTTGTGGAACGCACAAACAGAAAGACCAAGCAAACATCAGGGATGAACAACCCAGTGGTTTTAAGAGCTGATGAAGCTGGAATTCTGAGAGACCAAGAGGGTCACGTGTGTAATGAGAGAGGGCAGCGACTTGATGAAGCTGGTAACATCGTTGTCCCTGCTGCGGTTGTTGAGATTGTCGCGCCAGCTGGGCGCGCCAACGCAGGGAATGCTGTGGTTAATCGTGGAAGGACGATTGGTGAGTACAACAGGCCAGAGCAGTTTTTCGCCAATCGTTCAGCAATTCGTCCTCCTGCGTTTGAGAGGAATGACTTTGAGCTGAAACCTGCTTACTACACTCTAGTAGGACAACATCTCTTCCATGGTCTTCCTCATGAACATCCAATGGACCATGTAGAGAAGTTCGAGGACTTGGTCACTAGCATCAAGAGCAATGGAGTGTCCTACGACTACCTCTTCTGCAAGCTCTTCCCCTACTCTCTGGGTGGAGAAGCTACTTACTGGCTGAGGCAGCTATCTCCTGGATCGCTAACTAATTGGGAGGACACCAAGAGAGCCTTCCTTATTAACTTCTACGATGATGGAAGATCTGAAGATCTGAGAAATAAAATCTCCCAATTTTCTCAAGGACCTACTGAGGCGTTCAAGGCTGCTTGGACAAGATTCAGATCGTATCAGAGAGATTGTCCACATCATGGATACTCTGATGTGCAGCTGCTGGGTATCTTCTTCAGAGGAGTAGATTGGAGATATCAGATGGGTCTGGACTCTTCGAGCAATGGTAATTTCAACACCAGATATCCTGAGGATGCTATTGTGTTGATCGAGAACTTTGCCTCTAGTAGTAGCACCAAGAGCGCAGATTTCGAGCGCAAGAGGCTGGCTGGTAATCAGGATGGGTCGCAGATCGCTGAAGTGAAAGCTCAGCTGGATTCTATGCACAGTCTTCTGCTGGGAAGGACAACAAAGGCCGTCCACTTTGCTACTGAGAATGAGGTGAAAGATGTTAACTACATAGGTGGTTCTGGTTTTCAGGGTCAGCGATTCGGATACAACTCCAATCGAAACTTCACCAACAATGCTCAGCAAGGAGGGTACCAATCCCCACCACCCAAAGCTCCTGAGAGTAAGATTGAGGCTATGCTTGAACACCTGGTTCAAGGGCAGGAGAAGATGACAGCCACCTTCAATGGTAAGATGGACACCATGTACACCGATTTGAGTGGAAGGATCGAGGCACTAAATACGAGCCACAGGATGCTGGAGACGCAAGTAGCTCAGACTGCAGCAAATTCCAAGGAAAAGGCGGTTCAATCACACAATGCACACGTCAACGCCATCAGCTTACGTGCAGAAAATCTCGAAGCCATTCCTGAAATCGCACAAGCATCGATCGATACTCCCCAGTATCGATCGATACCAGCCCAGACATCTGCTCGAATGGATTCGAAAACCCGTGTATCGATCGATACCCCATTGGTATCGGTCGATACCGGGGCGATTTCTGAGGAAACAGTTGAAACTTCGACTGTGGTGCCTAAGGTCGTTGCAGAACGAGTGTATGTAACCAGGATGCCTTATCCTATGGTTCCTAAGCTGACAAGGGAGGAATGGGAGATTGCTAAACTACAGTATATGCTGGATAACCCGAACGTGGAGCTTCTTTCTGATGAAGATGTACTTGTCAGGAACGATTCAAATCGCATGGCATCGATCGATACCCTACCTGGTGTCGATCGATACCCCTCGCAGAACGGACCAGAAGTTATGAAAACACCTGAGGTGATCGGAGAAAGAGTTCGCAATTCACTACAACCGCGGAAATTGACACAGAGGGAAGACCCAGGGAAATTCGCTGTTCCATGCTCCATCTCAGGAGTTAATTTTAAAGGGTCTCTAGTTGACTCAGGGTCTAGCGTCAATGTGATGTCAAAGGAGATTGCTGCACAGTTGAAGACTGATATAAGACCCCCTACTTTGCTTCTCACATTTGCAAACTCCTCCACCGCACCCCCATACGGTATTATCCATGCTTTGCCTGTAAAAGTAGGTAATTGTCTGGTGCCTACTGATTTTCAGGTTGTGGAGATGAGCAAAGGATCTGAGGTTTCTCTGCTCCTGGGACGGCCGTTCATGGCTACTGCAGGCGCGATCATAGACACACCTAATAAGAGAATCTCTTTCTCTTACATTGACAGAGGGGTCTATTATGGTGTCATTCCCCCTAGGAGTGCTCCCACACATGTGTCTAGCATCGAGGTTGTCACAGGAGAGTCGCTAGCGATTAATATTTTGGAAGAGCCTCCTGATGAGCCTACTGTCGCAGATATTCCAGGTGAACCGCCCAGCACCCCCAAAGAAGTTGCCAAGAAAACTAAGGCAACAAAGAAGAAGGCCAAGAGCAACAAAGTTGAGAATCCCCATGTCACTTTGATACCTCAGAAGTGTAATGGAGATTCGATTGAATATAAGGTCAAATGCAAAGGAGCCTTGAAACCATTCTCCAAGGCCAGAGTCCTTCTTACTTCTGAGCTGAAAGAGAAAGGGCAGGAGTTTGTGGACAGCATGCTAAGCAGAACGCTGAAGCTAGTAATGTCAAGTGATGGAGCCTGTTTTGGTGCAAGCTCTCACTCTTATCCAGCCTGAAGGGCGTGACAGTCAAGCTATTGACGTTAAACGAGCGCTTAGTGGGAGGCAACCCACTGGTGAGTCTGTTTTTGATTCGTTTTTCTTTTTATTTTCGTTCGTTTTATATTTGAGTCAGGATAAACAAGGAACAAAATCCAAAATCGCCCAGTGTCGATCGATACCCTATCAGTATCGATCGACACCAATCGCGCAAGAAAGGTTCGTCAAGTCGATTTAAGCCCAGTATCGATCGATACCAGGCTGTGTGTCGATCGATACTTGACGTTCCAGCAAGGTAACTTCTTGTTTTTCCCAATTTTAGTCTGTTATTTTGTTTTATTTCACTGACTCTAGGCTAGATAACACTGAGGACAGTGTTGTTCAAGTCTGGGGGAGGTGTCTGCTGACATTGTTTTTGTTTTTCTTAGAGTCAGTCGTTTTATCGAGTCAAAACTGTTTTATTGAGTCAAAATTTGTTGGAGATGATGATCCTGTGCTTGAACCTATTGATTTGATTTTGTTTTTGAGTGCACAGTGTTACAGGATCAGTTCTAGATCGACTAATGAAAAATCCAAAGGCTGACCAGTTGACTAGAAAACATCCATGTCTCCAGCAGAGTTCTTCTGAAGCCTGAGCCAAATTTTTGCACTTCATCAATGTGGTTAGTTTTCATAGAGCTTGATTCATCATTCATATCTGATAAAGGAACCCATGTGTTTAGAGTTAAGGTATCTCTCTCCCCTGAAATAAGTTGATAGATTAAGTGCATAAAAGATTGAAATGATTTTCTTCTGAGTAGAGGGTTAGGAAAATTTCCAGCGATCCCATTATTCTACTTAAGAAGGGATGATCACACAAAGGATTGGAAGCGAGGCTAGGATTTTCCTATGATGCCATTATTCGCCTACATCCTTTGATACATAGATAGGGAAGAACCGGGGATTTGGTGGCAAACACCATCAGTACTCGCGTCTCATACCTTGATATGTATATGCAAAGCTGAAAAGAAAAGAAAAAAAAATAATAAGAAGATAATAAGAAATAAGTCTGGAGGAGAGAAATTGATACAAAAAGTGTGAAAAAGGGTGGTTCCTTTGTCATGATATTGTCTGGTAAAGAGTCTAGAAGGTTCTTGAATATTAGCTGCAGCGATGAAACTGGCGATGAAGGTTTTACTTGAACAATGCTGTGGGATTTTGTGTGGAGTCTGGAAAAGCTGCAAATGTCTACGGAGAAGTACATGGTGGTCAGATCGAAAGCTGATCAGGTAACATTTGGGTGCTTGGAAAGAAGGTCATTTCGATGGTTCAGGAACAGGTGAGTCTCTACGTTTTCAAACCTCTTTTTCTGGTTTAGTCTTCTATTTGCTTGAGGGCAAGCAAAAGGCTAAGTCTGGGGGAGTTGATATATCATGGTTTTTACCCCATTTAGGCCATGATATAAGTCCTTTTTATAGAGTCTTTATAGTATTTTGGAGTCTTTTTAGAGTCTTTTACAGGTCATAGCACGTTTGGAGGATTATTGGAAGTATTGGAGCTTTCTGGAGCAGTTTGTAGCAGAGCTAAAGATCGTGTCGCTGAGAACCTGAATTCACGTCGAGCATCGATCGATACCCCTTGGTATCGATCGACACTCAGCGCAGCAAGACACAACCCGCGAGTTTTCCAAGACTTGAGGAATTGCAAAAGTGCCCAGAAGTCTTTAATAATTACAAGAAGACCCCAGATCGTGTTTTAGGTTATAAATAAGAGTTTTCAGCCACCTGTTTAGGCTATGCCTTTTCATATCTCTTTATGCTTTTATTTTCTGTGTTTGATTTTACTTTTGGTTTTAGAGAGACAAGTCTGATTCTCCCTTCGTCCGAGATCAGATCTCTAAACCCTTCTTTCTATTCTATTGATGATTTATTCAAACATGTCTTTTGATTCAATTGCCATGTCTGAGTAGATCCACTTTAGGTTTAGGGTTTTCTCATAAAGGATTTCTTTGAATGCTAGGTTAATTATCTGTTTAGGATTCACCATCTGAATTAGTTCTTCACCTTAGGTTGTGTTCATAGCTAATTCTAGGTTGACGAATCTGGAACTTAGATCTTAGGATAATTGATTAGGCACGAGAGTGCGATTAATTACCTGATAGAACCTAGGTGAGCAAATTGATTATTCGCAAAGAGATTTGGTTTAATTGATTTGTGAACATATCAAACCTGATATTAAAGCTGATTTAGAATTTAGGATTCGCAAAGAGATTTGGAATTCCTAGGATTTAGATTTAGATAGTTTTCGCAACGAGAGTTGGTTAGCTATATTTTAGTGATTTGAGTTCAAGAACTGCGCTAAATCTGAATCCTGTTAGTTAGTTAGTCTGCATTCACTGATTTCCTGAGAAAAACCCCGAGCCTATATTTCTCAATTGATTTACAACTCCTTTAATTTCTGCACTGCTTTTAATTACAACTGTTTGGCTTAGCGTAATTCGACACTATAGAATCTATTGTGCGTTTCTGTGAGTCTTCTGTGGTTCGACCCCTAGCTATACTATTACAACTGCTTTAGTACTTTAGGGTATTAAATTGAGCATATCAGACATATTGTCACTACACCCAAAGATGTAAAACCGGTTGGGTACAAGTGGGTTTTTGTGCGAAAAAAAATGAGAAAAATGAAGTCACAAGATATAAAGCTCGACTTGTGGCACAAGGATTTTTTCAAAGACCGGGAATTGATTATGAAGAAACATATTCCCCAGTTATGGATGAAATTACATTCAGATTTTTAATGAGCCTTGCGGCATCTAAAAATCTAGAAATGTATCTTATGGATGTAGTGACAGTATATATATATGGATCACTTGATAATGATATATATATGAGGATCCCAGAAAGGTTAAAAATGCCTGTAGCATTAAACTCAAAACCCAGAGAGATATGTGCGATCAAATTACAGCGATCACTTTACGGATTAAAACAATCCGGGCGCATGTGGTACAATCGCTTAAGCGAATATTTGCTAAAGAAATGGTATGTGAATAATACAATTTGCCTTTGCGTCTTTATTAAGAAATCCTCATCACGATTTGTGATTATTGCTGTATATGTTAATGACCTGAACATCATTGGAACTCAAAAGGAAATCGATGATGTAAGAACTCATATGAAAGAAGAGTTCGAAATGAAAGATCTCGGACAGACAAAATTTTGTCTTGGACTCCAGATAGAGAATTTCCGAGATGGAATATTCATTCATCAATCAAATTATACCAAAAGGATCCTAAAACGCTTTTATATGGATAAAGCAAATCCCTTGAGTACCCCGATGGTCAATAGATTGCTCAATGTTGAAAAAGATTCATTCCGACCTCGTGAAGATAACGAGGAAGAGTTAGGTCCTGAAGTACCATATATAAGCGCTATAGGAGGACTTATGTATCTTGCAAATTGTACCCGACCGGATATATCATTTGCTACAAATCTACTTGCAATATATAGTTCGTCACCTACACGCATACATTGGAATGAGATAAAACATATATTTCGTTATCTTCAAGGAACGATTGATTTGGGATTATTTTATCCTCGAAATCCCAAATTTGGTTTAGTTGGTTTTGCAGATGCATGATATTTATCAGATCCGCATAAATCTCGATCGCAGACTGGATATATTTTCACCATTGGAGGAACTGCAATCTCATGGCGATCACAAAAACAAACGTTGTTTGCCACTTCTTCAAATCATGCAGAAATTATTTCACTTCATGAGGCATGTAGAGAATGTGTATGGCTCAGATCCATCACTCAACACATTCAAGAAGCCACCGGAATAATCATGATAGTTGCATAATTTAGCCCATTTTAGCATACATTTTAGTTAGCATTTTGTGACTTATTGCATTCATTTCATTGTTTTTGGTATAGTTTGCATCCATTTTAGAGTTAGTGAGTCTTAGGTTAGTTTTTGCATATGTTTGTGTGCTATGGAGTCTTTCAGGTACTTATTGGAGTCTTGGGGAAGATCATGGACCAGGAGGAACGTACCCGCAGCGAACGGAGATGATCGAGTGATGGAGGAGGAAATCAGGAAGCGCAGCGGCCAGCATGCAGCGGTCTAGGGAGACCGCTGCACTTTCAAGTCCGCAGCGGTCAGGTGCAGCGGTACGAGCAGACCGCTGCGGATCCAGCCGGAGCAAAAACCAGAAGTCTCGCAGCGGTCATACAGCGGTCAAACCAGACCGCTGCACTTTCAAGTCCGCAGCGGTCAGGTGCAGCGGTACGAGCAGACCGCTGCGGATCCATCCGAAGCAAACAGCAGGCAGTTCACAGCGGTCATGCAGCGGTCTGAGCTGACCGCTGTGAACCCTCTCGGACAAAAAAGTTGTCGGGTCAAACCCGGTTTGTCCCGGGTTGACCCGACCCGATCTGTATCTTCTTAAGCAAATTAAACCTAATTAGACAGGGAGTTCTTTTTGGGGAGTTTTTTTTGGCTGCTTCTTTTTAGGGTTCTAAGCCACTTATTTCTTCTTCTTTTCTTGCTTTTGTTTTGTATGAAGGATTCAAGATCCAAACCATTTTAGTGAAGATTTTCTTAAACTCTTTTTATCATTCTTCTTATTTTGCTTATGGCTTTCATTTGTACGGTTTATATTTGTGATTTAGCTATGTGTGAGTAGTTCTTTAGGATTCTTGGGTGAAGTAGATTAGGGTGATTCTAGGTTTGTTCTTGATGTTTAAGAACTAGATTAGTTGATATCCTTTCTCATTGAGTGTTATTAATGCTGGATTGGCCTTGATCAAGTTGATTTAGATCATAGGGAATTTCTCGCCCGGAAGGTGTTCGATGAAATTCCCCAACCAATTCAATGAGTGTTTTACATTCCTAGCCTATGGAAATAGATGTCTAGGGTGTTTAATGGCTATTTAGACTTGTTATTAATGCTTGTTAGTCATAGAATCGCGAACGGAAGTTTATGACGATTGATGACTAAGAAATGGGTTAATACCATGGAAGTGGATTAATCTTTAGTAGTGTTCTAAGGCCTAGGGAGATATTTAGTCGAATGTTTGAGCATCTTGAGTAGATTAAAGAATCACCCGAGTCGATTGCTTTATCCGAGAATTCGTTTGTTTAAATTTGATATTAATCGTTTTCTTGTTTGCTTTGCTACTCGTTTATTTCTCTATTTTGCACGTTTCAAATTGTCCGATAAAAACCAAAACCCGATATTTGCTTAGATTAGATAGCGTCCTGTATTCTTAGTGCGTCGTTCTTATTTCCCTGTGGATTCGATCCCAAAGTGCTACAATGACATGCCATTAGATTGAGGCATTGTGCACAGTGGGTAATTGTGCGAACCGTAAAAAGTTCAACCATCAATTTGGCGCCGTTGCCGGGGAAATTAGCAATAGCCATTAGGATTTGGATACTATTTGAGACTAAGTTCTTGACTTCTACTAACATTTTATTTTCTTCTTTTTTGCTTCTTAGAGTCGATGGCCATGGATTACAATGATTGGCCACAAGAAGAGGATGCCACATTTGATGAAAGCATTGATGATGAGCCATATGTGGAGCCACCATTTGATGAAAGTGTAGTCACATCAGAACAAAAAGTAGAGTTGGATGAGCTTTGCAAAGAAAACCCAGCATTGACAAGGAGTAATCTCGCGATTATGATCCGTTTGAACCTCATGTCACGTCGGGCAGCGCTTGAGGGAAGGGAGCTCACATATATCGAGATAAAGATAGCTCATGCACTCGAAGAGGTAATTTATTGGGTTCCACCATGCCAACTAGAAGGTATTTTTGACACAACCTTTGAAATCGTTGATTATGAGGATAGTCATTTGCCTTGCATTGAAGATGTAGCTTCTAGTTCACATGCTCTCAAGCTCATTAATGAATGCTGTGATTTAATATGTGAGTCTCAAATACTAGAAACCTTAAGAGTAGAAAAGCTTGCTAGTGATTATCATGAAGTATGTTTTGATATTAATTATCTATGTGCTTTGAATGATCATGATATCGAGTTTAAGCTTTCAATGCCTGAGGAATCTAGTTCTCTTCTTGAAAAATCTTACCTAGGGGATGTGCTTGATGTAGATAAGATCTTGAATGAGATAGATGACCCTAAGGTTGAGATGAAATCTAGGAAAGAGGATGTGTTTTACATGATTGATGGAGATGAAGTTGACTATTTTGTGATTAACTCGTTTAAACATGAAATCGACTTCATTTTTCCATCAAATGCATTTGGTCCTCGTGAACATCTCATCATCAAGGAAAATTCCAAGATGTATGCTATATTTTTAGTAACCTTTCTTGATGTGAGTTATGCCTCTTTGCCATGGATAGTCGTGTGCCATGTTGCATATTTTGTTTCTTGTCTTGACAAGAGAAGGACCAAAGGTGCATTGGCTCAACCTTTTGATTCTCATGATTAACAGTTGAAACGTCAAGCTTAGCGACGTAAAACAAGCGCTCTTGGGAGGCATTCCCATGACTATCTTTGTATATATTTTCGTTCTTTCTTGTTCCTTTTGATGTTTTTGTTTAATGTTTATAGTTTTCTTGGGTCCAAGGTCGTGGTGCTTAATGCATGAATGGGTAGAGCTACAGCACGTCACACTCCTCTCCAATCCAAAGGTATGATCCAAACTCCATTTCATTGTACATACTTTTGCATATTTTTACCTTCTCTTTGATTTGTGTTGCACCGAGACGTTGCAATTCAAGTTCGGGGGAAGGATTTGTGTCTTTTGATCTTGTGTTTTGTGATCTTATTTTTATTTTTCCATCTTTGAGTCTCATTCATTCATATAAGTGCATATAAAAACCAAAAAAAAAAAAAAAAAAAAAAAAATTGATCATATAGTTTTGCATTGCATTCTTTTCTTTTTAGGATTGAGTCTAGAAGCATTTAGGAGTGCATTGCATATGCATAGGGAGCAATGATAGTAACTAAAGCTTAGCATTTCATTCAATGTGATGCCCTTGTTAATCATACCATGTTGCTTGAACATCTCTTGAAAAAAACTCGCAAACTTCGTGCTTTGATCTCTCCACTTGAAACTTGTCGTCTTGTTGATGTTTGCTTGAATTGAAACCAACTCCTTAACTATTGGACTTAATTGAATTTAATTTTCTCACTTATGGGCTTGTGTATGCTTAACCATGGTCACCTAAAAACATCCAAGTCATCTTTGCATTAATTTTTACCACTCTTGTTGACTTGGGTGGCCATTTCCATTTATAAATGGTTTCCCCACCTTTAAACCCAACCATTTCCTTCCACCCTTGATGATTTTGTGAGTGAGGCCTCTTTTCTTGACAGTACTACACTTGTAAAATCTTGTAAGTATCGAGGACGACAAGGGATAGCTTCCATTAGCTAGGTTTGTTGTTCTTGGGAAATTGGCTAGTGATTAGAAAGGAGATTGAGAATGGTGTTAAGAGTTGCCAATGTTTGGGGAATAGTAAAAAAAAAAAAAAAAAAAAAAAAAAAAAAAAAAAAAAAAAAAAAAAAAAAAAAAAAAAAGAGAGACTCCCCCTAGAGATGAAAGAAAAGAAAAGATAAGTGAAAAAGAAAGGGAAAGGAGTAGTGATGAGAAAAAGAAAAGGAATCGAAAGAGCGAATGGAAATTTTCAAGGAACGATTTGAAAAGAGAAATGACCAAAAGGGTAGAGATTTAGTTTGGCAAAGAGCAAAAAGAAAAACACTTGGGTAGAAATAGTGAATTGGATACTCAAAGCTTAGGGAAGGGTAGAACAATGGAAGTGAATACTTTGTATGCGTAAATTGTTCCGATCTTCCTTGCTTTTGCGAAGTGTTTGTACTCCGTTTTTCATAGAGTAAACCACTAAATTGATCTCTTGTTTATATTGATAAATCTTTCTCTTGTTCAACCGATTGGTATATAGATCACCTGCCCATTTGTGAGACCGCACCTTGAAACGATTAATTGAATGTGAGAGTTGGTCGATATGACGGTAGTCGGATGCTTGACTTTGAGTGTAGAGAAAAATATTTGGAGTTGCGATAAGCCTAGAGAAGCTAGAATGGATTAAGAAGTTTGTTCTTGCAACATGTTATAATTTCCTAAGGACATCATGGTGAATGCTTTGCTAGCTTCTTTTGATTTGAGCTCCCGCTTTCAATCATTTTCTCCAACTTGTTTATGTTTGTTTGCTTGAGGACAAGCAAAAGGCAAGTTCGGGGGAGTTGATAGTTGCATAATTTAGCCCATTTTAGCATACATTTTAGTTAGCATTTTGTGACTTATTGCATTCATTTCATTGTTTTTGGTATAGTTTGCATCCATTTTAGAGTTAGTGAGTCTTAGGTTAGTTTTTGCATATGTTTGTGTGCTATGGAGTCTTTCAGGTACTTATTGGAGTCTTGGGGAAGATCATGGACCAGGAGGAACGTACCCGCAGCGAACGGAGATGATCGAGTGATGGAGGAGGAAATCAGGAAGCGCAGCGGCCAGCATGCAGCGGTCTAGGGAGACCGCTGCACTTTCAAGTCCGCAGCGGTCAGGTGCAGCGGTACGAGCAGACCGCTGCGGATCCAGCCGGAGCAAAAACCAGAAGTCTCGCAGCGGTCATACAGCGGTCAAACCAGACCGCTGCACTTTCAAGTCCGCAGCGGTCAGGTGCAGCGGTACGAGCAGACCGCTGCGGATCCATCCGAAGCAAACAGCAGGCAGTTCACAGCGGTCATGCAGCGGTCTGAGCTGACCGCTGTGAACCCTCTCGGACAAAAAAGTTGTCGGGTCAAACCCGGTTTGTCCCGGGTTGACCCGACCCGATCTGTATCTTCTTAAGCAAATTAAACCTAATTAGACAGGGAGTTCTTTTTGGGGAGTTTTTTTTGGCTGCTTCTTTTTAGGGTTCTAAGCCACTTATTTCTTCTTCTTTTCTTGCTTTTGTTTTGTATGAAGGATTCAAGATCCAAACCATTTTAGTGAAGATTTTCTTAAACTCTTTTTATCATTCTTCTTATTTTGCTTATGGCTTTCATTTGTACGGTTTATATTTGTGATTTAGCTATGTGTGAGTAGTTCTTTAGGATTCTTGGGTGAAGTAGATTAGGGTGATTCTAGGTTTGTTCTTGATGTTTAAGAACTAGATTAGTTGATATCCTTTCTCATTGAGTGTTATTAATGCTGGATTGGCCTTGATCAAGTTGATTTAGATCATAGGGAATTTCTCGCCCGGAAGGTGTTCGATGAAATTCCCCAACCAATTCAATGAGTGTTTTACATTCCTAGCCTATGGAAATAGATGTCTAGGGTGTTTAATGGCTATTTAGACTTGTTATTAATGCTTGTTAGTCATAGAATCGCGAACGGAAGTTTATGACGATTGATGACTAAGAAATGGGTTAATACCATGGAAGTGGATTAATCTTTAGTAGTGTTCTAAGGCCTAGGGAGATATTTAGTCGAATGTTTGAGCATCTTGAGTAGATTAAAGAATCACCCGAGTCGATTGCTTTACCCGAGAATTCGTTTGTTTAAATTTGATATTAATCGTTTTCTTGTTTGCTTTGCTACTCGTTTATTTCTCTATTTTGCACGTTTCAAATTGTCCGATAAAAACCAAAACCCGATATTTGCTTAGATTAGATAGCGTCCTGTATTCTTAGTGCGTCGTTCTTATTTCCCTGTGGATTCGATCCCAAAGTGCTACAATGACATGCCATTAGATTGAGGCATTGTGCACAGTGGGTAATTGTGCGAACCGTAAAAAGTTCAACCATCAAATCACCAGCAAATAAACAACAATCTTGTATGAAGATAACGCTGGATGCGTTGCCCAGACAACAGAAGGCTATATCAAGAGCGACAGAACAAAACACATCCCTCCAAGATTTTTCTCTTACACTCAAGAGCTCAAGAAAAATCAAAAAGTGGATATCCGATATATTCTCTCAAGTGACAACGCAGCATATTTATTTACCAAGGCGCTTCCTACTACAACATTCAAAAAACATATTCAAAGTATCGGAATGCGTCGTCTACGTGATCTATAACGAAGATATCATATCCATAATTTCGAGGGGGAGACTGCACTCTTTTTTCCTTATCATAGTTTTTATCCCATTGAGTTTTTCCATAATTATGTTTTTTAACGAGACAGTACGTAAAAGATAACGTATATATATAACACAAAAGATAATAGTGACACAGGTCTCCAAAAGGGAGTGTTGTAGAAGTCAAGACAATTAGGCAGAGTATAGAGCCAATAATTGGGGCATAAATGGAGCCCACTATCTCTTACTTTTGTTCTCTATAAATGATCGGAATCGATTCATTGTAAAAAACATATACACAGAAAAATACAGAAAATCACTACTCTCCCACTCTCTCATCTCTCTCTCCTACAAAACATCATCACCTTTATATACATATATTCTCTCCACTCACCTTTATAAATATATACGTATATCACTCTTATAAATACATATATAATATATCATAATTTATAACAAGTTATAATTTTTAGTGGGCTCAATTCTTTTTGTTGCTTTAGCCAAGAAATAACATCGAGCCGGCACTGTTAGTGGGGAATAACTCTCTTGACCACTTGCCCACTTTGTGAGGTCTTTGACGAAACTAGGGATGTATTTCTTTGCCGACTAAGGTACCCCTTCATGGGATCAGTCATGTGATAGTTGAAGCTGCCTTCTTTGAGTAACTTTGCTTTATCGCTCCGTCTTCTAACAGAACAGGCGGTTTTATATGCTATTTGGAGAGAAAGAAACTCTCTATTTTTTTTCGTTTTATATGCTCTTTGGAGAGAGAGAATAGGCGATTTATATTTACAAACTCTGACACTACCGCAAAGGTACTCTTCAAAATAGTCGACCGTGTGGTTTGGAACATTTGTTTGGCTCGTCATAATCAGCTAAAATTCTTGGATTAATTAGCGATTTGGTTTAAGGGCATACATCCCTGTGACTTTTCTCTCTCTGGTTTTAACTCATCTCTATCATAGAGACTCTATGACTTCGTGTTGCTGAAAACTCTTTTGTTTTAAAGTACATAAATTTGTATTGTCTTAAAACCAGGAATTATATTTATACCAAAATATGTTTACAATACTTTTTGAAGCATAAGTTGGTTCTAAAAAAGATTATAAACGATAGTTTTATCCGGAAATTATTGCTGCTAATTAACTCTTGCATCTGGAATTTTTCCTTTTTTGGTTTTGAGAGGCCTTGAAATTTGTCTACAATGCTCCTCTCTCTGTGACATAATTTGACTTCCGATATTAGATCCACACGGTGGTGATCGCACTGCACGCATGTGCATGGGCGGATCGGCATCTGAATCAAGTTTTTGTCCATCTGAAGAAGTTCACAAACAATCAATAGCTTAATTAGTAGATGTGTCTTCCATTAACCCTAATAAATGGGTTTCCTATTTTATTATTTTATCTTTTATCTCAACAAAATATACTAGTTTGATTTTTCAGTATTTAAGTTTACTTTTTTGGGGTTCAATATCTATATTTATTAAGAAACAAACATTTCTCCCAATATACATACTTATTTCACTTGAATTCCTTTAAAAAATTATAAAACCATTATGCTAAGCAATAAGCATGTGAAAATAAGATATTTAAAAATTGTGAAAATATTTAGTTTAAAATTTTAACTCCGATAAAAAAAAAATCTGAATCCGCCGGTGGACATGTGTCGTGGTGGATCTAAAGAAACAAATACTTCTTTACAAACACAAAAAATATACACCGAACAGATTAAGTAAAATCTCTAGGTAGATAATCGTTATACTTTTAAGTATAATATGACAAAAGATCTTCGGAATAAGAAGGTACTGACCTCCTAGGTGTCTAGCCTCCGTGACATGAACTTGAAAGGATAGACATAGAAATATATGAAGCAAACTTAGAAGAAGAGAAGCTTGTGTTGTTTTATTCATTATCATTGCTCCTCTCTCACCTCTCGACCAGTTTTAAGATGTAGATAAGTCAAATGTAAAGTCAATCAGACACTAGAAGCCAATAAAACGTAAAGTCAATCTTATACTACTATTAATTCAACGACTTTTTTGTTCGACGACTTCAGTTTTTTTACAAAAACGCGTACACCAGCCGACATCTTGTGAATAGACAAAATAAAGACTTGAGTTTTTTTTTTTGTTGGTACAAATAAAAGACTTGATTAAATTCAATTTTATTAAACTAAATGGCTAATTGTGCAAGGATGCCCAATTATCGCAAGAGTTGAAGCAGCAAAAAATCGGGTCTATAATTATGAATACGAGAGTTTTTGGAGGTTCCATTGTTATTTTTGTAGATGGAGCCATTTTCCTTGTTACAATGCCTATATACGCATAGTTAGAACTCAGGTGACCTAAGTCAGGTCTATCTATTTTTTGCGTGTGTGTCTTTGTTTTTAAGTCTATCTATTTCAGAGGTAGATTGGTATTAATAAGAAGTTAGAATTTATAATAATGTACATATAACTTGAAATGGATAGTCAAATAACTTTCTCCACATAAACTACTATACACTACAAGATAACAATAGATTCCCGAAAGCCAAAACGGTCGGTAATGGCGTTTCTTTCGGGACTTTCCGACGGATTTGAGTCGTCGAGACTATCTCGTTGTAAATTAAAAATCGCCGGGAATCCCTCGGGGTTTTCCATCGGATTTGAGTAGTCGAGATTATCTCGTCGGAAATTCTCCGGGAATCCCTCGGGACTTTCCGACGGATTTCCGAGGAAGGAAAATCCCGACGGGTTCCCGGAGGAATAAAGTCTCGACGGATTTCCCTCGGTATATAAACCATCGGTAAACCTGCCGACCGAGTCCCGACGAAATAGTCGCCGGGAAATATCCCGACCGATTCCTGACCGAATCCCGACGGGTTAATCCCGACCGAATGCAGACAGACATACCCCGACGGTTATTAAAAAAATTATTTAAAATAATTAAAATTAAATTTATTTAATAAAAATCCAAAATCAAAAATCGAAAATTAAAATTAAATATAATTATAAATTCTTATTAAATGCATAATGTTTTGAAATTATAGAAAATTGTTTTCAAATTACAAAAACATAAAATTAATTTCCCATTCCCGAATTTCGCGTTCCCGGAAAATCCAGGAATTTCGATTTCATCCAAACCGCCATGTTCGCGATATCAGCCTTCGCAGTGGTAAGCCTCTAGGTACTGGCGAACTTCATTTATGTGGCTGCTTTCGCCAGCCTCCAAATCTTCTACTTTTGCCTTCAACTCTTCGTTCTGCTAGACAAGGTCTCCAGGGTCGTAATCGGGACAACCCGATGATGCACGTATCCCTAACCGGGAACTTACCCAACCACATCGACGCCCTTTTTTAAGCGGAAGTTCCTGCACAGATTAAAAGTAATTTAGAACATTACAAAATCATAATGTAAAAGAAATTTGGAACGATGGAATCTATTTTTAGGTCGGAATGAGCCCTCGACTGGCATCTCTCCCTTCTTGTATTTCTGGAGTAAAAAAGCTTAGAGGTGGCAACATTCGCTGGTGTCGTGACCCGATCTGTTATGAAACTCGCATAACGTCGTGGAGTCACTAGCTGCTTCTTTCGTATCTTACGGCCTGACCCACTTGTTTCAAGACTGCTGTGGTTGTATGGAACTGACGTGATGTAGAGCATGTCGTCTTTCAAAGTGATGGCGGGGCTTGCAATGTTCGTCGTTCGGTTTATCTTTCAGAACGGCATGTATTGAAAGAGTGTATTGCTTGTCTTTAGCGGTCTCTTCCTCTTCCTCAATGATGTACGTGTTTGACTTGTGTAAAGAATCTTCCAGAGTGAGAAGTTGGTTGTATTTGTTTTCCTTGTGAAATAGTGATTTGTACTAGGTCACTTTGTATAAAGCTTCGATCGCGGCGTTGTCATCTATGGTACAGTGTGCAACGACCGATTTGAAGCGGTCCATAAATTCTCTCAAGGGTTCGCCTTCTTCTTGCTCAAGGGCCCAGAGGTCGGTGTCTCTAGTTTTTTGCTTGATGAACATCGAGAAGTTTTTGAGAAAAGCGGTTGAGAGTGCCATATAGTTGTCAATCGAATCAGCTTATAGTCGGGAGAACCGGTCGAGTGCGATTCCACCAAGATTCTCCACAAAAAGTTGGCACTTGGCAGCATCCCTCTCTTCCTTATTGTGGAATTGAAAACAGTTCATCATGATACCGAAGAAAGTCATGAAGTGTAGAGGGTCGGAATTCCCTTCGTAAGGCGTGAGTTTGATATTTTCCATGCGCCAAACTGAAGTGTTGATGATTCGCTGCGTAAACGGAGTTTTCTAGGTTTTCTAGATCACACGGTCGATTTCGGGTTCCGAACTGGTTGCTTGATGAAATTTGGAGCCCATATCTCGAAGTTGTGCCTTGACACCCTTGATCTCTTGATCTCAGAATGCTTTCTCGGTGAGTGGTTGTACCGCTCTGTTCCTTGTGGACCCTTGTGTCGGAGGATGATCTGCCACGTTCTGATTTTGTTGCAGGTCGGTGAAAAGAGTTCGGCGGAGTAAGGGGGTGTTTCATCCTGAGGTCAGAGTGGTGTTTGATTATGTCGGAGTTCACCGATCAGATCCCTGAACTTAGTTTGAGTTGCGATCAGTGCATCGAACCGTTTGTTATTCCTTTTGGTCATTTCCTCGAGTTGTGCGGCCATAGCCTGTATGAGGGCAAGTTGGTCAGGTTGAACTGTTGCGGTGTTAGTGGTATTCGCTGGAGCTGGAGGCGGTGGGAGATATGTGCTTTGGTCCACCAAGTTAAGGTTATTAAGCTTGTTGTTCTGGTGGAGGTTGGTGTTGTTGTTATCGCCACCATGCACCGATCTAGTTGGTGATCCTGCCACCGCTGAGCTTAATTACCGAGATCCAAAGGTTGTTTTTAACTGAAGAAGTCTCCATAGACGGCACCAATTGTATAATTCAGATATCACACAAAGGGCTAGAACAATCAAATCAGACCGGAATCTCGTTTTATTAGATTTACCTCGGGGAAATACAAGATCGATTAAGGCGTCGAAAGTTTAACGAACTTAATCGGAGGACAAGAACTTGAGATTTATAAGCCGGTAAGTTCATAACTCTCAATCTCTCTGGTCTCGTGGGTAAATTGTAGGATCTTCCTTGAATGAGGAGATGGTTTCCCTATTTGTACGGTCTTGAGTCGGCTGTAAGTAAGAAATTCCATTTTCCTCGTCGAATTTGGAAAATGAATATTTCATTTTTCCTTCAAGATCAGGAAATCTTACGTAAATCTAATCTCGGAGATCGGTGCCAATCGCGATGAATTGGACTTTATCGGGTCTGGAGGCCGGTAATCAGGGTTTTGGGCTTAATCTCTTCCGAGTTTGAACCGTCGTAGATCTGGATCAATTGTGCCGATCTCAATTCAAACCAGGAAGTGTGGAACTAGACCACACAGATTCTGAAATGTGTTTTTCCTTTTCCTCAATCTTTCTTTCTGCTTATAATACATCATGCACTTTAGCACAATCCTTCAACAAAGAAGCATTTTCTTATGGCAGCACTCATCTCTGTAACTAGCAATTTTTGTTAACTTACGAAGAGTTTAATACTTCCTTTTTTAGTGTAGATGTAACGATCCATACACGCAAACTAAGAAAAATATCAATCCAAACACAAACACACATATAGAAATACATTGATGAATGATGCATATAACTTTATAGCCTAGAATTAACGTGATTAACACCGTGTCGATGAACTTCCTTGGAACCGGCACTGTCCTCATTGACGACCAAAGCCTTAGCAGTGTCTCTCAACTTAGACTTAAGAATCTTTCCGTTGCTGTTCCTTGGCAAGTCTTGAAAAAACACTATCTTCTTTGGACACATAAAATGCGGCATGTTTTTACGACAATACTCAATTAAATCTCGTTCAGTGGTCAGCAATTCGTCTTCACGGTGTCCTTGATTAGTCTCACCTTTTTTTAGAACAATAAAAGCACACGGGGTTTCACCCCAAAGAGGATGAGGCATGGCCACGACCGCAGCTTCGAGCACTTTCTCGTGCTCGTAAAGAACTCTTTCGACCTCAATACTGCTGATGTTCTCACCTCCCGAGATGATGATGTCTTTGGATCGATCTTTGATCTCTACGTGCCCATCAGGATGAATCACACCTATGTCTCCCGTGTTGAGCCATCCATATTTAAACGATTCAGCTGTAGCTTTAGGGTTCCTTAGATACCCTTTCATTACACTGTTTCCTTTAATAACAATCTCTCCCATTGTCTTCCCGTCGCGTGGGACACTCTCTTGAGTTTTCGTGTTCTGCACGTCAACATCCGCTATGGTTATGTTTCTTACCCCTTGCCTTGCTTTCAGCTGCATCTGTTGATCTTCTGGTAGTCTATTTTAAATGGTATAATATAAAATTTAGTGAATCTTAATGATTTTGAACTTTCACATGGTTATATATAAGACAGTTATATATTCTGTAAACTCAAATGGTGATTTTTACCTGTTCCACTCGTCTTGCCACTCACAAAAGAGAACTGGACCAGTGGCCTCCGTAAGCCCATAACCATGCATCACTTGGAACCCCAACCGCTGCACCTTCTCAAGAAGCCCAACGGGTGGGGGTGAACCTCCGGTCAACACCTGAACAGGCCGGGACTTGTGTGACCGGTAGTTTCGACCTCCTTCGAGGAGAATTCTAAAGACCGTAGGAACACAAGACATGTGCGTCACACCATGCAAATCTATGTTCTTATATATCTCTGGGGCAGTCACGTGCCTTAAGCAGACGTTGGTGCCGCCACGGGCAGCAACGGACCACGTGTGCGTCCATCCATTAGAATGAAACATAGGTAGGGTCCAGAGGTAGACCAGGGAATTCCCCATTTCCCAGCCCATAATCGAGCTCAAAGCGCTCAAGTACGCTCCTCGGTGGCTAACCACTACACCTTTTGGGTCGGCCGTGGTGCCAGACGTGTAGTTCAAAGAGATAGGACCATTCTCGTCGCACACACGGAACATACTTGCGGACGAGGAGAGCGTAAGATCTCCTCTACGAATGAGACCCTCGTAGTCTAACTCCTTGGGGGAATGATTTCTAGTGGAACCGATCTCATCAATGGGTATGATCAGTGGGTGAGGTTGTGAGTCGTCGAAAGGTAGGAGACGGAGGACTTCTCTAGTCAAATGAGCAAACTCGTGGTCCACGAATAACATCTTTGGCTGGGCATGGCGGAGGATGATGGCTATGGTTTTGGCGTCGAGACGGGTGTTAATAGGGTTAAGTACGGCTCCGGTCATGGGAACGGCAAAATGCATCTCGTACATGGCAGGTACGTTAGGGGCCAAAATCGAGACCTAAACACAGATAAATAATTACCATCTTAAAGAAAAGTAACGATAGTACAAGCATTTGTAAGAGGCATCAATTAAGATATATAAAACAAGAAAAAAAGCGAACTTATGTGATTCCTATGATACATAAGTCATCATAAGTCGTAAGAATGGCTATTGGGAAAATCCATGCTATGATTAGTCATGCATAGAAAAGAGAAATCAAAGAGAAATGTCATACGACGTCGTTTCGGGTGATATTGAGAGAGACGAAAGAGGCGGCAAGACGACGGCAACGGTCATAAGTCTGAGGCCAAGTGAAACGAGTTTGTCCATAGATTATGGAAGTTCGATTCGGATAACATTCCGAAGCTCTCTTCAAGAACGTTATGGGTGTTAGAGGAACGTTGTTTGCTTCACATAACGCCAGATTATCCATCTTGTATGTGTGTGTGTGTGTGAGGGAATAGGGATATGCGAATCCATATTATATATAGAAGATTGTGAGAGACCACAAAAAAAGAGTAATATTCGAAGAATAATAAATGGATTGAATGCAGGTCATGCCTAAAGTTTTGGTAGATGTCACTGAAAACTGAAAACATCTAAAGCGCTCACAATCTAACTTTCCTTTTTGAGTTTATAACAGTAACGTGACATTTAAGTTCGGCCATCTATTTATAAATTATTACAGACAATACAGTTATTGACAAGGACACAAGTGAATGATATTAATTGCTTAAAAACATTAGGCACGAAATGTCGGTCAAATCGTAGAGTGGCCATTCAAATTCAATATTGCTTTTGTTGATCACATGCGTTTGTAATAAAAAAAAAAAAAAAAAGGATCGTTCTCGGTTGTTGATTCGTTGCGGCCTACAACTTTGGGTTATGACTTATGATATAGAGAATTAAATTATGTACCCTCTCTTTTATATATTAATTAGGATTTAACCCGCACTACAGCGCGGAGAAATTTTTTTTTATTTTCAATTATCTGATATTTTTAAAAAGTTTTCTCAATTTGTTATAAATAATACATGATTATAGTATATTGCGTTTTTTGCACAATAAAAAATATGATTTGGGCAGTTATAGATTTTATTGGTTTATATTAATTGAAAATAAATTGTTATTAATTTATTATGTGAATTTGATTATTGTAAGCTAAAAGTTGTGAAAATGAAGTGTTGTTAAAATATATCTACATTAATTTTATATGAATGTGTTATTTGTTTTAAATTAGTTATGAAAATGAAATGTTGTTCCGATTTTATTAACATCTCTAAAGATGGTAGTGACACCTTAGGGATCATGTGTTCAATATTTTCTCGTAAAAATTCACCAAATGTCTATAATGGACCTTATATTAGCTTTGCACATATCTTCTTCTTTTTTATAATATATATATTAATTTTACAAAGCAAAATAAGAGATAAGGGAAAAAACATATTATCGATAATTAAAAACAAATAGTACCCATAAAATTTGAGATGACATAAGTGCTGCGTTATGAAGGAGATGTAATTTTTTATGTTTGTTGAGCCTTTGTGCTCTGGTCTTTAGATTTGTGTTTTCTCCCGTTAATTGGACCCATGTGGATGTTTCGGCCTTAGGGCTTATATTTCTTTTGCTCTTTTGAGTTTTTAATAGTAATCTATTCAGTGAAAACAAAAAATTGAGAAAGTGAAAGTGCCCTAACCTAAGAAAACATATTTTTTTACAAATCTTATAGCTTTATAAGTAGGTTTATGAATCTATTAAGTTTCGATTACATAATTCTTTGATTCTCAATATTATTTTGCTTATTGAAAAGAAAATGGGTATATATTTTTTCTTTCGGAACCGGATCCTATCAATTAGAGGCTCATATTCGATGAAATATTCTCTACAGTGAACATTTCTAAACATTGACTTAATAATATTATATTTAAAACAAAGTTCATTTACTCGCGCTAGCTATATAGCGCGGGATAATGTTTTCTTAAAAATTATTTTGAAATTTAAGAAAAACAAAATTATATGAATTAATAATATATCTAACTAATTCTTCTATATAGAATTGTCACCCGGACTAACATGTCTACTTAACCCGTTTTGCAATGAACTAAAATATTATTCGGAATAACCCGCAAAAACCTATAATCTTGAACACATAACTCTAATATGCATCGTTTAATGACTATGAATTTTATGGTCATCAGTCCACAAACTCTTAAGAAATTAATTTTCTCGTGTCTAACTCTTTATAAAATTAGTAAAATATTTTTCAAACTTTTGTTTTGATATATATTCAAATAAAATATAATAGTCATAGTAAAAAATATTGCAAGATCTCGAATATTTTTTTGGAATATATATGGATTCATTATTATTTAATAATATCATAATAATTAAGAAACTACATATTAAATAACCTTTTTAATGAGAAATAAATACTTTCCATATTATCATCAATAATTTTAAAAGACAATTATATCATTTCTTATTTCAATTATCTTTTTTATTTGTAATGACATAATATGTAATAACTTACAAAAAAAAAGTTCATTTTCAAAAATATCTCTTAAATAATATTATAGAGATATCTACACTTTATTTATTAATATGACATTTTATCAATCTTCACACTCTTATGTGTAACCTACATCTTATGCGTCTTCAGTCTGGCTCCTAAAATAGACAGTGCCACTTATTCTATAAGGCTATAGAACTCATCAGTCTATATGTTCTTCTAGTTAGTGAATGATTTAGTTGTAGAATATGTGTAATCAGTGGCAGAGCCATGTTGGAGAGAGGGGTCAAGTGACCTATAAAACCTATATCGAGCTCCGCCACATTGTGTACCTACATCTTATGCGTCTACACTCATTCAGCATGGTTCATGTGAACCGATTAAGTCTAAACCAAGTTGTATAATCGTTGGAGAGATAGACTGTAAGATCCGGAATTTGGATATGGAACATGAAGGATATGTGCGATACACAGAAGATCAGGACGCGTGAAAAGATACAACAAAGTGACGTGGCAGAAGCTGAGTGGAGAATGGAGGATCAGAGTAATATCCAAGAGGAAGTTGACGTAACAGCTGCTGAGTGGAGCTGGGACGAAACTTTTGTGTGTATCAAGGAGGATCTTCATAATCACATCAATAAAGATATGAAACTTTAAACGGGGGAAAGTGTATATATATACACATGTTCGTGTTGGGATGTGGTATATATACGAGTATGTTAGGCCATAATTAGTTTAGACGTCCGAAGAGAACTAGTCAATAAACTAAGAGAGAGATTTAGGGTTTTTGGTGAGTGCAAAAGAGTGTTACACAAATAATGTTGTGGTAAACTTGGGTAGATTAGGAATCGGTCAATGTCAAGTTGCAGTGTGTAACGTCGTGTAATCCTTATTAAACAAGTCTGTAAAGATTGTTTAACTGATTTCTAATAAAGGCAAAGTGGAATTTACAAATTCATTGTTCATTACATACAAATCTTTGTGTTACATGAGTTTTCATTTGATATCAGAGCGTGTCACCTTCATAGATTTTGGAATATATTTACAAGTTGAGGTCCTGGGAATAACATGGAGACTATGAATCAACTCATTGCAGTTTGATAATGGAAAAAACCAATTACCTAATGTGCTCATATCAGTGTAACATTTAGGGATCAATCCAAAGAGGTTAAGATTAGCACACCAAGAATACGAGACACTAATCGAGCTAAGCTAATATTATTATGATTTTTCTAGCAATCCTAATGACAATAAAGCTTAAACAAGAAAGGTCAAAGCATAAAACGAAAATAAACAAACGACTAACGAGTTTCAAACTTAGACAAGACGGGAAAACGAACTACAAAGCTAAAACGGTTTATTTCAATTCTAAACAACCAAATTCTAGAATGAGGTTATTGATTTCGGGTGATCCTAGAGCCAATACATGATGCCAATATACTCAATTAATGCTAATCTTTAGGTTTAGACCACTAATTAAGACAAACCCACTTTTGTGGCACTAATTTTCTTGCTAATTACCTAATTAAAAAAAAATTTCATTTGTAATTAAGTAATCAACAAGTATTAAACACAAGATCTAATAACCAATAAACACCTTAGAAATCTATTTCCATAGGCTAAGAATGTAAATTACTCATTAAGTTCATTGAGGAATTTTATCAAACACCTTTCGGGCGAGAAATTTCCTAAGTTCTAAATCAACTTGATCAAGGCTAATCTAGCATTAAGAACACCTAATAACCAAGTAAATAAAACAATCTAAACCCCTAACATCATGGATCAACCTAAAAATCACCCTAATATACCTCACCCAAAGATCCTAAAGAGACCAATCACTAATCATGATAAAAACCAACAAATCCTACTAGGCAAATGTTAAGGATCATCACTACAAGAAAACATGCATTTTACAACGGGCAGAATCGATGTAAAATCGATATAAACAGGTTTTGGGACGTAAATTGTTCGTCGTTACTCGATAATCGTCAAAAACTCGTCGGAAAAACGGAGACGTATAAAAATTGTCGTACAATATCCGTCGTAAATTTATATCGACATTACGACCAAAATAACCTCGTTGGTCTATGGTTGTAAAATTACGACGATTTTACATCGAATTTTCGTATCGGCAATCCGTCGTAAAAGCGTCGTAATATATCGATGTAAATTCGTTGGTAAAGCGATGTACAAATAAATCAATATAAATTCGTCGTATATTGTAGATCGATGTAAATTCTAAATCGATGTAAAATCGATGATATATATATATATATATATATATATATAATATTTATTTTATTAATAATTAAAATTATAAAATAATAATTTGAAAAATTATAAAATAATAATTTGAAAAATTATAATTATAAATTAAAAATTTATAAATAAATTGAAAATAGAAAATAAAAGTGAAAATACAAAATACAAAATACTAATTATTATCTTGTGGGTTAATACCCAAGTTACCGAAAATCTCCTCGTCCGTGCTCCGCTCCAATTCCGCTCGATGTTCCGCGAGCGGATCCACATCCTGATGCTCATCCCTCGGGTCCGATGTCGATGCTTGCTGCTGCCTCAGTGGTGTCGCCAAATCGGGGTTACTCTCGGCAATAATATCGAAGAGACTACAAGAAAACACAGTTTTTGCGACCAATAAAAGAGTCACAAAATGGTCGCAAATGACTCATTTGCGACCATTTTGGGACCAAAAAAAGTGGTCGCAAATATTTGGTCGCTAAATAAAGTGGTCGCAAAACAGTCACAAATTTGAGACTGATATGTGACTATAATATCAGTCCTAATTTATAGACTGATTTGTGACTATTTGTAAAAAAATAATTAAAAAAAAAACAAAAACAAAAACAAAATTCAAAAAAAAATATTTTTATTTATTTATTTAATTCATTACAAAAAAAATTAAAAAAAAATAATTCATTAATATCGACGCCGACGTCTACGAATCCGGCGACGGTCTTGCTTCCTCCGGCGATTTTCGATCTGACATCAAAACCCTAATGGTCTCCATCGTTCGATTTCCTCTCTCTAAACGCT
The DNA here is from genome assembly GCA_030161315.1 of Eutrema japonicum. Lineage (NCBI taxonomy): Eukaryota > Viridiplantae > Streptophyta > Magnoliopsida > Brassicales > Brassicaceae > Eutrema > Eutrema japonicum. The sequence continues at coordinate 18,648,878 of BSQW01000006.1, forward strand.
GATCCGAATTTCCCCCGCGAATACCCTTCTTCCCAGGTGGCGGAGGCACCGGCGGAGGAGCTAAGCCCGTCGTCGACGGCGATTCAAACGCGAACCCGGCGATGGCTCAGAGATTCCATCAGGGCTTATTGAGTCGTATCATTCAGGGACAAATAGTCGAAATCAGATCTCGCCGCCACCGACAGAAGAAGAAGAGGAGGAAGGAGCCGGAGGAGAAGAAGCCTCGCCGGCGGCTGGAGAAGAAGAAGCCTCGCCGGCGGCTGGAGAAGTAGAAGCCCCGCCGGCGGTTGGAGAAGAAGAAGCCTCGCCGGCGGCTGGAGAAGTAGAAGCCTCGCCGGCGGCTGGAGAAGTAGAAGCCTCGCCGGCGGCTGGAGAAGTAGAAGCCTCGCCGGCGGCTGGAGAAGAAGAAGCAGCTGGATCTGCAAAAAAAAAAAAAAAAGTGAGATCGATCAATTGATATGTTGAAGAGAAGGAAGAAGAAGAAGAAGAAGAAAGAGAAGAAGAGAATCGTGGAAAGGGAGAGAAAAAAAAATCAATTAAAAAAAAGAAAAAAAATCAATTAAAACAGTTTAAATCCTCCACCGTTGGATTAAACCAATCAACGGTGGAGGATCTCGATCCTCGTCACAAGAAACTAGCCAATGAGAAGCTTTCATTATTTTTGTCATTTGGTCACAAATTAGTCGCAAATTTTGGACTCTTTTGTTACTACTATTAAAAAATCGACTGGGGTTGCTAAACGGTCGCAAATTTGGGACTCTTTTGTGACAATAATTTTTTTTACCCTAAACCCTAAACTTTAAGAACCTAGAAAGTTTAAATATGACTTTACAATGATTTTGTGTATATAGCAGTTCAAAAATATGTTAAAACTTAAAAATAAATAAATTTTGAGATAATTTTTATCTTTCAAAATCATTTCTTATAAAACACATGTAACACTTAGTAGATGTTATGATGAGATTGAAATTTTTGTAAGTGTTATATATATATATTTTTTAATGTTTATGTGTAAGATCTACTTTAAAATTTAAGATTTAGAGTTTATGATTAAGGGTTAGAGGTTTAGGGTTTAGAATTAAGGATTTATAAAATGATCATATATTAAAAAAAATTGTAAGTGTTGAATTTTTTTGTATATTATTTGATGTTTATGTGTAAAATTTTGTTTACAATTTAAGATTTAGATCAAATTTATTATTAAGGGTTAGAGGTTTAGGGTTAAGGGTTAGAAGTTTAGGGTTTATGATTAAGGGTTAGAGGTTTATGATTTAATTAAGATATAGAGTTTATGATTAAGAGTTAGATGTGTATGATTTAAGATTTATAGTTTATGATTTAATTTAGGGTTTACAAATTAGTATACATGTTACCCTAAACCCTTAAATGATTATATTTAAAAAAAATTGTAAGTGTTGAATATTTTGTATATTATTTGATGTTTATGTGTAAGATCTAGTTTACAATTTAATATTTTTGTATATTATTTATGTTTATGTGTAATATATATTTTACAATTTAAGATTTAGAGTTTATTATTAAGGGTTAGAGGTTTAGAGTTTAGAATTTAGGATTTATAAATGATTATATTTTTAAAAATAGTAAGTTTGATTTTTTTTTATTATTATTTGAATTTTTGTATATTATTTGATGGTTTAGGGTTTAGAATTTAGAGTTTATATTTTTTTTGATATTATTTGATGTTTATTTAAAAACAATTGAGGGGAGTTGCTAAACCGAAGCAAATCAGTCACAAATTTGGGACTACTTTTGCAAGTCCTTAAACAGTCGCAAATAAGCGACTTTTTTCTGACCAATTTTTTTAGTCGGTAATTTGGGACTCTTTTGCCACTGCAATACCAGTGGTCGCAAAGTGGTCACACTTTTGTCCCACTTTTTTGCGACCAAAAAAAGAGTCACAAAAAGTGGTCGCAAAAACTGTTATTTCTTGTAGTTTTTGCGACCACTGTTTGTGACTCTTTTGCCACTGCAATACATGTATCCTTAGATCGTCTTATTGTATCCTTGGATCTTCTCATCGTATACCAATTGCTTCGCCTGAAAAGTGCTGATCTCGGAGTTGGCAGTGTTTAACTCGTTCCGCAACTCAACCAGATTCTCGAAATGATGACGTGGGGAAGAAAAGGCGACGACACTATCTCGGATCGAGCTCATCCCTAAAATTCTACCCTTTTTCTTCGGGACAACCTTAAAAAAAGAAATTAAACGAAAAAATCATACCATTTGAAGGCGCCTTACCATAAAAGGTGTTTGACCTGAAGTATGTGGCATAACCGCCGGAAGACCATCTGGACCGACAGTGTTACGAAAACCCAAACACTTACCAGCCACTACTTGCAAATGCGGAAGTATCCAGTAGGCCTTCTAGCTGTTCCAAACTTCGAAAGACATGTATGGGGGCTTCGCCTTATCGCCATGAACCTCCCACTTCCTCTTCCAATTGGAGACAGTATTATTGAGCTGAAATTTTTCCTTCTCTTTAAACTTCGTCTTCACCATCTCGTTGATCACAATGTCCTATTGTCATTTTTGCTATAAAAACGACAAAAATTTAGAAACGATTAAATAAAAATAATTAGAAACGATAAAATTACCGCAAAATATTTGAAACAATTCTCAACAACGTCGTCCGGAATCGCATACCAATTATAGTGAGGCTCCTCGAAATAGGCTTTAATGGTGTTAGACACACTCCGTCCGACTTTGCTATCTTCCTTAAACCTTTGAAATAAAACTATAATTATTAGTAAAAAAAATGTTAATTACAAAAAAAAAATTTAAGTTACGTACCAAAAAGTATTTGGAGGCCGTCGCGGATCTAACCGGGGTAAGACATCATGACCCAGCGAACGCAAAAAATCATCAGCCGTGTATTGTGCATTCATCAAAGGGGGTCGAGGCACTGGTGTAGGTGGAGGTGGCGGCGGCGGCGCTGGTGCGAACCCAGAATCCGGAACCGCCACTACAAGAAAACAATCGATTTGCAATGGAATTTGCGACCAATTTGCGAATATCTTGCGAGAGATTTGCTAGTGCCCTCACGGTAGTCTTAAGTCCATCGCATATTTGCGAGGGAAATAGTCGTCGCAAATTGCGACGACTTTGCAACATATTTGCAACGATATTGCGAGGGACAGTCTGTCGTCGCAAATTCGTAGCAATTTTGCGAGGGATTTGCGAGGGACAGTCTGTCGTTGCAAATTCGTAGCCACTTTGCGAGGGATTTGCGAGTGAACTAAAGGTCGCAACTGTCGTCGCATTTGCAAGGGAAAATTGTCGTCGCAATTTGCGAGGGATTTGCTACGGCAATTTGCAAGGGATTAGCGACGGTGTGTAGTTAGGTTGAGTTAGGTGAGGTAGATGGACCACGTTTTAAAGAAATGTTTTGTTTTCGTCTCAAATCCTTCGCAAATTCCTCTTTCGTAGCAAATCCTTCGCAAATTCCTTTTCCGTAGCAAATCCCTTGCAAATTGTCGTAACAAATCCATCGCAACTTGCCGTAGCAAATCCCTCGCAACTTGCCGTAGCAAATCCCTCGAATACGGAATCGTCAGATGAGAGCTCATAACAACAAACAACTTCGATAAAAAAAATAATAATAATAAAAAACAATAAGAATAATAATTGAGAAATAGATTTTGAGTGGTGGGTGTTTTAAAAATGTCTTCGGGGCACGAAATATACGCATTACGATCATGGATGTACAATCAAAGAGATCCATAGACGGGTGAAGTGACGAAAGAGTTTCAGGACGGGTTGCGAGCATTCATGTACCAGACGACAAACCAACCATGTGCGACTCGTGACGGTAAAATTTTATGTCCATGTAGAAAGTGCAAGAACACCCAATATGTGGAAATTGATACTATGAAGAGGCATCTATATAATAGAGGATTTAATCCAAACTATTATATCTGGTTTTCGCATGGGGAAGGTTGTAGTGTTGATGCAGAAAGTAGTAGTACGAGTTATGAAGTTGATCAACCTTGTTATAATTATGGTAATTATAATTATGACCATGATCATTTATTCAGAAATATTGATGAAGGGTATCAATAGGGAAATAGGTTTCATGATATGGTTACAGATGCATTTCATGAAAGTACAACTGCATTTGCTGATGATAATACTAGGAAAGAACGCAACATATAAGCAAAGCGTTTTTATGATATGTTAGACGCTGCGAAACATCCCATCTACGATAGATGTAGAGAAGGGCAGTCTAAACTGTCATTGGCATCTAGGATGATGACAATTAAAAGTGATCATAACTTAAATGAGATTTGCATGGATTCATGGGCTGAGCTAATTAAAGAGTATTTGCCAGAAGATAATCTTTCCGCTAAGAGTTACTATGAAATACAAAGGTTGGTTGCAGGTCTTGGGTTACCATTAGAAATGATTGATGTATGCATTGACAATTGCATGATTTTCTGGAAAGATGATGATAAGTTGCAGGAATGTCGATTTTGTGGGAAGCCGAGATATCAACCAACTACTGGAAGGACCCGCGTTGCATACCAACGTATGTGGTACTTGCCAATCACCTATAGATTGAAACGGTTATACCAATCAGAAAGGACATCGGCGGCAATGAGATGGCATGCGCAACATACCAAGGAGGATGGGAAGGTTACGCATCCGTCAGATGCAAATGCGTGGATACACTTTCAAACTGTACATTCAGACTTTGCTAACGAGAGCAGCAATGTCTGTCTTGGCTTATGTACCGATGGATTTAGTCCATTTGGTATGTCTGGGAGACAATATTCTCTATGGCCTGTCATATTGACGCCATACAATCTTCCTCCGGAAATGTGCATGCAACGGAAATTTTTGTTCTAGTGCCTAGTCCTAAGCATCTGAAGCGATCCCTTGATGTATTCCTCCAACTTTTGATTCATGAGTTTAAACAATTGTGGTATACAGGTGTTCGCACATTCGATTATTCGCAGCAACGGAACTTCAAGATGCGTGCTGTGCTATTGTGGACCATTAGTGACTTTCCGGCGTATGGAATGTTACGGGGTGGACTATGCATGGAAGGTTATCTTGTCCATATTTTCTTGATCTGTCAGAGGCCTTCCAGCTGAAGCATGGAAGGAAATCATGTTGGTTTGATTGTCATTGTTGGTTTCTTCCTATGCATCATCCGTATCGAAAGAACAAGAAGTTTTTTTAGGAAGAACAAGGTCGTACGTGTCCCCCCCCCCCTCAGTCTATCTTTCAGGGAATGATTTGTTTGAGTGATTATTACGGTGCTCAAGAAACATGTAAACGTGTGGGCAATTGGCACACTAAGGCAAACTTGTCTGACGGATATAACGTTTCTCACAATTGGCACAAACAAAGTTTTGGGAACTGCCATATTGGAAGGATCTTCTATTACGGCATAACCTTGATGTGATGCACATCGAAATTTTTTTTTCCCATGCATCATCCGCATCGAAAGAACAAAGAGAATCGAAGACTTGAAATTGAGAAGAAATTCTCTTTATTAATCAAAAACCAAGGTTCAACGTTACAAGAATAAAAATACTTATACTAGTTTGCTAAAACCCTAATTAAAAGACTTGGAGACAAAACATCTTTAAGCCGACATTTAAAAGCCCAAATCCAAGACATAAAACAAAAGTCCAATAATGATAAAACAACGATACAAACGAAGAGCCAAATGACACAGGAAAGAAGGTGTGTTACACACGGATGAAGATGTGCTACATCACCTTCTCTACATCCATCGTAGAGCGGCTGATTTGCAGCGTCTAGCATATCATAAAATCGTTTCGCATCTACGTTGGGTTCCTCAACACTATTATTAGCATTTGTTTCATGAAATGCATCAGTAACCATGGCATGCATCCTATCATGATCTTAACCCTGATCAAATTGATGTTCACCATGATGATAACTACTACCCTGATCAAAATCTACATGACCTTGATAATTACTACTACGATCAGCTTGAGTAATCCTTTCAAAACCCTCTCCATGTTGATGCCAAACATAATATTGTGGCATAAACCCTCTATTTAGTAAATGCTTCGACACCGTCTCAATCAAAATATATCTTGTATTCTTGCATTTACGACAAAGACATAATATCTTACCGTTTTCCAGGGTTGTTTGCATATTTCCGGCCTGATACATGAATATTTCAAGTCCCTCTTTGAATTCTTTCATCAACGCTCCTTCCGAATCCTTTTGCGTATACATCCATCTTCGTAGATCGTATATAGATATTTTATAAATAAAGATTTTATAGTATTTGTTTTTTGTTATTAGTGTTTGTTTTATTTTAAAAACTTTCGTTTCAAGTTAGGATGTATTTATAGAAAAAATTTCAGAATTACCACCGGATTTACATCGAAAATTTTACAACGAATTTACATCGAAATAACATTTACAACGACTTTACATCGAATATACGACGACTAGATTAGATGTAAATAATTAGGTGAACCTACTGAAAAACATATTCACCAAACTGGAAACAATCGACGTGAAATCGTCGTTAATTTACATCGAATATAGGTCGTTGTAAATCCGATGTACAATTACATCGACTTTACAATGTAATATTTGAAAGTCATATTCGTTGTAATATCGATGTAACTTTACATCGGATTTACGACGATTTTTGATATCGTCGTATAATTGTCGTAATGTCGTCGTCCAATTACGACAATTTTACGACGACACATATTTACGACGAAATTGCATCGAACACATATGTCGCCGTAATGTCGTTGGCCAATTACGACTATTTAAAATCGTCGTAAATTTTCGTTGGAAATAGGCAGTTGTTTTTGTAGTGCATCATGAATGATTAAAAGACGAGAGATTTAAGAAGAAGATAAATAAGATTGCATTCAAATACTCAAAGATTCATACAAAAATGATAAGAACCTTCAGAAGGGAAAGTATTTGAAACTAAAACCAAACTTAGCTAAAAAATTAGGTCTAACAAGCTTAAATAGTAAATAGGTGCGAACCGGGTCAACCCGGCCTGCATCGGCCGCAACTACCCGATGTGGCTAGCTGATGCATGATACTGGTCTCCGGCTGAAACTGCATCGTCCGTAAGAGCCCGGTGCAGCCTGGTCGATGCCGAACACTGGTTATTCTCCGGCGTGAGCTGCATCGGCCGTAGGTGCCCGATGCGGGGTGGCCGATGCAGAACACTGGTCTTGGCTTCTTCTTGCCTTTTTCTCCTTCTTTGAATCTTTCTCTTCCTCTTGTCCAAGATCATCTTCCAAGCTCCACATTGCCTTCATAGCCTCCAAATGTACCTAAGAAACACTCTAAATACTCTGAAACTCTCTAGGACCTAACCAAAACTCACTAACCTCTATATGTGAATGCAAGATCCAAGAAGACCATGTAAATGCAAGTGAAAGGCACAAAAACTAACTAAAATGAATGCATGAAATGACTAAATAGTGCAACTATCAACTCCCATAAACTTTCATTTTGCTTGCCCTCAAGCAAACAAACATAAACAAGATGAAGAAGAGGTTGAAGGTGGGAGCTCAAATCCGAAAGTATCAACAACAGATATCGACTCAATGTCCTAGTTGGTAGTTCTATGATGCCCAAAAAAACAAACTCTACTTCTAAACATGAAAAGAAGTCTAAGGCTTAGCATCCACAAGCATTCCTATCCTCCAACTCTTTAACATTCATTAAGTGGTAATGGTGAATCATGCAATGCAAAAATAAAGTGAACTCATTTGGCTTAGGGAAAAAGTTTTGAGATAAAAATGATCTCAATCATGTGGGTACTCCATAGCAAAGAGATCTTTCATAAAAGAATGAACTTTGGCAAAATGCTAAGAGTAAACAACAACTGATGCATACAAGGATAGACTTCCATCTACCTAATGCCTCTCATGATCTCGACTCCTATCATCCTCTCCAACAATATTTCATTCCTACACAACCTATAACATAAGACAATTTGCCTTCTTAAACCTGTATTCTCCATCATTTTTCTTTTCTTTTCACACTTAGGGGATTCTCTTCTTTTACACAAATGGTTGGCTTCTTATCTTTTTTTTTTTCTTTTAGCTCTTATTTTGTTTTCATAACTAGTCTCTCAACCATCCTTTAAATGACTTAGCCATATATATTTTTTTTTCCTTTTTGGCCCTTTCTTTCTTTTACACTTAGAGACTTATTCATTTCAATACTTATAAGAGTTATTTCACACTTTCATGCCAACCAATCCAAACTTTTACTTTCCCCTATCATTTCTTCCAATCCTTCCTCTCTTTTTTTTCGCATTCCCTTTTCTTCTTCTCTCAACAATACCTCAACACTCCAACCTAAACTAACCTAGCCTATATCAAGCTCAATGATGTGTGAGCTAGTTCTTCATGGAAGCATCTCCTTGTCGTTATAAACTCAACACTTTTTGCTAATTTCATTCAAAAATAGGCCTGACAACACACACAAGAGATGAAGGCTTGATATAAGGCATAGTTTAGGGTGTGGTTAATCGTTCCAAATATGGGAATCGACTATTTGAGCTAACAAGAGAGTGGTAAAAAAAGGAGAAGATAGCCCAAATATGTATATGGTATCCATGAGTTCATCTTTTCAATGTACAAAACATGATAATTGCGAATCAAGATTATAGTTCAATAGCAAGAGTTGGAATCAATTCAAAACTTGTTTCGACCAAAAGAAAAACATTCAAGACATGAGATCCAAGCATGGTTTGTCTTTAATTTCAAGTTTATTCAAATGCATCAAACGGTTGGCCGATAGCTACGAGTCCATAGCTAGAACTTTTTGTGGTCGTCTGTTGCTAATAGCCACAAAATATATATAGACTATAGTTACAACTAGGCCTGAGCATTTTACCCGGACCCAAAAACCCGAACTGGAACCGACCCAAAAATACCCGAACCGAAATCCTATCGGTTTCTAAATGGGTTCAAAATCTTTTTACCCGAAAGACGCGGAACCGAACCGAGAACTGATCGGGTACCCGAGAACCAAATACGGATATATTTTCTTTTGTTTTTTTGGATTTTTGGGTATATTTTTCGGTTTTTTGGTATATTTTTGGTTTTTGGGTATATTTTTCGGTTTTTCGGGTATATTTTTGTGTTTTCAGGTATATTATTCGGGTATTTTTCGGGTTTTCGGGTATTTTCAGATTTTCGGGTATATTTTCGGCTCCCAAATACCCGAACCGATTAAGATCCGATTTTTTTTTGGTTTTTTTTGGGTTCTTGAATCTCTGAACCGAACCGATCCGGAACTGAGAGGAACCGAACCGAAACCTTTTCGGTTCCTATTTGGGTCCAAAACCCTTCTACCCAAAAAAACTCGGAACCGATCCCAATACCCGAATGCCCAGCCCTAACGATATTTGTGCCTAGCTATAAACATTATTTTTTTTATAGTGTGAACGACCTATAGCTATCCGTGAAATCAAGCTCATATATTATAACTGTATACATCCCTCGATCTTCTCATCTGAATCTTACATAAAGAAAGATCATTCTTTTTTTGGCAGGTTGTTCAGGGAGAAAGAGAAGAAAATCTTGTGAGGCTTCTCAGAGATTTTCTGAAACAATATGTCCATGGAGACAAAGAGGGTTTCATACACTGCGCTGAATCTGAAGCCAAAGAGACTCTCAGCTGCAGGCATTGACTCCTTCCTTTGTGTGATTCACTAGTTAATTATACACTAAACATTTCTTCGCATTCTGAATAGAAATCTTATGAATGAATTTGTTAAATCTTTTGGAACAGTTCTAGAACTTGGGAAGAGAGCTCTTTACTTAGGAGTTCCTTTTTGTAGCTGAATGGGTTAGGAACAAAGGGCATTCTTGGAAATAACAGATCAGTGCAGCCAAAGGTGCTTTTAGGTTACTTCAGCTGCTAGAAGAGAGCAACTGGATATTCAAGAAAGATTGGGACTGGTCCAGCGAATGACTTGGAGTCTCATATTCAAAGAAACCACTGATGGGATCTCTGTGGAAACTCAATGAGGTTGACATTCAAGTAACTCACATGTGTGTGAGTGTCAGATGGTGAGTTCTTTTGGATCTTCTGTTGCTTATATTTGTTAGACCTCATGATACAAGATATGATGATTCTTGAAAAAAAACTGGTTTAGGTATTGCACGATAACAATTTGAGAAAGGAGCTTAAATTTCGAGCAATGGCTCTCAAGATTCTTGGGAAGATTTTCCAGGTTTCTTTTTCAATAACATAATCATATCACATTATCTGATTTGTTTTTGTTTCTTGTGCTGATTCAAGATTGTTGTGGTTCGCGCAGCAAGAAAATCAATCGAGGAACGGTGCAAAATCAAGAAGAGAAGATGAAGACATGAGACGACGACAACAGTAGCAGCGATGACGATTCTTCACAACCGCTTTCATACAGAGCTCCTTCAGGTGAATTCTCTCTTTCAAGTCATTCTATGATGATACAATGTAATAGATAAACAGAGATTTAGATTCTTGATTGGACGTTTTTACAAGGGATTGGTAGACCATAAGGGCCAATGATCTCAGACAAAAAAATCTTTGTGCTAGGCTCTGTTCTGTTCAGAAATATAAAGTAGTTTGCTTAAGGAAAGTGAAAGAGAATCATTGATGCTTATAAAGTTTGCTTGATGAACCCTCTATAGTTGCAGACTTTTTTTACTTCCTCTCATAACCCGTAAAAAGTCACCATCATAGCAACCCCAAAACTATTCATGAAAATCTTCTTTGCCTAGAGCAGTGGGCTGAATTGATTCACATGTCTTCCAAAAACAACAACTTCTTGCATAGAAGACATGTGAATCAACGTTGGGTTTCAAACAGTACCACGGAGCCATCATTTCACATTCATATGTGAGACCATAAATAACTTAGAGACGCGCGGTTCCTCTGCCTCATTCATAAATGTACATATTATGTAGTGCACGGTGCAATAAAAATCAAAGAAACAAAGGATCAAAAGCAAAGAATTACTATATGGAATTTATTTTAAGAATAAGTTCAGCGTAACTTACCTATCAATTCACAGCAAGGCAGATAAATGATTAAATCTTCCGAGATTGACAAAATATGATAATATGACCGACCTATGTTCATCAAACTTTGAGTGATTGGAATTTTTTATTTTCCCACGCCATGTGCAGCATTTCCTCTGGCTTGATGTTTTGCTTCTACTAGTGTTATTCACACTCAAATTGAGTATTCAACAATCAGCCCAACTGGTACCTGGATTCTTTTTTACATGCTTCTCTCTCATCAGTTTTCTTACAAGCTCCGAGCTTTCCCAATCTCCGGAGGTTGCAAATATGGCGGACAACTGCACATAAGCAACTGAGTTCTCAGGTTCTAGCTCTATAATCTTCTCAGCAACTTTCTTTCCCAGTGATTTATATCCATTTGCTACACATCCTCTTAGAACAGATGACCACATACTTGCATCCGCATCGAAAGGCATCTCTTCTACAAGAGCTATGGCTTCTTCCAGATAACCAGCACGAGCCAAAAGGTCGACCATACATGAAAAATGCTCTTTATCTGGAACAAAACCATTATCCAACTTCATTGCCTCAAACAGTTTCCTTCCCTCTTCCACTAAACCACAGTAATTGCACGCTGTTAGAACACCCATAAAGGTGATCCGAGTGGGTCTTATACCAGCAACATACATTTTCTTGAACAAATCAATTGCTTCAAATCCATTACCATTCGTAGCATAACCTGATATCATCGAGTTCCATGGTATTTCATCTGATTTTACCATTGTGTCAAATACTCTCCTGGCATGCTCCACAGATCCACACTTGTAGTAGAGATCAATGAGAGAGGATGATACTATTTGATCAGAGTCAAGACCAACGATAGTAGCCCTCGCAAAAACCTGCTCACCAAGTTCGAGAGACGAAATGCTAGCACACGCACTAATGACACTGGAGAGACTAAACTTATCTGTAGGCAAATCCAGCTTGTGCATTTGGCGGAAGTACTCTAGAGTTTCAACTAGACAACCATTTTGACTGAATCCTACAGTCATTGAGTTCCAAGAAACCAAGCTCTTTTTCTCAATTCTCTCAAATACCCGTTTTGCATCTTCGATTCTTCCACAGCTGAAATATACCTTGATCATAGAGTTGAGTAAGATTGTGTCATAGGTTTTGACCTCAATGAAAAGTTTGCAAGCTTCCACCGGGCTTCCACACATTGAGTACATATCAAGCAATGTGCTAGCTACAACAATGTCATCAATTAACCCGAATTTATATGCATGACAGTGCATTTGTTTACCAGTCTCTAGGATACCCAAACCGCCGCAAGCATTTATTAGGGAAGCCAGCGTACGAGAGTCTTCCCGGGCTTCATTCCTCATCTCATTGAATAGAAGCAGTGCCTGCGTTTCCATATTGTTGGCAACATAACCCGAAATCATAGAGTTCCATAGAAAGACGCATCTGTCCCTTGTTTTCCTATCGAAAAGTCTTCTAGACTCATTCACTTTCCCACAGCTTGCATAACCTGAAATTAGTGCAGATAGAGAATGGTCGTCAGGTTCCCCAATCTGATCCACCAAATTGCTAGCCACTCTCAAATCACCGCACTTTGCATACAAATTAACCAAAGAAGTATTCATTACCGAGTCATAATATTCAACACCACCGATCAGAACCCGGGCATGTATTTGCATCCCGCATTTCAAAGCTTCCAACTTGGCACAAGCCCCAACAAGTGTCGTCATTGTGATCACATCAACGCTGCCTAATCTCGATCCTTTAAACAGCCTCAAAGCTTCCTCGGCATAGCCGTTTAGGCTGTATCCATGAAGCAGAGAGTTCAACGTCACAACATCTTGTTCCGGCATGGCATCGAACAACCTCCTAGCGACAACTAGCTCACCGGCCTTAGCGAACCCAGAAACAACCACGTTCCAAGAGTAACCATCCTTCTCTGGCATCATATCAAACAGCTTCAAAGAAGTCCCTTTATCCCCAAGATTCATGTACCCTTCAATCATGGTGTTCCAAGAGAAAAAGTTTCTCTCAGTCATTTCGTCGAACAGGTTCCGCGCGGTTCCCATCCTGCCGCACCGCGAGTATATCTGGAGGAGATGATTAGCGACAATGACAATTGAGCTACGGAAACACTTCTTGAGGAAGAATCCATGGATTTGTCTCCAAAGAGTTTCGCGATTTTTGGTACTGCTGCATGAGTGAAGAAGACTCACGTAATGACGCCGATATTTTCCTTCCATGGAATCCATGTGTGGAGAAAAAGTAGCAAAATTTAGCTGAAGAAAGTTGCAGAGAATAGCGAATCAAGTGGGTTTTTGAATTCATAGGTTCGTCTTGTTAGAAGGTTGGAGATTGAAGCCACCAGCTTCTTTGTTTTGTTCATTGTGGTGACGGGAAAGAAAAAGAGGCTTCATGCTCTCTCGAGAGATCGTCGTGTACTTGTCTCTCGAGTCGAACCAAATCGGTTTAAGGCTATATCAAATGTATAGAGCCGGTTTATTTAACTGTGATTTGGTTTCTGGTTTACTTGGTTAGCAATAGTATATATACACTTTGTAAATCTGTCATTTTATTTTGACGAGAATAAACAATTAATTTCACAGATTCATCGTTTTTTAACGAACTTCTTGTTCATCAACTCTATTATGGTATCAGAGACAGGTTCTCGTGCGAAATATGCTGATTTCACCTTCGTTTTTCTTCTTTTCTTTGCAATTTCACCGATTAATTGCTTTGATTATCGTCGATTGATCTTCCGCTCAATCAATTTCTGGCAATGGTGAAGCAAGGACGAAAATTGAGGAATCGGAGTATAACACCTGAAGATGGTGAGTCTGCTATTCAAACTCATCGCGGATCGAGAATTCTCGAAGAACCTGAAGCTGCGATGGAGAAACAACAACACTCTCAGCGATCGGAGACATACGGAGGCCGTGGATCGATAACGAAGAATGTCGAGTCATATGATAACACTCACAGTCAATTCTTCCTCTACTCTTCTGATCATCCAGGTTTAACAATCGTTGCTCATAATCTAGATGGAACAAATTACAATAGCTGGTCGATTGCGATGGAAATTAGTCTTGATGCAAAGAACAAGCTTAGTTTCGTCGACGGATCTTTACCGCGACCTTCTGAAAGTGATTCTTGTTTCAAAATCTGGAGTAGATGCAATAGTATGGTGAAGTCGTGGATTCTTGACGTTGTGAATAAGGAGATCTATGATAGTATACTCTATTATCAGGATGCATTCGAGATGTGGAATGATTTGTTCACTAGGTTCAGAGTTAATAATCTGCCAAGAAAATATCAACTTGAACAGGCTGTGATGACTCTCAAGCAAGGTCAACTTGATTTGTCTGCTTATTTCACTAAAAAGAAGACGTTGTGGGAACAAATTTCTAATACAAGGTCTCGTATTGTGAAGAAGTGTGATTGTGATCGGACTAAAGAATTGCTTGAGGAAGCTGAAACAAGTCGCATTATCAAGTTCCTTATGAGATTGAATGATGATTTCAACAACATCAGAGGTCAGATACTTAACATGAAGCCTAGACCAGGACTAAATGAAATCTACAACATACTGGATCAAGATGAAAGTCAAAGAGTTGTTGGTTCTGCATCGAGGTCTATACCTCATCCTTCTGCTTTTCAGTCTCAAGCTACTGTATTAGATCAGAATAACATCCTGTTGGCACAAGTAAATTTTCAGAAGCCAAAGTGTTCTCATTGCTTTTGGATTGGTCATACGATTGATAAGTGTTACAAGGTACATGGTTTTCCACCTGGACACCCAAAGACTAAGAAGAACAATTCTGTTGGGAGTACAAATTTGGCAGCTACAAGTCAAGTTCAAAATCATGGTGAAGTTTGTTTTGAGGAAGTGCATAACACCATGTCCAAGGATCAACTTCCACAGATGATTTCTTACTTAAGCTATAAACTTCAGTCTCCAAGCATTAGTTCATGCCATGAGAAGGTCATAGCTTCAACTTCAAATTATGTATCGAATGTCTCACATATATCTGGTACGTTCCTTTCACTCTACAACTATACCTACTATGACATGTTGACTTCTTCTTTACCTCATGAAACTGAGTTGTCTTTTAGAGGTTGGGTTATAGATTCAGGAGCTAGTCACCATGTTACTCATGAAAGGGATTTGTACTCGGTGTATAAATCTTTGGATAGAACCTATGTTACTTTACCAAATGGTCATACAGTTAGAATTGAGGGTACTGGTCAGATTCAACTTACTGATGCTCTCTCTCTGCATAATGTGCTATATATTCCTGAATTTATATTCAATTTGTTAAGTGTTAGCGTGATAACTAGAACTTTTAATTCTAAAGTCAGTTTTACTTTTGATGCATGCTTTATTCAGGCTCTTACTCGAGACTTGATGATTGGTCAATGTAGTCAAGTTGCCAACTTATATGTTCTGAATGTTGATAAGTCCCTTGTAAATCTGTCTAGTACATAATTTCCAGGTAATGCAATCTGCTCTAGTCTTAAAGTAGATTCAGTCATATGGCATAAAAGACTTGGTCACCCTTCTATGAGTAGAATGGATTCTCTTTTTGGTGTATTACTGTTGCCTATACAGAAACATAATAAAACATCTGATCATTGTCATATTTTTCATCTATCTAAACATAAACATTTGTCTTTCAAGTCATTGAATCATATCCGAGAAAAGCCATTTGAATTGATTCATATTGATACTTGGGGTCCGTTTTCAGTTCCCACAGTAGATGGTTTTAGATATTTTTTGACAATAGTTGATGACTTTAGTAGAGCTACCTGGATATACTTACTCAAACAAAAATCAGATGTTTTGACTGTGTTTCCGGGTTTCATACAGATGGTTGAAACTCAATTTAGTGCTAAAGTTTACTTAGTTAGATCTGATAATGCACATGAACTGAAATTTGCTGAGTTATACTTAACTAAAGGCATTAAAGCATATAATTCTTGTCCTGAAACTCCTGAACAAAACTCTGTCGTAGAGAGAAAGCATTAGCACTTGTTGAATGTAGCTAGAGCCCTTATCTTTCAGTCTGGGGTTCCTTTAGAATATTGGGGTGATTGTGTCTTAACTGCAGCATTTCTGATCAATAGATTGTCGTCTCCAATGATAGATAATAAGACTACATACGAGAAACTCACATCTAAAGTTCCAGATTATCACTCCCTTAAGGCCTTTGGTTGTCTTTGCTATAGTTCTGCATCACCTAAGTCTAGAACTAAATTTGATCCTAGAGCTAGAGCTTGTATATTCTTAGGTTACCCTGCTGGTTACAAAGGTTATAAGCTACTAGATATAGAGACATACTCAGTTTCTATTTCAAGACATGTCATATTCTATGAGGATATTTTTCCTTTTGCATCTTCTGCCATCTCGGAAGTTACCAAAGATTTCTTTCCTCATCTTCATTCACCTGCACTAAACACGGATGAACATCTGCCCCTTGTGCAATCATCTTCTGATACTCATCATCATCCTGATGAGTCATCTTCTTTGATTTATGTTCCTTCTGAACTTAAATCAACTAGGCAGAGAAAACTGCCTTCCCACTTGCAGGATTTTCATTGCTATACTCCTACTAAAACTAGTCCCTATCCTATAACAAACTACATCTCTTATTCAAATCTATCTGAGCCTTTCAGTGCTTTCATTAATATCATTACAAATACACCTATACCACAAAAGTATTATGAAGCTCGGACAGACAATGTATGGAATGATGCTTGTAGAAAGGAGATTGGTGCTTTTGTGAGAACATGTACTTGGAGTGTATGTGACTTACCTCCAGGAAAGATAGCAGTGGGATGCAAATGTGTATTTACTATCAAATACCATGCGTATGGAAGCATCAAAAGATATAAGGCCCGATTGGTAGCTAAGGGACATACTCAGCAAGAGGGAATAGATTTCATTGATACATTTTCACCAGTTGCGAAAATGGTCACAGTAAAACTGATTCTTTCTCTTGCCCCTAAGTTGAAGTGGTCCTTACATCAATTGGATATTTCCAATGCGTTCTTGAATAGAGACCTTGATGAAGAAATATATATGAAGCTTCCTCCTGGCTATTCTGAAATTCAAGAAGAATCAGTCTCTCTACAGGCTATTTGTAGACTTCATAAATCGATTTATGGTCTCAAACAAGCATCTCGGCAATGGTTCATCAAGTTTTCAACCACATTGGTTAGCTTTGGATTTGAAAAATATCATGGAGATCATACTCTGTTTGTGAAGGAATCAAATGGACAGTTTTTGGTTGTTCTCGTGTACGTTGATGACATCTTGATTGTTAGTACAGGTGATGAAGTAGTGATAGTTTTGAAAAATCAATTGAGTTCTTCATTTCAGCTACGGGATCTTGGTCCTCCCAAATTCTTCATTGGGATTGAAATTGCTAGATCCACTGAAGGTATTTATTTAAATCAAAGGAAATATGTTCTGGATCTTTTGGCTTCCACTGGATTTTCAGATTGCAAACCATCATCTATTCCAATGGAACCTAACCAAAAGATGTCTAAGGATGATGGTCAATTACTTGAAGACAACAAACAATATCGGAAATTTGTGGGGAAGCTTCAGTACCTGACCATCACCAGGCCTGATATTTCTTTTGTTGTTTCTAAACTAGCTCAGTACTATTCAACACCACGAGATACTCACCTTCAAGCCATTCACAAACTTTTACGATACTTGAAAGGTACCATTGGCCAAGGTCTCTTCTGTGGCACTGAAGCTAACTTTGATCTTCGGGGACTTTCATATTTAGATTGGGGAGTGTGTCCCGATACCAGAAGATCAGTTACTGGTTATGCAATGTTCATAGGTGACTCAATGATTTCATGGAAATCTAAGAAGCAGCAAATAGTCTCTTTAAGTTCTGCTGAGGCAGAATACAAGGATATGTGTTTGGCAACTAAGGAGCTGATCTGGTTGAGTCAATTACTAAAGGATTTACACATTCCTTTCTCACCTCCTGCCTATCTCTATTGTGATAATACTGCAACATTAAACATTGCTAGCAATTCTGTTTTTCATGAAAGAACAAAACACATAGAGTTTGATTGTCACAAGGTACGAGAGGCGATAGATCAAGGGATCATCAAGACCATGTTTGTAAGGACATACAATCAGCTTGCTGATGTATTGACAAAAGCTCTCTATCCAACTCCATTCCGGAATAATATTGGCAAGATGGGTCTTCATAATCTTTATGCATCTCCATCTTGAGGAGGGATATCAAATGTATAGAGCCAGTTTATTTAACTGTGATTTGGTTTCCGGTTTACTTGGTTAGCAATTGTACATATACACTTTGTAAACCTATCATTTGACTTTGACGAGAATAAGAAATTCATTTCACAGATTCATCGTTTCTTAACGAACTTTTTGTTCATCAACTATATTAGGCTAAACTATAAAAAGTTGGTTTTTTCCAGTAAAAGTATTATTCGGTTTATAGAGTATTATTATTTGGTTTGGACCAGCGATTTGGAGTAGCTTGATTAATTACAGTTTGGGCTGTTTGGGTCTCTCTCAATATTAAAGACAAAGCAAACGACTTCGATGAATCCAAAACTCTAGATCATTTGTTCTTTATATGTGGATATTCGTCGGAGATTTGGGAAGCACTCACGCTGCAACTGTTAGGGAACCACTACACTGCATATTGGGATCAACTAGGAATCTCAAACGAAATATTCTACGCGAATTTAGGAATATCAGCTTCTTATATCTTCTTGACGGTAATAGGAATCTCAAACGAAATATTGTAGAATATCAGCTTCTTATATCTTCTTATACAAAATCACCAATTAATCATTAGGGGTGTCAATTAGGGCTAAAGCCCGAGGGCTGGCCCAACCTGATCCTGAAAAACAGTGGGTTCAGGCCTAAAAATTAAAGCCCAAAAAAAATTGGGCCTTTCGGGTTAAGCACATTCGAGATAGTGTGTTTTTCGGGCTAGACCGAAAATCCCGGAACTATTTGATTACGTATGTCTTATTAAATTTGGGTTCGCTTATCATATGATTTCGAAGCGTATGAAAACGTACTATTATAGAAGAAGGAAAGTCTAAATTGACTATATACTTAGAAGACGATATGTTGGAACTGACTATTTATGAAGACATGTATGTTTTATAATGGTGAAAGTGTCAGTCATAACGTTATGGTGAGTCAGTATGGCATGTGATGTTCTAAAACATTCTGATAATTACAGTGGCATCAGAGTCTACATTTAGTATTGGTGCGTATGTCTTGGATAAATATAGAAATGATCTTTTACCAAAAAACGTTGAAACACTGATTTGTACATGCACTTTGTTGGATGGATTTACATTTCGTGATCCATGTACTATTATTATTCATTCATATTTACTTCATATTTTAAAAATATTTTTCTATAGACTTTCAATGACATTTTATATGATTTATACCTCTAAAAACTTAATTTTATTTTACTTTTTTTATCTGTAGCTCTTAATGGTGATGAAGATTTAGAAGACGATGAAGAAGATTCTAATCTAAACTCTACTACCTAGATTTGAAGTGTTTTGATTTTATGTTCTATTTGGTAATACAATTTTATTTGTTTTTTGGTCAAACTTTTGCTTTTAAATTTAATTGGATTTGATATAATACATTTAAATTTAAATTTATTTTGATAAATATTTTGTTTTAATTATTTTTCATTTGAGAATTGTGAATTTTTGTGTTTGTAAAAAAAAGCCGGAAAGCCCGAAAATCCCTAGAGCCATGTCCGGATCGGACCGGGCTTTAGAAAATAGGCCCGATTTTTTTTCGAGTTGGGCCATGTCGGGCTCAAATATATGCGGGCTTTACAGGTTTTGGGTCAGACCAGTCTGTTCCAATCCGTTTGACATATCCCTATTAATCATTAACTAATACGATTTGAGCAATTATAATAAATGTCTAACAAAAGTATCCATTAAATCATGCAAATATATATTTTCAACTTAAAAATATAAAATACTATGAGTGATTTAATATCCGAAATATACCATTTCACCACTTATTCTTACAAAATATGCATTTTCAACTATTATGACACCTTTTACAATGTTCATTTCCATTAAATCCGAAATTGCTTCGCGTGTACACGATAATGGTGGATGCAATGTCGTGGACGAATAAGAGATTAAAAATTTGAGAGAAAATAATTATTTTTCTCCATATGTTTTTTATTGTGAAAGACATAAAATATTTTTTTTGGTTAGAATGAATTACAATTATATTTTGTCATTATTTTAAGATCCATTTTACTATAATGTAGGTGTCAAACAATAATTTTTATAAAAAATATAAAAAAAAAAAATCAGAAGTCTAGTTAGAAATCCATTTGAATGATTAAATGTGTACAATGTAATATGCACAAATGGACGTAGACATGATCGTGTGGACAATGTTTCGTTGATATATCGATGTAGATAAACATTTTACACAAATATCAATTAAAATTGGTACACAGAAACGTGTACACCGTACTGGTTATCTATGTTATTGCTCTCGAAATTCGCTCAAACAAGTATGAACAATTTTTCATGGACAAATAATGAATCAATAGTATCGTGAACATGTTAGCATGACTGTTTTTATGCACATATCGACGTGGTCAAACATTTTATACAAATATCCAAATATCCATTATTATTGGTGTTACAAATAACTTTTAATTAGAAACAAAATCAACGTTGTTTGGATTAGTGGTATGCAAACGTACAAATTGTGAAACTAGTGTGGTTAGATGGTTATAATGTTGTTTGTATTTAATGTGCTTCGAGGAGAAAGTTTTTTTTTAACCTTAAATATACGAATTTCAGATGCAATGATATGTTGTCACTAAGCTGTCCATATTACATCGTCCACAATTCATCCAATGGATTTCTTGTTTAGTCATGACTAAACTAATGTTTTTTTCTTAAATATTTTTTGTTTGACACCTAAACTATAGGAAATAGGTCTTAAAATATAGAAAAAATAAAATTATAAAACCAAATAAATTTTTTATATCTTTCAAAATATAGAAAACAAAACATGTGGGGATAATAATTACTTTTACTCAGATTTTTTATTTCTCATCCGTGTCCACCACATTGTATCACCGAAACCATGAGTGAAAGGTTGGTTTAGATGGTATAAGAGACTTTTCACTAAGCACAAAGTACCTCAATAGTTAGAAGTGTCTATTAATGTAACATGAATTGATAAAAGTGCATATTGATGTAAATATCGCAAATACTAAACATTTCTAAATACTTGGTCGCCACGATAAAATACGAATATTCATGTATCATTTACTCTAACTAAAACTACTATAAAAGTATGCCTCATTCGGCCATTCCAATGTACATCAATCTCAATCTTTTTCTCTTTGGAAATCTCTCAGTCCGTGAAGGAAATCTCAATCCTTCCAAACTACCAATAACTAACCTTGTTGATGTCACGCCTTTCGAAACTGGCTAGAAGGTCCAAGTGAAAGTTTTCCATACTTGGAAGCAATATGAAACAAAAGCTGTAGAGAGTCTAGAAGTCGTTCTGGTCGATGAAATGGTAAGCATAACATAATTCATATATATGTTTATATATATTATAATGAATATACAAAGATATTTTATTTATTTCAAAATTTCCATAGGGTACCAAAATACATGCTTCCGTTAAGAAAAATTTGTTGCATTATTTTGAAAAGTTAATGGTCGTCAGTGAATAGAAATTCATTGAAAACTTTGCTTTGAATCAAGCATCATGAAAATATGGACTGACCAAACATCAATTGAAGATGTCTTTATCATAACTTCCACGTTTGTGAGCAGGAGTGGTAATTATTCCGACAGTGACTATCTTGACTTTGCAAATTTTGGATCCATATTAAAAGATGACCTCAATCCAAGCATGTTGATTGGTAAGTTAGTCACTAGTATATTTAATGTATAGTATAACAAATATAGTTGATAATGTGTATACAAAATTTTATCTTATTTGTAGATGTGATGGAACAAGTGATAAGTGTTGGAGAGATGGAAACTCTCTAGGCTAACAACAAGGATACCAGTAAGTTTGAGTTCAAGATTAAGGACACAAAGTAAGTATTTTATATAAGTACGAAATATTTTAGCATTAAAATTATATATTCTTTAAATTATTGACTCGATTGTTTTACTATAATACATATATTGACTACCGTTTACCATGTACGTTGTGGGGAAAGTTTGGAGAGTAAGTGCTTGCAGCATGTCATGAACCCGGTGATGAAATCATTGTAGTTGTGATACGATTTGGAAAATCAATATTTTTAGAGTTAAATATGCCAATTGTAGGAGACCGACAAATTACCATAAATCATTCATTTAACACATTCAAAGTGTTGATTAATCCATATGATCCTTTGGTTGAAGAGTTTATGACAAATTAAAGTATATATTACTGCATTATTATATATTGATTAGTATTAACCTCTGCTGAAAAACTTGGTAGGCGTTAGTCGGGTGGTCTGGTTGGACCTACCGCCTAACGCAAAAATCATATGATGTTAAGTAAAATATTATTATAAGTTAATGTGTAAGAAGAATTTTAAAATTTATTGAATAATTTATATAATTTCATGAAAAATATATTATATTGTATTTATACAAATACAACATAAGAATTAATATTACTAGGTGTCTGTCCGCACTACATTGCAGGTGTTTTTTCATATTTTATATTAATTTATCTCTTATTGTAATCGTATGTTGCATAAATGTTTTAAGAAATTATTCCTAACTAATGAAAGTATATTGGTGCAAATGGATATATTACATATGTAGTTAGATGTTTATAACATGGTCGAATGAAGCATTCGTCACTATTTTATTAAATTCTCACTATTTATCTTGAATGAAATACAATGGATATTTCACTCTCTTTTTTATAAACATCAATGAATGAGTATTTCACTTATTCCACTAAAAAGTAAACAAAATTTAAATGAAAAATTTAACACGGTTGAAAATTTTTGTGGTTGCATAAGTTCCCCATGAACCAAAGCGAAGTTGACAAGTACTTATGCGATAGACTTCCTCATGTTATGGATCTTGAAATGTGGTGAATACCTTGTAGTAAATCTGGATTAGATTTCTGTTAAAGGATCACTCATTGCAGAACACAATCCTAGCCTCTCATAAAATATGAAGAGTATGCTATATTAGAAACAGGGTATCGTAAATAAGAGAGCAGAGCAGAAGAAATATTCTGAAATGATTCGTGGCTTTATTCAAACAATGCAATCGGCTTATATAGAAGCCTCACAAACGTTCAACATAGAAAAATAAGGAGATAAAACAGGAAACACAACTACCACAACTCAAATACTCTTAGACCGAATCAAACTCCATGGAAATCGGAACAGAGCTTGACATGTTCCTTATTTGACTTGCTCCGAAAATCCCAACAATTCCTCCCCTTAAACTGAAAAAACTTCCTAGCTTCAGTTTAATTCTTCAGACGCCTTACTCCAAGCATCTCCCTGAGTTTCTCAAACTGATCCAGCTTGATTGGCTTTGTCATAATATCAGCAACCTGTTCGTTTGTACCACAGAACACCAATCTGATAGCTTCTTCGTTTGTCAAATTACGCAGATAATGAAAACGAACATCGATGTGTTTTGTTCTGCGATGCATTATCGGATTCTTGGACAATTTGATAGTTGAACTGTTGTCACACATAATCTCAATACACTTGCAGTCGACGCCCAACTCTTGTAGAATCCCCTTTAACCACACACTGTGACACGCCGATGAGGTTGCAGCCACATACTCTGCTTCAGTAGAAGACAGAGCGACAATGTCCTGTTTCCGAGAACTCCAACAAATCGCTGAACCATTTAGCAAGAAAACATACCCAGAAGTACTCTTCCTATCATTCAAATCTCTTGCATAATCACTGTCTGTAAAACCCAATAGCTTCAGCTCCGACTTCCTTTCATAAAATACTCCGAAATCCAACGTTCCTTTCACATACCTTAGCACCCTTTTTGCAATCATCATGTGTTCTTCCTTAGGATCAGCCATAAATCGACTAATCAGGCACACCACAAACATCAAATCTGGGCGAGAGACAGTGAGGTACATTAAGCATCCGATGAGCTGTCTGTACAGCATAGCATCGGTCTCGCCACTTCCATTTTTGTCAATAATCGTACCTGGCACAATCGGGTTCTTGACTGAGTTGCAATTCTCCATATTGAACCTCTCAAGCACCTCCCTAGCATACTTCGCTTGACTGATGTGTATCCCATCGTTACTTTGATGAATTTCCACACCAAGAAAGAACTTCATCTTGCCTAAATCTGTCATCTCAAATTCGTTTTTCATAGAGGACTTGAAATCGGAACACATACCTTCATCGTTTCCAGAGAAAATGAGGTCATCAACATAAAGGCTTACCACCAATATCTTTGCATTTGACCGTTTCACGAACAAAGTATGATCATAGTCCGATTTCTGAAACCCTTCCTTCTTGAAGTAGCTTTCGATTCGGCTAAACCAGGCTCTTGGTGCCTGTTTCAAGCCGTAGAGAGCTTTCTTCAATCGGTATACTTTGTTTTCGTCCCCTAATTTGACAAACCCCTCAGGCTGATCCACATACACCTCTTCTTTAAGCTCGCCATACAGAAATGCAGATTTAACATCAAGCTGATAGATGCACCATCCCCTTTGAGCCGAGATTGCAAGTAAACTTCGAATGGTATCCCAGCGAGCAACAGGAGCGAAAACTTCTGTATAGTCTATTCCCTCTGTTTGAGAGTACCCCTTTGCCACTAAACGAGCTTTGCATTTGTCGATCTTCCCTTCTTCGTTTAATTTTGTCTTGTAAACCCATTTCACTCCAATCCTTTTTGCTTGTGGCGGTAAACTCACCAGCTCCCATGTCTGATTTTTCTCAATGGATTGAATTTCAACTTCCATAGCTTGTTTCCACTTCTTCTCACGTGCAGCCTCAAGATAGGTTTTAGGATCATCGCTGCAAATGTACAAGACAAAGTCAACAAAATTTACCACGTCATCTTCTTCCTCACTAGACTCATTGTTGCAGATAAAATCTTTCATCCAAGCCGGTTCTTTTCTGGTTCTAGATCCGCCTGACCCTGCAACAGAAGATTCTGCAGCCCTTGATCCGCCTGCAGCAATGGTTTCTTCAAC
The DNA here is from genome assembly GCA_030161315.1 of Eutrema japonicum. NCBI lineage: Eukaryota > Viridiplantae > Streptophyta > Magnoliopsida > Brassicales > Brassicaceae > Eutrema > Eutrema japonicum. Next base: position 18,674,138 of record BSQW01000006.1, read on the forward strand.
CCTTGAACCGCTTGTTCTTGCAACAGCGGTTTCTGCATCAGCTCCATTTGTTCTTGTATCAGCATTTTCTTCAACAGCAGTTCTTGAATTTGTAACTTCAGCAGTAGTTTCCTCTCTTTCGCTGTCATCACCTTCTTCTTCATCGGTATCTTCTCCTTCAGCACTATCCATGTCATCATCTCCCCAGATCAGAACATTCTGCTCATCCGTGTTCTTCAAATTCCAATCCCATTTTGCATTTTCTTCAAAGATAACATCTCTGCTTGTGATAATTTTCTTTGTAACCGGATTGTATAACCGATAGGCCTTGGATTCTTCACTCACGCCAAGAAGAACGCACCGATGACTGCGATCGTCAAGCTTCAAACGCCTATGTTCTGGAACATGCACATGTCCGATTGAGCCAAATACTCTGAAGTAATCAACCTTAGGCTTGATTCCCGACCATCTTTCTTCGGGCACCATGTTAAAGAGTGCTTTTGTAAAGCTTCTGTTCAGCACATGAGCGGTCCACCTAGCCGCTTCAGGCCACATAATCTTCGGCATTTCCTTCTCTGATAATAAACAGCGCACCATGTTCATGATTATCCTGTTTCTCCTCTCGGCTACCCCGTTCTGCTGTGGGGTGTATGCCGCAGTCAATTGTCGTTTGATACCGTTGTCATTGCAGTATCTATTGAATTCATCAGAGGTGAACTCGCCTCCTCTATCTGTCCGTAGTCCACGTATTGTAGTTTTGGATTCGTTCTCCACTGAATTTTTGAAGTCTTTGAACACGCCGAATGTCTCTGATTTTTCAGCGAGAAAATAGATCCAATTTTTTCGAGAGAAATCGTCAACAATTACGAACAGATAACGCTTACCCCCTTGAGACGTTGGTTTGATCGGCCCGCATAAATCCGCATGAACAAGCTATAATTTCTCCGATGCTCTCCATTTGCTTTTTTTCGGAAACCTTCCTCGTTGCTGCTTCCCGATATTGCAGACGGTACATACCTTTTCAGCTTCTTTTATGTCTGGTAATCCCTTTACCAGCTCCTTCTTCCTCATAATTTGAATGGATTTGTTGTTCAAATGGCCAAATCTCTTGTGCCATAAGATCCCTTCGTCGTCCTCTTCCATTTGATAACATTTCGCAGATGTTACCTTCTTCTGCGCATTGATCAAGAACATGCGATTCTTGGTCATCTGTGTCTCAATAATCAAGCCTCTTTGAACATGAAAAATCCTACATACCCCCTTTTCAATGGAAATCGACAACTGTTTCTCCTGTAGTTGTCCGATGCTCAGTAAATTGCTGGTGAGATTTGGCACATAATAAACCTCTGTAACTCGCTGCAATACTCCTTCCACCGAGATTCTGATGCTCCCTAATCCTTCAACACTCATCCTTGAACCATTTCCCAGTCGGACTGAGTGCCTAAAATCCTCGTTAATCTCCACAAACCAAGACTTGTCTCCGGTCATATGATTTGAACAACCGGAGTCAAGATACCACTTCCCGTACTCTTCACTCTTTGCATCTGTCTGCGCCATCAGAAGCAATTCCTCCTCTTCCTCGAACTCCACATAATTTGCTCCCTTCTCAGTGCACTCAAATTGATAATGTCCCATCTTGCCACATTGGAAACATTTTATGGCTGCACGATTGACATAGGATCTGCCTCTCCCTCGTCCGCGGAAACTGTTTCCGCCTCTTTGAGGATTCCACCTTCCTCTTCCTCGAACATTCCTTGGCTCGTTCTCTACCTGCAAAATTTGCTCTTCACCTCTTTTCTTTGTAACCTTCCGTTCGTGTATTTGCAGAGATGCTTGAAGTTCGTCCACTGTGAGAGTATCGATGTCCTTAGACTCTTCAATGGAGCAAAAAACAAAGTTAAAATTGTCGGTGAGACTTCTGAGGATTTTCTCGACAATTTTAACATCATCAATGACCTCGCCACAATTTCGCATGTCATTTGCTGTTTCCAGCACTCTCGCAAAATAGCTTGTCACGCCTTCTCCGTTTTTCATCTCAAGAGTCTCGAATGTTTTTCTCAACCTCTGTAATTGAGCTCTTTTCACTCTGGCACTCCCCTGATGCTTCACTTTCATCGATTCCCATAGCTGCTTAGCGGTCTCCTTTAGCGTAATCGTCTTCAGCGTTGTCTTGTCAATGGATTGAAACAAGTAATTTTCGCCTTAAGGTCTTTCAGCGTTGCTTCGTCAAGCGCCTTTTGCTGAGCCGGTGTGAGAACATCGATTCTTCTTAATTCCTCGAAGCCTGGGTCGATGACGGTCCAATACTCTTTGGATCGGAGAAGATTCTCCATGACTAAGCTCCAGTGGTCGTAATCTCCTTCAAACTTCGGAACGGCTGGTGCAGTGAAGTTGGCTGAATCACTCATTTTCTCTCTCCCTTTTTTTTGTTTAAGAAATGTTTTTCGCTATGATACCACTTATTAGAAACAGAGTATCGTAAATAAGAGAGCAGAGCAGAAGAAATATTCTGAAATGATTCGTGGCTTTATTCAAACAATGCAATCGGCTTATATAGAAGCCTCACAAACGTTCAACATAGAAAAATAAGGAGATAAAACAGGAAACACAACTACCACAACTCAAATACTCTTAGACCGAATCAAACTCCATGGAAATCGGAACAGAGCTTGACCTGTTCCTTATTTGACTTGCTCCGAAAATCCCAACATGCTAGTGATATGACTCTAGTTGTTTACATGTGGCAAGTCTTGAACAAGTTCTCTGTTCCACATAGTGACATATATCCTTCAGAGACGTTTAGAGCATGTGCATTGGTGAGACATTAATAGAGAGTGTCTCAACCAAATAATAATAATAATTTAATAAAATTTAGTTTTATAATAAAATTTTAATTTAAAAAAAATAATTGAACCAATAAGAAAGAGACATCCATAGGGAGTGTCTCAACATTGGTGAGACACCCATATGGATGAGACACTCATCTCACTCCCTCTCTTTTTTTTTTTTTTTTTTTTTAATGGTGGGTATCTGAATGAGACACCACATTAAAGATGCTCTTATAGGCTTCTCTAAACATCCCATTTGAAGGATTTTAGTGACTAAAGATAGTTTAACTTAATATTTTTACTGAGTTTTTACTTTTTAGTAACGTGGAGTCATTCTTAGAAGCAGCTTGGTAGGTTTTTTTTACTAAGAAGACAATGTAAACAAATTTGAAAGACTGGCATAGTTTTTCATGATATACATGTTTTTTTTAACAAAGCGTGTTGCTGAATAATTCCTCTTGCAAGTAGAATTGGTCTCCCTTGATCTCATGTCTTAGGTAGTTAACTCACTTGCAACGTTTTCCCGCGTCAGTTGACACCTGAAGACAAAAAATTTGCGTACATATAACTACAAAAAGGAAAAGAGCAACAACACATGTGTAAAATCATTCGTGGCCGTGTTCTTCAATGCAAGCAAAAAAATTTTTTTATGTATTTTTAATTGCACATATTTAGTAACAAATAAAAAATTTATGGTTTTTTGTTTTGTTTTTAAATATGTCAATAATTACATATAGATAGTCGAGTATTTTTTTTTGTTTCTTTTGTATTATACACTTATGTTACTTATGTTTGAATCAATAATGGTTTAAATTGCTATAGTAAATGTGAAGCAAATAATATATATACTGTATATACCAAATATACGATCATATCCTAATAATTTTTTTTCTTTTCCATTTTTGCTTTTTGGAGAACGCCATTTTCACTGACTTTTAGAGTGAGGGAGTAGTAATATGAAGCTATTCTTGCTTCTTTTTTTTCCTACAACGGTTTATATACCTAGAACAATTAAGAAATCCAAACCATGAATACCAAGATTACATAAACAACATCATATACGGGTAGACGTGGACACTCAGTAGTAACTTATCTGCCTTCTTTCTCATCTTAATTTAGAAGCTCAACTCCTCTTTATCGTTTCTTCACACTTCAAAAAACATTGTTTCTTCTTGATCATCTCCAAATTTAAACCATGTCCATCATTCTCTTCTTCCTTTCCTTTTTTGTCCATCATTTCTCCAACGGATCAAAATTTCCGTGGACACAATCACCACCATCAGTACCGTGCTTAAAGGCTTGGAAGAAAAGGCAATTGCCTAAGGCCACAATAAAATGAAAAAAAAATGTAGGGACACATTTTTTTTTAAAGTTAAGCTTATATATGTTTGGACTTTTTATTTGAGAACTACATCTTATTAAAAAGTTTATGGTCATAAGAGATATATTGAATGGTGTGATTATCATATTAATATAAAGATGATTAAAAAAACTTGATTATGTGAGTTTAGTGAGCAATTTTTAAGCAAAAAAGAGTAAAAAAATTTTGCTTTAAAATTCATATAATATAAGTTTTCATTATTGATTTTTAACAATAAAAAAGTTTTCATTAATGATGGTTTCTATGTTTCAAGACACCATTATAATTTTTAAAATTTTATAAAAAGATACATATATAACAAGGGCCATAATTTTTGTAAGTTATCTTAAGCCACTATGAATCTATGTACGACACTGACCACCATTCCCACCCTTTTCCTCCGTTCATCTTCTCAATTGTAATTATATGTCAAGATTCCAAACCAAAGGATACTTGGTGTTCAAGGTAGTACTCAAAGGGTTGTGGAAAATTCACTTCAGTTCAAGAGGCAATCGGTACAATCCCTACTTCAAACCAAACTAAAAATCTCATCCTCGTTGATTTCGGCATATAAATGTTAGTATGTCAACTCAATCATCTTTTGTTTCCTTAAAATTTCGATTTTTGTTAACAAAAAAGAGTAATGGGTTGATAATGTTAGGGAGGGTCATTGTTCCTAAGAACAAGAACGACATTGTGATTCAAGAGATGAGATACTTAAATACATCCATCGAGTGGAATAACACAACATCATCTTCCAATGACACCTTTTCAAGCTTCTCTGTTGCAATATTTGGAGAGAAGTTCACTACCATCGACATTAGTTTCAAGGTATACTCACTCTTTATGTAACATCCCTAATTCAATTTTGAGGTTGAAATTGAATAATTAGAAGTTGGGGGTTAATTTCGCGTAAATCAATTTTTCCGGGTGGGTTTAATTGATAATTTTGGGAGTTTGGGGTCAATTGGGAATTCAAAAAAATGGATCCCACACACATAGGTTTATATAAGCGTATGTATCTCCCTCTCCGACCTTGGTGCGTTTAACCTAGCCGTCAAGTCCTCGTCGCCACGGTAAGAACCCTTCTCTCTCTCCTTAGTTTTTTCTTGCGGGCGGGGTGGACCGGAGCTGTGCGGTGGTGAGCGACGGTGCGTGGGTTTGGAGTCGGATTGTGGATCGGAGTTTTGAGCCGTGGTGAGCTTCGGTGGTGGGCGACGGTGCGTGGGTTGGAGCCGGGATTGGGGATCGGAGGTTGGGCCGTGGTGAGCTTCCGTGGTGAGCTCCGGTGATGAGCACTCGCCGGCGTGTGAGTTTGGAGTCGGGATCGTGGATCGGGGTTGGGCCGTGGAGAGCTCCCGTGGTGAGCTCCGGTGGTGAGCTCCGGTGTGGGTTGGAGTCGGGATTGCAGATCGGAGGTTGGGCCGCGGTGAACTCCGGTGGTGACGTCGTTGCACCGGCAATGGTGAAGACGGGAAGTTGTCTACCGGTTTAGACCGGTTCAATTATCATATCGAGTGTGTGTTCGATTTGTTTGATTATTTTATTATTTTGTTATTTTAGGTGGTTTAATTGAAGTTTATTCATCCCGGGGAGTTCTAGAAAATTGCTGAATTTTCTCGTGAAACTTTCTGTGCGGGAATAAGGTGAGTGCAGGACCATAGGCGTAATTTAAAAATTTTGATAATTGATGTGGTTTCGTGATAATAGGCCGTTTACGATCTCGGAGGGTCTAGATCGAGTGTTTCATGAAATGTTTGATTTATTCGGTATTTTTCGTAGAGGTGGTAGAGGTGGTAGAGGTGGTAGAGGTGGCAGAGCAGCTGCGAATGTGACGCAGAGTGTCACGGTGGAGCAGGGGGCGTATGATCACGCCGAGGGGGAAGGTCAGTCGGAGCCAGCGGCCGTGTATGGTGCGATGCCGGCGCCGGGTGGTGCTCAGGCGGGTGCGGGCCCAAACCCGATGGCGGCTGTTTTGGGCATGTTGGCCCAGCTCTTGGAGAGGTTACCTGGTGTGGTACCGGCTCCAGCTCCAGTGGCGCCACAGGGGGTTGCCGCGATGCCGGGTGTTGTTGCTCCGGGAGTTCCGGGAGTGGTTGCTGAGGCCGAGCCAGTGGTTCCGTCGTACCTGAGGGTGATGGAGCATATGCAGAGGTTGGGCACCAAGTTTTTCAGTGGTGGTGCTCGACCGATTGAGTCTGATGAGTGGAGGTCCAGGTTGGAGAGGAACTTCCAGTCGATCAGATGCCATGAGGAGTATAGGGTTGACTTGGCGGTGCATTATCTGGAGGGAGATGCACATGAGTGGTGGCAGGGTGTTGCTGTGAGGAGGGCGGGAGTAGTGTTGTCTTGGGACGAGTTCCGGAGGGAGTTCGATCTCAAGTATTTTCCGCGGGAGGCGCGCGACAGGTTACAGGCGGAGTTTCTGTACTTGTCACAGGGGATTCGTTCGGTCCGAGAGTACGAGGCCGAGTTTAACCGGCTGAAGCGGTTTGTTGGTCGGGGTGCAGATACCGAGTATGAGTTGATTGGTGCTTTCATGCGAGGTATGCGTATCGATCTCAGGAATCGGTGCATAGTCCGCAAGTTCGAGTCGGTATCCGAACTGGTGGAGTGTGCAGCGCAGCTTGAGGAGGGGATGAGGCAGGAGGCTAGTTTAAAGGCTGCAGTACCAGAGGTTCCGCGACGGCCTCAAAGTCAGAGTGTTGCTCCGAGCAAGGGCGGTAGGTCTGGTCAGCAGCAGGGACAGAAGAGGAAGTGGGAGGATACTTCCAAGGAAGCGGGTTCTGGGCCACGTTGTTTCGGGTGCGGAGCCCATGGACATCGCGTGGCGGATTGTTCTCGAGGGGGCCCGGTGTGCTTTCATTGCAAGGAACCCGGTCACCTCAGGAAGGATTGTCCGAAGTTGGCTCAGCCATTTGTGAGGATCGAGGCACCGCCTCCGAAACGGGCCGCAGTGGCACCGAGGGTGTTCACCATAGGCGCGGAGTCAGGCGAGGCGAGCGGCAGCAGACCGATTACTGGTTAGTTACCTTAATTATGTTCTTGTTTGATTGTAATTTCAGTTACTCGCTCTGTAATTGGTGTTTGCTATTTGCCGTGAATCCTTTTCGTGCTTAGGGACCCTTAATGTGGCTGGGGTAGAGTCACATGTGTTGTTTGACTCCGGGGCGTCCCACAGTTTTGCCACACCGGATTGGGTGTCGGGGAGCGGTATCCAAGAGGTGTTTGGGGACCACTCGGGTGTGGTGAGAGTTGCTGGGGGTCGCTTGTTGAGGACTCAGGGCTGTGTGGAGAATGTCGACATTCTTATCGCCGGAGAGCTGATGCCAGCGGATTTGATAGTGTGCCCAGTGGAACTCTATGACATCATTTTGGGTATGGACTGGCTGGGAAAGTTCAAGGCTCATTTGGATTGTCGCCGGGGTCGTGTGGTTTTCGAGCATGCTAACAGAAGACTGGTTTATCAGGGAGTGAGACCGGTGCCGGGAGGCATCGTCGTTTCCGCGGTTCAAGCGGAGCGTCTGATCGAGCAGGGTTGTGAGGCCTATTTGGCTACCATTTCGATACCTGGGGAGGTTGGGGAGTCAGCGGTGCGGGATATTGAGGTGGTCTGGGAGTTCGAGGATGTGTTCCAGCAGTTGAGCGGGTTACCACCATCCAGGTCGGATCCTTTTACCATTGAGTTAGAGCCGGGGACGACCCCGTTGTCTAAGGCTCCTTACAGGATGGCTCCAGCGGAGATGGCTGAGCTTAAGAAGCAGCTCGAGGAGTTGTTGGAAAAGGGTTTCATTAGACCGAGCAGTTCTCCGTGGGGTGCACCGGTACTGTTCGTCAAGAAGAAGGATGGGAGCTTCCGGTTGTGCATTGATTATCGGGGGCTGAACCGGGTTACTGTGAAGAACAAGTACCCATTACCGAGGATCGATGAGTTGTTAGATCAGTTGCAGGGTGCTTCGTGGTTCTCTAAGATTGATTTGGCATCGGGTTATCATCAGATCCCGATAGCGGAGTCGGACATCAGGAAGACGGCTTTCAGGACGAGATACGGGCACTACGAGTTTGTGGTGATGCCGTTTGGGTTGACGAATGCACCGGCTGCGTTTATGAGGTTGATGAACGGCGTGTTCCAGGAGTATCTGGATGAGTTCGTCATCATTTTTATCGACGACATTCTAGTGTATTCGAAGAGTCCTGAGGAGCACATGGTTCACCTGAGGAAAGTTCTGGAGAAGCTACGGGAGCAGAAGTTGTTCGCTAAGCTGAGCAAGTGTAGTTTCTGGCAGCGGGAGATCGGATTTCTGGGGCACGTCGTATCTGATCGTGGTGTTTCAGTGGATCCGGAGAAGATTCGCTCGATTGAGGAGTGGCCGAGACCGAAGAATGCCTCGGAGATTCGCAGTTTTCTGGGTCTGGCGGGTTATTACAGGAGGTTCGTCAAGGGGTTTGCTAGTATGGCGCAGGCCATGACCAAGTTGACCGGGAAGGACGTTCCTTTCGTGTGGTCGGACCAGTGTGAGGAGAGCTTTGTGAAGCTCAAGGAGATGCTGGTGAGTACTCCGGTGTTAGCCTTGCCTAAGCAGGATGAGCCATATGTTGTGTTCACAGACGCGTCCAGGCTGGGGCTCGGTTGTGTATTGATGCAGCAGGGTAAGGTAATCGCATATGCTTCCAGGCAGCTGAGGAAACATGAATGCAATTATCCTACTCACGATCTTGAGATGGCTGCAGTGGTGTTTGCATTGAAGATCTGGAGGTCTTATCTGTATGGCGGTAAGGTTCAGGTGTTCACAGACCACAAAAGTCTAAAGTACATCTTTACCCAGCCGGAACTGAATCTGCGACAGAGGCGATGGATGGAGCTTGTTGCGGATTATGATCTGGAGATAGCTTACCATCCCGGTAAAGCGAATCTTGTAGCCGATGCTTTGAGCAGGAAGCGGGTTATTTTAGACACTGAGCGAGATACAGAAGCGTTGGTAGGCATGGTGAGTGCCCTGAGACTGTGTGCTGTGTCTGAGGAACCTGAGCCGTTGGGGTTTAGAGGCGGTGGATCAGGCGGACATTCTGACTAGGGTGCGGGTAGCACAGCAGTTGGATGCGGAATTAATGCAGGCTGGCAGGGCAGAGCGGTCTGAGTATGAGTTATCCAGCAATGGAACGATCCTTTTGAGGGGCAGGGTGTGTGTACCGAAGGACGAAGTGCTGAGGCAGGAAATCCTGAGGGAAGCACATCAGAGCCGTTTCTCTATTCATCCAGGAGCTACCAAGATGTACCGTGACCTCAAACGGTATTACCAGTGGGTAGGCATGAAGAAGGATGTTGCCAACTGGGTTGCGGGGTGTGATACCTGTCAGTTGGTGAAGGCTGAGCATCAGGTTCCGAGCGGGTTGTTGAGGAGTTTACCCATTCCGGAGTGGAAGTGGGACATGATCACCATGGATTTCGTGGTGGGTCTGCCGGTTTCGCGAACCAAGGACGCTATTTGGGTCATCGTCGATAGGTTGACCAAGTCTGCGCACTTCTTGGCCATAAAAAAGACCGACGGTGCGGAAGTGTTGGCCAAGAGGTACGTCAGGGAGATTGTGAAGCTGCATGGGGTACCGGTGAGTATAGTGTCAGATCGAGATCCGAAGTTCTCCTCGCTGTTCTGGGGCGCTTTCCAGAAGGAGATGGGCACTAAGGTACACATGAGTACAGCTTATCATCCCCAGACCGATGGGCAGTCGGAGAGGACTATCCAGACGTTGGGGGATCTGTTGAGGATGTGTGTGTTGGATTGGGGTGGACATTGGGCGGATCATCTGAATCTAGTGGAGTTTGCGTACAATAACAGCTACCAGGCTAGTATCGGCATGGCACCATTTGAGGCGTTGTATGGTAGGCCTTGCAGGACCCCGTTATGTTGGACACAAGTGGGGGAGAGGAGCCTGTTGGGAGCTGACTTTGTGCAGGAGACGACTGAGAAAGTCCGGATTGTGAAGTTGAACATGAAGGAAGCTCAAGATCGTCAGAAAAGCTACGCAGATCGGCGTAGGAAGGAGCTGGAGTTCGCAGTTGGCGATTTGGTCTACCTGAAAATGGCCATGTTGAGGGGTCCGAACAGGTCCATTTCCGAGACGAAGTTGAGTCCGCGATATATGGGTCCCGTCAGGGTGCTGGAGCGGGTCGGACCGGTGGCTTATCGGTTAGAGTTGCCGGAGTCCATGCAGGCATTTCACAAGGTGTTCCACGTGTCGATGCTGAAGAAATGTTTGCACAAGGATGATCAGGTGGTCACGGGGGTGCCATCAGATTTGACACCGAGCATGGTGGTGGAGGCGAGGCCTCTGAGAGTCCAAGATCGTCGGGTGAGAGTGATCAGGAGGAAGAAGGTTCCTGAGATGCAGGTGCTGTGGGACTGCAATGGAGCCGAGGAGGTGACTTGGGAGCCGGAAGCGAAGTTGAAGCGCAAATTTCCCAAGTGGTTCGGCAAACTGGAGGGTTAGCCGGGTGTTCCCATATCGTTGTAACCATGGTGTTGGGATTTTGGGAGTTATTGCGTTGTTGTACTCGTCTATTTTTATGGTGTTATAACTACTCGATGTACTTTGGAGCTTTTGATTATTCAATAAAAAGGTGTTTTCATTGAATATGTTGAGCGGTGGGTTTACTAGAGGATTAGTAGACAGGTTGGCGGGCTACTAGTGGTAGTGGTCCGATAGCGGGGGTGCGGATACTAGGTGTTTAGTAGCTGCATAGGGCTGATAGATCCGGATTGGTTTGGCACAGGGTGGTGACCCGTATAGCGGCATCGGAGTGCACTGGTGAGTCACTGCCGAGTGTACCTGGCCGGTTGGGTTTCGACGTGATTCCTGATTGGTGAGACAGGTCACTAGAGAGATTGCCGTTGTCTGGCTCTCTATGCGTTAGACGGATCGATCCATGGTGTTGGGTCGTGAAGTCGTTATACTCCCGGGCGTTGGAGTGGTTGGCCAAACCAAGTAGGGAACTATGGCACTATGGTGTTGAGCCATGATACCGTTGTTGGTAGAGTTGGAAGAGCGGTCGTGCGACGCTGAGTTGGAATAGCGGTTGTGCTATGTTGTGGATGTTAGCTGGATGTTAGATTCGAGGACGAATCTATGTTAGTGGGGGAGAATTGTAACATCCCTAATTCAATTTTGAGGTTGAAATTGAATAATTAGAAGTTGGGGGTTAATTTCGCGTAAATCAATTTTTCCGGGTGGGTTTAATTGATAATTTTGGGAGTTTGGGGTCAATTGGGAATTCAAAAAAATGGATCCCACACACATAGGTTTATATAAGCGTATGTATCTCCCTCTCCGACCTTGGTGCGTTTAACCTAGCCGTCAAGTCCTCGTCGCCACGGTAAGAACCCTTCTCTCTCTCCTTAGTTTTTTCTTGCGGGCGGGGTGGACCGGAGCTGTGCGGTGGTGAGCGACGGTGCGTGGGTTTGGAGTCGGATTGTGGATCGGAGTTTTGAGCCGTGGTGAGCTTCGGTGGTGGGCGACGGTGCGTGGGTTGGAGCCGGGATTCGGGATCGGAGGTTGGGCCGTGGTGAGCTTCCGTGGTGAGCTCCGGTGATGAGCACTCGCCGGCGTGTGAGTTTGGAGTCGGGATCGTGGATCGGGGTTGGGCCGTGGAGAGCTCCCGTGGTGAGCTCCGGTGGTGAGCTCCGGTGTGGGTTGGAGTCGGGATTGCAGATCGGAGGTTGGGCCGCGGTGAACTCCGGTGGTGACGTCGTTGCACCGGCAATGGTGAAGACGGGAAGTTGTCTACCGGTTTAGACCGGTTCAATTATCATATCGAGTATGTGTTCGATTTGTTTGATTATTTTATTATTTTGTTATTTTAGGTGGTTTAATTGAAGGTTATTCATCCCGGGGAGTTCTAGAAAATTGCTGAATTTTCTCGTGAAACTTTCTGTGCGGGAATAAGGTGAGTGCAGGACCATAGGCGTAATTTAAAAATTTTGATAATTGATGTGGTTTCGTGATAATAGGCCGTTTACGATCTCGGAGGGTCTAGATCGAGTGTTTCATGAAATGTTTGATTTATTCGGTATTTTTCGTGATAGTCTATATTAATTATCTTAATTATTTGTTAGCCTGTAGATGGAAGGATTGTCTCACTAAGTATTTATCGAAATACTTATGCATCTCTTATATTTTAATTGATGCAGGAAATGAGAAAGTGTGACCGTGGAATCAGGGCGAGGAAGAGGGGGTGATCTAGACTTGTCGTTTAATTGAGTATTTAATTTAATAATTTATGATCTGCATTGTTCGGATTTTTAGTCTTGAACCGGGAATTAATTGGTGAGGTTCAGTTATTGTTTATGGGATTTTAATGATTATTTACAAAAAAAAAAAAAAAATGGGTGCGGTTGTTTCAATTTATGTGGTTTTCTTGCATGTAAAGATTTTGTTGTATGGACAATTTTGATTTGATTGTGTTATAGAAAGTAGGAACCTAGTATTGAGCTTGTTATTCCCTTGTATGTTGGTTTGTTTTGTGGATTTTTTTGCTTTGTGATTAGAAAGTTTGTGTGTTGTTTGCATACTAATTCAATTCCACACAAAAATATTATTATTGACCTATTTTTGCACTTTTTATAACCTTGACTTGTAGTTTTTATTTGGTTGGTGTAAGAACACCGCTCTAGCACCAAATCCGGGTGCAGAGGTGGACATATGGTGGCTATAAAGATTACATGATAAAAAGTTGGTTTTTATGGTTATGGGTTCCATGGCCATCAAAACACGTTTCTGGACAAAGAATATAATAAATGTGTTTTTACAAAAATTGCATCATTGAAGGACGTATCGATTTCATTTTCAGTAATGCAATGTCGCTTTACCGGGTACACCAATGTCTTTCTTAATGTTCAACACATAAAGCTTTACATGTAGATTAACAATTATATAAGAAAACAATATTGCAGGACTACACAATTAACTCGGTTGCAAAGGAAAATACAATCGGGTGTATCATGACAAATGGAAAGGAATCACAAACCAATAGAACATGACTCGCTTTCGTGGACTACAAGATAAAAGAAAGTATAAATGTTTGGCTCGAACGGGCATGGAGGCTGTGTGTGATAATATGTGTTGTTTTTCATAGTTTTACCATTCATTTTACCTTTGTTCCATTCATGTTTTGCACATTTTTGTGATATAATCATGTATAAGTGTCTCATTAATTAGCTTTAGAAGTGCATTCTAGAGTCTTAGGTTACATATTATGCATTTGCATAGTCATTTGTGTTGGTTTAAAAAAAATTGAATTATAATATTTATGAAAAAATATAGATTCTTTTTTTATTATATGGATAATGTGATGATTTAGCTTTTTTCTTTAAATATTAGATCAAACAAATATGAGAGAAATAATATAATGTTAAAGAAATAATTAATATGATATACTAGATTTTCAATAAATATTTTGGTAGCAAATGAAAAATATAAGATATCTTTAAAAATTAAATGCTGGATATTAAATAATTAAATGATATAAACTACAATATTTTCTAACCAAATTAATGTGAATGACATAAGTTGTAAATAGTCTAGCTATTTATGTCTATTTTTATATTAGTTTTAAGAACTCTTCTATGATGACACATCAGCATGTCAATATTATAGATTGCATGTCAAAGTAACATTTATTTTTAACAATCCTTGTCAATATAAGGATTAGAAAAGTTGCACATGGCCATTGTAACTTTGAGTCGGACCTCATTCAAATGCTAAGATATTGTTAAACAAGAAGCTGATGAAGTCATTGATGGAAAATTTGATGAGGTATACCACTACTAACACTGTCTTTTGCGCACAGCTCCAAACTTCAACCCTAGAACTGAATTTCAGACAATAACTTAACCAGTCGTTGCTTCTAATGCAAGAAACACCAAAAATATGTGTTTTTTTGGATTAACTTTCTGCTGACTCTTCTATGGATTGCGGCTTGACTTCTACCCAGGACTGCTTCTACCTTAGGCACGAGTATCATGTCGTATGAAATTTCCAGCTGGACGAGGTCTGACCCCTCAAGGTTACAACTTCTACGACGTCTTTGTACCATTTTTCATGAGAATAATCGCACACAAGATCTTTAGATATAATTAACATTTTATACGGCTTCTTGAAAAAATATCCTAAGCATATATAAAAGGAAGTTGTGAATCAATATTTTTCCTGATAACATCACATTTTTGCTATAGATTATATAACATTTGACATGTGACAGAAAAGTTATACAGTTGGTGAAACCAAATCGAATTTCAAAGTAATGCTGGTAAATAATATTCATTCATTTTTATTGTATTAACCAATAATATCACACTATTCAATAATATGTAATACAGTATATGTATAACTGTTTTTTTTTTCCTTGGATTAGGCTTGCCAAAGTAAACAACCTTTGCCCCTACAGTTTAAAACAAAACAATCATCGTGGCGTTTCCATTTATAACAAAACAAACATCATGACGTTTCCATTTAAAATAAAACAACTACGTGTTGTTCGTCAGCAAACGAAAACAAAAAAATGGCAATGAATTGGCTGCCTAAAACATCGTGCTGTTCAAGTGGCTTTCCATGGAAGAGGGGAAAAGTCAGCCCAATAAAAAAAAAAAAAAAATTGATTCCCAGCTACACGAAGTATACTATAATGCATGGCTATACATCTGAAGTAAAACAATGTTCTAAAAACTACACGAAGTAACAATAGTGCATGACTACACATCCAAAGTAACGATAATACATGGCTACACATCCAAAGTAAACCAATGTTCTAAAAACTACACCAACAAGTTATATAGCATAGCCAGCTACACGAAAACCATCCGAACAAACATGAGTCATATGTGTAACACCATAACCATATATTTCCGATAAATCATTCATCGAGCTCCGGCGTTGACTCAAATTTTAAACAATAAAACCCACACAAATTTAACCTGACATGAATATTACCACCCGTGCTACGCACGGACACACACACACACACATATATATATACATTTTATAAAATTAAGAATATATTTACGAGGAACAATTATAAAAGTAGGTCAATCACATTTTCTCCTCTTTTGAAGACAACGAACATGGGCCTAAGAAGCTCGGGTGGTAGGGAAATGCGTGAATGATCTCATGTCTAGATTAAGACCATGTCTAGATATTATTTTTCTTTGGTTTCAGATCAATATATATATCTTGATTTTGTTGTTTTTAAACAATTTTACCAAATTTGTAACTTCTCTCAGAAATAAGTTTGTGGAAACAAGTATAGATTGAAAAAACTAACAATAGTACGAGAAAGAAAATAAAGTATACATAGCGAGGGATGATTGAAAAAACAAATTTTCTTCATTATGTAGTGTATAGAATATGTGTCTAATCGTTCGTTTTTTATGTTGTGTTTTCAGTTATATTTTGCTGGTTTAAAATAGTCAAATCAATTTAACTAAATTTGATTTAATAAATCAAGGAGTTTCAGTTAATATTATTTTAATTTTATAAATTGTATATATATAGAGATATTGTGTCCGTGCATAGCACGGGTGGTAACATTCGGGTCGGATTAAGTCAAGTCGGGTTAATTTTGGGTGGATTTTATTGTTTAAAATTCGAGTCAACGCCAGAGCTCGATGAATGGTTTACCAGAAATATATGAATATGGTGTTACACGTATGACTCATATTTGTTCGGATGGCTTTCGTGTAGCTGGCTATGCTATATCAATTGTTGATGTAGTTTTTAGAACATTTTTTTACTTTAGATTTGTAGCCATGCATTATTGTTACTTCGTGTAGTTGGCTATGCTATATCAATTGTTGATGTAGTTTTTAGAACATTGTTTTAGTTCGGATGTGTAGCTATGTATTATGGTATACTTCGTGTAGCTGTGAATCAATTTTCCTAAAAAAAGGTAAATCTTTATGATCTTGTCAAACGAGGAAAGTTACGATCTTAGAGTATCTCCTACGGGAGACTCTTAATTTTTTTGATGGGATTCTTAACCCTCAAAAATTATGAACAGCATAAAAACCGGTTTTTAAACAAGAGTTTTAAGAACCGGTTTTTAAAGGGGTTCTTACACTGTTTTTAGCCATGTGTCAACCCTTAATTCGTCAGCTTTTTTTTTTTAGCCAGATTTTTTTTTTTTTTTTTCTTAACTTTAACTTAAAAAAAGATTCTTAACTTTTTTTAAGAAAAAACTTTTTCATAACTTCAACTTTAAAATTATAAAATTTTTTTTAAATATTAATGAATTAGAATTTTTACATATTAAACTATTTTTTTAAGAACCCATAATGAAGTTCACCATTGGAGGTTCAAAAACTCATGAGGTTCAAAATTTTTAAATAATCAAAATTTATGATTAAAAAATTGGTAAGAACCCCATGGGTTCACCCTGGGAGATGGTTCACATGTGATTAAGTTGTGAGTTAAGCAGAAGAGTTTCCAGTACCAAGGACCGGGACGAGATTGAAGATAGGTTCTTTCGAGCTGTCGACTCTAACTCCATGACTCATCTCGTTAAACTCTTTAAATGCTATATCAAAAATGTCGGATAATCTCTGAGAAATTATCTCTCCACGGACACACCAAGACTTGTAGAGAAGTGTATTCTTAAGCTCTGCATCAACAAAAAGAAGATAAAAAGCAAAGCTTTTGATGATATACGTACTAACACTGTGTTCAAGAATCTCATTCTCACCGTCGTGTCTTGCCAAGCGAATGAATTTTAAAACAAGGTTTTGTTGAGAAGATATACGCAGAATCTCGATACTCTCTCCAGTTGTTGTTGTTCTTCTTCAGAAGCTTCTTGAATTTTCCTCATTACTTCGACTGAGATAGAGAGAACAATCACACATACTTTCCCATCAGCAACTCGTTTCTGCACGCAATCTTAGTGCCATTTCTCTGACTTATATCCCCAATAACTGTAATCTCCTTCACCCGATTTATCTAGTATGGTTTCATCTTCGGTCTCTGTATCTTCTTCGATGTATAAGACAGGTTTTACTTCAACAAGAGCCCTGCTGAACAACAATTAAAAACCCAAAATCCACAGACCAGTAATATAAGATTCTCGGCCGTGTTTAATACCTTTTGGGAAGATCAAGGACAAGGATGTAAAGGAAAATAGGATTGAGGACATTCGATACCCTCCGAGAAGACTTTGCCAAATCCGAGAAAGTAACAAATTTTCATGAAGTTGGTTCCTCTCTGATTGCTTTGTGCGTGCTGAACAGAATACCACAAAGAGAAAAGCTGATGAAGAGATTGAGCATCTAAAACACACTGCTATTGCCTCACTATTCGTCAATGTTTGATTCAGCTCAGCAATTGCGCCTTCGTTTCGAAGATTCATCGTGGGAGAGTCAAGCCCTAATTGTCCAGCCATGTGAAGAACATTCTTGTGCAAAGTGGCCTTGAGTCAAAGTATTAAAGTAATTGGATTTGCTGATAAAAAAAGTTTGAACTTTATTTAGAAGTCAAAGAGGAAATTTTTTCACTTGACTATAAGGTCCGATGTGTAAGATCCAATGTTTTGGAGCTTCAACATGGAGACAGAGTGTAACACATGGAGACTGGAACGCGGGAAAGACACAAGTACAATGAGCTGACGTGGTAGTGATTGATTGGAGGTGGAAGGAAGCTCACATGTGAATCAAGGAAGATCTTCGGAATCAGATAAGGAAGATTTGAAGATCGCAACAAGTGGAAAGTGTATATTCACAGGCTCATATCGAAATGTGGTATATATACAAAAGGCTAATCGCGAAACTAGGTTAGCCGTTTTTGAGGAATTCTACGAGTCAAGAAACTAAGAGAGATTTAGGGTTCTTGGTGAGTGAATAAAAGAGTGTTACACAACTGTTGTTGTGGTAAGCTTGGGTAGATTAGGAATTGGTCAGTGTCGAATTTTTGTATGCAAGGTCGTGTAATTCTGATTAAACAAGTCTGTTAGGATTGTTTAAGTGATTTTTAATAAAGGCAAAAAGGTTTTTGCATTATCGTACGTGTTTTACACAAGTCTTTGTGTTATAAAATTTACATTTGGTATCAGAGCGGGTCACCTTCATAGATTTAGTTAAAAAAATCTATTCACATGTTGAGATCCTAAGGACGACATGGAGACTATGAAGGAACACATTGCGGTTCAGAAACCCTTGCTCTTTGATGTTGGGAATTTCGGTCATTGGAAGGCACGGATGAGATACATCATTCGTGGAATTGATGAAGATGCTTGGACAGCAGTTGAACAGGGTTGGACACCTCCTACGATTATCTCTAAAGACAAAGATGGCAAGAAAATTAATGTTCTCAAGGAGAAAGTTCAGTGGACAGAAGTTGACAAAAGCGCGTCTAAATTCAATTCCAAAGCCATCAAGGCTATCTTTTCTGCAGTTGATCTGGATCAATTCAAGATGATTCAAGGATGTGAGTCAACAAAAGAATCATGGGATACCTTGATTAATCACTTTAAAGGAGACACAAGTGTCAAGAGAACACGCATTGATCATCTAGCCTCACAGCTTGAAAATCTCAAAATGGGAAAAGATGAGTATGTTGCTAGCTTCACTGCAAAGATCAGCACCATTGCAAATGAAGCATATGTGCTTGGCAAGAGATATAAAGAGAAAAAGTTAGTGAAGATGCTTCTCAGATGTCTTCGCTCCAAATTTGCTGCTCACAAGGCTGTTCTGAAATACTCGATGGACACTGATGACATGAAATTTGACAAGTTAGTCGGAATGCTTAAGGCCGAGGAGATGGAAGCCACTGCAGATGAAACCACAACTCAGAAAGGTATAGCCTTTACAGCAACTGGTGAGAGTGACAATGTTAAACAATGCGAGGAACATCTCAGCCTACTAGCTTGGAACTTCAACAAGATGCTGAAAAGAGTTGAGAAAGATCATAACAAGTTTACTAAATACCAGAAAAAATGACTCAAACAAGGGAGCAAATAAAGGATATCGGTATGATGGAGATCAATTTACAGAGAAGAGAGATCTTCAATGCCATGAATGTGAAGGATTTTGCCATTTCAGAAATGAATGTCCTCTGACAAAAAGAAAGGAGTTAAAGTGCATCGAATGCATGGGCATTGGACACACTAGAAATGAATGTCCTAACACTCTGAAACAAAAAGACAAATCACTAGTTGTCTTTGAAGACTCAAAATCAGAGGATGACGAGGAAGATGGTGAGGATCTGATGTTTAACTTTGTTGCACTGGTAGCTGACGATGAGAAAGAGGTCAAAGAATCTGAAGCTGACTCAGAATCAGATACATACAATGATGAAGAAAATTTTGACCCTAAAGCTGAGTATCGGAAAGTTATATGAGAATTGGTTACATCTAGGTAATGAAAACTTACAATTAATCAAAGAAAATGCCATGATGAAACCTCAGCTGAACATTCTTGAGATGGAACAAAACTCTACTGAAGTAAACAGTGAAAATTCCAAATCCCTGCTTGGAACCACTGTCAATCCTGACACTCTGAATCTGAAGGGTGAATTGATAACAGAACAAAAGAGAAACACGGAGCTGGAAGAGAAACTGAACAACTTGAGAGCAGTCTGCTATGAAGAGAAGGAGAAAAGCCGAAGTCTTCAAACAGAACTGATTGAAAATCATAAAAAGATACGTATGCTTAATATCGGTGCTGAGAACCTGGATCAGATTCTGTCAATGGGCCAACCTCCTAAGAAGAACTAGGGGCTTGGATATCAGGGTACCAATGGTTCTGATAGTAAATCACATATCAAGTTTATGTATGGAGGTACGTCAATCAACGAACTGTCTAGTGAATCAGTCCAGATTACACAAACTACCGTGTGTAACACATCCAAGACACTTCAACCTGAAGCTAAAGCAAGAACACCAGTGGTTAAAGCTAAATTTGTCAAGATCTCGAATGCCCAATCATCGACTTATCAGACATCAAAGGCTAAGAAGGGATGTTTCTATTGTGAGAGACTGGGGCATCGCAAAGCTAACTGCTACAAATTCAAAATCAAAGTCAGAAGTGCTTGGAAGAGACATCGGTGCTACCTGGAACCTAGACAATTTGGGAAAATGTGGATTGCTAAGCATGATATGTATGATGTATCAGAAGGAGGAAATCAAGTTGTGAAGGAGATTACACAACATGCGATTGTGTGTAACTTAGCCAGAATGGAAATTGAGGAGGATAATCTGATTAGCAATGTTGCTTATACGTCCACCAAAGGTCAGGCAACTGATGCATGGTACTTTGATAGTGGGTGTTCTCGTCATATGACTAGATATCAACAAGTATTTGACACCATCAATAAAGTAAAAAAGTGGGAAAGTAACCTTTGGGGATGGATGACAAGGGAAAATCCAAGGAGTTGGGAATCTAGAAAGAGATGATCAACCACAACTGGTCAATGTCTACTATGTAGAGGGTCTAAAAGACAATCTCATTAGCATTGATGAAAGTTTTAAAGTCATCTTCACTCGGACAGACTGTCAAGCTGTTGATGAAAATGGCAACATTGTGCTCCTTGGGATAAGGTCCGGAAATAACTGTTACATGTGGAGTCACTCAGAACAGTGTCTGACTGCTAAAGAATCTCAACTTGATTTGTGGCACAAAAGACTGAGACATATGGATGTTCATGGACTTAGGAAGCTGGTTAAAGTAGAGGTTGTGAGAGGAATTCCATAACTTGAAACTCCAACAGATACGATATGAGAGGCCTGCAGCAAAGGGAAACATATCAAGATTTCTCTCGTTACACCTGAGTAAGATTTCTGAGAGAAAAATCAGAGGCATCCAAGAGCTTCAAGATCTTAGCTCCCCAACTCAAAACAGAGAATGGAAACATCATTCAAATAAGGAGTGATCACGGAGGTGAGTTTCAGAATGAGACTTTTGAAAAAATTATGCAACAGTCAAGGGATCAAACATCAATACTCTGCTCCAAGAACTCCTCAGCAAAACGGTGTTGTAGAACGACATAATCGAACGCTGCAAGAGATGGCCAGAGCTATGCTACACGAGAACAATGTAGCTACCAGATTCTGGGCCGAGGCAATCAACACGACATGCTATATCATCAATCGTCTGTATGTGAAACCGGGAACAAAGACTACACCCTATGAGATATGGAATGGAAAGACTCCAAACTTAAGTTATTTCCATGTATTTGGGTGTGTGTGCTACATACTGAATGATAAGGACAATCTTGGTAAGTTCGACTCAAGAAGTGATGTAGGGATGTTTCTTGGTTACGCCACTCATAGCAGAGCCTTTCGAGTCTACAATTAGAGAACAAAGGTCATTGCAGAAGCCATCAATGTTGTGTTCGATGACAAAAAATGCTGCATTCTAGAGGACATTACACATGAGACTGTGAGTGACACACAAGACAACATGGGTGCAACTGAAATTTTAGAGACACATGTGGCATCCAATGTGGATGAAGCTACTAGAGTTGATAGGTAGGTTCAAGTTCATTGGAATCACACTCTTTCTGATGTCATTGGTGGTGTGTTTGATGGAAGAAAGACAAGAAACAAGAAAATAGATTTCAAAGAAATGGTGAAGTTGGCATGTTTCTTATCTTTCGTTGAACCCATCAATCTGTTAGAAGCATTGGATAATGAATTCTGGGTTGCAGCATGTCATGAAGAGCTTGAACAATTTGTTCGTCTTGATGTCTGGGATCTTGTTCCGAGACCTGAACATGTCAATATTGTTGGAACCAAAGGGATCTTCTAAAACAAAACTGATGAGGATGTGAACGTCATCAGAAACAAAGCAAGAATTGTTGCTCAAGGATACTCACAGATAGAAGGAATTGACTTTGATGAAACCTTTGCTCCTGTAGAACGTTTGGAGTCAATCCGACTTCTGTTTGGTATTGCCTGCAAGCTTAAGATCAAGCTGTATCAAATGGATGTCAAAAGTGCTTTTTTGAATGGCCTACTACAAGAAGAATTCTATGTAGCACAACCAAAAGGATTTGAAGATCCAAAGTTTCCAGATCATGTATATAAGCTCAAAAGAGCTCTATATGAGTTGAAACAAGCTCCTAGAGCTTGGTATGAGAGGCTAGCTCAGTTTCTTCTCAATGATGGGTTTTCACGAGGAAGCGTCGATAAAACCCTGTTTGTTCAAGAGGAGAACTCAGACATTCTTGTAGTACAAATTTACGTGGACGACATTATCTTTTGGGTAACCAAACAGAGTCTTGTGAACAAATTTGTCTCCACAATGACTAAAGAATTTAAGATGAGCATGGTTGGAGAACTCAACTACTTTCTGGGAGTTCAAATGAAACAAATGGATGATGGAATCTTCGTCTCTCAAAGTACTTACGCCAGAAATCTTGTGAAGAGGTTTGATATGGAGACCTGCAAAGTGGCCAGAACTCCAATGAGCACCACTAGCAAATTATCTCGTGATGAAGAGGGACATAAAGTGAATGAAAAACTATACAAAGGCATGATTGGAAGTCTCTTGTACCTTACAGCCATCAGACTTGATCTCTGCCTAATTGTTGGCCTGTGTGCACAATATCAAGCAAGTCCCCGTGTGTCACACTTGACTGCTGTGAAACGAATACTAAAATACTTGCGAGGAACTTTGGAGTATGGTATCTTCTATTCGAATGAAACCAACACTAATCTGGCTGGTTTTTGTGATGCAAATTGGGCAGACTGTCTTGATGATAGAAAGAGCACCTTAGGTGGTTGTTTCTTTCTTGGAAACAACATGATCTCTTGGCACAGCAAAAAGCAGAACTGTGTGTCTTTGTCAATAGAAGAAGATGAGTACATAGCCCTTGGGAGTTGCTGTACACAATTTCTGTGGATGAGGCAAATACTCACGGATTACGGTATACTCAATGACTCTTTTCTTGTTCACTATGATAACAAAAGCGCAATTGATTTGACAAAGAATCTGGTTCAGCACTCACGTACTAAACATATTGACATTAGACATCACTTTGTCAGGGAGCTTGTTGAGGAAAAACTTGTCATTATCAAACATGTCCCATCTGAGCACCAGTTAGCTGATATCTTTACTAAACATCTTGGTCTCAATAGTTTAATGTATATGAGGAAGGCTTTAGATGTGTGTGAACACTGAATCAGTGGTGCTGAGAGATGGTTGCTGCAGAAGAAGAAGTGTTCTAGACCAAGCAAGGTTTCATCATGGAGGTTCAAAAGTGTCACAGTTTTTTAAGGTTAATCACTGGTGTGAAAGTTTATTGGCTAAGGGAAGGCTGCATCATTGGGCACTCAAGCTGATTTCTTAACATAATTTGGTGTGTAACTTGTGCAGACACATGCAAACACTATCTCTCATGCATCACAAGGAGCCTAAGTACAAGGTAACTATTGAAAGATCTATATGAGGGGTTTTTGTTTTTGTTTTTTGGTGCTTAGTGATACTAGTTTGATCACTGATTATGGGGTATGTCTATGTCTATAAATAATTGATGTTATTCTCATGTGTGTCTCTCAATGCGTAATGTATTACACAGCTCGAGGGTCTTAGTTTTTTTTTTGGGCTGCTGGGCCCATCTGTGTCGATCTAACTTGTGGGCCGAGTTCTGTTTTAGGGTCCACCTATTGATTCCCGCTTGACTTAAAAGGGAATGCTGACGATCCATGTGCCACAAAACCATAACTGTGTGAGACGCAGAACCTCTCAACCGTCTCGTCTCCTTGCTATGGCTTCGAAAACTGTCATGAGAAATACTCAGTCTCAGGCTGCCAAGCTCATGGCATCTGCCATCCGATGTCATCGTCATGTGCCGGCTGATTGATATGCTTGGTTTTTATCGCTTTCTAACGTATGCTTTAATGTTTCTTTCAAATGTTTTATCGGGTCAAAGTCCGTTTTAGAGTCTTTTAGTCTTCTATTTAGATATATCAGGTAAAAAGGCGTTCAGGGATGAAATTGGAGTCACGAGGGCAAAAACGCACGAAACCGTGAAGAAAGAGCCAGTATCGGTCGATACCAGTGGAACAGGTCGATGCCACCTTTACCCGAGAGGTTGGCATCGACCGATGCTGAAGAAGACGGGTCGATGCTACCCCCACCCGAGAGGTCAGCATCGATCGATACTGAAGAAGACGGGTAGATGCTACCCCTACCCGAGAGGTCAGCATCAATCGATGCTGAAGGAGACGGGTCGATACTACCTCTACCCGAGAGGTCAGCATCGACCGATGCTAAGCTGGTATCGACCGATACCAGCCGACGAGAAGAAGAAAGGAAAATTCTGTTTTCCTTATTTTGCCCGGGGAACTTCCTGTTTCGACCTAATTCAACCTAGACCTATATATACTCTATTTTTAGGCTTTTGGAGGCAGCCACCTTTTGTTCTATTCAGATTTTTTGCTATTGAATCATTGTAAGCCTTGGAGAAGAATCTCTGCATCTATTGAGAAGAATTCTAAACCCTTTCTCTCTTTATTTATATTATGATTTCTTCATCTCTTTGCTTGTTCTTCGTTACTAAGTCTGAGTAGTTCCACAGTTAGGTTAGGGTTTTCAAGGGGATCCATGAGTCATTGAATTAGATGCAGATAGAGATTTATCTTTTGGGGTTTTCGCTTATTGTTGTATTTATTGCTTAGACTTGAGCTAACCACTAGGTCTATGAACTAGGGCTTAATCTAATAGCGCGGGAGTGTGAAGATTGCTAGAAAGAACATAAGCGAACGAATCACCTAGTTGCGCGAGAGTGTATTGGGTTGATTCGTGAACATATTGAACTTGCTCGTTAAGGCTGATCTAGAATTCTATGTGCACGAAAGTGGATTAGGATGCTAGGTTTAGTAACCATGAGCACGGAAGTGGATTGGTTAGATGTTTATGTCTGAGTTTGAAACTTGCTTTTAATTATTCCCTGAATAGTTGTCTGATTTATGATCTCTGGGTTCCTGCGAATAAACCGTCGACCTAACGCTTTTCCTTTATTGAATTTACATCGTTTAAATCACTCTCGTTACCTTTCTAAAACAAACCATATTTCTGTCTTACCTTAATTTCATAATTGTGAGAATAGTAGTGTAACCTTGGTCTCTGTGGTTCGATCCTAAAGTACTGCATTGACAACCGTTGTGATTGCGGTAGTGTGAACTATAGTTTTAATTGACTGAGTGAAAACGCTTAAATCACTGATTCTGAAACTCTTGCTTCCGCCATTCATTGGCCCAACACGGGTAAAAGCAAACCAAATCTAAGGTCCGGGAAGGCACCGATGCTCCTCGATGAGGACAGTGAAGACGACAGTGATGGAGAATTTCGTTACGTGCTTCCAACTTTGGGAAATCCTTTCGCTGGCCCCGATGCCTTGGGAGATGAAGAGATGGCAGAGGAATTTGACGATCCTCGCGATGGATACAACTTTCTGTATGATGAACAAGAACCTCGGTATATTGCAAACCATCAAGCTCAGTTTGTCAGGGATCACATGCATCCTGAACTCATGGCTCCTCGTAATCGACCAGTCAACAATTTCACCTTTGCAGCGGCCAATTAAAGGTATGACACTCTGTGTCTCCGGAAATTTCATGACCTGAAATATCTCCCTCTCGAAGATGGTAAACTAGATGAGGTGAAATAAATCATTGATGCGGCAGGACTCATCTACACTGTGATCGATGTTGACCCTTAGAGTCCCACTGTGGTACATGAATTCTACGCGAATGTCCCTGACATGGAGTCTCGTGGTGGTACAACTCTCATTTACATCAGAGGTCAGATGTATGAGTTCTCTCTTGCGGTTATCAATCGTATGTACCAGATTGAAAATCCTTTTGACAGCAGTGTGTGGGATAAGGAGAACATTGACTCTGCAGTCAACCTTGTCTCTGGTGGTAGAAAACATAGATGGGGTTGTTTCTGTGCACGTCACCTTACACCTGTGAATGGAGTTCTGCACAGGCTGTGTTGCAGCAACTGGATACCAACTACTAATCACACCGTTATGGTCAAAGACATGATCAAGTTTCTTGCATACCTGCCACAGGGAAAGAGATTCGACTTTGGCAAGCTGGTATTTGACATCATTTGCAGCATTGCCCGCGCTCGGGATAATGTTGACAGGAAACTGCTCTTTCCCAATCTGATTTATCAGATGCTGGTGTTTCAACGCATTGTGCCTAGACATCGTGGTGATCGTGAGCTTGAAGGGTTTCTGATTTGGATCAAGTTGGACTCCAAGGCTGGAAAAGACTCAGAGGTTGACGAATCATGTGTTGCTCCTTCACTTGCAGCTGATCTGGATCAGCTCTCAAAGTGGCTCAAGCGCATACAACTCCGAGTGCAAAGTAAGTCTTCAAAAGTCACTATGTATCTCCTTTTGTCCTCCTGTTTTTTTTTATATGAATATGTACTCAAGCAGGGGGAGAGTATAGCAAACAGGATATCAATGCTGCAGCTGAGGCTGAACGATCAAGCAGATGAGGCTGAACGATCAAGCAGATGAGGCTGAACGATCAAGCAGATGAGGCTGAACGATCAAGCAGTGAGGGGGAGCAACTTGCTGATGATGAGGAAAACGATTAGGTGATGTGTGATGTACTTGGGTTCTGTACTGGCTATAGTATTTGAACTTGTTTTTGTGCTGTTTTTGTGCTGTTTTTGCTTCTATGTTTCAGACTCATTTTGGTTCTTTGCTTCGAACTTATTTTGTTGCTTCGGTTGCATTTCTATAAACTCATTTGCAAGTTATGAAATGCATTTCGTCTGGTGTTACTATCTTGTGAAATTTGTACAGGAAGCTTGAGGTGACACATTCAGGTAAAGAGAGGGAGATTTTGGAGCTTCAACATCTGACGTGGCAGTGATTGATTGGAGCTGGAAGGAAGCTCACATGTCTTTCAAGGAAGATCTTCGAAATCAGATTAGGGAGATTTGAAGATCGCAACAAGTGGAAAGTGTATATTCATAGGCTCATGTCGAGATGTGGTATATATACAAAAGACTGATCGCGAAACTAGGTTAGCCATTTTTGAGGAATTGTACGAGTCAAGAAACTAAAAGAGATTTAGGGTTCTTGGTCAGTGAATAAAAGAGTGTTACATAACTGTTGTTGTGGTAAGCTTGGGTAGATTAAGAATTAGTCAGTGTCGAATTGCTGTATGCAAGGTCGTGTAATTCGTATTTAACAAGTATGTAAGGATTGTTTAAGTGATTTCTAATAAAGACAAAAAGGTGTTTGCATTATCGTACGTGTTTTACACAACTCTCTGTGTTATAGAATTTACACGATGTCGATGGATGAAAAACTCCAACATATGCAATAGAATCTTGAGAGTGTATCACAACTTGAAATTCATCAAGCACAATTCTAGCATTCTAAGAAAACAAAAATTGTCAAACTACAAATAAATGTGATGAATCAATGAACTCTAAATTATTGTTAAGAGTGCTAGGAATACATACAGTGAAAAGCAGGCAATCGAGAGTCAGAGTTTCGTACTCTCCTCCTTCAATATAACCTAAGTAAGCATACATTCAACAACCACATAATCAATGTAACTCAACTAGATAACACTCTTAATGAAGCCTTAAAGGAGAACTGTGGCATACTATTTTAACTTCAAAAGATATGGTTCCATGAAGGCTAAGTCTTTCCCTAAAAGCTTTGAGGGATCCAACCCTATTGCTGCCACCTGTTAACGTGAAGAAAACCATAATTATCGGAAGATGTCAATGTTAATATAAGCGAGAAAAGCATAACAACGTACAATCCTTATTACCTTGACTAAAATAGCTTTTATCCCATTTGCTATTTGCAAGTAAACGAGAAACAAATTAAAGAAGATATATTCAGAAGAGAAAGATTTGGGACTGAAATAGGCTTGACTCTTGGGTTTACCATTTCGTGAAGCAGTTTACCATCTCCTGAAGAAGCAATGTCTGATCTTGTTTCCACAAAAATGCCAAAGAAACAAGACCTAACCTTGAACAGATACTTTCCACCCGCAGACGTTGGTAGTCTGACGCAATCGCACCAAACGTTATTGCAGTGATGGAAGGTATATGTCTCTTCACTTCACCTAACAACACAAACATATCTTCCACTTCATCATCTGGAGTGATTTGGTAGCTAAGTTTCTGATGCCTATAAATATAAATCTTCCGAATAATTCATTATGACGAAAATCTCCGACTAAAGAATGGATTAGACTCTCAAACCAAAAGCCTAAGAATTCTCACCTCGAAGAACCTTGGATTCTCCTTCTGAACAATGGCAGATTCATGCATTCTGCATAGCTCACAATAATTCAGTGGCCTACGTGAAAAAAACAACACAAATTCAGATTCCAATTACATAAACCCTATTGATCATACTATTGACAATGTCTAGCATTCTCAAGAAAATCAACTAGATTTACAAATCAAGATGCATTGACCAGATTTATATATTAACACGAATAGACCAATATGAGATAGAAAAACTCAATCTTTGTTCAAGCACTTGTTCAAATGAAGAATCTGATTTTACCTCACTATTATGAACCTACAAAGAGCGATAGGATGAAACGGAATCTTACAGTTTGATACATATAGTTGTCCAGCTCATCGACCAGTAACAAATTCACCAATGCCACAATCTGTGGAAGCACAAATCGGGCAACTCAGAAATTTGAGGGAACCTCTAACACAAGTAATAAAAGAATACTTACCTCGTGACCGTACTGGATGCACTCATGCACTTCATTATACTATAGCAGCTATCTTTGCCGCCACTGACTAAATCCACCACCTTCATCACTCTCTTTTATTTCTCTATATAGTTGTAGTGAGGTTCGAGTTTTGAGGCAAAGTCTTTGAAATTAGACCGTACGTGCTTTTAAATCGATTTGAACCGGTACAATTGAATAATCAACCAAATTTGACATGATTTAGTTACCATTCATCATCGGTTTTGAGTTAAGCAAAAAACGAAAAAAAAAAAAATGAGAGAGATAGAAAGTTATTGCCTGACACGTTTATGTTGGAGATGAGGGAAGTGCGTGTTACCGGCAGGTGTGGTCTTCGCTCAGGTACAGGTTGAGAGAGAAGGAGATAGAGCGTTCTTCAACTCCCAGCTCTCTGATAAGATCCAGATTAGTGTTAGTGGGTATGCGCTGGCCTTCACCATTATGTTATCACTTAAACCATTAGTTTCTTACGCTACTTGTATTTAGTCTCGTGTTCTCCTTTGTAAACGTTTTTATCAAACAATTAATCTAAATCAGAATCTCTTATTCTCTCTCGTGATTGTCACTGGCTTTCACTCTTCTTCGATATGTCACATGTTTATCAATGGTATCAGAGCCATTGTTGCCTCTCGACGGTGGAAAAATGGTCACAGTTGAGATTCTACAACAGATGTTCGAGCGATGGATGAAGATGCAAAAACAATTTGGGACGACGCTTGAGCTCCAACAAACCCACGATATAAAGCCAGTAGAACCAAAACTGATGGAAAACATCGACCAACCTTTGAGGAGAATAACATAACTAATCCATGTGCTTTACCACTAGCCTACTTCATCCAGTGGTGCAGTTTGTAACTTTCAGAAATAATCGACGAATTAAAACATATGATTAGAGTGAAAATAAATAAGAATACGTGCTGATATATTTACAAAAATGTTAAATTATCACCGATATTTTTTCATCGATATATCTGTAGATAATATTATCAACTATTTTACCACCA
Source organism: Eutrema japonicum (assembly GCA_030161315.1). NCBI lineage: Eukaryota > Viridiplantae > Streptophyta > Magnoliopsida > Brassicales > Brassicaceae > Eutrema > Eutrema japonicum. Next base: position 18,704,042 of record BSQW01000006.1, read on the forward strand.
GCTTCTAACGAATTTAAAAGTTGGCCTATGAATCAATAATATAATATTAGATCAAAGATGTGATCAGAAAGCGACGATGATAATCTTTAAGAAGGAAAACAAATCTTGTTTTAACGATTGTATAAGACAAGGTTACAATGTCATAATGTATCAACCAGTAAAACAACACGGACCATAGAAAAAAAAGAAAAGGAGAGACCATGACCATGCACCATTAAACATAGAACGCTCTTTCACTTATTCAAGGTTTGAGGATATATCAACGACCTATAGATTAAAGGGGACAAATACTGAATTAGTAAGATGTGAATATTAATTCTTCTCAAAATTCATAAAAAGTTATTTTAAAACCAATTAAAGTTTATAAATTAATAAATAAATCAATTCTTTTTTCGTGTACGAACAATCAATAAATCAACTCAAACTCATAATTAACCAGTAAAAAAAATATAATAGAGAATTACTTTTTCTCGTTCGAGAAAACTTTCTTAAGTGCGGATCAATACGAAGACCGAGGCTTTCGTACAATGGATCGTATCTCTTATTTGCTAACCTGAAAAATATGTATTTGTTATCTTCCTAAGAAATTTATTTTTTAGATAACATATGATTACTTAGATTGAAATACTCGTACAAATACAAAATTACATATTTATGTATGAAAAAGTGTGGATAGTCAATAGAAAGAGAGAGAGAAAAAAACTTTCTACATCAAGATTGAGTGCAGTTGAACCAGCATTTCTGTTTGTTGCAGTTGAACCAACATTTCCGTTTGATGATATAATTCTCTGCATTATTTAATTAATTTTTGTTATCTTTTTCTTCCATTAATTTTTCTATTTTAGAGAATAAATTTTATTTGTGTTTCAAGAACTTGTACACTGCGTTGAGTAAAATTTGATGATTCTTCAAATTCAAACCAACTTTGGTAACTTTGTTGCATAGATCCCAAAACTCCACTTTGTAACGTTTATATAATCAACAAATTTTTTTTATTGCATATGTAATATTTGTAAGATATTGAATTGATGATTTTATATTTGTAAGATATTGAATTCATATGATAATATATATATAGCTTATTGTTGTCGTATGAATTGATGATTTTCTATTTTTTTGCCTCTATTTCCCAACTTGTATGTTTTTAGTGAATATATTGTAATTGAGTTGTTGATACAAATTAGAGTGATAAAGACCTATACATATATCGTTGTTGTTGTTTATGGGCATTCCAATATGTAAATGATCATTTGTTGACTGGATATGACCTCAAATATTATATTTGGAGGTCATTAGTTATTAATGTTTAGTTATCTTTCTAGTAACATTGTAAGCAAAAGATTTTTTAAAATAATAACATCAATTTCATTCATTGCATGAAATAAATTTTACCTGTGGAGGTATGATTGAGTTTGTGTATGGACGTTTACGGGTCTGAGTGTTAAGGTTAGAAAACCTAAAACTCGATGAAGACGGATGCACCGATATTTGCATAACGCCATGATGCCTATAGACATGGAGTCCAAAAATATAGATATTTGGAGTTTAATTAAAACGCAGAAATAAAATAAAAATATATTAGAAACATGAAAACTTAGTTTTTCTCAAGTGATAATTGAATAGGTCCCGATTTGGTAACATGATAAAACTCGAGGACGTTTGAGTTATGGGTATTGATGAAATATTACGTTGTGGAACATTATTAAAGTTAGGGATCATAATTAGTTTGATTTTGTAGAGGAGATGCCATGCTCAAACCCAACACAATATTTCTAAACCATATATATATATATATTGAAAGAAGCATATAGTGTTTGGATTATTTTGGCTACCATAAATCATTTATTCTAATTCATTATTATTTGTTACTAGAAATAAAATTGAAAAAAGAAAATACAAGTAAAAATCTTGAGTTTAAATTTTTAATATTATTAACAGAAATATTTGATTTGCTTCATTATATATGGGAAAAAGAGATGATCTTACCTAGATGAATTGTTAACAATCCTTAACTTGCGAGGTTCACTTGGCCGATTGGCTAAAGCTAACATAAGAAGTGGATGAGACATATTAATACATTTGATACGGCAGATTGCTTTGTGACCTACATTTTGATGAAAATAAGATTCCTATGGAAGGTTTAGATCAATGTTATATGTATGCATAGTTTTACGATTGATGATTAGTACCGATTTGAGATGATAAAATTGTTGGGTGTTATAGGACTAGATTGCTCAGAATCCGTCACCATAATTTGATCCAAATTATAAGCATTACGGTATTGGTTGTTTAACATGGGTTCTCTAAACCATTCAGATAAAAGATGATAAGTAAATTTAGCAATTAAAATTAATATGAAATTTTCAATAATGTACATAATCGAAAGAGTATAACCATAATGACGATGTTGTTGATGCTGTTGCATATGAACCTATATAATTATTTAAATATAATATGAATTTAAAGATATATTGGTTAAATAAAACCAGTTGCTCTTAACAGAAAAAAGGAGTCAATGTGACTTACTAGGTTTTGAGTTGTTTTAAGTTAATGTGACTTACTAGGTTTTCAATTGACTCATTTTTCGGATAAGAGCAACTGCTTTTATTTAACCAATATATCTTTAAATTCATATTATATCTAAATAAATATATATGTTCATATGCAACAACAGCAACAACATCATCATTATGGTCAAACTCTTTCGATTAGGTATATTACTGAAAATTTCATATTAATTGTAATTGCTAATATTATTTATCATCATTTATCTGAATGGTTTAGAGAACCCATGTTAAACAACCAATACCATTATGTTTATAATTTGGATCAAACTATATGGTGGCGAATTCCGAGCAGTCAAGTCCTATAACACCCAACAATTTTATCATCTCAAATCGGTACTACTACTCAATCGTAAAACCATGCAAACATATAACATTGATCTAAACTTTCCATAAGAATTTTATTTTCATCAAAATGTAGGTCACAAACCAATTAGCCGTATCAGACGTATTGATATGTCTCATCCACTTCTTATGTTAGCTTGTATGGTCAGCAACTGCCCCCATCAGTTTTAGCCAATGGACCAAGTGAACCTTGCAATTTAAGGATGGTTAACAATCCAGCTAGGTAAGATCATCTCTATTTCCCATATATAATGAAGCAAATCAAAGATTTTAATTAATAATATTATAATTTTAAACTCAAGATTCTTACTTTTATTTTCTTTTTTCAATTTTATTTCTAGTACAAAATAATAATAAATTAGAATTAATGATTTACGGTAGTAAAAATAATCCAAATACTATATGTTTCTCTCAATATATAAATATATATATATATATATATATATATATATATATATATATATATATATATATATGGTTTAGAAATATTATGTTGGGTTTGATCCGGACATATCCTCTACAAAATCAAACTAATTATGATCCATACCTTTATTAATGTTCAACAACGTAATATTTCATTCATACCCATAACTCAAACATCCCCAAGTTTTATAATGTTACCAAATCGGGACCTATTCGATTATCACAAAAGAAACACTAAGTTTTCGTCTTTTTAATATTTTTTTTTATTTTAGTTATACGTTTTAGTTAAACTCCAAATATCTATTTTTTTTGGATTCCATGTCTATAGGCATCATGGCGTTATGCAAAGATTGGTGCATCCGTCTTCATCGAGTTTTAGGTTCTCCAACCTTTAACACTCAGACCCTTAGATGTCCATACACAAACTCAATCATACCTCCACATGTACAATTTATTTAATGCAATGAATGAAATTTATATTATTATATTTTTTAAAACTTTTGCTTACAATATTACTTGAAAGATAATTAAACATTAATAACTAATGACCTCCAAATAGAATATTTGAGGTCAGATCCAGTCAACAAATGATCATTTACATATTGGAATGCTCATAAACAACAACAACAACAAGATATGTATACGTCTTTATCACTCTAATTTGTATCAACAATTCACTTACAATATATTCACTAAAAAACATAGAAGAAGGGAACTGGAAGCAGAAAAATAAAAAATCATCAATTCATACGATAATAATAAGCTATATATATATTATCAATTCAATATTTTACAAATTTTACATATGCACTATTTTTTTGATGATTATATGAACGTTACAGAGTTGAGTTTTGGGATATAGGCGACGAAGTTACCAAAATTGGTTTGAATTTGAAGAATCATCATCTTTTACTCAACGCAGTGTACAAGTTCTTGAAACACAAATAAAATTTATTCTCTAAAATTGAAAACTTAATGGAAGAGAAAGATAACAAAAATTAATTAAATAATGCAGAGAATTATATCATCAAACGGAAATGTTGGTTCAACTACAGCAAACGGAAATATTGGTTCAACTGCACTCAATCTTGTTGTAGAAAGGTTTTTTCTCTCTCTGTTTCCATTGACTATCCACACTTTTTTCATACATACATATGTAATTGTGTATTTATGTGAGACTTTCAATCTAAGCAATCATATGTTATCTAGAAACAAAATTTTCTTAGGAACATAACAAATACATATTTTTTTCAGGCTAGCAAATAAGATATACGACCCATTGTACAAAAACCTCGGTCTTCGTATTGATCCGCACTTGTGAAAGTTTTCTCGAACGAGAAAAAGTAATTCTTTATTATATTTTGTTTTACTGGTTAATTATGAGGTTTAGTTGATTTTATTGATTGTTCGCACAAAAAAAGAATTGATTTATTGATTCATTTATAAATTTAATTGGGTTTGAAATTATTATTTTTTTTTATGAATTTTGACAAGAATTAATATTCACATCTTACTAATTTAGTATGTGTTCCCTTTAATCTATAGGTCGTTGATATATCCTCAAACCTTGAATAAGTGGAAGGGTTCTATGTTTAATGGTGCATGGTCATGGTCTCTCCTTTTCTTTTTCTCTATGGTCCTTGTTATCTCTTGTGGCAGCGTCAAGTGTTCGTGTTGTTTTACTGGTAGATACATTATGACATTGTAACCTTGTCTTATACAATCGTTAAAACAAGATTTGTTTTCCTTCTTAAAAATTATCATGGTCGCTTTCTGATCACATCTTTGATCTAATATTATATTATTGATTCATACGCCAACTTTTAAATCCGTTAGAAGTTGGTGGTAAAATAGTTGATAATATTATCTACAAATAAATTTTATGAGAAAATATCGGTGATAATTTAACATTTTTGTAAATATAGCAGCCCATATTCTTATTTATTTTCACTCTAATCGTATGTTTTAATTCGTCGATTATTTCTGAAAGTTACAAAGTGCAGTCGAGCCATGGTGGGTTGAGCCATGATTTGTAGGAGGTTACATGTATCTGATGTTAGCAGGTGCTCTAACCCATGGTGGGTTGAGCCATGATTTGTTGCAGTCTAGCCATATGGGTGGTATTGGTGAGCCAGGCGTTGATGATGGTCTATCAGTTCTGGGAATGGTAAAGATTCAGATGCTGGCGGCTCGTTTCATGGCTACTCAAACTATTCATTGTACGCTGTCGCGGCAACCTCTTGTGTTTGCAACACATGTGCTCATATTGTGGTTTAAATGTCTTTGGATAAGCATATGTTGCATGATTTATAGTAGATGCGTATGTATTTGTCTTAATGGATATATATAATGGGTTACGACTTCGTAGTAGTAATCAAAATATCAGCTATTCAGCTGGCATGATGTCTCTCTAGATATGCATTTGTTACGAAGAATTTTTTTTTTAAAAAGTACCAAAAATCTCTTACATAAAAATATCCACGCGTTACCACGGGGACTCACCTAGTGTGTATAAATAGAAGTGTTTAAGCGTTGTATGTGCTTAACACAAATGAGAGAGAATTCTTAGCAAAAGAGTTTTGGGTTTCTTGTAAAAAAGCAAAAGCTAAGAGGCTAAGAGGTTCGTTTTGAGAGGATCTTGGATCACATATAGGTCCTTGAACGTGTGAGGCTAGATCGACAAGTCAAGGTGTGCCTTGAGCTTGTCACATATCGTTTTATGTGAAATTTGTAATTGCACTTAAAAGATTGTCTAGTAATACATATTTTTGTAGAGAAATCTCATGTGTTACATTGTGTTATAGTTCTTGTAGTGATAGCTCTTGCATTTTCATTTGGTATCAGAGCGGTCACTTGTGTGTATTGGAAACAAGTGTGATCATGTGGAGAAGATGGAGAGTTATCAAGATCTGGTGAACAATTCGAGAGTGAACTTGGCGGAAAATGCAGAGTCAATTTTCTTGCGGAAAAACGCAGAAGCACGTCTTGTGATGGAAAACGAGGAGTCATATTTGCGATAAAACGTGAAATCTTTTGTCGAGAAAACGGAGAATCATATTTTTTTTTTAAATGGGTCAGTGTAATTATAGCGGGTATAAAGGGGCAACCCTATTAGACCTTTGAAACTAAACGGGTTTTAACGGGTTTAGGGTGTAAAGTGGTGGATCTAAATGGAGAGAATCTAAATGGGGCGGGTTTAACCATTTTAACATCTCTAAATATTAACATTGGACAATTCATTCACATGCTAAGCATAAGGCTATAGTTATACGTCCAAAGCTTTGTTTGTTTTTTTTGTATAGAACACACTTTCTCAAACGGGTAGTTAAGTAGCATAGATGTAAAGCCTATAAAAACATATTTGATCTTGGACCACCTTATAAACAGAATTGTTGATAACTAAAAGAATCTCAACTTCTATCTCTCCTTTAGTGGAGTTTTTTTTTTTTTTTGCTTTAGTAAATTATGTTTTAATTTTTCAGTATAGGAAGTTTAAGTCTATTGAAATCTTCTTTGGTTATTTAGGAAGCATTTTTAGAAGAGAACTTTTATTTGACGTGTGATTTACAAGTATACCATTGATGATGTGTCATCGTCAAAACACTTTTCATAGCTACATATGACGTGTCATCCCCATATCCCTTATGACGGCTACCTAGAAAACGTTTTAATTCTATTTATATTGTTTAGACTAGGATAAAGAAATCCGAAAAGACGAGGAAGAAGAAAACATGGATTAATAAAAAATAGAAATAAAAATAGAAGGCGCATAAGACGAAAATGATGAAGAAAAAAATTAGAGAAAAGAAGAATAAAAACAAGATGAAGAAGAAAGAAAACAAGAGGATGAAGAAGACAAAGAAAAACCGAGTGAATAACAAGTAGGAAAAGACGAATAAGATGTATATGATGAAGAAGGAGAATGACAAAGAAAAAATAAGAAAAAGAAGTCGAAAAGATAGAGATGGCGAATATAAAGAAGAATATTAAAAAAAAATCAAAAGAAATCTGATTTTTTGTCTAGAAAACGGAGAATCATATTTTTAAATGTGTCTAAATGGGTCAGTGTAATTATATCGGGTCTAAATGGGCAACCCTATTAGACCTTTGAAACCAAACAGATTTTAACGGGTTTGGGGTCTAAATGTGGTGGATCTAAATGGAGAATCTAAATGGAGCGGGTTTAACCATTGTAACATCTCTAGACATTACCATTGGACAATTCATTCACATGCTAAGAATAAGGCTATAGTTAGATACATCCAAAGCTTTGTTTGTTTTTGTATAGAACACACTTTCTCAAACGGGTAGTTAAGTAGCATCGATGTAAAGCCTATAAAAACATATTTGATCTTGGACACCTTATAAACAGACTTGCTGATAACTAAAAGAATCTCAATTTCTATCTCTCCTTTAGTGGAGTTTTTTTTTTTGCTTCAGTAAATTATGTTTGAGATAATATTTGGTTATTTAGGAAGTATTTAGGAAGCATTTTTAGAAGAGAACCTTTATTTGACGTGTGATTTACAAGTGTACCATTGCTGATGTGTTATCGTGAAAACACTTTTCACAGCTATATATGACGTGTCATCCCCATATCCCTTCTGACATCTACCTAAAAAAGGTTTTAATTATTTTTCTATTGTTTAGACTAGGATAAAGAAATCCGAAAAGACGAGGAAGAAGAAAACATGGATTAATAAAAATAGAAGACGCATAAGACGAAAATGATGAAGAAAAAAAATAGAGAAAAGAAGAAAAAAAACAGGATGAAGAAGAAAGAAAACAAGAGGATGAAGAAGACAAAGAAAAACCGAGTGAATAACAAGTAGGAAAAGACGAATAAGACGTATCTGATGAAGAAGGAGAATGACAAAGAAAAAATAAGAAAAAGAAGTCGAAAAGACAAAGATGGCGAATATAAAGAAGAATATTGAAAAAAAAAATCAAAAGAAGAATAAACACACATTTTCTCAATGTCAAAACATAGGTAGTAAATTAGACATATTTATAACAATGGAATCTCGCTCGAGTTTCTTCCTTCAAAATCACACATCATGGGATTTTGCTATGTGTGGATGATAAATTTAAAGGAGGAAGAAGAATACCAGATTACATTGTTTGTAAACAGGCTACGAAAAACCCAAAAACCCGTGGGTAAATGTGAGAGCAGTTTTGGAAAGTCGTGGGTAAATGTGAAGGATGTGAAAATTACAGGGGCACAAAGAAGCTATGTTGAACCCCTATGGTAATTTCAAACCTAAGCAGAGGAAGATCAGAGGCAGAGCAAGCAGAGGAATCTTTGAAGATGGACATTTTTCCGAAGCTAAAAGCAACCACAGAAGCAAGCTGCAAATTCTCAGCTGGAAAAGCAATCCCAGAAGCGACCAAGAGAACAGCCACCACCTCCGCGGAATGAAAGTCTTCTCTGTTTTGTTGATGGAATTTTTAAGGATTCAAGGGGTTTCTCAAAGCTCCAAGGATCGGAAAATGCTCGGCTTTGGTGGCAGAAGCTCTGGCTCTAAGATCTTCTCTCCGAGCAGCAACAGTTGCAGGTTAAGATAGTTGTGGAATCAGATCTGAGGCAGAGAGAGAGAGAGAGATCTAATTTCATCGGAGTGTTTGGGAGAATATCTCCGCACGCGAAGGACCGACGATCCGATCTCAGTCGCCGGCATCCATCGCCGCCGTTTACTGTTCTTCCTCCCTCTTCTCTGCTCTGCGTCATCGCTGCAATCGCGAGAGAGAGAACGCCATTGCTGCAATCGCGAGAGAGAGAGGAACACAAACACGATCTCTATTTCGTTCAGAATCCTACGCGTTCTATCTGAAATCTAGATCTGACGATCGAATACAAACATCCATTTCACTGTAATAAAAAAAAAAAAAAAAAGAGATTTTTGGAACCTGGTGACGATCGAATACAAACATCGATTTCTTCCGATGGAACGTTGGATCGTTGCTTCAGCTGCAGGATCTGTTGTTGTTTGTGTTTGTCCGATCGTTGCTTCAGCTACAAACATCGATTTCTTCCTGTGTTTGTGTTTCTCCGGTCTGTTGTTGCATGATCACCATAATGAGGTTTTTTTTACATTCGTCTATAAGATTCATCTTTGACTGAGGTGATTAGATTTCCAGGATTTCTTTCCTTTTCCCGAAAGTTTTTGGAAGCAGAGTAGTGGCGGGCCAAAAGAGTTTAGAGTTTTACGTTTTTATTTTTTTGAGTGTCTCCAAACATTTCATCTTTAATCGGTAAATTACAATCCTTTAATCAAATTAGTGACTATTAACTATTTTATCATTTTGGGTATCGACACAGAAAATAACGATTTAAGAGTTGGAATTCGGGAATATATAAGTTTCTGATGTAGCCGTATCTCATGATATATATAGTGCGCGTCAACTTAACGGGTTTTTAAAATTCTCGTTAGTTTTTTTTTTTTAAATACGTATAATTTTATTATTAAGTATTTTCCATTTTGATTACAGTTATATAAGAAATAAAGATCCAAGAGTCAGAATTCGGGAACATGAAATTATATGATGCAATCATATCTCATGATCTAGTGCGCGCCAATTTAACGGCTATTTTATCATTTAATTTTTTTATTTATGGTTTTAGACTTTTTTTAATTCAAATGTAAATCTATTGTTAAGTATTTACCAATTCATGTATCATGATAAGAAATAATGATCCAAGCGTCGGTATTTGAGAACATATAATTACATGACGCATTCTCATCTCATGATCTAGTGCGCGCCAATTTAAGTGTTTCTCCTTTCATTTAAATTCTCGTTAGTTTGAGATGTTATTTAATTATATTTCAAGCGTAATTTTACTATGTCCGAGTAGTCTCATAGTTAGGTTTAGGGTTTCAAGGGGATCCATGAAACATTGAATTAGACATATATAGGGATTTATCTTCTGTGGTTTTCGCTTATTGTTGCGTTTATTGCTTAGGCTTTAGTTAACCGCTTAGTCTATGAACTAGGGCTTAATCTATCACACGACAGTGTCGTAGGTTACTATAAATAACTTAAGCGAGCGAATTGTCCTTAGCCTGCGAAAGTTGATGTTAAGGCGATTCGTGAACATATTGAACCTACTCATTAATGCTGATCTAGAATTCTATGCCAACGAAAGTTAGGATTTTAGATTGCTAGTTTTAGTAATCAATGCCACTACAGTGGATTGGTTAGACTTTTATGTTTGAATTTGAAACTTGTATTTAGATGTTCCCTGAATAGTTGTATGATTCGTGATCTCTAGCGCTTTTCTTTTATTGAATTTACATCGTTTTAATTGCTTTCGTTACTATTCCAAAACCAACCATATTCTTGTCTTAGTTTAGTTTCATAATTGTGAGAATTGTAGTGTAACCTTGGTCTCTGTGGATTCGATCCTAAAGTACTGCATTGTCAACCGTTATGATTGCGGTAGTGTGAGCTTTAGTTATTAATTGACTTAGTAAAACACCTAAATCAGAAGTATGAGTCACACATCAGCAACCAAAACGTCTTGAGTGCCAGTTGATCCTACGAGAGCCGAAGCATGGAGAACAATCATGATGAAACCAACTCACTAAAATAGTCACTCAGTCTGGATTGAGATGCTACCACATTTCATTTCTAACATAGATCACTGACTAGAGTGAGAAGAGGAACTATGAGCTGAGAAAGACAAGTGAAAGTGGTCACCAAATCACACACAACTGCCAGGTCTCTCTATCCGAAGTGTGTGAAAGCTCCTCGGCTGAGGGTATGCTGCACAAATGAAAGGCATGAGTTAAAAATAGAGGTGGTTGTCAAACGAATGAAAGCACAAACAAAACAAACAAAATTAATAAGCAAATTCTCAAAAAGCTTGAAATTAAGTGTGAATGCTCCTCAGCTGAGGGTATGCAACACAATTTCATAATTGGCACATTTGTTTGACTGCACATCTGTGGAAACTCAAGCGTGAGACAAATTGTTCTGACGTTGAAGGGGACACTTCAAATGATTGGCTCATGGGTTCTCGACCAAGCAAGGTTTCATCATGGAGGTTCAGAAGTGTCACAGTTTCTTAAGGTCAATCACTGGTGTGAAAGCTCATTAGCTAAAGGAAGGTTGCATCATTGGGCACTTAAGCTGATTTCTTAACATCTCTTGGTGTGTGATTTGTGCAGACACATGCAAACACTATCTCTCATGCATCAAAAAGAGCCTAAGTACAAGGTAACTATTGAAAGATCTATATGAGGGTTGTTTTTTTTTTGGGTGCTCAGCGCTACTAATTTGAACACTGATTAGGGGGATTTCACTTGCCTCCTCACAAGTATGTCATGTCTATAAATTATTATTGTTATTCTCATGTGTGTGTCTCTCAATGCGAAATGTGTTAAACAGTTCGAGGGTCTTAGTTTTTTTTTTGGGGCTGCTGAGCCCATCTGTGTCGATCTAACTTATGAGCCGAGTTCTGCTTTTAGGGTCCACCTACTGATTCCCGCTTGACATAAAAGGGAATGTTGACGATCCATGTGCCACAAAACCCTAATTGTGTGCGACGCAGAACCTCTACCCCGTCTCTTCTCCTTGCTCTAGCTTCGACTACTGTCATGAGAAATACTCGGTCTCGGGCTGCCAAGCTCATAGAATCTGCCATCCGAAGTCACTGTCCTGTGCCGGTTGATTCTGAAACTCTTGCTTCCGCCATTCATCGGCTCAACACGGGTAAAAGCAAACCAAATAAAAGGTATGGGAAGGCACCGATTCTCCCCGACGAGGACAGTGAAGACGACAGTGATGGAGAATCTCGCTACGTGCCTCCGACTTTGGGAAATACTTCCGCTGCCCTTGATGCCTTGGGAGATGAAGAGATGGTAGAGGAATTCAACGATCCTCGCGATGGATACAACTTTTAGTATGATGAACAAGAACCTCGGTATAGTGCTAACCGTCAAGTTTATTTTGTCAGGGATCGCATGCATCATGAAATCACGGGTCCTCGTAGTTGACCAGTCAACAATTTCACCTCTGCTGCGGCCAGTCAAAGGTATGACTCTCTGAGTCTCTGGAAATTTCTTGACCTGAAATATCTCCCTCTCGATGATGGTAAACTATATGAGGTGAAAGAAATCATTGATGCGGTGGGACTCATCAACACTGTGATCGATGTTGACCCTTACAGTCCCACTGTGGTACATGAATTCTACGTGAATGTCCATGACCTAGAGTCCCGTGGTGATACTAATCTCATTTACATCAGAGGTCAGATGTATGAGTTATCTCCTGTGGTTATCAATCGTATGTACCATATTGAAAATCCTCTTAACGGTAGTGCGTGGGATAAGGAGAACATTGACTATGCAGTCAGCCTTGTCTCTGGTGGTAGGAAACATAGATTGGGTGGTTTCTGTGCATGTCACCTTACACATGTGAATGAAGTTCTGCACATGCTGTGTTGCAGCAACTGGATACCAACTACTAATCACACCACTATGGTCAAAGACATGATCAAGTTTCTTGCATACCTGCTACAGGAAAAGAGATTCGACTTTGGCAATATAGTATTTGACATCATTTGCAGCATTGCCCGCACTCCGTATAATGTTGACAGGAAACTGCTCTTTCCCAATCTGATTTATCAGATGCTAGTTTTTAACGCATTGTGTCTGGACATCGTGCTGATCGTGAGCTTGAAGGATTTCCGATTCGGATCAAGTTGGACTCGAAGGCTGGAAATGGCTCAGAGGTTGATGAACCATGTGTTGCTCCTTCACTTGCAGCGGATCTGGATCAGCTCTCAAAGTGGCTCAAGCGCATACAACTCAGATTGCAAAGTAAGTCTTTGAAAGTCACTGTGTATCTCCTTTAGTCCTCCTGTTTTTTTTATATGAATATGCACTCAAGCATGGGGAGTGTATAGCACACACGATGTCAATGCTGCAGCTGAAGCTGAACGATCAAGTAGTGAGGGGGAGCAACTGGCTGATGATGAGGAAAACGATTGGGGTGTTGTGTGATGTACTCGGGTTCTGTACTGGCTATAGTATTTGAACTTGTTTTTGTGCTGTTTTTGCTTCTATGTGTCAAACTTATTTTGGTTCTTTGCTTCGTACTTATATTGTTGTCTTCGGTTGCATTTCTATAAATTCATTTGCTAGTTATGAAATGCATTTCGTCTGGTGTTACTATCTTGTGAAACTTGTGCTATTTAGTGGTTACCCATCTCTCATCATTTAACAAGAAGCTTGAGGTGACACATTCGTATAAAAAAGGGGGAGATTGTAAGATCCAAGGTTTTGGACCTTCAACATGGAGACAGAGTGCAACACATGGAGACTGGAACACGGGAGAGACACAAGTACAATGAGCTGACGTGGCAGTGATTGATTGGAGCTGGAACGAAGCTCACATGTGAATCAAAGAAGATCTTCATAATCGGATTAGGAAGATTTGAAGATCGCAACAAGTGGAAAGTGTATATTCACAGACTCATGTCGAGATATGGTATATATACAAAAGGCTGATCGCGAAACTAAGTTAGCTATTTTTGAGGAATTGTACGAGTCAATAAACTAAGAGATATTTAGGGTTCTTGGTGAGTGAATAAAAGAGTGTTACACAATTGTTGTTGTGGTAAGCTTGGGTAGATTATGAATTGGTCAGTGTCGAATTGTTGTATGCAAGGTCGTATAATTCTGATTAAACAAGTATGTAAGGATTGTTTAAGTAATTTCTAATAAAGGCAAAAGGTTTTTACATTCTTGTACGTGTTTTACACAAATCTCTGTGTTATAGAATTTATACGATGCAGCTAGATGGAATGTCGATGGATGAAAATCTCCAACAGGTGCAATAGAATCTTGAGAGTGTAGCACAACTTGAAATTTATCAAGCACAATTCTCTCATTCTAAGAAAACAGAAATTGTCAAACTACAAATAAATGTGATGAATCAATGAACTCTAAATTATTATTAAGAGTGCTAAGAATACATACAGTGAAAAGTGGGCAATCGAGAGTCAGAGTTTCATACTTCCTCCTTCCATATAACCTAAGTAAGCATACACTCAATAGCCATATAATCAATGTAACACAACTAGATAACACTCTTAATGAAGCCTTAAAGGAGAACTGTGGCATACTCTTTTAACTTCAAAAGATATGGTTCCATGAAGGCTAAGTCTTTCCCTAAATGCTTTGAGGGATCCAACCCTATTGCTGCCACCTGTTAACGTGAAGAAAACAATAATTATCGAAAGATGTCAATGTTAATTTAAGCGAGAAAAGCATAAAAACAATCCTTATTACCTTGACTAAAATAGCTTTTATCCCCTTTGCTATTTGAAAGTAAACGAGAAACGAATTATAGAAGATATATTCATAAGAGAAAGATTTGAGACTGAAATAGGCTTGAATCTTGGGTTTCCCATTTCCTGAAGCAGTTTACCATCTCCAGAAGAACCAATGTCTGATCTTGTTTCCACAAAAATGCCAAAGAAACAAGACTTAACCTTGAACAAATACTTTCCACCCGCAGACGTTGGTAGTCTGACGCAATCGCACCTGACGATACTACAGTGATTGAAGGTATATGTCTCTTCACTTCACCTAACAACACAAACATATCTTGCACTTCATCATCTTGAGTCATTTGGTAGCTAAGTTTCTGATGCCTATCAATATAAATCCTCCGAATAATTCATTATGACGAAAATTTCTGGCTAAAGAACGGATTAGACTCTCAAACCAAAAGCCTAAGAATTCTCACCTCGAAGAACCTCACATTCTCCTTCTGAACAATTGAACATTCATTCATTCTGCATAACTCACAATAATTTGGTGGCCTACCTGAAAAAAATAACACAAATTCAGATTCCAATTACATAAACCCTATTGATCATACTATTGACAATGTCTAGCATTCTCAATAAAATCAACTAGATTTACAAATCAAGATGCATTGACCAGATTTATATATTAACACGAATAGCCAATTCTGAAATAGAAAAACTCAATCTTTGTTCAAGCCACTGTTCAAATGAAGAATCTGATTTTACCTCACTATTATGAACCTACATAGAACGATAAGATGAAACGGAATCTTATAGTTTGATACATATAGTTGTCCAGTTCATCGACCGAATTATCGACCAGTAACAAATTCGCCAATGCGACAATCTGTGGAAGCACAAATCGGGCAACTCAGAAATTTAAGGGAACCTCTAACACAAGTAAAAAAAGAATACTTACCTCGTGACCATACTGGATGCACTCAAGTGCTTCATCATACTATAGCAGCTATCTTTGCCGCCACTGACTAAATCCACCACCTTCATCACTCTCTTTTCTTTCTCTCTCTAGTTGTAGTGAGGTTCGAGTTTTGAGGCAAATTTTTAAAAATTAGACCGTACGTGCTGTTAAATTGATTCGAACCAGTACAACTGGATAATCAACCAAATTTGACATGATTTGGTTACCATTCATCATCGGTTTTGAGTTTAGCAGAAAAAAAAACGAAATATTGAGACAGTGATAGAAAGTTACTGGCTGGCAGGTTTATGTTGGAGATGAGGGAGGTGCGCGTTACCGGCGGGTGTGGTCTTCACTCAGGTACAGGTTGAGAGAGAAGGAGATAGAGCGTTCTTCAATTCTCAGCTCTCATATAAGATCCGGATTAGTGTTAGTGGGTCTGCATTGGCCTTCCCCATTATGTTATCACTTACGCCATTAGTTTCTTACACTGCTTGTATTTAGTCTCGTGTTCTCCTTTGTAAACGTTTTTATCAAACAATTAATCTAAAACATAATCTCTTCTTCTCTCTCGTGATTGTCACTGGCTTTCACTCTTCTTGGATAGGTCACATGCTTATCAATGGTATCAGAGCCATCGTTGCCTCTCGACGGTGGAAAAATGGTCACACTTGAGATTATCCAACAGATGTTCAAGCGATGGATGAAGCTGCAAAAACAACGTGGGATGACGCTTGAGCTCCAGCAAACCCACGAGACAAAGCCAGTAGAACCAAAACTGATGGAAAACATCGACCAACCTTTGAGGAGCACAACCTAACTAATCCATGTGCTTTACCACTAGCCTACTTCATGCAGTGGTGCAGTTTGTAACTTTCAGACACAATCGACGAATAAAAACGTACGATTAGAGTGAAAATAAATAAGAATACGGGCTGCTATATTTACAAAAATGTTAAATTATCACCGATATTTTCTCATCGATATATCTGTAGATAATATTATCAACTATTTTACCACCAACTTCTAACATATTTAAAAGTTGGCCTATGAATCAATAATATAATATTAAATCAAAGATGGGATCAGAAATCGACGAGGATAAACTTTAAGAAGGAAAACAAATATTATTTTAAATATTGTATAAGACAAGGTTACAATGTCATAATATATCAATCAGTAAAACAACACGAACACTTGACGCTGCCACAAGAGATAACAAGGACCATAGAAAAAAAATAAAAAGAGAGACTATGACCATGCACCATTAAACATAGAACCCTTTCACTTATTCAAGGTTTAAGGATATATCAACGTCATATAGATTAAAGGAAACAAATACTGAATTAGTAAGATGTGAATATTATTAATTTTTGTCAAAATTCATAAAACGTTATTTTAAAAGCAATTAAAGTTTATAAATTAATAAATAAATTAATTCTTTTTTTCTGTGCAAACAATCAATAAATCAACTAAAACTCATAGTTAACCAGTAAAACAAAATATAATAAAGAATTACTTTTTCTCGTTTGAGAAAACTTTCTCAACTGCAGATCAATACGAAGATCGAGGTTTTCGTACAATGGATCGTATCTCTTATTTACTAGCCTGAAAAAAATATGTATTTGTTATGTTCCTAAGAAAATTTCTTTTCTAGATAACATATGATTATTTAGATTGAAAGACTCGCACAAATACAAAATTACATATTTGTGTATGAAAAAGCTGTGGATGGTCAATAGAAAGAGAGAGAGAAAAAAAAAATCTTTCTAAAGCAAGATTTAGTGCAGTTGAACAAACATTTCCGTTTGATGATATAATTCTCTGCATTATTTAATTAGTTTTTGTTATATTTCTCCTCCATTATGTTTTCTATTTTAGAGAATAAATTTTATTTGTGTTTCAAGAACTTGTACATTGCGTTGAGTAAAAGATGATAATTCTAAAAATTCAAACCAACTTTCGTAAATTCATTGCATAGATCCCAATACTCCACTCTGCAACGTTCATATAATCAACAAAAATAATTTAGTGCATATGTAAAATTTGTAAGATATTGAATTGAATATATATATAGCTTATTGTTGTCTAATGAATTGATGATTTTCTATTTTTTTGCCTCCAGTTCCCTACTTTTATGTTTTTAGTAAATATATTGTAATTGAGTTGTTGATACAAATTAGAGTGATAAAGACGTATACATATCTTGTTATTGTTGTTGTTGTTTATAGGCATTCCAATATGTAAAGGATCATTTGTTGACTGGATCTGACCTCAAATATTCTATTTGGAAGTCATTAGTTATTAATGTTTAGTTATCTTTCTAGTAACATTATAAGCAAAAGTTTTTAAAAAATAATAACATAAATTTTATTCATTGCATGAAATAAATTATACATGTGGAGGTATGATTGAGTTTGTGTATGGACGTCTACGGGTCTGAGTGTTAAGTTTGGAGAACCTAAAACTCGATGAAGACGGATGCACCGATCTTTGCATAACGCCATGATGCCTATAGACATGGAGTCCAAAATGATAGATATTTGGAGTTTAATTAAAACGCATAAATAAAATAAAAATATTAGAAACATGAAAACTTAGTTTTTCTCTTGTGATAATTGAATAGGTCCCGATTTGGTAACATGATAAAACTCGAGGGCGTTTGAGTTATGGGTATTGATGAAATATTACGTTGTGGAACATTTCTAAAGGTATGGATCATAATTAGTTTGATTTTGTAGAGGAGATGTCATGCTCAAACCCAACATAATACTTCTAAACCACACACACACACACATATATATATATATATATATATATATATATATATATATATATATATATATATATTGAGAGAAACATATAGTGTTTGGATTATTTTGACTACCGTAAATAATTTAATTGTAATTTATTATTATTTGGAACTAGAAATAAAATTGAAAAAAAGAAAATACAAGTAAGAATCTTGAGTTTAAATTTTTAATAGAAATATTTGATTTGTTTCATTATATATGGGAAATCGAGATGATCTTACCTAGCTGAATTGTTAACCATCATTAAATTGCGAGGTTCACTTGGCCGATTGGCTAAAACCGATGGGGTCAGTTGCTGACCATAAAAGCTAACATTAGAAGTGGATGGGACATATCGATACGTTTGATACGGCAAATTGGTTTGTGACCTACATTTTGATGAAAATAAGATTCTTATAGAAGGTTTAGATCAATGTTATATGTATGCATAGTTTTACGATTGAGTAGTAGTACCAATTTGAGATGATAAAATTGTTGGATGTTATAGGAATAGACTGCTCAGAATTCGCCACCATAATTTGATCCAAATTATAAGCATTATTGTATTGGTTGTTTAACATGGGTTCTCTAAACCATTCAGATAAAAGATGATAAGTAAATTTAGCAATTAAAATTAATATGAAATTTTCAATAATGTACCTAATCGAAAGAGTATGACCATAATGATGATGTTGTTGCTGATGTTGCATATCAACCAATATATTTATTTAAATATAATATGAATTTAAATATATATTGGTTAAATAAAAATAGTTGCTCTTAACCGAAAAAGGAGTCAATGTGACTTACTAGGTTTTGAGTTGTTTTCAGTTAATGTGACTTACTAGGTTTTGAATTGAGTCCTTTTTCGGTTAAGAGTAACTGCTTTTATTTAACCAATATATCTTTAAATTCATATTATATTTAAATAAATAAATATATATATATAGGTTCATATGCAACAGCAGCAACAACATCATCATTATGGTCATACTCTTCCGATTATGTACATTATTGAAAATTTCATATTAATTTTAATTGCTAAATTTACTTATCATCATTTAACTGAATGGTTTAGAGAACTCATGTTAAACAACCAATACCATAATTGTAACATCCCGATTTCTTGTATATGCGGAGAGGCTTATAAGAATTGATTTGGCTACCTGTGTCACCAAAGTGCACTTACCTTTTCCGATCACTTGCCCGAAAGAACTCCAGAGTTAAGGGTGCTTGGGCTGGAGTAGTCTAAGGATGGGTGACCTTCCGGGAAGTGATTCGCGGTAGCGTGTGAGTGAGGACAAAACACGGGGAAAGGTCACGTGGTGATTGCAGGGTCAGTAAACAAGTATTACAAGCCTCCCGGACTAACGCACCGGCCGTCGGACGAGGGTGGGGCCCACGGGCCGGGAGATGTCGTTGGGGCCCACAGGTAGGGGCGGTCGGGGCGTTATAAGTGGTATCAGAGACGAACCCAAACACGTGTGTGAAGTCAGGTGGGCTCACACCGTCTAGGGTGACGATCCTGGTGCGCAACGAGGACGTTGCGCTCTGTGAGTGGGGGTGATTGTAACATCCCGGTTTCTTGTATATGCGGAGAGGCTTATAAGAATTGATTTGGCTACCTATGTCACCAAAGTGCACTTACCTTTTCCGATCACTTGCCCGAAAGAACTCCAGAGTTAAGCGTGCTTGGGCTGGAGTAGTCTAAGGATGGGTGACCTTCCGGGAAGTGATTCGCGGTAGCGTGTGAGTGAGGACAAAACACGGGGAAAGGTCACGTGGTGATTGCAGGGTCAGTAAACAAGTCTTACGAGCCTCCCGGACTAACGCACCGGCCGTCGGACGAGGGTGGGCCCACGGGCCGGGAGATGTCGTTGGGGCCCACAGGTAGGGGCGGTCGGGGCGTTATAAGTGGTATCAGAGCCGAACCCAAACACGTGTGTGGAGTCAGGTGGGCTCACACCGTCTAGGGTGACGATCCTGGTGCGCAACGAGGACGTTGCGCTCTATGAGTGGGGGTGATTGTAACATCCCGATTTCTTGTATATGCGGAGAGGCTTATAAGAATTGATTTGGCTACCTGTGTCACCAAAGTGCACTTACCTTTTCCGATCACTTGCCCAAAAGAACTCCAGAGTTAAGGGTGCTTGGGCTGGAGTAGTCTAAGGATGGGTGACCTTCCGGGAAGTGATTCGCGGTAGCGTGTGAGTGAGGACAAAACACGGGGAAAGGTCACGTGGTGATTGCAGGGTCAGTAAACAAGTATTACAAGCCTCCCGGACTAACGCACCGGCCGTCGGACGAGGGTGGGGCCCACGGGCCGGGAGATGTCGTTGGGGCCCACAGGTAGGGGCTGTCGGGGCGTTATAATAATGCTTATAATTTGGATCAAATTATGGTGGCGAATTCCGAGCCGTCTAGTCCTATAACACCCAACAATTTTATCATCTCAAATCGGTACTACTACTCAATCGTAAAACTATGCATACATATAACATTGATCTAAATTTTCCATAAGAATATTATTTTCATCAAAATGTAGGTCACAAACCAATCTGCCGTATCAGACGTATAACGCCCCGACCGCCCCTACCTGTGGGCCCCATGCCCTCTCTCGGCCCGTGGGCCCCACCCTTGTCCGACGGCCGGTTCGTTAGTCCGGTAGGCTTGTAATACTTGTTTACTGACCCTGCAATCACCACGTGACCTTTCCCCGTGTTTTGTCCTCACTCACACGATACCGCGAATCACTTCCCGGAAGGTCACCCATCCTTAGACTACTTCAACTCAAGCACGCTTAACTCTGGAGTTCTTTCGGGCAAGTGATCGGAAAAGGTAAGTGCACTTTGGTCATAGGTAGCCAAATCAATTCTTATAAGACGTATCGATATGTCCCATCAACTTTTTATGTTAGCTTGTATGGTCAGCAACTGCCCCCATCGGTTTTAGCCAATCGGCCAAGTGAACCTCATAATTTAAGGATGGTTAACAATCCAGCTAGGTAAGATCATCACTCTTTCCTATATATAATGATGCAAATCAAAGATTTCTATTAATAATATTAATATTTTAAACTCAAGATTCTTACTTGTATTTTCTTTTTTTAATTTTATTTCTAGTACCAAATAATAATAAATTTGAATTAAATGATTTACGGTAGTCAAAATAATCCAAACACTATATGCTTCTCTCAATATATATATATGGTATAGAAATATTATGTTGGGTTTGAGCAGGACATATCCTCTACAAAATCAAACTAATTATGATCCCTACCTTTAGTAATGTTCTACAACGTAATATTTCATTCATACCCATAACTCAAACGTCCTCGAGTTTTATCATGTTACCAAATCGGGACCTATTCGATTATCACAAGAGAAACACTAATTTTTTATGTTTCTAATATTTTTTATTTTATTTATGTGTTTTAATTAAACTCCAAATATCTATTTTTTTTGGACTCCATGTCTATATGCATCATGGCGTTATGCAAAGATTGGTGCATCCGTCTTCATCGAATTTTATGTTCTCCAACCTTAACACTCAGACTAGTAGACGTCCACACACAAACTCAATCATACCTCCACATGTACAATTTATTTAATGCAATGAATGAAATTTATATTATTATTTTTTTAAAACTTTTGCTTACAATATTACTAGAAATATAACTAAACATTAATAACTAATGACCTCCAAATAGAATATTTGATGTCAGATCCAGTCAACAAATGATCTTTTACATATTGGAATGTCCATAAACAACATCAACAAGATATGTATACGTCTTTATCACTCTAATTTGTATCAAAAAATAAATTACAATATATTCACTAAGAAAACATAGAAGTAGAGAACTGGAGGCAGGAAAATAAAAAATCATCAATCCACACACAAACTCAATCATACCTCCAAAATCATCAATTCATACGACAATAATAACAAGATATGTATACGTCTTTCTCACTCTAATTTTGTTTTTGTTGATTATATTAACGTTACAGAGTGGAATTTTGGAATCTAGGCGACGAAGTTACCAAAATTGGTTTGAAGTTGAAGAATCATCATCTTTTGCTCAACGCAGTGTACAAGTTCTTGAAACACAAATAATTTTTTTCTTCTCTAAAATAGAAAACTTAATGGAAGAGAAAGATAACAAAAATTAATTAAATAATACAGAGAATTATATCATCAAACGGAAATGTTGGTTCAAATGCAGCAAACGAAATTGTTAGTTCAACAGCACTCAATCTTGCTGTATAAAGGTTTTTCTCTCTCGCTCTCTCTTTACATTGACTATCCACACTTTTTCATACATAAATATGTAATTTTGTATTTGTGTGAGTCTTTCTATCTAAATAATCATATGTTATCTAGAAACAAAATTTTCTTAGGAACATAACAAATAAATATTTTTTCAGGCTAGCAAATAAGATATATGATCCATTGTATGAAAGCCTTCTTCGTATTGATCCGCACTTGAGAAAGTTTTATTGAACGAGAAAAAAGTAATTCTTTATTATATTTTGTTTTACTGGTTAATTATGAGTTTTAATTGATTTATTGATTGTTCACACAAAAAAAAGAATTGATTTATTGATTAATTTATAAACTTTAATTGGGTTTAAAATAACTTTTAATGAATTTTGACAAGAATTAATATTCACATCTTACTAATTCAGTATTTGTTCCCTTTAATATATAGGTCGTTGATATATCCTCAAACCTTGAATAAGTGAAACTGTTCTATGTTTAATGGTGCATGGTCATGGTCTCTCCTTTTTTTTTTCTGTATGGTCCTTGTTATCTCTCATGGAAGCGTCAAGTGTTCATATTGTTATATTGAGTTATACATTATGACATTGTAATCTTGTCATATACAATCGTTAAAACAAGATTTGTTTTCCTTCTTAAAGTTTATCCTCGTCGCTTTCTGATCACATCTTTGATCTAATGTTATATTATTGATTCATATACCAACTTTTAAGTCCGTTAGAAATTGGTGGTAAAATAGTTGATAATATTATCCACATATATATCGATGAGAAAATCGGTGAGAATTTAACAATTTGTAAATATAGCAGCCCATATTCTTATTTATTTTCACTCTAATCGTACGTTTTTATTCGACGATTGTTTTTGAAAGTTACAAACAACAACACTGGATGAAGTAGGCTGGTGGTAAAGCACATGGATTAGTTCTATTGTGCTCCTCAAAGGTTGGTCGATGTTTTCCATCAGTTTTAGTTCCACTGGCTTTGTCTCGTGGGTTGGCTGGAGCTCAAGCGTCGTCTCTCGTGGGTTTGCTAGAGCTCATGCGTCGTCCCACGTTGTTTTTGCAGCTTCATCCATCGCTCGAACATATGTTGGAGAATCTCAAGTATGACCATTTTCCATCGTCGAGAGGCAACGATGGCTATGATACCATTGGTAAGCATGTGACCTATCGAAGAAGAGTGAAAGCCACTGACAATCACGAAAGAGAAGAAGAGAATCTATTTTAGATTAATTGTTTGATAAAAACTCTTAAAAAGGAGAACACGAGACTAAATACAAGCAGCGTAAGAAACTAATGGCTTAAGTGATAACATAATGGTGAAGCCCACCGCAGACCTGCTAACACTAATCCGGATCTTATCAGAGCGCTGGGAATTGAAGAACACTCTATCTCCTTCTCTCTCAACATGTACCTGAGCGAAGACCACACCCTCCAGTAACGCGCACCTCCTTCATCTCCAACATAAACCTGTCAGCCAGTAACTTTCTATATATGTCTCAGGATTTAGTTTTTTTTTTGTTTTTGCTAAACTCAAAACCGATTATGAATGGTAACTAAATCATATCAAATTTGGTAGACTATTCAGTTGTACCGGTTTGAATCGATTTAATAGCATGTACGGTCTAATTTTAACTAGAAGACGGATACCTGTTAATAGGGAAGACGCAGGAAGACAAAGATCACATACATGTTAATATGGAAGTCTAGTTCTTTTTAGCATCTCTATAGTGATAGAATCACGCATAGCCTCCATCATTATATCACTTATATGAACCGTACCAAAGACTTGTTCCTTCAAATTCGTGTTTGCCATTGGTTTATCTTTTATTTTCCTAGCTGAAAGAATCGGAGGAGAGATGAAAGTCTTTTGACTATCTCCAAAAGGCTAAAAACAAGAAATAGAAATGATTATATTCTTTTGACTGTCTCTAAAAGGTTCAAAAAATGGACAACACTCTCAAAAGATAAAAATCAGATGAGATAAAAAAGGTATTTTAGAAATTATGATGACAGGAGGATAAACTTGCAGGATAAAAGGCAAACTATTTTGGAAGAAACAAATTCAAGTTAATTCTTCATTCACGCACTTTCCATCTCGGATTCTGACTTGCCTAATCCTATACAGTCTAAAACCAGACTTCCCTGTATCAAGCCAAAAATCTGAAATCTTATATAAACCATCGTATAGGCAAACCTTTGTGCTAATATTGTTGTGATACTTAAATCCTCTAATCACCCATACCTCGATCCCATAATTGAAGCTTATCTCCATTGCTAGATTCCCACCTTCTAGCTTCTGGTGTCGACACTGCCAAATTTTACGTATACGATGAGCATCATGTGGATCTTCCTAGACCTTGTTACAAGATGAAGTATAACGCCCCGACCGCCCCTACCTGTGGGCCCCATGCCCTCTCTCGGTCCGTGGGCCCCACCCTTGTCCGACGGTCGGTGCGTTAGTCCGGGAGGCTTGTAATACTTGTTTACTGACCCTGCAATCACCACGTGACCTTTCCCCGTGTTTTGTCCTCACTCACACGCTACCGCGAATCACTTCCCGGAAGGTCACCCATCCTTAGACTACTCCAGCCCAAGCACCCTTAACTCTGGAGTTCTTTCGGGCAAGTGATCGGAAAAGGTAAGTGCACTTTGGTGACATAGGTAGCCAAATCAATTCTTATAAGCCTCTCCGCATATACAAGAAATCGGGATGTTACAATCACCCCCACTCATAGAGCGCAACGTCCTCGTTGCGCACTAGGATCGTCACCCTAGACGGTGTGGGCCCACCTGACTCCACACACGTGTTTGGCTTAGGCTCTGATACCAATTTTAACGCCCCGACCGCCCCTACCGGTGAGTCACCCATACCTCTATCGGGCTCGTGGGCCCCACCCCTGTCTGACGGTCGGTGCGTTATTTTTCGTAGACCCGACCGAGTAATTTACTGACCCTGCAATCACCACGTGACCTTTCCCCATGTTTTGTCCTCACTCACACGCTACCGCGAATCACTTCCCGGAAGGTCACCCATCCTTTGACTACTCCAGCCCAAACACCCTTAACTCTGGAGTTCTTTCGGGCAAGTGATCGGAAAAGGTAAGTGCACTTTGGTGACATAGGTAGCCAAATCAATTCTTATAAGCCTCTCCGCATATACAAGAAATCGGGATGTTACATGAAGCATCATGTGGAACTTCATCTAGAAACAAGGCCTAGGAAGCTTCACATGTGAAACTTCATCTCGGAACTATGCCTAGGAAGATCCATCTAGGCCTTGTTCCTTGATGAGCATCATGTGGAACTTCATCTAGGAACAAGGCCTAGAAAGCTCCACATGATGCTCATCGTATACGTAAACTTAGGCAGTGTCGACACCATAAGCTAGAATGTGGGAATCTAGAAAATGAGAGAAGCTTCAATTACAGGATCGAGGTACGTGTGATGAGAGGATTTAAGTATTACAACAGTATTAGCACAAAGGTTTACGTATATGATGTTTGATAAAAGATTTCAGATTTCTGGCTTGATACGGGGAAGTCTGGTTTCAGAGTGTATAAGTTTAGGCTAGTCAGAATCCGAGATGGGAAGTGCGAGAATGAAGAATTACTTGAATTTGTTTCTTCCAAAATAGTTTGCCTTTTATCCTGCAAGTTTATCCTCATGTCATCATAATTTGTAAACCAACATTTTTATCTCATCTGATTTTTATCTTTTGAGAGTGTTGTCCATTTTTTGAGCTTTTTGGAGACAGTCAAAAGAATATAATCATTTCTATTTTTTGTTTTTTTAGCCTTTTAGAGGCAGTCAAAAGACTTTCATCTCTCCTCTAATTATTTCAGATAGGAAAATAAAAGATAAACCAATGACAAACATGAATTTGATGGAA